>OX381720.1:24582627-26982627 GCA_947462335.1 Harmothoe impar
AGGCAAGTTGGTGCATGCATGTTTAGAAAGGCAGTTGAGATGGTCAAAAGCAGCACTTCCCCCAAATGTACATACTTAAAATGGGGGGCCTATATGGAGAATAAACCAGGTTAACATGGCTTAGAATAAATGTAAAAACTATAGATTTTGATTTAACATAGGTCCACAATAGTTCTACATGGCTACTATAAGCTATACTTACTGTATGTAAAGAGGCAGGACCTGTGTAAGGCTGCAGGCACTAACGTCTAATGGTGAGAAGTGACTTGACACCACACACCACTGGGTCCAATCTGATAACTGAGCTACTCCTGGGGACCTGGAGTAACTCTGTACCGACTACTGTACCACACATAATTACACAATAGGAAGCCATGGAAGTGAGGAGGGGCTGACACAGAGGTGACATCAGATATTTGTAATGCTTCTCTTACTCACTCACTCCTCTGTCTTGTCCCCATAAGCTCCTGTTTATATATCAGGCTCGTCAGGACAACCTCGCGGCGCAACGTGGACATCAATGTCTGTGTAATCTTAATACTGTAGTATTATGATATCTTAAAACTAAGATTTATCTTTTTTTTCTTCTGTATATAATCTTAACTGAGTACATACAGAACTGCCACCTGGATGATCTGTATCAACTAACTTTCATTGTCAACATATTATGTCTGTATGGTGTGTGTTTATTTGTTACCTGACCTTCTTCTTCTATATCAATATTTCCTCTCCCACAAAAACCCTACATTGCCTTCAATAGTTTGATAAGGCTAGACATGTGTTATAAAGGTCTAAATTATGACTATATCATTAATATCAAGAATCACAAAGAAGAATATAATGCAGGGATTTCTGCTTAAGTTACATCTTGGCGCTATAATGCCTATTATCTTATTCTTATTTCAATAATGGTTCCTGTTATTACAATCCCTACTAGGTAACACCCAGCCTTAACTGATAAACAAGGAAAACAGGGTTCACTAAAAATGTATTTTGCTCACTTAATTTTAGTATAATTTTAAGAGCCAATTCGTGGTTAATCCTTTTGATGTTAAGAATATTTACATGTAGATTGATGGTCGACCTAACCTGCATGTTGCTGCTCTGCATATAGCACACTGCTCTCTATTATGTTGGATTGCATATCTATATATGGTATGTACTGGATATACTCCTGGGGGTCCGGAGGCAATATCATTGATATAAGCCAAGGCCAAAGGCCGAGGCTTATATCAATGATATTGATTCCCACTTCAGGGGCGGATCCAGGGGGGGGGGGGGCGCAAGGGGCGTGCGCCCCCCCCCCCCCCCCAATTTTTCTGTACATTTTAATTTAGATGGTCCAACACCCCCAATGCTGTAGGTATTACAGCGCCCCCCCCCCCCCCTTTCCAAAATTCCTGGATCCGCCACTGCACTTGCATAGATTGATTACGTGTAATAGCCTGATTACAGCTCCCTTTCCACACATGTGGCCTAGGAGGATATCCATGTATAACCCTCCATGGAGGTTATAATTATGATCATCAAACAATTTCTCTGTGTGTTCTCATAGAAATACAATGATCATAGTATATGCTTGAGGAGTGTAGTCTCATTCTGATTAAAACCTAGTCATGTATAAACTAACCATGAACCAAGACTCACAGCCACATTCAGTGGTCAAGGTCCTTGAGTACATGGTATTTCTGGTTTGGACTTCCAGGAACGGGGGTTGGGGGGGGGGGGGGGCAGAGACCCCGATTTATGCCACAGTAGCACCAACTAAACAGCACTCTTAACTTTGTCTAATGGGACAATGCCTCACCACCATAGGCCTTAGTTAACATGCTCAAACACATTTGGCTGTGTGGTGCTGCTGCTAGGATACAGGGTACTTCTAGTTAGGATCAGATCAAATGGGGTTCAAACCCCTCAAAGTTTTTCATAACGTTACTCATTGGGCTCAAAAGGCAGAAGCAGTACATATACTATTGGGTGATGAGTATCATTGCATGAGTCACAGTGGAGCAGTTGGTTAGCTGTTGGGCTCAATAGTTCTAAGGTTGTGGGTACGGATCCTGCTAGATACCCTGGCTCTCAAAGAGGAAAAGAGCTCTAAAATATAACCACCTCCTATGGTGTGTATGGTTTATTCATGTGCATACACAACCTCTATACACCTGAGAAACACGTTTGTCTATCATAAAGCTTTGTTTCATATTCACTGTAGATGTAGGCCTACATCATGGCCTTGAGGCAGTCATTGTTGCAGATAATTATGTAAGAATGAATACCTCAAATTACTCCTATCAGCTAATTACACAGGCTTACCTGTTTGGCTGGACATTACTGCATACAGATCATGTCAGTTCACCTGTAATGTAGTCCTGTGTTATTATAGGGAGTAGTCATTAGTCATTAGAAAAAGGTTGGGGTGTGGTGCGAGTGTGTTCACAACATTTCTGACCCCTCCCCTTTGGACTGAGCTACTTTCTTTTTGTATGTAAACTAAATAAGTTAAAGTAACTGGTTTATTTTAGTATGTAACAGAAGGAATACTGTTTACTCATTTGTTACAAAGGACTTTACCAGTTTACTGGAGGAAACTAAGAACTAACATTTAACACCAGTTTACTGGACATTTATAAGTCAAAATAAGGACTTCAAAAAATCTGAAGAGACACTGAACATTATTTCTCAAAAAGTGAACATTCAACATTCAGAAGGAGTACTGAAACTAAATATATGTTTGAGAAGGAGCCTTTATGTTGGAATAACATCATCATCAGTATGTAAGTCTCGAGAAGGAGTATTGAAATGTGCGATCCTACATATTGTTAATCAAGGCGGCAAAGCACTGACCTGCCACCTGGTGTATAAATCATATGTTCACGCATGCGCAAATAAAAACATGACGTCACAAGCGATGGTCGCCATCATGAATGAAGACGTTCGTCCGGTCTTTCTGTCCGTATTTACCGATCTTCAATAGATCTCAGCTCAGAGGGAATTGAATTGATACATACTTTCTAGCCCAAACACCTCATTTGTCATTACCCAATGTCCTCATAAAGATGGCGTCCTTATAGAAATATTGCCAGGATTCTGTTATTTCACATGGAAATTTGGTACTTAAAAATGTTATAGTTTATGATTGAAATAACTCTTGCTTATACAACCCTGGGGGAGAGGTCCCATTAGTGCTTCATTATGGTGACAAATAATGTGGCTGCTGGTCAAAATCTCTCCATACAACCGCCAATGCCCTCTGGTGGACGTTAGGAATGCAAGTTCCTGAACAAATATTTGCTAAAATCTAGAATAATATGAAAGTATTTTTTTAAAAAATCAGAAGAATCCCCAAAAGTGGGGGGAAATGCTAGAGTCGGCTCTTTTTTTAAGCTATTAAGATCCGGTTGCCTGAAACACCTTTATTTCTTCTTGGCCTAAACAACAATGCTCTGTGATGGGAATAGGGATATATTAACGATAGTGTATCCATATCTTTGCCATCTAATAGAACAGAAAACAACGAAAAGTCCATGGCTACTTTCACGACAATATGCATGGTTTATTTTCAATATATTAACCAGAGTACAGACGGAATAAGAAGCACATCAGCAGCCATAACTGTCATTAGTCTACCACTGGGTTAAGGTCATTATGCAATCTAGGCAACTTGTCAACAGTATATCATGTTGATGTGGGTTAGTATTAAAGAGAGATGTCTCGATGAGGTCTATACTTCAAGACATAAGAGACATATTTTCGCTTTTAATAGTTCACATAATATAGACATATTTCTACCGCACGTATATATAAATTACTGTCATACATTTGTGTACTGTCATACACTTGTCTTCGTGAATTCACCCATTCTACATTGGTATTGTGGGTGATGTGTTTTATATGTCTGTATTCCTAAATGTGTTATACGGACGTTACCTGACCTCAAAACAGGTGTGTACCACGTTAAAGGCATATGTCTTCACAATTAAACAGGGTCTGATTTCAGCTGCATGTCATTTGACATCAGATGACGTCCGTGTAACAGGATCTTTAATACCAGCAATGTAATGAATCATAATTTGATGACCAAGCAAAATTCAGGACCAAGCAATAGTATATTCCATAATTCTAACTTCTACTCACATTATTTGAAATCAAATCATTTAGTGAGAAGTTACAAAGCAATGGAACATTGATGTCAGAGTACCTGATACCGATTCTACCTGAGAATCATGGCACTAGGCCACATTTTTCTTATTCTTTGGGTTACAGGCCTGCGGCACTGCTATGAAAATCCCCCCACTAAAAATGAAATTGTGAATCTCCAGTTAAATTGCTAAATGACTAAATTATTATTATTATTATTATTTTTTTAAATTTCGTCCTCCGTACTTGAGAAAATGTTCATGGTATCCGTAACCCAAAGAATGCGACACCATGCGACAATGCCAAAAGAAAATCACTCGTATACATTTGAATAGTTACTGCGACAACATCACTATGGCAGTTTATTATGTTTGAGGTGATTCATGAACTATGTCATTCTGATTCTGATTCGATGCAAATCCACAGCATGGCACTATTTAACTCTTTCAAATTCTTGGGTCCGCACAGGGACAAAACATGAGGTGTTTGGCAAACGTGTGACATGTGGGCAGGGTGCTGGAATGGCCGACACTAGGGAGTTTAAGATCACGACGTGTACGCAAACGTGTACTTGTAGAACAATGCTGAAGAATGGGCTAGACGTTGCCGTACACGTTACAAGTAGGCATTTCTTAAACTCCCTATTGTGTGTGGCATACCTTATGGATCACCCCTTATATACATGGACAGTCTCCAAAAGTAATACCATATGGTGCAGATAATATCAGTTTCAGTAGAGGAGTTACTATAACAGAACTAAGACCATCGGTCCGATTCAAATCAATGCGTCACCTACGCTAACCCAACCCAGTACCCAAGCCCTTTAATACATTTATACATCCCAATCACCGTCCGTGGTAGAGTCCATATCAAAGCAGCGATGGAGACAAAATCATTACGTTAAATATACCAGCACTAAAAGTAGGAAACCGAAAAAAGACATCCTTAAGTTGCTGTAAATGATCTACTTGGGTCTTGTGCATGGCTCGTCTTTGTGCGTGGATAGCTTTAAAACGGTGTCGCACCGATTGTACCGCGAACCGATGGGTCATGAATGATTGATATTTCGTTTTTAGACACACCTGATATATTGTTATAATTGGATTTGGTGTCATAAGTCCAATTATTGTTATGCATTTTACCAAGGGCAATTATAGGATGGTCCTATCGGTATTCTGGTACTATCGCTGCTGTATATCTTTAATAAGAAAACAGCGAACCGTTCGTAACAACATAGGCCTCCATGATATTTCTGATCAGTCTTACATAATATTCTGCTTATCTACATACTGTGTAAGATATTTGACTCCACTGGAATGAAATATGCCAAATACGAAGGTCTGCCACATTAATATCACCAAATGGCAGACATATAACTTGTGCAGTGTGAGGGTCATTCAATAATACTAGATTTATTTTTTCGCATTCATTTCATGATACACAATAAAAAGCACAACATCTGCACAGGAAGCAATACCTAAAGCATGTAAGTCTTCTATATAATTGTTATCAATGGTGTAATGCGATTGGAAGTGTTAAAGCTACCCTGTATTAGATACTGGAGAAATACTAGAAATGTCATATTTCATCCCAGAATTCTACAAATAGAACAAATACCCAAATCCTCATACCGGTAATTAGTAATAGGTAAGTATATAAATATATCAGGTATATGATTGAAAAGTCACCAAAATGATTGAAAAGTCACCAAAATGTTCTTGTTTTTAGAGCTTATTTGGTACATACAGGGTATAAAGTGTTCAGGCATGAGGTGAGTCTTAATATACATCGATTAAGCCCATTTTATCGCAAAATATATTCCACCAAAACTGCTTTACGGTACCCAGTAACTGTATATCCTATAAGATTTGATATTAAGAGGATAATGGATCTAATGATAGGGGCATGGCGATGCCCTGTATATACTAGTAGTTCAAACCTACAACCCTATGACACAGTCCCCATTTCAGCACACTCCAAATTGTTGGTCAACAGATTTGGCTGAATATGCCATTTCACAATTTACTCCATACTGTTAGCAAGTCCCCTATAGCACACGGTACTGTATCAGCTTAGTATATATGCAGGCATCTCATAACTATTTAATGGAACATATTACACACCAGCACCCAAGCATATTTCTACTTACAGAGCAGTACATAAACATTGTGATGGGGAATGACCTGACATCACATTCCCTCAAATATATAGATATAATTTGTGCTAACCCCATTTAAAATTATTTTTTTGCATAGACATTCACTCTGACAGTGAGATTGCTACAAATACAGCTGACAAACTTTACACATTGCAGCCCAATACTAGGAAATACCAGGTGGTAAATGCCAATCTCTGTAAAGTTAGGAACATCCTTATCGGTTGAGTCAGAATCTACCAGGTGTGGGTATAAAATGACCAAGTCACTTTTTCTTCATAACCATGAAAGAAGAAAGATCTAGACCGAACACTTAGAGTAGATTAATCTATCTTTAATTAATTATATATGAGAAAATAATAAGAATAAATTCGCCAGAATCACGGATATATCTATATCCTAAAGATAACATTACATTTTTCACTATAATATGCTGGCAGTATTACATTTACACTAGTTTATAAAGTATCAATATCAATGGTACTGCACTCAAGCCGATTTGATCAATATCATATGGTTCATAATGTGACAAATGCAATGATGTAGGCACAAGTTCTAGTGGAGAATGAAGTGTGAGAGAAATTCAATATCTATAATGTCATATGGTAGAAGAAGCACAATTTCAAAACAAAAGAAAATTCCAATGGCGTACAGTTAATACAGCACACATTATAGCATTCACAAGACACTGCATAATATTCTTTTCATTTGAGTCATTTAATTATTGTTCTTTATGACATAAAGACACAAAAAGCTAAATTATGTACAATGTTAATAAACCCAGCTGAGTAAGCCTATGAAATAGAAAGGGATCTTTGCTACAGAACAATAAGAATATTTACTCATTCAACCTCTCAAATGGATGATCTCACGTCGATATTATCAATTGACTGTAACACCAATTATGTTTTACATTATATGACAACAAGACAGTGCAACCGCAAAGCCACCAATATCATTACAGTTTCAATATCATGGTAATGAGAATATCGCTACATCTAGTTGTCAGGTATGACCAGCGAGCCCGGCGAGCCCGGCGCTGCGGGCGCCCGCGTGTTCAAGCCGACGGCGGGAGACGCTACTCCCGCCGCCGGCCCACGCAGGCGCGCGCCGGCCCGCATAGGCGGCGCTCCAGTCGGCACTCCCGTCGCCGCCAGGCGACGCTCATCCCGCACACTGTTTCCCACTGTTAGCTAGGGGGACCATTGTTCCCACAGACCAACATAAGGGTCACCTCCCTTGATGTACACTAACAGGGGTATTCAGACTATGGAGGGGTATTGTGTGACTGTCTCCTTGACAGTTACAAGCCCTCTAACATTGTCTAGACCAAGCTGAGGGCTGGGCCCCTTATAAACCCCAGCCTCCCAGCTACCATCATCACTTCACCCAAGGACAGCACTGAGCAAGGAGCTCCCTCCACTGACTGAGAACAAGGCTATAGGCTATGCCCTACTATGCCCAACTATCAGGCAGTGTGCAGGACCCCTTGACTCTAGGGCATACTTACTAGTCCTATACTATTGTGTGGATAGGTGTAACTGAGTGGAACCTACTTTGTACTTACTGTACTGTTGCTGTCAACTTGTAATAAATACCAACTATACTACAAGACCTCAAGACTTAGTCAACTTACATATCATTACAAGGAGTCTCCCAACTAAAGGGGATTCCTTGTATGACAAAGTGGTGGAGAAGTCTCAACAAGATCCCACAAGGTGGCAGCACAGACACCTCCACAGCCAAGGACCAGTAACACCAACCACACCTTCACACTCACCACAGTTGCAGGAAAAGACTCACCAGACCGTCACGGGTGTCACCAGACCGTCACGGACATCTCCAGACCGTCACGGACGTCTCCAGACCGTCACGGGCGTCTCCAGACCGTCACGGACGTCACCAGACCGTCAATGATGTCACCAGACCGTCAATGACGTCACCAGACCGTCAATGACGTCACCAGACCGTCAATGACGTCACCAGACCGTCAATGACGTCACCAGACCGTCAATGACGTCACCAGACCGTCAATGACGTCACCAGACTGTCACAGAAGTCTAGAACACCTACAACAAGTCTGCATTACCCTAGCAAGTATACAATGTACCTACTAGTACTACATTATTAGTATACCACAAGCATGGAGATACAAATAGAAGAGGCCATGCAGCAACAGCTGAAACAGCTGACAGAGGCTATGCAGAAACAGCTAGCAGAGACTGTGAAATTGCAAGTAGCAGAGGGACTAAAGTCTATACAGCCCCACACTACACCCCAAACCAGTGCACCAGACATAGAGGCTGCACTTATAGGTATAACTGCAACACTTAAGTCTCTACAGGAGGGACAAGTAGCAGAAAGGCTAGCAAGAGAAAAATCTGTCAAAGCATTGGATGAGAAGATAGAAAGGGAGAGAGAGGAAACACATAATGACATTCTGAAACCAGATAAATTCTCACAACCCTCCCAAAATCAATCCGCCAGGAGACATTGCACAGACTATGAGCAATACATTGACTCCAAATATGGGAAACATCCCTCATATAGGATTAAATACTTCTCAAACTTCCTAGAAGGAAAGTCAAAGATATGGTTTAAGGCCTACATGACTGCACACCCAGACACAGACTATGACACAATGAAGGAAGCTTTCCTGAAGTATTTCAAAAAGGAAGATGACCGCCTTGATGCAAAGGCATTAAGAGGTCAAAATCCAGATGAATCTGTCTCAGACTATGCCATGGCCTTACAAAATATGGCCACAGCACACAACAAATCAGAGCAGAGAACAAAGGAAGCCCTTCTACAAGGTCTAAGGGAAGATATCAGTGCAGTTGTCATACACAAAGGAGCCTCAACATGGTCAGAAATCCTTGAAATAGCAGAGGAATATGAGAACCAACAAACAGTCTCCACCAGTAACATTAAAGCGGAAATAAAAGCAGAAATGGACTCAAAACTAGAATCCATGCAGGCTCAACTGAAATCTGTGACACAAATAAACTCTATGCTTGTAAAGCAAACAAAGTCACAGAAATCTGGAAACCCCTCAATGGAGGCCAAATCAGACCCAAAGCCAGTTCAAGTGGATCCTTCATCAGAAGATGAGGACCAAAGCCTGAACCTCATGTCAAATGAACATGTGAGGAGGCAAGAACAAAGGGCACTGAAGGACCAAGGTAAACCTAACAACCGCCAACAAAGACACTCTGGTAATAACAGAGGAGGCTACCAAGGTAAAAACTTTGATCCAAACTTCAAAAGAGGCAGAGGAGGATACAGCCAAAATAACAGCCGAGATCACCAAAGCAACAGTCAGGACACCAGCCGTAGAGATAACAGCAGAAGTCGTGACAGCAGCAGACACAGTGATAGTAGCAGAAATCGCGACTACAATCGCCGTGATAACAGCAGAGACCGTGATTACCACCGTCGTGACCAAAGCAGAGATCGTGACTACAACAGAGGTCGGGATCAAAACCGTCGTGACTACAGCAATAGTCGTGACAGACAGCATGACTACAACCGCAGTCGGGACAACAGCAGAGGTCGAGACAGCTACAATGGCTACAGATCCAACATCCAAGGCTACAACCTCCAACAGCAGCCCCAACAGCCACCTCAAGCTATTCAGCCTGACGTGCTTCAACAGATCAAGCAGCTACTAGGATCTTCAAACTCGGGAAACTAGAGACCCACAGCGCCGCTGGGCCAGTGCGTTGTGAGCCTCTCCAACCCCCCATCAAGATCCAAGATCAACAACCCCTAGGACAACCAAAGACAATTGCTAGTATAGCAGAGACAATCCCCCAGGTACACACTGGGAAATCAAGCCGACCATCAGTGATCCATATCACACCTCAACAAGATGCATCGCAAAAGGAAATGGGTGAGAGTACCAAAATTTCTGTTGAACTTCTTAAAAATGGCTGTTTAAATGCAAGATTCTATGAACACACTGAAATACCTTGTTTAGTTGACACCGGTGCCACTATCACCTGTGTCAGGGATACTTTTCTTAGGGAAATTCAGAAATCTCGAGATGTAGAAATCAAAAAGAGAAAGTTCAATGTACACTTAGCAGACGGATCCATATGCCATGTAAGACAAGCAGCAGTATTGAAATTCAAAATTCATGGTACCAGATTCGAATTCCCATTCTCAATTATTCCAAATCTCACAAAGCCAGTTGTCCTAGGCACAGATTTCTTAAAAGCAACACGATCACAGATCGAATTCAATGTAGACCCAGAGCTACAAGTCAAGCCAGTCCGAGCTGTCAGGGAGGCCACCATCCTTCCTTTCACAGAACTAGCAGTTCTAGGACAAGTCACATCCCTCAAATGTTTAGAAGGATGTGTAGGCACATTAGACAATTTGCAGAGGAACAACAGAGTTCCATACCTAGTTCAAAAGGGAGTAGTAACACCCTCAGAAATGAACAGGCATCCAATCATACTGCTCAATACAAGCCACCGACCATACAAGGTGAGGAAGGGTGATATAATAGCCCTATTCACAGAGGTAGATCCCTCTGAGTTACATCAACCAGATACTGACATCCCTACTGAGGAACCCACACTACAAGTGCTGGACACTGAAGAGAATTGTAGTGACACAGAGTCAGACTGTGCCTCAGTATATGCAGATCCAGATACAAACCGTGGAAATGACACTGATGATGAATTGGCCACAATTCACAGTGAGGCTCATGACATTATGCCAGACATAATGGAAAATGTGCCACCCAAATGTGTACTAACAGATATTGGACAAGAGAGACTCCAAAAGTTACTCCACAAGTATCAAGATGTATTTGTAGGTAAAGACAATGACATAGGTACAACCCACCTATACACACATTCAATTCACATCAAACCAGATGCAGTACCATGTCACTACCTACCATACAGGCAGACGCCTGAGAAGCAAGCTAAGATGGGAGAAGTCTGTGAAGACCTAGTGAGACAGGGCATCCTCAGAGAATGTGCAGAGGGACCCTGGGCATCCAGATCATTTTTAGTACAGAAAGCATCTGGAGGCCAACGTCTAGTCACAGACCTACGCCACGTCAATGCTAATATGATAAACCAAGCTTTATCAACGCCACGTGCAGACGACACACTAGACATGATAGGGTCACTCAAACCTACTGTTTTCAGTAAACTAGATGCGCAACAAGGGTTTTTCCAAATTCCCATAAGAAGGGAGGATCAACACAAAACCGCTTTCATAGCAAATGACAAAAAGTATGTCTATCAAAAGATGCCGATGGGTTTGGCTACCGCGCCGGCAGGATTTTGCCATCTAGTAACTCTAATTCTCAACAAACTGAAATACAAATGTGCCCTACCATACCTAGACGACATTCTAGTCCTATCACCAGATGTAGAACGACATTTTTCAGACCTTGAAGATGTCTTCAAAAGCCTGAGAATTGGGAAACTCAAGCTAAAGAAATCAAAATGTGAATACTTCACAGATAGGATAGATTTTCTAGGAATGCGTGTCACACCAGATGGTTTACAACCATCCCCAGAAAAGGTGGAAAGTGTCAAAACTTTTCCCACCCCAAAATCTGTGAAACAAGTCAGATCATTCACAGGACTATGCCAATACTTCAAAAAGTTCATCAAAGACTATGCCAATATTGCTAGGCCACTGTACGACCTACAAACAAACCTAAAGGTTTTCAAATGGAATGAGGATGCAGACAATGCTTTCAAAACATTGAAACATGCACTCTGTACCCATGCACTATTGAGATACCCAGACTATGACAAAGAATTCAGTCTAGCAACAGATGCTTCAAATGTGAGCCTAGGAGCTGTTCTATCACAACGCAGTAGCGAAGGAGTATTGAGACCAGTAGCCTTCGCAGGTAGAACACTATCAAAGCATGAAAGAAACTACAACACAACAGAAAGAGAGCTACTAGGTGTAGTATATGGGATACTACATTTTAGGCACTACTTAGAAAGTAGGCACTTTCAGTTGTACACAGATCATGCAGCTCTAATACCACTCCTCACAAACACAGGTTTGACCCACAGGTGGGCCAGATGGGCACTGGATATCCAACAATTTGCATTCACAATACAACATGTAAAAGGGGATGACAACATTCCTCCAGATGTGATGTCAAGAAGAGAATATCCAAATGCACCACCAATGACCAACCCCCCACCACCTCCAAGAAGGAAAAGGGCAGCCACCAGAACCAAATTCTCTAAAATCCAAACCAAGATACCATTCAACAGAGATGACCCACCAAAATCAATTGACAGACCAAAACCAGTGATCAGAGGTATCTTAAAAGAGACCACCCATTATGTGTTCTGTCATTGTGAAAGGGAATACTGTGAAGAGTATCCAGAAAACTGTTTCACCCCGGTTGAGACCAACAGGATTGCACAGATGGTGAAAGCCACACCCCGTGAACCACCACACAGTGCATCAGAAAATCAGTTGGAAGAAAAACTGCATAAAATTGCTTCAATCACCAAGGTAGTCAGATTTGCAGAAGAACAGCTGGATATGGAGGAAGAACAGGACAGAGACATTTGTGTTGTCACCACACGTTCAAAAGCAAAACGGTCGGTTGCAGAGGATACAAGGTCTAATGACCACCCTCAGCAATTAGGCCTAAAAGCCAAAAAGAACAAAGTGTCAACCAAATCCTCTTTCCCTACTAAATCCCCCATTTCAACACCCAGCACACCCACAGCCAATTTGCAGAAGCACTCAGACAGAGCAGGTACTGCACAGAAGGCTCACAAAAGCAAATCTGACCCCCATCCCAAAAGAACAAAGGCCGCCTCCACCAGCACAAACAGAGGAGCAGCCAGTTCAAAGGAGCAGACAGCCAACACAGACATAGCAGTTGAACAACCAAAGAAACAGACAAAGACCAGACCTGCACCAAAATCTCCTGAAACAATCCAGGCAGAGAAGGATAAAGAAAGGCTGGCACAGCATATAATGGAATTAGACCAGATGTTAGACCAAATCCCAGACAGTTCAATCAACTCCACACTGTTGAAAGAAGAACAAAGGAAGGACACTGGACTAATACCCATTATAGACTACCTAGAGAAAGGTGACCTACCTGTAAAAAGCACTGAAGCAACAAGGATTAGGAATAATGCTCAGCACTACCTACTCCTAGACAACATTCTAGTACACATATCCCCTACATCATGGAGAAAAACAGACACAGTACCACTACAAGTTGTAGTCCCAAAAACTTGGGTTGAAAACATACTACAACACTTCCATGACTCACCAATGGCAGGTCATGTAGGTACTTCAAAAATGATGTCTTCTCTCATACCTAGGGTATATTGGAAATCTATGATGGCTGATGTCAATCAATATGTGTCAACATGTGACACTTGCCTAAAAGCAAAAAGGGCAGTGCACACCCACAAAACACCAATGACTGTAAGGGACTATATGCCAACCCCCATGAAGCACCTAAACTTAGATGCTGTGGGACCACTCCCAGAAACAGCCAGGAAAAACAAACACATACAAGTTTGCATAGATTATTCAACTAGATATGTCATAGCATATGCCACAAAGGATCTCACAGCAGAAACCACACAACATGAGTTCTACAAGAACGTCATATGTCAGCAAGGTGTACCAACTTCAGTTCAAACTGACAATGGCACCTGCTACACAGGCAGCAATTTTAAGAAACTGATGAACACCCAGAAGATTAGACACGACCTGTCAAGTCCATACAGACCACAATCAAATGGATTAGTGGAAAGATTCAATGCCAGTATAGGAACAGCATTAAGGACTTTCTGTTCTCAGAATCAGAAAACATGGGACCTGTACATAGAATCAATTACATTTGCATTGAACAACACAGAGTCCCAGACAACAGGTTACACACCATTCTTCCTACTTCATGGCAGAAACCCTCAAACCATTGTAGAAACTGCCCTAAACATAGAGGAAGAAATCAAAACAGTAGCTGAGCATGTATCTGGAATGATACTGTCTCAAGATGAGTCTAGAAGAAAGGCAATAGACAGAGTCAAAAAGCTACAACAAGGAAGGAAGTCAAGATATGACAAAAAGCTTACACCACAAGCTATACTTCCACTAGATATTGTATATATCAACATTCCCAGAATTCTGTTGACCACAGATTCAAAGAAGCTTCAACCCCTATTCATGGGACCATATGTTGTTGCAGAAAGACCAACCCCAACCAGCGCAAGGTTGAAGAACCTATCAAATAACCTACTAGTCCCCAGACCAGTACATATTGATAGGCTCAAAAAGGTCACAACACTGAGGAAAAATGAGTTTGCACACAGACTCATTCCCCACACCTCAAAGTTCATCCACAGGATAACAAGGGATAAATCCCAAATCACACTCACCAAAGAGTCAGTTGGTCTAAACCAAATAGTACCCAGACCAGCCCACCACAAGGTGAAAAGAAACTCCAGGCAAGGGAGAATATCTAAGTAAATTACTTTTATATATTGACATGATCATATGGAATATCTATACCCACAGACTATGAATAATAGTCAAATAAGTATATACACTTCATATGAAGGAAATTAATTTTCCAACAACTGTCCAAATCTTGAATGATAAGTAGGGATTTCATATCAGCATAGGATATGAACCCACACAAAGGACAGAAAAGACAATATACACTATATAGGTTACAAAACAATGTGCACACAAAGTAGAATCAAAGGACAGATTACTACAGGGTTGAAGTCTGAAACCCAAAAGGCTACACACAAAAGCCAAAAGAGACTACCTAAAGGGATTAGCAACCCAAGCTTGAAGAAACCACAATTATCACATTTTGCATCAAAGGCTAGCATCCTTGAAAGAATGCACAATGAAAATGTTTGAACCTAAATCCTGTAAAGTACATGAAACAGAGCGTGCTATGCCAAGACTACTGTCTAGACACACCCTTACCCTTCAAAGGACCCACACACCTGCCAGGGCATTCAAACCCCCACAGATGCAGGTGGTCCACTCCAATTACCCCAGACATAATTACCCAGTCAGGTGACTGACACTGGTGGCCCCTATAGAAGCCACCAGGGAAACAAAGCCAGGCCCTCAATGGATGAGGGTAGGGTGGGCTACATAAGAGGCCCTGACTCCATAGCCAACTCACCAGTTCTACTCCTGCAGCAGTCAGGTACACACCAGCTGGTCCTAGCCATACCAGTTCTCCTATAGCAGGAGGGACTCTGTCAGAAAGCAGACCACACCCACTCTACAATATCATACCCAGTTACTACAATCTTGGGAAAGGACTCTAGCACAGATTGGACATTAAGCCAACACTAGCTTGATCATGGAAAAAGGTACAGTTCAAACACTACATTGATTATTATATTACTATTGGGACCAACCAGGATTTCTGCTCTCAAAAACTATGTACACAGAGGCAGTGCCAAGTGGATACTTCACATAAGCAAAAAGGATAGCTCACAAAATCAGCAAACCAATTTAAACCTAAGTATATTGCAAAAACACTAGTAGAAGTCTTACTAAGACATAGAATATATTTTATATTTCAGGCATGCTAAAGCCAATCCTACTACTAGTGATGATGGCCACTTCTCAAGCCATCACATATGTGCCCACCGTTAGACAGAACGTTGGAGCCATATATGAGCCGTTACCTGAACCATTGGTCAATGGGCACGATACCACAACCATGATATTGGCAATACCATACCATATACCTGCTCCACCAGAGACCGAAACCAAAATACTGGACCAGGTTATGGCACTGACATTTCCTACCCTGCATGACGACAGTTCTACCAGTCAGATATTACAGCAAGCAAGGGAACTAGATCTGTTAATAGACATAACAGACAAGGAAATTAACTCTACCTTAGCATCCATCCATTTGTTCCTATCAAATCCAATTAATAGTCAAGGAAGGTACAGAAGAGCACCACTTGGGTTCCTAGCCCCACTCTTCAGAGGAGCACACTAGATGACGTCAAAGAGGTCATGGACCAGATAAAGAACATAGACGGCATTCTAGAAGCTTTTTCCAAGCAAGACAAAGAAGCAGCTATATTAATTGATAAGGTCACACAACGCCAAGACAAATTTGTCAAGGCATATGTTAAGGATAAAAGTATGCTAGACCAAACCATGAACACTCTAGGCCAAAATATGAATTTATGGGCTCAAAATATGACCACATCTCTGAACACTTATGCAAATCACGAGCACACACAAAGAAGGAAGATCCAAATTTTAACTGATGCACTCACCATTATTGTAGCAAGAATGAACTATCTGCAAGCATTGCAGCGCACCACATCAGCACTCAGGATGCTATCAGCAGGCATTATGACTGCTGACATAGTACCACCAGCTGAACTAACGGAGCATCTGAATGATCTGGACATGACACTCAGAATACACTCACCAGGATCAAAGGTCGCCATAACTGACCTTGACTACTATTATTCCCAAAGAATGATATCCTACACCTATTCGGAACGGCACATATACATCCACCTGGATATCATTGTAGCATCCACCGTCTCCACCTTCAGAGTATTTCAACTGGTAACTACACCAGTACCAATCAACACCAAGGAGACACCTACAAAGGGAGTAACCCAATTAATTACTGATGTCAAATTCTTGGCTATCTCTGAAGATGGTTCACTATTTATTGAACTAACAAATGCAGATATGCTAACCTGTCCAGGAACTAAGATCAAAATTTGTACCAAAACTAGCCCAAGAATCCATAGACATGTGCCTACATGCACAGTAGCAATTTATTTGAACCAAGCTCAGCAAGTCAAGGAAATGTGCCAATTTACTATCTCACCCTTGAAGAGACCTATCTCACACGCTGTAGCCATCTCACAAGATGAATATCTTGTGACCACAAATTCTCCCACCTACACAGTTACGTGTCACGGGAAACCAGCTACTACTCACAAAGCACCATCACACTCAATCATAGGTGTACCATGCCTATGTACAGTGAATATAGATCACTATTCACTACCAAATTCTAGGTTGCCATGCAACACTACAATTTCATTTCACTATGCTTTGGAGACTATAAACCTACCTTTTCTCGCGGCTCTAAATGAAATCAAAGAAATTGGACCAGACTCCAAGGCAAATCTGCCACCTTTTCCAAAGGTCAACCTATCCAGGACACTGGATATGTTAAGGAAATCAAGTAATATTGATGAATCAACATTACTAGACCTAAACCCATTCGCAAAAACCCTGCTAGATGATGCCTCCAGCCTGGCAAAGCCACTGGAAAATAGACTAATAGAGTCCTATCTATACAAATTTGCACGGCATCCAGCAGCATCTATCATACCAATGATACTTTCGGTTATAGCTACAATTTTGGCCACATACACCCTATTCAAAATGCACAGAGGATCCACACTACTAGCTTATATGCCAACTGCAAAAGCATATAGATTTGTCACAGAGAAGCCTATGGAGAAAGCCTTCGAAACCCTATACAAGAAGGACACCACCACGGCACCAATAGAACAGGGCCCCACCCCTATTCTAACTATCCATGAGACCCATACTCTTATCATAGCCATACTATTCACACTCACCATTTACTCAGCCTACAGGCTGACCAAATATCTAAAGAGTATGGCAACCAAGCACTGTGGAAAGGGAAAAGTCACCAAGAGGACAAATCCCACAGTAGTACTAAAAGTCTACAAAGGAGACACCAATTTCTCCTTCCCCTTGCGTCCAGTGCCACATGAGTTTGATACAATTATAAAAGCTTCAGCCCCAACATACAGAGATATGATTATCAAAATGTACCCTCTCCCAAGACTAGTATTTGAATGGAATGGACCAGTAGTAATTACTACAAAGAAAGGAGAGACCGCATATTTACTGCCAGAAACTATCAATCTACCATGGCGTGCCAGGTTCAGCATAATACCAGCGCTCAGGGAACCTAATCTAGATTTTGCCATGTTACTACAAAATGACATTTCACCCCAGCCCGTTACCATGGATACCCATGAGTCAAAGCTGGAAAACATCATAATTGACGACCAAAGAGAGAGCACCAATACATTCAAAAATGTACTCACCATACTCACCCAACCACCTACAGCTGTAACTAGTGAGAAAGTACATGGGGAAGAATAAGCACAATTATACAGGATTGAGATTGACCAAAACTTTTGTGAAAAGTTGGTTGGCCCTGAAAAGGACCGTTTATTTTGACATTTATAGATGCCACCCACTAGTTGTTATAGTCCCCCCATCCCAAGGCCTCCCAGGACTCGGCCAACTCGGCAGCGGCAGGAGATCCAATCCACGTATCTTCACTGAAGAGCCACTCGTTCTCCTCCCTCCACTGGACAAAACGTGCCTCCAGAGTAGACAGGGCATGCTCAGCACTGTCTGCAGCATCACCTGTCACCGTGTAAGCACATAGGCCGACAGCCAATAGGAAGTCCCAGATGACCCCATCATTTCTGGTGAAAAGCAGTCGCGGGTCATATCCATCCAGATCACGTAGGGCCTGAGCCAACAGCTCCAGAGATGCCGCCCTGCGCATGGAAATCCCGCCAGCACCAAGGAAGTACCAGCCGTGATGACGGCACACCAAAACATCACCAAAACTGGCAATGTCGCGCCGGACTTTATGCAACCACCGCGTCCTTACTGAGTCATACCGACTCAAAATACTCCTAAAAGGAGTACCAGGAGTCAGCCCCTCCAAGGTGTTTTGATCACCTAACCACAGGTCTAAGGCCTGCATGTCACCCTGCAGCCAGGCCTCAGGGAGATATGCAAGTACCTCAGGTACAGCCTCCAACTCGTCCTCCAAAATTGCCATATGCGCCATACTGTGTTATCTCAAGGGTACTCAAGGAATAAGTGATCCTACTGTGGTCTACACAGCCTTTATAACCCCTCCCCACCCCCAAATGACACTGTTCACCCTCTGAAGTGATCCCCTCACTTCAGGTGACAAGTCCATGAGAAGGCACATGATCTGCTCACCAAAAGGTGTCAACCACCGGTGTCACCGCGGCACACGACGCATTTTGCGCCGCATGACACAATAGCCTCAAGGTGCCACTCAAAAATCTGCTCAAGGTGCAAAAATTTTCAAACTCTCACAATCCCAAGGTCAAAGCAAGGTCTCAGTGTGTGTCAGTAGTATCAGGGAATCAATTTTAAGGTATCCCAAAATGAAACAGCCAATTTTGAAAAATTGAAGTTTTACAAAAACAATTGCGTACTCTTAACCATGTCAAACTTGCTCAAACATGCATTTATATGTATGAAATTGTATTATTACAATATAAATTGCTAATCAAACATGTTTGTATATAACACTGTATTTGCACTGTATTTTACACTGTATACCTTTGTATTATGTAAGACTATTTACAGAAAAACATGAAGCAAAAAGGGAGATAGTCCGCTGACTAACCCTAGGATACTACACAAAAGACTTAAATCTCACAGCAGCGGCCCACTGCAAAGACATTTCTGATCAAAGTGTAGATCCACAAGTTGCAAATTGCCAACACCAAGAATCTTGTAAGATTCAACTATCGATGCAGAAACAAGATACCAAGTCATTTTTATGACATTATGAACACTTACCCTCCACCGGATAAGGACAAAATATCTGCATAAAAAGGACTGTATTTGTACATACAAACTTACAAACTTAAGTAATGCAAAATGTCAGATGACACAATTATGAACACTTATCCGCCACCGGACAAGCACATAACTATGCATAAAATGTACATTACTGATTGCTATATCACGCAAATCCATAGATAAGCGCTATCTAGAAATAAGAAAACAAACTTCAAGCCGGTTGGCCTACTTTTATATAAAAGTGGCCTTGGTTTTTTTGGTATCAAACAAAAAAGTTTGTAAAAGATTATCATAAGATTTTGCATAATTTGCATTATACCCTGTATATTTGTATTCACATGTGAACATTGATATATCAAAATCCACTCAGTTCCACAAAGCACCTATTCACCAAAGACAGCCTATTACTCGAGAACACATTTTTCATCATGTTTTAGAATTAAGACAAAGATGTACCATGCTGTGTATATAATTCAAACAATGATTTGAAAAGTGTCAGATAAAGACACAATGTATTACTACACTGTATAACTATGTGATAAAGAAAATACCAAGTTGGTACAAAGAAGGTTTACATACCTTATAGTTAAGATTACACTGTATATAATGTAGATGACTAGCCAAGCACAAAACCAAAATTCTCCCCAGACCTTTGGTATTTACATACTCTCACATCATCTATATTACAAAAAAGTGTACTTCACTACAAAAAAAAAAAAAAAATCAAAAACAAAAGGTAAATTCTATTTGCCACCAAAAATTGTGGACAAAATTCCAAAATTCACCCCAAATTTTTAGATGGAACGACAACTGACGGAGAGTTGTCCTTTTTCCCGAGGGGGAGGCACCTGTCAGGTATGACCAGCGAGCCCGGCGAGCCCGGCGCTGCGGGCGCCCGCGTGTTCAAGCCGACGGCGGGAGACGCTACTCCCGCCGCCGGCCCACGCAGGCGCGCGCCGGCCCGCATAGGCGGCGCTCCAGTCGGCACTCCCGTCGCCGCCAGGCGACGCTCATCCCGCACACTGTTTCCCACTGTTAGCTAGGGGGACCATTGTTCCCACAGACCAACATAAGGGTCACCTCCCTTGATGTACACTAACAGGGGTATTCAGACTATGGAGGGGTATTGTGTGACTGTCTCCTTGACAGTTACAAGCCCTCTAACATTGTCTAGACCAAGCTGAGGGCTGGGCCCCTTATAAACCCCAGCCTCCCAGCTACCATCATCACTTCACCCAAGGACAGCACTGAGCAAGGAGCTCCCTCCACTGACTGAGAACAAGGCTATAGGCTATGCCCTACTATGCCCAACTATCAGGCAGTGTGCAGGACCCCTTGACTCTAGGGCATACTTACTAGTCCTATACTATTGTGTGGATAGGTGTAACTGAGTGGAACCTACTTTGTACTTACTGTACTGTTGCTGTCAACTTGTAATAAATACCAACTATACTACAAGACCTCAAGACTTAGTCAACTTACATATCATTACAAGGAGTCTCCCAACTAAAGGGGATTCCTTGTATGACATAGTAACATGATAGCAGAATTTGTCGTTCACGACAAGTAACCCGTAAAGGTGGTAATCCGAGACTCTGTTAAAAATACACAAGTTGTCAACGCAGAATTTTAGTATATTATCCCCTACCATGGGGTTTCTTGCACGCATTGTGTACTTTTATGGCCCACATACCAAACCTAAGACGGGAATAAAAACAGTTACCCGAGTTCTGTGATTTTCACATGGAATTGTTGACACAACCAGCGAATCTAAACCCGTAAATGGGAAGATTAAATCAGTAATACCTTAGTACCGGTACCATTACTCATCCATGGGTAACGGATACAGGAATGAGAATGTTTTTACATCATTCGAGGTGTAGGAGATATTTCTCCGTCATATAAACCATTTTAGACCACACACTATAGATTCTACGCTTCATGTTTCAATGAAATTTATTAAGACTAATTTTTTAAGACTTTGAGACATTGTTGTATTCTTTTGTTCTCTTGATCACCATGGTAAGCTACAAGTTGCATTGCCGCGTTTTTAAAACATATTTCCCTTGCAACATTATAAATAATTGATTGACCAATTATGTGTGCGGCCTTACGTGGATACATACAAAAGCATCATTATCATATCAACTCTACATGGCACTTACTGTCATATCACTACAAAATACTATAGGAAATGTTCATAACTCAGAACAAGTGAGGTAATCACAAATTGTAGAATCATAATATGGTATCTACCTCATGCAGCACAAAAAGAGTTGTGCTACAATCAGGCTAAAGATACAATTGCAAGCTTAACCTTTATATTCTAAATCTAAAATCTTAATATATTAAGTGCAATGTCCAAATATATTTTATTCACTTCTTTTTTTTACAGATCTGCTTTAATAGGAATACAATTAGAGAACAGAAATAAATGGTCGTGACTCGGAAGCAGTCCATTTGTTGCAGAATTTAAGCTTGCGATGCTGCCATGAATATTTGTTTAAAGGGAGTCTTCTCTCAGCAGGAGGTCAATAAACCCTGATGTCGCTAGCCTTGCTAACTTTGTTACTCATACACAAATTATGAAATACATTATCCCAATCTAACCTCAAGATTTCCTTATGTAGTACATGTTGTAATATAATATGTATATATAATATCTCTCTCTATATATATATTAGGGACCAGAAAATGTCTGGGATGCTCTTGATTATTCACTGAATTTTATATTGAAATTCTAAAATATCTTTTAGCCAGATGACTACGTCTACGTGTAAGCACCAGGTGGTAAATGAACTGTTTACACTCTTCTTCACTACAAGGTTAAAGTCTGAAAAATCTGGTATGGTATGCGACTTAATTGATGTTATCTTCTTCCAAAAAGCAAGACCAGATAGCAAAATCTGAGAAATTCACCCAGTGTCGATGATCTAAAGTCACGCAATATCATGGGCGGTTTAGGCATTATTTGGTTATCATTGTTATTCCATGGCTGACTAAAAGTGGGTCATTTTGCAATTCTGGTAATTGTTTTAGTTAAAATGTTAATATGGCAATCCCGGTGAAAAGTAGCATTTCTAAATATTACTTGTATGACAAGAAGCATAGTACTATAAAGTGAGTAAGCATTACAATTCGTTATAAAGTCAGTAATTTTACACTTCTGGTAATTGTTTTAGTTAAAATGGCAATCCCAGTGAAAAGTAGCATTTCTAAATGTTACTGGTATGATAAGAAGCATAACGTTATAAAGTCAGTAAGCAGAGTGATGCGCACAGAACACGTTCAGCTATAGGGCACCTAGGTGCTACCGAACATGGATGCAACCATGGCCTAACCCCAAAGTGGCCTAACCCCTATATATGATAATGTCGCTAAGTTGTAGATCAACATTGTGCTAATTTGTATTGGGTGGGTCAGTATTATCACTACGTGCTTGTTGAGATCTACTATTGTGTGGATCATATCATCAGCATCTATATACCAAATGACAATATTTCTTCAATTCATACCTTCTAATTACATGATTCCTTAGACACCAATGTTGTCAAACTAAAATGGCACTGAACAGATGACAAGTAGGTGAATCTATACCTATAGAAAACATACCATATTACATGAAGTTCGATAGAATATAAATGTCTAATTCAGTACTCACAAAACCTGCTAGGTCATTATACACTGTAATCTATGCCATCCTTGAGAATGATGTCCTTGAATATAAAGGCAGTGAGATTGAGCCCTTTGTGTATCCCATCGAGCCTGGATTGTAAATGAAGTTTTTTTCGTGACGTCTCTCGTCGCGGAGACGTCCCACTGTTAGAGGTCGACGCTTGGGACGGAGGAGATGGAGGGAATGCCTCCCAGCTCCAACTTGCCCTTGATGTTTGACTTCATGGCCATCTGAAACACAACATACACAGGCATCCAAATGTTACTAGTCAACAAGAGCAGGCATGGGATTGGGTTTTGAAGAAAAATCCAAAAAGCAGCCAAAAGACGTGAACTGGGGGGGCATTTAGTATGATTAGCATGGCATGAAGCCCTATAGGGACTAAACCAATATTTTTTCATTGGATCTGCACAAATCACAGGGATGACTTTTTTGGCCTTAATAATCCGGAAAAATCTCATGCCTGACAAGAGATTGTGCATTTTCGATTGTGTGTATTACGCTGGTTCCCAGTGCATTATCATAGCACGCGGGTCCTTAGAAATCTCACGCAAGATGCTAAAAATCTGTACAGGAGAGTGAGGTCACGTGACTACGCAGGTATGTGAGAGCGAAGGTCTAGTACTAGTTAGCCAGGGCCTGCGTCCAAGCGGGTCGGCACAATGGGAGACCAGTGAATTTGTGTATCACTATGTGAGGCCCGAGATTTGTTGTCTTCGGATAACATGACCTCGAAATATAGAAAAGGGCAGGTATGGGCCCTAGGTTGATTTTTGTTGTTGCTTAAAATCTGCTGCCCCCTCCCAATTATTTGATAAGTTTAGTACCATCAATTTCCCTTATCAACCTGAACCTAAACTTTGAGGACAGCTTATGACCGGCACATGGGATCTGATTTGAATAGTTTCCCGGTACTGTACTATATAACTAATACCTGACCTATAACCTACACCCGGACACTAGGTACATCATATAAACTACCCTGTTGTTTGGATTAACGTATAACTAAAACCCGTTGAAGAGGTAGTAAATCCTACAAAAGTAGCATACCTGCAAACATATTTTACGTAGGAGCAAGGCGCGCTAATAATAGAAAGGGGGTTTTAAAGCATGCCCCTCCCGATATCCTCAGTTCCAAATTCTTACCAACAAGTTCGCAGGTAAGAGCAGGAAAAGTGGACCTGTGATATGCTAATACTGTATTCAACGTAACGACCTATTGGCTACCTGTTAAACCGATAGGAATAATGTGCCCCTACATGGGTAAAAATCGACATGTGCGACACGGCGGTTTTAAAACCCGACACGTGCGACACGGGGGTTTTAAAATCGACGGACTCAGAAAACCTTTAAAGTGGTGTGTAGAATGTATGGGATAAAAATCGACACAGTGACACGGCCTTCTATGCTAAAAATCGACACGGCGACATGGTAAAAAATCTGGGTACCCATGTAGAGGCACAATAATGCCCACACTTTTGTCACCCTCCCAATCGTCCTTAACAACCTAGTGTACTATCACCACCTGCGGTTAATGATAGGTGTAGCGCTACCACGAGAAAAAAACCTGGGGAAAAACAAAACACTGTTTTGAGGAACTTGTTTATTCAAAAATCCATGAAAATCAGCATGGCATTAAAACATATATTTTCAAGTGCTTTGGTATAAAGTGTCTCTTGAGGGTATTTCTCCGGTGTCACACCTCCAAAAATCCCACGGAAATCCATTTTTTGAACTTGTCACATGTTAATTCATTTTAAGCTCTCAAGCAAGGTGCTCCGTTTCGTAACTTTTTTGGTAGGTCAGTGATTTGAGGCACATATACTGGATATCAAACCTGGCCCGGGGAAATACATTTCTGACATTCGAAATACATGTAACTTTTAGTCTTGAGATTGCTTCATACGATACAAGCGCCAAAGGAAACATTACCATTCCATCTGGAATTAAACGCTAAGAAATGCGCAACAGTTCCATGCAACTTAATATTGCAAGGGAATCCATGGACCTGTACAATATACTGTGTAAATTAAATCTATGTTTAAACCTGTTATACTATTTTTTAAAGAAATAATCTCACAATTCATGCATGAATTAAACGAAAATAAATTGTGCTCTATTAAAATATGGGTTAATTGTCGGTATATCACTCTTTAAAAAAGTCAAATTGTGTATGTGAAAGGATCAAATTAAGATTCATAACCCAATAAGAAAAGGAAAACGTGTAAATATTTGTGTTACCAGTAATGGTATGTATAACTTGATGAGCATTTAAAAACCAAATATGGTGTTTGATTATTTCACCTATTAAACTTAACGGTATATGGAATTTCTATGACAGCAACATGCATTACCCAGTATTCCATAGTCTATATCTGTACTTCTGAACAGCCTGTCCGGTTTTGACTACACCGAGAGTAAGTCAATAAAATGCCAATATAAAATCCCAATTTGCATGCATTTATATAAAGAACAACACATTTGATATAGAAACATAAAAAGCTATATCAACATATAAAAGCATGTAGTAAAACGGATATTCTAAAACCAATATTTTCATCAATATGGATCAAACGAATGCAGCCGTGTGCATCACTCAGCGATTAATCTACCAATTCCAGGTGGGTGCGTATGAAGAATAAGCATAACCGTAGGGAGCCTGACCGTACATGTAAGGCTGTTGATAGTACGCTGACGGGTCTCCGGCCATCGTCGGGTATGGCGGCATGGCCAGATTAGCACCGGTGTAAGCAGCCGTATAAGCCATGGCCTGGTTAGCTGCCTGCGGTGGGGGCTGCTGTGGTGGTGGGGGCTGCTTGGGATGATTCTGACTCTGATGTGGAGGTGGAGGCTGCTTGGGATGATTCTGCTTCTGGTGTGGCGGTGGGGGCTGGTTCATATGGTTCTGGTGTGGCGGCGGAGGCTGTTTGGGATGATTCTGATTCTGGTGTGGCGGCGGAGGCTGTTTGAGATGATTCTGATTCTGGTGTGGCGGTGGGGGTTGGTTCATATGATTCTGATTCTGGTGGTGCCGCTGTTGGGCATTGCTGTTTTGACCCATGTCCGGTCTGCCCATCTGGTGGTCTGGACTCCTGCGTCGGTCTGACCCATTCTTCTCAGATCTATGGCCACCATTCATGCTATGTGCCATGTATGGGTTTGGGTAATTCCCAGACATCAGCAGTGCTTGCTGAGGGGACGGAGCCCGGCTTGAACTTCCCGATGTGGATCTGTTTGGTGGTGATCTGCTTCTCGGGACTTCACGACTACTCGGCGGGAGCGCCATTACCTGGGGCTGTTTCTTCCAGCAGCGCAGCTCGGGTGGTACCGTCCCCGCAGACAGCAGAGACTCCTGTGGTGTATAGCTCTTGGGAGTCGCACGCCAATACGCTTTGTAGGACGGAAGGCTGCTCTTGTCGACCACCGCTGGGGGGCTCATGGAGCGCGTGCTTCCCGTGGGAGATCCGGGAGGTGTGCTCCTACCAGAAGTGGATGATGTGTCCGTGTACATCTTGCGAGCTACTCGGTACTCCAGCGGGAGCGGGGCGGCGACTGCCGGGGTCTGGGTGGTGGGGTAGAGAAGGGTCTGACAACCCAGGAGATATGGATTAATACCGGTCACTAACGGTGCCACTGTAGCAAGGGTCTGCCCATAGGCTAGTTGTGCAGCCGCCGCGAGAGTGACCGACGGCTCTTCTTGTTTAACCGGCAAATGTAGCAGCGCTGGATATTCAGATAAATCCTCAGTCTGTGATGACTGCTCAACAAAGATTTTCCAAATCGGACCGTTGTCATCTGTGTCGTTCTGGCTGCCGTTGCTTTTCTCTGATGCCTTATGAAGGACCCGTGGAAGGAATCCCACGGCACTATTCACTGGCTTCGACATAAATGCATCCGTCCCGTTGTCTGTTGAAGTTTCCACGCTGACACATGTTGGCGGTGGAGAAGTCTGCATACCTTGGGTTTCACACTTCTTAGCCTCTGTCTGTACCGACTGACTGGAGATGGGCAGAGACGAATCAGTTGTTTGCATGGATTTCTCTTCAATCGCGACCAATCGGCGCGGTCGAGCGCAGCAGAGGCAGTTTTCAAGCTTCTCCCAGCCCCATAGTGCTTTCCCTTTCAGGTTGTCTCTCATGTATTCTATCAGTTTTGCAGAGTATCTCATGGCGCAGATTTCCCCAAATGATGGGTGCTTGAGGAAGCGCAGGAGATCTGAGGGAAGACTGTTGATAGGCCTCCAGTTTGCGGCCAAGTCTAATGCCATCAGGAGCGAAGAGTCCTGAAATATAATGGAAATAAGTGTCAAACTATGCAAATTCTCAACATTCTTTACTTATTAAGTAGAAAATATGGTGCTGTTCCTAGAGAAATATATTTGTAAAAGCATTTGTTTTAGCAATATTTACAAAGTGGAGAGATTTGTTTCAAGTTGTTTTAAAACATTTCTTATGAAATCCAAATATCAAACACAGGAAACAAACCAATGAAACTGAATATGATTTAACGATACTAAGTTTTTTTCTTGTTGAAATTAAAACGAACAAAATCTTAAGGAGAGGTTTGGTTTACATACAAGGATTGATGAGATGCGGATGCGTAATCTTGTGTCTTTTTGTATTATATTTTTTAGCTTGCGGTTAGTGGATGGGTGAGGGGCATGCGTAATTTTGTACATTTGTGTAGTTACATTTCTGTAGCTCTTTTTTTTTTTTTGCTTAACGGGACTTAAAGAGAGTGCAGTTTCGTTTTAGCAGTGGAATTTTAAAGGATGAGTGAGGGAAAATGTGTTAGATTAGATATTACAGTGTATTGTACATGTAGTTTGCATTTTGTGGTCAAACAATAATACATAACATTAGATTTGAGCACCAAACAGTAAAAGTTCACATCTTGCCAACTTACGGAATGGTAACAGTGGAATAGCAAGGTATACACGGAATTCATAACCTTATAACCATTTTCACTTCTCTTCGACAACTCAGAACACGGTACACGAGGGAAAAATCAAAATAACTCAAACTACCACCACAACCATTGGAAGAGACTGACTGACAAGCTTTAGCATAGGAACCACAACCAGGAAAATAGTGCGGGGTCTGGGGTGAGTGGTCTATAGGGTACACAGACGGTTAGACCACTCGTGTATAAGTAACAGTTAAGGTGCCTTCTAACGCGTAAACCACGTCTAATTCTACCCATGCGGACAGCATCACGCCTACAAACCTGGGGTAGTCTTCTCTGTCAGCGTCCAAATGTCCACGGGGATTTCCTCCACATGAGGCGGAGGAAGGTTTCTCGTTTGTACTGCATCATCACTCATTAACCAGACTTGTACAACACAAAGTTTTATAGTTTAAGGATTAATATTGAACTCTTCGGGGGAGTTTTGTAGCATTTAACCTGGCCCTGTATTAAACATCTTGGTAAACATTAAAACTTTGGGCCAAATGCAGTGGGTTCCTCGACAGTTACGCCGTTGCTTCTGAAACACTGATATTTCATTATGGGATGTTTAGGCAAGAATTTATCTATAAATGAAAAGTGTTTGGGTACTGTCCGACTCTTCTACGTGGAATAGTATGGGGAAATAAAGAGAAATCACTTTCTGAAAACAAAATAGGTTGGAGCTAATATAGTAATTGTGACTTTTCAACCCGAAGAACTAAGAGTGGACAGAAATAGAACTTTCTGTGATTTCAGTTCATCTTGTCCATGTCAATCTTAATTACTATACCGTGTGCCAGCCAATACAGAAATTCCCATGGAGTTTGAACTTGCCCGGCCAGACATCTGTCAAGTTTGAAGAATATGTTCGGTAGGACATAACGACATGTAGTATCATCCAATAATTTAGAATTCAGATACCGCATAGTAGATCTACATGATTGAAAACCCAGATTAAGCGCTTGAACCCCCCAGTAATACCCTCGGCAGTTGCTTAAGAGGTTTGAGTAACTCACCCGCCGCATCTGTAGCTTGGTCATCTCCTCCTTGAGCTTGTTGAGGATGACTGTGTTGGGCATGTGCTGCGCCGACTGGCCATGTAATGACGTCACGCTCAGCTCCTCTTTCTACAACATAGCGAATCAAACTTTAGTTTAAGTCACTTTGGTAGATTTAACGTCTGCGGGATTTATGAAAGGAAATGTACTTTTTAAAAGAAGGATATTGCCAGAATGATTACCCTCATTGTAGGTTATTTGAACATGATTTGAAGATGCACTGTCCATGCACTTACCTTCTCTTTGATGGCCTTCCAGTCTGTGCCGTAGAGACGGAGTAGGGAACCCCAGTTGTGGATGTGTGGATGAAGTTTCTGAAGGAGAAACATATTTTATAATTTCTAAGGAATACCTCTATTTGTTTTTCCCTTTTTAAACATTACTATTATATAAATGTTTTAAAAATACAAGCCCGAGCAAGTTAGATTTCCTCTTGGGGAGTTTTCTTGATCATATAAGTTCAGTCTACCATAGGTCCCTACTGATACTATACAGATTTTCCACATTGGTAATGATTGGAAAAGCACCATAATTATATGCCAATCTTTCCCATAAACATTTAATATATCAGAACTTGAAGTTTGAGTGTATAAAGTTTGCTGTTCTTCCTTCACGACCAAAATGTGCGTCCCTAATTAAATGTCCCGAGAACAAACCGGACTGACATTTTATAACAACAAATACAGAACAAGCCGCGTTCTTCAACAAGCACGCTCCTACACAGGCTACAAGCGAGAACCAACAACTATGTACCCACCTGGAGAATAGCCTGAGCGGCTAGTTGTTTTCCGTCCCGTTTGTTTTTACAGATAACGGTCGCGTTGTGCTTGCCGACCCGCATGGTGAACTCACTCTTCTGGTGTTTGAGGGTCTTCATGTCCATCTGGCAGTTTGTGTCTCCCATACCAAAGTTTCTGTAAAATTGGCACAATGACTTGTCATATTTCTTCTTTAAAATCGCTCCAATACTGAGGTACCTGATTATCTATCTTAATTACATATGATATGCAATATGTTCCGCAATACTTGTTTGAGTAATACTGGGTAACAAGATTTTCGTTGGCATGTTTCAGTTCTTTTAACATTCTGTGGGTGTTACGATTGAGTGAGTAATGGATGTTTAAGACCATTTCAATAACTAAGGTCATATTCATGGTTATGTGTCGCCTAGATATACATGTGCCTCTACATGGGTAAAAATCGACACGGGCGACACGGCCCTTTTTGGCCCTTTTAAAAATCGACGGACACAGAAAAATCGGGGATAAAAATCGACCCACAGGAGGTTTTCTCTTTGTTCTTATATAGCTAAAAATCGACACAATGCCACTGCTCTACTGCTAAAATTCGACCCGGCGACACGGTCAAAATTGCGGGTACCCATGTAGAGGCACATACATGATACCTACCTTCGTAGACACTCGCATAGAATCTGGAATGGACCGGGTTGGCCGGCCTTATGACAGAGGTCGTGCACACGGGGGTCTTCAATTTTGACTTCATCAAAGAACTGTGAATGGTTAGCGAGAAAATAGATTATTACACTGCTGGTGGATGTTGATTTCCATTATTATTTTAAAGGAAAATACTGAATTGATTGATCTTTCCCTGTTAGTCTGTATACTACATTTTAGCACCGTATGATGGCGCTAGCCTCGATTTTAATGCAATGAATGTTCTATGTTGGTATTGGTACAAAAGTCAATTTTGTAATATAAAACAGTGAAGAGTGTTTGACAAAACTGAACTTACGGAGAGGTCATGGATGTCTTGAGATTTATCGGTAACTTTCTTTAGCTCCGGGATGAGTATACCCAGCGTCACCTTGGCTGTAAAAAGACATGTTCTGTATTTCAGCTAAACCGCCAATTCTTAGCTGGACGTAGAAACTCTGAACAGAAACTTTGTCTTTTACTTCAAGTACATCACAGAAAAATCATATTTCAGTAATATTTTAGATTTTGCTTTAGATTTTGGTTCCGTTATGCCTTAGGCCAGACCAAAAAAAAATCATTTTCAATTTTTTCTTCCAGTAATCCCCCCAGATCCACCAATAAATAAAAAAAATTGTCGCTCGCTCCACTTTTCCACCCAACAAAATCCATTGACAAAAAAAAGTTCTTAATTTTAATTTTTTTTAAAATCGCTCGCTCGCACCATTTTTGGAAAAGTCAAATCCATTGACCAACTTTTTTTTTTGGTGTGGCCTTACCTAGCTCTGTAAAGTTGTCAATATCCCGATTAACCTGGACAGCCCCCTCCTCGATATGGTTTCAACAATATATTAATCTTTATAAATGTCCCTGCCTTTAGTAAGGGCAGCAAACACAGACTCACCAGCTTCGTTCTTAGCAGACTTCTTACTGCTGGCGTAACCCGCGCCATACTCCACATTGTTGATTATTACTGTAGCACTGTATGGTGTCTGCGCGTTCTCTGAGAAAAAAGATTTATACAAATTTCAATTATCCAGAATTAATAGCAATGTCAGCCCAGTTTAAAAGCTCAATGCTTTATGGTGTCTAGTCTGAGCACACATATTCAAATTCTCAGGAGAAGGCCACAGAAAAAGGAACGTTTTCAAATTGTCTCTCAGAATTTCCTATTAAGTTTTATCAAATGATATTTCTAGTCTGTTCAGTTTAACGTCTTGGTTTAGTTTCTTCATTCCAGGAATCCTACGTTGACTTACCTAGCTCCTTTATAATGTAGCGGGGCTGCACCCTCAGTGCGTGTTGGACGTACTCGTGTAGAATGCAGATGTGAGATTTACCCGCAGGGTTCAACACAAATTCTAATCAAAGGAGAAATCGAGAATTTTATATACTATGACACATTTGTTATGTTAACTTTTAATAGTAAAACGGGTGTTTATCATGTTTAGAATAGTTGTAAAACTGCGATCTTTATCTACATATAACATTTGAGCAACACATATATTATTTCTTAAGCTCCATAGTGAATTTTGATGGAGCTTGAACAATCAAAATTAGCTTCGGAGTGCTACCTTTCTTTTTGTTGGGCTTGTCTTCCTGTTTGTTGATGAGTATAGGGCAGGTGATCAGCTTGGTGTTGGAGGGCTGCAAAAAGGCAATCAATGATACCTTAATGAAGTTGTTGCTATAAGTAATAACACAGCCACAAACTGAAATTTACGGAGGTTCCCACCCGCTCGTTTTTATTAACCCACGACAAAGTTATTTCGGCTAGACGACAACGAAGCGGGAGCAAATACTTCTACTTTTATTCTTTTCACGTGTAATGTCCAACCATATTACTGCCACGTCATAATGAACACATTATATTATTTCATCCAAACTACACCCACATTGGACTCTAACAAAGGTACTGACGGACACTGTTGATTCTCAGAGAATGGTAACATGCAGAGACTCACCAGGGAAGGTCTGGTGTTTATTTTCAGCAGTTTATGGTGCTTCCGACGGTCCTTCCATGTCCTTCAAATATATTATCGAGTCAACACATTATTTACATTCTTTATGACCGAACCACAAATTAATGCACACGTATATTGTGGTTTATGTGCAAGTCTAACAGTCGGTTATTTCAATGTTTTCTCAGTGTAAATTTTACATGAATTTTATTGTATCGTATCACTGATATGAAACCTTTTAAGAAGTACTATAACAGACCTCTCCACTTACCTGTACTTCTTGACGGTGATGGTCTGGAACTCAAATAGACGTTCACAGTAGGTCCTCAGCTCCAGCGGACCTGTCGGGTGTAGTGTGGTAAATGTTACATGCCATATTAGACTGATTGGGTAAATCCTACCAGGGTAAATACATGAAGGATCGTGTTTTTTTGTGTCTTTTTTTGTCTTTTTTTTTGATAATTAAACATATTCAGTAGCCAATGTGATAAAACTTCGGTATCTGATCATGGGTGAGCTTTATTCTGTAGTGATAATTTGGTTTATCATTTAGATACATACCCAGCATCTTGTCACGGTTGTATTTCTCCAGGCACTCGACCCGTACCCCTGTGCTCTCCTTATCCCCATTGGTGAGTTCCTGCGGGGTTCCCTCAGAGGGCCCCGCTGCCCCGCCCTCAGTTCCTTCTGCACCGGGTTCCTGAGTCCCATTCTCCTGTGTCCCATTCGGCAGGTCCTTTTCCTCTTTAATACCTGCAACAATATTTACACATACAGCTTTTTTTCTCCTCTCTCCCTGCGTTTTATTTAAGGTGGATACACTAGCTGGATTCCTCAGATTCCCACGAGGATGACGAATTGACCCCCCTGTCCATATGCGACAATATATTTTTCCACCATCTATCGTAGATTAAGGTACAGTAAGGCATGGTTCTAGCTTCTGTTTATCGAGATCATACACTACACAAAGTGTACATCCTTTGCACACAAGCTATAGCCTATTTAGATATCTATAATCTAATCTATACCTCGTACAACCCACACCCATAGAATCCTGCACCAGACGTTTTAACAAAATCCTTTAACTCGCACCCAGGGTCTGATTTTGACTACTTTAATACATACTGTAGTACAAGACTAATGGAAGTAGGAAATCTTAGAAATCACATTCCATATACATAGACAAAGGTTCCAGAGTATAGTTCCCCACTGAGGGTTATTTCACGAGGCGGAGCCGAGTGAAATAACCCTCAGTGGGGAGCTATACGAGTGCTCCTTTGTGTTTATTTCATGTCACAACTAACCATATTTGTCGAAATTCGACTTAATTGGTCTGAAAAAGCTATTTTATAGTGCTTTTATCATCAGTTTTAATATCTTTAAAGGCCGTGAAATACGGGCGAGGGTTATTTCACGGGGGTGTTAAATACGGCCTTCCTTGGTTAAGTCAATGGGAGTGCCGTATTCACCATGAAATAAACTATAACGCCATCTCATTAGTTCTCACCTAGAGCCTCCTTTTTGTTCTTCTCCTGTTCCCGTCTGTACTGGAGGCAGGTGACGGCACTCAGTGGGATGTCGTGTTTCTACAGTCGACCAAGACGCACATAACACATTTTTATCATTCCCATACATACACACTTTTTATAAATACTTGACATCGGGAACTGGGATTCTGATGATTTTGTGGTTTCATGTACTTCACAAATCGACCATTCTCATATTTAACCGATGAAAGCTTGAATTTATATACATCTTTATAAGCCAAGCGAGGATTCTAGACTAGATTTGAGAAATTACTCACACTTTATTTTTCATTTTAATAAGAAATCTATAATCTAACATGAACATCTTAACCAAACATCCTCAGTAAGGAACAGAATTCCGCATCAATTTGAACATATTGTAGGTCATACCCTCGCAGATCCAGGTCCGAGGAAGTAGGGACGCGAGACGGAGCAGACGCGCGACTGTTTGTGGAGGTAGACGGGCATGCCGCTGTTGTGGGTAACAGCCACCCAGCCCTCGGGCAGGATGTCAAACGGGTCCTCATTGTGCTCTGAAAGTACCCACAGCCACTGTCAACGCGTTCATAAAACTTACTTTTTGTAATGTACCTCATCACTTTTATTATAATATTGTTTTTTCAGGTACAATTTTGGGTTTATCATTTTAAACACTCACACAGCCCTCTCTGCACCTTGTAAGCACACTGTGGTAGGCTACCCGTGGCCTTTTCTCCCTCTAGTCTTACCATGATAATATACCCCAAATATTTTACTGCAACAATTTTGATAAAGGTATAAGGAAAACTACTTGAATTAAAATCTAAGTTTTGATAGGCCATGAGGAGGTATGATATGCCCATTTAGTCTGTATTCTATGTCAATGCTTTCAATATTGGGGACCCCATTTTTTGCGGCGTCACTTTTCAATCTGTCGACGCGGCTCTTTAAATGATGTACGACCGGATATTGATGCGTACCAGCACCTTAAGCCAATGTCAAAAGAACGTCAAGACACTTTTACTTTTTAAAGCTCCTTAAGAATCTAAGTTTCAGTAGAAATACCATAACCAGTTCAGGGATAAGGAGACAATCCCTACACTTTTCATAACAGCGATGTCCCTCTTTGGTAGACATAAAATGGGAAATCTTAAGATATCGGTCAATTGTGTGAAGAAAATCAATACGATCCATTACAGAAATCCCAGCGAAAACGTTCCTGCTCAAGTAGGAAACGTGGTTTCTCTGAATCATGCCAAAAAGAAAAAGCATGGATTTCACTTTATTTTTGAAGAATTTTCATTTCATAACGGATTGTTTAAATAGAAATGTGGGGCAAGCGTCCTTTTTCTTTAACTCATGAAAAAGTCCAGAAATATGGGTTGATCTACCGCGGAGAACATCAGAAAAAGGGGATGAAAAAGCATAATCAAATCCCGATTCTCGACAAAATGAGGAAAGCCAAATCTGTACTTTTCTTTTGGGGGGTCGGCTAGCATGGGGTTCTGGTGTCCCTGTTTTTCAAAAATTAAGATTGTGTTTTGCGGATTACAGTTGGACGCCCATGTCATTTTTGATACTAGTACTCACCAAACAGATTTAGTTTCATGAAAGTTATTTAGAACACCTATTATGATGACGTCTCGTTTTCAATCAAAGAATATCATTTCCCCGACAGTATTGGTCAGACCAGCCCGAAAACCAATAGGATAGGTGCTGACAGGTTTGCGTTTAAAATGACCCGATAAGCTAGTACCGATACTAATGCTGGTCATCATTTACGCCTCGTAGGTAAGTTTCCAACGATGGCTGTGGAAGAAAAGTTTTTGTTTTGGGAGGGTGGGGGATTCTTGGGGGTTTGCTAATAGTTCAGGTCAAGAGAAAAGTTTAAGTGCAATTTTTCATCCAGATGTGTAAAACATTTCACCTGAAGAATCTGGAGCCTTTCTTTGGCATCGAGGGATGGAAATAACATATTGAAGTGAGTATTAATATCTAATGTGATGAAAGCTATCCAGTTCTCAATTGTGCAATTATCTCACTTCAACCACTCCTTTATTCACTGATAAATCCAATATTTAATTACTCTTTTCCTTCAGCGTGCACTCCAGTCAATCGTTTATATTATGTTAATCTTGGGACAAACAAACCGCGGAAATTAAACACCCCATTTAATATTTGAAACATGGACAGGACATTGCACAATAAGAGCGAGGAGGTATCTTAACCTCCCATAAATTGTGCTGCAATAGATGTAAAAGGTAGACGAGCAACCTTATTATCAAACCCGGAAAGCTTTGGGGGTTAGCTAAAAACAACCAGTGCTCTGCATACACAATAATGCTTTATTACTTAGCTTTTGACATAGTAACTTGTCTTTCAGGGACCACTTTGGGGACATGCTACTATACTTTACTGTGTATTCACGTACCTTTTTGTTAGCTTTTTCTTTAAAAAAAGTAAATTCAAGGACTGATCGTAACTGGCCTGACTACCCTTTCAAAAGAAAATCTTGCTCTTGACAATTCAGGGACATTTTCTGTAACCTAGTCTTAAATTTAATATTGGTCTTTGATACTATTTATTTGTGGCTGGTATATTGCACCACGCAGGAATTCTCTTGGAAATACATTCTATGATATTCACTCAAAAATAGCCACTTTCAGAACGAGTCCTCAACAGATTCCTATTTTTGGCAGTGTATCTTTTTATTCTGTTACATTTCAAAAGACAGCAGCGACCGAAGAAAACCTTGCTGAAAAGAAGCGATTTCCCCCTCTGACAGAAACTTCATCCTGAAATGCGCCTGGGCACGTCTTGCGAATTCCGCTCCCTGAACCAACTGGGCCAACTTCCGAAGGCGCTTTATCCCATCTTGTGGGATGGACGAGCTCAACAGCCGATGGGCATGGTAACAACTCTATCATACCCGAGTCTGCTGGGAGCTGCGTCTACATTCCACACTTATCAGGTTCCACTAACCCCACCCTCAGGAGAAGAACACCAGTCGTTGTGACTCATGAATAAGAAACATTTCTGACACGAACACAACAACCGGGATCTCCTGCCGAAGATGGCGCTTTTTGAAACAACGGGGAGAGACGGCGACCGACATGAAGCACACCTTTAAAAGTAGGGCAGCCATTTTGCAGCCTGGTCACGATGAAGGATGTCCACCAGATCAACAACTCTGGGAAGCGGCTCACAAAACATGACCAGGACCAGGAAAATACACTCGTCCTGAACAAGTTTTGCGAATCCAATGGACACCGTGTACATAGATTGGTGTGTAGGCGCTAAAGGCCGACTCGGCAGTCAGCACACCCTCCGCATCCCCTTCCTATAGTTAGTATCATTACGTGCGAAAAATACAACAATCGACAAGAACAGTTTAACGTAACATTGTTTTTGTAATATGGTGCACAGATTGATTCTTTATTGATATCACATCTATTCACTAAATCTCATAATATCCAATGTCCCTTGCTAGTCACTTCCATCTTCCGTTATAAGGGGGTTTACCAACCCTCTAGATATTTTAAGCATGGGCGATAAAAATCCCAACATTTAATTCGATTTTATGGGTGATTGATAACCAACTTTATTTCTCTTGCTTACCCAAGCTGCTAATTGTTAGTTGTGTACCATATATGTGCCTTAATTTGCTAGAAACGAGAACAAGTAACGTTAACATTGTAACCACATAAATCATTGTCTCGGTACCAATACTTACCCTTGAGTACAATTTTTTCCCGCTCTATCGGGGCAGCAAACTCATCCTCGTCATTTGACCCATATGGATGACGATAGTTCTGTAGCCCTTCGTCAAGCAGCGCATCGATCTCGTCTTCATCAAGCTCACTATCGAAATCAAACCCTTCCTCTTCTTCTGACCCTATATCGTCTATGATTTCAAACTCCTGCTTATTGAGAGGGGAGCCTTGCGCTTCAGGATCATTCATAGTCTCAGATTCCTGAGATTCAACGTTGCTGTCTTGCACCATTTCAGATCCTGAGTCACCGCTCATTATACAGTTAGTCTCATCTTGACTGGTTCCCTCAGTTTGTGCACTGGTTTTCTCGCTATGCAAACACTTTGACTTTCTATTACTCGACCCTGCTTCTGGGTCACTCGCCTTTCGCTTACGCTGCCCACACTCATTTACTAGATCTCTCTCACCTTCATTGGCCACTGTCTGTAATTGCACTCCTGTATCAGCATCGGCCTCTTCACCAATTTTATTTGAGTGATTATCTTGTCCACCAACATCAGAGTCAAAGTCCAACATATCACTAATCTGATTGGACGTTTGCATTGACGGTGGTGGTGGCGGTGCCGGTGGGGGAGACGAGGGAGGCAGCGGTGGTGGAGGGGCGGCATCCTCTTCCGGCGGTGGAGGCGGGATATCGTCGGAATCCATACTGTTCACTAATCTTTTCTTTCGCTGGGTTTTTAACTTCACCAAATCAACCTAGCGTATGAGATCTTTCTTTCTTTTTCGTCCTTCTTATAAAAGTATCTAGCTGCTTTACTTAAAGGTTATCTTAAGTGTTAAATTGAATATCTGTGTGAGTGAGAAGGCATGCAAGGGTTTTGTGGTGTTCCTCATGTGCCTATGAGTAGGTGAGGTCTCTTTGGCTGACTGGAATGTATTGCTGGGTGTACTAGTACAGTGAAAGGCTCTGACCACTTTCCCTGCCCTAGTACAAGTCACAATACATTAAGCAGCGCCTTTCGTCTGTGTCTCGCTGACCGTCGAGCCTGCTCAGTCCGCAGCTTTTTGATCTTGCGTCTCTACCACTAGGCTACCACCAAAACTACTTCGTCTAGCATAGAATAGGGCCCTGAGGTTAAGTACGGAATTGTGCCTTTGCTTTTCATAGGTGTCGAATCTCAGCGGGTACACATCAGTCGACCTGCAGAAGGGAAATATACAGATAGACTACATCAACAGTGCATTAGTATATGCAGCGATATAAAAGTACTATCTACCCCATGGTATATGAATCAATATGTCAAAAGCTAGTGACTGGCTTCGGAGGGCGCCACCTAGCGGCAGATTTTGGTAGGCTCAAAGAGGTCTCAGTATTTGTCTGTGCGCTCCCGCGAAACCCACAAGCATAGCTCAGTGGGTTTCATCGGAACTAAACTAGGGAGTGCTCATTTTTTAACAACAGGGGGGGGGGGGGGGGGTGGTGAGATTTCACGCGGAGTGCGCGAAGTTTTTTCACCCCCTTTAGAGGGGTTGAAATTTTTTACCCCCCCCCCCCGGCAGCCCGAAAACCGCGCGCGTTTGCGCCCCTTTGTAGCATAGTAACGCGCAGGCTTTTTCCCTCAAAACAGGTTGAATTTTTTTGACCCCCCCCCCCAAGAGGGGTCGAAATTTTTTACCCCCCCCCCCCGGTCAAGGGGTCGAAATTGTTTACCCCCCCCCCATTCCACCACCCCCCCCCCCTGTTGTTAAAAAATGAGCACTCCCCTAGGTAGTGCTCCACATTGATGTGAAATGCCCCCCCCCCTAGTGGAGTCAAATTTTGTTACCCCATTGCCTTGGCCAATCATCCCGATGGCAATGGGGTCACATTTTTTACCCCCACCCCCTCCACCCCATGCAATCCACCCCTCCCTTTCATTTTAGTCATGAATCTAAATGTAATGACGCATTCAGTCTTTAGGGTCACCCTTCACTCCCTTGCAATCATCTTTAAATGATCTTATTAATTCAATTGTATAAAATTTAATAAATATCACCTTTTTTGAAGTTTTCCCCCCAACAAATATACTTTTAAATTTAATATATACAGTAAAACTTCGTTATAAGGAGGACCTTGGGACCAGTGCAATTTGCTCCTTATAAGCAAGGTCTCCTTATAAGCAAGGTCAGCCTTATAAAGGTCCAGCAACAGAACACTCCCTACATGGGTCTCTTATAGACTCGATTTTAATACAATTCAGATGGGTGTGTATATTATTTCAAGTCAAAACCCCTTCTAGATCCCCTTCATGGAGCTTTTGATCTCCCTTCCTCCCTAGGGAAGCTGCAAACGTATTTTCCCCACCTCTATGGGATGGGGCAGTGGGCAATTTTAAGCAGTATGTGACTGTAATCCTGAGAAATAACTTCCCTGGGTAAGGTTTGCACGTACGATATAAGGCAATGAGCCAAAATTATCTCCTTATATCAGAGGTTAAGGTAAAAACACCTCTTTCTAAGAGAGTTTTCTTACTATATAAATGTATACAGAAAAATCGGGACTACACAAATCTGCTCCTTAAAGCTAGGGAGTTTGATAAATTTTGAAAAATGAGTTAAAGAATACATTTTGGTTCCATTAGTATAGATCCTTATGAGAGCTTTTCAAATCTGTAAAGATCAGGTTTCTATCATACCTAGATCCAGATATATCATGGTGAATGCATCTGAACTTTTTTCCAGTTTCTGTGATCTAAGCAGGAGAGGGGCACCTACACAGCAGTATTACTACAGTACCCCTTAAAGGGGTACTGTAGCACTGACCCTAGGCACCTTGCTAATTCAGACAGAACAGGTCAAGTTAAAATGGCTAGGGACAGCATTGGGCAGTGACACACACATCTGAATTTCACATATGTCTTCAAGAACACAATTACCAACATCCCCATGGTAACAAGTTTTAACAAGTCATATTAATTTATAACATTTTGACATGAAGAATGTCACCATAATATTGTAGGCCACAGAAAACAGAATCTCTTACCTTTCTCCACTATTGGCTTCATTCATGTTGACTGCCATAATATTGTGATTAAATTGAGGGGTTTGTGTTTTTTATAGCTCAAGAAATGAGGTCAGGGGGGGTATTTTTATGCAATGCACCAGTGAGGGTGCTACTAGGAAGGGCACACATTGGATCACAGAAACGGGCGGACTACAGTGGCAGCGGCAGCGCTATTTTGAACTCCCTACCTAAGCAAGCAAGGTCTCCTTATATCAGAGTTCCTTATAACGAAGTTTCACTGTACTAGATGTAGATGTAGAAGCTAACGTGTGCCATCAATACTTTCTCAATAAACAAACATGTAGGTCTAGAAAAGGCTCAGTTTAATGTATGCTCTCCCCGACAAACTGACAATCACTTCATCAGTCTTGTCATCTGATGATCAGTGACTGTCACAGTCGTGAAGAACCGACTCACTCACTCAGCGTCCTCGTCCTCGACCTCATCCGAACACACTCGTGACGAAATCCATGCCTTACACTCCTTCTATGACTAAATAGTTGTTTTCTTTTTCGAAATAGTGCATCTCGGTGATATGAGTTACGTGATGTTTGAACTTGATTCTAAGTAGATGAAGTAAATACAATGGAAACAGTAATTTATCGCCTCCAACTCGGAAAAGTGCGCCTACTTACCTTGCAAAATGGCGACCGGACGTCGGCCGCGTTCGATTGATATGGTGCGTAGTGCACCTATTTTTTTTAGGCTGTGTTCGACACTCAGTACTGTGGTCAGTGTGTGTTCATGTTTCTAACATCTTTTAACGTAACTTCTCGGTGCGTGGAGTGTCTTCAATCATGGAGGAGTGGACTACTTACTATCGTGTCGTGTGTCTGGTTATGCTGACATGTGTTGTAAATTCATAGAGGAAAGAAAAAGAGGAAACGGCAAGAGGAAAAATATTTGGTGCTGCCATCTTTCGATTTGAGGAAGAACTAAAATAGCTACATTTCCGGTGCGGAAGTTCACGTCAACATTTAACATTTTCAGCAAGAAACCACAGGTAAAACGTCCAGAGATACGTCAATCAGGCTAACCTACAGGTCCGTATAACTCCCCTCCGGGATCCTGATCTCCTTTCTCAGTCGATCTTTCCCCTTCCTTGTAGATCCCTCCAGGCTAGGGTGAATGAGTCTGTCAGGGAGCCTGTCATTTCAATTTGACTCGTCACTGTCACTCAGTGTCAGTTTATACCTCAGTGTAGAAATTAGAATAGGTGGGCTAACTGTGTCATGTGTGCCCCTCCCCTTTTCACTGTGGCTTTCTAACCCCCCCCCCCCCCACACCCACACACCCATCTAGCTCTAGATCTACCCCCTATCTCAAAGCAGAGATAGGCACCCCAGAGATAGGGCTACCACTACCAGGGTAGGCCTACTGTCAGGCAGTCATTCCATACTAACTGCTACCCCCTCCCTAGCCGGCGTGTCTGTAATTTACTTTTCATCCGAATCTACATTAAAATTGGTCTTATCAATCTTGCGTCTCTACCACTACAGTATTGGTAACCTTAGTTGTGATGTAAATCACAAATTATCTGTAGCAGTTGTAGATCTACATGGTAATAAAGTATCAACCTCATCATTTTCTCTACAGGTTATTTGACCGTGGCTGAGAGTAAAAGATGACTGCGTGTGTGGTTTGTAACCACACAGTGGTCGGCAGCGAGCAAAAACTACTGCTTGATGATATCAATCCGAACCTGCATGGGTTGACACTACGAGCCCGACTTGGACAAGTGATGGAGGTGGTAGTGCAGAGGGTGGATGGATGGATGTGCACGGCTTGTCACTTTGATCTCTCACAGATAGAGATGTATTACTCAATGCTATTAGTGTTCAGACAAAGATACTGGGATACAGCTGAACTGTGGGAGCAAATGCAGGCCACAAAGAGAAAGGAGCCAACCTTCAAGAATATGGTGTTGAATAGTTTAGACTTCTCTTCATTGAAAGCACAAGGGGAAAACAATGGGGGTTTGGTTATTGAATACAAAACTTCATGTTCAGAGAAGACAGATGACAAGCTGGAGAAAACTCAACTGATAGATACAAAACATGAAGTGACTGCAGGAATCTTGGGTGCAAAACCTGAAGCAGATCAGCTAAGTTCTGAAATATCAAGTGATTATGAGCAATACAATGAACAGGGTTCTGAGGAGTCAGCAACAGAGGAATTGGAGGATGCAACAATAGAGACAGTTCAGAATGAGGACACTAATGATGAGACTGAGATTGATGATGATTTACCAGCTTTATCTGATAATGAACAATGTATCTTAAAGGACCCTAAAACAGTACTCAAGACTAAAAGGAAGCGGAAATCCAAACTCAGCGATGACGAAGATGATTGGAAACCATCTCAACAGCGAAAATTGTACGTATCTAAAACCAAGCCAAAAGAATCTTCACCATGCCCAATATGCAATAAGGTTTTTAAGAAGGCGTATACTCTAAAGATTCATATGAAAACCCATGATATTCCGAAACCTAGCTGCCTTATCTGTAATAAGACTTTCCAAAAGGATTCTGTCTACATGGCACACATGAGGAGTCATGCTCGTATGGATGGGAAGACTTTCTCCTGCTGTATTTGCAACACAGAATTTGATAATATGGGTGATTACAAAGCACACATGAAGGCTCACAGAGAGGAAAGCAGTCAGGTGAAGCCTAATGAGTGCCCCATATGTCCTAAGAATTTTTTGCAATCAATCGACCTGGAGAGACACATGATGATCCACAAAGGAAAGAAACCATATATTTGCAACATCTGCGGGAAGGCTTTTATTCGTCCGGTGAGTCTGAAACGCCACATGCCCTCCCACTCGGATGAGAAACCCTATATTTGTGAAATCTGCGGTCACAGCTTCAAGAGTGACATCTACCTCAAGGTTCATGTTAAAGCCCATGCAGAGCACCATGAGTGTGCTGTCTGTAATGGGAAATTTATAACAAGGGAATCGCTGAAGGTACATATGTTGACACATACAGGTGAGAAGCGCTTCCCATGTGAGGTCTGTGGGAGGCGGTTCCGACAACGGGCACATGTCAAAGCCCACATGCAGACCCATAGCACTGTCAAGGCCCCTGCTAAGTTCATCTGCTCGACCTGTGGTAAGACATTTGCTGTCCGGACTCAGCTGAAATACCACATGATGTCACATACAGGGGAGTGGAAATCTGTGTGTTCGATCTGTGGTAAAGGATGCGTTAATGAATACGTCTTGAAGCGACACATGATGTGTCATACAGGGGAAAAGCCAACCAAGTGTCCTGTGTGTGGCAAGGGTTTTACGCATGGTGGGAATGTCACCCAGCATATGTTAAGTCACTCAGGAGAAAAACCTCATCAATGTTCTGTGTGTGGGGCTGCCTACACATGCAAGTCCAAGATGAAAAAACATGTAATGAAGAAGCATGCAGGGGTGGCCATAGTGTGAATTTAGCAGTTAGAACAGTAGGTGTTTTTATCTATGGATGTTGTTCTAACACATAGGATGTACTTGTGATCAATGCCATATTATATATGCACATTTACTGCACATATTTGAGTGTTCCAAAACACAATATTTTATTTATATTTTCCACTTGTGATTATGAAATGTAGAACTAAGAGAGCCAGGATTTACTTCATTAGTAAATCAATAATGTTGAATAACCGCGTGGTGTATCAACTGGTCTGGATTGAATAGAAAATACTAACTGGGTTATACACTAACCAAATATACTATATTAATTGGGGTTACATAGAAAGTTATTATACTTGGGTAAATATATATCTGTAGTATAAACATTCTGTACTGATGCCATAGTGAACTGGGTCAATCAGAATCAAAGGTTTCACAATATTCAATAAACATGTTATTCAAATAATTACTCTACACCTGTTGTCTTTCTAAATGTATTCGGTGCTTCATTATCTACCTTGCCAATGAACTACTATACAAACTATAGCCAACTGATCTTGCTAGGTGTCTCCTTGCAACTATTGCCTGTGGTTTATAGATCCCAAGAAAGCCTTCGACACTATCTGTCATAAAAAGTTCATAATAAAGAAACCTAATGAACTAAATGTTAATGATAGAACACTTGCACTACTAAAGAACTACTTTACTGGGCGTACCCAAGTAACTTTTATTAATGGCCACTGATAAAAGTCACAACCAGTCATCAATGGGGTTCTCCAGGGATCTATACTTGGTCCAGTCTTGTTTAATTCTATTGTTTTAGTAATGAAACTTCATTGTATACAATTTTACAATACATGTCAGGGTTTTCTCAAAAGTACATTTATTTTCTGGCAACACACCCTATTATTACATATAATATTATAACTGACACCTAGAGGCACATATAAAATGATTCAAACACAAGTACCTTACTATAATTATAAAGGACTCGAAGTAAAAACAGAATTCCAGAACTATCCTCAAAATAAAAATAACCAATCTCTCTGAAGAATAGTATATTGTCTATCAGAGTATGTACAGCAAAAATATAGGGCTCAAATAGAGGAACACCCTTAAAAGAAAGAATCCAACTCCTTTCATATCATTTTTATTCTCAATTCATAATTGGCACAAATGGAATTTCAGAATGGAATTTCCTTCATATGATTTAATTAGCTGCTTGTAGAAATCATAAATCTGTGTAACTAAAGTCCTTTGGTTTCTGTTAGTAAAATTGATACTGTGAAAGTACTTATTTTCGCGGAAGAGTGAAAATTGATAATTTCGCAGGTATTTATTCCATACTTAAGCATATAAAAAATTCTCGGATTTTTCATTTCCCCGAAAATCGCGAAAATATATACCCAGCGAAATAAAGTACTTTCACAGTAGTCCTATACCAAGAGGTCAAGCACTATTTGTTATCGCAGTCATGACTACTAGAGTCAAGAACACTTTATTCAGTATCAAGATAACTCATGAACTGTTTAAACTCCATCATGCCACCTTCGACCTGCAGTGAACCACTCATGTAATGAGTAAGAGTTGATTCTGTACCTGCAACAATTCCTTTCCATGTTTCATAATCAACGGTTACCTTAACCATGGGGTATGTCGCTGACTTAACTTTCCAATCCTCAGGCTCCCCATGTAGCACATCCATGACACAATTCCTTATCCTCAGTGCATAGACCTCATTGATATCAGTTAGTTTAAAAACAGCGGTTGCATTGACACCATCTGCCTCTTCTGCCTTCAAATTTAGCGACATTGCCTCAAAGAGTTTGCGTGGGGGCATAATCATGACAGCGGCTTTACGAAGTTCAACAGGCACTTTTGTATCTACAAACCCATAGTCTTCCAGTGCTACAGTCAAATAGTAGTTCCTGCCATTAGCACTCATCTGCTGAGAAGCAAGGGCTTTGAGTGCAGTGAGCCGCATTTCTTTGGCTTCACCATGGCTTGAATCAACTGTAACAACTTGTGTTGCCAGCTCAAGAGCCCATTTGAAGTCATTTTCCTCAATCGCTTTCTTTGCCGCACGGATGATACTCCCTACTCCTCCAGCCAGACTGATCATTCTCTTAGCCTTTTCTGCAGTAGAATGCTTTGACAGCTCAACAATATTGCCAGAGAACCAACCCATATAGCGGTCAAACACCGCTCTGACTGACCATTCAACGGTCCCATAGAAAGTCTGCAGGAATGGGCTTTTAGCAAGTGTCTCAGGTAATTGGACCTTAGTAACAATATCATCAGGTAGCATACCTTTGTTCATGTATCGGACAGTTTGGTCATGTACTAGCTTTATAGCATCCCTATAGCTTGTCAGCACAGAGTGAATATAATCCCAACCTTGAAGATGCCTTGAATGACTAGGAACTATAAACTCTGGCTCATATGAGATCATCTTGTCCAGGGAGCTCACCCAGTGCAGTGTGTCTCGAGTAGGGGTTCCACGGATAGCATATAGGTTAGGGAATGTACGGTATAAGTCATCTCCACACAGGAAGGCCTTCTTTGATGGAATCCACATCCCAATTTGGTCCGTAGTTTCTCCAGGTATATGTACCAATGTCACAGGCAGTCCTATGTATGAAAATATAACAAATATATTCAACATTACTCTATATACCTTCCTAATCTCTCATTGGATAAAATAGGCCCTACTAAATAAGGGCCAAGTCATTTATTACTAGCTAGGGGGCATAACCCACAGAATTTTCCCAAAACGGCAATTTTTGGCAACCCGCACCAATAAAGAAATGCGCCTGTGGAATCATGCTTGGTCACGAATGTTTAAAGCATGGAGGCTTTACCCATTTTGGCCCCCCGATGAGGGCCTGTTTTTCATTATGACCCCCCCTTATATCCACCAATCTAAGTTTCCTTGGAGAAGGCAAAGATCGTCCATCAATTAAAGAAACAAGCTATAGCTGGAAGTCGGGACCAAAAATTTAAAGTGGGATCAACCTACCTGCCATTACCACATCCTGGGTATCACCCTTCATAAGGTGAGTTGGGAGTATCAGCACAGTTGGTTCATCACCCGTAAAACGCAGGAATGGGCCAATCCCGGCATTACGAAATGCCTTTGGCGCCACCGCCTGGATACCTGTACCAAACTGCCGCATAGCCCTGGAGAATGCTAACTTGAGCACTTTGGTGGTAGAGTCTACCATAGTAGGCATGGTCTCATGTGCCCAGATCTCCGGGAGTGAAGACCGGTTGATGAAGGCCTGCAGTGGATACAGTATCTTACTGCACATATTGTTGCATTCATGGGTAAAGTGGGAAGAACATAGATCTAGTATTACAATAATCATGCAGACCCTACTGGTCAAAGCTAAAATAAATGTAGTTTCAGGAGAGGGGAACTTTCCTGATGATTGAGACACACATTATATTTTCATTACAGAAACTTATGTTCAAAAAATGTCAATCTCCAAATAAAAACCTGTGCATGCTATTGCTTACATTTCTTTTCAGCAGAATAGTTTCAATACTGAAGTATTCAAAGTTTCCCCAAAGACCCTTTATTGCCACATTGGGTTGGTGTCTCTTCTGGGTGCTAACTCCATAATAATAGGCCTATAACTTACCTCTGTGCCATGAAAGTGGTCAGCGTGGAAGTGGGTGTACATGATGGCTTTAATGGGTAGTTTAGTGATGTTACGGAAGGCAGCATATATCTCTCGGGCGGTGTCTACACTCTCCGTAGTGTCTACTATGATTGCACCCTCTGGAGCCTCGATCAGAATGGAGTTAGCGATGGCATACCCAACAGCCATGTATATGCCATCTGTAACCTGTGGGGTGTATTGGGGAAATGAAAATAACCATGGGCTTAATCATTTATCATAAAAATCCAATAGTATAAGCAACATGTTATCCACATGCCTGTGATTATAACATGTAAATGATATTTGAATGGAACATTCTTCAAACCTCTGTATTAGATCTCAGTCTGGGAATGCTGGGATAAAATCCATGGAATAAACAAATATGATCAACAACAACAATCTATAAAAATGCCATTGCAATTAGTGCTTCTCAGAACACTATTCATTTCCATGACCACCTGTCTGAACTCCTCAATGTGCTGAATGAACAGCTCGGGAGCCGGGACATGGTCCAGATTCTACTCACCCTGTATACAGACTATATACATGACTCACCCTGTAGAAACTATACCTGTATACATGACTCAACTTGTATACAGACTAAACCTGTATATATGAGTCACTCTGTATACCGACTAAACCTGTATACATGACTCACCTTGTACACAGACTATATCTGTATACATGACTCACCTTGTATACAGACTATATCTGTATACATGACTCACCTTGTATATAGACTGCACTTGTATGTAGATGACTCACCCTGTCTACAGACTAAACCTGCGTTCCAGATAAACATATGTTACTAGGGAAGTAAACAATTAGAATGTCTGTTGCTAGACAACCAGTTACCAAAGCAACAAACCAATGACATGGATGAACTCCTTGGGTCTGATATAGGCCGGGTAGATATGGTTGGAATTAGCTACAGTGCAGGTAAACATGTGTTACTAGGGAAATAAACAAGTAGAATGCCTGTTGCTAGAATGCTACAGGGCAAATTGCGATGGCCCTACTTTAGACTGTTCTCAAGGACATTGTTCACCACTGAGCAGTTTCATGCTTTTATCACTAAACCCACGATTGTTTCACTAATCCGCTGCACTAGTATACATGACTCACCTTGTATACAGACTACACCTGTATACATGACTCACGGACTGAACTCTGTATACAGACTACACCTGTATACATGACTCACCCTGTATACAGACTACACTTATATACAGGGGACACCTGCATATTATACATATGACTCACCCTATAAACAGATTACACTTGTATACAGACTACACTTGTATGCATGACTCACCTTGACCACCTCCTGCCTAAACTCTTCAGTGTGTTGGTTGAGCAGCTCGGGGGCCGATACATCATCCAAAAGCTGCTCAGGGCTGAGAGCACCTCCCCCCTGTAGGGACTGGTACAGCCCCCTGGTGGTGAGCAGTGCAACTACCACCACCGCCACCTTCACTAGGCGCTGGTCCTGCAGCCAGTCCGTCATTATGAGTACTGGATAATGTAGGAGAATTCACTAATTGAAATATGGGTTTTCCTTGTCGACTCATGCACAGCATAAAACTATTAAAGGGGGGTATTTTTGCGAAATAATACGAACCCTTGCATTATTAAGGAGGTTCATTAGTATAATTTAGGTGCATTCCATTGGCACTAGGCCTACCTATTGTGCCAATTGGAGATTTGAACCCACAATCTCCTGAGTGTAGATTACCTTAGGCATGTCTGTAGCTAAACAGTATGCAATACTGGAAACCAAAAAAACGTCTTTCTATACTGTAAATCTACAGTATTATACAGTATTTATATAATTATGTATATCATATTCCCGGATCATAATTGTGCAACTACACTAACTTCTAGCACTATAGGGCTGGGGAGTGGGATGTGGGGATGGGTCGAGTTTCTTATACATTCCTATTGACAACGTACCACTATGGAGGGGTGGTGAGGTGGTCAATACAGCATGACATGATTTAAGCTTTAAGTGTTCCTATGGTAGTGGATAGTGATATTTCTGAGGATTGTCTAGCATTTATGTCAATTAGTATTTTTATTGTAATTTACTCCAATACAGCACTCACTTCAGGTATGCCTTAATACAGTATACGACCCAGTGTTGTAGACAGTGTTATATAACGTATAGTACATTATGTAAGCCATTCTCACAATTGCCATGTCAGGATGGAGGCTTATATAAAAGATAAATAACCTACCTTATTCTAGTACATATAGCCACTTGGGATTCAATGAAAGCGTTCTTATATCTATATTGGCCTATATTATGTAGGCGGTATGTTCCATACACTATCCTTATAATGCAAATATAAATGTTCTGGAAGGGGAAGAAGGTGAAGGTGTTCCTCCTTTCTGAACCCCGGGCCCTGGGACTTGGCTGAAGTAGGCTATTTCTGTTTGCATAATGCTCCAGTAGTGCATGACCCCACACGACATCACATGGCCTACTATCAATGCTGAGTATAATATGCCAATAGCTTAGAATAGTTCAGTGTGTAAAAGTATCTGTATATAGGGTAGATAAGGTGGTTTTCTTCAGTGGGGCGGGTAGGGGAGGGAAGGGGGCTGTAAAATTTAATATGAAAATTAAATTAGAATGTACAAATTGAATAATCTTACCTTGTTTTGCTGACGTTGTCTCTTCGTACCTTGAGTTAAAGAGCTTCTTGAATGAGCAGACGAGATTTATCTGGCATACAGTAATACACAATGTAATCAGGTTCACTCTCCAAGCACATCATTAAAGGGTCATCATGATTAGATAGGCTACAAATTATGAATTATCTATATAATACGTGTCGTTTATTCGGTTCTCAGGAATATAAAAGGTGATTTTTCGGTTTGCGACCCATCTGCATGTCCTGATGATTATGTTTACATTTTTTGGTCAATTTTAGGGCATGCATAGAAGCTAGCTAGTACATTCATGTTTATTTTTTTTAAAGTTAAAATTTAAAAAAAACACGACCTACCGACCCTTCATTCTCCTCCCATGTTACCTGAAACAAACCTTTTTTTCGGCCTACTAGGTTATGACATACCTAAAAGAGACAAGTCAGATGTTTTTAGACGTAATCTCGTAATACATAAACAATCGTATGAACCTTTGTCCTTTTGAGGATAAAACACCCTAGGCTTTCAATTAAAGTGTTTTGTAAATTTGTGTGTTTTAAATGAGAACATCCCGATGTAAACCCCTTGTGTATCTCGAAAGTCGGAAAATGGCCCCCAAAATACTCTTACTCAATATGGCATGCCCATTATGCCCCCCCCCCCCCCGGTACACGGAATTTAGGCACCCGGTCTTTAGGCACCCTGCCTTCAGGCCCCCCTGACCACAGGCACCCTGCCCTTAGGCCCTCCGGATCTTAGGCCCCCGGTCTTTTGGCACCCTGGCCATAGGCCCCCTGGCTATAGGCCACAACCTCCTCACGTCCATAACCACTTCCTAACGTCCACTACCACTTCCTCACGTCCATTACCACTTCCTCACATCCACAACCCCCTCCTCACGTCTACTACCCCCTCCTCACGTCCACTACCACGTCCTCACGTCCACTACCACGTCCTCACGTCCACTACCCCCTTCTCACGCCCACTACCACTTCCTCACGTCCACTACCACTTCCTCACGTCCACTACCCCTCCTCACGTCCATTACCCCCATGCTCACGTCCACTGCCTCCTCCTCACGTCCATTACCACCTCCTCACGTCCACTACCACCCCCTCACGTCCACTACCAATTAATTAAGGTGGTAGTGGACGTGAGGAGCAGGTGATGTGAGGAAGGGGTAGTGGACGTGAGGAGCAGGTAGTGGACGTGAGGAAGAGGTAGTGGACGTGAGGAAAAGGTAGTGGACGTGAGGAAGAGGCTAAAAGAGGGGGTTGGACGTGAGGAAGAGGTAGTGGACGTGAGGAAAAGGTAGTGGACGTGAGGAAGAGGCTAAAAGAGGGGGTTGGACGTGAGGAAGAGGTAGTGGACGTGAGGAAAAGGTAGTGGACGTGAGGAAGAGGTTAAAAGAGGGGGTTGGACGTGAGGAAGAGGTAGTGGACGTGAGGAAGAGGCTAAAAGAGGGGGTTGGACGTGAGGAAGAGGTAGTGGACGTGAGGAAGAGGTAGTGGACGTGAGGAAGAAGTAGTGGACGTGAGGAAAAGGTAATGGACGTGAGGAAGAGGTAGTGGACGTGAGACTTAAAAGAGGGGGTTGGACGTGAGATTTGTGCCTACAGACAGGGGGCCTGTAGTCAGGGTGGCCTAAAGGCAGGGGGCTGCAAAACCGGAGGGCCTGTGGGCAGGGGGCCTGTGTTCCGGGGGCCTACAGGCGGGGGGCCTACAGTCAGGAGGGCCTGTATTCCGGATACCGCCCCCCCCCTAAGCTTCTATACCTTAGCTACCTTAGAAGGTACCTAGCTTCTAAGCCCCCCCCCCCCCCCCCCCACAGATGCATGTCAACTGAGGCAGCATCACCCCATCCCAAACAGCTAGCAAACTTTATTCGACATGTTTCACAGACTCATCAGCTTTTAATCAGATATGGACGACACCTTTCCATATCCATTTGTAAATCAGTATAATTCTTTTTGGCGTAAACTAAAAATGGCATGCTCTTCAACACAACAATTCTTTTATGTATTCAATAGGAGAGATTTCAAGCTGTTTTGTAAATTCTCTAGACATCAGCTCTGACTGACCGAGTGCATGGACACAGCTGTATCCCGGCATTTCAGAGCCTGTCCAAGCATCAGAGATACTATATACCTAAACTGGGACTAGGGCCCGAGCATAAGCATTTTAAGCTTCATAAAACATTCCCCAAAATTACTGAAGGGAATAGTAGAAAGGAACCAAGAAGAGAGACGATGAATGCACCGTTTGTGCACCATCACTCCACATGGACTTAATCTACTATACTAATCTAGTGTACACTCAAAAAGTAAACTCGTCTGCAGACTCTTCTAAGTGACAAGAGAGTGGGTCCTCTAGGTGTAGTTGTCAGATAGAAGATACACTTGGTATGTGCCAGTATAACATGCATTCTGTATAAAGTTGGGGAATGAATTGCATAATTTCTATGTTGATTTTAATCATATTTATGGGAATACACATTCATGTTATGGAGAATCCTGAGATTCATCTATTGGGGATGCTAGAAAAGGTAAAGGAATCAATGTTTTGATATAATTGAGACAAAACAAATATGTGTAGGGCACAGACACCTCTTTTGTGGTTATTTCTATGGTACAATAGCTGCAAGGAAACTCCCATTGGTATGACATCCACATATGTGTTAGCAGTCTGTAACTAAAGGGTAGAAATACTCTCAATATAGACTTGGGGATATGGCAGGTATTCCCCTAACCTACATACCTCTATGTTTGTATGAATTAGCTATTATAAACCTCAGAAATATAGACAGACATGGACAACAATTATGCCTAGGCAGAACCCAGTTAGCTCCACCTGCAGTGAAGTAGAGGTTATAGTGCACATGTTAACCCTCTAAGGGGTGCATAGTGCTTTAAGGTGCTATGCTCTATGTGATCATAATACATGAATTCAGCCTTGGCAAGTATACTCGCCCAACTGTTGATTCATTTCCAAAGGTGCATGAATGCAGGCATGGCGAATAGACTCACCAGGGCTACATTCATGCATCATGCTGACAAAGGGATTCAAGCACATTTAAAGCAGTTTGCAGCCAATAAAGGGTTAACTATATTGGGTTGTCAATTTGACGACCTTAGACTTGTCACTTGGAGTGGGCCACTGCCTGGGCTAACATTGTCAGTTAGATGACCCTAGTCTTGTCTTGTGGGATGGTAACCGGACAGTTCATCAAATAGACAACCTTTAACTCGTTTATTTTATGACCGTCACTTAAAAGACCCTAAACTCTTCTTATAAGACAACCTTTTGAAAAGTTTGGATCCCTTCCTTTTATCAGTGTAGTGCCAACCAAACCAAATATACCGTTCCCCTAAGAAAAAAAAGAAAAAAGAAAAGGTCCATGGGGGGGGGGGAGGGTACACCTTAACCCATAAGGATAGAACAGACATCTCCCCTTCTTCCCCTTTAAATAGCTTAATAGCTTAATAGCTTTAAAGCGTTTCCAAAGAAAATGTATGGTAGGGAAAATTTGAGTGTCCCCGGTCTAGCAATAAATGACTATATTCAGATAATAGTGAGGGACTGAGACATTGAAAAGCTCTGCTTGGAGAGCTTCCATCTGGTGATCTGGTGATAATCTGTACCCTGATCTTAGTCTGGTCGTCCACCTTTAACCACCCACATACCCAGATAGATAAGGAGTCCTAGTCTATCTCCACTCCAATAGATAATGCATTATTGTACTATTGGAATATAATTGTAGATAAGCAACTTTAAGCGAGGGTCTGCTATGCATCTTATAATTCTATTTAGATGTTTCTCCAATGTAGCACATATCTAGATCCATTACCTCTAGTTACGTCGGCCCCTGTACCTCCAAATAACATCCATCACCCTACATTTACGACACCGTCCAAAGACAACTACTTCAATACGCTGTGACCTGAGAAAACATGCTGTGAAACACGAGGAAACACTATCAAAACCTTACTAGTTTTTCCTATCATTCACAGAGAAAAGTAAAGGAGTCGCCACAACTCTGACAGCCAGAGTCGCAGTTTGTCTCCCACGTGATACCTATATAGAGGAGAGTCAAATGCGTTTGACTCTTTGTTCCTCAAGAGTCAGCAGCAATTGACCCATCAATGGAGGGGAGTCAAAATCAATACTTGAATACGTAAGTGGTATGCAAACCATGTAAGGTTGATTGCATACTTATGTCGGGTAGAGTGTGGGCAACAGGTGTATATAATTAGTGGACAGGTCAGGTGAGGCCTGTGAGAGAAGTGAGTAGGTGAGGTTATTGCCTAAGAGAGGTCAATGATAGGACATTCCCTTGTGTGAAGTTATATCTGCCTCACCCTACACTCTGCAGACCATTGGCCACATATACATCAAGTTAGATGCCAATATCATAGGTCTATATGTAAGTAACTAGTGCAAGACATTATATCTCAGATAGTTGGTGCCCAGTCTTATGGTTATTTTCCTTGCCCTCAAATATGGTGACTAAGCTCTATACTGTTGATGTTTTTGGAATGTATTCTATAGTTTATCATGACATTTAATACAGGTAGGTTAAAGCTTTTCCATTGACATCCCTTAGCCCGTACACTATTAATTTTAGTAATAGTGGACCTTTCTGTAAAGAATCAAAACTGCATGTATGGCATGTAATAAATGTCTGAAGTATTGATAGTGACCCTGGCTTGTGGTGGCCACTGGTAACAAACTAGTGTTGGTTGCCTCATCAGGTGGTTTCATCTGCAACAAATATCAGAGTCAACACATTTTTTATTTGACTCTTCATGAAGACTCTGCAGTGGATGGAGTCAACTCTGTACTGAAGGTAGAGTCAAGTTGTACAAGGGCCAAGGGGTATCACTGCAGTAGCTGTGACCCATCCACTTGAGTCATAATGACTGCTATCTACAGTGGCCCAGGAGGGTCAAATCTTTTTGTAAATTTTGAAATTGCAAATTCACTTCAACTTGCAAAAAATCAACTTGAGTTGAAGGTGAAAACTTTAACTTCAACCATTTACTGTCACCTGTCAACTGTCAATTCAAGTAAAGCAACTTGCGACTGGTATCTTTCAACACTACATCAAACCAAAAACAATGCAAATGTCAAAAGTGAAGGTAAAAACTCCAACTTCAGTCATTTACTGTCAACTGTCAACTGTCATTCATGAATAACAGCTTGTGACAGGTATCTTTAAGCACTGAAGTTCACTTCATGTATCCTATGAATGCTATCAAGTCTTAATAAAGTATCAATCAAGTGTCAATCACATCTCAATCAAGTGCCAATCAAGTGTCAATCAAGGGCCAATCAAGGGCCAATCAAGTTCCAATCGAGGCTCAATTAAGTTTCAATCTAGGGCTCAAGCAAGTGTCAATCAAGTCTCAATCAAGTGCCAATCAAGTGTCAATCAAGTCTCAATCAAATCTCAATCAAGGCTCAATCAAGTACCAATCAAGTGCCAATCAAGGGCTCAATCATGTGCCAATCAAGTATCAATCAAGTGTCAATTAGGTGTCAATCAAGTGCCAATAAAGTCTCAATAAAGACTCAATCAAGTGCCAATCAAATCCTAGAATGAATGGCACTTGATTGGCACTTGATTGGCACTTGATTGGCACTTAATTAGTCCTTGATTGGCACCTGATAGGTACTTGATTGAGCCTTTGATTGGCACTTGATTGGTACTTGATTGGCACTTGATTTAGCCTTGATTGGCACTTTATTGACACTTGATTGGCACTTGATTGGCACTTGATTGACCATTTATTGACACTTGATTGGCACTTGATTGGCACTTGATTGGCACTTGATTGGCACTTGATTGCCACTTGATTGGCACTTGATTGGCACTTGATTGGCACTTGATTGAGCCCTTGATTGGTACTTAATTGGTACTTGATTGGCACTTGATTGACACTTGATTGGCACTTGATTGACACTTGATTGACACTTGATTGATGCCTTGATTGGCCCTTGATTAGCACATGATTGAGCCCTTGATTGGCACTTGATTGGTACTTGACTGAGCCTCGATTGAGCCTTGATTAAGGCCTTGATTGGTACTTGATTGGTACTTGATTGACACTCGATTGACACTTGATTGGCACTTGATTGAGGCCATTCGATTGGCTCTTGCTTGGCACTTGCTTGGCTCTTGATTGGCACCTGATTGACCCTTGATTGGCACTTGATTGGCACTTGATTGACACTTGATTGATACTTGATTGGTACTTGATTGACCCTTGATTGGCACATGATTGAGCCCTTAATTGGCACCTGATTGAGCCCTTGATTGGCACTTGATTGGCACTTCATTGACACTATTGATACTTGATTGGTACTTGATTGACCCTTGATTGGCACATGATTGAGCCCTTAATTGGCACTTGATTGAGCCTTTGATTGGCACTTGATTGACACTTGATTAGCACTCATTTGAGACTTGATTGGCACTTGATTGACACTTGATTGATACTTGATTGGCCCTTGATTGATACTTGATTGGCCCTTGATTGAGCCCTTGATTGACACTTGATTGGTACTTGATGGACACTTAATTGAGCCCTTGATTGACATTTGATTGGCACTTCATTGAGATGTGATTGACACTTGATAGCATCCATAAGATACATGGAGTGAACTTCAGTGCTTAAAAATACCTGTCACAAGCTGTTGTTCCTGAATTGACACTTGACAGTTGACAGTAAGTGACTGAAGTTGGAGTTTTCACTTTCAACTTTGACATTTGCATTGTTTTTGGTTTGATGTAGTGTTGAAAGATAGCAGTCGCAAGTTGCTTTACTTGAATTGACAGTTGACAGGTGACAGTAAATGGTTGAAGTTAGAGTTTTCACCTTCAACTCAAGTTGATTTTTTGCAAGTTGAAGTGAATTTGCAATTTCAAAATTTACAAAAAGATTTGACCCTCCTGGGCCACTGTAGCTATCAGTCAACTAGAGTTGACTATGGTATAATAAATAGTCATGGCGACGCCTTTACTTCTCTCTGTGTTTCAAATCAATTTTATTTCTAATTCAACAGATTTGAGTGCTATGTGATGTCACCAAACGTGATTGTTTCAATATGTATAATTTAACACCATATATCGCCATGAACATTCATTTTGTTCTTATATATAGGCCAACCAAGAGGATGGCTATTTTCAAAAACAGGGGGTGGTGTGAGCGTGTTGACATGTCACTGAGCACGGCATTAATGTTCCTTCTGAAGCACTAAGCGCTGCACAGCTTAGAACGGCAATAGTCACTACACCACCTTCACCTTACATCCACTCACACACCTGTAAATCGATGACGGCGCCATCAGGAGGTGGCCAGGTGTAGCCAGGTGTCCTAGACAGGCTACCAGCTGCTGATCCTGCTGCTGCTGAGGGAGGCAGCCCACCTGCCTTGTAGCTGTATTGGCTGGGTCCCAGCTTACTGCCCATCTGACTGCCCATCTCTCTTCCCATCTGACTGCCCATATGACCGCCCATCTTACTGCCCATCTAACTGTCCACATTATACTGACCGTACACTTGCCCATATCGCTGCACATCTGACTGTCAATCTTACTGCCCATTTTACTGTGCATAATTGTATTATTGTCTATCCTACTGCTCATCTTACTAGCCATTTGACTGCTCATCTGTTTGCCTATCTTACTGCCCATCTGACTGCTCATCTGACTGCCTACATAATTCTTACTGTTCGTATCACCCATCTTACTGCCCATTTCACTAGCCATCTGACTGTCGACCGTACTGTCGATCATACTGCCATCTTGCTGCCATCTTTCTGCCCAACTTACTGTGTATCTTGATGCCCAAGGCAGTAAAGTTCAGGGGGGAGGGCAAAAAGAATGGAGAGAGGGAGGGAGGACGACAAGAGTGATGAAAACCTCCAGCTGCTTTATCATCTCCCTCTCTCCTTCCCTCCCACCCCCGCGAAACAAATGACCACCCAATCACCGATCAATTAAGGTGGCGGCACCTCCCCCTCCCCCTCCCCCTCCCCATCCCCCCTGCCCCCTCCCCCTGCCCCCTCCCACCTACACTATTAATTCCACCACCCTCCCCCAGCACAGCGCCATACACCACAGCAGCCCACCGGCTGCTACCTGCACACGTGGTTCTCACATCCAGAGTAGCTCAAGAAGTCTATCGAGCAGCTCAGAAACAAACGGCTTTGGTTGTATTGACTCTTGTCGGAGCTGGTAGAAGTCACTGGATTAGCACTAAACGCCACGACCAACGCATTAAGCCAGACGGGTATAGCTATTAGGGGTTCTATACACCAGAGCAGGCCTACAGTGTTTAGTCTGGATGCTGTGTGTTTGCTATCTGGAGGGGAGTGAGCAGCTCATGTATAGCAGGCTCCTTACTGGCACTACCTGAGCAGCTCCATATAAAGCACACCTGACACGGTGTCGGAGTTAACCCGAGCGGAGAGCGGACACAGGTAACCACAGAGCTACCTGCAGTTATCACCACTTCCATTGTATATATACCTGCCTTCAACAACACATTGACGACACACGAAGCTTTATTGAGGATTTCTGGATTATTATTTCTCAATGTGCATGACACAAACTCTCTCTTACAGACACACACACACACAGATACTTACTGTTAACACTGCCACAATTCCTGAACCTGTAGGATAATGGCAGGCACGTTATTTATGCGGTAAGCCATTAGAGGTTATTAGCACTATAATCATTACAATTAACACAACTTAGAGGATTATTAACTCAGACCCGTATATGTATGGAAATACTTCTACTTACCTGACATTTACCTGACATTTACTTACCTGGATATGGAATGGCACAGGTATGGGATGGGACACCAAGCTAATAATTATTCCACTTGATTGACATGACTACTGGGGATCCATTAATTAATATACTATGGAGCAGATCTGCATGAGCAACTCGTCATACTGACTATACAAAGAAAGCACAGGCAGGCATAACTAGGAAATGAGTTCACGGAACCGTCAGTCACCGTTAATATGGACAGCTCAAAGACATACATGTTAGAAGGAAAATAGATCATAGCCCTTTGGGTACAACGCCTACAGATGGAAGAGGGTCAGGCCTATAGCGAAGCCATATAGCTATACACACTATGGATTTCTCCTGGTATGGTAGTGCTTTGAATGCATCTCCTTGTGAGGGACCTATATATTTGGCCCGTGAGAAGCTCCGTGGCCTTGCACCATGCACGGCCAGGTGAGGGAGGTGGTGTGCGTGTATAGGGTAGGAAAAAAGACTTGTTTACATCCTGCCTACTAGCTTCCTGCTCAGCTTGGGAAAGGAAACCCCTGCTACAATGCTATATGTAGTACCTGCAAGGCATGTCGTACCTGCAAAGTGCATTCTATAATTTAATAATTATGGGAGTGAAACCACTTTGACTTTAAGGAAGGGACCTCCATTTGCTCACAGACAAACGAGGTCACCCATATACTGCTCACCTGAGTAGCTCAATGCCTCCATGGATTGAATAGTCTGGGCCACTGTCTGCAATAATAGTATATATTATCATCTTACAGTGGCCCAATTAGCAACATACAAAAGATATATACCTTGGTACATATACTGGTTCTGTGATAACTACTGCCAGCTTTATATAATTACACAGTAAGGAGTCCACTGTTATGTATAAGAACCACAGTCTAGTCTCCTAAATACAGCAGACCATTGCCACTACCAGATATACAATTATCACACACCTGAACACTTCTTTACCTGGAGAAAATCACCGAGGGACTTGGAGAGGAAGGACAGGTGAGAAGAGCCCACCCCCTCCCCACCACCACTACCACGGCAGACGGGACCTGTCAGGTGTGAGAAGATGCCCAGTGGCAGGCCCGGTGCTGGAGTAGGTCTAACCCATCCACTCCTCTGCACAGTCTCACAGGTGAGTCTATCTGTTTGGTAATCAACCTCCCTATGAGGCCTGCATAATGCATTTTATGTAGTTCATGCTTTGTCGACACAAGGTCAGACATTTTCCTGTGCATCTTGTATACAATGAGAAATATATATTGTATGGCCTGTTTCTACTAGACGTAAGCGTTATTTCCCTAATCCAATGTCTCAAACACGAATTTTCATTCTGGCTACAAATAAATCTTCAGCAGATTCCTGAGATGGTTTTCAACACTTTATAAAAATTATAATAGTTCCACAGCTTGGGAAGCCGGGTCTAGATTAGCTGATTCAATATGTTACACAAGGGACTACTGAAAAGCGTGCTTTGACGAAAAGCATATCTGCCTTAGTCTTAGACATATCTCCTGTATTCCTACTGCTCTATCCCTCTAGATGCCAATACAATCTCTCCCAATAGACTAAGGTGAATAGTCTCAATTAATTACTGGACATCGATTCTCTGTCTCTTTGTAGCTCTATAGTGATCGATGCCCAGTTTTATACTTCAGACCAGTGGCTCATTTTGGCTGTTTTTCGCCTCACAGATTGCTCCTAGCGCAAAATCCTGACTAGGTGTCAATATATTCTCTATGCCAATGTGTAATATGAGGGTAGAAAACAGTGGAACCTCAGTTAGAAAAAATCCTACTGAACAGTTTTTGAGAAAATTAGGGTTTTGTTGCCCTTTTTTGCTGTTTTTAGTACATTTCCTACATAACCCGTGAACGTCAGCATTTCTCAATTTTCAGGTATTTAGAATTAGAATTTGACATTTTTTTATTCGCAGTAGGATTCCTGAATACCGAGCCATTCTAGAAAAGCTATTCTTTGGAAAAAATACTTAGTATTTCTTGATGATTTTCGTTGCACAAATTTAGGTTGTAATATAAAAACTGCATTGTCATCCAATCAAAGTGTTTATGCACTGTTGATGGTCACCCCCTCCCACCCTCTTCACTGTGCATTGAAGGAGAACAGGCAGGGGAGGTACACGTGTCTGTATATAGCTGTTGACCTGGGTGCTGGGTGCATTTTTGATTTATGGGGTGCCAACTGTTCATGAAAGAAAATTCAAATAGATTTTTTTTTTTTTAGTATCAGATTAATGCAACTACAAGTCGTGATAGCACTTAAAGCATTCTATTTGCATTAATATGAATGGTGGCCACCTTATGGGGTGCCAAATATTCATGAAAGAAAAATTGATAAGCTTTTGTTTTTTATTAGCATTAAATTGATGCAACTACCATTTGAGATTGTATTTCAAGCATCGGGGCATTCAATGAATGGTAGTCATCTTAAATATATGGGGTGCCAACTGTTCATAAATAAAAAAAGAATAGAATTAGTTTTTTTATTAGTATCAGATTAATGCAACTACAATTTGTGATTGCACTTAAAGCATTGTGGCATGCAATGACTGGTAGCCACCTTGAATGTATGGGGTGCCAACTGTTCATGAAAGAAAAAAAAGAAAGTTTTTTTTTTAAGAATCAAATTAATGCAACAGCAACTCAAGATTGCATTTAAGCATTATGGCATTCAATGATTGGTGGCCATCTTGAACCTATAGGGTGCCAACTCTTTATGAAAAAAACAACTAAATTGGATGTTTTTAACAGTTTAAAATTAATGCAACTACATTTCAAGATTGCATTTAAAGCATTGTGGCATTCAATGAATGGTGGCCATCCTAAACCTATGGGGTGCCAACTGTGTTTGAAAAAGGTATCAAATAGAAATGTTCTTATATAGATATCAAATTAATGCAACTACAATTTTTCATTGCACTGAAAGCATTGTGGCATTTAGTAAATGGTAGCCATCTTGAATGGGTTGAATGAAGGAAAAATCAAATAGGATTTGTTTTTTTGATAGTATCAAATTAATGCAACTACAAGTCAAGATTGCATTTCAAGCATCGGGACATTCAATAAGTGATAGCCATCTTGAATCTATGGGATGCCAACTGTTCATGAAAGAAAAATAGAATAGATTTTTTTTCATTAGTATCAAACTACTGCAACTGCAATTCGAGATTACATTGAAAGCATGGTGGCATTCAATCAATGGTTGCAATCTTGAATTTTGAAATGAACATACACACAGACATATAGGCATGAACATGGTGTTCTCCTTCATATAGATATTCATGGATTTCTACTTCTAATAAATATAGCTTTCTGTTACATGGATGTCGATGTCCAGTTTTAGATATATATCCATATAGTGCATTGGAGTGCTATAATGTTGGACTGCTGTATATTTAAACATAAATGTGTCCGGTTATAGTTGTGTTTTCAGTTTAACAAAGAAAAGGAAGTTATTACAAATATTACACTGTCTATTGTCCTCTATTGGGAGAGCTTGTGTTACCATCTATAGTGGGATAAAGCAGTAAGACTACATAAAATATGTTTTGAGGCTACATGTATATGTGAGGTATACCATTTGCACGCTTTTCAGTTCGTCCCAGCATTCATATGCTACTTGCGCTAGATCGGTCAGCCTTGCACCTACCCACCCCGTCAGCACTGGTCCCTGGGCCCATATGCATTTTACTTGGGCCTGCTGGGCTTGCCCATATCTGGGCTATGGTCCTTTTTGTCCAGCACAACCCGTGGGAGCCCAGATTTGCCAGCTCACGAAAACTTTCTTTTTTCATAAATGCATTGTAAATATTTCGAAACATACTGACATCTGATTTCCCTCAAGAAATATCCAGTTATTGTACATTTTTATAGTGTGTGCTAAATCTGGGCTAGGCTGGGCACTTTGAATCTGGGCTGACCCATCTGGGCCCCATTAAACAATGTTGACTGGGCAATGCCACCCGGAGTGCAAGGCCATACTGTACCCGAAGCTATAACTCGACTCTTATTGCCTTGGTTGTGATTGGGTGGGAATGTCGATGGCCAAATAACAGCTCACACATCCACATATTAGGCTAGAATAGGGAATTCTGCCCTTACCCAGCTTTCATGCAAGTTCCCTGGTGCAAACTATAGTTGCTGGTCGGGATTGAGTGGGAATGTGGGAGAGTTGTTGCAGCTCACATTCAGCTCACACATTCCCACATTTTGTGCTAGATACTAAACCTGTCCACCCACTGAAAGTGATTAATCTCAATATTAGTCAAAAGTTAGTAGGTTTAACTAACTTTTGTACAACCATTTAGCGAAAAACATGTGCCCATAGTTCCTATCCTATCTAAGCGTTTTGCTACTAACGCTTAGCTAAAAGTTAGCATTGACTTGACTTGCCTGAAATTATTAATAATTTATCAGTAATTAGTTAGTAATGGTCTCTAATGGTAGTAACTCCACCCATTAATGCCAGTCTCTCCACATAGCAATTACTGCCCAGTAGAAATGACCTCATAGAGACGCGAGTCTGTCTTTGTTACATACATTATTGCTTAGTTTTGCCTTAGCTTGAAATGTGACATCCAAATTCAAGTTTAGATAGAGGAACCACTAATTCATAATTAAGTATGTAAACATTAATTTTAAGATTTAAGATTTCAATTTTTTTTTTACAGCCATGAACTTGTATGAATGTGGCCAATGGTAAATGAGCAATATGGTATATAGGTACAATTCAAGCACTATGATACCAACTTAAGGGGCAGGTTATTGGCTGTAGTTGAAGATGGTACCAGATGTAACACCCCATACAGGCCCTTACCCACTCTTGGTACTGTTCAGATGTAACAACTTATATTATGAGACCCATCTAATGATAAACCTCTTTGTCTGAATGGGCACGGCCACCGTGGTTCCCATCCTGTGGCAGGGACCAGGGTCTAAACTGCCTCGGAAATAAGAAATACCACAGGAAACCATAGCGCGATAAGTACAAAGATTTCTTCCTCCAGGAGAATCTTACGTATGCCATTATAATTATATTGTACAGCAGCGGACATGTCAGACATTACATACAAATCGATTTCCAGTAGAGATCTTTATGCGCTCAGAATTCCCATAGTAGCAGATCTTAGTAGCTGGGTTTTACCTGGGCTAGTGGCATGGTTTCAGGCAGGGCCCGAACAGGTTGCCCGAATTGGGAAAACGGATCAGAACCCGTCTTGAGACCCATTGGTTTTGGTCATTGGGTTTCGATGTGGCCCCATATGGGCTGCCCGTTGTGGGCACAGATCAGTTTCAAAGTGGGTTACCCATTGTGGGCTGAGGTGGGGTTTGAACAGCACAGACTGATGTGTAGTTTTGACACTTAACACTAGATGGCCCCTACTATATAATATGTAGAGTTTTTATCCAAAGCAGGATCTACTTTCATTAATACAATGAAACGAAAATAGATTACTAAGTTGCAGAATAGGTAATAATGAACAGATTTGTTAAAAGTTTGGAAATAATATTTCAGGTGGAAATAATATTTCAATATTATAACAGGGGTAGACACTAACATTTGAGACCATGGGCCACCCGGGCCCACAGTCTCTAAAAGTTGTGGGCCCGGAGGCAAATCTGTGGGCCCGGGATGTCAATGACAAAATAAGTATATGTATACAGGGTGGGGGGGGGGGTCGCATATAAATCAACTAATATTTCTAAGGAATTAACCTGTTTGTTCACCGAAAATGTAGCTTTCTTTCTATCTATCCATGCACTCTCAAGCAATCTTAAAATTGATCAGTTAATCAATTAACGGGGAGTAGAAAATTGCCATGTTTAGTTACAATTTAAATGGATATTTTATTAGACATTAATATACAAAGGGAAACATGAACTATGATTATGAATAAGAACCTAGATGGATAGATATGATGACAGTTAATTTAGGCTCTGACTTCCAAATGAATTTAAGTGGGTTTTATCCTTAGAAAGGAATAATTTTGGCAATATTGGTAGACAAGACACGTGAACGTTTTGCTGTATTGGGTAACACATTCGATATGGTCTTGGTTTTCCCTTTCCAATGATATATAACATGTATATATTGTACCACGGGGAGATGGGGCTAATTACCAGATTTACACCTAAATTCACTTGGAAATTTTGCTGTAAATAGCTACGGGCCATCCGGGCCCGTAGCCATGCAAATATACAGAAAACTACGGGCCCGGACCCAAAACTACGGGCCATTGGCTCCCGGGCCAGCGTTAGTGTCTACCCCTGTATTATAAGGTTCCCCTTTGAATGTGCAAAATAGGTTCTCCAAGTAGCCATAAACCGTAGACCCCATTCCCGTCACTTTCAAATTACTTTAAGTAGGGGCACCTGCTTCATGCAGGTAGGAACTATGGGCTTTAGGCCAATATGTCTCTAGATCAGATGAGTGTGATTTGTCTAATCTGTATGGCTCAACTCTGATGATTATACTTCATGCTTGTCCATAACTGTCCACAGCAAAAACCAATGACCAAACCAACCAGGCTCGAGCCGGGCAACCCACTCAGGGCCACATTGGAAGCCCGCTGTGGCCCCATATGAAGCCACACTGTGTTTGCTACTTGGGTCTTGTCCTGAATTAAGCATATATCCGAGGACAGAACCAAACTGCCCGAAGCGGGCACTGGTTGCGTTAAGCATGTGTCTGGTTCCAGTCGTGTCCCGTTAGACGCTTATTGAGTTATTGTGTCCTCCTCGTAGGAGCTGACCTTGGTGCCCGTGCTGCCACCTGGTCACCACTTCCGGTGCCAGCTGTGTACTACGCATGCGCACATGTTCATCTATAGTGACCTCACCCATACCTCACAACATCACAGCAGAGGCCCTGTATGTATAATCAGATGTGCACAGCATTATGTTTAGAGTAATTTTAAGAAAAACTTAAATTCCCGGTGGTACAGTACACAGACAAAAATAATTATCTCATTTCAGGGAAATGAGATAAATAAACTTGCCTGGCGGACAAATGAGATACTGGCAGTGTAGTTTCTAAATTAAGGAATTATCTCTTTAGAATCATCCTTAAACTAGTTTCACACACTGCTAGAGTATCATTTCTAGGGGAGGAATGGCAATCCATGGGTAATAAGAGTTCCAATTGAATTTGACAATTAAACAATGGGTTCCAATGAAATACATGGAGTTTTGAGAAGAATTAGAGTATTTGTGAACATCCTAGATTATTTATAAGAAGATTAATTTTTGAGCCTCAATTGACGGCCACAATGTTCATGATGTGTTGATTTATCCAGATGACTCTCAGGACTAACTGGATGCATTGGTGTCATTAATCTCAAGGGGAATTCTCTAGAGGTTACATTTCCTTGATTGCTGCCACTTGGGATATATTCCTCGCCCCTCTCCAACACATGCATTCATAGAATGTCTAACATAGTCACTCTTCGCCACAAAAAAGAAAGAACCACCCTCTAGCCAGTGGCACAATTTGTGAAAGTTTCCTAATACTTCAAATGACTGGTTCCACGCAACCTCAAAAGATTTGATTGGTACCAGATACAAGATGGTGCCACAGCCTGCTAGACCCTACACTGCAGCGGCAAAGCCCAGGACCGTGCAGATTTGAAGGGGAAGTTCCTATAGACTAAATGACATTTGGTCTGCATGTTAGGTCGCCAGTAATGGCAGGTGTTAGGGGTGTTTAACCCATGGGCAGACACCCGAACACATGCATATAAACGTTGTTTATTAGACATGCTATGTTATCTAAGAATCCAGACTTCTGTCTAACATTATATGGTTTAGAACAGATGGAAAAGGATTAGGAATGTACAAAATGCTGGTGTAATGAATTATACAAGCATCACATAGGACAGAGCTACTGCCCAGTAAACAAAAAACGTTATACAACATTTTGCAACGTTATTTAACATTATATAACGTTTCTCTAAGGCTCCTCACTATGGTATAACGTTATATACAGTTTAAGAACGTTATTTTGACGTAAAATAACGTTTTTTGTTAGCTGGGTGACTGCCATGTTATCCAGTACTCTGCTGTTACAACCTTAAAGTGGTATTCTCACCAAGGATTTTAATGTAGTTTTCTAGTACTGTTCTAGTAAAATGACGAGTGGCATGTTAGTTGTAAGAGTGAGGCTTGGATGGATAGTGGCTACATTATATACATGTTAATAAATAAGGCATTAAAGCCAAACCACAAAGACTTAAGGTCACTCAAAAAAATTAAACTGTTTCTCATCACTGCACGAATCATAGAAATCAGGTTTTGAGGAAAACCGATTTTTTGAATATATATTTGTTTGCAAATTTTAATGAAAAACATGATAATAGTGGGCAAATATTGGCATACTTGGTATCAAATTAAAGCTTATACTGCCAATAATATAATGGGATAAGCTTACATTTCCCCTACTTTTGAAGATCAATGAACTCTTCTCTACGAAAATGTAAATTTTGGTCCTGAAATACATATATTTTCCATTTATTTTCCGCACATTGAAAAAAGCCTCCCTCGTCAGACTTTTCGGTGGTTGGTAATGAGAAACAATTTTCCCTTTGAGTGGCCTAAGTGAACCAAAATTAAGACAGATCAAAGTAAGATCTATATAGAGCCCTCTTCGATCTCCAGGATTACTACCATAACAATAAACAATCCCACCTCCCACCACAACACACACACCTGAGAATCTTGTCTCCCCAGACATATACATACCAATTATAAAATCAATTATCCTTCATCTGAAGGACAAATCTACTTTCAGTGTCATCTTGGGCCTATTGCATGGCTATCATTCTACGGGAATAGGACACTTTTTTTTTCTTTCCCCTCGTGCAATATTTACGGACCCTTAAGCCGCAAGGCTGGCTCAAGGAGACCCTTATATTTATCTAACTATTCATATCGACTGATAGGAGTCCCTTAAGATAAGAATCAATCACCACAGCTGCGGACTGAGAGCTTTTTACTGTTGACAACTCTTGTCCATAAGTGGCATGCAGCGTGTGCTGAATAGCCTTTAAATTAGTCTTATTGGGTCCCGTTTCCATGGTAACATATTCTAGATATTTTACAAGATTTGAAGAAGACATCAAACAACATGATTATTGTTCTATTTTAGAATTCATATCTAACGGGCTCATAAAGATGGAGCAAATACAAGCTTATAATCACGTATGTAAGAATCTGGGGTAATTTAAAGGAGAATTGATCACAATTGAGCAAACTGGACTAGCCATGCTGCGACTAATTGAAAATGTGCTTTCACTGTAAAAGCTGTGTTTAAGAATAAACACCAAATAATCTGAACACGTTTAAACTCATAACATATAATTAACAATAAATCCAAATGCCATACAAGATGATAGAACTAAAATCTTTCCAGACTTAAGGTTGATCGCTACTCTTAACTTTGTATCCATGAAATGTCCTGTTTTTCTCCCCAAAGGTAGCTTATATCATTTAGAAATGGAAAATGTAAAAAAAATGGGGGGGTCCCGAGCTACTTTTTTTTATTACAGATTTTTGAAAAAAAAAGTATTCTCTATTTTTGCCAAAAAATACAAAAAAATGGGAAATTTTCATGATTTTTTTTCTTAGGGAACCGATGCCCACATAAATTTTGTATTGCACATGAATAATCCTAGGTTATGTCCTTTAATGGGAAAAATAAAATCATGGTCCAAAAATGTACCTTTGTAAGAAAAAACATGATGGTTTTATGACGATTATTCAAATTTAATGCATAATTCTTCAGCAATATCTAAATATCACTGAAAAAAATCCATGAACTTTTTTTTTTTTTTTTCAAAAAATAGTTTAGATCAATAGCTTACATTTTGAAGCAATTTTGATAGGTGGTCCCGGGCATATTTTCATGGTTTTGGGCCTTTGAAGTTAAAAAATATTGCAAAACTGGGATAAATTTCATATTCAAAGCCTAAAATAATGGGTAAAATGGCAAAAATCTGGGTATAAAATGGTTGTGTATCCTACCCTTGGTAATTTCAAAGAACCTGCTGAGATCTATATCTATCTAGATAATGATTTATTGATTAATAAGTCCAATATTCTAACTCATATTAAAAATAGCAAAAATCATTGGCTATAAATGTATCAAATATAGTCCAATAAAAGGCTCAATTTTGCTCAGAATTAGCTCATCTTTTAATATAGCTTTGTAAGCATGTATATGTATCTAGTTCTCTAATATTAGCCCAATCTGATACATTTAAGCTAGATGCGCAGAGACCTGCGCAGTGGTCCATATTCAATGAGTAGCGATCAACCTTAAAACACAATGAATATATGCTATCCAAACATGTCATTAGCTAAACATGTTGGAATTTAAACACATTTTATCTAAGCATGTTTAGAAATTGAACAAGATCATAGAACTAAAATCTTTCCAGGCTTAAAACACAATGGATATATGCTATCCAAACATGTCATTAGCTAAACATGTTGGAATTTAAACACATTTTATCTAAGCATGTTTAGAAATTGAACATACTTTATCTACATGTTTGAAAATTAGACATGTCTAGAAGAAAAAAGGTGTTTGGGACATGAAGATGTTCAGAAAAGTGTTTAACTTCTAAACATTTGCTTTGCTCATATTAATATTGTGAGACAAGTTGCAGAACAAGAAGAAATTGCAAAGAGGAGGAACCCAGTGGGTACAGCACATATGTGGCCAGGTGAGAGAAAACGTGCCTCCAGGGGGGGGGGGGGTTTAGTACTGGTTTTGGCCACCAGGGGGCAGTATATGGATACAACACTGAAAAATATACTAAAAAATGCTTGAGACCAATATGAAGCCACCTACCCGTATCTGTGTATTGCCCTGAGCCATTTATGATATAAATCTCCCAGTAGAAATGTTGAGATAATCATTAATAATACTAGATTTAAGCGTGATCTCTCCACTGATGAGACATGTGATTTATAATGCATGTCGTGGTTAGTGAGAATAGATAGGCATAGGGAGCCTAGAAGCAGAGAACAGTAGCTGTGGTCATTACACAATGCCCTTTACCCTGTAAAGGGCGCAGAGTGTGTTAATGCATGAATTGTGTCATTTGTCGTCATGATGCATGACTGCAGCTCTTGTAACTCACCAGTGTTGCATTCAAGTATTGTGTCGACCCTATGGGGTTGATATACTCCCGAAGGGCCGGCATGATGCACCATTGTAGCATCAGCAAGTTACTCGCCGGGGCGGCATGTGTGGTGCATTATGACAACAAATGTCAACTTTTAGCGACATGCCGTCCTCAAAGGGTCAAATGTCCTACATCCCCTTGCAGTAGGTCTTACATAGTTGGCATTTCGTGTCCATTAGTTCTTCAGTAAATTATTCAGTAGCACGTTAAGGTCTGCCGGTGAGCCTCTGCTAGGAGCTGTTCCGTCGTTAATTATAAATGGTGCAGTCAATAATCAATATAACCCTGATAGTGTATAGGGGTTATTATAGCCTGGTTTGGACGTATTCGTGCTGCTAAGGTAGCTAATCTCTTGCTAAATATTCGCCAGGAAAAGGTCTCTAATACCTCTAAACTGTAAAATCTAAATAAAATGGGCCATCGCAGGTCTTAAATCACATTAGGCTGTATATTGTATACAACATGATATATTTGAAAAAAAGGTCCGTGCATGTGTCCAGGAAATTCTTTAAAAATCTAAATAACAAGTTGAGTTTCACAGGACAAAAGCCAACGTATCAAAAACAACTTGTCCATTATCATTAAATGAAAAAAAAGTACATGATTTCATGCTAGTGAACATGATAGTCGTTTCCTTGGTGGCTAGTAGCCTTGCAACCATTAATAGTTTCCAATTCGGACAGCACTAAATAGTTGGACATGGTAATATTGCACGTGGGGGATGCACATGCATTATTATACATTACTTCGTTATAATATTATATCATGTTCTGCTTATTAATTATTGGTGCCTGTCATCATAGTTAAATGAGTCATAAGTGTTACAGATTAAGGCACTCTTAAGTGTTGAATATTATGTCACTGACAAGTACAGCAGATTAATTCGCTAATAAATGCTGATAACAATAAAAGAATATTCTAGTAGCATATCATCTTAGCTCAAACATCTTAGCACAAACCCTTTGTAAATAAGTCCCTTAATGTCCTTATTAACTGAGGTCATTTTCATAGGTGTCATCCCTTCACTGTCCATGCGAGGACAGAGGCAGTCAATAGCAGTGTTATGGTCTCCATGTGTCCTTTACACCAATGAAACGGAGGGGGCTATATGGCATTGGACAGTTGTTCTAACTCTACAGAAGGACCCTTACCTGTCCTTACCTGTCATCATACTTACCAGCAGCATTTCTTAGCCTTTATATGGAGGCCGACCTTAATATTCTGACTGAAAGAAAATAAAAGGTCTCATGTAACATAATATTATTCAGAATGTATGCCCTATGGGATGTATAATAATCAAAAGTCAACATGCAGAGATGTTGTAACATGGGATTTCATTCCGGAACATTCTCTAGAAATAATGTAATTATCTCAGGATTGCACCTGGGGTATATCATAAGCGGCAGATTATATACACACACGACATTGGACAATGGGCATACTTCTACTAAGGGACACCTTTCTACCTGTTTCTACCTGTTTAGTATCTACTTGTTATATCATTGCGAAATTCAGAATCATATGGAAAGCAAACCCCACCATGCATTGATTATTGCATCATTGACGGAGTAATCATAGGAAGGAAAAGTGCCAAAAGTGATTATGGCCATGAAGAGAATAGCGTAGGTCTCTAATGAGAAATAGTGTGAGTCTAGATGTGTTCTCGTAGTAGAATCTAGCATACTGCGTCACAATGTTGCCATGAATCCTATTCATGATCCAAAGGAAGGTCTGTTGCCGTACTCGTATGTGGTCAAAGAGCAGCAAGTCCTTTTGAGAAAGACATTATAGCCTTAATGTTGTCTTGACTTTTTTGAATAGCATGCCTGACCAATGTCCCTATGACTAACCTGGGATAGGCACGCCCGGGCTAGTTCTCCTAGGTGTGCGGACAAACGTTAAGAGCGCAATCTTAACCCAAGAATTAAGATGGTCTTAATTGTCTTAAAATGAATACTGTCACTCCTCCATAGAGTGCGCCACCCATCTCACCTAGCCACTTCGTGTTCGAAATTAGTCTTAATCTTCCTTAACACAGAATTAAGATTGTCTTAATTACCTTAAAATTAGTCTTAATCTTATCTTAACCTATCTTAATCCTATCTTGTACTACACAGTCCATTGTAGGATAGGCTAGTCGACTAGTATGTAAAGGGGGGCTCTGCCCCCTCCAACCCCCGTTGTTTTCCAGTTTTTTTTTCTTTCTGGGTAGATTAAGACATTACTTCCCAGTTTACTGTGCTCCACACATTAAGACATTTTAAGATGTCTTAATTAAGATTGCGCTCTTAACGTTTGTCCGCGCACCTAGGAGAACTAGCACGTATTTGCCTGGGATAGCCACTACAGACTAAGGGCCGGCATATTTAGATTATCTGTTTGGGCCATACTGACTATCCCACTTTAGTTTGACTACGTCCCATGCGACACTGCGGATATAATTAGTCAACACCTAATTAAGCCAGGAAGCCAAGGAAGAGGCCTCACCAGAAAGTAACTAACATTTCCTCACATATTACAGGCCTAGAGTATGATGAGTTATGTTCTATTCATAGAGGAAACATCATTAGGAAGGAATAGAACACCCCATTAGTAGGGCCTATACTGAGCCCTGAGTGTAAATTGGGGTTAATCTGGTGATCTCATCACAACTTTACTTTTGTCCCTACGAGCGGCATTATGTAACCGATTTGCCCCTCTTTCTCCTTCCCTCCTTCTCCAGGTGAGAAAGCCATGGCTGGACTCTGTTTAGAGAGAGTCAGGTAGATGACAGCTTCTTAAATTTATTTAATTGAAAATGATTGTGGACCAATCAGACCTAGACACTGTGGTATGGTAATGAATTACAGGATCATAAAAGTGACATAAACCTGACTTGCACATCATTATCTAATAAAGACAAAGATTGTCAACTGATGTAGGAATACATTTTGAGCCAATAGATGAATGTGTAGGTTAAAGTATGTTTGACTCAAATATCAATGAACAAAAATGTGTATTTTGGAAAAGCTTTGGAACAAAGATGGTGTCAGTCTCCACATTGTACGCACAAACTGAGATTTTGAGTTTTCTGTGGTACGAATAGAGGAAAAGTCCTACTTATTCAATGATGGATGCATCTATAATTATTTACACACCGTTAGCTGAGAGAACAAAAGAAATGGCCTGACTGTATATTACATACAGTGCTGTATGTGGATACAGTCCGTTGAGCGCACTCTCCTACTGTGAGTGCAAGTCAGATATGGACATGGTTGAGTATCTGCATATGTGTTACATGTGCCTGACAAGTAGCCTTGGACAATGTTAATTATTCTTGGCTGACACCTTCGACAATTACCCTGTGCTTTGCTTATTACACTCATACAGCAACTTACATGTACCACATCTACCATACACTGTAAAAAATGTCTCATGTAAGCTATTACGTGTATATCAGCCTAGGTAGTTCATTTATATTCCGCCAGGGGGGAGTGTTACTGCTTACCCACCTGAGCCCGCCGGTTGTTAGGGACGGCACATATCAACAAAAAACTTGTGCGAGACGGACGTCCAAGCTACCAACCATTGGAGCTGGATTTCGCCGATCTGCGTTGGTATGTCAGAGGGAGGGTACTGTGTACCGTGTGGATTGACACACGAAAAACGAGACAGCGACCATTGTGGACGCTGGAAAGATCCGGGAATAATTACCCGGTCGGGTTTAAATACCGGTACCACCATGCAGCAGCCATCGGCCGCCATTACCAAGGCTCTCTCCGAGGTACCAGTAAGTCCAGAGGAGGAGTCCCTACTGGAGGAACTGAAGGTGATCCAACAAAAAGTGAATACCTTGGAGTTACGGAGGCAGCTGGAGCGGATGAAGGAGACCTTAAAGAAGGCCGAGGAGGAGCCTGTCGAGGAGCCGGGGAGGAGCGAGGAGTCGGCGCCGGGCTGGGGGAGGACCCCCTTACGGTCCCCGATCAAGGACCGGTCTGCCAGCGCGCGGAGCCGGTCAAGGGAGAGGCGCAGCCCGTCACACAGGAGGGCCCCATCCGAGGGCTCGAGGAGTAAGTACAGCCTACGCAAGAGATATTTAAGTGATAAGGACGAAAAGGAGGTCAAATACACCGAGCTGGTGGAAGCCATGTTGGCGTGGGCGAAAGAGAGAGACGGCTGGACCGTGGAGGAGTACGACCGCTACATAAAACACATGCTGTTCGTCGCCCAGAAGGCTAAGTCCAAAACATATATGGACCTGGCCATGACGAGGTATGATGCTGCCATCAGGAAGGAGGCGGAAAAGGTGGGGATGGCGGCATTTGAGAGGAATGCGGACGCCGCCATGGACCACTTCAGCGTGGAGAATACGTGGGCGGCCTACCACCAGCGGCAGCAGGACAAGGGGCAGCGCGGCGGCCGCGCGGAACGGGGTCAGGGTCAAGGCCACGGCGGTGGCCCGAACCACAACAACAACACGCAGAAGGGGGCGGGGCGCCAGGCGTGTGACAAGCACAACTACACCGCAGGAGGATGTAAGGACAGTGCATGCAGATATGCACACAAGTGTGGCATCTGTGGAAAAACCACCCACCGGGAGGCTGACTGCTGGTACAAGAGTAACCAGGGCGGTCAAGGTGGTCACCGACGCGAGTGACTAGGAAAAGGGGATACACCGCAAGGAGGTGGAGGAGTACACGGAACTACCTACCAACCTACCAGGGACTGTGGGAGTGATGGAGATGAGGGGGCTACTGTGGGGGTTACCAATGTTGATTCAATTGAATGTGATGTTTGCAAAATTGATTGTGATGTTGATGTTGGTGATGGGAAAATTGATTGTGAAATGGTGGTGGGAAAAGACGCCTGTGTCACGGAGGAGACACGGGGAGGGGGGGGTCGTCATGGGGGCTGTGCTGAGTGTGTCGCAAATAATAGTAGGTGTGAAGGGGCAGACTGGTTGTGTGTAAAAAGGGACTACACCCCCAGCAAAGTGTTATATAGGATTTCAGCCATCAACACAATACCTCACATAAAGCTCAGTGCCAGGAGAGCGGAATTCAGGGTCACAAGAGAATGCACCTTGGGGATATGTAATTGTAAACATGCTATCAATGGGGTACCGACCAGCCTACCACCATGCAGGACATATGTGGAGTGCTTCTGCAGGGGAGACATAGACCCAGATTGGGCCTACCTGGTACATGGTACCGTATTTGGTTTTCAAGCAATAAACCCAGGTTGTCCATCCAAGTACATAAAAGAAAACTACACCTCAGCTACCGGCCCAGAGGCCTATACATTGATGTCAGAAAAGCTAAAAGGGGAGATAGAGTGTGGGGCCATCACAGAGGTCGAGGAGCCACCCACATGTGTACACGCGATAGGGGCAGTACCAAAGGACAATGGGGGCATTAGGGGGATTATAGACTGCTCAGCACCGGGGGAGGATTGTGTGAACAGTCACACCGACATGGTTAGAAGAGGATTCAGCTACAACTCTGTGGACACAGTGACGGAAATCATGGAGGTAGGAGACAGCCTGAGCACGATCGATATCAGCGACGCCTATCGCCATGTGCCAATTGACCCAGATAGCAGCCAGCTACAGGGTATCAGTTGGGACTGGGGGCAGGGGAAGAAATACTACAGGGAGAACAGGCTAAGTATGGGCCTATCATCCAGTCCATACATCTTCAGCAAGATTTCAGACTTTGTGGTGAGATGTGCAGTGAGAAGAGGCGTGACGAGGGTAGTCAGCTACCTAGACGACTATTGTGTACTAGGGAGGACCGTGGAGGAGTGTAAAATAGATCAAGCCAGAGTGGTCTCAGTCCTGAGGCAACTAGGGTTCTGTATCAGTTATAAAAAATTGTCCTACCCGTCGATAGTCACAAAATTCCTAGGAATATTGGTAAACAGTGTTGAGATGAACCTGTCACTGCCCGACGACAAAATGCAGAAGTTACAAGAGACTGTGAGATGGGTTTCCAGGCAGAGGAAAGTTAAGAGGAAGGACCTGGAGAAACTGGCGGGGTATTTGGCCCATGCCAGTAAAGTGGTCAGGGGGGGGAGAGTGTTCACCCGCAGAATTTACGACACCATAGGTGCTTTAAAAAAGCCTCACTATAAAGTCAGAGTTAGTGGGGAACTCAAAGCAGACCTAGAATGGTGGAGGGATTTTGCGGTGGAGTTCAATGGACATGCCAAAATCCTGGGTAATGCAGCCCCCATGCTGGCGACGTACAGTGACTCATCGTTCTGGGGATTTGGAGGGCTGCATGGGGATGACTGGATAGTGGGCTGTTGGGACCAGCAGGAAGAGAAAAAACACCTGGGTGGCATGGGTCATCACATAGATGTCCCACCTGTAGTCCCGACAAAAGACTGGAACATAAATGTACTGGAGCTATGGCCAGTGGTCCAGGCCATAGACAGATGGGGGGGGGATGGGCCAACACTACTGTGTGTATGATAACGGATAACACCCAAGTCATGGCGGCACTGCGCTCGGGGAAGAGCAAAAACCACACCTCAATGAAGTGGTTACGCTGGATCTTCTGGGAGGCCATCAGACTGAACTTTGACATAAAATCCGTGTATATTAAGAGTAGGGACAATGTGATTTGCGACAGTCTCAGCAGGTTAGATGACCCCAAGTCGGCCCCCAGAATAAGGGAGGCTGACCCCATCGGCAGGTTGTGTTGCTCACATGTGTTCTCTGGTTACAGGATGGCAGGAGCTAGATAAGCAGACGAAGGAATTGATGGCGATGTGTTATTCTGACGCCACCATAGAGACGAGAGGGACGCAGCTTAAGAAATATCTTAAGTTCTGTGAGGAGTACCACCCGTATATTAAGCCTACACCGTGTCCCCCAAAACAGGTGGCTATGTATATTAGCCATCTCACCAAGACATTGAAGTATGGTTCTATAAAACAGTATGTGAGTGCCCTGTCCATCACCTTGAAGTCGATAGGGCTGCCACCTGTTGATTATGAGGACTACCACGTCAAGGCTGCCTTTGGGGGTGCTAAGAGGTTACTGGGGGATTATGTGAAGCAGGCACCTCCAGTACTCCCACACCACATCGTGTCGATGCAAGCAGCCTTGTCGACCAACCCAGGACATGTTTCATTTATGGCGGCTCTAATCTTATCATTTAGAGCCTTGTTGAGGAGCCGGTGTCATAGACAACGACATACTCTACCAATATATATATCTGTTGACTCGTCTATTATTATGTATGTATTGAATTAATATTGTATGTATGTATCCTGGTTCAGTACCGGTAGGGGTGATATCCCGTAAAAATTACGGTGAATCACTGGCATCACTGAATGCCGACTGTTTCCCGTATTTTTTACGGTCACCGTATTTTGCTTTCCCCCGTAAATTTTACAGGCCTTTCCCGTTGTATTTTTACGGTGATTCATCATTATTATACGATGATTCTCTGCTATTCAATGATGATTATATTAATTGTTTCTGGATTCACTGTTGTATATTTCATAATATCATCTTAATTCCAGGCCTGTATATACATATAAGGCCTGAGAAGCATAATTGAATGCCTCATAGCAATATACAATTACAATCCATGAGCAAAAGGTACTCTAGGGTTGTTACAAAGAAACTCTGACAACAGTCTCAATATGTATAATTCTAATTACCACAACATGGGTGTTTATACTATTCGTACTAGTGTCCAGGGTCTCAAAAAAGGAAATTATATACTTTTTGTCTTTAATATGCCAAAGGCTTCAATTTTGATTGTGTAATTAATGAGATAGTTGGATATCTTTATAAATCCCACACAATTATGTATGGTTTTAGTTGATAGCTTCCACTAAAGTCTCTCTATCAAACCAAGCTGCCACCTGGTGAGCAAACTTTTAATGTGAGATTCACCGTAAATGAAAAAACATTGTTTCACTGTACTGGTTTACGGATGTTCAATGTAAAAGTAATAAGTTTTACAGTGTTTCACCGTAAATCGCAATTACGGTGATACACCGTCAAATTTAGCATTGATTCTCCGTAATTTCAACGGAAATTTTTTACAGTGTATATTATCATTATCATACTGCTTTATCAATTCAAATATACTTGATATTATAAATAAAAGAGCTAGCAGGGGACAGCCGGATTTGAACCGGCGACCTCTCGATCTGCAGTCGAATGCTCTACCACTGAGCTATATCCCCACTGCTTGTTTACCATTGAGATATGCTCCATTATAACTGTGTGAAGCACCATGTGTTTATAATCTATATTGTATGTGTCTATTGATTGTGGTAGACCAGGAGGTCATGAAACGTGTTACTCCTGATCCATAATCATGGCATATGACATCAGTGCACATCCTTTTATCATAAGAACAAAGCATCATACCAATTCACTTATGATAAAGATACTTTACATTTCCTTAGACTGATAAAACTTGAGATTGCAATTTGTGAATCTAGAGCAGTAATTATTACTCTTAGATGTAGTGTGATCAGCTGTATCTGGGCCACTGGCACAGTTTGGGAGGAGGTACAAGAATACTTGAGGTGTATAAATGTCCAGGCACTTTGTTGAGTTTGTCCCTACAAGTGGCATAATGTCCCTGAAATGTCCCACTTCCACAGTCAGACAGACATGGCTGGACTCTATTTAGAGGAAGTGAGGCAAATGCCAGCTTTTTGACTCAGGGTCCCACCTGAGTCACGTGTGACGATTCTGGACACCTCTTTTCCTTGAAAAAATGAAATTGCTCCCAATTTGGTCAACATTTCACTCTTTGCATCTTGCATGGTCTCAATAAACTTTCCACAATATCTATATAATGGTGTATTTGTTTTTCACCAATTCCTACTATAACCCCCTAAATGGGAGCGCGAAGATAACCGACAACCCCAAATTTGGATATTTTGTGACAACCAATGCTATATGTAGCACACGTCGCCCCATGGCCGACCAACATGGTGAAACAGAAACGGAGATGGTGTCGCTGCTGACGCTCCGATCGACTCGCTTTTCGACCAAGACGTAAAAAGGTGGTTATGCGCGGCCGGCATGATGCCCACAGCCACCTGCTTGCCCAGATGCACTTGCTTGCCCACACTCACTGGCTCGCCCACACCCACCTACTCAGCTGAAATATGATAACATACTAGTGTGACAAATGATTTGAGGGTAGTTTTGACCCAGGAATACATTCCTGCTCTCGGAATTGACAAATAAGTCATTGCTCCTGAAATGATATTTGTGGATTCAGTCACTTAGTGCATCAATTCAATCACTTTATCACCACGTCATTTTGTGATGTTAATCACTCGTTCAATCTTTACATTGTTTGGCTGCTCTTCCATAACCAAGTTTGTAGTTAATTGAAAACCATTATCACTTTATCAGCCTCACTGTGGTCCAGTGATTGTGGAATAATAAAAGTCAGGTAAAGTTGACTTGCACATCATTATTTGGTGAAGACAAAGATTATCATTTGATTTAGGGATACATATTGAGTCAATAAATGAAGTTATAGCTTACAGTCCTTTTACCACAAATATAAATGGAAAGCTTTGTACTTTTAAAAAGCCTTAGAACAAGGATGGTGGCAGTTTTCATATTGGTTGCTGGAACTGAAAATTTGGGTTGCGGAGATACAAATAGAGGAAAAGCCCTACTTATTCAATGATGCATGCACCTATAATTATTTACACACAGTTGGCTGAGATAACAAAGAAATGCCTGACTGCATTTGGATGCAGTCTGTTGAGCGTACTCTACAAAAGTGTTATAAGCCTTGGACAATGTTAGCTAGGAATTATTCTTCGCTGACACTTGGACAATTACCTCGTCCTTGGCTCATAACACTTACACAACAACAATATGCTTGAAATCATAAAAAAAAAGAGCTAGCAGGGGACAGCCGGATTTGAACCGGCGACCTCTCGATCTGCAGTCGAATGCTCTACCACTGAGCTATATCCCCACTGCTTGATTACCACTGAGATATACTCTATCATAACTGTGTGAAGCAACATGTGTTCATAAGCTTTATTGTATGTGTATTGATCCTGGCAGACTGGGTCATGAAACATGTTATTCCTGATCCATAATCATGGCAGATTACATCAGTGCACATCCTTTTATTATGAGAGCATTATACCAATTCACTAAAGATAAGTTAACTTACATTTCCTTAGACTGATAAAACTAGAGATTACAATTCCTGTTTCCAGAGCAGTATAATTAAATAATAATAATCATTAGATCTTCAGCCGTATGTGGCATAAGTTGGGAGGATGTGCAAGGATAGCCTGTGAGAAACACATAATGTGGAGAAATAGATTATGGGCTATGAGCTGATTTAAACTCAATGCAGTTTAGGTTCTTTCTCTACTACCTAATCCGGTGCTATATAGCACGGAGCCGCAGGCTGAGTGAGATATTCCCTAGCTTCCATGAGTGAAATACGTCAGAGATGGTATCAATGTAGTTGGCTTTTGCGTTTATTAATTCTATTTGAAGCCATTTAATGAACGAAAAAACAACTTTTTCTTAGCCCATTGAATACGGCCACATTGTATTCAATGGGAGGCGGGGCATTGATACGGTGCTTCAGTGCTTAAGCATAGGAAATCTTGTACATGCGTATTTCAAAAAAATAAAGCAAAAAACTATCTGCACTCTGCTAGCAAATACTGACCTTGACACCCGTGCTGCCACCTGGTGACCACCTCTGCTGCCAGCTGTTTACGATGTATACATGCATGCATGTTTATCCATAGTAACCATCTGCACACCTCAAAAATAAATAGACACCTGAGTAATGAATGTGATCCTCGTGTTTAGAGACTTATGTCTCTAAAATAAGTTTTGTCTAGGTGATCACCATGATCACCTGGATAATCACATATGACTACATACTGATACTGATATTGAAAGGCGCAATCTGTTGTGTATATTTTGTGTCAATAAACAATTTTCAAAACTCAAACTCAAACTCAAACTGAGTAACCTTGACTAGAATTGTTTTCCCCTGCCCTCATACATTTGGATTTGGACCTTTTCTGCAATATTAAACAAAATTATGTATATTTGAAAGGCCACCATGTTCCTTATTCATTGGGGGCATCTCCTTCAATATGAATACATTTAGTCCTGAGATACTGGTAAGGGAAGGAACTCGGACTCGGTTTATACTGCCATATAGAATGATTCACATGAGCAGTAGAATCTACTGTTAGTTTACAGCAGAAAATATGGTACTTTTGGGTTCACTATATTTGCAATATGGTAACCAGAGGAAAGGCAGCACCACGAAATAACATCTATGCCAACAGCTCCCTGGGGTTTTGCATAGATGTCATTCGATGTTTATTAGCTCCACATTAAATTCACTAAGCCTGGCCATCAGATGCTAGTAGTTGGACCATAGTTAATAAATGATGCGGCAACTAACAAGGCATATAGCAGTGATGGTATAGGGCTATATGTCTGGTGCGACCTACACTGTAAAAATATTCCGTTGAATATACAAAGAATCAATGTAAAATTTTACAGTTGATCATGGTAAATGTGATTACAGTGAGGCAGTGTAAAGTCAATCAATTTTACTTTGTATATCTGTAATCCAGTACAGTGAAACACAGTTTTTTCATCGACGGTGAAGTTACATCTTGTAAAAATATTCCGTTGAATATACAAAGAATCAATGTGGAATTTTACGGTGGATCATTGTAAATGTGATTACGGTGAGCCAGTGTAAAGTCAATCAATTTTACTTTGAATATCTGTAATCCAGTACATTGAAACACAGAATATTTTATAGGGAAACACAGTTTATTTTAGGGTGAAGCTATGTTTAGTTGATGCTCAGTTTTATCACACAAGGTGGCAGTTTGGTTTATGAGAAGATTTTCATGGATGCTATGAACACCATTTTTGTGGGGATAAGAAATATATACATATACACAGCTGTAAGGTTTGCTCTGTAGCCATCCTAGAGTGACTTCTACTCATGGACTGGCATCACAAAGTGTCATGAAGCATTCTATAAGGCTCTTTAATGTATAAACTAAGTCCTAATGACTAAGTCTTGACACTAAGATGATATTGCTGATTGGACATGGTACCAAATTGGGCATGCAACCATATTGAACATAGAGTGTGATACAGGGGGATAAATGAACTGAAAAATACTGGGATAAATGAATTGAATACACAAAATACCATTATAATTATTGTTTAGGCACTATTTTAAAATGGCAGTGATGTTCTGTATTCCCAATAACAGAGATTCACTGGCACCACTGGGTGCCAGACTTTTACTGTTGAAACTATGGTGAACTGGAAACAACAGTGACCGTTGTTTTTACAGTGAAAGTCCGGCACCCAGTGGTGCCAGTGAATCTCCATTATTTTAACGGATTTCTTTTTTACAGTGTAGCCAAGCTGGATTTCACCTCAGGTTCAGTCTATGTTAGTTACAGTTCAAACATGAATTGCATTCAATGTGTGCTAGCTGCTTAGCTCTACAGGAAAAGGGGAATCGTAGACTAAATGCGGTGGAAAACTAATGTATGCAAGAATTCTACAGTTTTCTCATGTCATGGCTGTCATCCCCTTCACAGACCATGACAGGTCAAAAATGTTATGTGGTAAGGTCCAAACTTTGTTTTGTACACCACAGAAACATGAGCTGTATGACATTGGACAGGGGTCGTGCCTCTACAAAAGCATCTTACTTATACCTGTTATCAGCTCGTTATCTTGCTGTATAGACCTTACATAGGAGGCCAGCCTCAACGCTGACATTGATTACTGAGTTTCTGACAAGGACATCGTTAAAGGAAGGGTACAAATAGGTAAGTTGTAACCATGGGAAGGAAGCCCTGGGTGTACCTTGATGTATTGATGTAGAATTCTGTGACGTAAGATAGCCTTGTTACCTCTGTGGTGCATTATGTTTAAGTAGAAGATGTGGTACAAGTAAGTCGCTGTATAAGTGTTATATAAGCTAATAATGGTGTAATTGTGCAATGCACAAGCCGCAGATAATTACCATTGTCCAAGGCGTATAACACTCGTGCACAGCTACTCATGTGTAACCATAATCTGACTTACACTCACAGTTGGAGAGGTGGGCCACATCCACATACAGTCAGGTAATTTCCTTTGTTCTCTCAGCCAACTGTATGGTGTAAAGCCAAAAAGAAGTCTGCCACTCAACCATACACTGAAACATATTGTCAATTTTCTTCCGTTATTCTAAGATATTGCAAATCAAATCGTACTTTCTGTTAAAGTAAATGTTTGGGAATTACTGAGAAATGGTCTGTAACGTATGGATGTTTAACCAGCTCTAATACTATGTCACTACCCTTTGGATTTATCCTAAATAAGCATCAGCCTCTCTAGCAGCCTCGAGCTCTCCAGGCCCATTACAGCCGTCAGGCTGTAATGGGCCTGGACAAGTTTGTATCTAATGAAGACTATGTCCTACTTAGAAAATGATCCGGGATCCTGGATCATTTCTTAATGAGATAGGTAGCTCACTGATTGGTCAGCTATGGTCACATGATCATGACTGAGGTTGTGTATGGCCTCATGGGTTCGAATCCCACCTTGGGAAAAACGTAGGTTCGTTTTTTCACATTATTTATTTAGCCCATTTGAAGCATAAATCCACTTTAATTGACATAGTTGAATAAGCTATTAGATATGTGACTAAGTATATTATCTCAATTTAGGTGCAATATGCAGATATCAACAGTACAATAATTGAGCCAGAGTGGGGTTTGAACCCACACTCCCATGGTTGCTGATACTAGTGACCTATAGAGTATAGCAGGGTATGTGGTCCAGTGTAGGTACATAGACCTAAGTAATCTCCCAGACTGTAAACGTACAGTCGGGGCCCGAGACTGCCTCTCTAGCAGAGCTTTTAATTCATGTTGTAATAGGGCACTGCATCGGGAGTAGGATACCATTCTCACATCAAGATCTAAGAGTTGAACGTGACAGTAGAAACAGAGTTTGCTATGTGGTTTTACTATAAATAGCCACTACAGTCAGCTAACAACTCCAACAGTCCTTATTAAGTTAATAGGGACCGGGTAAAGCACCAGGTGGCACCATGGTGTGAGGGTCTATGAATGCTGTACAGAGGGAGTTCCCCATGGACATGGGAGACCCCCTCACTCTGGCCCACACTGTGAGCCTCATTTTGGGAGTTGTGTGATGTCATGTGATCCATTTGGAAGAAAAAAGATGGCCTATAAGAAGAGACCAAAGGTTATCACAGTCATGTAAGTTATCTGGCCCCTGTGATTTAATAACATGATGGCACCATTTAAACACTGCAAATTGACATCAAATATTGAATCACCAAAATTCACCGCACCATAGGGGTAATTCTATATTACATGTTATTGCATTTCTTCAATTTTTAGGTTTTTAGGTTAAAGCACCTGAAAGCACCAGGACATCTAAATGTTGGTGTCTAACTAGCTATCTATAGCTCCTAATACACTGATTTGCCGCCTGTAAGCTCTAGGATAGTACCACATTGTTACATAATAGCAAATATGGTAAACTATACTGAGATGATTGGCCCTATTCATAGATTTTGATACATTATACCCTTATGACCATCCCTCCTCCAGGGTTCCCTATCTCTCCTCCAGGGTCCCCCACCCCTCCTCCAGGGTCCCCTATCCCTCCTCCAGGGTCCCTCACCCCTCCTCCAGGGTCCCCTATCCCTCTTCCAGGGTCCCCTACCACTCCTCCAGGGTCCCCTATCCCTCCTCCAGTGTCCCCCATCTCTCCTCCAGGGTCCCCCACCCCTCCTCCATCTCAACCTTTCCCCTCCTGCAGGTCCCTATTCCTCCCCTATTTATACCTCCAGTGTTCCTCATCCCTCCTCCAGGGTCCCCCATCCCTCCTCCAGTGTCCCACATCCCCATGTATTACAAACCCAACTGATGGTATCAGATGCTACCTCCAGGGTGACTCCTTTATCAGTTTATTTAGGCTGACCATCACTCCCAGGTCTTCCTATCCAACTTATATCCTGCTTGATCACCATCTCTGTGTCTCTCTATCTCTTCTAAATGTTCCAAAATGAGTATTTTCCATACCCATTGTGCATGTTTTGATGTTACCTCCAGGGTCTTATGCATTCCTCCAGGTATCCCAATTTTACCACATGGTCTTAATCCTTCTTCCATTATGCCACATACCTACTCATTCAAATTTAGTTTTCCACCTTTGGCATCACTAAATGTGCTAAGACACCCTACCTTGTGGTAGTCTGCCTGTCAGCAGAGAGCCAGTCCCAAATCACAGTTTCATATACCAGATGCACTCCCCATATCCAACATTTCAAATCCATTTTTCTCAGCTTCTAATCAAGTTAGAAACAAAAATAAAACTGATTTGGAATACCTATAGCATACTGCAACAGATATAAGGGGAGTAAAAATTGTTTTAGGGTTTAATCTTCTTTTGGCCTGTCCCTATCCTTATGTCTCTGAGGACCATTTCCCTACCTCTTCTGTAGTGGCTACGTGACCATGTACAGGGTGCACTCTAGCTATCAGTCCATCACAATGAGTACACCTGATGGGAAAGACTACCATCAGTTCTTCTATTGGCAATGAGTGGGTCGTCTGGAATAATGGTGGCTGTGAAAGCAGTTAAGGGACACTACGTGTAGCAGCTATAAACAAAGACAAATTGATGTATAGTTTATCAAAGCTGCTGTTCTTTTTAACAACACTGTCTTATTTCACTAGCTTCAAAGATATGGTATACATTGTGAATTAAGCACCCATTGGCCACAGCGCTTTTATCCTGAGTAAACCTCCTAAAGTGCCAGAATCTATCTTACCATACCCAAAGCCTATCTTATACTAGGGGCAATAACAGCTGGTTATATGTAGCCTCTCTTTCATAATACCGTTTTGTGTATTAACATTGGGGAAGGTCCATATGTAATATCCCATAATGATGGTAGGATGCGTGAAAGTAATGATAATTTACAAAAGGAAACTGCGCCAGAATGGGACATTTAGGCCATATAACTATACTAGTAAATTAATTTGATCATGACAGGCTATGGTATAATTTATGATCTAACCGAGTAAAAACCTATATCTACAAACTAACACCGAGATGCTATTGTATTATCACAATCAATATTCCATACATTTATGGCAGCTTCACACACACACCAATGCTTTTAAGGTGTCAAAACATTCTGTTATAACATAATGCCATTGGCAGGTCTTGAAGAATAATATATGTGACACGATCTGCGAAAAAGGACCTTAGTGCAGGGTACACTAAGGTCCCTTTGCCCAGTACATGTCACATATTATTATGCTGAATTGAAAAAACCAGAGTCTGATACTGCTATTTCACCTGCATTTGAAATGTTACAGAACTATTATGAAAGCTTTTTAAGGAGGTTAAAATGACGACTGAACATGTGACAGCTTGATTCAGTCCCACTCGGGCTGCCTTATAGTTATTATAGATTATCTTATCAATGATTTAGAAAAGCAGGCAGGGGACAGCCGGATTTGAACCGGCGGCCTCTCGATCTGCAGTCGAATGCTCTACCACTGAGCTATATCCCCATCCCCTACCTGCTAATGAGATATGCCCGATCATGAGTATGTGAAGTAACATATGGTTTTAGTCTTTGTATGTGTCAGTCAATCTTGCTAGACATTCAATATCACACATGGCCTTCAGTGGCCTTCTAGTCAACTGTTATCATTGCATAATCTATGGTGCGAATACAAAGCTATCATTATTACTATTAGAGTGAGAATTTAAAGCAAACTCAGCTATACATCAGTATGTGATGACCTTAATTATTTTGCTCTTGATAAGGTTGTTAGTCTTACTCACTGAATATAATTACTATGAATCCTTAGAGGGTTCCTAGTGTATGGCAAACATGTCCCTCTCCTATCCCCACCTTCTTGGACATAGCCGCAGGCCTATTACTAGTCTATAGACCTACTAATAACCTACCACCAGTAGCATCCTTTGCCTACACTCAGGAGACCCATACCTTACAGCAACCATTCAGTGCCACCATACAGCGTTCATCGACTTCTCAGAAGACATTGAACAGCGGCTGGTGGCACCAACTTTGTGAACTTGTACCAAGGGTCCTCAGAGACTCCTTCCCACAAAGGGTGGCCCTGGTGAATTATCATATATCATAATTATAGCTAATGTATGGGGAAGGTGAAAGAGGAGGTTGTCAAGTAAGAATGGTATCCTGATTAGTATGACTCCAATAGAGCTGGGGGATGATTTGGTGAAGTACATGCACTCAGGTTCCACCCGCAGAGAATTTAGGCTGTGTCTCACCAAGTCGATACAACTTGAAAGTCTATAAACCGGTGCAATCTATGACCGGGTGCAATTGATGACCAGCATGCATCATTTAATATGTAAACAAGGTAGAATTAGTATCATAAAGTTTGAAATCATCCATTAACTTTTCCCGGCCATTTCTATATAAATCTGCACTAAATAAGCGGTTTTGTTTCATGCTGGTCATAGATTGCACCTGGTCATAGGTTGCACCTGGTCATAGATTGCATCCGGTCATAGACTTTCAACTTGTATCGATTTGGTGAGAGATGGCCTTGAGATACAAAGGATGCTCTGGCAATGCATGGTATTGGTTCTATGTGGTAGGTAAGACTAAGGGAAGAGGGATATTCTAATTCCCATGTCACTGAATGCTATTGTAACGGCCTCCAGAGCTGGGGGGCAGCGCTCACATACTATGGTGAAGCTCCTCTCCTGCAGGTTCCTCATAGACTCCTTACTCTCGTTCCCAAATCCTTCCGAAGGAAGGCTCTGGTAACTGCCAAATGTTGGGATTTTGCTGGGTCTGGGCAACCCCTGCTGGTAGCTTGGAATCAGCGAACAGGAACAGGAAATGGAACCAGAAAGGCTGATGGTAAATCTACCTAAAGCTACCATCATACATTCTGGTTCCATTTCCTGTTCCTGTTGGCTGGTTCAAGCCTACCAGCAGGGGTTGCCCAGACCCAGCACAATCCCAAGTTCAAGGTCATTTGGCTGTCCCCAGAGCCTTCCTTTGGAAGGATTTGGGAACGAGAGTAATAGACTCCTGTGCATAAAGGTTGTCTTAATGTATCAAACGATGGTGTAGGAGAGGTGTTATGGTGGTGGGCAGGACAGGGGTTCTATCGGCAGGGAGTATGGTATATTCCAATCCGGATATCACAGAATGATGTTGTGATAAACCCGTACCAATATGCCCCATGCTTGATTGCTGGCTATATAGATGATATCGTGAAAGCCATTGTAATGCTGAATATGATAACTAGTGTCTAATTCCTTAGTTTAAATTTGTTCATGGTAAAGACTACATTGGTATGCATATAATTATAATCACACCTCGCACCAAGTCCCCTCTGCCGAACAGGGTTGGGGAATTCTCCCTTAGGGAGTGTTCATTTTTTAACAACAGGGGGGGGGGGGTGGTGAGTTTAGGGGGGGGGGGGGGCGTAAAATAACTTGACCCCTTCCGAGGGGGGGCGTAAAATAACTTGACCCTCTTGAGGGGGGGGCGTAAAATAACTCCACACCTTTGGAGGGGGCGCGATTTGTCGCGACGTGATGCTGAATACTTAATCTCTTCACTTTTTCTGTAGAAATGCCATAAAATGCAGCACATTACTTTTAAAATCATAAAATTTTCTTGTGACACTTTGTGTCGCACCCGTTAAATCTGACAATTTTACTTTGTGAATTAAAAAAATTTTCGCTTGGGGGGGAGGGGAAAGAGTGTGCACTGTAGTCCTGCATTTGCCAGTAATATGTGTGTTTTCAACAGGCCAGTCTACCGGTTGATGGTTTCTGCTGATATATCAGACCAGACTACAAAAAAAATCATATCTGTGGAGTTTGAACCAAAAAGGGACATGGTTGGGCAGCCCAGGCTGGGCACCAGCTATGTGTGAAAACAGACAGTAGATTGCACCATTTTAATTCTAGACCTTCAAAATTTCCAGAAAAAAACGTGTTCCCTCATATCCCAGCCCAGTGGCAGCAGAACGGGGGGGGGGCAGCAGGGGGCCCGGGCCCCCCCAAAAAATAATTTTGTCCCCCCCAACTTTTTGGAAAACTAACTCAGAAACCCCTAGAAAACACTAATCTCAGGATAAAATTCCTAAAATTTTATCAAATGCCAAGCTCAAACTCCATCAGAACACATCGAATTAAGTGTAAATTTTCAAAAATCTCAAAAACAATTATTCAAACCACTCTTTATGCACCAATTTGAAGGGGAAATTCTTAAATAGACTCCTATTTGTTACTCAACACCCATTAGGTTTTGGGACCTGGGCCCTCCCAACTTTATCCACCTTCCGCCGCCCCTGCAGCCTTGATCCCAGCCCCAAAGATGAAGGCTGATGCAAATTATTCATTATTTAGATAGTTTAAACATCTGCAGAGCAATCCTAAGCTATCCAGAATTACACAAGATGAAACTGTTTCCTCACTTGTTGTTCAAATCTATAAAATGAGGATGAATCCAAATCCGAGCCTTAATATATTCTGTGCCAAATAGCACAGTTTCAAGTCTGGATGTTTAAAATTTTCCACAAAAGTCTTTACATTCAAAAAGAAAGGGGCTGAATACACTGAAGCCTAGACCTTCAGTACTTAGCCCTTGAAAATATGTCCCAGTGCCATTGGCTGAGGAGGAATCCAGATCTGAGCCTTTATACAGTCATGTTTACCAAAATAGGACTACACTAGATCGCCCTATTTCAACTCTAGCCCTTCTAAAATCTTTCCTTTTAAAAAATGAATTTCCAGCACCATCAACAGAGGATGAATACTTGTCTGAGCTTTAATGTATTGTGTGCCAAAATTCACTATTTCAACTTTAGACCTTCAACATATTCCAAAGCCTTAGCCAAAGATTTCTGCAGATTGGACTTCCATATTATTGCGATAAAGCACCAGGGGGGCTCTTCATTTTGGCGGGCTGTTACCCTCATGCTTATACAAGAACCTAGTTTTTACAATTGTCCCAGCCTATAGATGACAATATGGGTCTGGCCCTGCTCTATGGGGGCTCTAAAAATCAATCAGAATGCACCCTTTCAAGTCTAGACCTTCAGAATTTACTTTATTGGATATGGCACCAAACCCACTTGGTTTGACTGCGGCCCTTTTCTTGCAGTACTAAAGGTAACATACTTTAACATCACTATATTGGCCTCTTCAGGAAATTGTGAATTTACTACTCAGTAAGGATGCCATTGATATCCCCCAAATTGATATTCCAAAATTTACGGAATTCCCATCAACAAAATCGTCTTATCAATGCACCCTTTGATTGGCAGGTAGAGGAACAGTTTACTCATCTAAAATAGATATTTTTTTGTAGTAATTCCAACTAGAATCGAACATATAATCCAGTTTAAAAAAGGGAACTGTTGTGCGCCTAATAAATGTTGGATGAAATGTTAGTGTGGTTTGCATCATACTCCTATAGTTCAGTACATGAACCTATTCCAAAAACCAACGATAGAAACCAAAATAGTGATCATGAAATCTACTCAGGGTGCTTCATCATACGAGATAGGTTGTTACCAACTGTTCGTTTCAAACTAGGACTAAACTACCTTGTTGGTTGACCAGGCCACCGGTTTAGATCAAGGCCATTCATTTTTTAATTTATTTTGACCTTGAGAGCAATACATACAAGGAATGATTGACCTGTAATGTTGGCATTTATGGAGCATAATACTGATCAGTAATAGATTGTATTGAGTAACATTATAGTTATTCAGAATTCTCAATTTGTGGGTGTACAATCCAGCCAGGATTCAACCAGCTACGCCTATAAAGCTTTCAAAGTGCATATGAATACACCATTTGACTTCTAGATTCTGATTCAGCCAGGAGACGGATATGCCCTCTGACCCCCTTCTGAGGCACTGCACTTTGAGTATGATTATGATTTCCTGGCAGCCGGGTAGATACTGTGTCCCTAATATTCACTTAAATTTTATGAATCCATAGATCAAAATTAAAACTTGCAATGTGTGTATTTAATGGCCATTTCTGTAAAGATATTTACCATAAAACCCTCCCTTAAGACAACCTCACCTTTAAGACGACCCCCTTGTATGAGAAAGAACTGTAAAAGGTTTTCTCTTTAAACCCATTTAAGAAAGCCAGGCCTTTAAGACGACCACCTAGTTCGGGAAAATATATCCTAAAATAAGTCTGTCTTAAAGCCGCACTGAACCTACAACGTCATTTGCATACAAAACTCGGCAGGGTTAGGTCCTGGGTTTAGTGCGCCTTTAAAGGAGGGGTTTTACTGTACATGCCATAAAGCAACATAGGGATACAGTCAGGCGTTAAGCCGACGACGGACCGGCGATCCTCGGCCAGCGGCCACTATTTGATATGTTTACAAGAGGATAAAATTTATCCACTCTCAATCTGTAAGACGCAAGACTGGATAGGAATTGTAACGATATCCTATATATGAAATATAGATTTGTTTCTAGGTAGCTCTGACGCGAAACAGCACAAATTGATGCAGAAAAATTGAAAGGGGGGGGGGCGCAAAATAACTTAGCCCCTCCTGAGGGGGGGGCGGATTTTAATTTGGCCCTTCCCGAGGGGGGGCGCAAAATAACTTACGCGTCAAAACGAAAACTCACCACCCCCCCCCCCTGTTGTTAAAAAATGAACACTCCCTTATACAAGTTGTATCCATGGCAACCAAACAGTCAAGTTACCAAACAGTGATAGAAGTCAGGTGCAGGACATGTATTAGGTGAATGTGATATTAGGCTGATTGATCTCAGGGTGCAGATGAATGAATGAATGGTTTTAAACCCGGATCTGCCAAAGGCAGGGTGTCAGAGTTAGGCATACGGGGATTGAGCCAGGACAACTCAGACTGAATACAATACATAGATGAGATGAGAGACTACACAGATGATTCTGTCACGTGCAAATCTATCAGGACCTAGTTGAGTAAGGGAAGGAAAATGGTACCCAATGAGTAGCAAGGAAGGCGAGTCTGGTTTAAGTAACATATTTTTTGGGGTGAGCCGTAGTTATGGAATGATTGCAACAGGATTATTGTGGTAGGGAAGTAGCAAGGGATATCAATACGGAATGATCATAATTTGGAGGGTTTGGGACATGCATTGTTGGTCTGTCCAGTATACATGATGAATTTGTGAAACACGATGCCTTCTCCAGACATGCAAGTCATGGATGTGCGTCCAGAGCTTACTATTGGCTTACAATTTACCTTCTTGATCTTCTATAGGGCCTTAGCTAGATGATCAGTGGTCAGCGCCATTCCCACTGGTACTAGGTCTATTCCCAGTACTCCCAGCAACCAGCTCAGCCAAATCTCGTGGCCGAGATTAGGGTACAAGCAGGGTGCAGGTATTGTAAATAGGTTGTAACTGGACAATACCCATATCACCTAGTCCAGGATAGGGTAGTGGTTTGCACTGTGGACTCATGATGCAGAGTACCTGAGTTCAATTCTCTTCCAGGTAATGCATGGTAATCAAATTCATAAGTAAAGTCATTTTGGAAACAGAATACATTATTCACAATACCAAATAAAATCTTATATATATTTAAAGGACATATTATTTGGCCTGGTAGGGATTTGAACTTGGGCTCCCAGCATTATGAGGCCACAGTGCTAACCACTACACTATCCTGGACTAGGTGACATGAGTGTTGTCCAGTTACAACCTATTCACAATACCTGCACCCTGTTTGTACCCTAATCTCGGCCACGAGATTTGGCTGAGCTGGTCCTTGCAGAACAAAGGGTTATGATTGGTACCAGTGGTCCATAAGGTGGAGCCACTGTATCTCGCTAATGCGGAATAGCGGCTGCAGGTTTGTGTGTAACATGATATAACTGTAAATGTTTATATCCAATATAGGCATCAACATGAATAGAATACTGCATTGCTGTGGGTACACAGGGAATTTATCAAACAACGCACAGAAAGAAGAAAGAAGGGAGTCCAGGTTTCCTGCAGAATGACCCCCCTCCTCACCTGAGGGAGTCACATAGTCCCCTGACTCACCTAAGGGAGTCACATAAGGACCTAGGCTCTCCTAAAGAGGGGAGTCATTCTGGAGGCAGCATGGACTACCTTTTGACGCTGCTTCTTTTCTCTGTGAGGGCATATTACTACAGAGGGACCGGGCCTAGGACTCGAGAGAACCTGTATTTTTATTGACCGAAAGGTTACTATCTAGAAAGGGGAGGGTGAGTTGAAAACGCTTCCATGCAGTGAACGTAGGCTCCTATAAACATAGCTGCTGGTCAGGGCTAGGGGATATGGTTTTTTAAAACAATAATCATAGTGATTTCATATCCGGGCCATATTCATGGTATATTCCATTATGAGATGGATCATCGATAACCATGGTTATCAGATCTGGTTAATATACTAGTTAAAATAGCCCTATGCATAATCATGTGCCAATAACCCAGGGTAATTTAGCTACAATATTACCGTCTATAGTAATACATCTGTGTTATATTAGTAAAAGACTGATGAATCCGAAACCAATAATGTCTATATACTATGACCAACCGTTATGTACAAGGTGTGGCCCCTAACAGGCAGTTTTTACTGTCTGACTCACCATTAATGTGTATGTCATACCAGAACATGTATTATAATATATCATAATATACTCTGGGTGTAAATCAAATTAGATACCAACGAGGGTGTTTATTATTTCAGAGTAGTCGATTCTTATCGAGTGGAGCTGTTTGAATATTCTATTCTTTTATATTGCTAAGGTATCTTGCTAAGGGACATATTGTGATTATATGCAAAAGTGAAAGTTACCCAAGTGTGTACATGCCTTGACAAATTGTTCCAGAGTAATGATTTTTTGTCTCATATTAACGAATGTTACGCCGCGCCTCGAACGTGTAATTTGTTAAATAAACGAGTCTCGCGTGGGCTCATTGAAACAAACAAAAAAAAAGAAGCAATTTTGCCTTCATCTTTGGTAGGCCATATTTCACATTTCAAACTTGATTTTACCACGATAATTCATTATTTCAATCTTGCCTGCATGCCGTGCAACTAGGTCAAGACACTTTGGACCCTAATGATATATAATATAATATATCCCCTAGACAAATTATACCCCAAATGTTAAACCAAAAAGTATTACTGCCTGTATGTAGTTGGTCGAATGTATGACATAATCTGCATTGTTGACAGACCCATATGTTCATCCATATTGATTTATAATGTTTTTGGGACCTGGCGCCCATTTGAATGTATCGTATTTTGTAAAATCACCCAGTGTAATAAAATACGTTATAAACTCAAGTCAAATCCCGTCCAAAAGTAACATAGGCGGTTAAGGTAAAATTGGAAACTATCAATTTCTAATATGAACATGCAGGAACCTACATGCAGACCAAAACAAAATAGCGTGTTAATCTCTTGGAAATAGCTGGCCAATTTCCTGTACCTACAGTCAGCATCCAGGGTTCGTTGGCCTGACCACTTTTTTGTGTGGCATCGATTTGTTTACACGGTCACGGAAGGTGCCTTCAGAATCAGGTTACAGTCTAATATGCAGTGAGGTGGGACCGGCTGGCAGGGGGCCAGTGTACTACCAGCCATACTCACAGGGAACATACAATTCACCACCTTATGTGGGAAGTCTCAAATTCTAATGGAGTCTGGATTATATCTCCATCACAACAATAATTGGTATGTATAGCATGTATTATAATAATTGTATTGTCTTGTATGTGGTTCTAGGTGGGGTCATTGCAAGGTGCAGGCAGTTAGGTGGGACCTACTGTCAACGAGTCATGGGCCAAATCCCTACTGTATAAAAGACAGCTAGTCTGGTGAGACCTGTTTCAGGGGCCATGGCCCAGGCTCATGCTGTATCGCAGAGGTTAGAGTTTCCCCTTTGCTACGTGACAGTGCCTGGACTGGGGGGGGGGGGGGGGGGGGGGGCAAACGCAGGTCACCACGTGGTTGGGTAGTTTCACCATAATAGTACCATTACCCTTACAGTATTTAGATATATTCTAATTGAGTCCTAATAATTTTCAGTCTTCACTATAATGATACATGTACAAGACAATGTCGATCTCATTTAGACAGATACGTCTATCTTTATGATAACTCCTATGTGTGTATCAATTTAACTGGGTGAGATTTGGTTTATATACCCTACAAAGTTTCACCCACGTGGCTTTTGTTTGCCCCCCCCCCCCACTGTTCTATTAATGGCTGCAATCTACAACTCTAACCTCTGCTAATAGGTTAGTATAAGGTGCAGGCCGTCAGGTGGGACGCAACCTCAGCCTGCGTCTATCCTACAACATGGCTACTATAGTTTTAGGCTGGGAGTCCGAAACTGGATGGGACCTGAGCACTGTCAGGGGGTTATGGGATAGGTTCACGCAATATATGGATAGTATAAGGTGCATGCAGTCAGGTGGGACCTGCTGTCAGGGGGCCATGATGTATAGGTTCATGCTGTATATGGGGCTGTCATGTAGGCTATATCCAACATTCGGGTGATTCTAATACCCAAACCTGAGAGGCTATCTTAAATTAATCATAATTCACGGGGAATGACAATGTGAAAGTAAGATGATAAGTTAAGTACATAAGAGAAGACTTACTGACAGAGCAAATGGGGGCTGATGATCAGTTTGATCACATGGCGTGGTCGGGTGTCTGGAGGCCATATTGCCTAAGTATGAATAGAGAAAACCTCAGAACCATGTTAGTCTGCACATCAGTGACTTAGCATAATTTAAACCAGCCAATGCAGACATACCGGCCCCGCTATCCCGTTTCCAATACAACTACTTGAGGGGATTCCTATCTATAAGCAGTAATCAATAATTGCCGTTGATGTCCACATACCGAGGGCATGCTAGTGTTGGCTTGTACGTAGAAGACACAGACTTTTCCTTTCCCATTCAGTGCCGCCTTAAGCCAGAGATACCAACACAGTGGACTGGGTACGAAAGGAAGAAATAGATACTCAGAACATCGGACTTCTTAAGCCTTTCATTTAGTTAAGTCAATGCTGCATAAAGGTTAGGCTACTCCAAAAATTTTAATGGTTTCTCATCACCGCGCGCATCATAAAAATCTGCTTTTGAGGAAAACCTTTTTTATTGTTACTTTTTGATGAAATGCATGACAAGAATTGACAAATATTGGCATATTTGGTATCAAAGTAAAGCTAATACTGCCAGTAATACAGTCAGATAGAAATAACTTATATTTCCCCCACTTTTAAAGATAAGAAATATCTTAACTACAGAAATGTGAAATTTGGTTATGGAAATGATATGATTATACTATTTCCTATGCATTTTACCTCGCGCCCCCCAAAAAGCCTCCCTCGTCATATTTTCCAGTGCTTGGTGATGAGAAGCCTCTTTTATTTTGAGTGGCCTTAGTACATACGATGATTGGGACTCAAAATGTAATCCTATGAAAATTCAATCCTATGAAAAGATGAAGGCACAACTACATCCTGGATGGGAGTGATGGCGGCCAATTGAGAAAAATAGGTGCATTCCAGGAAAGGACTTGACAGGGAGAGGGGAACCCATGAATTCTCTTTGGCATTTGACAGTAAACGTCGGAAATAACCATGGGCAGGTACATTAAGAAAGTCAAACATATTCTTATAAGCGCTGGCCACGGTAAATCGTTGAGGACACTCCAGAGCATGATAAGAATAAAACAGATTATAAGTGGGTATTTCCTTCTGCACCTTCTGCTGAACCTGAAACAGTTTTTCTTTCCATTATAAGGAGGGTGTTGGTGCTGGAGTAGTAGGTTAATATTACATGAGTACCCTGTAGCAGCACGCACCACGCTGTAAACGTATCCTCACTGATCTATATTCCTTTTTTTAGAGAAAGGTTCAAACAGGGACAGGGAAGTAGAAAGGAATAAACACCACTTTATCTTTCTTTCTTTCTTTCTTTCTTTCTTTCTTTGTGTGTGTGTGAGGGCGGGGTAGCCCTACTTTATTCCTTTACAAGCATTTTTAATCTCTATATCTGTGACATTTCTAACACCACCGCAGTCCCGTATTGACAAACCCGCCTAATGCCACGGAGAGTGGGTTGACAAAGGAATATTCTCTAGAGAGAAGGTCCTCATAATCTATGAATATACAAGTTTGCCCAGAAATAGACCACTTCAGGGTGAATACCTTGTATATTTATTTCTGTGGGTATCTCAGAGAACCTGACACGTGCGGGTACCATTACACCCAAACCCAGGCAAGTACTGACTGGGTAGGAAAGGTTGTGGAACACCATAGGGAGTATCTCATCCTGCCTGCCGAGGTACTAAAGAAATGTACAGAGAGAAACGCGAGTGTCACTATCGCCAAAACTCCCAGTCCCAGATGTGGGTGGTTTTGGCGACAGTCACATTTCTGTGGTCCAGTCAGAGCTCAAGGTCATAACTCAGTATATAATCCTGGATGCGCCACTGATAACCATCTAGCCTATCATTAGGGAAAAGTGTTTGACTCGTCTTGACACAATGTCCTTGTCATATTAACCACCCCCTTCTCTGTGATTATAGAGCCTCCCAAGGCCTGCCACCGCACTCCTGTTCCTTTACTATGGCGCTGAATAAAGGAATGTCCTGAACACTTGTGTACTTTCTAAACTCCAAACTTAGAACATCTGATTACGATATTCCGGGTTCAGGGCTATGTTTAGTCCTTGGAGGTGCGCATCGACCACCACAACCTGGCACACCTTGAGTATCTATAAATACTGTACTGGTCCGATATGGATCAGGGTGCGTTTCATGAGAGACTCTCAGTGACTGGTGGTTAGGTTTTCCGATTTTTCCTATACAATATCCCCCTGACTGATTTATCACTTTCTATAATACCGCTAGGCCCTACTTACTGTATTACGATCTCTATAATACCACCGTCTGAGCCTGATTTATTTATCACTTTCCCTATACTTCTGCTACTGCCTAATCCTGATCCATGTTCTACTTTCCTTATACTACTCCCACCTCACCCTGCTTCATGTATACTTTCTTTAAATAATTTAACTACTACTGCCTCACCCTGACTCATGTACTTCTCACCTTATACTACTTCTGCCTGACCCTGACCTATGTGCCACTTTCCCAATACTACTTCTGCCTCACCCTGACCCATCTGACACTTTCCCCATACTACTTCTGCCTGACCCTGACCCATGTGCCACTCTCCTTATACTACGTCTGCCTGACCCTGACCCATGTCCCACTTTCCCTATACTACTTCTGCCTGACCGTGACCCATGTGCCACTTTCCCTATACTACGTCTGCCTCACCCTGACCTATGTGCCACTTTCCCTATACTACTTCTGCCTGACCCTGACCCATGTGCCACTTTCCCTATACTACTTCTGCCTGACCCTGACCCATGTGCCACTTTCCCTATACTACTTCTGCCTGACCGTGACCCATGTGCCACTTTCCCTATACTACGTCTGCCTCACCCTGACCTATGTGCCACTTTCCCTATACTACTTCTGCCTGACCCTGACCCATGTGCCACTTTCCCTATACTACTTCTGCCTGACCCTGACCCATGTGCCACTTTCCCTATACTACTTCTGCCTGACCCTGACCCATGTGCCACTTTCCCTATACTACTACTGCCTCACCCTGACCCATATGCCACTTTCCCTATACTACTTCTGCCTACCAAGAATTATATATGCACATTCGCCATATAATAGCCCGCCCAACCTTACAGTTTCTTACTTCTACCTTGGCTTGGGGAACACCTCCCTGTTGCAGGTAGACACAGATAAGAGTACTGAGCCATGGGGGGGGGGCAACCTAAAATATGCACAGAGGTGTAAGAATCAATCATAGCACCTGACTCGGACACATATGACGCACCCACCTAGTTCACAGAGCGGTTGGTGTGGCGTATCAAGGTCACATCCCTGTTACAGATTTATATCGCTTTTAGTTTTACGATAGGCCTACCTTACTCACGTACACCCAGAAAACGTGCCTGACGCTGGCCATGTCGCCAAAACCACCCACTTAGAAGGGTCAGGCATTTTGGAGAAGGACAGCCAATGCTGGATCCTCACTTAGAGTTGATTCTATCCATGACCTGCCGTTTCATATTGTATAAAATTAATGTATATAATATTGCGTAAGTGCCGGTAGGATGCAGTATCAAAGTTGTTCCCTATGCATCAAACCTCATACTGTAAATACCCAGAGTTTCTTGCAGTGAAGACTGTCCAGCATTGTCAGACCCTAGAAAGAGGGTCCAGCGTTGCCAGCCATTTAGCATGAGTTCAGCCTCTAAGTGAGGATCTAACATTGCCAGACTGTCACTAAAGTGCTTGAGCCTTGTATGCTCTGGCAAGGGGTGAGGATAGAGATGCCAAATATGGTTTTAAATCCCTTTAATAACAGTTGTATCGGCTTAAATACCATACTGCAGTATAATGCCATTATTTTACAATCATGTTAGTTGGAAATAAACAGAGCAGCGAAACGGACCTGGTCACTGCAGGCACGCACTCTAAATATAATGTAGGGATCTATCAATAAAGTAACCAAAATAATATTATATATGGTATTATATATGGTATGGGCAATTCATACATTACAACCTATACATGACACTATTAACAGGCATTGACATGTCTTCCTAATATCAGATCCATGATTGAAGGGAGGAGGGACAGACAGGAATCTTAACCTGTGTCGATAATTATCGCCAATCTAAACTCAATGCCGCCCCATTATTTTGAAATGGGAGGGGACAAAAATAAAGTGGTGGTTATTCCTTTCTACTTTCCTGTCCCTGTTTGAACTTTTCTCTAAAAAGAGGGTATAGATCGATGAGGATAAATGTCGGAGATGGAGGAAAGGCGATTAAAGAGGAGGTTAAAGTCATATTCCGAAGAAAATTAAGCCCCATATCAAGCAGAACCAATTGTCTCAGAATCAGTTCAAATAGGGTATGGAGCATAAATCGTTAGACATCGTACTCTACGTCTGTTTTTAGAAACAACAAAGCCTATCAATTATGAAGCAAGCATGCACATGGAATAGACCTATTGACTGCTTGACTATGGACAACATGCGAAGACAGTGTACAGCAGTTTCAGTGCTTCCAAGAGTGAGTGTTGCACCCTTTAAGGGCCGCATGTACTACACTACCAGCAGTAAGTGTAGCTGCACAGTGAGTTATACTGTATATTTACAGTATAAAAGGACATGTTTTTGGTTTCAAAACCAAAAATACCTAAATATAAAGAGGGCACAGTTTGCCTGGAAAGAGGGCACAGTTTGCCATGGAAAGAACGGAAGTTTGCATTGAAATTACCTCCCCCCCTAAGACTTACTATTTTTCATATCATTATATTATATGGCATATTGATATCACATAATTGACATAATTATGTCCATCCGTAATGATGATAGAGGGTCAAAAGCCCTTTTTTGACTGTATCGTATTTTAGAAAATCACCAAGTGAAATAAAATACTTTATAAACTCAAACTCAAAATTAGGACCTACTCAGTATACACTCTGTTACCAAATTCTTCAATTATATGTTGCTTAAATGACTCAGTTTAGCGTTGAGCACTCCCTGCAGGCAGTTATTCTGGCGAAAATAATGAGTCATGACTGCCTTTATTCCATTCAGTGTGGGAGTAGGAATTTTCTGTAATATTTCTGCGTCTTTGCATCTGCGTCTGCCCAAGTCTCTACTCTATATTATATTATTATTATTATTATTATTATTATTATTATTATTATTATTATTATTATTATTATTATTATTATTATTATTATTATTATTATTATTATTATTATTATTATTATTATTATTATTATTATTATTATAATCCTTTAGTGCTGCCCACTGGTCATAGTCGGGTTGCAGGGCTTACTGTATTAGAGACACACAATATGAAACTAGGGCACCACCGCAGAGATGACCTTGTCCGGAATCACAGTGAAATAAATCTAAAAGGAAGTACTTTTTACGTACACTCATATTCAGCGAGTCCAAATTGCTCTTTCTGCCATTAAACATTCAATTGGATGCCATTATGAGAGCCAATTTGGCACAGATTCATTCAATAGAAGGATGCACTCGATTACTAATTCATGACTGAAGGGAGGAGGTACGAAGGGGATCCTTTGTTCATGTAGATACAGGTAGATAAGGTGAACGTTATGGGGATATAAAGGTTAATCACTGTCCGTGTAATCTACACTGTGAATAATTAACCCAAAACATATCGGATTGTGCACTGTAAACCTTCAGTAAATTCTACTGCTCATTGACCCAGTGTATTCTTCATGTACATTACAACGCGGAGATTATCTGACATTAAATGGTAATTGTTCTAGCAGCCATGGCCAGGAAATAGTCTGGGACTGTTTGGTGAAGTTGATCTATTGCACCATATATTATTGTCAACCGTATACTACTGATTTCTATCTGTGTCATGGTGTGTGAGTGTGAGCGTTGTTTATTGGGCTCATAATGGTTTCATCCGAGTAAGCAATACATTTCAAATACATTGCAAAAATCAGTACATACCTATCTGTGAATTATTCTTAGAAATCACCATTAAGATAAAATTCAAAAAAAAGTATGGTGCTGTGTCAAAGTCGGTTTCAAATCAATGGTGGGCCCTAGAAGGGCAACCCATATGGGTCCCAACTGGCAGCCCATTCTGAACCCAGGTGAGGCCCATTAATCAATGCCGATTGGGAAGTAGTATAGGCTGTCGGTTTACAGTAAATGATAGTACGGAAAAATATAGTCTTTTATTCTGTAAGCATACAATAGCTTGTTCGGAGAAGAGCAACACAACGTTGTGGCTGTCTCTGTATCTGCAACTTACCTGTTTTACCTGGATCCCATTATGCACAGCTCGTTGCTTCCAGGAAAAAGCAGAGATACCAATTATCCTTCAGTACCTGACCTGAGTCCCTGAGCAGCAGGCATTATCAGGAGGTTTCTTGTGTACTGTGAGGAAACACAAAACGCAGGATGGATCAGAACTCCACCAGGCCTAATTAAGAGAGAGAGCGAGAGAGACAGTAATTTAATCAGCCATAACCAGCGCCAATTTTGCCAGTGTCACGTTTTGGTTAATTCTGGCCAAGAGGGATAGAGACAGAGACAGAGAGAAAGACAGAGACAGATGGTAGGACCGTCATCATTACACGGGGACTGAGAGCATTGCACCTGCAACACATCATCAGCAGCCTTATAAGCTCATTATTAGGCCAAGAGAAATGTGTGTTTTAGATATATTTTTTTAATACTTAGAATTATTTTTAAGACTTCGACGTCAAAAGCATCCAGAAATTGCTTCAAGGACTTCAACACTGACTTGTGGACTGCGACCTCGACTCAAGGATCACCTGAACAACTCTAAAATAACCTTAAATTAATGGTCTTGAATAAAAATGTATGTTTTGCTAGGTAGGGTCGGGTAGCCGGAAACACAGCATTTTATTTTGGCCTTAGACCTGAATTAACTCATCCTCTCCTAATATAATTCGCGAACAGATATATGTATATATATATATATATATATATATATATATATATATATATATATATATATATATATATTGGCCAGTAGCTAGGACACTTCATCAAACCCCAAAAGGTATATCTCACAGCACCTGGATACCAACCATCACCTCTTACAACCTGCCAAGTACAGTTTGCACTTGTGGCACTTGACAGGCTGTGCAGGGTGTCGATATGTTTGCACCGGTCGATGTGTCTTTGATGTGTAAAACGGCTGGTGGGGTTTTGGATCCTGAGCCGTTATTAGACCGCTGTTCTCTTTGATAGCTGAGGTGTCTTCACACCCTCACAACCCCGGGATATCTATCTGAGAGGTTAAATAAGAAACACATTAAAGGCCTTGTGAGTAATTGCACTTCTCAGACATGTGAGTGTACCTATCTGTGACAAGTCCTGGAAAAGTGGACCTTACTGAGTACTACACTCTGTAATAAATTCCCCTTTCCCAGATAGTTTTCCCATATCGTGCCATATTTCATCTTATGGGACCTGGTACTCTATTTACAGAGATTTGAAATAGTCTTTGATGCTCGATGTGGATTGAAGTTGACAGAATCTTACTGTCCCTGCCAAACCAGAGTATCAAAGTCTGACTGCATACTGAACTTTTTGTACCTGAATAGCATTGAGGATGGCATTCACTTTCATTTGGAAGAAAAGAGCTGTGGGGTGTGGAAATGTCAGGGCAATTAGGTGAGTCTTTAGTTATTTTTTAGCAACATGGGGGAATTATAGCGTAATCTATATTACCAGTGCCAGACTGTGTAGAAACCATTTCAGCCACGAGCCCATGCTTCAGAAATCGATGGGCCTAAAACACCCTACACTGCGGGTCTGCAATATTTTTTACTTTACTTAAAGAGAAGATGTACCTCTTGCCATAGTTATATCAGAACCTAACTAAAATGGCATATTTCCTTGATTATTTTTCTTTCCCTTTTTTGTCCCCCGCCTCCCATACTCCATCCAGTCCCCCCTTTGCTAGAGAATAAACAGCTTCTAAACAGATCAATATTTATGGTAACCCATAGGGCGTAAATCATATCACCACTGACCAGGTGTCCGAGATGCCTTTTCATTGGCCTGTTCACATTACTCTCCCTATACTCTAACACTTATTGCTATCTCCTTGCCAATATATCTGACAAAGATTCTAGGACGTCATTGGTGAGGGCCCTATGATATAACTGGTTTCTAGAACTATCTCCAATCCCTATCACCTGGCGCTATAAGTGTGTGTGTGTGTGGGAGTAACTCGACCTGCTGCAGACCCTGGGATCTATAGCTGCCTAGGCACCACAGCTACCAAGTAGTGCGCGACTTAGTATAACTAATTAATCACGACAGGCCATCTGACTCACTGCCACCACTATGGCCGCCATCTTTGAGGGTATAGATGGGGGGTCCGAATGTCGCATGTCAATTTTAAGAAATGGCCATGTCGCATGTCTATGTTGCTTAATAATGCTCATGTCCCATGTCGATTTTAAGAAATGTCCATGTCCCCTGTCACTATCTTTAAATTAAGCCTCACGTCATATGTCACTAGATTTTAAGAAAAGGCCACGTCTCCATATCGAATTTAGTGGTCGACCTCCATATCTTTGACAGGTAGCCGTTATCTAGAAGCAGACACATCTGATTGGCTAGCTGTTGCCATAATTGCATCTCTAACATGGTCGCCATTGCGTCATGTCTCAAGTGGATTCTTCGTTGTCTGTATATAATGTCTGAGAGCTTATGGAGTGCTCATATATTTTAACAACAGGAGCGCTTGGTTAGTTTTAATCCCCCACCCATCCACTGTCGGGGTCGAGCTATTATGGCCGTGTCTTATGAGTTTGTAAGAATTGAAACGTCTTTGACCGGGTGTCGTCTTTGACCAGAGAAATGGGGGGAAAATGTTAATGGATATTTTAACACTATATATACAGCATTTCTGTGTACATAGCTCCCATTTCAGCCATTTTAAAACTTGCTGGTCAAAGACTACACCAGTCAAAGACGACACAGGTCAAAGACGACACCCGGTCAAAGACGTTTCAAACTGTTTGTTACAAACTCATGAGACACAGCCTTATGCTCTCCCATCCTCCCGCGTGCAGGTTTAATTTTCGCTGGAAACAGGTTAGATTGTTTTAGCCTCCACCCAATGCCAATACTCCAACACTTGGAGGTGATAGAGCATTTTTAGGAAATAAGTATGGAAATATAGTATGATGACACAAGACTAGTTATACCATCTCGTGGAGGAGAAAAAGAATTAAGAAAATAGGAGCAGAAGGGATGATATAATCTTTATTCATGAATTATCATTATGAAATGACATACATGTTATAAATACACCCACTCTGTAATCTGGCCGCAAAAAATTGGACCGGGAAATCATATCAATAAAGGAAATGAGGTTCATTTAAAAAAAGACACACAAAAGAAAACAACTCTACATTGTGAAAGAAATGAGCACCTCTTTATAGCCCGGACTCCACTAGGGCGACACTGGTGTCTGCGAAACGTTGCGATCTTTTTTTATGTTTTGGTTTGCACATTTTGCTTCATTTTGCTTCATTTCGCCCCATTTCGCTTCATTTCGCGGCAGTGTCGCCCAAGTGTCACGCAAAACGGGGCGACATTCAGGGGGACACTGCCGCAAAATGGGGCAAAATGTAGCGAAATATGTCAGAAGACAACACTAAAGAGATCGCAATTAACGTTTCGCAGTGAGGTGTGTCGCCCTAGTGGAGCCCAGGCTTATATCATGTCTGTGTTGTTCTTTTAAAAAACAGTCATATTAGGCGATGTTAGATGGAGTAGGCTAAAACGTGCAGAATACGACATTTTTATTTGATAATATATAGTGACTTGTCAGCCCGGCTTGATAGATAGGCCAACACCTTATCACTAAATTGTAAATGCTGCAGCCTCCATAATTATGTATGGTTGTAACTGCGCAGATGCATGATATACTGCTGTATTCGTGCTGTTATATTGTTATAACTATGATACCACTAAACATGATAGGTATATATAATAATTGAAAATACTGATAATATCCAACAGGAACACGCAAGTCTGCAGGTGTGTGGCTTTTGTCATATACCACACTGGCAAGTAGCCCTTGACTGTTTTATTCAACAAGTACAGTCTATCGACGTGGTGAACTCTGCGTGATACTTAGCCTGTACGAGGTTAGAAAAAGGGATACATGTAATATATGTAGTTTTCTCCTAACAGAATTATATGGGGAGATATTTTGCAGTGGCACCATAATTAACATGGACTTATTGCTTTCACACTAAATCGTTAAAGAATCACTAGAAGTTGGCCCTTTTAGCTAGAAGACGCTTTGGGGTGTTGTAGTAGTCACGTCGTATGTGGCATGCGCAGAGAGAAGAGGACTCTGAAGCTAATTGGTCACCTAAAAAGAGGGAACCTGTTAATGACCTCACTAATCAAGGAAACTGCCGTCATTAGATTGATTTATCAGCGAGAGTAACGACGCTCTCAGATGTTCACCTACATTCTAACTCTTGTAGAAATTTGAGCTTGAATTTATCAGTGAAGCATCTTGAAATTAGAACATAGTATGCGTTTAAAATGGCATTAGTTGGAGAGGCTAAAAGAATGCAGAGAATGAAAACCATGAATTATAATTATACTGTACCAACAACAATCTCTATTTTCTACAATAGAAAAGGCACATCGGCATTAGACCGCCATCACTTTGTGTGTACATTGTAATTACATGGGTGGACACAGGAGGGGTGTCCAACTAACCCAAAAAGTTTAAAATGCGTTGCGCCTAAAGTCGTGGCGGATCGAAATATCATTAGAACAATCCATTACCAACCCCTTGAAAATGGGAAGTCTGGACCCCCAGGAATCCCCCTGGATCCATCCCTCAATAGTATTTAGAAAATAAGCTAACACATTTTAACTATTAGAAAATCTGCACTGGTTGATTTTTACCTGAACGTACCCTACCGAGTACATGCAGCACGTTGCACTGCTTGTGTCTGATCCCCGGGGTCTGATCCACATTCACCCTCAGCAGCACTTGACTCCCCCGGCACCTCACAGGCTGAAACTGAGTAGCATGCTCATACTTACATTAGATGCCTGTATGTAGCGCAACATATGACAAAGCTAGACAACCATCATCTTTCAATCCTATATCATGTGTTTGGCCATAGACAGGTGACACCATCTGAGGTCTAAAGATTATAGTGGACTAAGCAGTTTGTAGATTGCTAACTAGATGGCGCTACTTTCTATGACCAAACACATGGTACAATAGAGCCACCTATAGTTGAAAAATGATGGTGGTCTAGCTCTGCCATACCTTGTGCTATATACAGTCATCTACTCCAAGCATAAGCGTGCTAGTCCGTTCAAGCTTGTGAATTACCTGGATATTTTCCACGAATAGTCCAGGGTCGTCTGTACAAGAGTTGGTCATGGACATGGACATGTGCAGGTCTGAAACCCTTTGGCTCTGACCTGTCAATGTGACCATGACGGCTCAACAAGGAGATCTGAGTAGGGCCACGCTCTAGATGCCACTCCTCACCACAGCCATTGACCAGACCCTCTTTTGTGCTGTCTCCTCGAAGGCCTGGGAGCTTTACATTATAGTGGATGTCTCCATCACGTCAGGGGAAATAGGAGAAGAAAGCAATCTGATTTTCAATGCCACCAAAATGACTGCATGTCACTCTCTGCATGCCACTATTGTCCCTGACCTTTCCTCTATGAGGAAATCTGTCTTTATCGGGTACTCCTTTGTTAGCTAACATTATTTATCATCTAAGACACCACAGTGCCTACCCATCGAAGAACTGCCTATTATTATTATCATTATTATTATTATTATTATTATTATTTTATCATTATTATTATTATTATTATTATTATTATTATTATTATTATTATTATTATTATTATTATTATTATTATTATTATTATTATTATTATTATTATTATTATTGTTATTATCATTATTACTTTATTACAAGCCAGAACCGAATACAAGTGTTCGGTTCTGGCTTGATCTCTCCATATAATCTTTAGATTATGATGATCAACTGAAATTAAAGGTATCCACAGTAGTGGGGGGTGACAAATAAGTTAGGGCAGTTGGTCAGATATTGTGCCAGTTGCTATAATGCTAGGCATAGAATTTTTGGAATTGCTGTTGTAAGAGAATGGTCCTAGCAACATGACAATAGTTCCATTAGAATCCCCAGGGCTTGTACACTGGGGGTGGGTATGGTCAAATACTTTCTATTCCAACCTATTGTGCCGGTTGCTAGGCATAGAATGTTTGGAATTGCTGTTGCTAGGTAACAGAGTGGTCCTAGCAACATGAAAATAGTTCCAATAGAATCCCCAGGGCGTGTATACTGGGGGTAGGTATGGTCAAATACCTTCTATTCCCACTTATGTGCCGGTTGCTAGGCATGGAATGTTTGGAACTGCTGTTGCTAGGTAACAGAGTGGTCCTAGCAACATGACAATAGTTCCCTTAGAATCCCCTGGGCTTGTATACTGGGGGTAGGTATGGTCAAATACCTTCTATTCCCATTTATTGTGCTGGTTGCTAGGCATCAAATGTTTGGAATTGCTGTTGCTAGGTAACAGAGTGGTCCTAGCAACATGACAATAGTTCTATTAAAATCCCCAGGGCTTGTATAGTGGGGGTATGTATGGTCAAATACCTTCTATTCCAACTTATTGTGCCGGTTGCTAGGCATCGAATGTTTGGAATTGCTGTTGCTAGGTAACAGAGTGGTCCTAGCAACATGAAAATAGTTCCAATAGAATCCCCAGGGCCTGTATACTGGGGTAGGTATGGTCAAATACTTTCTGTTCAAAATGATTGTGCCCTATTAGGGCAATTGTACTTTTGGGTGATTGACAGGCGTGACCTCAGGTCATCTGCTGACCTGGGGTCACACCTGTCAATCATCTTATGATTTTGAGAAAGTTTTCATCACAGCAATGATTGTAATCAGGTGGAGGACTAGACTAGTGATACAGCCTGACCCGTTTTTCCAGGCAGCCTGTTAATGCAGGCTGCCCAGCCTGGTTTAGCAGGCCGGGAGTCTTTACAGGCAGGGTGTTAGGTCAGGTTACTCACACTCTCCCAGCACACCAGCCTGGTATAATAAGCTGGAGGTCAGGCTTTCACACCTTCTCCAAGCAGGGGCAGCTGTTATGCCTGCCCTTATGGTTGTTGCATCAGATTAAATACAAATTTTAACATGTAATTACTCAGAAATGCAGTTGACCAGGCACATAATGCATCCATAAGTTGGAAGGTGATGTACTGATCTACATCCTCCATATGAGTTTACTCTTAGCAAATATCACATAAAAATCGCAAACATGATTATATGAATGCTAGACAGTGATGTAACAAAACAGCCCTGAATACTAGGCTGAGCGACCTGTATAAACAGGCTGGGTGGGTTTTCCAGTCTGTACTGTAAATCCGGGCAGTCTTCCACCTGGTAATAGGTGCCCTACACTGATATTTGAGGATTCAGTATAAATGTAAAGTAACATATAGGTAGGAATATATATTTTCTAGCTCTGTACAAAAGGGGCAATGCCATTTAAAGAACAGGAGTTGTATGAAATCACTAAAACCTTTTTTGCATGATATCTATAAACACTTGTACTTGTTTTAATTATCATTGATAATGCATAAAACGAACCCCATAATAACAATAATGTTCTTTTATAAAATGATAACCAATTTATAATACCTGTTTCTCTTCACACCAGATCGGGACGCACCATTGGCTACCTGATGTCGTCGAGAAGTCTGCCTGTCCCCACACCCCCGCCGTTCTCCCTAGTCACCCCTGTACTCATCATCCGAGCTGTGAAACAGTTCCTGAGACTCATCAGTGACGGGCATTGCATCCACCAGCCCCCTGAGATACCCGTCACCATCATGGGAAACGGTGAGTTAAAAAAAATCCTTGCAAGGGAGTTATTGATGGTTGTTCTACGCTGTTTTAACTTAATGTAGCTGAGCAGTGGAATCTACTGTATGCATATACTTCGGTAGTGTACATGGGGGTTAGAATATACTATTGGTTTACAGTATGAAACGACATATTTCTGGTCAGTGTTTAAACATGCACGTTTGTCACGTTAAGTGGAGTATCGGCGAGCCTTTTAAACACTAATTAATGTATATCAACTACATCGAGTGAGAGGTATTTGAGGGTATCAATTTTGACAAGGAATCTATAAGATATTCCTATCCAACCATCTAGCTTGCCTTGCACTGCTTCCCTCGCCCCCTGGTTTGGTTTATTGGCACTAAAGTAAAGGGTAGACCATTTAGTTGGGAAAGTTGACACTAGGCGGCAGTACGTATAGAGTTTGGTAACGCTGGGGAGGCATGGCAGTACAGTCACCCCCAGAAGAAGTAAACAGCACGAGGACATTGGGTGTGGAACATGTGAACTAAAGTCGGTCTTGTAGAACAAAATATTTTCGTGTCAATATATATTTCACCACACTGCAATAATACTACATCTGACAATCAATTAGTCTCTAGACAGACATTGAGTTAACTATCCTCTATGTGTTTGATACACTTTAAACAGAATATACATGCAGGGATATACAGGAATCTCATTTGGAAATTGGTCATCTGAAAGCCCACAGTTAGCTAATTTGAGGAGGTCCTACACACTATTCAGTGGATCTCTAACAAATCTAATATTAGCAATGGACAGACTGATATATGATGTCAAATAAAAGTGAGGGAGACCCAAGGTTCGTAGGTGAGAATTGTGATACTATAACTACTAGTGTGATGTGTGAATTCCAGTGCATTCATATAACAAACTAGTTTATCTCCACAGGGTGGCATCACAGGGCCATTAGCAAAGCTCTTTGCTCACCTGTGCCATGCCACAGAAGGCACAGGGAACCATTAGTTCCCCTAGTTTCCAATAGGCCCAAAGGGTGCTGTTTACCACCTCTGGTCACCTCTGTAATGATGGTGGCATTATATACCTACTGGTGGAATTATATACTAAATGCAGACATCATGAATATCAGCCTTGCCTTCATCTTAGTGCCATTCTTTGCCTTGGCCAAGTACTTGGCTTGCCCTAGGGACATAACTTGTCAATTCTGCCCTGTCTGCACATCCTTTACATGTATCCTTAAAATGAATACAACACTACCTTCTCTGTCCTATGTTTGCCCTATCATCCCCTTTAGGTGGGTCAATGCCTTGATATAAAAGTAGCTAGATTTTCGTCAGGTTTTCACCATAAGACCATAATAGCATTCACTTTCCAGAAACTGAGAAAATAGGGGGATCCCGGGCTATTTTCTGAGATATTTAAGCCTTAAGTTAATGTCTCATGTGATGGATTATACAGTGTTTTCCCACATATACATGAAATTGTATTGAAAAGTAGCTAAATTTCTATATAACTCTCTCAGAGTATAGGCTTTGATGCTTTCTATCTAGAGAATATATTTTTAACACATGGTCCCGCACATATTTCTAAGGTTTAGGCCCATTGAAAAAAAAAGTTGAAAAGAAATAGAAATATACTGAGGGCTACCTATGTATGACTTCCAATGAGGACAACCACTACAGACTGCATAGCACAGTGGTAGAATGGATGCCTTCATATTCAAAGGTTGGTGGTTCTCGCCCCGGTCAGGGAAAATCCATATTCTATTTTATGACCATTTGATGTTACTTAGACCAATTTGAAACAAGGGTGCCCTGGTGTTCTATGGTCAAACTAGAGAATGTACCTGCGCAGAAGACGGCGCAGTGGACGAAAAAGGCATCACATTGACCCACCTTAAATTAATTTATGACCACCCTGCTGTAAAACCTGGTACTCGATTGATCCCCTGTCCTGCCTTGCTTTGCACTGATATGTTTTGTCCTACCCTTTCAGACAGACTAGATCCATCCCCTGAACTTCAGTTTGGCGGGTGGACACTGGCCCTTCCAGCCCTCTCAGCATTTAATCTATAGCCTCTGCCCTGCATTCTCAGAGCCTGTCCTGCTCAGCTCTAACCCTACCTAGTCTTAGTTACTTGACAATCATTTCAATGGTTGCACAGAGAAAGGAAACGGAGTGAAAAGGAGGTCCAGGTTGCCTCCAGAATGACTCCCTTCTTTAGGTGAGCCCTGGCTGACCAAGACAGTCTAGGTGAGTCCCACGCTGACCTAAGACTAGTAAGAGAGTCACATAAGGGTGTCAATGGCTCCCTAGATCACATAAAGGAGCCCCATAAGGACCAGGGGGCAACATGGACTCCCCTTTGACTCTATGTGACTATAGGTTGGCTATATGGTTTAGAAAAGTAGACATAAGTTATCTGATTTACATGTCTATAGACATGTAATACACATGTACACTGACTAAATCTTAAAGGCCCATTATTATCAGTGTACCAATAGCCTTTGCTATACAATCAAACTCCAGCCCTTCTTTATATATAAGCCATATACCGTGTACATGCATAGGGAAGTCCTGTATGGACGGAGCTGCGGTGCCCTTCCACCCCTGAAGCATGAAAGATGAGAGTGTTAAGCAGAAGGGACACTTCACCCTCCCAGACACACCTCCTCCTGTCCAACTACACGTGTGTAATCAACCCAAAGTATGTATAAGGAGGAGCTCCTGTCTTCCAGCCTTAGTAACAAAGAAAACCACACTGTAGGTAGAACTGCTGTGTCAGCATAAAGTTACCCCTAGAGTGAGGGTGTTTGTTGACACCTCACACTGTTGCCATTGGAAATTAGTGCAAACTTTTACTAATGGTAAATGCCTCATGAGTCCTGTGGGCTTCAAGCCTTACTGCAGTCAATGTTACCCACTTTCTCAAGGGAATTTGTATCATAGTTATTTATTCCCAAGCATTTGGTGAAGCATGCATGGTGTTAAAGCCTGAATTCAAATTATACATGAATCCGCTTTTCTATGCCCAGAATTATCTCAAAGTCTCCACGCATATTTGTCATTATTCACATTATCTCCAGCTGGAATTAAGCAATTGACAAAACCTCTACTCGAACTTGATCTCATTTGCAAAGGCTCCCCCTCAAAGGTTGAACCTGGAAAGAACCTAGCTCTGGTAGAAGTTAATTTAACCCACGGGTGACACCTAAGACAAAGGATTCGCACCTTGGTTATGTTGCATACCCAAGGGTTAAGTTAGATAGACAACACCTGTACCCTGGTATGCCTTCATAACCACTGCCCACTGGTCATCGACTCGGTGTATAACACCTCGTCTCGACCTTGTGGGGCAGTGGTTGTGACGCATACCAGGGTACAGGTGTAGTCTATCTAACACGTAGCCAGACTGGTAGCTGAGCAGTATAATCTACTGTATATACACTATATACTACGGTATTTACAGTATCTACTACGGTATTAGTACACAAGGACAGTAATATATACAGTTAGTTTCTAGTATAAAATGACGCAAGACCAATAGGACCCACTATAGGATGGAGTATACAGGGGTCTAGAATGCTTTAGCAATCGAAAGTCCTACTATTATTTTGATTACTTTTAATTCCCCCCACCATAACATATTTCTACCGTCATCCTACATCTCAAACGCAAAACCAATTCATCAACAGCTGTCTGACTGGGACAAGGGTATGAGGCGTTGGTAATTAGCCAATCAGAACAACCAGCACTTAATTGTGATTGAATGAAATGAAATAATAATAGGGACCTTTAGCAACCATGACGTACCCCATCAGACGCAGTGCTAAAGATTGTAGACTACGAGATACATTACCACCTCAATCGACCCAAAATCAAGTTAAGAAATAAGCCCAATGTAAACTCCCAGTAGTCATTTCCTTATCAATTGACAGACCCTTTATCATAAGAAACCCATTTGTTATGAAATTTAAATGAAATATTGAATGCAGGGCTCTCTGATAGACCTATGAATTCACTGTGGGAGCATGTGTGTTTTGATTGTTCATAATGCGCCCCTTGCTGGGTTTTCCATTTCTGCTGGCTCACAGATATATATTTTGCATGCTTTTACGGTAGTTTTTACAGATTAAAAGGGAAATAACAGACTCCAAATTTCTCACATAGACTTACAGGCACTATGTATCTTTAAACGAGCTACATCTTGGTTGCTAAACGTCCCTATTGTTCCCATGTTTAATACTTTATTGACAGACCATAGGCTTTTATAGAAATAAATCTAGTCTAAGGCACTTTATCATGAGTTGTATACATAATGTATGCGGCTGGCAAGGTTGTTTTTCTTTTTGCAAAAATCCCTCTCACCAAGACATTAGTGTTTGTGTTTCACCAAAATTGCTCTTACCAAGAGTGACCTTTAACCAATATATCCCTCTCATCCATGATCACTTTTGTTTCCATCTCAACAACCCAGTGGGCACAATAATCAGTTCAAAATTGAATCAACATTGAACCAACATGGACAACCAGTTATTGATGTTGATTCAATGTTCTGTGCCCACTTTCACCCATACCCTTCTTCGACCAATGCTTATAAACGCTGATTTTCAATCAACACTTTCTAAAACACAGCGCCTTGACCAAAATCCCTAAATTGAGTACCACGAGGTTAGTACAATATAGTTTAGTGGGGGTGCGGAGGATGTAAAATAACCTATTTTGCCAGTTGAAATGTTAGGCTTAAGTTTAGTGTGTGCAGCAGTAGCACTACTGAAGCTGCACTGTTCTGGAGAGTGTGTGAAGCAGTGGGACGAAAGCTGAAGCTGCACTGTTCTGGAAAGTGTGAGAAGCAGTAGGACTAAAGCTGAAACTGCACTGTTCTGGAAAGTGGGAGAAGCAGTAGGACTACTGAAGCTGCACTGTTCTGGAAAGTGTGTGAAGCAGTAGGACGAAAGCTGAAACTGCACTGTTCTGGAAAGTGTGAGAAGCAGTAGGACTAAAGCTGAAACTGCACTGTTCTGGAAAGTGGGAGAAGCAGTAGGACTACTGAAGCTGCACTGTTCTGGAAAGTGTGAGAAGCAGTAGGACTAAAGCTGAAACTGCACTGTTCTGGAAAGTGTGAGAAGCAGTAGGACTACTGAAGCTGCTCTGTCCTGGAAAGTGTGTGCAGCAGTAGGACTAAAGCTGAAACTGCACTGTTCTGGAAAGTGTGTGCAGCAGTAAGACTACTGAAGTTGCAGTGTTCTGGAAAGCCGACTGAAGCAAGGACAAGAACTATAGCTTCCGTCACTTCACAGGGAGGGGAACACAACTGATAGTCCTCATGGGATAGGTAGATGGGGAGAAGGTAGCGGCTGACAGAGATAATGCCATGCCACCATGTCATCACAGGATATTCTTGAGAGAAAAAAGAGATGTGGGAGCGGGAGAGAAAGGGGGAGAGTGTGAAAGATATGTCGCAAAATGTGAGTTTGAAATAGTTAAAAAACAACAAAAAGAACAAAGATATAGAAAAAGGTGCAAGAGGCTGGATGGAAGGGGTAGCGATAATCTATATGGGTTCAAACATAATATTACATATGAACTAAGACTCTGATATAGTCTTTTTCTAATGCCTAACCACAGGCCTACTCCCCTTTTCCACTCATCTGACTAGATTCTGTAAGCCACCCAAATCCATATTTCTAAACTCCCCTGTAAGCTACATATCAATACCACCCAACGGCTCTTAACCCCGTTTAATCCCCTGCGGGTAGATAGACGAAGGTGGAATTGCGATACCCATACATATTGTTGTTTCTGCTACTTTCTGACGATGTCCCTGCCCCAAAATGAAATATGGGAAGGGGTGAGATGATAGCATAATTACAGACTCTTTTAACTCCATTTTAGTGTCCTTTGGGTTTGATTTGAAGATTAAGAAAACAACAGTTATTAATTTAAAAAAAGGTAATATGCGATAACTACCCTTCACTGAATATCAAGATGCAGGTTAGGACAGAGATATACGTGATCGGTGCGGATCTGTGGTGATTGAATGGGTAGCGAGGGGAATGTGGGAATGTGCTGGGCTGTGAACCAATCAATATTAGTGGTGTAAGAGTCTGTGACATTTAGGTCAACCCTTCACCATGTTTTCCACTCTGTCTGGAACTATAGAGGGGTGGATTAGGACATTGCTGCTACATGTATGAGGTCTACCGCTTATCGTCCCTGTATAGATATGGTATCTGTGTCTAGACTTGTTATAACCAACGCCTGTATACATCGATGACTACACAAATAAATGTATAGTGTATCAGACTATAATGATACCTGCATGTTATTCTGACATGTATTGGGAAATAGGATCCGTGTGCAACAAGCAGGTCCATTTTCACAGATCACGTCACACATGTTGACCGATTGATAATCCAGACCTGTACTATACAGTTGGCAAAGGAATATCTGTACCACACAAGGTTAATTGGTAATAGTTAACTAAATATATTAACCTAATGCACTTTTTTATAGTCCGTGGCACGATCTGAGTGAATCTGTAAAAGCAGACCTCATTGCAGCATGCACTGGTGTCCACTTTCCCAGTACATGTCACCAGTAGGCTATTTTGTCGTTATCATTTATTATGCTATTTTGATACATGGGCACAGTGTTGGTGTGATGCAGCGACGACATCATGACGCTACATTAATCCCGGAGGCATCTTGTCATCATTAAAATTTACTGGTTAAATAGCAGATGTTCACATAGGTATATAAATACTCAGGGTGTTAGTAGAAATCCACACTTTTATGAGGTGCTATCTGCATTTTCTCTCATATGAAAAAAGGACAGGTTAATATACCACGGAATTGCTATGGCATAGTTATCAGTTTTACACTGCTTTCATTTCGTTTTTTGAAAGCAGTGTAAAACTGATATATATGGGAAATACAATACAAAGCGTGTATCCCATACAAACATGCCCACATCGAGATATTATCTGGTATCACTGCTAACACGTGTTATATTGATGAGGGTCCGGTATAGGCACACATAGAGGTACTTCAGATGGCACAGCTATATAGGTTTATGATCAGCTGTTTACAGTGGGCTCGTGTTAGATATTATACTATATAGATAGTCTTTGTGCAGGTATAGATTGTGTACATATTTTGTATACATGGTTTGCCGTGTATTAAAGTGGCATAATCACCAAGCGTATCCCACTCATAATTCTAGTACTGTTCTAGTCTACTATGTGGTTAAGGTTGATCGCTACTGTTAACTTTTCATCCATAGAATTTCCTAATTATTTGCCTAATGGTAGTTTAGATCATTAGAAAATGGAAAATGTAAAAAAATAGGGGGGTCCCGAGCTACTTTTTTTATTACAGATTTTTGAAAAAAAAAGTATTTTCTATTTTTGGCAAAAAATACCAAAAAATGTAAAATTTTCTCGATTTTTTGTCTTAGTGAACCACTGCCCACATCAATGTTACATTTAAAATGAATAATCCTATATTGTGTCCTTAAATGGGAAAAATTAAATTATGGTCCAAAAACAACCCTATTGTGAAAAAAAGTGGTGGTTCTAGGACGATAGATTAAATTTGATGCTAAATTTGTCAACAAAAGCTTAAATAATAGCGAAAAAAATAAATAAAAATAATGGGTTAAAGGCCAAGGATGGGGGTAAAAAATGTATATATTTTGTACTCTTGGTTGTTTGAAGCACAGTGATGAGATCTATATCAATATCGATAATGATTTATTGGTAAATAATTCCAATATTCTAATTTATGTTAAAAATAGCAAATATCACGGGCTCCATAAATATCAAATATTTAAAGTGGAATAAAATGCACAATTTTGCACGGAATTGTCCAATTTTTGGATATGGCTTAGTGTACATGTATGTGGATCCAGTTTGCCAATATTAGCCTATTCTGACAATTTTAAGCTATAATCTTATGCGCAGAGAGCTGCGCAGTAGTCCATATTCAATGAGTAGCGATCAACCTTAAGTGCAAGTGGTGAGATTGTCCCTTTAATACTCATTTGAATTTGAATGCAAGGCAAAATGATGCATCACGTTCTGTCTTTCTTATATGTTTACATTTCATGCAATAACTTAAATAAATGTCATGAGAAAGGAATGCTGAGAAGTATATACTTGTCATGAATCCCTATACCACCCCCATCAGCAAGTGATTCTATAAGCTTTGCTTCTCTCCTCCTCGGTTGTATGGATACGGTTAGAACCCATGCAGCAAGTCATTCCACTACGTTGTAATCGGTTAGTCAATCAGTCATGGTGCTATATTTCACACCAGATACAAAAGATCAACCTCCATCATTCCCTACATCTCTTGCCTCCTGTCTGTCTGTTCTCCTCTCTCCCCTTACATGCTTCGTCCATCTACATGTGCCCAAGGGCTGATTAATCCTTTAAGGGACGCATAGTGCTTTAATGCGTGGTGTCCTTTATCGTCACGATCAATGAATGCAGTCTGATGACTGCTGCCTGAATTCAGAAAAAATAAGGGAGTGATATACTCCTAAGCTGTTGGCATGATGCATGAATGCATAAAACGTGAAAGGTACAATCATTACTAGGTCTACACCTCCAGTATTAGTCGGCATGGGGCGAGGACATAATGCCCTAGATTTCTAAGGCGGAGTATAGGCCGGGAGTATAGGTTGTGCTTAAAGGGATATATGAAAAGTATGGCACGTGCAGTTGGCCATATCCAGTACATCAATGTACGGGTACACGTGTTCTGCTCCTGTGCGGTTCTGCGCCCAGAGTTACAGGAGTGGGTGTTACGGGGGACAGGTAGATGCACACATAAAGGTAAAGGAGTGGGGGGGGGGGGGGGTCTGCTTCCATGGGGCCTGAGCGACCGTTACTACCACCACCACCACCCAACCACCACCACCACCACCACCATAACCACCAGTCAGCACCACCATCACCACCACCACCACCACCACCAGCTCCCCGAGCACCACATTCTGCAGCACCACCGCCACCACTGACAACAATAACAGTGCAGCTGCTGGAGGAGTAGACAGGGGAGGTAGTACTAGACAGACCATGCTGCCATGCTGACTCCTCCTCCTCCAGTACTCCAGACCCCAGCCTCCTCCAGCCTCCAGCCTGATCAGCAGTCCCCGATTGCTGCGGCCAGCAGTTCCCTGCCTGCCCCATTCAATGTGCAGCCACTGACTCCATATGGAATGAGCAGTTTAAGCTGGGGGAGTGGAGGCCACATGAGGGGAGCAGCTCAACCAGTTGTGGTGACAGGAGGAATATAAGCAGACTACTCCAGGAGCATCAAGCCACTACTGCCAGCAATATCTTTCCCTATTGTAAAACGATCCATGCTCCTGATGACTGAGTCCCTATATGGGGTGAGCAGCTCAGACTGAGGGGAGGCGCTGGGAAAGATGACAGGAGCAATATAGAAGCCTTGCCTTACCTCAGGAGGGTGTGGGATCTGCTCACACAGGAGGCAGGGAAGCAGTGAGTCAACGTTGCGCTGCGAGAACCGGCCTACAGGAGTAACATACACAGGAGACAGGCAATGAGGGACACAGGAGTAGCAGGCAATGCCGCCGTGAGGAGCAGGAGCAGGAGTAGGAGTAGGGGGAGGCGGCAGGGGCAGGTGGGTGAGACTTGTGAGACTGAGAGCTGAGCAGGTGCAGCAGTTCTAAGAGTGAGCAGATCTTGAGCAATAAGTGAGCTAACGACGTAATGAGCGAAACAGCAGCTGCTTCCCACCAACATTGGTGGTGGCAGTGGTCAGGCCCCTGCACCTAGTGTTGATACTATAGTTCTAACCACCTGTCCGCTAGCACCAACTGACTGCATGCTTTCCTGACCCACCCTGGCTACTACGACCATCACCACTGCCAACTTTGATATAAGGATAACACAATAGGATTAAGAAGGCAGCATGAGTAGGTGAGGAACTCACTGTGGATGGCACAAAAGGGGAAGATATAGGCAGGTAGCTCTCAGCTGTATTGTAAGGAACCAAACTATATTGAGCTGTGAGAGAAGGTATTCTCGTTGTGACCACACCCAGCCACTATAGTAGGCTCCTGGAGAGTACAATGGTGTTATCGGCAATTCTTATGCAGAGTCATAAGGGCAGAAGATTTATGATAATTATCTTGTAATATTGCCCACTTGAAGAACCAATGAAGTAAAGTCAAATAAGCACACTTATGGCCTATAATTATCCATTGGCCTGTCCTCTAACGTCTAAGGGATTCCTCATCTAAACCAAGTACTCGAAGTGGTATCCTTTCTCATATATATGGACAACACAATACAGCTTGGTGAGCAATTCTTCTTACTGCGGTCACACTTACCTGTTTTTCAAGCACCTGGATATAAGATAAAATAAACTGGGTCATTTCGTGAGCTACTCAATCAAAGTTTAACCGTGGGTGTCCCCACCAGGATATATAGTCAGCGGTATCGTTTACACCATACAGACCAATCCGCGATAATCATTATATATCGGTTACACTCAATGGACATTATCCCTGGGGCATTATGGCCCAGTCAAATGCCAGCACTAATGTGGCACGAGCCAGTAACCACTAACGATCACCATCTCACCTATACTGGGTTACTCTAGGGTAGTCAGGTTCCTTTCCAGCAACGCCCTGGAGATACTTACCATTAAGATGATATACCACCAGACCCATTTCGAGACCCCCCACCATTGGCACATTAACTGGAATCCAGCGCCCTGGAGGAACTAATGTTGTCCACCAGCATGTCTACCATAACCCTACCTAGTGCGTAGGATACTATTCTGCATTAAGGATATACTGGATTAATACGAGTCCAGAGAGACTACCTGTTCTCTCTACATTAGGAGGACTGTAATATAGCATCCATCTGGAGGAGTGAGGGCTAATATAGCACGTGTCAGATTTGGCCAGCTATTTTGAGGTTAATATACATTTACATTTACAGATAGAGGTGCTCTAACCCTCAAGGTACATTCATATTTCCACCTGAATATACCTGACCTTATACACACCCAATTAGCAATGGATTATACCTAACAACGTTGAAGGAGCAGGTGCCCACCTGGCACAGGGGACCAGTGTGAGGAGTGCTACATGAAGGCATGATAATCACAGGTGAGAAGAATTATATAAATAATATTGATATCACTCATTATCATTGGAACTTTTGATTCCTTGTGACTCTTCTTTTAGAAAAGGTTTGTGATTAACTGAACAAGGAATGTCCTGGTTCGTACATGGGAGCTGCAATAGGAACCATTGTGGACCACATAGAAAAGGTGAATAGTCAATGCTTGGAGGTTGCGTTACAGGAATAACTACTAAAGTTAGAGGCCTATACAGATAAAAACTTTGAATAATTCTTTTTTTTTTAAATATTATAGTTTCTTCCTGTCATTGACACTCATGCCCACTATGACAGGGGAATACTTCAGGTAGGATGAAATTATTTGAACAATGGTGAAGAATCAGGTTAGGCTTTCTCCATTATGGAATAAACCAACAGGTGCACACAGGTGCTTGTGCGAGTTAGTCTATACTATACCAGTATACTACAGCACTGAGAGGTGAGTCGTATCTAAGTTTGCAAGGTGTATTATAACTAGGATGGCGTAACGTAACCTGATAATTATTGTAAATAGACAGCAAAGCTAGGTGACGTCTTATGTATACTCTGATTATCAGCAAATGTGCCACAATTTGCAAAAAAGGCCCTGAGTACGGGGTGCACTAAGGTTCCTTTTCCCGGTACGTGTCACAAATGGTGTGAAAGGGACATACATTTTCCGGAATTGAAGGCACAAACCGTATACCTAATGTTGTGTAATACTGATGGTATATGAAATAGGCATACTTGACATCAGCTCATCCACTTTGATCCATCCTTTGATACATTGGTGTGTTATCATTATATCCACCTATATTGTGTGGTTAGGTCAGGGGTGGGTCAACTGCCAGGTACTATCAGTAAACACTGGTTCAGAGCCGAATATCCCCGATTGTCGGATCGGGGGTGATTTGAAGCCATCGGGTAGCCACTGCTGATGCAATCTGCAAAATAAAAATTGCAGAATTGCATGTGAGACCACCAGAGCATACCCCCTAATAATGATTGATTTCCCACTTTTTTTTTGAAAAATAATTTTCATCCCAATAATCCCCAGCAGCTGAATTGGGTCTGATTGAAACGTAAATCACATAAAACATATGTGCTGTGTGACAAATGGGCGTCAACCTGATTCCACTTCATAGATAAGTTGAGAATAATTATGCCCTGGGGTGTAAAAATACAGGACTGCACAATGTAGGCAATGCCCTGTCCAATATAATGTTCTTGCAGTAGCTTAGAACGTTATATATTTTCAACAGACATACGCTCATTTTGACATGGTTGCCTCAAAGGTTATAGCCGCATTCTCTGGAGCTCGCACGAATTATACTGTCATTAACTCACTATGGACATACCTAAAGTGCTTTAGGACATGCTGCCCGTCGGTCCCTATATGTTAAGCAGATAATCTATATCTATATATAGGGGACACGGACTCACAAAATAAGTACTATCGGTAATACAATAGACGAAATGGGGGAAATGATGATAGATTCCTCAGGGTCCCAGATCCTGACCACAGCCATTCCTGAATTTTATAAAATGATAAAAATTATGCATGAAGATTTCAAAATCTCAAATGGATTAAGCAATAGACATGCCCTTACAACAATATGCATTTTCTTAAATAAAAACAAACAAACAAACATTTTTACGTTGACCTGAAACGTACCCAGAAATTGACTAGCAAATTTCAGCGCTGACTCATCAACGGCTGCCTTGACTCGCAGATTATGAAGTTGACTCTGAAATAACCTCCCCAAATAATTATTTGGCATTCCAATAATAAGAAGGCCTATATCTACATCTACATATCTACGGTTGTCATGGGCGTCAATTTGACGCCCAGCCATAATACTAGATGCATCTCAAGCTTAAATGTGAGCTTACATTTGATAAGTACAAATGAAGCATAATGTGTAGAGATGGTAGTGGATAGAACATAATTATAACCAAACAAGTATAGCCGTTCTTGGAAGATGTTAAGATCATTTTACATCGCAGCCTTAACTGTAGCTCCATTCTACCTGAGTGGAAGTTCATGAGAAGCCTGTCAGTGTTTTATAACCGCAACTTGGATATAAAAGGCTTAAGTACCTGTCCTTACTCCATTCTGGCTCCTGGTGGAGGGGCATTAATAGTTGAACCCATAAGCAATTGATGACCCTATCGCGCACTTACTCAACCCTTCATAAATGATTTGCTGATAATTAGAAATGTTATATAATAGATGAGAGAGGCCCTACCATAATTACTAGCACTCTGTCAGGCGATACACTAATGACTTGGGCATCACATTAAAGAACTGCCCGATATCTCATCAAGCACCTGGCACATAGCAATGGGGAACGATGTTCGCTAATGTGTACATTCTGGTACATAGGTATAACATGTATTACCATGAAATTATAGTACCATTCTATGGGGATACTAATGCATTCGGATGAACCATCATTTCTTAGAACAATAAAAAAGGTTTGTTTCAGGTCACCCGACGGACCCTATCAAAACATGGCCGACCCTACGGTTTTTCATGCAATTTTGAAAAAACACACCTTATTTTTACCCCTTTTTGGTCAATTTTAGGGTCTTCGGAGAGGCTGGCCAGTACTTTCATGTTAAAAAAAAAGTTAAAAATAAATTCCGACCTACCGACCCTACATTTTCTTTCCATATTACCTGAAACAAACCTTTTTTTTTGGGCTTATATGTACAAGAGATGAGTGTCCAGGCTTATCACTAATCTGACACATTAACAATTTATCATTTCTGTCGCATTTGGGTCTGCTCATCCGTTTGTTGTATATACTAGTATCTGTTCATCTCCTGGTGCCCGACTTAATCTTCAGGTATTTCATTCTTCATCCATCTCTTTCTCCGATTCTAGCATTTTTCTTCATCATTTTGTTCCTCTCTGACTGTCTGTTAGCCTCTTACTATTAAGATGCATGTACCCTCGGGGTTATATAGCGTTATCCATCCCTTAGAGTTAGAGCACAGAACTGGATCAGGGACAGTCTGGGCAATCATAATGCAAAGCCGCTCTCCACAAACATTCTCAATAGCTCTCCATACAGAGTCCTTGACAACAGGAATCAAATATATTAATCGGCAGTGGCCTATCTGTACTGCCTCCAGTCAAAGCTAGAGGGAGCAAAACATGTTAATAATTCACCTGTTTCCTGGAAGTTTCTTAATGGACTGAAATGTTAGAGATCAGTGAGTGCAGCAGGGCGCCCTTACCCTTTATGTGCATTGTCAACAACATACTCTGCAGCCAATTTCCTCAAGTAACCTAATGCCAATGTTATAAACAGCTCTAAAGGTCCATTTACTTATTAATTCCCGTATTTTATCAGCAAATCGCTTTCAGACCAGAGTTGTTGTCTTGTTGGAAACTCACCTAATATTGTTGTGGTGTACTAAAATAATGATGAAATGCAAAGTGGCAAATCAAAATCTTCCATTCAGATTTTGAAATCCTACCTGCACTGGTCTGAGGACGTCTTAAGCAACGTCCCCAGCACTGAATTATTCCTGCTTTTCTCAGGACTAATTAATTATTTCCGTTGTTATGAAAGATGAACAGCAGCACCATTGGTGGTTTTATTTCATCCGTTATCTTGTACTTAATGATGTTCCAAACAGTTTTTCCACGGTCTCATTATTAGAAAGTCGGGCCATTTAACTTTGGGGTCCGTCCATCTTGAAACCAATACTGGTTATTATCCCCACCAGACAATCTTTTACATTAATCTGGTCCCTCTTCTCCCCTCTTCTCAGACGCGCTGCCTCTTGCTAAAGAAGGTTAAACCAATCTATCCATGAAAAACAAGACTGGCTTTTACCACTAACCAATTAGCATTGCTTTGTGTCTTCCTCCCTGCATCTCACTGCTTTTCTCCCTTTCTGTACCTTCCATAAGTGTCTGAATGACTGTTTTCCTTCTCAGTGGGAAAACCATACACCAAAAAGCATTACCAAATGATTCATAGAAACAACCCTTTGGCTTTCATGTCCTTTGACTATCATGGGAGAGATGGATTACCTCTCCCCCTTGCCTCTCCCCACCCAACTCTCCTCGATTCTCCAAACATGAGGCATTTCCGCCTCTCTCCATCTCATTCTCCCTGTGAGAACTACTGAGAGAGTCAGTAAAGTGATAGGTATGTGGGTTACTACTATGACTGTGAGAGGAGAGGTGGTGGTGAGAGCCCGGGGGGGGGTACTTGATTTTTTTCTGATATGGGTGTGCGGCTGGACCTATGACAACCCTTACCCTTGCTAGGGAGCTTTTGTGTCCAAAACACACCCTTGCTAGGGCACTTTTGGGCCAAAAATCCTTGTTTTGACGAGAGAAAAACACGGAATATATACTTACCTAATGGGTCATTTTACAGAGAATCTTTACTCATGTCCGGGAATTTTTGGGGAAAAATGGGAAAAAGTGGTACATTTTGGTGAAAAACTTGACATTTTTGCGAAAAAGTGACCCTTGCTAGGGCGATTTTGTTGAAAGTAGACCCTTTCTAGGGACACTTTTCCTTCAAAACAGGACCCTTGCTAGGGAGATTTAGCTGAAATAGTACCCTTGCCAGCCGCACACATGTGTATACAACATATATCAAGTGCCCCCCCCCCCCCGGGGGGTGAGAGGAGAGGGATGTGGGCCCTGTATAGGGCTTGGGATGGCCTGGAGGCTCCTCTGGCAGCCCCAGAATGGTTTGTGGGTTGTTCTATTCCTGGCAGTCGTCAATAACAGGAGGACCCACCACCTCTCCCTTACACTCGCAGGAGGACCACCCTCCTCCCTGTCCTCACCACGCCCTTAATACCGCTCACACTCCGCTCCCTATTCCCACCACCTACCCCTCAGTATTCTCACCGTCCATACCATCCCCTCCTCGCCCTATTGTCTGCCTCCTTTCCTTTCAAACCCTACACTCTCCACCGTCTTCTCATCCCTCCCTGTTCTAAACTCCTCCTCTACCACATTGACAGACCACACCACACATTTCTGTTCATACCTTTCCCTCTACCTACCATATACTTCCTGATCTACATGCATTGTCTCTCTCCTTGTGCCCTGTCAAATATCTAATACCCTACCCTCCCCCTTTCCTCCTTCTGCCATTGCACACAGAAGTCCCTGTATGCATGCCCTACTCTTATAGTCCCCCTCTCCACCATTCCTACCTTCTGCTCTCCACCTCTGGGGTCCCACCCATCCACTCTATATTCCCTCCTCCCCAGACTCTCACTAAGGTAAGACCTTGCTGTCTGGGCTGGGTGGTCGAGTAGCTGGGGGCAGGGGGCCAGCCATGTGGAGTGGTGGGTATGAGGAAGTAGATTGAAAGGGCTCTATTTCATATTGAGCTTTGGCTTGTCAATGTCAATGACTCTTTCCTTCTTTTTTCTTATGAGATGGAAATGTTATACTAATATATATTATGGAAATTAAGGTCAATCATAATATCTCATATAATGTCCAGACCTGCAGTAAAATCTAAAATAATTGTTTATGCATGCCTTACCTCTAAGTAAACAAAAAACGTTATAAAACGTTTCAGAACGTTTCTCGATGGCTCCTTATTATGGCCAGACGTTGCATTACGTTAACATAGTATTTTGACGTAGAAAAATGTATTCTTTTTGCTGTGCTGGTGTTCTATTGAGGACTAGTACACGTGTATTAGATGAGGATCGTTTCTCTCAGCGAAGACTTACACTGCTTTTGTGTCTGGTCTATTCAGTATAAGTCACTCCCAATAAATCCATAGTAATGCTATTCTAGGTATCCTAGTTTTAGCATCAAATGACTCGGCCTTAAGGATGGCTTTAGGATTGATCCCAACAATATTCGGCTTGTAAATGAGATTCAAAGAATTCTTGCATGGTCTAGACCCGAAAAAACTACTACATTTAATTTGAGTTGATGTTGAATTTAAAAGGTATTTATTCGTTTTCATTGCTTTCCGTGTTGTCTTCCTTTGATTAATTGGAGTAATCGTCATGAATGTTTTAATCTTCAATTACATTGCAATGCATATGGTGGCTGTACTATGTAGTATGCATAGCTGCATGAGTTTCACCTACAAGCTAGTACAGTGGGACTAACGATCAGATATTAAGTACACCATTCTTGTATGGGGAGTAATTGCAATAAGCTAATCTACATTATCCACAGCCAAGCCATCCCTCCCAGCTTTAGGTCCCTATGCAGACTGTAGAAGCCAGCATCATGCACCCCAATGCCTACTTCACAGTTAGCCAGCTCTGCCCTTTAGAACATGCCCATGTGTATTGTGGCCTGCATCTCTAGCAGAGATATCCCCCATTCCCCATTTACCCAAAGCCCCACAATGCACAGTTCTCTAAGAAATACTTAAGGCAATTAGGAACTGGAAATTGTGTTTTATTTTGGGAATGTGGAGCTTGTTGCAGCTAGTGTTGGGACTCCTACCCTGAAGGCGAATTTTACTGTTCGCTGTTCACAAACAGAATTGGCAATAACCTTTAATATCCAATGTATTTGAATGGAAGGCACGGACAACATGAAAACGTTTTTCTCCTTGTAAGCATATTAATGTACCATGAAGCATGGGTGTAGCTTCCATCAAGGAAATGTCGCCAATTACTTTGAAAGTAGTAGATACAGTCTGAGTTGGGCTCTGTATGTGTTTTATAGACCAAGAATTGGGTGCCAGCCGATGGTTACAGAAACACTAACAGAGCACTACAAGGATCTATATCTGACTTACCCTCACGATAGGACAGTGTGCTCACTGAACCACATCAATATACCGTTCATGTTTGTAATATACAAACGGCTGTCTCTTTGTCTTTCCAACAGTAGTATGAACCCTGAAGAAATATGTTTTTAAATTCCACTGATCCGGACTACCCTGTCATAGAGATGTGGGCCGGTCATAGAGTTTCAGCTTGTATCGATTTGGTGAGACAGAGCCTATAGCTTATTGCGACTTGTGCAACAGTACCCATAAGATGGTCTGTGTTTGTGCACTGCATGGCCTGACCTAAGCTGGGTAGCCTTAATTAATGAACTTCATTTTGGAAGGCGGTGATTAGGTAGTGATTAGGCCGCTAGACAGAGCTATGCAGGCCTGTTATTGCCACTGGCAACAGGTAGGGTTGCAGACAGACAGTTAAACGCCGCTCACCACCGGCTTAGACTGAGCAGCATACTTGTAGGCTGCTTAGAGTAGATGGCTGTACATAGCAGACGGTACGACAGCTCTAGACTCCCATTTTCTTTTTTTGTTTCAACTTGGTCACATCATTTGCATGATCTTACGTGACTGCTGAACCTTTATTTACTACAAATATAATTCCTTGACATGTGTTCCAAATTACGTTTATGGGTAGAGACCCGTATAAGTAATACATATATATTGCATATAAAAAAGTGTTGAGTGTATAGATTTGGAGGGGATAGAGTTGAAGAGATACTGATGTCTGTTGTCAGTAGACAAGAGTAATAGTTGGTGGTTGATGATTAGGGGATGAGTATTGCAGTGATGGGATGAGCTTAACTACAAGTTTGGTTCTCTGGCGGCGGTCATGGGTTTTTGTGTGTGATTGGTTGGAGACCCCATTTGGTGGGTGGGCGTGTGTGTTCTGTGCTTGCTACTCATGTAGCTCTGCACCAATTTGGGGTGTTGCTTCAGTAGGCTACTCAAGTATCACTAGCTGCGAGCACTCCATATACTTAGTCTCAGTTGGCTTGTCATCTCCGATTTCAGAATTTAGTGTGGATGGTTACTCATGTAACTCAGTGTCCATAATTTTCTGACCCTAGATGGACCTATTATAATAAGTTTTTGGTCATAGACAGTAGCTGCATCTAGTTAGCAATATACATACTACCGCATTTAGTCCACCATCATCTTTCAAACCTCAAATTGTTCCACCTGCTTGTGGCCAAACAAATGTTACAGTAAGGCCATCTAGGGTAAAAAGATGAACCATGTCGCACCCTTTGCTTTATGCAGGCTTCTGCTCCAAGTATAAGCATGCTGCTCGGTTAAAGCCTGTGCCGCTCACCATACAAAAATACCTCAGGGCTGATTGTGTGCCACAAGGCAATGCAAACAACTGGTGGCTATCACAAATAGAGGCCACAGGTATACCACTAGCCATTCTATGTGTACCCTATCCAAATACATGTATGAAGAAGCAGGCACGTACCCTTTCTATACAGAATTGAAGCGGCCATTGACTGGGTGCAATAGGTCCCGTACTATCAAAACCTTGATCAGAATGTCGAAAGATGACCACACAGGTTACACAATGATTCCAAAACATAATCTGTGCACCAAACACAATTAGACAAAAAGGATTAATGTTTAAATAACACTCGTTGCTATAATTATGCTGACACAATGTATATACCCAAATAGCTTCATAGAGTTATTTCTTTTGAAAGAGAGGAACGGAAATATTTACCTCACTTTCTATTCTTCATCAATACCGCATTAATATTTGATTGACTCACTGTATAAGGAAACCTAATACTCATCATATATAGACACATATATACCTACTACTAATACTATAGTGTAGTGTTGGGTTGCATAGAAAGGCTAAGCTGAAATGATATTAATGCCAACAATAACATCCATTGTAGATGTAGATGCTCATCTACATTAATGACAAAAGCAAGATAAATTGCTTCCGCGTGGCCTCAATGCCCTATATTTATCAGTCTTTCTCAGTATATTTAGTATAAGTTGAATGACCTATCGAGTTAGTATAGGTTGAATGACCGATCGTTGAGAGGTCATAGCTGAGTGATGGCAATGCGCGGAGGATATACTTATTCCATTCATTTTGTGACTATATTAATTGAACCTGAGTTTAGAACTATAACTTGTAAAAGAATAATCAAAATGAATAGTTCGATTCATTGCGAACAGTAAATTCTCAGTAGAACCTACACAAATTCAGAGTGTGATGCTATATAGATAGACAGTCAAGATGAAAAAGGTGGACACAATGCAATAATGCTTGCACTGCGTTAAGGCCCGACTCAAAGTGCCTATTGTATACTACTCACTATCGGCTCACCAGGCCCAGGGCCAGACTGCTTTAGCTCTACTGTCTTGCCTTAGAATAGCTTTTAGATAAGAGACATTTGAAAGCCCGTCTCAAATGTCTTCCTGTTCCTTTCTCACTATTGATGGCTGGGTGTTAATGTGATTCCAAAGTCTCTTTAGGGAAATCTATAGCACATGGCGTGTAAAAACTATGTGTGTATTTCATACTTTACCGTTGTAACATTGCCTCATAACACGGAACACGTCTATAGATACCCATGAGATAAAATAGATAGGCCTACAGACCAATGACCATGGAGTCCCTTTGCATTGTTTTCACTCGTTGAGTCTGTACTGTATCACACTAGGTCTACGCCCTTGTGTGATACAATACGGACTCATGGATTCACTTTTCATCATTTTCACTCGTAGAGTCTGACACAGTACACTACGACACTACTTGTAAAACGAGAATAGGACCTCTGTCCACTTATTCTGATACCATGGTAGACGTGTAGAAGCCGTTAAATAAGTACAATAATTATTGAGGAACAGACAGCCTTACTTATTAGTGTCGTAATTATACTTAACTCAGTTTTGAAATGTCCCAGGAACACCAAGTCCTGAATAACGCCTCTGGTTTGAATGATTCTTGTGAATCCTATTAAACAATCGACATGGCCCACCATGCTCTACTTCGTCACCTATATATCATCAGCACCATTAATAATTAACAGAAAAATCTGTTGAATGTAGGCCCCTACTTCAACATCAATCACAATTTCCCCCCATTTTCCCTCTATTATTCAAACCACTCTCTGTCAACTCTAATCATCATCAATGATTTACCATGTGAAGTCGATGTGATTTCAGGGTCCAGATGAAATGTAAATAGGAAGTTGAACCATTCAATACCAATCAGTTCATTTATCAGTAGACTAAAATATTCCCCTGTTATGATACCAGGAAATGGATCATTTTGAATAGGGCTATGCCTATGGCAAATCCGATAATGGTGTCCCTTCCACATCGGTGGTATGTTTAGGTGTCGACTACAAGAGACCCTGTACATTCATGCAGAGTCGAATATTCACACTGCTCTCACAGCTATTTGCTTTGTGTCAATCTTGTCAGATTATGCCACCTGTAAACATGTATTAAACGTGTGATGGGGTTCAACATTATATAGAGACTATACCCTAAGTTCATAATTCGATGAACTATGGCTAAAAATGGTCTCTGGTCGGCCCCCTATTCCAGATTTCCCAATATGATAAGTGGAGAGAATAATGGGATGGAAGTCCGAAAATGCTTGGGGTGCACCTTTTCATCCATACAGCATATAACACAACAATGGCCACACTGTCTCCCTTGCAGACCTGTTGACAGTAGCACAGCTCAGAGCCCTCAGAGCCCCAGACCAGGAGAGGAGTGGGAACTGACCAGTTACGTGCCAGTAAAACATTTGCTGCATGGACCATCGCACATAAGAGAGCTTTTTCCTGTCAGGGGTTGTCAGAGGGATGTGACCAGGCACGCTACACGCTCCCTCCCCATACAGCTACACTTCCCATCACTGGTTCTGCTGACACACAACTCACCCTCTTGTGATATATGAAGCTGTATCATACCCAGTGAACAAATAACGTTATACACCATTTTATAACGTTATATAACGTTATATGTCAACGTTTTTCTAAGGCTCTTTAGTATGACATAACGTTATGTAAAATCTAAAACGTTCTTTTGACGTAAAATAACGTTTTTTGTTAGCTGGGTAGCACCAATAGCAGTTCTACTGTTTTTCTTTATCTTGACCCTTTTTCCCTTATCTTTTTATCTAATTAACGATTGCGCTATTCCTAAATTTACTGCTCTTAGAGAATACTCATAGCCTTACCATTTTTTATTGAAAATATGCTATTAGGAAAATACTTTTATATGAGCAAGACAGCACCTTGTGCATCTACTATGAGACTAGAGACACTTTGATTCGGATATTTACCCTCTGGTATGATTGCAAAAGATGGTACGACACAATATAACGGTCTGAGTGGTAGTATTTATTAGTTCCAGAACCATCTTGCCCCATTAAGGGATGCTGAAATCAAAATTGTTGGTCTAACATTTACATTTTGCCCGATTATCATTGAGAGTCATCGGGTATATATTATATTTCTATTTATCTAATGGAAGACATGCCTATAGCCTCTAGTGAGGGTAAAGGGAACTAAGTGACTATCATGGCATGCTGAGTACTGTGTCACAAGGCCTTGTCTAATCCTATTTGAGCGTCTGCATCCAACTGGGCAACTGAAGTATTAGGTGCAGAGGCCCCAGATCAGGAGGCAATATGGTAACTAAGCCATGTCCTACACAAAGGTACACAATGTGCCATCCCTGGTGATGCTGAGTGATCACCAGCGTCACCATCCCTGGTGATGCTGAGTGATGGCAACGTATCACTCAGTTTCATTTCATCTAGCACATGAGTGAGGACCTAGCTCACTCAGGGTGGCCACGAGTCACCCCAGTGTGCTGGGTATAGTCATGGCTCTCAGAGTTGGGGATACTATGGTGATTACAGCCAATGGTATTTATCAATCAATCAATGACAGTAGGCTTTTAAATCCTGAGTTAATCTACTGTTTTGCTCATTCCTTTATGATTGTATCCCTGATATTTTGCATTTCACAGCTTTGCCAGAGTAGAACCATCAACCACAAGATTCTATATTCACAATAGTTCCTGAACACACAGTACAAGATACAATCCCTTCCCTATCAACAAGAAGCAGAACGACCAGTCCTTCACATTGCAATATAATAGTCACCATAACGAAATTATCCCCCCATAAGCTAGATTAGTTATGCATGATCAGAGCTTCAGTTTTAGTTCTCTTTCACATCCACCAGAGCTTGACTTAACTTCTGTTGTCACAGCGTATCCAGCGTCATAGCTAAAAGCTGGAATGCTATCTGCTATAGAGAATCCCGATATATCCCGCTATATCCCTTATTTGAGTTAGGTTCAGACTAGGGACTCCCCGTAACGTTGGAGGCACACACTGTTAGAAGCTACTGTAGTTAACAGTAGAATCTGCTGTAGTGTTACAGTATATGCGGTGTAATTGTGCATGGGCAGTAGAATAACTATGCTGTTGGATTACAGTATAAAGGGACATATTTTTGGTTTCATTATTTACGGTGCACATCTTGATAGATGAGATCCCACATCACGACTCGCCGCCGATCAGCACAGAAGTTTGAGGGTGTGCTGGGGTGCAGTGATAGTTGCTGGCATGCAGATCTTATAATGATTGATTGAGTGTGTAATGTTGAAAATCGACTGCTGGGACCGGTGGGAGCCTCATGTATAGTGTTAATCAATCTTATTCACTTCAATCAATTATAGCAACAGTGATTAATTAATGACAGGATAAAGGGACAGGGGGAGAGTCACTAAATGCAATACATTTCCTTTACTATTTTGGTCATCATTTGCAACAAGAAAGATACATTTTACAGCTTTTTTCTAAGGCCACTCAAAAAAGTTGTTCCTCATCACCGCACGCATCATAAAAATCATGATTTGGGGAACAGTTTTTTGAATTAATCTTTTTACATTTTTTGATGAAAAATATGTTAAATTTGGAGAAGATATTGGCAAATTTGGTATCAAATTAAAGTTTATACTATCAGTAATGCAGTCAGCTAAGACAAAACTTGCCCTCGTCACGTTTTTCACTGCTTGGTGATTGTTTTTTTCTTGGGTGGCCTAATGCTTTAGAATACTCATATTCTCTTATTGTTATCCTCTCCTAGCTTGGTTGTTATTTAGCGATTTAAGCACGGATATCCAATGACTTTAACCACCATGCCCACATAATTATGGCATTTTTAGATTGCTTTGTGTTGAATTCACCAGTTCGACCATACAAAACAGAAGTACCTACTAGGATTAACTTGCTGACACTGCCAGTTTCTGTAGGGGAGTAGAGTCCATAATAGATGGCTGAATGACAAGACCCGGCTACAGTGGACAGGGCAGCTTCGATTATTCAGCAGGAGCTGACAAAGGACTCTCAGCATTGCACCAAAGACTTATCAACTTATAGCATGTGTAGTTCAGGCACAACAAACAAGAAACCAAATATTCTGATCCACGATGTGGAAAACATACTTTATAACATCCTTATGCTGCAGTGATAGCAGTTGCAGGCCCCTGTCACCATGTATAACAAAGTTCTACTAACATCCCCAACCCCCAACTAGATTCATTATTCACAGTCAGTCCCCAGCTTCTGTCCCGTCACTTTATCAGCCCCATGTTTAGTTCACTTTCACACCCAGAAGAGGTTGAGAAAAGGGCCTGGCTTGAGGCCAGTTGTTATATAGTGTACCCATCGCCATTTTGAAAGAGACACAGGCCCCAAACATACTGATATTGTAGGTGTCAATGACGATGATAATTTTAACCTCACAGGGATAAACCACCATAGCAAACATAGGTAGTGCTGCAGGATAGTGATTATGCCATGTGAGAGAGCAAATCAACCCTGTAAACAAAAAGACTTCATAAAACGCTTCAGAATGTTCTGTGGCTCCTTATCATAACCAAACGTTGTAGAACGTCAAAAACTTTATTTTCACATTAACTTACGTATTCCTGTTAATGGCTGGGAAACTAGGCCTATATCTGTGCCTACTCAGGAATCCCAACCATGGGATGGGGCGAGATCCAAATCAGATGATACTAGCCAAAGATGGCCATATCAGGATGAAGATGTGTTGGGGTGCAGTCCTCATTGGTCCCACGAAGATCTAATAATGATTGATTGAGTGTGTAGTGCTGCAACTAGACTGCTGGTGGCTATTTGATGTTGATCAATCTAGTTCATTCAGACGCAAAACAGCTGCAATGAATGAGGCAGTTCCAAGGATGGGGAGTCATCAAGCCCCAAGTAGAATATCTTTTTTATATTATTTCAAGCCATTGGTAATATGGTAGAATTTGCAGTCTATAGCCTACTGGTTTATTTCTTCGTTCTAAAAACTTCTTTCACTCAAAACGAAAGTGCAGCCATAGAAATAAGTAAATATGAGCTATAATACATCTATTACATGTATGTGTATTGATTCGATTTCTTTTATCAATATGCATGTCATTATCCAAATTGAAATAATTATTTCGAGGAGTGTATTCAGGAGCTTAACCCCTATCCACTCTCCACTCCGACTGCGGTTGGACAGGTAGCAAAAGAAGCTAGGCCTTCTAATAACCGAAAGACTAGAGCACAAATTTATACAGCCTAAGTTAAGCCCTTATCAGACCACAGAGCATTGCTGAAGTAAACACCTGCTAAGGCATTGTAGCAAACTTCACTATTTTCACTATAGAATGAAAGCAACGTTCACCCCACAATCCACCATGCAAGAAGGAAGTGCCTAGGCTTGGCCTGTCCACACTGCCAGCTACCACAATATAGTAGAGTCTATAATGGATGGCTGAACGACAAAAGCTGGCTATGGTAGAATGGATAGCATAACTTATTCAACAGAGAATTTGGTATGATGTAAACCCACCAACAAAGGACTGTCTTTCAGCATTTCTGGGAGGGTATATATTATAATATTATGAGTGTACAGTCATACCTGGATGGATTAGTTTCCTTATTCTTCCTGAAAATGGAACGTAGGTAAAACTTATCAAGTTAACTAGCGTGCCTCACTGTAGTATCTCCAACGATTCAGTTCAAACACACAAGAAATAATAAAATTGTTTTCTCATTTGAGACTGCCGTTACCCATGCAGTACTGGCTGCAATGGTTAAGTTGCAGTGTAAAGCCAGGTGAATTAGTTGATGAGGTTTGTATCAAATACAACTTGAGAGGTTCAATTATTTTTGGTCTAGATCAGTCAAAGCGAACACACTTAATCTCAGCTGAGTAAAAAGAAACCAATGATTTTATTTGCCTCAGTGATGTTCCTTTGACCAGCTGTTCACAAATTGGAGTCCACCCAGGCCTCTCGGTTTTCTATTTACATTACAGATAATGTTTTACATGACGATGATTTTGTGATGTAGTTTACATATTTATATAACTATGTTACAGATATGCTTTTACATGACGATGGTTTCATTATATATACGTATCATCCACAGCCGAACCCGATTAGGCCCTATAAGTATGTGCCCAACACGAGAGAAACATTGTTAATGCATTTTGTCGATGTCATTCCATGTTCATCCTGGCAGAATGATGGAAAACAACACTGACCACTTTGTTCACAGACCGTGCTCATCCCCCACCCCAAGTTGTATCAATATTACCTAGTTCCAACCTGCTCTCTCACATCAAGACTGGATTGTGAGTTTGTATGTTGCAAATTTTTGTCAAAACATCTTCTGCTCCTAGATTGGACTGCAAGATACCCACACTGACTGTATTACAAGAAGGGTATCATATCAGCACATATTACGGTTTCAAAAGGAGGGGGGGTCCATTACCCCTCCCCTCCTTTCATTCCTCTTCGGACTAAGGTTTCAGCATTGGGCAGAGACAACGTAATAGTGAACTGGAGTAAATCAATGCTTGGAGAGTAGACTTGTTCATCCCTGCAGAACGGAACACAACAATGGCGGCTTTGTCCCCCTAGTAGACTCTGTTGACATTAGCACAGCTCAGGGCTTCAGAACATCTCAGCTGGAACTGACCAATCACATGCCAGTAAAACATTTGCTGCACAGGTCATTGACTACACAGCCAAAAATAATTTTCTTACCCCAAGAAAATACTAGAATCAAGATTAAATTTTCTCGATTCAAGAAATGAACTCATTCTGAGTTTTTATGTTTATCTTGTTTTCAGAAAGGGGAAGCTAAAAAAGAAATCTTATATTTTTCTAGTATTCTTCTAGAAACAAGTATTCAAGATTATTTTTCTTAAGGAATTTTCTTGAAACTGGTCATTTGTGCACCCAACAAGATTATATCTTATATTCCTGAAATAAGAAAGTTCTATTTCTAGATTTAAGATTTCTATGTCTTGAAAATCTACTCAGTTAAGAATTAACCTGAAACCATGTGTCCAAAGTGTCTAAAGTATACTCCATTATGTAATGGTTATAACCATGCTTAATGCCTTCACCAAATTCCTTCCATTATTTGGGAATTTTATAGGTGTGGAATGTGAGTTAAGTTAGGTTCCATAGGGATCAAGTATACAGACTACTAAATAAGAATTGTTTTCTTAAAACAAGAAAATTAGTTACATGTTGTGCCACAAGAGGCCACCACTATGCAATACAGCAACTTTCTTATCAAGCAGGGTATACATTTCTGCCTCAAATTAAGTCCCAAAGAAACAGAAGAGGGTAAAAATATATGGGAAAAGGGGAAATTTGTTAGGGATTAATTTGATGTAAGAACCCTTGTTCTAGTGAATGAATTATAATGACTATAGGGAGAAATGATAAGAGACACCATTTGCTTGATAATATCATTTAAATAAAGGGAAGGATTACCTGTCCCATTACATGAAGTGAAATGACTTTGAATAAAGGTCTGTTTGCTTAAACTTAAGAAATTAAAACTTACTTAAGAAAAAGGTTTTCTAGAAAAAAGGTCCATTCCGTAAGAAAGATTTTCTTATTTTGAGAAATATGTCAGGAAATATCATCTTGATTCCAGTATAAAATACTTGATTTTAGAATTTATTTCTTGTTTGTTTTTCTTGTTTGTCTTTCTTACTCCAAGTATATTAAACTCAACCATGCTTTCAAGTAAAATTTTGTTATCCTACGGACAAACTTGTTTTAAGTTTATTTTACTTAAAACAAGAATTCTTTTCTGAAAATGAGAAAATCATTTTTGGCTGTGAGAGGTTGGTGTATCATGTTGATATTGATAGGTGAAAAGGTGGAGGTTCTATGAATATTGTAGTAAAGAGCTGAATCCATTTGTATGTACCTAGAGCTGTTAGACAATTGATGAAACCAGGGAAGCCCGAGAAATATCGATATAGCGATCCGACTATTGGATTTCCAAATTACAAATTCAAATTACAAATACCATGTTCATATTGAATGGGCAGCGTAATGTCTCTTATACCCACTTGTTTAATATACGAGATCCATGCAGAACCTCAGGGCAGATTATCAGGGTTATATGGATCGAGGGATATTCTAGGGATTGTAGAAGCACATTAAATGGACAGTAAATGGACAGTCATATGCGAGAGGATGGCATAGAGGTTTGGGAAACGTCTAGAAATGAATCCTGTAGGCATACATGCATGGAAAGCAAAAAAAAAGATGAGAGGTAATTGAGAATGTAGGCAACTGGTAAGATGGAGATTACAATGAAAAGATGAATAGAAGATTGGGATGAAGACAGAGAGAGCAGAACGAAAGTAATACAGTATTTCATTGGGAGATGAGTTGAATAAAGTAAATATGAGGTAGGGTGGATAGGAGGGAGCAATGAGATGGGGGTAGGAAATGAATTAAGATAAAACAAGAAAAGAATAAACAAACAAAGCACTGACCATGTGATGGCAGAAATATAACTAGTCAGTGCATGCATGAATATGGACATAACTCAAATGGAATGAAGCACATAGTATTATGCCACAAACAATAGTGTAAAATTAATAGAGTAACTTGAAGCCATTCTATGACATAGTAGAGTAATACTAGGGCAAGAAGAATGGTTGCATGTCAGGAAGACTATCGACATTCATGAGCAGAATCCACGTAGATACTGGAGCTGTATCATGCCTCGACACATTCCCACAACTCCTGACATGAAAAAGCTCTCCAGTATATCGAGGTAATTTCCACATACAAATTTCAACACGAAAATACCAACTTGTTTTGTGCCAAGTCGAGGTCATAAAGGTGACAATTATTTGCTTGTGATCCTTTTTTTCACAGAGTAATATTATGCTTCATCCAAAAATTAGTTATGGTCAACATTCATCCCCTCACTGCACAGGCTGTAACTGAGTCCTGCTGCCTTGTATGGTGTATGTATAGTATATATGTAAAGGTCTGACACTCCTAGTCCCTGGTCATCTATCCACTTGAGGCGGCAGCACTGTACATGGGATTGTAGGCAGACCGTGGCACCATCTAGTAGAAATCTAGGAACTACAAATTTCTGTACTTCAGATGGTGCCACTGTCTACCTACAATCCCATGTATGGTGCTGCGACCGCCTCAAGTGGATAGATGACCAGGGACTAGGAGTGTCAGACCTTTACATATATACTATACATACACAATACAAGGCAGCAGGACTCAGTTACAGCCTATGCCTCACTGTGTTAAGAACATTCACTGTTAGTGGGATATTATTTTGAAAATCCATACTCAATGGAATGAGGGACATCATTGGAGAAAATAACTGAATACATATACCGGATTCGACTCAAAAAGCGCACTGGGCGCTTAATAAAACTATTTGTATGCCATTTTATATAGTACTTAAGGGTTTATACGTCGAATACGGTAATTTGATTATAGTCAGAAGATGGCCCATACATCTCTAGCCTAACGTCACCCAACACGTCAGCAGCTGCTTGATGTCGGCACCCTCCGCTAGGTGGCACCCCATCTGCGGTCCCGGAGGTCATGTGACCACCACCTAATGTAATTAGGGCTGAGGCTGGCTGAGGGCACCACCGAGAATGACCATTTCTGGTCTCCATATGGCCCTATTACAGCTACACCTGATATATGGGGGGCATGTGAGCACTGGGCATAGGGCTTTCATACTTTGCAAGATGGAATCAGATACACCACAGTAGAGCTCCAGTGAGGCCTTTGCTCTCGGGTGGGTTCAAGGAAAACCTTAGCTGGGTGTTATTTTCACAGGTCCTGTCTAACCCCATTTCCCAAGAGCAAACTGACGCCCATGTCATCCTACTATGTCTACTGTGGGTTGAACGGTGGTGTCCCTAGGCCATGCCGTACCCCATTTAGGATTTCTAAGAAAGAACACAATTGTGTCAAAAGCACTGGGAGTCTCCTACTTGGCCTGATTCTGTCTGCAGGGGAAGACCAACTTTGCCCCTTGTGGTTCCAAAGCAGGAGAGCTGGCTGAGTGATATAACATGCTGGGAGATGTGCCCCCAGCCACTGTCTAACCTTATTTGGGCCTCCTGAAAACAAAATGGCGTTCTAGACCACAGAACCTGCTCAGTGCTTCAACGTTCTGAGTGTCCTGTCCCCAGGCCTTGTCTAACCCTATTTGGAACTACCTTAGTTCTGAGGGGGGTCACCTGACTGAACTGTTAGGGGCAGAGACAAGTGACCTTCCTTAATCTGTCTCATCCTGCTGCTATTTCAGATGCCTGCAGGTCAAAGGGGGTGCCATGGTAACTAGAACTGTTGTCTGACCTCCATGATGCATTTTAGTGTAAATTAGAGAGAAATGCCACATTTCAGTCTATTCTTATCGCATATTCCATTAAATCTGTAGAGAGAAAAAGAATATTGCTGAAACAGTTCAGTTCTTTCTAATTCAGTTTTTACACCTGCTTTGTTTCCCCCAGACACCTTTTCACCCCTGTTTTGTTTTCCCCACAGAAAATTATGAAACTGTTTCTGAAAAAAAGAACCTGCAGGAAAACAGATACTTATCTTCTACATTACAGGAGCAGGGCCTGGCCCCATGTAATTGCAGGATAAAGAAAGGAATAAACAAACACAAACAAGCTAGGGCCTTAATACCTCTTTATTCACAACAAACACACAATATGAATAACAAAGCCCCCAACACAAGGGCTGGGCTTGTGTAGTGATGAGTGGACCCAGTCCACCACACAGTGGGATAATAGGGCCTTGTCACTATGCATAACAAAGTCCTACTAACATTCTCCTCCACCAACTAGATTCATCATTCATAATCAAGGTCCCAGCTGGTGTACCCCTTGCCTTAGAAGTCCCCTCCTAGACCGCTGTAGTGAGTTCTAACTATAGTACCAGTAGGTCTGTTACGATGCACCTACTGCCATCTTGTGAAGTAGGGAATTTCCTACCCAAGCTGGCTCTAACACTACTATATGATATATCTGAAATAGAGATTGTCGTAAGAACTTCAAATCAATATGCCGTCACCGAGCTATCCAATGCTGAAAAGGGTTGACCATGTGAGGACTGCAGTTATGTGCCAGGCCCCATATCTCATCAGGTATCACAAGATTAGCTGATAAGAGTCACATCAGAGTGAGGGTCTGTTGGCTGCACTGCTAGTTGTTGCTATGAATATCTAATAATGATTGATTGAGTGTGTGATGCTGAAACTAGACGGCTGGGACCGGTGCGAACAGCATAGAGTCTTGATCAATCTAGTTCATTTGGGGGAAAGCAGCTCAGCAATTGTTGAGGGCATGCCTGGGAAGGCATCTGTGACAATGCAATAAAACCTACCTTTATGATGTTATAGTAGGCTCTGTCTTGCTCATATCATTCTTGGTGTCGGGGACATAATGTTCCAAACATCAACTATTGAGGACACATGCAGGAAGAGTTATGGCATGCCCTGAACCTCATCAACTGTTTTTGATAGAATAGTACATGCATTTGAGTCATTTCCCCAGCAAACACGTAAAGAACATCCCATAGCAAATGCTCCTTTATGTTCACACTATTAAGTATTTAACGAATTCTTAACATAGGCCTATAGTTACTGCACATAAAGGATTAATCTTGTCACACTAAAGGGCCCTGCTGAAGTATACATCTGTCAGGGAATTGTATCGAATCACTATTTACATGACAACGAAAGCACTATTTACCTCGTACCATATCATACAATATGGAAGTGTCTGGGATTGGCCTGCCAAGTCTGTCAGTTCCTCCAGTATAGTAGAGTCTATAATAGATGACTGAATGACAAGACCAAGCTATACGGTGGAATGGACAGCTTAGATTATTCAACAGTAGCTTTGGTAAACCGTTCGCCCAGTGACAAAGGACTGTCCTTCAGCATTGGACCAAAAACCTTACCAGTCTTTGCAAAAACATGCAACATACAGTGGCTATGTCCTTCTAAAATGCCACCGGTCCAGCAGATTGACAAGTGTAGCAGGACCGAATGTCCAGTCACATGTTCGGCTTTTCTGAACTAAAATAATTTAGTTGGGTTTCTAAACCTGAAATATGTTTGTCAATGTATTGTGTAAAACTATGTATTTATCCTGATTTAGCCATAGACAATCACAAATAAAATGCTCTTTTTAATGGACAAAACTATTTTAAACTTGAAATGCATAAATTGTCAGATATGTGGTTATCTGGTCCTTCAAAAATGTAGCCGGTACTGTAACATTGACAATTTGCAGGACCGAATGTCCTGTGGGATGAAAAGAGTTTTGCAAAGACTGTCTAACCCCTGCAGCATGTATTATACTGTGGCAGCATGTCTACTAAATAAAGCACATTGCATAAAGATATGCTATCATGGTCATCCCGATCGAATAGACCTAACTGGATAGAACATTAATAGGCCTCACTGTTGGTAGCAGGCATGCATCTGAAACCAATGACAATGTATCATGGCCAGTTCTTTTCCAGGTATGATGAAAATGTTTATCACAGATACTACAAGTTAGCCCAAGTTTATGTTAGTGAGTACAAACACAGCGACTCTAACAATCTCGCTGGTCATTATGTTAAGCGTCTTAACATAAAATTAAGTTTAATCATCGAGGTATCATATTATGAGGACAGCAGAGGCAATTGTCATGTTTTACTATCTAAATTATTAGCAATAAAGATATGCCCATCAACTAGGGAGTTCCAGTGGCTATTCTTAAAATGGGATTCTCAGACATGAACATGCAGATTGATTATATTGAAACAGAAAAACTTTCCAATACCCACCATGCTTACTGGTTTAGTTCTGAAATGAAACCTATATTTACATATATATAAGCGCATCTGACTGCACAATCTCAGGGATCCCCCTCTCAGATTCAATAAAGGCTCTTTACCCCTGGTGGTTTAACAGTCAATCAGAGGCAGCCAATGGATGACTGCTAAAGTCTATAGCTTTTAATATTCAATCACAAAGTAATTTCCCGGGGGAAATGGAAACAAAAGTTAGTCATACAGAAAGGTGGCAGCCTTCCCCAACTGCTGCTTATACCTCTCTAGTCGTATTAGATCTTAGCCCTTTAATGGTTGCATAGTGCAATAATGCAGTATGTCCTTTGGTCATGATGCATGTATGCATCCCTGGTGGGTAACTCGCCAGTGCTGCATTCAAGCATCATGCCGTCCCTTCGGGAATGTATTAACCACATAGGGTCGGCATGGTGCTTGAATGCAGTTGTGGCGGGTCTTTCACAAATGGCATAATGTATTAAAGCGCTAGGTGGCCCTTGAAGGGTTAATGACCATCCTGTTATAACATAACATCTCAATCTTCAGTTACATTAGTGGGTATGAGAATTTGTAAAAAAATCGATGCTATTCATTCTTTATTCTCAATATCCAAGCATTCATCTCCAAGGCAAAACAAGTCCCTGGACCTATACCTTTTTTGAAATCCAACCTGAAAAAATAATATTGATATTTGAAAGAGAACAGGAGCATGTGTATATTGGCATCAGGTGAGACTAAGGTAATAGGAGAAGAATGATGGGCAAGACGGAAGTAGCGTGGCACATGCACTGAAGTACACCTGTGGTAGCTTGGGTTAAAACTAGCTGATCAACATGTTTTTGTCACCGCTTAACCTTTAAACACATTGGTGTGACTTATATTTTGTCCTCCCACCTGTGTGGTATCAGTGTTGTGGACAAAGCATTTTGCAGTGGACTACATCAAGCTGGCCCCATTCATTCAGACTCATGAGAACACCACAGAATAGCTATACCCAGATGTCACAAAGCGGATAATTTTTTTCACCTCAAATATTTTATTAGAATTATTCAAGTTATAATCTATATTCATTTCTTGGAACAAAGTTTATAACCTTCCCTTTTCAGGGATGTAATTTTAGAACATTTGTGGTATTTTTTCAGTTTTTCCACGTTTTCCAGAAAAATCCATTATAATTCAAAGAAATAAAAAAGCTGTTATTTTATTTTTTGTATAAACATTTAAAAATATACAACATAATAATGCATAATTGAAAATGGTCCAGAACGATTGGAAATTTTTTTCTGATATAAATAGACACCATTTGCATGTAAATAATCGAATTTTATCACCTATTTTCAACAGTTTAAGGTCAATGTCACAAAACGACCATGTTAAGGTGTCCGTTACGTGTCCGTTACGCGTCCGTTACGCCATATGGCGCTATATGGCGCCATATTTAGCTCAGAAGATTTTAAAATATGGCAGCTCATAATGTCGTTAATATTTATCTCATAATAATTCTGAGAGTACCTACCCCCCCTAAATCGATGTCAAGGATTCCAATGAGACTATCCATTTTTCTCTATCTTGAATGGTTGCTTAGCAACCAGCCCTTTTATATGAAAAATGTCCGATTTGTTTGAAGCCATGAAAAATCATGATTTTACATGGTATTTCCATGGCTACAATGCAGTCAAAAATAATCATAGCTATATCACAAAATGTTATGTGCATGTTCCCAAAGACCTATATTTTCTAATGCAATTGAGAAAAAATCTGAATAAAAATATTTTTTATTTACATTTTTTTCACTTTTAATTGTTGCAAAGTCATGAGTCTGACCCATGAGGACAACTGAGTCACGTGATCACCACTGGAAAAGTCGACCAATTTGTGTAGTCCTGGTGGGTCCCTAATAACCCAGTGGGCACAGTGTTGCATCAATGTTGACAACTATAGTGCTCAACGTTGATTCAATGTTCCATTTGCAAGAAGCAGTCAGCTCTGTTCTGAGGCTGACCATAACAGCCAGCTGTGTAGCTCTGTTCTGAGGCCATTGCAGTCAGCTGTGTATACGTAGCTCTGTTCTGAGTCTGTTCTGAGGCTGACCATTGCAGCCAGCTGTGTAGCTCTGTTCTGAGTCTGTTCTGAGTCTGTTCTGAGGCTGACCATTGCAGCCAGCTGTGTAGCTCTGTTCTGAGTCTGTTCTGAGTCTGTTCTGAGGCTGACCATTGCAACCAGCTGTGTAGCTCTGTTCTGAGGCTGGCCATTGCAGCCAGCTGTGTAGCTCTGTTCGGATCAAGGCTTTTGTAAGGCTGGTCATTCATCGCAGCCAGCTGCGTAGCTGCGCTCCCTCCGGCTCAGAGAGGCCAGTCATTATCCACTAATCTTATCAGCACTAATTCCCTAATTTGCTCACAATAGACCCAGAGGCATCCCTTGGTGGTCACCCCCTCCCCTGCCTTCCCGACCCAGACGCTTCTCCAGTCCCACAGAACTAGGACTTGAGTTCTGCACATCAATGAGAGAACTGAGCTCTCTCTGCTTATTGTAGGCTGCTGAACAGTAGCCTACAATGATTCTGTGAATACAACCTATTTGTGGCTGTTCATGGCCAGAATTAGAATGTTGAAGTGTGCCCTAATTTGTGCCACATGCATGCGACATTATTGCAGGTTATATTAAGTAAATAGTATCCTAGGAAGGGTTGCTGTATCAGTAAGATGTAGAAACCGCAGGTTAATATTGGTCGAATTACACTAAAGAGAGAATTGAATACTACATTGTAGAAACTATAAATTTCTTAATGGCTCTTTAACGAGAGGTTTGTTGAAACTGAATGGAATGAATGGAGCACAAACCTTTACCACTCTATATGACTCAAGTTTTCCATCAGGGGTTGGGTGTGGTACTTTATAATACAAATAGCTGTCGTGGGTATAGACGAATACTACCGTCATACTTTCTCTCAACACATTTGCTTCAGCTCAATGGTAACCGTTTGCTCAGCAGAAGATGTTCGGCCCCAAGCTTCAGGTGGGCCATTGTGAACTGGGTGGGGCTCCAGATCTAAATTAAGTAAATCAATTAGTGGTACATCTTATATTTATATTCTCTTCTATAGTTTCTTCGGAAACGGTTACTATACACTCACCATTCAGAGAAGGGCTCAGACAGTGATGTGATTGAGGCTTTGAGGGAGGATGCCTTTATGTCGTCCTGATGCATGAATGCAGCCCTGGCAAGTAGGTCACTATATGCTTGCATTCATGTAGCGTATACCTACTCTCTATACGGGATCGCTGCACTCCCTAGCTTCTTAAACCTATGTACATTGATCTAACCATTATATAACATATTTACGAATAAAAATGAAACTGTTTTGGAAAATGACCACTAAGCAGGGCATAAGATACTTACAGGCAACAAATCCAAACCATTACAAATTGATACCCCCCCCCCTCCCACTACCACCACCACCATCTCCTCCTGAGAAGGACGATCGGCCTCCGGTCTATATCATCTTAATGAGGCCCTGTGGAACGCTCTAATAAATGGGGACCCAGCAAAAAGTCTGATTAAAAGGTCATCACTTTGTAAGGCGCTGAGTCTGAGATCTGGTAGTGTCTGGGAGACGAGGACCAGTAGACAGGCCTGCAGGCTGATATTGGGGGATGAGGATTTAATGGAGAAAATTAATATTCCTTATATATATGCTGCGTCAAATACTAGGCTATATCAGTAGCATTAACCCTGATCGTAAATGAAATGAAATGAATACAGTCACCCCAACTGACATATGATAAAATATACTAATGTGGTGGTTCGTAATTAACTCTAGGTTAAAGAACAACGATCACGGCAGTTTCCAGGTGCGAGAATATATCTATCTTTATTCACAAGAATAATAACTCTAGTTCCTTTACTAGGGAACGATCAGTGTAGAATGAATACACACAGGTAAATCAGGTTTCTCTATAAATAGAGGAAACGGTCAGTATACAACTCTTAGCATACAACTCTGTCCGCACGGTTGGACATGTGAAGTCTCTCGTCAGTCGGGCCTGCACTGACTGCCGTTCCAGGTAAACACATGGGTCTTATATAACACCGGCTCTTAGGTCACGTGGCCAGGTGGGTGGGTCGGCCGCCCACCTGAGAGCGGCACCCGGTCACCTGAAGAGGACCTGCGCCCTCTCCCGGGAACTGTGTGCACTAGCTCCAGGTGGAGAAGCCGAGTAAACAGACGTTACCCGGAAATACCGTGTATGAGATTAATATGTAATATCATGCCCCTACACTACCCCCCCTAGACAAAACTAGGTGGTAACGAATATATATACTGTTTTCCTAGTACATAGAAAACCTTTTAGAACAACGACTTTATAGTTATTGTCTATACAGTAACTAGGGGCGTAACATATTAACACGACACACTACACAAGCGAGATCATAAAACTCAATATAAATATGGCATTACACTGTAATAGCAACCATAATAGATGATTTAGGTATGTTTTATGACAAGGGAATATAATATCATACATACAATCGAACGGCTTGACACATTTCGATATGACTTCCTTATGAAGTTTCCTTACTCGGTTATTAAAAAAATGCGCGTGGGGTGTGTATATATTTAAGTTGAACAAAAAAGTTATTAAAAAAACCAGTCCTGATAAGGACTCACAACCACCAGCGTCTTACATTGATTTGTGATTTAATGAAAACATTCACACAATGGATAACAGTAACCACAGCCTTTGTTTTAAGCCGGGTAATCCGATTATATAACCGGAGTATTAATATCTCTCGCAACATACAACAGAGTCAACACACACGACAATACCCTGCGGTATACTTAGCATATACACATAGTCTTAACGACTTCATATAAACATTACGGGTAGCCACGTTTCCTAGCTTATCAGATCATATAATCTTCATATATAGCATATTATGAAACCCGATTCATAAGGTAAGTATGAGAACACCTTATTGGAACACCTGAGGTGATATGTATCACATAATAATGATATATTTTATATATTAAAAACGTTTTAATGAGTAACCTGGCAGTGTACCCGGAAACCCTTACAATTAAATATAGCTTACTGGTGATCTAGTTGTGGTCAAGGTGCTCTCCGCTTCTAATAGATGAATGAGTGAGGTGCTCTCCTCTTCTTAATACTGTTTCTTGGATAAATATCACCCGAAGGTAAGTTCATATGTATACAGCTCGATAAGTATCCCGTCCTCGCTCCAGTAAAGTTCATGACATATATAACTATAATCCGGCTGGAAACCACGAGTACTGTCCGTTTAACACGTAATCCTAGCTCCAGGAATGTTCATGAAATATATAAGTAGAACTGGAACCACGAGCATTGTCTGTTTGACACGTAATCCTTTGGACGGGAACAGTTTATAACTCAGCATAATAGTATCAGGAACACATCATGGTAACGTATCCCAAAAGTTAGTTTCAGGGACGTTAGTTTGGTAGCTTCCCGGTGGAGTCCTGATTCCCCATCGGTAGGCTACAGTTGAGAGTTGAGTAGTTAGGTAAGTCCAGAGCTTCCACGGAAGGTTCCCCCCGCGTTGATCCATATGCATCTAAAAAGATGCCCCTCCCCTCAAAAAAGGAGACCCCGTCATAAACAATTTATGACGTCAGATTAAATGAAAGAACAATTAATCTATCCGGAAACTTATTATAGTTCCCTCCTCTATTGCTAAAAAATTAGAAATAGACTCAGAACCTTCTATTAGTCTTTTTAACCTAAAGGTTCATCTCTTGCCCTCATTAAAGCAAGCGCGTGCTCAGCTGTGCCATCCCAGGTATCGATAGTCACGCCGAACACCCCGTAAAATTTTACGTTCATGTCCTGTAACCGTTTGGTTAACTTCTCGTTCTCTTGCTGAACGAACCCTGCGGCGGCTTCAGCGGTCTTTTGGCCTGAAGCAGCTTCCCTTGACTTTTTAGCCAAGTAGTCAGCATTGCCAGCAGCGACCAATGCTTTCTCCTCCCGATGGGCAATCTTTAGGCCATGCGTGAACAGGCCTAACATCTTGGTGTTATATTCCACCGCCAGCTCGCGTTGGGACTCCTGGAATTCTGTTACAATCCTTTGTCCCACTTCGCAGCTCGCCTTCTCTTCCCTAGAGAAGTAGTTGACTATCGGGACGTATTTTAACTTTACGCCACCGGTAGTTTCAGTGCGGGAGGTGCCCGCGACTGGCTGGATGACAACCGGATCCTGGGTTACAGGAATCACGGGTTTAACATCCGCTTGCGGCGCTTTCGCAACCGCTGCAGCCTTCGGGACAGTTATGCCCCGAGGCGTCACCACTGAGATTAGTGATTTTGGCTCCGTTTTCACGGTCAAGCCCTGCATGTCCCGAGTTGGGGTAGTGGGCGACCGGACGTCCCTGGGGGTTAGCTTTGCAGTTGTCCCCAGATGGTACGTCAAAGGCAGGGAAGCCTTTGTTCTGGCAGCCGGTTCTTTAGGCCGGGCACCTCCACAGTCAGGTTGACTGGTGGCACTGTCTGAACTGCTCAGACGTCTGGAACGGTAATCCATGTTAGTCGCCGCCGCTTGACCACCGGAATCACGTTTCCGATCTTTCCGGTCTGTAAACAGCGGGTCTGGATACTCGCGATAATAGTCGCGACCTTCCGGGGCATGATAAATCCCATAATAGGAATTATCGAGATCCTCCAAATTGGATCCGGCATGTCTCCGTTTTGGTCCAGGTGAGACCGCAGGAGATCGAGAGCGGTCGCGGGCGGACCGGCTCTTCCCCCGGGAACTACCCCGGGTTTCCGGCTGACGGAAACTACCGCCACCTCTGCGGGAAGTACGGGTAGTGCATAACACCGTATACTCCTCGTCATTCATGGCGAACTTATGTCGTCCGTCCACCCTGGCAATCCTGGCTTTGAACTTCCCATCTGCGACCTCGCAGTAGAAGGGAGTTGCCGGCCGGATCTTAGCCTTTTGTTCCTCCGTGAGTGACTTGTACTGATCACATACGGCGTCATGTAGCGCATTCACACGATTGCGAGCTACACTGATTCCCATGTTATGGCAATCCTTCATGTGGCGCATAAGCTCACCTCTCCGGGGTTCTAAACACCCGTTACATAGCTGGGATTCCCTACCTACTGTGATATCACAGTGGTACACCACACAGTGGTGCATGTGATTTTCACAGAGGTGACGCAGAAACCGTTGCTTTGTTACAAACACGGTTCTGTCTGTGCCAATCGTGTTTACACATGTAGCGAATGGGCACCAATTCCTTTCCCGCTGGCTGTACCAGCGGTTAACCGCAAAAAGAAGTTTTTCCTTCTGCTCCTTACTGTAGTAAGTGTCTGGCAGGATCCTGAGTTGATCTAGCCACTGCTGATAAAAAGCAGACGGAGGACGATCCCGGGGGGTATTCCGGATCCAATCCTCATCATCACTTTGACCTTTACAGTTGGTCGCAGGTGGACATCCGAAATTGGTGGGACCAATCGGACACTGTTCCCATGAATTGGGAATAAACACGCGGAACTTATTGTTCGCGTTCTGCCAGACTCGCCTCATCACGTCATTAGGCGGGATGGGGTCCTCTGGGGCATTTCCTGGTTCCTCAGCGTTAGCCGGAACCTCTCCCTCTTCCGGATCCGAATGAGCCGGACTACGGAGAGGGCTGAGACGTGCTGGATTAAATACCAGCGCAGCCGCCACGGCGGCCGCTGCTCCCGCGGCGGCGGTCATGTCTGCCACAAGGGCCGGGGTGGTGGTGGTGGTGTTGGAGGGTTCCGGAGTATTGGCTTCGTTTATGTCCATCGCCTCATCCGTTACCTCCTCAGTCCCGGGAATAACGGGCTGTCCTCCGGAAGGTTGTTCCGGTAATCCCTCTGCTAATACAGAGTCCGGCAAGTTAGCTAATCTTGCCTTCTCGTTCCGGCGAGCCTGACGTCCTCTCTCCTGGACAAACTCGTCCGACTGGTTGCTGTCGGCCGAGCTTGACCGGTTTGAGGCCCCCCTCTCACCTTTACTGCCGCGCCCCCTAGGTGTGGCTTTCAGCGCTTTTACTCGCGCCTTCTCCTCCGCACTGGAAGATCTGGTTCGTACTGTACGAACCGCCTCATCAACCAAACAAGATATGGCAATATCTCGTTTGACGTGGTGAGAATCCATGTAGTCTTCAATCGTGGCTACATCCAGGACATACGAAACTACCCCCTGCGTATTAGCGGCAGCAATCTCGTACTCCTTCCGGGTTTTAGGCTCTCGGAGTTTCCCGATTCGCGCCCGGTATCTGTTGACACCAGTCAACAACATCCCGGCAACTCCACAATTCGGGTCCAAAGACAGAATTGGGAGTGCGGGCATTAAGCGGTCTATGTCCGCGATGTGTAAATCGAAGACAGCTCGTCGTAAGCAGTAGCATACGCGTAGTCCTTTCTGGAGTGCCTCCCAGTACACAAACCAGTCCGGGGGCATCTCCTCCTGCTCCTCCACTAACAGGAAGAGCAATATGGCCTGGCTCGTGAGTGAGTCAATCCGGCGGGGAGCTCCCTCCGCCGTGAGCCTTAGCACGTCCTCGTGCAGTTCTACTTCACGTCCGTCGTAATTGGACATGAAGCCTCCCAGGGTTGGTACGGCCGGGCGGGGTTTTTCAACGTCCGTCGGCGGTTTCCCATGGTACAATAGACCCTGATCCTGATACTCAGCTTCACCGGTATCAGCGCGACCGTCAGCAGGGCTGATGGCCTCAATGTCTAGACCTTCCAAGTAATTGGCGGCGACATTTGCAGGGCGAAGCGGTGACTGAGAGTCAACGTCGACGTCCATTATCTCCCCTTGTTCCAGGAAATCCAGAGATTCCTGGTCCACGAGGTCAGGTTGATTAACAACCACATTTCCTCCGCTAGCGGAGTCGCCCTCTTGAAGAGGGTCCACCTGTTGGTGGTCTGTCTCGGAAGACATGTTGTTGTGTCACACTCAAGAAAAGTGTTTGTTGATGGATTTATAGGGGATCCACCTCCCCACAGCGACAGTGGTCGTGTCCGAGCTCTCACGTCTGCTCTGGACCGCCTCTCAACCCCAACTGGCGATTCCCGCCGCTCCGCGGGCCTTATATAAGGCGCGCCACCGCGCATGCGCAACCCCGCGCGTCCCGTGACCCAGTTCCTTGGAACCAGGTCACCGCGCGTTATAATTGTAAACAGGTACCCTTATTCCACGTGTTAATCCTTACGCTCTGTCAACTCGTCGAGAGTATCAATGAAATATATATGAATGGCATAATAAAGCACATTCACCGGATTATCCGTCCATCACCCATGGGATCCTTGACAGGGGGACTATCACGATCATTCCGACCGTACTTACTTCCACACATAACTGATTACAACATTTAAATATTTAACAAGATTACAGGACACCACACTCGTTGTGTACCGGCTTAGGTTATACCGTCCCTGGCTAGTAACCGGGGACTGCGTCTTATGTTTTTAGGCATAACATTAGACCTGGTTCTAGGACACGCCTTTTCCAGAGTGGATTTAGCCCTAACCACACTCTTCCGGGTCCTTTTCCCTTCAGCCAGCGAGACTTTATTGGCCGCCTTCTTCCCGGATCTTTTTGGGATGACGGGCTTCTGCACCATTAGTTTCCGGGAGACCTCCTTCCGCGGCCTTCCGCGTTTCCGGGGAGGTTCCTTCACTAATTTCCGCTGTTCACTTTCCTCTATCAAAGTATCAACTTCCAACTCATACGAGTCCAGGGACAAATCTCTCCCCTTCCACTCTCTTAGTCGAGCTACATTAGATTTATACATCTTTCCTTGTAATGAACGTATCACTACAGTACTGTCACTTACTATGCGGGTAACCACAAAGGGCCCGTCCCAATTACTAGCAAGTTTCAGAGTCGATAACGGCTCATGTAATCTTACTACCTGATCACCAACTTTGAATCGTCGCGGCTTAAGGCCTAGATCATAGCCGGTCTTCTGCCAGGTAGCATTCTTCTGCAGTTCAGTTCTCACCAATTCATAAGCATATTTGAATTGATCTCTTAATGACTCCACAAACATCACATGGCAGGGGGTTTCCGGATTCATTCCGACCACCCCGAATACCAGATCCGCGGGCATTATCAAATCTTCCCCGAAAACTAATAGATTCGGGGAACAGGAAGTACTAGAATGGACAGTGCTATTATATGCATGGCATACATAATCACACTGCTCATCCCAGTCATCCATTCTATCATTCACCAGGGATTTCAAAACCTGAATCAACGTACGATTGAATCTCTCAACCATTCCATCACTTTGTGGTCGATAGGGATTTGTTCTCGTCTTACAAATCGCCAGTCGGTGACACATTTCCTGCCAAAGATCAGATTCAAATTCCCGACCTTGGTCACTATGCATCATTAGGGGAACCCCAAGATGCAATACCCAACCTGTAACAAAAGCTTTTGCACAGGTTGCTGCTTTGTGATCCGCTAATGGAAACACTCTCGTATACTTAGTATAATAGTCAGTGACGACCATCATACAAGTATTACCATCAGGGGTAGTTTTAAACCCACTGATAATATCTATGGCGACTCGCGCAAATCTTACACCAAACAACTCCTGGGACAAAGGCATTTTACCCATCCCAGGCCCAGGTTTGTTTTTACAACAATCCGGGCAAGTAGCAACCCATCTTAATAGATCACTACTCATCCCTGGCCAGTAATATCTCCTTTTCAGACGTTCCAGGGAACGTTTTTTTCCGAAATGCCCACTGGTCAGGTGTCCATGGCAATAATACATAACATCCCTCCTCATACCGGAAGGTATTACCACTTGCCGGATTCTCCTACCGGATGAATTAATCTTCCACCGGTAGATGATTCCGCTCTGGACCTCTAGCTCTGCCCATTGAGCTATTAGTCGTCTCATTTCCCGATTCTCCAGGGAAATCTCAGGCCGCGGGGGCCGTATCTTCCTAGGTAACAATACCAACAACCGGCTAAGGTTAGGATCCTTTTCCTGGAATTTCCGGATGGTTCCCATGGACCACTCCAGAACCCCAGTTCCCTTGATCTCAAAGGGAATCCTTGCTCCGGCTATGACAGCTTCATGCTGACCACAGTCATCACAGTTGGTGTTTTCGCACTTCCTGATAGGACGTCGGGAAAGTGCATCAGCATTTACATGCTTTACCCCAGCTCTATGCTGGATCTGACTTTGCTCCAAACCGAACTCGGAAAGGTGTGCTAGCCAACGTCCAATCATTCCTTCCGCATCTTTGAAATTCAATAACCATCTCAAAGAGGAATGATCTGTTCTTAGCGTAAAATCGGACCCCCAAAGGAAATGTTTGAACTTTTTAGTATAAACTATCACAGCCAACAATTCCCTTTTAGTGGTACAATAATTACGCTGGGTCTTACTCATAGTATTACTAGCAAAGGCAATGGGAACCTCCACTCCGCCTTGGACTTGACTGAGGGCGGCCCCAATACTCTCATTGCTAGCATCGGTATCCAATACAAAGTGACCATCAGGGGTAGGATACTTTAACACCGGGGTCTCTACAAACAACTTTTTTATTGCTAAGAAAGCTGTGTCCTGTTCCCTCCCCCATGGGAACTCCTCCTTCCTACTTCCGGGTGTCCAGTGTGACAAACACTGGATCGGATAGGCTACCCGGGAATACCCCGGCAGGAAATCCCTATAGTATGAGCAGAATCCTAGAAAGGATCGCACATCTTTAGGACCCCTGGGGACTTCCCATTCAGTTACACTCCTGATCTTTTCCGGATCCGCCTTAACCCCCTCGGTGGAAATAATCCGCCCTAGGTAGTTAATATCCTTCTTAAACAGATTGCATTTCTTTGGTTTCAATTTGAGACCGTTAGACATGATTCGGTTTAAGACTTCCTCTAAATTACTTAAACAATCCGCAAAGGTCTTTCCAAACACAATTACGTCATCCAGGTAAACTAGACATTTCCGCCATAATAAATCACTTAACAGCGTCTCCATCATGGCTTCAAAGGTGGCCGGCGCGTTACATAACCCGAACGGCATTACCTTATATTCAAATAACCCAATATGGCTAGAAAACGCGGTTTTCTCCATATCTTCAGGCTTCATGCCTACTTGCCAATACCCGGACTGTAAATCCAGGGTACAAAACCATTCATTCCCTCCCAGGGAATCAATCGTCTCATCTATCCTAGGAAGAGGATAGGAGTTCTTCTTAGTCAACCCATTCAGTTTCCGGTAATCAATACAGAACCGTATGCTACCGTCCTTCTTGGTTACCATACACACAGGGGAGGACCAAGGGCTCATGCTGGGAACAATAACATTATCCTTCAGCATTTTCGCTATCTCTTCCTCAGCTACAATCTTCTTCTTGAGGGGTAATCTCCTATAAGGAATCTTAAAAGCGGGGTTATCCCCGGTTTTAATTTCATGCAATACCTTATTGGTTCTCCCCAGGGGTTCCCCTGGAGCGGCAAAAGCTTGCCTGCATCTCTTCAGCATAGCTTTTAGGGCTTCCTGATCATTCTCATCCGTTATGGACGATCCTGTTAACAACTTAGTTAACTCTTCATGCAATTCCTCTTCCCCTCCTTCTTCTAACCTCAGGTCTTGGTGGCTACCGGTGACTGCCTCCGCAAGTATCACTTTCCCAACTTCAGTGCCTTTCTCAAGATATACTGTGGAGTTTCCGGGGTTGGAAATGGGTGTCACTGTCCATCTGGAATTCCCTACTAGGGTATCCGCAGATTCCAATCCCTTCCGGGATAATACAGCCATATCCGGCTCGATTACTGCTAATCCTTTCTGGATTAGCCTCCCTGAACTGACTAACACGTCACAGGTCATTCCCGGGGGAATCTTCACAGTCTGTGCCACACTAGCGACACTACTTATCACTCTCAACTTACAGAGTATGGTCATATCATACGGGTATTCAATTTTCAACTTCCCACTTTTCGGATTCAAAGTCGCACCGAAAAGCGCCGCAAAATCCAAACCAAGAATACCATCATCTTCAATCTCAGCTATGGTCGGGGCCCAAACAAATTCTTTCCCGGCCACAGAGATTATCAGAAAAGTCCGTCCAAATGTCCTCATTCTGGTACCATCGGCCGTACATGCGTTTACCCTCATTGTGAGGTTCTCACACATATTCGGCAATAAGCTGATGAATCTCTTAGAGACCATAGAGTGGCTAGCTCCAGTATCCATAAGAAACTCCCCAGTCTTACCTTGTACAGAACAGGAAACGTACCACCTCTTCCCATCAGTTACTGAGGGATTCCTAGTAAACCGGTGAAGGTCACTATCAGTGCCCAGGTCGAATCCACATCCTTTCAGGTGTTCCAGACAAGGATGGCCCGGGGGAAGCCTGGTTCCTCCAACCTTAACCAACTCTTTGGTTATTGACTCCTCTAAACTGGCACTAGGTTTCCCATACGCGCACCCCTGGGCGCCTGTTGTACCAGTCTCCCCAGCCTCATGGTTTCCGGGATGTACGGTCCCATCTCCCTTCTTGCTGGACGCATTCACTGCTAATGAATCTTCACCGCCAACGTCGGTGATAATCTGACATATTTCCTCAGGGGTTACCGTCCTGCCATCCCCGGTAACCCCCTCTAATTTCCCGAAACCTCACTTCTTAAAACGGGTTTCTCGGCTTTGCATTCAGATGCAAAGTGCCCTTTGACTTGACATCTGTAACACTGGACGGTGTTACGATCGACCCTAGGGCGGCGCCTGGTTTGATTATCAAACACCTCGTTCATGCGTTTAATCATGGACTCCATTAAGGTATTTAATGAGTTTCCTGACGCATTTGTTTTATCCGGAGTGGTCGTCTCCGGGGTCTGGGTTTTCTGACTGGGTACAGTCTGAGGCTCCCGAATGTCGGGTTTCCGGGTGGATTCCGAATAACCTTTGTTACTAGGAAGTTTCCCGGAAGCTGGGGTTGAGTTAGATTTCTGTCGACCCTTGAATTTAAGGGCGTCTACTCTCTCCTCCCCTTCAGATTCTTCCGCAGAAGAATCGTCTCCATCTAAGGAATGTTCAATTCCAGAGACGCGCTGCCCCCTATTAGCGGGTATCATACCAGCCAACAGTATCTTCTTTTTGTCATGTTGATCAATCGCCATGAACAAATCTGCTAAGGAAGACCCAGCTTCCCAAGCTCTACCACAAACTTTAGCATGTTCAGGATCACTCAATCCACTAATAAATCTTACAAATAGGGACTCTATGTAATATTCAGCATCCCTACTCCATTCTGGCCTAGCCTGCCGCAATAATCGCTGCAATTCTAGCCCAAAAATTTTAGCAGATTCCTTTGGTTTCTGCGTTCTTCTCTGAAACAGAGTCCAGTGATCTACTGTCACCATTTTCCCAAAAGTATAACAAGCTAATACTTCCAACTGGTCGTATGTAGCTTCGGGCCCGTAAGTGTCCCTCCATTCTTCAACCACTATCTTACCCGGGCCGTCACTCAACCATATCACAAAAGCTCCCAAGGATTCCTCCTTGTTCCAGCAATTGTACTTACAATCATCTAGAAGTGATTGATATTCTTCCTTCCAGGGTCGTACACCCCTGTAAGGCTTAGTCACACGTGCAGTTCTTTTAGCGGCATAATTAGAATGCACTAATTGACCCGACATGCGTCTACTCCAAGCCAGTAGGTCTGTACCGTCTTGACCTCGGCTAGAGCAATCTAGTCCCAAATTACCTATGGCGGGGTCTCGATTATGTAATCGGTGCTCCGCCGGGGTCATTGTGACTCGCCGGTTCAAAGGAACCTTTCTCTTGGGTACATCGTCAGATGATTTATCTGATTCAGATTCTGAACCCTCATCAAAGCGTGGGCCTTGATAGCCTGACAATCCCTTAGTGTTTTTATGCACCGGGTTTGATCTTCCTTTTGTTCCCAGTTGGGTCCCCTTATTCATCCTATCCCTCGGCCTAATCTCAGGATCTTTATTGACTCCCGAGTGTGTTTCCGTGGCCGGAGGTGGGTACGAATAAGTTGCATCTGGGCAATACCTATAATTACCCTTGCTATCATAACCTCCCGGATTCTCATATAGAGCCGGGTCATCTCCCGCGAAGGGGTTCAATGAGCCATAACTATGATTCACCACTTCATCTCGAAATTTATTTTTATAATGTCGAGACACTTCCTCCTCTGGAGACATTTCCCTGTTAACCGGACCAATTCTGGCATGATTAACTGGTTCCCATCCAAGAGAGCGCCCGGTAACATTCACTCTCCTTGAATCTTTCTCTCTGTTCTTATACACAGAGTCTTCCACATTCCTCAATCCATTATCATTAATAAATGGATCGAATTGAGGTAATGCTTCCTCCTTACCAGTAGTAGGAGTACTATCCGGAACAGCTTCCGGCCTGCCAGCTGGAAGTTGTTCCTCCCCCTGCTGTTCCATTGCCTTCAATAATTCACCCCGCAGGAGAGTTTTCCTAGCTTCAAGGGAACAGACAGCTTCCACCTCAGCTTTCCGTTTCCTCTCTAACTCTTCCGTTTCTTCCAGGATTTGTATCCTGGTGGATTCGTTATCCTTGACCAACTGGTCTCTGCCCTTCTCGAGCTCTTCTGTCCCCTTTTTCAAGGCATACCATTCTCTAGAGTATTTTTCCAACTCCCTCTCATACCTCTCCTTAAGAGATTCGGAATGTTCATTCTCCTTCTGGTTCTCAGCAATCTTTGCCTGAATCTTTTGGTATTCATGCGATTCCTGAGCAACCTTCTTTTTCATATACCGGTTGTCCTCTATCAACCGTTCTCTCTCTTCTATCAGAGTTCCTTTTACCCTCTGATTCTCAGAGAGAATCTCGTCCCTTTCTTTTACCAGGGAAGTCAATTCATCAGTCAATGCAGCATACTGATCTTCCATTGACTGCTTGTCCAATCGGACATTTTCCCAGTAGAGGTCATCCTCTTCCCGAGCCAAACGCTCGTCATATTCCCTCTGGAATCTCTCATCCCCTACATAGGGTTCTACCCAGGAAAGATCCTGCAACTTCCTCTTCTTCTGTCCTGGCTTCAAGCCCTCTCCAGGGTCCATCCCTGGCACCTCCAGGCGAGTTGATTCCAACTCCCCTTCACTCAGATCTGGGCCAGAGCCGCCCAGGCTACCACCGGTAGCCATTGTCCGTCCACTGAAGGACTGTCTGTCCAATCAAGGACTTCCTGTTCAGTATAACCCGAACATATTCTCGAACAACTAGCTTGTTCTGCTACCTTTGCTGCTACTGGTCACGGCACCAGTGTGGTGGTTCGTAATTAACTCTAGGTTAAAGAACAACGATCACGGCAGTTTCCAGGTGCGAGAATATATCTATCTTTATTCACAAGAATAATAACTCTAGTTCCTTTACTAGGGAACGATCAGTGTAGAATGAATACACACAGGTAAATCAGGTTTCTCTATAAATAGAGGAAACGGTCAGTATACAACTCTTAGCATACAACTCTGTCCGCACGGTTGGACATGTGAAGTCTCTCGTCAGTCGGGCCTGCACTGACTGCCGTTCCAGGTAAACACATGGGTCTTATATAACACCGGCTCTTAGGTCACGTGGCCAGGTGGGTGGGTCGGCCGCCCACCTGAGAGCGGCACCCGGTCACCTGAAGAGGACCTGCGCCCTCTCCCGGGAACTGTGTGCACTAGCTCCAGGTGGAGAAGCCGAGTAAACAGACGTTACCCGGAAATACCGTGTATGAGATTAATATGTAATATCATGCCCCTACACTAATATATGTATATTGGTATACATTTATTTTAATAGTTACCACGTAAAGGTTATCAGAATGCTTACCCCTCTCGATAGTAAATATATAGATATGCTTGTCATTGTCGCCTTTTATATTAAGAGCAATCAGTTTGGGTGGTTCGCAAATAAGGTTCATCCGTCTGAACTTAAGGGGTTGATATAGTCCCGAAGTGTGGGCATGATGCAGCACTACATACAGTGGTACTTAATCGGTGCATCAGAGCTACAAATGAAGGACCATGCTGCATTGAAAGAGTTAACAAGTCTGAGAGGCTAACCATTCATGTATTAGCTATAAAATTGATGTGGAGCTATTGAGTGCCATTTATTAGCTATAAAATTTATGTGAAGCTATTGAGTGTGAGTACGGACCTGGGAACAGGAAAACATGGCAGGTATAGGTCATGTGGGAAAACTTCCAGACTGTTCTTAGTGTCATTGGCTCTACCTTTCACCACTTAAATTAGTTAGCCACTCTGTACATGAGACTCCCCCTTAATGAACTAAACCAGGCCTGAGAGCCTGCAGCCTAAAGTGCACTTCGACCACTAATTGATTGCTTTTAGATTTGACATCCCTTTTTGGGTCTGGTACTGCTTGCAGCCTCCCCTCGCCCATCCCCCTACCCTCTCCCTTCTCATTGTTGCTCAGAGAGCTCTGCCTGTCTCTCTGTCTGTCCCTTGCTCTGGCTTTTCTTCTCATTAACTGACCTCACCACCTCTCGTATTATACGCCTTAATGGACATTATCGTCAATGAATATCTAATTTGAACATATAGCATGAGGGATCTTCTGCAGGGCATGCAGGCATGACTAGGGCCCATCAGGCTGTAAAGAGACTGTAAAGAGCGAAACCAAAAATACGTCCTTTTATACTGTAATCCAACAGTATATTCTACTGCCCATGACCACAAATACAGTAGTATATACTATAAATCTACAGTATATCATACTGTGCAGCTACACTAACTTTTGACAGTGTACACTACAAATACCTAACCCAGCAATACAGTGGTATGTACTGTTGCCTGAACCTAGAGTGGATTCTACTGCTCATCTGAACCTTCACTATCCATTGTCACTGTACTACCCTGTACATGGCTATAGTGAATGTGAGTCCACGCACTGGAGACATATAAGTAAATTGGGTATCTCCTCATCTCTCTACATAAATACCTGTATATAGCCAGCTCAAAGCGTCATCTTTCCCTACCTATCACAAACTCCCGCAACCACCACATTTCTGCCATAATTGCCCCACGATGTACTGAAGCTAATCTGACGTCTACTAAGATTACATTTATAAATATGCAATCTAGATTTCTGGGAACTCCACAATAAGAACTACTCAGGTGTGCCTGCCTGTCACTGAGGATACGTTACTCTGTGTAAGTGGATCATCCGCCCTGCACTGATAATCTTATTGCTCAGGGGCTTAGTCAGTAGTGCCTATCCCAGGTTTGTTATGAAAACATTCGTCAGAATGAGGGAGTGATATTCAAAAATGACTGTGGCAAAATAAAATATGACTAACGCCTTACTCAAAGAGACTTACCCTAATATTCATACATATAAAATGAAAAGAGTAAGATGCATGGGTTGGTCAGTACTGACAGTATTTACTATATAACCTAGGTTAGTCATATAGGGAGTCCAAAATATTACTAACGAGGTTAATCACTTGTGACCGAGTTGTTAGCCGCTACTGACTAAGGTCAGGAGTATCAGTGTGCACCACCCCTGCACACAAACTCCTGACTCAGCATATATTAGATGACAAACGGACCTTTTGCTGCCTTAACTAGGTGGGGCACTGACTGGTTGTACACTGTACCCTGTCACAAAACAGTAACTGTCAGTTAACTGTTTTAGTATTTATGTTTTGGAATTAATGATATGTATTTCGACTTTCTCACAATAAGGGTGTGGTCATTATTTAAAAACAGGGGAAGGGTTGGTGGATTTTCCCTCAAGCCCGTCTCTTTGAAAGATAACACATTTTTGTTGTTGTTGTTGTTGTTGTTGTTGTTGCTGAAATAAAGGGTACCATATTTTACCCCCTCAAAACCACCAACCTCATCCTTGGTGTTGAATAATGACCACTACCCAGGACCATCATAGTGTTATGAGTATGAGTTACCTTTGGCCTTTGGTTGGCCCATGCCCTATATGTACCCATCCTGATCCTACTGTATAACATCCATAGGAAAGGCCTTTGGGGAATATCTTAGGAACGAGGGGTTTTTCCCAGGAAGGGAAATTCCTGTCACCTGTGTTACTGCCCATTAGATCTAAATGCTGCCTTAGATCCGGACCTGTTGCACCTCAAATGCTAATAATTCTATGGACCCAATAAAATGTTATGCTTTGCTGGTACCAAGGGACCCAAAAAATCATGTTGATGCTAAAACAAGATAACAGATTATTAGCCATCGTGATGAAACGACCCCAGGGTAGGCAAAACCTGATTACATTTTCTAGGAGAATTTCACCAATTCACTCCGTGTGTAGTACAGCTAGAAATTAGCATACTATCAAACTATTGCGCTATAACTTTGCGTATGTTAAATGAGACCTCCAGACACACTAATGCTTTCGTTATGCTCGCCCTGATGATGTATCCATGGCTAGATGCTGAACCCATTCACACAGCCTGCGGTTCATTCTGCGAGCGTATGTGAGCAAACTACAAGGCCGGGGAATCCCATTATAGAGAGCATCGAGAGTGAAATGACAGCTGGTTCCGAATACCATAGTGAACACAGACATGTAAACATATTCTACTATGGACACATTATTTATTTTCAATAGGCCTCATAAGTAAGTACACACAATTGATAACATCTGCTACTCTTCGAATATTTACATTAATGGTTTCTATAATGGAGGGTGGTAATAAGTAAGAAGATAATTGATAGACTAAATTAATTTAGTACACCAGAAGAAAGAGTATCAGAGAATATATAATTTGACAGCTGGCTCGAAATGACTTATAGCATTTAGTAGCTGTCGGTGGGAGGCATAAGTAACGTGGCATACAGCAGTGTTAGATGGGGGCCAATACTCTGTTGATTTATTCTTGTAAGCATTGCCACTAAAGCCAGATGGTATCTCGATAAATCACTACGTGATTTGATTCAACTTCACTTCGCTAGGTGACTGTCTACCTATTCCTCACTAGCGGTATACCAGTGGAGCCACAGGGTGAGAGCCCATTGAACTAGCAAATCCTGTAGATGGGGTTGCTCAGACTCTGCTTGGAGAGTAGAACCACTGCATTCCCTGCATGGTAGGACACCTGCACTATGTTTTGTTACCTGTCCAGGATAGTGCAGTGGTTAGCACATTGGACCCATCATCAAGAGTTACAGGATTTGCTGAAGCTAGTAATTGGAACATAAAGTATGTATACAGGGACCAGTCAAACATGGCGCTGTACAGTGGACATCCAGCTAGGGCGGAATAGGATGGTACACACAACCTCCCATACATTGGTGGTCACTCTAAATACACAACATAATGAATGTTGTGAGAGAAGCCCTGCATATCTCATCATGCACACCTTAGGCCACTCAAAAAGGTGGTTTCTCATCACCAAGGACTGAAACATATGAGGAGGGAGGTTTTTTTCCTTTTTCTAAAATGCATAGTAGGGAAAATAAAAGTTATTTATATCCCATTGTATTACTGGCACTATTAGCTTTAATTTAATACCAAAATAAGTATGCCAATATTCGTCCATTTCTATCATGTTTTTCATAAGAAATTAGCCCCCCCTAAAAAAGAGTTTTTCTCGATACCTGATTTATATGATGTGCGCGTTGATGAGAAACCGTTTTACTTTTTCGAGTGGCCTTAGATGTTATTGGAAATGCTCAAATACTTACTCCATAACGTTCCTCCAGCCTCCTTGTATATCTAACTCAGGCTCCTGATGCGCTAGTTGATTGTACTGTTGATATAAGGGTGCTCCATACAGCTTTACGTGGCTTACCTTCTGCTGAGTCATCAATAGTTCACATAGCTGGCAAATAAGGTTTGTGACACTGACGTGGACTCTTGATATATTGGCACATTTGTGAATAAGATGAACAGTGGATGCTTCCTGGCAGAGGTGTCAAAATGTCACATACAGATGTTTCTGTATAAGGATTAAAGATACCAAGGGTATTCAAATTTCCCCACTTTTCAGTGTCCAATGCCAGTTTTTCCATTCAGAGGGATTTGAAATGGGAAATTGTTTAGCCCTACATTACCATCCATCTGATACCCACACGTGTGTGATTGCTCTTTATAGTAAGGGTATATTCTAATATAATTGTTTCACTCAGCAAGGTGAATGCTGATAAAACCTCTGCCTGTGAGCCGAGTCCTGCTGTGCATACCTCTAATGCAGTCATCGATGGTATACTGGTATACAGCCACCGGGGACTATTTCTTATTGGCATACCCAGACACAATCTTTTTAACCCTAGATCCATATGGAGAGAAATATGCCTAGTTTGCTAGACCTCCAGCGATCAATGTCCCAGGCAGGCCTGTTGCTCCACATATATACACAGAAGCTGATAAGGGGAGGCTCTCTGGGGAATGGGTGGAGAAGCCCACCCTGCCTGGGGGAATAGATATAGGTGGGCAATGGCATTGGTCGCTTCACACCCTAGCAACACTTTGCCTGTGGTATTCAGCTTCTGCACTTACCAATCAGGTGTACACCAGACCCCAGGGCACTCCGGAGTGTGATACCCCTGAACCAGGGCCATTGGAACTGGGTCCCAGCACTGTTAGAAGTTAAAGTAGCTGAGCTGTAGAATCTACCGTCGTTTTACAGTATAAACTACGTCTACGGTGGTACTACCTAGTGTTCATGGACAGTAGAATCCACTGTCAGTTTACAGTATAAAAGGACGTATTTTTGGTTTCAATATCTAGAGTGTATTTTGGCAGCTTTCAGTCCACTTCTGCACCTAGCAGGAAGTGGACTGAAACACAATGTGCTGATGCACTGTAAATAGTTATCTCGGAAATACCATCTTTTCTACTGTAATTTGACGGTAGATTCTATTGCTCATGAACACTAATACCGTAATAAATACTATAAAACTGAATTATATTCTGGTGCTTAGCTACGCTGACTATTAACAGTGTGGGCGCTGGATGCACAATTGCATTTCTTGTGGGAACTGATCAAAGTGATGTTCTATGTGCCCCACCATTGTGAGCAGGGCACTAAGAATAGTTTTATTATGGGGAGGGGGAGGTCTTCCCTAAAAATAATCTGATCCTAATCTATGTAGAACCTTGATGCATATGGCCACAATCTAGTGAATCCGAGTAATAGAGGTCATCAAATTAAAGATCACACATGCTAGCCACGATACCACTAATGGTACCAAGGTACCAAAAAATGTGTTTATAGTGAATCTCCTCTTTGTTTAACAGTATAACTAGACTGGACAAAGTCCCCAGATACCACCAAAACCAGAGCTTTTGTCTGGGCATTTGGATGACCATTTCAGATGGCAACTGGATAGCATGATAGAGGGCGATAATTGCGGAAATTGGTTGGCTGCAGTCGCGCTTTGCTCCCGGATGTCAAGGAGCACTGAACTCTGGGTAGGTAGGGAGGAGCAGGTGGATGGTAAAGGATGAGAGCGTGTCAAGCTATAGTGAGGGCGGAGGACAGTCAGTGCATGTATACAGGATGTTTTTATATACTGTTTCTATCAATGCTCTGCTCTTTTTGTATGAGAAGGTAAAGTATACCATTCCCGTTTATTATACTGGGTAATGAAAAGAGCTTATTCATCTCGGAAGGTATTGCTATGTGACTGCGGGAAGTCGTGGGTGCATGCTGCTCTTCTCAAATTACTTGATTCAGGGGAAAAGAACCAGAGAGAGAAAGCAGAACACAACACATGATTAGATGTTGAGAGTTGTATTATTTTTTATTGGCACAGACAAATCTAATTCACATTAATCTTTCATTAAGAATCAAAAAAATATATCTATATCACTTAGACTTCGCATGACAATACTATATGTATTATGAAAAGCTTTTGGATTGATACTGATTAAATAATCAATATCAATATTTGCAACATCATCTTCTGGTTTCAGTCCAAACTCACAGTGTTTAGACCTGAAAGAGGAGTGAAGAACCTCTTTTCTCTTTTCTCTAATTCGAGTAGAGTGTAACCCATGGGTACAGTAATCTGGTCTTAAAGGTAGGAGTAGCAAGTTACTCATGAGGGGAAAGATACAAACACTCAGAGGTTGATGCCATCCTTTAAAGCACCTGTTTATCTAGTTTAGTCCCTTTAATACCCTTCTGTGGCTCTCTACACAGTGTCTAATGAGCCGATCTTCTCTTTTGATGAGTCTAGTGGGGACGGTCCCACTGTCGGCTACACATTCACCCTGCCTGCTGTAGTTGTAGTCGTCTAAGGTGGGGCCATGCAAAGGCACATTTAGTACATTTAGACACGTTTCACTTTTGCTGTCTTCTCTAGTCATGTATTCAGATAGGTAGAATCTATAATGAATAGTTGGATTCGGATTTAAAATTGATACTATGATAGTTTCAGCAAAACAAACTGTATATCTACAGCGTATATAATACAGCAAATGTAGTGTATGTTTTGCTAATAACGCCATGTTATCAGTTTGGCTTATACTTGGTGCAATGTAGCTCAATTTGACTGACAACTCTATAAAATAGTGTACACTACTTAGTTGGTACTTTAGAAACCATTTATAGAAAAAAACGCATGAGTACCACTCTCTATAAATACCTATTTTCATCTCTTACTCACTCACCTCTGACCCAGACCAAGCCCTCAGGTGTACAGTGTGCAGAGAGTGACCACACATCTATACCCAACCACTCCATCCAATCATTAATGCCCCTTAATAAGACTGGTCCAAAAGAGTAGTTTTTAAATTACATTGAATCCCAACATGATAATCAAATAGGGTTTCATGACCAAAATGAGTCAATGCTAATTCAAACAAGCAGGTTGAGATAGAGAAATAAGTATGCAACCTAAACAGATGAGCAATGAGGTGTTCTCTATAATGACCTGTCTCCGAAGCGTAACAGTGTACTCACCAATTACAAGAAGCTAAACTAAACAACAGTTATCACGAAAGCCATAAGAATACTGGTAATATGGAATAATGGAGGGCATGGATGCTACTAGTTGGTAGGAGCATTGATATGGACATTGGAAAAATATAAATATGAAATAACGTATGGATTCGTGAACTGCTTACGACTGTCAATTACTTTGATAATCAGTTACTGCTGTATTAATTCGTTTTCATAATCATCTCTATTTGGCCTTCTTCCATTTCCGCAATTAGGCAATAATTTACATTAATACAATTCTCCCTGGGTTATCATAGGCCATTGCCTTTTGTCCTGACCTCGTTTTAACAAGACTATCTACATATTTAATTCCTTCGAATATTTTAAGATGTAGAACAGGGTGCATTCTGATTTAGTTGAAATCAAAATATGTTATAGATATCTAACATATACAACCACTCATACATTATACATGTATGAATCCCATGCTACCACCTCCCCATCTGTGGCCCCCCAATCAACATAACCCCCCCCCCCCATAGAGACCAACATGTACACACCCTGCAGGGGTCCTGAAGTACACCCATGGGAACCTGGCAGTGATCAATAACTAATCAATATACACAGATCGATGCACACAGATCGATAGCAGAGTAGAACTGTAGATAACAGAGAGATTACCTCAATGTACACCCTGACCACCTCACCGCCGAGTGGTCTCTGCTGCCCAACTCTCAGTTCAGGCCCCCCCCCCCCCCAACTGCTGGTACTACAGTGGTAGCTACACTGTCAGAAGTACCATGCACAGTGAGTTATACTGTAAATATACAGTATAACTCGCTGTGCAGCTACAATTACTTCTGACAGTGTAACATGTAATACATGATATCTATATAATTATTCTAGTGACATGTACTGGGAAAGGGGACCTTAATGTACCCTGCACTAGGGGCCTTTTTCGCAAATCATGTCAAATATATGCAGCTCAACATTATTATACACAACCCATTAGACACTAAGTGATAACTGGCATAACACATACCATTGTGTTAAACGAATCTGCCACTTGCTATGAATATGATATTATCTGAAGGCTTTATTTGGACTCAAAATAGGTGAATTCATTGTGTTCCTCATCCTCTTATGTTCTGTTCATTCTAAAAAGAAAATAGCATGAAAAACACAGCCTCGGTATAATACCATCCAGCGTGTGGGAGCTGGCCTGTATGTCTAACACCTGTGTCTGGAGTTGGTTATTAGGTGACCTTATATACACCCGATCCTGAGGCAGTTGGCTGGCAGAGACAGTTAAGGATGGTCTGGTCTGGGTCCGGGTATGTGGTCGGTATACAAATGTATAGTATCTGGGGCTTGGTGGTTGGACAATCGGCGTGTATGCAATGTAGTGGGAGTAGGTCGTCAGTCAATCTCCGGCCTTTATGAAATAACTGTGCCTATAGTACTGCTGTATTGCTGCGTACCTAGGTAATGAGAGGAAATTCCAAAGGTCAGCTTTTTGTGATATGACCCAGGCTCAGACTCAACACCAATACCACAGACCTATAAGCTTGCATTGCAATTAGAATCGCAAACTTAACATTATATCAGTCCCTCGTCCTGTGGATATTGGTTGATTGAGTAAGTGAGTGAGTGATTGTGCCTTGGTTAGGACAGCTTAAATGGGCATGTCAGGGTAGGACATAAAACAGGAGTGGTTTCATAAAACGGCAGATTACACCAACACCTGAAAACAAATGTGACATGACCTGGGAAAAGGGACCTTAACGCACCCTGCAATAAGGTCCCTTTTTGCAGATCGTGCCACAAATGATAAATTAAAAAAATCATGATACGGTGGCTTGGCCAGTGTGAGATTCAATTATTATCAGAGTGCTAAGCCGGGCTGCATCTCACTCAAAATGCTAATGTGTATTGAACGTTTTGAAGATAATTATAATTGTGATATTAGATCTTTCCCTTTCCCGCCTTTCTAGCAATCGATTTTTACCCCTTTAGGGCCTTTGTCCCATGGTATACATGTATGAGAATGTGAATTTCTGACATCTCAAAAGACATCAAATTATGTGTGTTATGGAAGTATTTAAGTGGTTTAAACCATCTTCTTCCGATGAGGCCAGCAGGTATACTGGTACACCCCATACTTTATAACTTTGCACAGCTCGATCAGTGGACAGTAGAAATGACCAAAGTATGAAAACCTTCTCCATTAGAAAAACTGATTTCAGGAATAGATTACACTATAAATACAAAAAAAAATAAAAAAATAGACGGCTCCCTGCAGTCTCCTGAAGTGTCTACGAGGTGTCAGCACCCCGGACAGCTGGGATCTCCTGGGTCTTATTTCAGACGGTATCTCTAAAGCCCTCCACATTCCTTATCTTTTCCCACCAGCCTGAGACCTCCAGGGCAAAACCTCCTAGCTCGAGATACAAAAGCCAGACCAGTGCTGAAATAAAGATACAAAAGCAATGGTAATGACAAGAATAAAAAGAAAAGAGGGAAGTAATCAAGGGAGAATGAGAAAAAAAGAAGAGAAGATAAGGTATATAGAAAGGATGTAACCTGGGTATTAGATGAAGAAGAAAATAAGGTGGGAGAGGTGATAGGAGTAGCATAACAATGAAACCAGAACAAAATGTGGCTCTCAGCATTTTCACCAAACTCTTCTAGTACATCCATGCCTATGTCGACATAATATAAGGTCTAGATATAATCACCGTCGTCTTTCGCTGTTACTGATGCGTGCATAAATGTCTATGGGTACCAGCAAGGAATTGTACAATGTATTGTACAGGTCCATGGTACCAGATAGTGTTCTGCGATGAATGATTAGTGGAATGCCGTTCCGTGCATTGTAGAGCATTGTCCAGGTAGGGTTAATGTTGCCTGACTTCGCACACATGCTTTTTTACATGGATACAGGTGTGCACAGAATAGGGCTTCTAGCTCTAAAGAAACCTGTGTCACATAACAGAGGTGATCAGCAAATGTCTATACATGTATTAGGGCCATTTGGGGCGTGTCTATGTCTGGGCATGCTTCATCTCTGCAGTCATGACGAGCCCCAGAACTAGTGAAAATCAGGCTGTATATATATATTCACTAAAGATTTAGCATATTCTGTTTTGGCATTGATACAGCCAAAATAAATTTAGAATAAAGAAGAGTAACTGTTGCATAAAAATCCGACTAAAAGGTCTGCCCCTCCCTCCTAAACCCGCCCATAATTAGCCAATTAGGTCACAGAGCAACTCAGGGTCTTACTCATGAAGCCAGCAAGGGAGTCTGTCAACTGCTATAAGACTCATAATTATATATGATCCCTGTCAGAGGCATGGTGTAAGAGCTTCTTAAATGTGGTAAGGTGGGAGCCCTGTTCGTAAATAATGTCTGGCCCTATATGAGACATGCTCCTTACCGGTTGCCTAGTGACACTGGTAGCCATATTACCTGACATATTACACAGTGGGGTTTGGTAACTTAGCAATGCAAGGCTTTATACCTTTTTGCGGAATACCACTCCCTACCTGTATTTGGACTTGGTGCATGATCACCATGGTAAAACACTAGGCTGGTTGAGGGTGAGGAATTTTCAACAAAAGTATTTTTTACTCTTTTTACCTATTATGTTATCCATATTCAATATGTAAGACTATGGGCCCTACACCAAAATAAAGTATATTCATGATGGCCTTTGTCCAAATATGATGCATTTATTGTATGATACAATTATTTTCTGCGCAGGCCTTGGCATTTCTCAAAATATTATAGTTTTTTTCTTTTTATTCTTTCAAGTAGGCCTATCACATCAGTTTGAATTTTATCGCAAAAGGCCATTTACAATCATTCACTCTCCTTTCCCAAGTCATTGAAGAAGAGAAAAACTCCTTCAGGTGTAGGAGCACTTTGTAGGAGCTGATTAGATACTGGATCTAACAGAGAAAGTGAATTGGAAGGAGGAATATAGAACTTCCCTATTACAACTTTTTGAATAGAGTGTGAACGAATAGCTGCAGTAATTCAGCTATCTGGTCCCCGAAGTTGGTCAAAAGTGCAACACACCAGGGAGGCTAGAGTTATTCATGACAGTAAAGATCCAGGCACCCAGAGGTTGATATAGTCGTGTAAAGTACCTCCTTATCCAGTTTGGCCTGACCCGTTTGCGGCTCTCCACACAGTGCCTAATGAACTGATCTCCTCTGTAGATGAGTCTGGAGGGGATGGCCTCCTCTGCCCCTCTGTATGAAGCTGTGGCCATCTAGAGTGAGGTCATGCCAGGAGACTGGGTCTAGTGGTGGTCCCTGCTAACCATCTTCCACCAGACATATAATTTGGATATAATTTGGTTAGCCCTTACTTTTCAACGTAATACTTACCTGGGGACAAATGCTCTCTATGGTGTAGGCCTACTCGAGTGTACCAGAGACCAATAATGAGTACTCTCTTATCCTTCACCTTTTCAGCTCATTATTTTCAATTCAATTTTTATTTCAACCCACACATATTGTACAAATATAAAAGTACAGTTATGGTGCCTTCGAGTGTGCCTATGTGTATCAGTATGTATTCAGATCTATGTACCTATGTACACAGGTGCTGTTCCAAGCTGTGCACAACCAGCTGTACTTGGCAGCATTTTGAAAGCAGGGAGTTCCCCCAAAGATGGCTTGCAGATTGGACCTGGTTGGATACTGGCATGTATACTAAGGCCAAAAAAAAGAAAGGTTTGTTTCAGGTAACATGGTCAGACAATGTAGGGTCGGTAGGTCGGATTTTTTTTTTTTTAACTTTTTTTTTTAACATGAAAGGACCAGCCAACCTCTCCGAAGACCCAAAATTTGACCAAAAAAGGGTAAAAATATGGACATTTCTTCAACATTGCATAAAAAACGTAGGGTCGGCCCTGTTTTGGTAGGGTCGGTCGGGTGACCTGAAACAAACCTTTTGGCCTAAGTCTTGTTCCATAGCTGATATATCACAACAGGCTGTGAATAATTATAGTCGCCACCATAACTGGTAGCACAACTTTGCTCCATAAACCGTTATGACAAAAGATAATGGAAAAACATTAATATTTGGTCTCCCAACACACAGATCGTTATACGAGCTGTCAAGTTGCAAAAACTGCATTGCACCTCAGATGGTTGTGTTTGATATTTAGGAGATAAGAACTGCTACACTGACTCTGGGTCAGTATCCAGTTTACAGGAAAAATATTCAAAAATGTTGCTATAAATTTTCTTTCTGATCAAAAGTACTTCTCACCGACACAGAATAACCATTGCTTGGTTGCGAATATTACTACCTCCGTGGATGTGGGGTCTAAGATGAATTCAGACTAGGAGGTAGTCCTTTTATATTATTAAATGTTGTGTTCTTTTTCGCTCCTACAACAGTTAATCTAGCCTTCCTGTACCCAACCTGGTCATCGGCGGTGAACCGAAAGCCATTACTGTGTACATTAAGGAGTGTGTAGTAGATCTGGAGCCTTCATCCCTCAGTAAGTGCCAGTCACTATCGTTCTGGACACTTTCCTTTCATGCGGTTAATGGGATGCATTGGAGGTGCACAGCAGAACTAATTTAGTATAGTTTATATATGAAGAGTTTGGATGCAAAACGACATAAATACACATGATCATAAAATGTCACTTTTGTGTCCATTTTTCATATTTCTTTGAAGTAAGAGTGCTTATTTCGTTTTTGAGATAATACCTTTAGCAGTAGAGAGCAACATCTTATGTCATAATGTTTATTTTAAACATTACACATGCAGGATTTAAGAGTCATACACACAAAAACAATATCTAGTGATATGGATTTATGTCGTTTTGCAAAAAAACACTTTTGGATTTATGTCGTTTTGCAAAAAACTGCATTTTAGGCAGGCTCTATCTACTATTTGAGGACATTTTTGAATAAAAATTTTCCACAATTTTTTTTAAGCTTGCCCTAGCCTATGGCTCTGGGCAGTTTTTTCCCGTTTATGTATTTTGGCGCCTATGTCGTTTTGCATCCAAACTCTTCATATTTATTTTTTAGATAATATAGAAGGTTGGCTTCTCATTCTATGTTTTTGCTGGAACTATTGTGGGTATGAACACCACCATCACATTTTGTGTAAGTTAATACAAAGAGACTAGTGGTACCATTTACAACGAGGAATATGTACTCTCCAAGCACCTTCTTGTCTCCGTTAAGTACTATCACAACTCGTTCTCAAACGTGTCTCTCCTGTGGATGGTAGAGATCACATAATAACTACTTGTGCCACCTCTATACTGAATCTAGGAGCTGCTGGCAAGCCCTCCAACTGTGAGGTTTCGTGGTCCTTATTGATAATATCAACTAAAATCTAGACAACATCTAAGTCTCATATTTTAATGCACACGTTAATTGCAAGGTCAGATAATAGTGCAAATGATTGGTCTCATCAAGATACATCTCACTAGAATATTGTCATGGTCATTTCAGGTAGACCCATTATATTCTGATAATTCTGTGTATCTGAATCATGAATATTATGATGATAATATGCATAATACTGGACTGAGTGTCCACATTGAATTGTAAATGTATTTTTAGAAAATCACCAAGTGAAATAAAAATACTTTATAAACTCAAAATAACCATAGCAACCAAAATTGGCCCCCATAGCAACCAAATATGAACAAAACTTAATTTTGATAGTGCAGATGAGAGATCTCGATATCGATACAGCTTCAGAATATAATGATTGTTGTCCTGGTTCTTATTTCTCCATGGTAACCAATACGAATTTGATTTTATGTTACCACAGCAACCAAATATATCTCTATATTTGGTTTGAAAGTCTTACACTTTATATATACATATATACTTTTTAGGTTAAATTTAAGAGAAACTGTTTGTCTACCCACATTTTATAACCAAAAGTGCAATGGAAAAAATATCTACTTCTTATGTCAACAGGCAGGTTATGGCAAGAACACACGTGACCGACCGAGACTATTGGGCATGCTGATGTATGGGAGCAGAGTGTAAAATGACATGTGGAAATTGTCGCAGAGTGCTCATCAGTTACATGCAGCCGAGCCGAAAGGACAATTATCATAAAAACACATACAATATTGGTAATACGGTGATTCAGTGCAGTGGAAATGGATGCTGTTAATGGCGTGGGATAATGGTAGGGAAGTTAGGATGGTATTATTAATGATGATAGATTAAATTATGATGGATATCGGCTTATTTACTTTTTATCATATTTACTTGATGGTTTTGATATATTTTATTTTGATTGCAATTTCAGTAATATCTTGATGCCTGAAATCATTTTAAGGTCAATCTCAATAACATGATATTCAAAATTGTGATGACTACTCGATCCTATTCGATTACTACTTCCCCCCCCCCTAAATGTAGCCATTTAACTTTATTTTAATTTCTGTGGTTGCCATAATCATAGATCAGTTACAGGTAAAACATATACTACACATATATACAGACTGGACTTTTATTCTGGAAATCTAACACTTAGGAAATTAACGTGTTAAAGAGATTAAGCCTGTTCTACTGGACAACACAATTTCAATCAGTTAACAATATTGACAAGGGTTTGTGTTGCTGTAAATGCCATTGCGAATATAATACCAGAAAGATACCATGGCAGACTTTCGCCTACATAAAACCTCCCATGATACTGCATCCCTAGCTGCTGGCTCATACTAGCCCAACCCCATTGACTATTAGAGCCAAACATGTACACGCCCAGCGGGGTCCTGAAAGACACCCCTGGGAACATGGCAGTGATCAATAACTGATCAATACACACAGATCAATGATGGAGGATAGTGTAGATAACATAGAGATTACCCCAATGTACACCTGACCACCTCACTGCTGACTGGTCTATACTGCTCAATCATATGTGATGCTGCTGGGAATATATATCTCAAAATGGTGGGTGTGGTAGGATTATAATTACTGGACATCGATTCTCTGTCTCTTTGTAGCTCTATAGTGATCGATGCCCAGTTTTATACTTCAGACCAGTGGCTCATTTTGGCTGTTTTTCGCCTCACAGATTGCTCCTAGTGCAAAATCCTGACTAGGTGTCAATATATTCTCTATGCCAATGTGTAATATGAGGGTAGAAAACAGTGGAACCTCAGTTAGAAAAAATCCTACTGAACAGTTTTTGAGAAAATTAGGGGTTTGTTGCCTTTTTTGCTGTTTTTAGTACATTTCCTACATAACCCGTGAACGTCAGCATTTCTCAATTTTCAGGTATTTAGAATTAGAATTTGACATGTTTTTATTCGCAGTAGGATTCCTGAATACCGAGCCATTCTACACAGGGTGTTATTTTGAAAAAATATAAATCATTTGATAGTGTATTTGGTCTCCGAAATAGAGGGAGTTTGGTCATAGTTTAATTGATTGTTGACAATCCAGTCAAGGGCTATTAGGTTCAGTTCAGTGCAAGTTGCAAAACAAGTGACTTGCACTTTTTAACTTGACCTCATGTCCACTATGTAGGTCTTCACTATGCATGGGTCTATCCAGAGTCCATCAATGAGATCACGCATAGAGGTAGATTCCGCAGCTTTTGACGAAAAAGTTCAAAATCGCAAAGAAGTGAAATTCACCTAAAAACCCCCTATCCCAGTGGGCACAGAACATTGAATCAACATTGAAAACTGGTTGACAATGTTGATTCAATGTTGTTTCAACGTTGACTCAACATTGAACTGCCTTTTGTGCCCACTGGGATTTGGTGAGAAAAAAGTTCAAAATCGCAAAAAAGTGAAATTTGCCTAAAAACACCTGATTTGGCGAGAAAAAAGTTCAAAATCTCAAAAAAGTGAAATTTGCTTAAAAAACCCCTATTTGGCGAGAAAAAAGTTCAAAATCACAAAAAAGTGAAATTTGCCTAAAAACCCCCTATTTTGGCGAGAAAAAAGTTCAAAATCGCAAAAAAGGGAAATTTGCCTAAAAACCCCCTATTTGGCGAGAAAAAAAGTTCAAAATCGCAAAAAAGGGAAATTTCCCTAAAAACACCCTATGACTCTAGCATGAATGCAGACACTCATGGACACAGACTCATGTACACCCACACAGACATACACATAGGCATGAACATGGCCTTCTCCTTCATATAGCAACCTATGTATTTCTACTTTGATGAGACTGAATATAGCTTTCTGTTAGAAGGACTCTGATACATGGATGTCGATGTCCAGTTTTAGATATATGCCCATATAGTGCATTGGAGTGCTATAATGTTGGACTGCTGTATATTTATAGAGACCCATACGACACAAAACTGTACATTGGTCAAGAAAATGAGGCATCAATGACTGTGTGTAATGGTTCCAGGCGAGGTTATTGGCATTCTGATACAACTAACCCTCAGACATGAACTCATCATTCATCAATATCAATGAGTTATATAATACATATTGATGTCCAGAACTGTATATTTAAAACTTAAATTAATAATTCAGCTGCAATCGGTCAGGTATCGTCCCATTCTCAGCCTATGTGTTTGGTAAATTTGGATGAAAAGTCTAATGCAGACTTGCCTTATTTTATATAAATGGAATTGGAAGCTTGGTAGAATCGTATTTCCATACAAGTATGCAAATATTTAATTCATGTTATTGTTACAATGCAGTACCACCTATGTAGGACAAGTAAGACAATACACATCCCCAACCTACACGCTAGGTGACTGGGCTAGTAGTGATGGATAATGTCTGGGTTTGGGACAGGTTATGGATGATCTTTTATCTACCTCCATCTAATCCTGGGTGCTGGTTGTCTGGGGGCAGTGAGGGATGATACATGATCTGGTTAGAGATGATCAGGAACAGCGACTGTGGTCTAGTGGCAGGTCACTGTACAACCGATATCTGTATCATAACCGCTATATGTATCAATAACATTATAGGGGTTAACCATCCAATCGCTATCGCCACTCAACTTGCAGCTGTGTGTTACAGCTGTGTGTTACAGCTGTGTGTTACAGCTGTGTGTTACAGCTGTGTGTTACAGCTGTGTGTTACAGCTGTGTGTTACAGCTGTGTGTTACAGCTGTGTGTTACAGCTGTGTGTTACAGCTGTGTGTTACAGCTGTGTGTTACAGCTACAGCTCCTGTGCACTATGACTCTGAGTCAGATGACTCTGAATTGATCAAACAAAGTTAAATGGAGGGTGGTATTAAAAGGACAATTTTTAATCATTGGCATAATGTTACAACAGTGAAATGTCACCCCAGCCTTGTGTCAATAATACCATCTGTCCACCAGCAATAATACCATCTTCACCAGAGATCGGCCAATATCAGAATCCCAAAATCAGCCCATTTCCCATAGATGCATTGACTCAACCATGGCCCAATGCATCTCTGCTGAATGTCTCTGCTACCTTGTCTAGAGCGCACTCCCCTCCAGGGTGCTGGTTGACTTAGTGAGGGATGGTATGTGTCTGCTGCAGGTTATGGATGGCCTACTCTCTACTGTGCTAAGATTAGGCACCAACGAGGGGTGGTTTCATAAAAGAAAAGATTACATCAGTACAGAAAATCCCTCCTGCTTAAACGGTGTGAGGAACCGAGGTGGTGCATTCCAATTTGTTTTTCTTATCAAATGACTTAATTTACATTGCCCGATATTGGACAACATGTTGCACATATAGCTTATACTACATTGTAATGATAACAAAGTTCTGAATATGGAAAGAACTATTTTTCAATTGAAAACATTGCCAACATAACTTTCAGAATTCCTATGTCATGGAAGTGTAGAATTATCAAGCATAGTCTTACAGGTAGTGTCAGGTAAGCTTAATGGCATTTCCTTCACGTGAAATTTATCAATTATGACTAACTGTGAGGCAACTGTGGAGAGCTCCCACGGAGGTTCTGCAGACCAGACCGTGCCTTAATCAATACATTATTGTAGTCTTTGTTTTAGCCAGGAGTTTGTAGTGGTTGCATTATCCAGCGGATTAATAAAGAGCGAAGAAAAAACAAACATCGAAATTTAATAGTGAAGGCTGAAAGGGGGAATGAAACCATAAAAAACTGTGAGAAAACTGCCTGAAGAAGCACATCTATGAGAAAAGCCCCCCCTTCAGAGGCGCAGAGCACTGAAACTTGCTCAGCCCGGCAACTCAGCATCTACATTAATTAATGAACTGTTCACGAGAGACTCTACTATCTATACTTCACTTTTACATCCTGTCTGAAAGGGGGTGCCCTGGTGGCTCATTAATGAAAAACTTCCAGTGTACAAAGATTTTTCAGCCAAATAAAAATATTCAAATACAATATAATTAAAAAATCAAAGCACTGCTGATAATTATGTTGCAAGGAAGATATCCTTCAAGCTATTTGCCACTATTCGTATTAGAATGGACTAACTATTGTTTAGATAAAGTGAGAAGAGACTGAGAGGAATCTGATGAGAAAAGTTCTTATGTGAAACCCCATTTATTGGGCCATCTATACATTTAAAAACATGTACACACACATAATTATAATGTACACACACAATGTTGGTCTCTGGTCTTACTGGACTAGCATCCTAAATCCCCTGTTAACAGTCCTGAGTAAGGTACTACTAGTTCACAGGAATAAGTGAAAAGGGACAGGTGGGGTGTTTCCATGGTGACACAAAGGACATTTTAGGTGTAAACTAACACACACTATATCTTTTGCTACCTTGTGAGGCTGCATACTAGCGCTCCCCCCATGTCCCCATACATAATGGCTGTCCATCCTCCGCTAGGTGGCACCCCCTGTACGTCTGGGTCCTCCTGGGTCCTATTCTAGACACTATCTCTGAAGGCCTCCACTTCCTTATCTACCCTCAACAGGCAAAAGCCCCCAGGGCACTCCTCTTGGTCCAAGATACAAAGGCCAAATTGGGGCTGGAATAAGGATACAAAAGCAAAGAAAATAAAGTAGCAAGAAGATGAAGAAAAAAATGAAAGGAGGGGATATAACCTGGGTCTTGTATAAAGAATGAATACTTTGAAAGATGTGAGGGGGTAGCATATTGAGGAAACTAGACTAAAGTGATGCTGAAAGGCAAGGATATAACCTTGGTTTTGTGTAAAGAATGAACACTTTGAAAGAGGTGAAAGGGGTAGCATATCAAGGAAAGTAGACTAAAGTGTGTGTATAATATAGGACTAGCAGAAAAAGGTGCCAGATAAAGGTTGTCTTCATCTGTATACCAGGTCATGGAGTAAAGGGGGACGGGCAGAGAGAATGTGACCTTTGGGGTGCTACCACTTTTGCGTCGGAGTCTTGGGGTTTGTAATTCATGCAACACTATACATGCAGGCTCTGACTGCTGATATGTAATATTACCAAATTTCCAGCTCACTTGCTCTCTAAATCTAAATAAGTTTCTCATTAAATTTTATTCACTCAATTATTTTCTTACTCATTAGCTCATGAGGAATCGGTTTACAAATTGGAAAGACCACTTATCTGATCGGCCAAAAACCTAGTTACCTTGATCTAAAGTGGGTTAATTGGGGGTATGATTCCCCATGTGTGTATCAGCACCTTGTGAATTTGTAGTAATCCCTTGGTGGAAATCACTGTAGAATTGGGGCAAGGGTGTACATCTACAGTAGATCCCACTGTAAATCCACTCTACAGTAGACTGGTAGATTCTACTTTAGATCTACAGTAGACTGGTAGATTCTACTTTAGATCTACAGTAGATTCTACTGTGTACCTACACTAACTTTTTACAGTGTAGGCTAGCTGGGTAAAGGCAGACTCTGCTAGTTCTTCAGACCTGAAACTTGTATCACGTGACAGTGGTGGTTATGTCAGGCTATCAGGGTCACATGGGGGTGTTTACCTGTGTCCCTGCCAGATGTGACTATAGTGAAGTGAGGTATACTTTATCCCTGTATGTCACAGTCAGTGATGGTGAGTTATAATTCTCTATGAATAATCATATTTCTTGCAAATCCCATAGATGCATTGACCTTTCGTCACATAATATCAGTGGTGGATTAGATCTACAATTTTGAGTGGAGGCCAAGTGTGTCATTGCAGGCCATTTTGATGACCCCTGAATTGTGAGAATCAATTTCACATTCTTCAAGATAAAATATAATCACAAAGGGAAAACAACGACCCCCAATCACCAAGTTCCAGTACCAAGATTTTAGCTGTATTCAGCATTCAGTCTTTTTGTAACGGAAAAACTCCAATGTCAAGTTTGCAAGAAGTCAGGAATTTACAAGAAAAGTGGGCCAAAATGTGAGCCCCTCCCTCTAATTCATGATATTTCTTTGGACGATTAGTCCTCTTCGGCAAATCCTTGAACAATAAAATTAATGCGTCACACACCAAGCCAGCAAGGGAGGTCGCCGACTGCTCAGACACCTGCTATATGGTCATGTCAGAGGCAGGGTGTTAGAGCTTCTTACAGGTGGTCACTTGGGAGCTGCCCTGGTCGTAAATACTGCCTGTCTCCCGTAGAAGGCGTTAGCGACATGCTCCTTACTGGTTGCCTAGCAACACTGGCAGGCATATTACCTGTGTTGTGTAGAGAGCTAGGGTACCTTAGCAACACAACCCTTTCCACCTGTGGGTTTATTCACCTTTGAGTTAAAATAAGCCATGAACTTTCATCTTTTGATTCGAATGAAAGTATGTGTTTAATTTTGTGTATAATTCCATCAAACATATTGTTATTGGAAATATGCATGACACGTGATATAATCTTATACATATTAAGTTATAAGTGGGAACAATATGAAAGACCTTCAGCTGTGTCTCACATGGGTTCCTATATAATCAAATAAAGAAGACAGAAATGGCATGACATAGTGCCTCAAGGGCCTCTGCCTATTGCTTCTACATCCAAGCAGGCGCTTCCCCTTCTTTATCATTCCATCATCCCTCGCGCAGTCGTCGCATATCACCCTCTCTTTTCTCTACCCCCTCCCCACGTGTCCCGTTAAGGTGATAACTACACGGCTGCAATCAGGGCTGGATATTTCTGGGTGCTTTATGAGTGATGCCTAGATTATAAGCTTACTCCTACCCCTCACATCCATCTGTATGATGTATTTATAAACATCTGCTACCCACTCCAACTCATACTTACATGCTCAGATGCTTACCCGCCTACCCGCCTGCCTGCCTTTTCCCCTCCCTGCCTCCCTGCCTCCCTACCTGTCTGCCTGCCTGTCTCCTTCACTCCCTGCATGTTTTCCTGCCTGCCTACCTATCTCGCGCAATGTATGGCTCCCTATATGTGCTTGCCTGCTGCTTGCCTCCCTTTCCGGCTGCCTGCTTGTCTCCTTCCATGCCCCCAGCCCCTACATCCAGACTTACTTCCCCTGTGCCTCCCTGCCTGTCTTCCTCTTTCCTGCCACATCCCTACCCACCCTTATCCATTCCCATGATCTATCCCACTCCATCCGCCCTCCCTGCACGCCTTCCTCCCTCACTGTATGGCTCCCTATCTAGTCCTGCTTCCTCTGTCCTCCTGCTTGCCCCCATTTCTGTCTGCTTGCTCCCTGCCTTATATGTTTCTATCCCCTGCCCCTGCCCCCTGCCCCCTGCCCCCAGTCTGCATGCCCCCTGCTTCCAGACCTTCCTCCTCTGTGCCTCCCTGCCGCCCTGTCTGTCTTCCTCCTATTTCTGCCACATCCCTACCCATCCTCGTTAATTCCTATATACCTATCTCACTCCATCTCCCCTCTCTACTCCCACCTTTCCCCATCACAGGATTTCCCACCCTCCTATCCTAAAGGCAATCCTTTTTCTTAGTAAGTGAAGTCCCGTTTAGCCTCAGCTTTCCTACTACATTCACTGCAGCTTTTATATTTACTCCACTATAGCTTTAGAGGTCTATTTTATGTCACTATAAGCAAACATCTCTTTTATATTTCACCGCGTCGTTCTAGAAAATGAGGTGCTAATTGTAAGCTATTTGTAAGCTCTCCTTATCTACACAGTAATGTATATTTCCCCGTGTCTGCTTGTCTGCTACAGGCCTCTGGTTTTCGTCTAATGAGTCATGGCAGAATAGTGAAAGAAAAAATAAGTGGAAAGAAGCATATTACTGACACTATGACACTATACAGTAGTAGTGCTTACCTGCTTACACGTCATCTGCTCAGTGATATAGGATTGTATATATGTAAGGAAGTCTGTGCTACAACCCTTTAACACTGAGGGAACGACATGGTTACTATAGGTGAGACTGTGCCATACTAAGGGTCACTGTCTATAATATACAAAGATCCTGTTTCTGTGACGTTGAAATCAATTCGGTTAATACATCTCTAGAATATGACTGATGCTTGCGTATCATATCTAATATATCTAGAACTGATTGTATAGGCTAAAAGACACACAGTTGAAGACACCTGCTACCTGAAACGGCCACTCTCTACACCTCCATCCCAGCTGCTAATGTAGCCTATTGTTGGGTAGAGTCACCATGACACATACCTTGGGTTAGACGATTGCATTTGTAGTTAACGATGTAGGATGGGCCCTGTTGGTGTTCCTTCTCGATAACAATAAAAATATGTACTGTTGAACACAGATAGAATGTTAGGCATGCTTGGGTAAATTCAAATGCAATTGTCCGAAGCCATAGGCCTGAGTGTCCCACTCATTGTGAACCCACCTTAACAGAATCTGTAAGATTCGGCCATGTCGACAAATATAATTATTGAAGAAACGGCCTAACCAGAGTTCTCTAAAGACCTCATATCCCACCATGACGCCACATCTTAAGGCCACATTATCTGTCAGCTTGTGGTCAAATCATTTTAGGGTGACCTCGGACAGGGACATTCTATAAAAGTGGAACATCCAGAATTGAAATTGCTTGAATGAAAGAAATTGCTAAAAATGTGCTGCATACCGGCTCCATATTATATCAATCATATTCATTTTAAGAGGATTGCTCACAATTGAATGTCATTTATGGGCAAGAAGGATTCATATAAGGAGCTCCTTTGGGCCCAGCCATATGGCCATGTGTCTGTCAGATTGTATTACAAATATACTGGAATAAATCTACAAAAGAAACTAAATCCAAGTGTATGACTCAGGAACTGTGTCATGCCCCTGCATGGTGAATCTACCCTACTAGATCTCTCACATCACCCATGGTTTCTAGATCCACACGATCAGAACTAATGTAGCTCATAAATTGAATTTATTTTACGACACTAAGCCCCGCTGTTTACCATTTTACGATTACCGTTCCTGGGTAATGCCCACTGTGAATCGACAGGTTAATATACAAAAATGCTGCGTCATGCTGGCAGAAGGGTGGCCATTAAAGCTACTCTGATGGTCGATACAAAGTAAATACATGTTTACTACCAGCTTGCATGTGGGGATTACATTTTTCCTCCTCACCATCCCATTCCCTAGACAGTTAATATGTTTTAGTAGGGAAATGGATCAAGAGGAAAAATGGAGGGAAATTGATCAAGTGTCGCTTGTCACGGCAGGAGGCAGAGACATTGGCTTGGTATGAATATAAAAAGGCAGGGGCAGTAGGCAGAAATGAAACAGACAGGGCATCGACGGAAAGTATGGCGAATTGCTTATATAACGCTGTAGCACGTCATCTTGTGTGGGCCGCCATACTGTCACTGTTGTAGGGAAATATTGCTTCTTATAGAAAGGTAAAATTAAGGTGTGGGTAGGAAATGTAGAGTGAAAGTGGCGGTGGCGAGCCTAGACTGTTAAAAGTAAATGTACCTGATTAGTAGAATCTACTCTAGTTTTACTGTATAAACAGTTGATAAAAGGACATATTTTTGGGTTCACTATAAACCGTGCATAGCGAGTGTGGGAGAGGTGCAAGGGAAGGGTTGGAGGGAATGTAGTGGGTGGGAGGCATGAAGATGAGAAATTCATTGAATTAACATCAAATCAACCTTAGTATGCCACTGATTCATCTGGGGGCGTAGATAAGTATAAATGATAACATCCATCAGATCATTGTTAACACCTGATATATATCTGGTTGAGTACGGTGACACCATCTGATTGTGCTCAACCTTAGTTGCCCTCACATTATTAGTGGCATATCGTAAACGAATAACTATACAAATATCGACACGTATTCTGACATCATGATTTTACACTTGACTTGATTATGCTTTTTGAGCACTTGGAGTTGGAGTTGGACATATACCTTGAGACGGACACTTGATTTTGTGGTCATACAAGCAGTTCAAGCCCTTGATTTGTGAATAATAGTAAAGTTTAAGTGCTATTCTTTCCAGAACACAAAATCTAGAAATAATAGTGTACATAACTAACCTCAAATTTCACTGTCCGTCTTAGGGTATGTTTCCCACTCATTGTGAATCTAGCCTAACCAGATTTGACCTTACAACTGACCTTGATTTGACCTTACAATTGACCTTGATTTGACCTTGTATTTCCCTCTCTGTGTTTGTAGGGGCGAGTGGACTGTGTATGCGTGGGAAGGGCGCAGTGCGGCCGGCCACAGGGATGGCACGACGCGCCCCACGTATAGGGGATCTGCCAAGGTAGGAACAACTTTCTATCTTAAATATGCAATCTCATCCCTCACGAGTTAGTTAGAACGGGGTGCTAGGAGAATGACCTGCATGCTATTGCCCCTTAAGTCATTTACACATGTATTGCAGGGGGGGGGGGGCAAGATGGACGTGCCAGGAACAAAGGGATGGGCGAATCGGATATCTTGTTTTCTCATTTTGTTTTTTAATGAAATCTCTATTGAATTTCTATTGTATACTGGGATGGGGTTTCAAAATACAATGAAGAACGATGAACATGGGTGAGAAATTACTCCTGTGGAGCACCGGTAGCTATAGGTGTAACACTCTGCTAATTTATATGCAGGCCTATTAAACTTATTGTGAAAGTATACAAATTATTCTCGGGCAAAAAAGAAAGTTATTTGAGATGACCATATAAATGAAATACATGACAGAGCAAGTAGGAACAACATATTAGTGTTTTCCATAAAAGCTAGAATTAATCCAGATTGAGGAAACAGTAAAATGAAACGGAGAACTGAGACACGGAGTGCAGCACCTGACACTTCTAGGTAAGGCAAAAAAAAGAGGTGTGTTTCAGGTTACATGGTCTAAAAATCTAGGGTGGTCAGATTTTGTCTCTGCTTTTTTTAAAAACACTTCACATTAGCTTGAAAGTACTAAGAAATTAACTCGCGAACCCCAGTGCCAACTCACCAACCATCGCCTTAACTCGTCGAACCTCAACTCGACTCTAGAATAGACCAAAAATGCCAAAAAAAGTGTTTTTTTTTTTTCAAAGTGGATAAAATAGTCTAAGGTCGCCTCTGTTTTGCTAGGTAGGGTCGGGGTACACGAAACAAACCTTTAATGTTTTTTGGCCTAGAGGAGCTTTACTCTACATGTATTTATGTTATCAAGCGCATGTTGAACGTAGCAAAAAACACATTCTTACTTGACGATACGAAACAAAATATTGACCATACAAGACAATAATCCGAGTAACCATTAAGTCAGTATACATTAGGGCGTGTTGTACTTTTAACTAGAAGGGGCAGTTCGGTGGATTGGGAAAGGTATGACGCGCGCGGGGGGGGGGGGTGTTAATAATTTTATAAAAGTATTAATCATTCGAAAATTCCACCGGCTGTTGCAAAATGACTAATTTAACTATTCAAATCTAAATGTTATAATGTTCTGTATTCATAGAAATTAGATTATGTGTTTATGATGTAAACGATTAATATAATCTTAGCCTTATTTCTATTCAGTTACTCGGGTAGGCAGTTACCCCAATAGAATACTTATATTATCTATGACATGCTATATCAAAACAGTACTCTAGGAGATAATCTAGTTCTCCCATCTGACTTTAGGGTATTTGTGGGCTCTGGCTTGTAGGTTCCCGTGCTTGACACCTGGGGGCGACTGTTGACTGGTGATCAACCAGAGGCCGCAGTGTATGGCCAGTCTCTTTGGGTTGTACCTGTAGGCTACTATACATGTAGGCCACCTGCAGGGCTGCGAGGATAGAAGTAGAAAGAGATACAATTAAGCAGACTAATAGACATAATATCCACTCATTGGTAGAAAACAATTGTTAACGTACGCATTTGCGCCCTGATGAAATTCTAATTGAGGAAGCTGTTTGTTGGTAGTTTAAAACCGAATGTGTAAAAGTATGAAATAATTCAATATTGGCAAATCTAATTTCAGTCCTGTTAAAACTGATTTATAGCAAGCTAGGGTGATTTGAAACAACATTATATGAGTTGGTCTACAAGATTTAGCCTCCACCACTGCTCTATAGGAGGATGAAGCGTGTCTCGGCATGTTGTATGCTCAACTGGCCTACATCGCAGAGCCAAGTCGCCAGTTCAGTATAATACATTTATAAGTAGCCTGTTTTAAATGAGGAGTGGAGTCAGTCAGAAACCCTGCCATACCTCCCCTCCTATTCCCCTGTAAAGGTCGTGTTCATACGTAGCAGCTTAACTCTTCATAAATGGTTGGTGATATTTGAACGAAAAAGCATTGGGGAGGGGGGGGGGGTGCAGAGCCCCCCCCCCCTCAGGTCGGAAAGTCACAGAAATTAAGGGCTCCAGGTAGCAAACCATTATTTTTAATTATAGCCAAATTTGTCAAAAAGCCAATTATTGCACCAGGTCGCCTGGAAAAAGGTCTAGGTCGCCAGGTCGCTTTTGACCCATCTGGGCCCACATTGGGAGTGCTCGTATGACCATTCCTGAATATAACAGTGTATGGTTAACACGTATACCCATTATTTTCACAGGGACTGGTTGGATTAAAAAAAAATCTTTCAAGCACATACATACATTTATACTGTACTTGGGTGCAATGGTCACTATCTTTAAGGCGATCTCATTATGAAAGGGAAAAAATGATTGTGATACAAAACGGATGAGAAAAGGTTAACATATTTTAATAAAATCAGTTATTGACACATTTATATGCATATATAACGTTACGCTGAGATACCACGTGGTTCCAATACCGCTGTTGTCAGTGTGGGAGTGTGTTGGTGTGTGTGTGAAAGCTGAAAGCCGCACACGTGTGCGCACCAATAACAAAAGCAGACGACACTTTAATATTTATAAACCTTCCATTCCCCGCGCCGTATGAGTCAAACAGCCCATACGGGATGTGTGATATACTACTTCTACACGAAATACCAATCTCGTTAATTAGGTCTATAATTAAAAGCAGTACATCAGAGATAAAAGCAGAATTGAGAGTTAAATTTCATATTTGATTCTACGTGTTGTTGGGTTTTGGGTTCGTATTGCCTGTCCTTGCTCATGTTGACCTTGGTACTAGGTACCAGGCTTGCGCTCCTTCCGAGGATAAGGTTCCTGGCAAACAATTCTGGCGGTCTATGAACATATCGGATATGAAACAAGGTCAACTGAGTCTGTTATATAGCGGCAGAATGGCAGTGTGTTTGGGTCTGCAGTTAACTGAGTGACTGCCATGGATTGTATACCCACAGTACAGACCCCGGGACTGCCTTAACACAGGAGTGTGTCAGTGTGTGGGGGGAGGCATACACGTGCTGTTGTTATAATTGCAGGACTCTACTCTAGGTAATCAACACTGCAGCTACACCTGTACTGTTGGAGACTGATTTTAGGATATAGCTCTATACTGGAAGGTGGCTCACGTGGGGCAAAGACAACACAGAAGTATATACAATCGCTATTCACACAACTGCATATACATGAGGAAGTAAATGGTCCTATATGTAGCGAGCTCAATGTCGAGACTGGATTACTATTGCACATGAACTACTCACCGACCCAAGCAATGGGCACCTACGGATTACAATGCGTTGGATCATATAGGATGGACAATCAGTGACTATAAAATCACCAATCAGGATTGGCGGATCAATATATACAAAGGTAACTTCCATTACCTGGATAACGAGTCTGCCAAATTTCACCATAACCATAATTCTCTTCAATTGGATTATTATATGAAAAGGAAGAAATCTCTTTACTATCGGTCTATACACGATATGTGTATACATAATCACGTGTAAGATGTGGCTACAGGTAGAGAGGATCAAAGGCTGTACCCTGCATTGATCTGACTATTGTTATTCATTAAATACAGGTGTTGAATTTCAATCCTGACACATATATTTAAAGTGGAAAAGCACACAACCCTACAACCTTCTGAAAACCACATGTAACCCCACGCAGTTAATTGATTCAATACTACAGGGCACTATGGTAGGATACATCTATTGAATATCGTAAAATATATACTATTCAGCATGTTCTGTGGCTTAATAAACCACACAAATATATGAGAACAATTGAAGCAAACATAGAGAACACATCATGGGAGGATGGATGGCTATGCCAAGTAATTGTCAACCTCAGCAAATATACACCATGTCTACATAGGGGGTCAGCCCACTGGAGGGGAATGTTTATAACAGGTAACAACCAGGTTCACTTCCACGTAACCATTCCTCCTGTTAAGTGCATAATTATAGGGTACGTCCCTACATTGTACCGCTGTACACTAAATGCCTTTAAGCATTTCTGAATTGTAAAAAAACAACCCGAGTAACTGAAAAACAAGTTTATGATCACACTCACATACATTTTCATCTTTTGATAAGAGCCTTGCTGGATGCCTGTAGTTTTTAATGCTTTGGTAATCTAACTCTAGTGCATGAGTATTGTGATTAAGGTTTAAGGTGTTAGGTAACAGTGTAAACAAGCACCAGTCCCAGACTAGCACATGCTAGCACACATCAACTGTTTTTAGTAACTCTCCACAGCTAATCCTCTAACTTGTAAACTGTCAGATGTTGGCATTGATACAACTGGCAATACTAATGACATTCTACAACTATGTGTACTATGGTCTATGATTTTAAAAGCAAATGGTCGGTCAGTTCCCATAGATATTGGTCCTAGTCCTCAACCTGTAAAGGCATAGAACTTGCTGCCCCGGCAGCAACAGTCGTGGTGTATGTATAGGATTTAATTTTATTCTCAAGTCGATACATAACTGACATAAGAACTGCAACCTTCATAAATACATCATATTTGCTGTTTATATTGGCGTGGTTAATTGCATACGTGCTCCCCATCATGGTGCGGGGAGGGTTGAAACTGTTGTATTAAGCAACAAGATATGATACCCACCAAACATTTCTATACAATATTGTGAATCAGTGGTCACATGATACCTGAATTGCCAATTAATAGAGATCCCGATTAAACACAACCTGAACCTAATCTCAAAAACTGAACATAGTAAAAGTCAATATCCTAATAATAATTTGAAAAAGGACAGACTGTTTTCAGCACAGCATCAGATGGCCGATAGCTCGTTCAGCTGAGAGGTCTCCTCTTGTTGGCTCTTGTCCAGATGGTGCTTGTCCCACCATTAGTGTAGCCATACTGATGGTCCTCGGGTATTCCTAATGGCCAAGTGTTTGTCTATACCATCAGTGTCCCGCCTATGTTAGTATACCATGAATATATATAGAGTATGCCGATGTACAAACAGGTATAGGATGAGACATAGGCATACAGACCTGATGTCCAACCCCAGGGCGTGGCCAGCTCATTGATCCCAATGCATTGTCCAGCTACTTATACCAAGTATATCAAATGGTGGCGGTCATCGTATACCTCTGTCGCTGGGAAGTGTATAAGGACTTTGAGGCACTTTAGTTCTGAATTTTCTACCAACTGCCTCTCAACCAAAGACCTTGCACCGTTTGGGATCTAGTCCCCAGAGCTCAACTTACCCGACGAGCCACTAGCCATTGTGTTTCAAGCTGTAAGTCAAATTCCCCACCCGGCATTGTGTTCCAGGTTTTGAAGATACCGGAGCATTTCCCTGCTTGTTTGTCCAGGTAACCAGAGTAGGCATTCAGTAGTAGTGAGGTTGCCGAGGACCACCAAACAAAAGGTCGCAGGTTACAGAACATGCTCCAGCTGTAATTAGCACTGGGAACTGTTACTCACACAGTATTATACATGGGTCAAAAACCCTTGGCGCTCACCCTTATAAACATGCTATTAAAATGCGTAGGCTTTTTCGCTGAAAACTGGTGACATTTTTCTGCCCACCACCAAGAGGAATTGAAATTTGTTACTGCACCATCAGAATTTGTCTGCTCCTCCCAAATACACCCTGTGCTGGTTAAAATGTGAGCATGTCCTACCCAGTGGGCACAGAACATTGAATCAACATTGATGAACAGTTGTCAATGTTGAATCAATGTTGATTCAACATTGATTCAACATTGACCTGAATTTTGTGCCCACTGGGTAAAGTCAGACTTGAACAAACTAATAGCACAACTTGCGACATTTTTGTCAATGGTGCATCTCAGCTTAGGACTTCACCAACAGCTGTCGATTGCCACATTAAAAAGACGGGAATTTAGCGCCTCAATCTGGCCCCATCGTACAATACGTACGTTATGCATCAAAACGTGAAATAACCCAGTCATCATACCAAAACTCATAGATATCAGGAAACTGATCTCTTTAAGTGGAGTAAGTAGTGGTTGTGGAACAGTCCCCCAGCAGTATCAGTTTGAACTAATTGCCATTATCTCACAGCAGACAAATATCGTCTGCTCCTCCTCCGCCGCTTGTTCCGGCGACCTACACACTCCTTACCTGAACCTAAGGGACAATTCGCTGGTCCCCCAACGTCACTATTTAGGTATTTGTATCCATGGTAACACAGAGGACTAGGCACACCCCATGTTACCTAGTCCTTCTGGGAATTATAGGGACTATACACTATCCAGCCATATATGATGACTGCATGAACCCTTTGATTTAAACAACCTTAAGCAATAAACGCTTATTACTGGCATTATTTCCTGCAATCAGAAAATTAAATATAGTTCATTAAGGGTTGAGAAAAGAATGTTATGCATAAACAATTAATATTTTTGCTTAACATTGCTTAAGTCCAATGGCTCCTGCAGTGGATACTATGAGTATGTGATGCGTCATATATGCGAAAAGGATTACCTAATCTGCTACTCTAAAAACACACCCTTAACGTCTAGGAACATAGTATCAAACTGTCTGTAAAAATTGCTTCATATTGCCATACTTTTAGTTATACAGACCCAGAGTAGAGAAGCCTAAATATATGGGATACTATGAAATAAACCTACTTCCATATGAAATTCCTTGCAAAATGGCGAGCTGTAGGCACCAGAAGGTTTATATCCCACTTGTAAACCTGACAGCATGATGTATTGTGAATAGTAAGTGTACATTAGTAGCAGAATCGACTGTAGTTTTACAGTACCTACTACGTATCAGTGTATATGCGCAGTAGAACCTACTGTTAGTTTACAGTAGAAAGTATGATATTTTTAAATTCACTATTCACATTGCCCAAATAGTAGTGGATGCAGTAAAGCAGAGGGCCTGCACTATCTTTTTTTTGGGTTCACTGTTTACATGGCACAGATAGTAGTGGATGCAGTTTGGAGGAGGGCCTGCACTATCTTTTTGGGTTCACTATTTACATGGCCCTGATAGTAGTGGATGCAGTATAGAGGAGGGCCTACACCATCTTTTTTGGGTTCACTATTTACATGGCCCAGATAGTAGTGGATACAGTATAGAGGAGAGCCTGCCCTATCTTCAGTCAGCCTCAGAGGTGCAGAGTGGAGTCACAGTTCAGCAGGGACAGCCTCACCTGGTGCTGGTACTCTGTGTACTATGGTGTAAAGAGCAGCTCATGGAGTAACTCGGATAGGACCAACACTCAATGAGGAAAGACACACTTTTGTATACGCATTGGATATATATTTCATCAGCATATTAGGCCTACTGTAGACTTTGGGGATATCCTGCATTCTGCACCAGGAAGCATACAATTTCTAACTGTTTTATATATCGCATTTGGTAATATGACTGTTTTGAGAGCAAGCTATGATGCAGTTATACATGGATATACTTTTGTGTATCTATATAATGGAGATCTTTTACACTAATTCAAGATCAAGAACAATATGGATATAATGTTATATAGTTATATGTCATTTTCAAAGAGATAACCACTGACAACATAGGCCTGAACACAACTCCCAGGATCAGGCCCATTACTCCCTCTATTTGAAGAAGGTGTGGAAAGCTGTGGTCAATGTGTATGGAATTTCTACTGATCCGGTCGGGGTTTGAACCAGTGACCTCCCGCTTACTGTCATCATATTTAGTGTTATATGTGAACATAGTTAATGTCATTTAGGCTACTGAAATATGGGCATAGCTTATAATGCTCAAGATGCAGTCCATAGAACCGTTAACCGTATGTAATTGACATAAGGCTGTGTCTCACGAACTTGGGCCAATGTTTTTGTCTCTGACCGGGTGCCGTCTCTTACCAGGTGCCGTCTCTGACCAGGTGCCGTCTCTGACCGGGTGTCAGAAAAAGGGTGTTTAAATAAAGATTATACTCATATATAAAAGGATTTGTAAAAACGTTATGGCAGTTGTAATATAATTATAATTGTAATTATAATTAGCCTCCTGCTGTTGGTATTTTGACCTTATCATGCCAAACCGGTCAGAGACGGCACCTGGTCAGAGACAGCACCTGGTCAGAGACAGCACACGGTCAGAGACAAAAACATTGGCCTAAGTTCGTGAGACACAGCCATAACCACACTAGCCATTAACCCTTTAAGGGCCGCATCGTGCTGTAATACGTCCGTTATTGCTGTGGTGCATTGATGCATGCATGCACCAAGGCTTATACCCCGGGTCTGATACAGTGCTGAAGACTTAGCAATGATGCATAAATACAATATCAGCCAGTCACTCGGCAGTACTGCATCGAATGCATAACGATGGCAAATGACCTTGAAGGCTAGATGCATTAAATAGTGTTAACGGCCACGCAGAAATGACGATGCGTTTCCCCACATTCCCTCTAGCTACCTTTTGAATGTAATACGCTAGGACTGCTATAGTTACCGTGGTGCACGCGCTGCCCTGTGTCACCAAGCTAGGATGGCAACCATAGAGATCTATTACAGCCTGTAATTGTGTGGGGGAAGGATTAATGAGATCATTGGGATTATATTATCAGCATTCAGTTTGAGTTAGCACTAAGTAGGCGGGTGATAGTGCAACCGTGGGCGGTAGCTTAACTGCTTATATTAAGAGCGCTATCTCCCTAATCATGATTTGCTCATAACACCCATTAAATTGTTGATTAACTCATGGCTACCCAAATCCCGTTTCCGGAAGGTGATCTCATGTGTCATGTGTCAGCGTTGTTAGGTGAATACTTATATCAGGTTATGTCCTTTAAATCACTTCATTAGTGGTTATTGTTATAAAGCATAAAGAAAAAGATGGAATATCTGATTCTCTGTAAATGCTTTGGGATAATGGTGTTCCCTGGGTATATATCATATGGCTACATCTGGCAGCTTCATCGTTGTAAGCAGCTGCTAAGTGAAATTTAAGACCTAGATGAGATACATGGAAAAGGCATAGCTGTTGATTGCTGACTGTGAATTAGAACTAATCTATTTTTGCAGAGGTTCTATTTCCCTTTTTATAGGCTAGCAGGGCCATGTACCATTGAAAATAATTACTCTGATTGAGAATTTATAAATTCAAGCCCTGGAGATGGATGCATTTCAAAACATGCCGACTCAAACGATTGCACTGCAATCTCCAGCACAGCCTTATTTCTAGATGTCAGATATTCCAAAAAGGGCTAGCATATATCCCGAGCTTGAAAGATGAACATCCAGATTACTTGTGCGGGAAGGGGGGATACACATGATGAGTACTATCTGCCACTGGCCTGAGTCAGTGAGCCTACATTCATCCAACATAAATCCCCCCGGTCCCAGGCCCCCTGCACTGAAAAAGTAAACTCGTCTCCAGACTCGTCGAAGTGACTGTCATAAAATAAACGAGTCAAAAGTTGTCTGATGTATCAGGTTACCATCCCACAAATAGAATCTGGAACTGGCAAATGTCGGGTTTTGGGCTGGCACATACCAAGTGGGTCTTCTATCTCCAGCTAGAGGACCCGCTTCCTTGTCACTTAGACAAGTTTTTGACTCGTTTATTTTATGACCGTCACTTTGAACAGTCTGGAGACAAGTTTATTCTTTGAGTGTGGTGACCCCAGTGTCCCAGCTGGGGCTCCTCTGGACAATGTAAATGGACCATCTGTAGTATACTATCTGAGGCAGACCACATGCAGAATACCTCAGTACCGGCGGATCAAATAATGATTATTATACCCCAACGGTTGAAACTTTCACGGGGACAACATTTTATAAAAAAAAGGATGGCAGAGTGAATGATGGCAACGAGCCTTCTTCTGACCACAACCATTAGTGATCCCTGTAGGCAAAGCAGTCTCTAGACCCGCTATTTTCATAGACTCGGCCCCCGTCTGTATAGTACAGCTCGGGCGGGTGGACACGGGTGGGCGGGTCTGAGGGTGTGAGACTACTATTTTCATGGTTTAACTAATCACAGATCACATCAGTCATAATACTCCACTACAGATCTGGCCATCCAAATGTAAGGCCATTTGATTAAAAAGACCACTCCGACAAAGAGAAATAGTTGAAGCCATCAAAAATAATTGCGACCGTGTTTAATAGTAATATCTTCAAAATTAATGCAGTTTCTTTCTGTGGCGTGCAACAGTGAGAATGGGTCTATTGGGTGTCCCAGAGTACAATATGGCCTACGTGAGGCCTGTGTCACGTTCTACGAAGCATCCTTGGCAGATGTTGAAGGTAAGGGGAGGAGGTTGTCCTTGGGGTGGGACTGCACAGGGCCACAAGGTAGCATACAATTACAGCTACCCCTCCCCAAGGAGGTAGATAAGGTGTCATATCAGTAGGCTTGGGGATATAATTATATAGGTATAGTGTGTGGGGAGGGATGGGGAATAGAAAGCAACAATGAGGTGATATCAACAGATACATGAGGACTATATCTGTCATCTGACCGCTATAACAACTTCTAGGCCTACTTTTACCCAATTCCACTATTCTACCTGTCTATCTCCATCTCTCATACTTCTACTAAAACTACTTACACCTACTGCACAAGGTTCTAGGCTATCTCCTCTACTTTCTGGATTTTTCTATTGCAATGGCTTGCAGGACACCTCTGCAACTCACACATAGCTAAGCCTGCTAATTAGCCCACTGCATGGATGTTGGGATTTAGACATAATTTCTATTGCGTAAAGTCACTCTTTAAGCTGCTTAAGTTCAGGACATGTCAGGGAAAGGTCATAATGACATTTTAGCAGCATTTTCTTGAATTACATATATGCTTAAAGTGTGACTTTAAGCAGTCCAAACTTTGCTTAAATGTCAACATTCATGGACTGCCCACAACTTTTAGTTCACTCCAACTTCAAAGCTATTTTACATTTATTTAAGGTGTACGCAGCTAAATCAGTGCATACATAGGAGTCAAAGAACCATAGGATTTAAACATTGACTTATAAATGAAGTATGCCCCTTGCAAAAGGAAAGACATCTTTGAATAGGAAAAGTGACTAGATGACACTAGCTGGATAATCTAAACCTGGAATTTAAAGTCGGGAATCCAGATCTCCATATATGACGCCACAATTTCTAACTATTCTCATGAAAGTACAAGATACTCTTACAACAAAAAGGTCACGGATTTTGCCACCATAATAAAAGGACACTTATTGAAAACTGAGAAAAAATGCACTTAATTATTGACTTGAATGCCTGGAGAATACGTTGTATAAGTTTCACATGTTGACGCGTCTATACTTCCACCATGGGTTGCCATCTCAGTAAAAGGAAGAAGATAACCTCATCGGTGCAACCACTAAGGTAGGGCTTCCTTTTGTGTTTCTATTTTGTTTTCTGTTTTTGGGTTACCGGTACTATTCCTTATATATAGGATAAACCCCACATCCCATTGGGCAATGCCTAGAACATATGGTTGAAACTTGGTGTTTTCCCCCTCAGGCGGGCTGAGAATATCTGGTGAATATCTGATAAGAATGTGAATGTGGAATCAATTGCTGTATAAAAGATTATGATTTTTTGTCAAGTGTTGCTATACATTAAAAATCAACCAATGATATAATACCCTTCCACATATTGACGACTAATATTACCTGACCTTATAATTTAGACCTGAGGTCAAAGGCTTATAATTAATCTAATTAGTGTCTCTGTCACAGGTGGCCGGCCTTGCGGGCGGCAGGTCTATATAATAGGGTCATATATATATATATATATATATATATATATATATATATATATATATATATATATATATATATATAATCAGCACATACAATTACGGTGCTACAGCCTACAGGAGGATAACTGAGATAATCAAGTTTTCAGTAGGGGTATAGTGAGTATGATAATGATACTTCACTTTGATTTTCTAATTCATGAGTTTGCGTTTAATTTCTTTATCTGCAAATATTTAATCTCAATGTGCAAAAGAGTTCTTCAAATACAGCCATATATGTAAACAAAAACAATTATAATTATGATACAGATACTCTTTGAGCCCACTATGAATTATAACAGGAACAGATAGGTAGATCTATAGTATTGGCCTTGTTACATGTTTAAATAAATTGATGGTATGCAGGGTGTGGCTCTAGAATGGTAATGATCTGAAAATTGGAAAATGATAGATTTTCTCTGGTACTTGGTGTAATGTTTGGACTTGGCAATCCGTTCAATAACATCCAGCTGGCCTGTTTACTCTGCATAGGTCTACTCGTAAACCTCTTCTCTGCATGTATGCCAATATTCAGGTTAGTCCAAAGGAATGACTCTATTATAGTACTCTATAAACTAGCTATAGTTTCTATTGGCATTTCAATGTAATCCGCCTGTACTTGGCACTGACTTAATAATATAATACCAATAAACTATTCCTTCATCCTCTGGAAAATCTTTTAACTAGGGTGGCAAATTTCTCCAAGTGTTTTAAGAAACATATGCGTCATGCTTACTCTGCTGCATTACATGAATTAAACTAGAATAAGTCATAGAAACTAGTGCTTCGTGAGTTCAATACTGAAAGCTATGTTTGTATGTGACTGTATTCATGTAGGGTGTTCAGACTCATTGATTGAAAAAAAGTAACGTTTTTCAAGCAGAATAGATAGGCGGAATCCTAACTAAGAGAATGCTGAAAGAATTATAGCTCTAGCACAAGTAGAACCATTTAAAATTGAATTTTTCCTGCAGAAAGTAAGGGTTTTTGACAGGACAGAGGGACCCTCTCTTAGCATGCAGTGGATTGGGTCTGAAATAGTCCTACTCAGCCAGAGTGTAGCTGTTGGTGATCCAGGGGCAGTGGAGGGCATGGGCGACCACTGAATATAAGCAGTGGTCTAAACATCAGTGGGGAGATCAAGCGTTCCAATTCATTGGAACAGGGTAAGCCACTGTGGCCACTGCACTGAATACCTGTGCCTCCTATGCATGGACCCCTGTACTTTCCTTGCTCGATCCCCACAGTGTTGTAGGTATGCAGGCCATGTGCTTAAATGACCGCAGCAATGTTGACACAAAGCAGAGGGGGGACTTTGTTAAAAGTGGCTCCATTTCCAGTTTAATGCATAATTGTGTATTCTGGATCCCAGCAATATTACTTATTATGCATAATCATGAGATAGTGGCATACAAATGCATGCATTTTTACCAGAATACAATACTCAAAGCAGAGGGGGGACTTTGAGTTGACTACCCTGTTTCTGTAAACAGAAACACGTGACATCCACCCTGAGGTTTAGCTAAGTGGGTGCCCGTGGTGGAGGGTGACTTACATAGGGAATGTACTACTTTGCAGACAGGATAGCTCCACATATCTGTGTATTATGCTGACTTATCTTTCTCGGTTCATTTTAGTCTTTGGACAGAAGATATTAGAAATATATGGCATTTAAATGTGTTGTCACACACTTTTAGCCTCTTAAAAGCTAAAGGTGATTTAATGTATCTTAGAAATGATTTCACTGTAGCTCTAATTCTAGGTGTCTGAGAAAAGTGTGTGACATCATTTTATGTAGGCCTATATCATAGCTTTCCAATGCAGTCATTTCCAAATTTATCAGAGAAGAATACCCCAGCATAATAGTCATTCTCCTACAGAGTGTTTTTGGGGAGCTCTCAATTTCCAGTGCCAAAAGTGGGGGCTCCACACGCAGCACATACTTCCCAATTCCTACTTACTCATTCAAATGAAACCACTATTCAATATGTACAAATCATTGCAGAAACTTCATGCCTTGTAGACTGAAACGATTGCCTTCCAATAGTATGAAAACACCCCTATGGTTATTACAGTCAATTAGCCATAAATAGGACATGATTGTAAAGAGAGCAGAGGTGAGGGGGAAACAGCTACTTGTCCGCGCTGTGGCAGGCCGCTCTGAACGGCCTAATTCATGAGCTGTATGGTATTCCGTAAGAATGCCTCTGCTTACTTGTCATTCCACGCTCATGCACAAATCATCCAGGTTACGTTCTCAATCATACATTTAACAAGTGTACCCAATATCTAACAAGTATACCTAATATGCCTAGTTAGAAGGTGCTCCCATGTGAAATAGCCAGTAGTTCTAAAGGCAATCATAAGTTAATCCAGATTGTACACGCTGAAGTGCACATGTCGAATACTTCATGGGTTCACTTCAACTAAGCTACTCTCTAAGTAAGTCTGTGTATAAAGTGCATTAGAACTACACAAAGCTACTATTATTATTGTCCCACGTAAACACTAATGCAGTAATTAGAAATGTGGTCACCTCACACGAATGGGAGAAAGATCGGCGAATATTACGCAAAGTAATTATTGGCCACACCTGATTAACAATAGTGGTAATGTCAGTGATATCTATCACCCTTGACAATAGAATTGACAATAGAACATCTAAAGCTCGATTCCCTGCCTCATAACCACCGTCCACTGGGGAACTTTGGCTGATTAAGCCCATACATTTCCTACATAACTTCAGCCGACTAGAGCCCAGTGGACGGTAGCCATTAGGATATTAAGGGACATTCTCACTACTTTCACTTAACCACATAGTAGACTAGAACAGTACTAGAATTGTGAGTGGGATTTGGTCGGTGAGAATGCCACTTTAATGGTCGAGTTCGCCAGTAATATCTGGTGTGCACTTTACAACAGCAGTGTACGCCTGCTGCCACCCCGTGAGCAACCACACAACTAAACCTGAAACCTCTCAAGACTCGGTAAGCAGCTCTGGGTAGGCAGCTAGTAGTATGCCATGTACACCACACCGTTTGAAAAAAAAACTACTAATTTTGTATCCCTGGCCAAATTTATTGTTCATAATACAAACCTAACGTGTTTTCTTTGTAATGCACATTTGGAATAGGTCTGATATAAGTATGATGTGTCTTCAATCAGATTTTCCTAATGGGGAATAAAAATAATTTTTGGTTAGTTGTTGGGTAATATTTCACTTTCAATGAATCATAAATATGATCCCAGGAACTATTTTGATCTGTGGACATCTAATTATTATATATAGTATGCAGGGTACATTGGAAAAGCTCAATCCTGACCGGGACTTGAACCTGGACACTCACAACTTGAGAGCGGAAGTGCTTACCACTACACTAGCAGGAATTCTGGGAATACATACCAAGGAGACGTAGACAATGGAAAGCGGGTTTGCCTATAGACAATGATAGATACTTCCTCAACGACGTAGATCATTGGCCCTATATAGCATGGCAGTATTGTACCATCCTTATATAATGTGTATAGGCCACAACCACCCTTGTTAGTCGTTCATTGATTGTTAGGAGTTTCTTTGAACCTGTAGACTTTTAGTTTTTAAATAAATCGGGGTGCATTAAATTTTATCTAAGCTTAAATAGACAACCAAAATCTGGGCCATGGCAATACCATTGCGCCGACCCAACCTTCTTTTATGATTTGCCTGAATATTCTAAAAATGATAAGTAAATACTCTCAATGCTAAAAACTGCCAGTCCTATCAGAAATAGAAGTCAGACAAGTATACAGTAAACCAGCTGAGTAAACCCCTAGATACCTAAACTGTACCTGCCTCCAGGCGGCCCCTAGGACTAGGAGGATCTACAAAGGCCTCGGCTGGAGCCGCTCTGAGTTAGTACAGGATTCCCTCACCAGATGGCGCCCCTGTAACGGGAGGGACTGGTCCTGTCCTTAATCCTGGAGCCTTAAGGCACAAGCCGCAACCACACCTCTCAGGTATCAGCTGGATGAGGATACATGAGAGTTCCCTGCCTTGGAACTTTGTACAACCCCTTGTGGATAGGTGATTAGCAGATTAGACTAAAGTGGTTAATATTTCATTTCTAATGAGAATATAAGTCATATTGATATTGGCCAGAACATTCTTGAACTTGTAGACATGTAGACATAGATTTGAATCTTTTTATGTAAAATTACACAATGTTGGACTGCTGGAGCTTGGAATCATGCAAATAACTCAAACCTTCCCAGCATGATTTATTGAGATTGCACGCTACTCTTATCTAATCTTAAAAGATTTATTTCAATTATAAGAACAACAAAATGATACAAATAGGTAAAGGTCATGAAAAGGGACTGCTGGAGTGGTTGATCCTGCATCAATGAGACCCCTACACTTAAGCTATAAGAGTGTGCTACTTGTGTGCTAGACCACTGTAACTGCCCATTGACTATATCCACTACCATTGTTGTCCAGCCGAGTGGGTGGGGCACAGGCTACTGCTGGTAAGGGCGGAAGTCACATTGAAGCCACACATCCCCAGGGAAGCCATTCTCTGCACAATTCACAATGACCGACAGTTGATAGGAGGCAGGGAGGCCTGGTAGAAAGGGGGGGGGGGCGTAATTGTTCTGCTTGTTGGATTAGACACTGGGAGTGGGAATGAGGAGAGGTCATCGTGGTCAAACCCAGAAGGGGTAGGATGGAGAGTACTACAATGGCAGAACATGAATTGACAGGCTATAAAAAGCGAGTCAATTGCTGAAATGTATGTAATGGAAATTAGGAGTGAAAATTTATATGATTTATTTTCATTCAAGCCGTTTAGGTAGTCATTTGACATGTCATTTTCTCTTTCCGCATGCGATACACACATATTTTACATGAAGAGGAAAAATGCCCGTAAAGACAGAAAGGCCATGTGGGCCAATAATACACAAGAGGAACCATAATTATGACAAAACACTAAAGGCTCTGGTCTGGGCTCGAGAATCAATAACTGCCCACATGAGCCACAGACAATAGCTGGATTACTGATAGAAAACAGGGGGAAATGGTGAATACTGGTGGGTTATGATCAGTGAATTAAAAGGAATTGTGAACAAAGAAAAGCAGAAAGTATAATCTTTGTGGCGATATGGGACCAACCCATTCTATGGCTGGTGGCATCACCTAGTGGGCTGAGTGATGACTACAGGCCAAGAGGCTGCGTTGCTCTTGAGTGTGCATTATAAATAATGTCCTCTTTAGGGTCCACACTTGTGTCCTAATAATGGAGGCAAAATGTTGACTCCTGCATCATTTAGTGTAAAGTTGTCCCGCCCGGAGAGAGACTTTTGCTTCTTGTATTTCCCTCTTTTGCTCTCTAAGGACTGATCTTTTAGCTGTTTAGGGGGATCTGGCTGGCACTTTAAAGGAAACTATGTCTGTTTCATGTTAAATGAGGTGGAAGTTCAGGTTAGGTCACACTTGTTTTCCCTCTTTTTCTCCTTTATATGTGCATAAACACATAGGCCTACGTTTAGGCTCAGCATGGTTGGATTTATAAGATTTCAATTCAATTCAGCCATCATTTGATTATACATCTCGAATATAATGGTATTTGAGAAGCCTGCCTTAAAGATAAGCCAATGGCATGGTTATCTAATGATTCAATCCAGATTAGGGTTGATTAAAAGGAATAATGTATTCAGGTTGCTTGTCTAATTTGGATGGCTGGAGTCTATCTGCTAGGAGTACAAGGAACGGCTAAGACATGTTTCCAGGCATGTTTGTTTAAATTGATTGAATACTGATGTATTACTCATAGCGTTAGTTAATTCACAAAACACACATTTTCTGAGCAGAAAGTCAAAACTGAAACTAAACGGATGCACATCCCTGTTGCAATGTTGCTACCTAATGCCTTCTTTAATCTTACAGGAGGTTGTGCTACCTGATATGTGTTAAGAAGGAATAGGATACAATCATATTTATATGCAGGTTTCAAGTAATTAGGCTGAGAAAGAGAGCCCCTTACTCCATACAATAAGATTTAAAGAACAAGTGAAAGTACAATGAAACCATACAAGACCAGATGTCATGGATTGTCTGGATTTGAACTTTTTTTCTTCTCCCTTGAAGAATTATTTCAAGATATAATATATAATGTTATTTTTGGTCTATTATGATCGGGGCTGGTTAGAGCTTTAAGGGGAACCATGGTTTCACCTATCTTAGAACCTTATTAAGGTATCCAGGGGGCCATAACATTCCAAATTGGGCGTTTTTTAGCAATTAAATTAAAAAGTATCCATTAAGCTGCATGCACTGCCTTGAGAAATATATATAAGCACATATCCTTTTTATGGCAGGTCCCCTATATGGTAGGGAATATGTTTTTTACCAATCAGACACATATTTGTTGGATGGTAAATATTGTGTGTGATTGAAATTGCTGGGGTATTTTACAGTAGACACGACTGAGCCCACAGAAAACATGGCCAAAATCCATATATCAATGTGGACAGAAGATGAATTAAGTAGGGCATAATAGGCGTATATTATGCACCTATACACAGGAAATAAATTGGAAGTCTAGCATAAATGACCTTCCCTGTGGAGCCCAGTGAACATCAGTCCTATTTCAGGGGTAGTTTACCAGTAGACACGACTGAGCCCTTACTTCCTCTAGCAGCCCTCATGCATTATATATTTAACTATTTATTATAATATACACATATACCCTAATACCAAAGGAACATTGCCTGTTAGTAACAATATCCTACTGCTGCTATAATAATATCTATAGCCCAATATGTACATATAGACACGACTGAGCCCATGTAGACACGACTGAGCCCTATGGTAAAAAAGGCACTAAGAATAAAAATTATGTATATCTCAATTTATTTCAATTTATTAGCATGTATTATTGATATTTAAAAAAGAAATTTGGTGGAAATTGTGGCCTAATATATCAGAATGCTTTTGTCACAGACCAGTTATCACGTAGACACGACTGAGCCCCTTTTTTACCTCTATTTAACAGGCCTAATTAACCCATTTTGGAAGGGCTATAGAAACTGTAGGGCAGCTTCCACCCCTTATATCTATATACCAAATTTTAGGTATTGACATATTCTATCATTTGAAATGGTGATAATCAACATCCCAGATACCTGTATAGGGTTATACACTTTTACAAGGGGGGGTCAGTCGTGTCTACATGCTAGCTGAAGTACTCATCTCTGATCCAGTTCTGTAAATTTACTAATTATATTTAACCTACCCAAATATGTGGAGCCTAATGCCCAACAACTATACCGTATGTACAAAAAACTTTTTAACCTTACTCAGACATTTACTTTGGACCCCCTTGTCAGCTCAAATCCGGATGATTCATGACATTTGGTCACAAATGGTTTAATCTACCTTTTGAAAATTTAAAGTGATTGCCCCGCCCTATACCAAGACATTCTACTGAGCAGGTTCGGCTCATGTTCTGTTGTAATTGGGCTCATTATTGGAGTCATGACCAGGGTATCAAAGCCAAAAGGTTAAGTGGTGTGGAAGGAGAATACTTGGCGGCAAGCCGAGACACAGGGGAGTAGTAGATCATCAAATACCAGATGTGTTGAATATTATGCCACTTGCTTCCATCACTGACATTGGAAATCTTCTGGAGGAAACCAGGTTAAAAATGGTGTGTCCCCATGAGGCATAGCTACTTGGGGGGGGGGGGGGTCCTCCTCTAGCAATATATTACACCCTAATGCCTTTAATCTGTTTAAGGTACCATTGTTATATATGGTCTGTAGATGGCCAATCAGAGGATTGAGTCCCAGTCTGAGATCTACTTCCTCTAATCATAGCTAATTGGGGGCCCACCAAAAACCATCATTCATTTGTCAGCCGTCATCAGTCATGGACCATCTTCAATGATGCGAAGGATAAACTGATAATCTCAGATTACATGCATATAAATTTGATATTGTACATGCCAACACATATCTGGCATGATTAGCCAACTACACAATCATCTAACAATGTGAAACTTATGCACATAATTATAGTGGGGGACCACATGCATGTGAGTGTGAATTAGCCTGGGACTTTCACGATAAGCTTCCCTATCGACTCACTGCTTTCACCCACTGCTAGTTACAGCCACTGTATAAGATTACTCCATTGTTCATTTGCCGGTTATTGGCCTTACTTATCACAACTGTGGCTAAATTACCAGCAGCTGCAGTACTCCTGGGAGAGTCCAGATTAGCTTCTTCACTGCAATATTTAGTATGCCAATAAAAGCCCAATCTTTAGTGCCCCTCTACCAACAGTCAGGGTGGAGCGAGGAACCATACTCAGGACATTTTATAGCAAAGCTGTGGGTGTAATGGATACCCAATGGATGTAGGCACAGAGAAGGAGAATGGGTTCAGCCTTATGAACAGTATCTTTTGGCAGAGGTCAGCAGTGACCTTTATCTAGGAACTTGAATATGGTATCAGAGAAGGCAGAAAACGGTCATATGATGCAATTATATAGCAATAGTAAATATGCTTACATACGACTGACAGAGCGAGAAATCATTGAAAGAATACGGTTTTAAGCAGGTGTTAGGCTTAAGTCCGGGATATCTCAATCTACATATTATGAAAGGATCAGACATAGGTAAGACTCTAGATCTGATCAAACACTGTAAAGTCCTCTAGAGTGGCCAGCTGGTGACAGTGACCATGTCTCAAATCATGTGAGAAGCCAACATAAGGCACTTTGAATATCGCAATTCACCTTATAAAGCAGCAAAATTTCTTTCTCCAAACATCCTCCACGCCATTCCCGTCAACAGCTCCACAGCCGGTAGCCATGATTGATGAGTTTGTGCATGTGTAGTGATCCTTCCAGTTATTGGATGATGATACCCTTGTGATCCCTGTGATGGAAGCTGATAGAAACTCCTGTGTGAACATGATTTAGTATGCAGGTCTAACACGTCTACAGATCCTGTATTCATCTTTATTACATGACACTTAACCAATGTTTTATTCATCACTGTATTGTCCCCCAAGAGAGCAAATGTATTGATCTCTCTGCAAATCTCTGATAAGGGCTGATATACAAGGGTAATATAATTATATGCATCATGTCCATTGTCAATAATCTAGTTCGTGTTTGATTTATTGCATTGGGGCCTGGGTTCCTGTACACCAGCTGTATTTGCATACCATCTAAGGGCAACTGGTAATACTGGCCTATAAAATATAAATCCACCATCTGTGGATAGGTGTTGGCACTTCTTCCTCTATCTCGCCCCCCTCCCATATCTCTCTCTCCCTCTCTCTAGATCTCACATCTCTATGGATCATGGCTCTTTTGCCTTTCCTAGCCATACCATGCCCAGTTCATCCCTTATCCATCCCCCTCCTCCTAACAAAATAGATTGCGATCCTGCACTAAGTTTGCGTGGACATTAAGCCAGCCTTCAAAGCAGCAACCCCACCTGACCCCTTTTACTGACCGGCCAAGTTCAGCCACTATATTGTTGGCATCCCTTATAAGTCTGCAGGCCAACTGCAGGACACTCTCTTTGAGATCCCGTGAGAGGTGGCGTGAAGGGGATGCCAGAGGGTGTTGTTTTCATGGAAATGGATCTCCTGGCACTCTCCACGATGGATGGTGTCCCACAGAAGCTGCTCCTATGAAGCTGCCATCACCAAAAGAGCCAATAGGGCAGTAGACTTGATTCAGTAGATATAAAATGAAGGGAATTCAAGTTTTATACAGAACTCTCCCTTTGTGATTTTGCAAAACTTATAAGTCGTAAGAATGTTGAGACAGTATGGCCAGATGCAAAAATATCAAAAGGCATTCTGCTAGCATAGCTGTAGATCTCACTGCATTCGATTCCCATGCAAACAAGGGTAGACACAACTAATTAACATTATAGTGTATTATTCGAATAGGATCATTACTGGAAATTTAACAAAAAAAGCCGAAGAGTGCACAGTGAGGGGTATCGAGAAGTATAGAGCCCTCGGAAAGATTCTAACATTTAAGGAGAGGACACTTATCACATAGACATTATATCAACTTTATGATCCCTAATATGATTGATAAGACAATTAAGAATTCAACAGAAATCAGCATTTTAGCCAGCCAGCACTATGACAGAAATGAGGTGATACAAACGAGTGGCTGCAGATGGGTCAAAAGCGACCTGGCGACCTGGGCCGTTTTGGAGGCGACTTTCGACCTATTGCAATAATAAAAGTGACCTGGCGACTTTTAGAGAAATTTGACAGTACTTTAGGGGGTCCAAAAAAGCGACTTTGTGACCTGGACCCCTTAATTTCGGCGACTTTCCGACCTCAGGGGGGGACCCCTCTGCACCCCCAAACGAGCATGATGAAAAGGCGAGTGGACTGGACTCAAGGTAGTCTACAGCCCCCTGATACTATTTATAGCCCAGACAGACTTAAAGTCTGGTGGCGCCCCTGAGTGCCTTCCGCTGTCTGCGATGACGTCACAATGTGTCTGGTAACCATCAATTATCGCTCATGTTCTGTTTACAGACGCAGCACACAGATAACATTGGGTGTCTGTAGACTTCAGAAGTGGAGGGAGCACCCCTCAAGGGGCCTTGATGTGGGAAGGCTTCACACTGATGGACTGATCCCCAGTTTATAATGGCGAACCTAATACTAGTGCTGCTCTAGCGGCACAGATATTTTCTCACACAGAAAGAGAGGGATAGAGAGAAAGAGACCAGAGAGACCAGAGAGACCAGAGAGACCAGAGAGACCAGAGAGACCAGAGAGACCAGAGAGACCAGAGAGACCAGAGAGACCAGAGAGACCAGAGAGACCAGAGAGACCAGAGAGACCAGAGAGAGAGAGAAAGCCAGGCGAGAGATAGCTGACTATAGCTCTCTAACTGGTGCGGACTTGTTCCCGCAGCCACTCTCTGTACACTGACACCAGCAATCTCGTGAGACCTTGGTTCTGCTCTGGTATTGTAGCCTGTTCCCCGGAAGTTATGGTGTGAGAGTGGCTGGTCACTGCCTAAATCTCACGATAGATTGCGAGCACAGAACTAACATGGCCACCCATACGGAGAAAACCGAGTCATCGCTATAGTGAGAATGACAGAGACGTTATGTGTATGGCAAGCGATATGTTCACCCCTGAAATCGAAGTTTCAGTATTTGAAAAACTAGTTTATCAAATCGAAAAACTAGTTTTTCAAATCGAAAAACTAGTTTTTCAAATCGAAAAACTAGTTTTTCAAATCGAAAAACTAGTTGTTCAAAATAACTCCAATATCACCCTTATATGGCAATAGTGTGGCAAACCAAAAGTTCAATCATGAAATCTAAGTTTCAGTATTCGAAGAACTAGTTTTTCAAATCGAACAACTAGTTTTTCAATTCGAACAACTAGTTTTTCGATCTGAAAAACTAGTTTTTCAGGTTTAACATAGAGTAAGAACTGTTTCTATGATCTGATAATGTAGTTCATATAAACCCAATTTTCTGATTGAAAAAAGAATTCACCCCAGTTTCCTTATATTCCCTTTTTCCTCATCCCTGCACCTCATTTTCTACCATTCCCCAATCTTAAAGGTCTGTCTTCCCCGGGAAGATGGTTCACCTCATAATATGAACCCTTGCATCAGTTGCATGTGTCATATGGAGGAAGGGGGGTTGGCGGTCCATATGTCATATGTCATATACAAATGTCTGTAGGGCAGCATATAGGCCTATCCTGTAATTTGGGGGGGGGGGGATTCAGTATATGTTTTTTCCCTGTCCATATGTCAGAAATAGGCCATATGGATAGGATATAGGCCTACGGGATTATCATGTCTGCCCTCGGGGGGGGGGGGAGAGAATTATCAGAGAGGATGCACAGGTGACCATAGGATGGATGGAGGATGGTTAGGTGCCACACCCCCTTCCAACCTATAGTAATCCAAGCTAATAAAAATATGCTATTTTACGTCAAAATAACATTTCTAACGTTATATAACATTTTGCCATGACAAGGAGCCATAAAGAAATATTATATAATGTTGTAGGCTATAACGTTTTTTGAGTAATATACGAAGACTGAACCATGTTTTAAGACGTTTTTGGGGCATGTCATTCAGTGTGTGGGTGACATAGACATGAGATGACAAATGGGACAGATAGGCAAGGTCAGGGGACAAATGTTTCCTTTGAAAATAAATTTAAAATGTCTTTCCTTCCATGTGATACTCTTAACTACTGTTAAATTGCTACCCTCTAAATGAAAGCTACATAGACTTCAATGTTAAACCAAAGATAGAAATCAGGTTCTACCTACCTGATATTCCTCTTTTTACATACAGGAATGCCATCTAGCCTACTACAGTAGAAATACCCTCATAGGCCTACGCGTAGTATAGTTCCTGTTCCAGCCGTAATGCACACGGTGGCACCACTGGTACTTCTCGTACTGCGCTAATCTTAACTTGTGCAGAGCGAAATTGTACCACCCATATCTTTGCCGTTTATCGTCCGATCGACTCGCATTTTGATAGGGACAGAAGGTGGTACACGCCCGCAGCCTGCAACTGTCGCCCACATCCACCTGCACAACCACACCCACCTGCTCTCCCACACCCACCTGCTCACCCACACCCACCTGCTGGCCTGATATGGAATAGCATACATGACTTGAGGGTACTTTTTAACAAGGAATTCATTTCTGATGCCAGAATTGACCAATGAATGATTATAAGGGAGGATTATATCTAAGTACATGATACGCTACAAATCCAGCTTACCCTGAGTCATCTGTGAGGTCACTCACACGCTCAATCTTCTACAATATGAGACATTGACAACTACCAGGCCCCTTGCCTATCGACACAATTGGGCCAACATGAAATCAATATCATCTTCTGTAAGCATGGGCCATTACGGGCCAGCTGTCAAACCAGCAGTGGGACAATATCAAAATGCCAATATTGGCCCATTCTTTAGACATATATTAGCCCAATCATGGTCCAATGTAGGCCTATGTTACCTGGGTAATATTATAGGCTAATGGATGAGGTGAAACGGGTTCCTGGTCTCCCACCCTCCCTCCATGCCCCTGTAACCCTTAGTTTAACTCATTTGTGAGGTTTAAGAAACTCAATTTTCGAGGTGAAAATGGAGTTTATGAATAACTCCATTTTCATTTGACAGAAACTGCATTTTCTGATGATAGATGTGTTTTATGCAGTTAACTGCCATTTCGAGCTGATAATGGAATTATTTTTGAAAAACCAGTTTTTCAATTTGAAAACCCAGTATTTCGATTTGAAAAACTAGTTTTTCGATTTGAAAAACCAGTTTTTCGAATACTGAAACTTCGATTTCAGGGGTGAACATTTGGCTTGCCACATTATGGCCCGTGTAAGTGAGACATAGTGTATAGCTTGACCTAGAGTCAACAGTACCTTGAGATGTCCACTTCAATTGTGTAGCCATTCAAACATGATAAGCCATCTCTTTTGTGCATGACAATACACATAAAGTATTACTCTTTCCACCAAAGGGTAAATACAGAGGAATTCATGCATAAATAACTATATAATTGAGGTGGACACCTCAAAGTATTGGTTGACTCTAGTTCAAGCTACCAGGCTACAGACAGGGTAGTCCTGCTGAATTGGTACGTTTTCAAGATATTTTCGGATAAATCCAATGTATTCAAACTATTTCATTGCAAAGGTGGTTTATGTGAACTGTTTATAATAACTAATTCCTGTAGTTCAAAGACGATTAACTGGGAAGAACAAGACTTACTGCAAATAAAACATGAATATTGAATCTAAAATAACTATTACTCAACCTGAGCTGAAATCAAATTGCTGATTTTGCATTGTTAAATGTAAGCTGTAGCTCTTGTACACCTGCATCTACGTATGCACAGCAATCCTCTTATGATTATTATTTGCACAGGCCTACTATCATCATGATATTGCACAAGACCTTTAAAGCATCGGACAGTGATCGGAGTTACAATACACTGGTAAATGTGCACAAAAAGCAAAAAGTAACTCCAATGTAGATAGATTGAGACTTAGAGATATATATTCGCTTACTGTGTAAATAGTAGACACTCCTTCAACGTGAAATATGAGCCTTTGGCTGTGGCTCTCTTGTAGCGCCCACTCCCCCATGCAGTTATTGCGTGCACATCTATAGTATATTGTTACGATATCTCTACATGTCTAAAAGAATTAATTTCTACAAAATCAATAATCAATTGTTTTTTTTCCATGGATGGATGTATAGAAGGTCACGTATCAGCAGTGTTAAACTGGATAATAATTATCCAGGTTTGAAATCACGGCAGCACATGTACCTACGTGAGTCGAGGTCCATTCCCTTTGGCTTTAATATAGGGATGTCATGAAAGTCCATGCCCAGCAAAAAAAATATCTAAAAATGAAAAGACATTTCCTTTGACGGCCCGTAATTATTCACATGAAACCAGATTATCATCTAAAATCACTGGTCATAATTGTCATACCTTCTTCTTATGACTTTGCTTGCCCCCAAGATAAAGCAGCCACCAATGGAGGATGTCCAGATACAGGTCTGCAAAATCACAAAGCAACTGCAGTCCCATCAAAGTGGCTGCTAATCTCACCTGTTTACAAAATCTCTACTTATTAAATAGTCCACGAACAAGTGGTGAAAAGAATAAATAAAAAGTATCCACTATGTTGACTCAGTTTCACCAGAGCAGAATGAGAAGTACGTGGAGGTAAGAAAAGGTGGCATCTTCCAGTGGGTCTAATTGATACAGCTGCCGCTGGGAGCACACAATGGACCCAACACCAAGGGAGGGGCCTAGCCAGCGGCCGACTAAAGAAATATGTTACCTTTGTCATCAAAATTCTAAGCAGTCCAGGGGGGCCATGCTATCACATGCATATAGATCTGGTAGCGTTATATAGGTGTCCATGTGAATGAATAGGGACCTTCCTGGGCACTCCATTGGTCCTTTATCTTTGGACTTTGTTGGCTGAAACACTCTTTCCCTCTGCCTAATAAAGTATTAATATGGTTTATGGACATACATTAACATTGCCTGGCATATATAAACCATTGGCTTTGTCCTCATTCCTGCGGGATTGATGGAAGCAGTCTGGGAACTGAATGTTCCAGACAGAGCCAGATGGCATCAATGGTTCTTTTGAAAATGTAGCTCAATGTATAACTATATGTGAGAAGATCTGCGAAAAAGGCCCTTAGTGCAGGGTGCACTGAGGTGCCTTTCCCCAGTTCATGCCACATATACAACCTCATGTAATAACGTGCGGGGGTCTCTTAGTGGTTTTTTTGATCATTAGTGTTTGTCATGGGATACAATGCATTGAGGGCTTATTAAAAAAATCAACTGATGTTTGAGAACCGATTCCCAATTCCCCCCTCTGATAACTCTTTTCGCCTGCCTGCTTATTATGTGGAATTCCTTCTCCCTCAAATTAACTTTGGCTGAATTTTGATTCGGCCCCATGGCTCCTAAACCATAAAGGAGCTGACATAGACACTAACAGCGGATGGCCTCCTCCCCAGGGTGTCTGGCTACAGAGCTGTATCTCTGCCTACTCACCTCTATAATGACTGATTAGGCTGTCTATTGTTTGTAATACATTGGAGAGGAAGGAGATGTTGCGTGGGAGTGGGGCATGTTGTTGATACCGAGGTTAAAGGGGAAGTGTGAGGAGCTGATGTTGAAACTAAAGTGAAAACACTATCAATTCTAGTCTTATATGTTTTCATTCGTCATATGGCTTGATGTAAATTTCCCCTATATCGTTTTGACAACAGTTGAGGGCAACAAAAGGACTAGACCAATGATTATTATGTCAAGCTAGTTGACACAATTTAGAAAATCTTGATAGTACATAGCCCATTGTAGAAGCTCAGGAATTTAAGTAAGGTTCTGCTACCAACCAGAATTTAGATAAGCATCAGATGAAACATAAAATGCAAAAGGGTTGTGATAGTTGTTAACACGTTACTAAAGAATTTATTGGATATTTGTAACATTGCAAAGCCTAAATTATTCCCAAATGCAAATGTGTTTAACACAAGGACCTATCGTTTCAATTATAAATCTCTCAGCCATTATTATTCACAGTGAAATACAATCCTTTGTTGTCAATTAATTTAAAACTTTCTTCTCATCCGAATACATGAACCAATGACAAAGCCATCATGTATTTAAGAACAACTCTCTTAAAAACAATAATGAAGAGGGAAGGCCTCAGGCGAGAAGGCCACTTTTGGCAAGTTTTATGGCATTTGATTTCCGAAAACCAATCAAGGCTGGGACGCCTTTCTGCTTTTCAATGCAGCTTTTAATCTTATGTGGAAGTCAGGACCTGCTTTCACATTCATAGCCTGGATTTCAAGGCTTATTTATTCTATCATCCCCAGTGTAGTGGTTCTCTCACGGAAGATGCGTTTAAACGGTCCATGGATGAATAGGGGAGAGATTAAATGGCAGGAATTTCGCACTTGTATCCTCCACAGTGTTAAACTACACAAATGTGTTAGAGTACACCTATTTCCCAATAGGTAGGTACATGTCAGCTGACTGGACAAAAGAGGGTTTAAGAGTAAGCTCATCACAATTATAATGTATCATATGCCCCACCAGAAGCCATCTCTCAGTAGCAACTCCTTGTAGCAACTCCAAATACCATATTGATGGTACAGAATTACAGAGGGGATTCAGAGGCCTGGAAAAAGCTTTGACGATAATATTTCCCTACAGACCCAGATAACAACATAGATGGCAGTCAGACCTAGTTATAACCACCACTCAACAATATTATGTTATTGATCCATTTTTCCACCTTCCTTGTCACACACATTTGTCAAATTTACCAGCAGCTATATTCTCCTGGGATAGTGTAGATAACTCTCTGGAACACATTCAGTATGACGACTGCTTCATGTAAGTTAACACAGAACTGCATGTATCTAACTTTAATCAGCTTCATTTAACATAATGGAATGGAGGAAAGGTGTAAGAGGGCATTACAGGAAGAGGCTGATAGCAGTGAATGTAAAGAGAGATAGATGGGTGGATTGAGGGCGAAAGAAGCAGGATAGACAGGTCAGTAGCAGGTGAGTGAGAAACAGACAGATATTAAAATATTATGAAAAATGATGTACAAAATGTATTTTTAGTAAAGAGTCTTTACTAAAAGACATTATAAACTACTGCTCTTGGAAGAACACAGTGAGTATACACGGCACATTTTCAAGATCAGTGTCTCTATTTATTCATAGCGAGCAAAGCACTAGGCACCTAGATGGGATCAAAGTGTGTAAATTCACCTTGAGTGTAAACGATCCTGACTGCAAGATAAATTACATGGTCTCATGTTAAAAGTAAACATAAAACATTTCAGTATAGCATCAATCCAACTTCCTATAGCAGAGTAATCATTCTCCACCTCCATCCCCTATGCCATTTCTCTCTGCTCAGCCTAGCCAGCTGACAGCTCCAAAGCTGGGAGTGATGATTGACGAGTTTGCGCATGTACACTGATCCCTTCTGGTTATTGGATGATGATATGCTTTTGATCCCCCTGATAGAGGCTGATAGAAACCCTATTCTGAACGTGATTTGGCACGCTATGCCCCACAGGCCTGCATAGCTTGTATTTATCTCTATTACAAGGGACTAGAGCAATGTTATCTTTATGGCTGTATGTGTCCCCCTGAGAGCAGGTATTTAGAAGCCAGATGTCCAGATAAAGGTCTGCACAACCCCATAGAAACTGCAATCCCCTCAAATCTGCTGCCTTTCATAAATATCTACAAAATGTATTCTATTAACCCCCCCCCAAAAAAAACAAAAACAAAAAACACACCAAAACAACCCAGGTAAGAACGATAAATAAACACCATTGACTATGTTGACTCAGTTGCACCAGAGCAGAATAAGAAGCCCCCACAGCACAAGTGTAGCTCTTCAACGTGAGGAGATAAGAAAAAAGTGGTCTCTTCCGGTGGGACTAATTGATTGAGCTGCAGCTGGGATCACACAATAGACCCAACACCACCAATAGGAGGGCCTTAGTGGGTGACGGACTGAAGGAGAAAAAAATAGTTACCTTTGTTAGCAAAATTCTATGCGAACAGAATGAACCATGCTATCACATGCAGATCTGGTAGAATTATTTAGGTGTCCATATGCATGAATAGGGTATATGCTGATCAGTAATATTATCATATCAAGGGGGTGTTCCACTGGTGCGGTCGGATTATGTAGTCAGACTATGTTTGATGATAGGGGATGGAGTGGCAGGTGTTTAAGCCACAAAGGCATAGCTTAGGTTCATATTAAGGCCAAATAGACAAGAGTATGCGTGGACAAGCTGCTAGTAGGGAGGACAACCAGGGACCACTTTTACAGCCCTGTATCTGTCACAGTGTTAAACAACCCAAATGTATTCATTGATTTCTCAGCCATTAAAGATGTTTCAATAACAAGTGTTATATCAGGGAAAGGAGGATGAATGGGTATTTATGCACAATGTGAGTTTGTAATTTTTCAGACTATAGATACTGAGATTTTAATTTGTACATTAAATGGAAATGCTGTGTCAGCAAGTTAATTGGAACCACATTTCCAGGAGAGTTACTGGTGCTAGCTATACAGAAAGCTCAGAAATGGCTCAATCTTGCTCAATAATATTGGTTTACTGATTGCATGGAATATGTAAATGTTATATATGTTATATTGTGCGACAACAATAACTACTTCAATCATGTATAGCAAAGATCCATCACTTGTGAAGGCAATTTCTATACCCTAAAACCACCTGGGCCCAAATTAGTATAGAGGTTCCCAAATAAGAATATTTGGGTTTCGAATAAAATGTGTGGGCTATTTTGAGCTTTAATCATTTCCCTGAAAGTAGTTGATTAACCTAAAAGTGCCGCCTCCAATACAGTGTCCTAAATTATACTAGTCAAGTATTACACATGAAATGTGAATAGTTGACCAAAGAGAAAAGATTCAAACCAATCAAATGCAAGAAACAGAATGATGATATTTTTAACAGTTAATGCTAGAGAGCCCCTCAAAGTTGGGAGAGTTCTGGCAGTCCCTTGAGCATCTAGCCAGGGAAGAGCCTTGGACCATTCCAAGGAGTAACACAGTAGTAAAAGCTGACAGGTGCATGATGCCAACTTTTCTTTTTTAGAAAATCCTAGAAAATAATGTATCAACAGCAAATCAATGATAGTTACATTTCTGGATTTCACTTGGTCCCCCCCCCATCATTTTGAGATATCATATGATAAATTCTTTAAAATGGCGTTGTCCTCCCTAGTGCTAGTCATTGTGGCAATGATATAACCTAAACTACTTATCTTAATCGCTGGACCATGTTGTCTGAAACTTATTCTCCTTTGCGTAATGCAGAATCCATATAATCTAAGGACATGCATTAGCATTGCCTGATACATCCATCATTGGCTTTGGCTTCATTCCTGCAGGGCAGCCATCCTCTAAATATGCAGCACAATATCAGATGGCATCAGTTGTTCCTTTGACAATGGGGCTCAATGTTCAAAAGCATGATTTCATAATAATAACATTGATCTTTGATAAATGTAGAGAATAATTTCATGAAATGAATGCAAAGGAACACAAAAAAAAGACATTCAAGAATGAACCTAACCACTGCCTCTCTTCCAGTATACAACAATGGAATAAAGAAAAAAAAATTGAAGATGAAGATCTACATCACATCTTACTGATGGATATATCAATGCTTTTCTATCTGTATACAGATACTAAATATAGCTAGAGCTTATCATAATGTAGACGCCAATGTTTAATCAGCTAAAACATCGTCTTTATATGAGGCATTCAGCTGGTATGCAGTAGTTTATATATAGATGAGACCTATCCTTTCTCAAGTCAAATCAATGGGAATTTGTCTAAGTCTATGTAGATGATCCCGGAGAACGTCTATATACCATGACTGGAATGAGCTAGCTCTTTCCTAATACAACTTAGTCTCCCACCTTCAGACCCGCCCAACCGTGTCCACCGGCCTGAGCAGGGTCTGACCCAGTGTCTTATCAGGGCTGTACGGCGTTGGGCTAGCAGTACCATCTCCAAGTATATCTTGCTACATTCAATAGCATAGCTAAAGATCTGCTGGAGAGTGATGTGCATGCATGCTGACTAGACATGCTACACTCACCAAGCATATACTTTGTCACGGTTATGCTTGAAGAGTGAAAGTCCACGCTGCTGCTGGCCCCCAGTCTGTAGTGATACAGACGGGGACCGAGTCTAAATACAACTGTGCTCAACATCATTCTGTCCTATAAATGAACTGTCAACAATTATTAGTCTCAGCAGCTGAGATCCCCAACAGAACAGGGACAGAACCCAAAAAAGAATTCTTCATGGACTATAGCTAGGAGGGGGAGACTACAGTTTGTCAGAGTAACATACTCACCCAAGCTGCCCCAATATTGAGCACATAAGGTTCCATGCAAACTAATCACAATAATGTCTGGTTAAAGGGTAGGACCTCTCTTCCTAAATCATAAGAATCTCAGCCAGGCTTGTTGAGTTTATATAACACATCAGTTATATTTAGAAACCCCCAAACAGAATCCACCACATGCAGGCATATCCAAGCCCTGTTAGCCTGTATTTCCCAGCACCAGTGCTCAGGCAACCAACAAATAGTATTGACTACTAGTGATACCCACCAGTGTACTGACTGCCACCAGTGTGCCCACAGAAAAGGGTATACTCCCCTTTGAATAGGCCACATGCTTTTATTTTGGGTAAAAAAAGAACATCATTCTATACACAATAATACCTTTTGCACAATGTGCATTCCTAGAAGTCAATATGTAATCATCAAATCTAAGAGGGTGCTATAGTTTTATCATTTTTTTATAGACTATTTAATTCCAAGCAAAGCCTGATTCATGGTCCCCCTACTGAAGTCACCTGGCAAGGACAGCATGATCACCTGGTCCCACTGCTCACTGCACCTTTTACCCATACACTGTAAAAAAATGTGTATAAAATTAAAAAACTTTCACCCCAACAAATTGATGGCAAAATCTTTTTTTTTTCTGTAAACATGTGCAGGAATATGGTCGCCTGTGATGGGTGAGATGGAACAGTGACAAATGGTGTGTGAGGGCAGTTTTGCTAGCCAACTGGTATTATTCTCCTACTCCTTCTACAGGCTCTCGCCAATATACAGGCTCTTCTTAGTCAAATACAGTACCTATAATGTTGTTTAACATCCATAGTAATTTAGATAATGTCAACAATAATGGGTAGATAGTGCTGTCCAGAATATTCCAGTGAGCCAGCAAAACTGGCCTTGGCCACTATTGTTTCACTATTGCGGGCCCACCCATCACCAGCGGCCATATCCCTGTACCTGCTGACAGAAAAGAGTGCTTAGATGCTGAGATTCAGTGAAAGTATTGAACTTTAGTGTGTTTGGATAAATTTATTTGTTTAAATTAGAAACACTTTTTACAGTGTATGTCTGAGGCTGCTAGCACACTCAAACTACTAGCAGGCCTTTGGTGGGCAGGGGGGCTTATTTACAGCCACATCTGAAGGGTCACTTGGATTGGGGTCAAAATCACCTCGGTCACATACTTTTGCCACAGTTACCAGAGGGTAGTTGACATGATATTGATGATATCCCAGCCTTTAAGTGTGCACTACTTTTGTACTAGACCCCTGCACTTGTCCATAAATTTACTACATCCATGCTTTCTCATTGTTGTGCGGTTGAGGTGGGAGGGAACAGGTTACTTCTGGTAAAGGGCGGAAGTCACATTGAAGCCACACATCCCCATGAGAAGCCATTCACTGCACAAGTCTACAATGACTGTCAGCTGATAGGAGGGCTGAGCGGCTTATGCTAAAACAAGGCCAAATGAATCATATTCTTGAGGGTTTGGCGGGTACAGTTTCTATTATCGACCACAAATCTAAGATTTATTATACCAGTAATTTTTCTAGCAGGGAAATAAGAATTACAATCTTATTGTGAGATTGTGCATATCAGAGCCAATGTGTGTCCTGCAATTAAAGTGAGAACAATTCTAGTGTTTCACATTTCCGCACGTCGTATGGCTTGCAGTGCAATTCCACAATATAATTTTGACAACAGGTGAAGGAACCAAAAGACCACTCTGTCAAGCTATTTTTCAGAATTTAGAGAATACTTGATGGCACATAACGAGTTGCAGAAGCCTAGGATTATAACTAGGAGTCTAATCAGAATTTAAAAAGATAGCATCAGAAAAGTTAAAATCTCTAAAAAGAGTTTTGATTTTTTTCTCATGTCACTGAAGAAAAGTTGTTGGATGTTTGCAGGATTTCAAAGCCTTTCTTTTCATTTATAGACATGAATGTGTTTAACAAAAGGTCCTATATGATATCCTTTCAAATATAAGTCTCTCAGTCGTTATTCATTGTTGGAAATTCACAGTGAAATGCACTTACTTTGTTGTCAACTTTTTCTGATCCTAATACATGAAGCAATAACGAAGCCTTCATGTATCTAAGCACAGCTCCCTCAAAAACAATAAAGAAGTGGAAGGCAAGAATGCAACTTTCGATGAATTTTATGGCATTTAATTTCCAAAAAAACAATCACTGCTGGGATGCCCTGGTGCGTTTCAATGCAGCTTTTGATCTCATGTTGAAATCCTCTGTGTCCTTCACAAGACTTACGTGGACAGGAGAGTTGGTGGCAGACATTTCACGCTTGTATATTTCACAATATCCAAACATCGGTTGATGATATAATGAATGAAAAAATAACTATACCGATACTTAGTTTGTTCTTTTAATAAACCCAGTGTACACTCATAGCAGGTAATTACTGGATGGTATAATGCTATATTTAACCATTATTATTCCATTCAAATGTCTTTAATTACCTTAAATTCGTCCTAATTTCGCCATTTTGAAGGATTATTGACTGAATATCACTCGTACACCAGTAGCGCCATGTTGTTTTGACATCCCACCAACCCTGCTCGCTGATTGGTGGAGCCTGGCTACGTCATGCTTTCAATCTCCAACACTGAGTCCAACATAGAATTTGTAAGGAGGCCAGCTTGGGGCGGTGTTATAGCCTAACCAGCGTTTCCCTCTAAATTCACCACAGCCGGATAGGCATGGGTGCCAGCGTGATGGCCTCACACACCGGGGGTTCCTGGATCGAATCTGGGTGGAAACGAAACATTTTTAAAATGCCCATATGTATGTGAAAAAAAGCCCCTAGAATTATTTTAACGAATAGGTAAGTAAAGTCCAACTTCCACTTTTATAGTGAAAAAGGAATTAGAAAAAAATATTGATTTTCAAAGAAATTATACCAAAAAATGTCTTTTCTTCTGTAACTCGGTAAATAATGGTCCTACAGGGCTGGAAATCCGCCTGTAGACTCCTTGTTTCGCCACCTCCCTCTACCAGCGCCTCCACGGCGTGGTGGTTAGCACGTCGGACTTCAAGTCTTGATGTAGCATGTTCGAGTCTCCATGAAACCTCGGATTTTATGGCTGACGATATTCCAAATCGTTCTGATATCCACTCCCATTCAGAATCGTTCTGATATTCTGGATATCAGAACGATTCTGAATGGGGAATTCAGAATCGTTCTGATATCCAGAATATCAGAACGATTTCACCTTCCCAAGTGTGGGGTATGCAGGAATATCAGAACGGGAATATCACCTAAAAAGCACGATCAGAGCCCAGATCGTATAATAATTTGGGATATTTCTACACAACGATGCCAGGTGGAAGGTGTAGCCAAATAGCCACATAGTGGCTTGTTATGTTTATAAGTTATGCTGTATGTGTTGCGACTCACAAGTTGTGATATATCATATCAATAGTACAGAATTACAGAGAGGTTTCAGAAGCCTGGAAATAGTCTTTCCCCAGAGACCCAGATAACAGCATAGCTATTGGCCAGATCTAGTTATAACCACTGCTCGACAGTATTTTGTTACTGATCCATTTTTTCAGCCTGCTTGTCACACGTCGGTTGAATTTACCAGTAGCTACACTCCTGGGATGATGGAATAATTCTACCATTGTCCCCAAACATATTCCATATTTCATTAACGGATGGTCCATGAAAGTTAACTGAGAACATTATCAATGGAAACAGCAGTATTTGGCATGTATACAAAGGTAGATCCATGACCTAAGTACTTATGAAATGGAAGTGAGTAGTATAGTATGTATCGGAACGGGACTATAGTTAAGTACTGTTTATTACTCAATCGACCTGCAGCCAATCAGAGGCCTCCCTTTTGGCGGGAAATTCAAAAGCAGCCAATGAGAGGCCTCCCTTTTGGCGGGAAATTCAAATAGGTCACGTGACCGGAAGTGACCTACTTCCGGTCACGTGACCTTTGGGCGGGAAATTCAAATAGGTCACGTGACCGGAAGTGACCTACTTAAGAGGGTCACGTGACCACCATGTTGGCGGGAAATTCAAATAGGTCACGTGACTGGAAGTGACCTACTTAAGGGGGTCACGTGACTACTAGGTTGGCGCGAATTTCAAAATAAGTCACTTGAGATTTTTATGGATAAATAAATTTTAAAAAAGAAAAAAAGCAAGCTGATAGCTTGCTAAAAAATAATTTAAAAATGCGGCTCTTTTTTTCTAGGAGGGAGGGGGGGGAGGGGCACTCTGGGGGGCACTCTTTAAGATGCATGGGGGGGGGGAGGGGGGGGAGGGGGGGGAGGGGAAGGGTTTTTTAAGAGTGAGACTCGCTTCTCTGCCCTCTCTTTTAGAGGGCAGAGAGGCGAGTCTACTTACAATGAAAGGTATCATGATTGCGTTTATGATGATGTGCATCATGATGTGACTATCTTACAACCCTATAAGAAATAAGCAAGACATGGGCGTACTTACACGGGCTATTTGTAAACTAATGAATGTGACTTCCTCGTTAAAATCGGTATCTACAACTCTTTTAAGCCTAAGGCTTTTTCTTGAGTTTATTCTTTTGTTCAATTTTGGGCCCACCTCAAAAGAGGAATAGGCCCTCTGTAACAATTGTCGCTTGCTCATCAATCAGAGCCGGGGTGTAGAAGGCCCCTGCCCTGTCGGGTACGAGATAGATCGACCTCTGGTACGTTTTTGGTTAGTTTGGAGCTCTCAGTCGACTGTCTTATCCACCTTAAAAAAACCAGACTTTCGGTGTGTCATGATAAAACTGGTGCCTTATACTAAGTGCTGGATTACTTTCTCATTTTTTTAGTGTTCTATCCGATGCTTATTTAATTTTTGCACTGATAAAAACGGTTAGCTTGTACAAACACGCGGTCTATTTAAGTGTTAAGTGTAGAAAATGAACAGAACAGTGCACAGAAAATAGAGCTACCGACTACATTTCGCCCAGTCACTCAGCGGAGAACAAAAGAACTACTGACGTAGTGTACCCGCTATTCCGACAGTTGGCGCCACCGTTATACTTTTCCCGCGTGCGACATGAAGCCCTGGGGTGGGTACTGGCTGTTTTGGTTGTAGGTACCGAAACATAAAAAACTACAGCCAGCCCAATGTCATGGTGAGACAGCTCTCTTATTTTTACCTTGAGTAGCGTCCGTAGGGCCTATGACAAAACCTAGTCCCGTACACTGAGCAGCTTGAGGTCTGAAGGCTCATACAGAAAAATGTGTGGGTGTGTGGGTTGCTTTACGCCTTAGTTAACAGCTATGGTCATTTCAAGGGCGGTGATGGTGATCGAATCTATTGGCCCTTTTACCGAGACAAGGGTTCTTTTACATCCCACACTACATAGCAGAGAGACGTCTAGCAGATTCAGAGTGGATAGAATTTATCCCCTGGCCACGGGAGCTCCAGACAGCCGGTGACCAGCGGTGGTGGTGGTGGTGGTGGAAGGGGGCAGGGGTAGTTTGTAGTAATCTGATACATCCTGGTCAGATACCACCACTAACCTTACCCCTTCTAACTGTGCCTGCAAACCCAAAATATTTGAATACCCGATTGAATTGATGTTATTCTTTAATAAGCATGACATGCACGTCATGTGCTTCACATAGGTACTTTATTTATGATTCAACTCCTACCAGAAGCCTGTATATAAGAAAATGTTTGATACAATGTTATCATGTTATACATTTTTTGTATTACTGCTTCTAGAAGGAGTTGAGGTTTAATTAAATTACTTCTGTGGAACACAGAACATGAATAATATATCTATTTTAGAATTTCATCAAATTAATGAATTGATAGAATTTGGTTGTTGGCGTGTGCTCGAGTGGATATCTGCTCTTCTCCACGGCAGCTCGAGAGGCCCCGCAGGGGGCTCGAGAGGTGCCGTGGAGAAGAGCAGATATCCACGAGAGGACACGCCAACAACCAAATTCTATCTTTATCCCGCGAGAAAAGGAGATAAGGGTCAAGGTTATGAACCATCAAAAAGATTTTAGAGTAAATTAAGTTATGAGATATTAATATAATGTACATATCTAGGGCCCGATATAGGGCCTCTGCAGATACCCCTTCAGGGGCCCGATCCATGTGGCCTTAGAAACGGAACTGGGTCATGTAACCAAGGGAGATCAGCAGTTGTTGATGTCGGCGCTGCCGATAACGCTGGTAAATGACCGTTTTACTCATGTTTAGAGTCAGAATAGCTTGAGTATTACTTGAATATCGAAGAGTAGAGGTCAAATTACCCCAGACAAGTTGTTTCCATCTAGAAATTCTCGACAGTATTTCCGAAAATTGCAAATATTGGCCCCAGTCCCACGGGGCCCCATACCGAGTATTAAAAGTTTGAGATGCAACTTTCATTCATGCTGTTGACCAATCAGGGCGCCCTGTTTTTACAACCTTGACTACATAGTAAAAGCGATTGACAACGTCAGATATCACTTGACGACGTCAAATATCGATCTGATATTTGATCCCTTGATATTTGATTCAAAACCCACATCGAGTGGGATAAAGCCTTTTATCATCTTTTGATTGTGAGGCATACACTTTTCTTACACACAACAGCTGTCATCTATCAAGGGGCTCTGGATGGGGGGTCCCCATGTCGAATGTCGATCTTAGAAAATGACCATGTCACATGGCAATGTCACTTAATAATGTTCATATCCCATGTCGATTTTAAGAAATGTTCATGTCACCTGTCACTATGATTTTTTGGGCCTCATGTCACTTGTCATTAGACCTCATGTCGTTTGTCGATTATAAGAAATGGTCATGTCACCATATCGAATTTAGCAGTCCACACCCATTATCAAGTGTCAGGGCATGTTGGCTGCTTGAACACGTAGTCTGTCATCACCCTTGTTTCTGTGCCTTATCTAAACAGTCAATTAGTGGCCGCTAGCCGAGAGTACCTCCCTGGTCGCCTCTCCCGAATCTGCTAGACGTCTCACTGATAGGAGTGTGTGGGTGTGTGGGTCTGTGTGTGTCTGTTCGGTCTGTGTGTGCACGCGTCTTGCACTCTAGTCTTGCGGACCACTGTTAAGCCTGTGGTTGGAGAGCGCGACATAGCCGCCCGCTACACTCTCCAAATAGAGGTCCGCAAGACTAGGCCGGATCGCGCTCTTGCTTAAAGGTGACCTCAACTCAGTGCGCCTTTAACAGCCGCCCCAAATAGGTGAAGTTCTTGACGCGGCACAGCGCCTCCTACCAGTAGCCAATCAGCGCGCCGAACGCCGGACACACCTCCACCGTGTGAGCCTCTAAGTAGGTCACACGAATCATACTAAGATGCCGATCTCTTCTGTCGGTTCGTCGCGGTGGCCGTGAGTGATTGCACGGTTGCCAAGATTCACTGCCTTCATTGGCAGAGGGGGGGGCTGATTACCCCCCGTTCGGATGAATTGCGGCGAAACCATAATCAATTTTTCGCTGTTTTAGATAAAAGAGATCCAGAGCTATCCGCTCGTCCAAGAATTATTTTTCTATCAGCCCGGGATCACCCTCAAATTAAGGCCTAAAGTCCAAAAACCCAAAATTTTTTCCCTATGGGATTTCAGTGTCTAAGCGTTTTTTGCAGCCCCAAGGAGCAGCTCACGGGTTCGAACCCTGTAAACGCTTTGACGCGCTTTCGTCGCCTTAGGCGACGTGGCTAGACGTCTTGACTAAAACTTAGTGAGGGTTCGAACCCGGAACGTCCGTATTAGACGCCTAATTTCTACTAGCCCCGAAAACGAGAGTATCACATCTATATAGGTCAACCATGTTAGCCTTGGTTTAAGTGCGTGCAGAACCGTGTATTGTGCATTTATGCAGCATACAGATATGGAGACAGGCTGCTACAGTGTCAAATTGATCGGCATTGTATGTAACTGGACATGAAGAAGGATATTTTTACTTAGTTTTCTAAAAAAAAAAGAAAAAAAAAGAGGGTAGTTCTCGGTACTACTATAATACTAATAGTGTCACTAAGGGGGAAAATGTAGGGGCACCGTAATTGAGAATTTCTTATTCATGTCGCATGTCGATTTTTAAGAATGCTAGTGTCACATGTCACTTAAATGGTCTAATGACACAGATAGCACTAAACCTAAAGACCTACCCCCCGTCCCCTTAGTCTTTCTATACTGAATCCGGGACTTGCCGGCGAGGTCGACAAAGGACTTACCTAAGGCCAAACAAAAAAAAAGTTGTGTTCAGGTAACCCGACCGACCCTATCATTTTGGCTTGACCTTAATCTTTTTTAGATTTTTTTTTTTTTAGACTTTTCCTGATCTAGGTTATCACCAAAGGGGAAAGGAGTACCTAATGACCTTCAACTATCCTATTTGTCATCATTTGAAAGATAAGAAGGGAGGAAATCCTTTCTATGACAAAAACAGTGCTGATAATGGCTTAATTAGACAGATATTGGTCCTACATTATCAAATAACAACTCTATACAATGTGATTCTCCCATACAACTCATCTCAAAACCCTAAAAAAAAATCCTAAAAAAAAAAAATCGACCGACCTACCCTATTTTTTTTTTTGGACCATGTTACCTGAACACGGATTATTTTTTTGTTTGGCCCAATGAGCTCACAGCTAGACTAGATACCCCATGTTTTGGATTGGAGAAATCAGCAGAGCAATAAAAAGCGCGGTGAGGCTAGTGTTATTTTCAAGGGTGGCCCCTGTGAGTTGTAAAATTGGTGCTAAATGTGGTAACCAGGCGGATGCTAAGTTTATTGATATTGTCCGTTAATGATACTTAAGGTGGGTGTTGTCTAAAGTTTTAATTGATATTACCAATGTGGCCAATAATGACTTCACAGTTGGGGCCCTCGCCCGCAGGTCCCAGATTCAGGGTATTCTTTGTTTATTGTGTGGCCCCTAAAGAGGGGCCGACTAACTCTTTAGAGTTAGTTAGATGCTGCCACTGTGCTATGCAACAGCAGCTATTAATTACGCTTCATGTTGGGCGGCATGGATCACTTGATGGGTGATACCTCAAAGCTCAAACACGGCAGAGCCGTGTGTGGCATGCGAGGACCAGTGGGTCAGGGGTGATCCGTTGCAGACAGAATGCTGATCCGTGTGAGGTTCTGACTTTCTATAGTTTTTTATAAAGCCTTAGATATGGTGTGGTATTTTTCATCTCGCTATAGTTTAGTTGGTATTTAAGGAAACCGCCTCATTTCTATCAGAAATACACAATATTGAATTGTTTTTTATATTTTAATATATTAGAAGCGCGCTTTGTTGCCTATGTAGCTCATTATGCGTTGAAATGTTCGCGAGCATCGTAGGAATGTACAAAACCCCTATTGTGGCACCATCTGACGAAAGAGCGGAGAACTATACTAGCGCGTTTCGTTATTCACATCTTTTGACAGGGACTTGGTTGGTGGCTTTACGCCCTAATTAACAGCTGAAGTCATTTCAAGGGGGGTGATAGTGATCGAATCTAAGGATGCCTGAAGGTGGAAAGCACACACCCTACACTTTTACCGAGGCAATGGTGGTGCTGCTCAAAGGGTGTGGCGAGCTAGACTGGAGGATGTAATAACTAAGCAGCAGAAGGACCAAAAAGACAATCTCGTAGTAGTAGGTCTACTTGGATCTTGAGTAGCCGCCCTTGTGGTTATAATTACCTAGACTAGTTGGCTCTGCCAGCCTGGTCAAGTGAAAATTGGTAAGGAGACTATGAACTAAGCTAACATCTCATAAGTATTAGTTACCACCCCCTCACACCCGTTTAACAACGGATTCAGGGTCTAATTATGGAGACCCTAGAGTAAGATTAACAATATATCCCAATGTCTGTAGTAGACATTTACGACATGCAACCTGCCCCCTAGAAGGGATAGATCTGACCACAAGTCCGCAATATGGGGCTCCCCCTCTGAGAGTATCAAGGTTTGCGTATAGTCTCTTGCAGTTTAATCTGTTATCTACCCCTTTGTCGACTTCGCCAAAATCCTGGGAGATTCACTTTAAACCTAAGGTCTACCCTTTTTTATTCTTTGTTTATTGTGTGGCCCCTAAAGAGGGGCCGCGGTGTTGATTAATTACACCACATGTTAAGCAGCATGAGATCAAACCTTCCTCAAAAGCGTCAAGGCTCAGAGTCCTGTTGGACGGGAACCCTGTGTGGCATTTCAAGACGAATGGTTGAGTGATCTGTTGCAGATGCCGTTCCGTGAGAAGTTCTGACTTTATATAGCTTTTATATCGCTTTAGATATGGTGTAGTATTTTCAATCTCACTATAGTTTAGTTGATATTTCAAAGAATCTGCCTCATTCTATCAGAAATACACAGCGTTGACATGTTTCTTATATTCAATATATTAGAAGTGTGCTTTGTTGCTTATTATAGGTCATTATGCGTTTAAAATGTTCGCGAGTATCGTGGAAATGTACAAAAACCCTATTGTGGCGTCATCTGACGAAAAGAGCGGAGAACTATACTAGAGCATGTAATGGCCAGACCAGCAGGCGGCAGCAGAGTGGTCAAAAGACAATCTCGTAGTAGTAGGTCTACTTGCATGTTGAGTAGCCACCCTTGTGGTTGTAATTACCTAGCCTAGTTGACCCTGCCGGCCTGGTCAAGTGAAATTAGTAAGGAGGCCCCCCATTAACGCGCTCCACAGTCTTTAGACAGTTAAGACTATAGTCAAGACTGGAGAATTTAGCGAGACGTCCCTCTGGGAGGTCATAATCCTCAATGTTAGGTGTTAGCTCATTAACATCAGATACCATATTAACAAACCATTTAAAATGTTCATTTTAATAGCAACTCACCCTATTCTGACAAAATCCTATTAGCAGGTAACCTCTGTGTAAACCATACTGCAAACATCTGCTACTTCCAGCGTCTGCCTCGTGACTGATAGTGTACAACAAGACGAAGTGGGCAGAGATTAGAAAAAATGAAGCTCTTTATATAGCCGAGAGAGCAGCTAATCTGGATGTTCTAAGCTTGTTTTCACCTAGAGCTCCAACCCTCTTCCAGAGAGAATCAAATCGCTTTTCACCTGAACCCTTCCACCCCTAATCCATCAGCATGAAAAGAGAATTAACGAGTGTAACGTGCGCTACATGTATATGGGATTATAGCTGGTGAAGAGATAAAGCCGAGTCACCTGTGTATACAAAGACTACAGGGGGTGATTAACGACAGGTGTGACGCGCCAGCCCGTGAACGGATTAAGCCAAAAAAAAATAAAAAGGTATGTTTCAGGTAACATGGGCAGAAAGACTGGAGTCGGTAGGTCGGATTTTTATTTTATTTTATTTTATTTTTTTAACATGAAAGTACTAGCCATCCTCCGTGGAAATTCTAAAAATGACCCAAAAAGTATAAAAATATGAAATTTTCTTCAAACTTGCTTAAAAAAACGTAGGGTCGACCCTGTTTTGCTAGGGTTGGTCGGGTGACCTGAAACAAACCTTTTTTTTTATTTGGCCTTATCTTTCAAGCTGACGCTTAAATTCAACTAGCCAGCCGCCGTCCACACCACTCACTGCGACAAGAGGAGGTGCTGTTGTTTTACACTTGAGTCGCTTACCACATGGTCTCTACCTCACAGACAGACACGCGCCCCCTGTAGCTTTTTTTTTGTTTTTTTTTGTATACACACGCTAATCTCATAACCCCCTTATCCGTTATACAGGTAACGAGTATTCTCTTTTAAAATAGCTGCCAGTCAGCTTAGCTCTAGAAGCAAGAAGGCGTGTATAGGTGCCTTATAAGTCGGCAGGGGGTAAATACTAGTGAAAAAGGAAGGCAGGTGTGCAGGTAGCTTTTCTAACAGACACGTGTGTGCACTAAGCTGCTTAAGTCTAAACCCTCCCGCAGTAGTCAGGTGGCATGTGAAAACTTACTTAACTGATCTCTTACATTGAGTAGAGTCTCTGTGCTGAGAGAGCCTTTTCAGCCGTTTAAGAGGATTAACTAGGACAGGGTACATAAGGAGTGAAACGCCGAATAGCGGCTACTCAGTCTCGTGCAGCACAAGCAGCAGCATCTAGCAGCGGCTTCAGCAGCAGCTGCACGTGCAGCACAAGCAGCTGGCAGCGACTTCAGCAGCACAAGCAGCACGAGCAGCACAAGCCGTAGCATTTGTCAGCAGCATCCGTGACATCGTCAGCAGCAGCCCCCATGACCTTGTCAGCAGCACAAGCAGCCAGCAGCTGCTGGCAGCTGCTTCAGCAGCTGCTGGCAGCTGCTGCACGAGCAGTAGCACAAGCAGTAGCATCTGTCAGCAGCAGCAGCAGCAGCACAAGCAGCCAGCAGCTGCTGCATGAGCAGCACAAGCAGCACAAGCAGCAGCACCGACAGCAGCAGCAGCAGCAGCGGCGGTGTGGACCACTAAAGTCGAGATGAAGCCTAGTGACATTTGACATGAAGCTTGAAAAACACAGTGACAGGTGACATGAGCAATTCTTAAAATCGACATGAGATATGAGCATAATTAAGCGACATCGACATGCGCCATGGCTATTTTTTAAGACAAACATCATATGTCATAGCCTCCTCATCCAAACCTCCACTAGTAGTGCTCTATAAGCGCAAGCTGTAAACCCTCTCCTCCCCCCGTGCACACAGGCGAATTATCAGAGTCAGCCAATGGTGTCAATACCCCTCTCATACAAGGGTCGGGCGCTGCTGGACTATAATAGATGAGTCAAGGACCGTTCTACTGAGGGTCAGGCAGGCTAAGTCGGACATTCAATGACAGGTAGGTCTTTGACAACCTTGCTTGAAAGTCTGGACAGCATTGACAGACTGGGGCATAAGGATCTCGCATGGTCAGACTTTCAAGCAAGTTTTGCTAAAGTCGCGTTATTGAATGTCCGACCTAGCCTGACCCACAGTAGAACGGTCCTTGACCCGTCTATTATAGTCCAGCAGTGCCCGACCCTTGGCTGAGAGCAGTTTAAGCGCCATTGGGTGTCTCTGATATTTGCCTCTGTGTAAGATGAGAAAAAAAGTCTGTTGAAAGACTATATTTCAAGCCAGAAAACTGTAATTAGCTTTCCAAGTTGTTTATTTAACAATATCTTAGCCTAGCAAGCAGCTGTCAGATGTCATCTAAGAAAAAAATGTGAGCTGTTAATAGATTCAAGAGAAATTAGTTTACAAATAGCCCGTGTAAGTACGCCCATGTCTTGCTTATTTCTTATAGGGTTGTAAGATAGTCACATCATGATGCACATCATCATAAACGCAATCATGATACCTTTCATTGTAAGTAGACTCGCCTCTCTGCCCTCTAAAAGAGAGGGCAGAGAAGCGAGTCTCACTCTTAAAAAACCCTTCCCCTCCCCCCCTCCCCCCCTCCCCCCCCATGCATCTTAAAGAGTGCCCCCCAGAGTGCCCCTCCCCCCCCTCCCTCCTAGAAAAAAAGAGCCGCATTTTTAAATTATTTTTTAGCAAGCTTTCAGCTTGCTTTTTTTCTTTTTTAAAATTTATTTATCCATAAAAATCTCAAGTGACTTATTTTGAAATTCGCGCCAACCTAGTAGTCACGTGACCCCCTTAAGTAGGTCACTTCCAGTCACGTGACCTATTTGAATTTCCCGCCAACATGGTGGTCACGTGACCCTCTTAAGTAGGTCACTTCCGGTCACGTGACCTATTTGAATTTCCCGCCCAAAGGTCACGTGACCGGAAGTAGGTCACTTCCGGTCACGTGACCTATTTGAATTTCCCGCCAAAAGGGAGGCCTCTCATTGGCTGCTTTTGAATTTCCCGCCAAAAGGGAGGCCTCTGATTGGCTGCAGGTCGATTGAGTAATAAACAGTACTTAACTATAGTCCCGTTCCGATACATACAATACTACTGAAGTGAAGTGTAAGAAGGCATAACAGGGAGGGGCTGAAGAAGGAGAATGTAATGGGAGGAGCTATAAGAGGGGATGGATGCATCAGAAGAAGAAAGGATTATGGATAGATAGTGCAGCGACGGACAGACAGAAGTTGTGAGAAACATACCCATTTAAGTTCAAAGAAAAAAGAACGATTTTCTTCCATTTCCATTCCATGGCTTCTGAAAATTTCCAAAATGGAATTAATCTGATAGAAACATTGAATATGACCAATTTGGTGTATAATATGCTTAGTCTCAACATATCTGCTTCAAATAATGCATGCATATATGTTAATTTTGGCCAACCTGTTGAGAGCCCTTAACAAGATCATAAGAATCGATGTACATAATGCATGGTTTAGTATAAGTTACTACACTTGGAAGAACACAGTGAGTATGCAAGGAGAGTGTTTAAGATGACAGTCTCTTTTTATCCATACATGGCTATTAAAGCACTAGGTATCTAGATGGGATCCAAGTCTGTAAATTCACCTTGAGTGTCAAAGGACCTGACTATAAGATGAATCACCAAGTCTCATGTTAAAAGTCAACATAAAACACTTCAGTATCACATCAATCCAACTGCCTATAGCAGAGTAATTTTTCTCCACCTCCTCTCAGCTCAGCCTAGCCAGCAGACAGCTCCAAAGCTGGGAGTGATGATTGACGAGTTTGCGCATGTGTAGTGATCCCTTCCGGCTATTGGATCATGATATGCTTTTGATCCCCCTGATGAAGGCTGATAGAAACTCCCCTCTAGACTTGATTTGGCACGCTATGCCTTACAGGCTCGCATAAAGTATTCATCTCTATTTCAAGGGACTAGAGCAATGTTATCTTTATAGATATATGTGTCTCCCCGAAGAGCAAGTATTTTGATATCTCTGTGACTGTTATTCTTGAGAAGTATGCTTCATCTCACACGGATCTATAGATTAATTGGGAAATTTAAAATGCCTTTGACACTTTAATCATATTTGGATGAAATTATTATTCTGCCTTTACATCTGCAAATTCTCTTGACGTCTTGGAAGTAGATCTTCTATCAAAGCCACTGCTGGAACTGCTGGGAACAATGTTTTCATTGCTTTGGCACTATTGATATTTCTGGACCGATTTGCAATCGATCAGTTGAGGAGTCACTTTGTGGTAAGATTCTACAACTAGACTGAATGAATTATCCCACATCTTGGACGTTAGGAGCAATATTCTTATTTCCCAATTCCATCTTCTCTATTCACAAGAAAGCTCCCCTCTCATATTCCATCAATCAGGCTCATGCCACTACGTTTGTCTGGGCAGGAGCATACTTTCAGCAAGGGCGGTTGCCAACCATTAGAAGTCTGGGGCCAACTGCAGGACACTCTCTTTGATATCTCACGAGAAGTGATGTGAAGGCAACACCAGCGGGTATCGTTGCCATGGAGATTATGTTGGCGCAATGATAGGATGTTAGGCTAGATAGTCTCAAAAAAAGATGGAAAGTGAACGGAAAAATTAATACATCAGTCTGCATCACCAAGCAGAGAATTGAAGGGAAACAGTCAGGTTAAATTCTGTCTGTCTGAACCACAGCCATCCCCAACACCTACAATATATTTTACAAAAAGGCATACTTTACGTCTGGTGGTGCCCCATGGGCCATCTTCTGCATGATATGACATCGCACTGTCTTTGGTATCCATCAGTGAACACTCTTGTTATGTTTACAATGCAGCATGCAGAGAGTACTTTTGCGACTATTGACTTCAAATGTGGTAGTCAATGGCCCTAAATAGGCTTTGATCATTAAAGGGATTATATCTGAGAGGGAGAGAAAATCAAAGCTGGAGAGAGAGAGTGAGTCAGGAGAGAGAGAGGAGCGAAGAGAAATAGCCATCTAGTGAGAACTACAGACATTGTGTCCGTTGCAACTGAGACATAGGGAGAGACAGAGAGAGAGAGAGAGACAGACAGACAGACAGACATACAAACATACAGACAGACAGTGAGAGAGAGAGAGAGAGAGAGAGAGAGAGAGAGAGAGAGAGAGAGAGAGAGAGAGAGAGAGAGAGAGAGAGAGAGAGACAGTGAGACAGAGAGAGAGAGAGAGTGGGAGAAGATACCAGGTAGAGCCATGCAGGCATAGACAGTGAGATAAAGGCAGACGGACATTGGCTTGAGAATTCAGCAAGTGGCTCGTTATGGCAACTGTTTTTTAATTAATTAACTAATTCCACGACATGCCGTATTTGCAAAAATGTTATTTTGTACGTGGGCAAATTAGCTCAAACGCAAAATAAATAGAACACGCCAGACTTGACAAAACTAAAATGAAGATGTTGTATCTAAAAGCCAATATGTCTATACTTGTGCAAACTAAAAGCAAACTGCTGATCGTGCAATGTAACAGTATCTTTCATAGTCGTCGCCTGCAGCAACACAGAATTAAACCTCTTTTTATGTTCATCAAATGGCCACTTTTATTGTTATAAACTGAAGAAAAATGACAATGTAGGCCTATTGATTTTTCTCTTTAAGAAATACAAAATCATTGAGGACGTTTAATATGGATATGACTATAATCGAATCTAATAGAATTTTGAAACAAACAAGGGCGATCAGCATGGTAGCCATGGCAACAGCTCTGAATGAAGAATGTTTTCCATTATATGGATAACAAAAATAGCCAATATGGCAGATTTCGTTGACTTTGCAAACAGTAGCTGTAATTCCCTCAAATGAAATGAGCACTACTCAGGCTAGATTGTGTTCAATCTCAATATTCTCAAGATTGATACCAGGAGCAAAGAAGACTTTTGGTATACTCCTGATTCACGGTCCCGCATAGTCCATTCCGCTCTCCTGGTGGCTGGAGTACATAGGATTCACTCAGAGCCCACTTAAAACTAGCTAATCTGGCTAGAAATACTTCAAATCTAACATGGATAATACAGCACTTACTCTCAGAGTAGAAGGCACTTACTCTCAGAGTAGAAGGCGTATTGCACCTTGATGTCTTACCCTCATGCACATATGATGCGCATTTACATAATGATAACAGGATTAACATTAAGATAGATGCATCTCTTCATCCATTCCCCTGATTAAATGATAATACTGTCAGCTCAGTATTTCAACTGTAGACATTAGAATGCTTTAAATTGATGATTTTATGTATGTGAGATACCTCATCTAATACTCTATGGCTTTGGCTTGAAAAGCCAGCAAGGACGATGGCCAGAGTATTTCAGCATGTTGTAGCGGAAACCGTATCAAGTATGGCCCCCATATTAACCCAATTTACAACTGCAACAAAATCCCCATCTATCAAAAACTCGAAAGGAGAAAAACATGTTTGAAAAAAGTCAAATAACACCAGTGTTGGATAACAATCCCCTGTCTGCCCAGTTAACTCAGTTGGATCAGAGCTGATTAAGATGCCCCGAGAGCCCAAGTGTAACTCTCCACTGGGAAGAGGTAAGAAAAGATGACCCCCTTCCGGTGAGGCTAATTGATAAAGCTGCCGCGTGGAGCGCAGTGGGCGTTTTGCAGGTACACAATGCATCATGTGACTAAAGCGAAAGTTTCGTATAGTGGGGGGGGGGGGGGGACGTTTTCATTAAGTTAGCTTTGTTCTCAAATTCGATATTCAGATCCAGAGGACTGAGATCTGGTTGATTTATTCCAGGTGTACACAGATGGGGACTAGGATGTAAAGCCTTTACTAAAGGGGTTAGAGGTGGGGTAGGGGGCCCTTTGAAGCTACAGGATGTAGGATCTAAACGACTATATATATCTGGATATGTTATCTGAAGCATTGAAATCAATAATACAACCTGGCCGGAATAGCATTAAATCTATCAATAACAATGAGATGACGACTATTCCAGTAGTTCCCTATTGAATGTGCCAGAGAGAGTGTACGTTGAAGTGCATTGTTTGATATCAACAAACATCCTTATGATTATGTTAAAAATAGGTTTTGTTGGTCAAATACAAAGCACAATGCTAATGCCTCAAATATCTTGTTGTGACCTTGATTGCTTTTCTGAACATTGCTTATCACTTTTTCATGAATATCCTATTTGTTTAATTTCAGGTGAGTCCCATTTGTTGCTCTACAATTTAACATCTTTATCTGAAGGTAAAGTACCCAGTGAACTTAAACGACATAACTCTACTCTACTGTTTTTGATGATAACCCACTGATCAACATGGCTTTACACAAAGACACGCTATGATAAATAAAGATAGAATAAAGAATGCATAGAAAGCATCGGCCTGCAATGCTTTCTCTCAACCAATAGAGATTTTTGGGGAGAGATGGATTTTATTATATGGTTTCATGTGACATGTTCGGAGGGCAGAATCGATATTAAGACAGATCACTGGGCTACTAACTAATTGCGCTGACCAAACGAAAGTATTTCCGACATCCAGTAGAGGAAGCATTGTCTCTTTATTTCAATGTTTGGAAATAAAATCTATACCATAGTGGGCACAAAATTCAGTTCAATGTTGAATCAACGTTGGATCCACGTTGAACCAACATTGAATCAATATTGACAACCGTTTGCCAATGTTGATTCTAGGCTCCGTGCAGACATAACTGCCTTTGTGAGAACCCTGCAGGTATACAGCCCCTTAAATGCAGTAAAAAAAAGCCTAAAGGCTATTTTCACGGTAATTGATTTGCATATGACATTGTTTTTGCTTCGGTTGCTAGAGGTCATGTAATTGGAAATAATGATACATTAATTCCCTGATAATTACCATTTATCTTTTATCAGGCGTCATGATACAATTGAATAAACAGATAATAAAATAGTTCATTTTAACAACATACCGGCTCTATCAAACCTGCTTGGATTGTAATTTCAAAGGATTTCTTTCACACCACAACTTCCCATGACGTGCCATCTAGATTCTAAATTCCCAGAACTGAACACAAGATGATTCCTAGATAACAACAACCGACACCTACGCTCCTGAGGGGGATCTGGGTGAACATCTGATGTGATTATCTCGTGATGTACCGGTCCTACTATCAGAAAAAATGAAACAGACACGCTGCACAACCTGCTGAGCTATACACAAACAGCTCATGACGTAGGTCGTCATGTCCTGCGGGTATAAAATGGGGGGTGGGGGCGGACAATGCAGATATTTACACACGGGCTGAAGTTTGAGTTTGAATTTGGTTCTTTTGAGTTTGTTTGGTGTTATGCTATACAACTGTACGCCTTGTATATAGCCAATATAAAACGGAAGGGATGTCGGAACAGCATTCAAGGCTAATCAGTGATGTACCGATATGATTTTCACAAGAATTAGATATCTTTACAGCCACAGAATCAGTGTACACCCAGAAAAAATACCTGGAGGTTGAGAGAGAGGTTCCCTAGAGTCCAGCATTTTTAGCCTCTTGGAAGAGGGTCCAGCATTGCCAGAATCCCGGCCATGTTGGTTGAGTCAAGCCTCTAAATGAGGCTTCAGCCCCGGCTTCAGCATTGCCTGCAGCTGACCGTCACCAAGGTGCTGTTCGTAACATACATGTTTAAATGTAGACCAATAGCTCTATTCGTTTTATATCAATGCATAATTATGTCATGGACAATAGGGAGGGAAATGTAAAAAAATATCTGTTTTTGTACAGCGCGCTGAATAAAGCAACACTTATGTACTTACTATTTACACTGGCATTTACAAACTTATATTGTCTGTTATAAGACCAAGGTCACAAGCTTGAAGTTCGTGAGCCATTATTATAGAATGACCTGTCCTCTCTTAGAGCTTGGCTATAGAGTAGACCCAGATGTATAATCAGCTAAGGCAGTGTATCAGTACGCTGCCATAGATGGGTCATAAAGGAAGGGCCTGTCTGATATCATCTTAAGAACACCATCTTCAGGCTTTGGTACAGGATCACACTGAAAGGCAGAAGAAATCTTTTCCCGTCACAGCTGTGTATCCTATAATGAGGCCGCCTGACAAAGGGAATGTATACTGTGTGAGATGTGCAGTTCCTATACCCATTAATTAGATGATATACAGATGTTTCTATCCTCTACGCCTCTGTCAGATCCAGGGATGTTCACACTTTACACCTTTGGTGACCGAAACAGGTAAAGGGAGTGAAAATTAGCTCTCCTTTCAGACACTAAAGGGTATGTCACAGTGTACCCTGTGTCATTTTGGAATACAGAGAATCCCTTACAAAGGAAGGGCAAATCCTTCAATGAGCAATAATATCCATATTGCTCTGCTGAGCATGTCCTGTAACATTTGACCAGTAAGCTATTAAAGCAATGCAAACTCTTGCCTGTCACTGGCCAAATATGAAAGGAACTCCACCTGGCCATGCATTCGGGCCAGTCAATATTATCATTTCGCAGCTGAAAAGGTCTTGCAATAGGCCTACTGCAGGATGAAAACTCTTTCACTCTGACTGGTTATCATGGCTGTTTAAAATTGGTATATTTTATACAACCAGTAGGTAACCCAAGTATGCCATTTTGTCTCTAACCTCAATCCGTACTATGGATGCCCTTATTTCTGGGCACACCCACAAGGGTAATGTGGTTATGTCCCTCCTTCATCAGCCACATTTCCCTCGGCCTGCCAGCAATCAACAGCATTAATTGACAAATGAGCCCCATCCTCTCCCCTCCTACACAGTCCAAGTACCCCAGTCACCCCAGCCACCCCCCAGTCACCCCACACACCCGATATCAAGATCCAAGCTGCTTTCAAGACACATTTTCAGAGAATCTTTCATTTAAGCATCAAGTACTGTTCAGTGTTTTACCACAGCAAATGTTCACCCGGCGACCACAGGGTCCGATGTTGACCAGGTTCGGGTGGTAGGTTGATGAAAACTAATTTTGTGAGAGATTTGGGCAATAATCTTTCACAGTTATCAATAAAAGAAATGCTGGAAAAAACGATTTATACTCTGTGTATCGGTATGGGTACACCTTTCTAATCATTTAATGTTATAGGGATTCAGCTTTTTGTTGAACTAATTTTGCTTGATATCTAATTCATACCGATATTACATGCTCCTAAACATTGAAGTATTGCAGTCACAGCAAAGTGAATAATGCAATTGATGCTCGGTTACGTCAGTTGGCTCTTACTCAGGGTAACTGGCTGTAGTAGTGTGTTAATGCCTAAGTTTCAGGCCATTCAACTTTACCTAGCAAATCAGTGCAGTTAAGACATACATTTGAATTAACTTTTGAATACAAAAGTTAGGGATATAAACTGATAAAAGGTTTAGGCAAGCTATACCTGGCCTTGGGTTTCATATTATGTATTCTAAAACACACAATAGGATTTCCCAGGAAAATACGTGTCCAAGGCAAAAGCTGTAGCAGTAATAGCTACCCGTATAATGATAAATATAGGAACAATGATCCGACAGTGTAAATGCCTTAATCAATAGCAATAACAATTTATAGCAATACAACAGATCATTGTTTTATACGTCACATCTTTGGTGATAATTTATCAGCATATTATAATATCTGCTGAAACTACATCTTTTCTTATACGTGTATACGACTTACACCATGCACTAACTATAATGCTTATATAACACTACGGATCGTTCTGTGTAGGTGAGTAGTATCCAGAATGTAGGGTAGTGTGCAGGCTATTACCGTTAGGTTAACGTGAGTTGCCACCAACCACCTCCCCTCATCATCCTCTCCCTATACCGCCCTGTACGCCTCTATCCCTCTCTATTCCCTCTGCCCTCTTTCTTTTTTTCTCCACCACCAGTACCAGAGACAATGGTATCATGTACGGGGTCCCTGCCCCTTAGTAAAATGGCCCTGAGACATGCATCCTTTACCGCAGCAGGCTTTACCCCTGCCTTTACCGCACCAACTGGGTCTGCTAATGCAGGCATCCTTCACTGTGGGATCTAAGGAGCCCTTCTTGGATTCCAGCTGATTGCTCAGACAGGCACCTGAACCGTCTTGTACATAACACCTGCTTACATCATCATCTCTCTGAGACTGAGCTGCTCACAGAGCAACTCATGATCACATACATAGGTCATGTTACATAGGGTACACAGGGGGCTTTGTGTGCACTGCCTATCCACACAGCTCTCTGGAGTACCTTGGTAAGCAAGAAACTGGCAACATCCACAGACCTTTGAGGTACTTTTCCCTTATATTAAAACTTTGAGAGTTTACACGGGTGTGGGAGTGGGTGTTGCATCATACGTCCCAATCTCATCTTGAATTACTTTCATACTACAAACACACTTGTGTAGAATATGTCTACAAGGTGGTGTCGACCTAGGGGGTGGCCATCAGGTATTACACTAGGTAAGAGGCTTAGCTCTTTACACATAATGTCCTCCTACGTAATAGCTATGTCCAATCAATAACCATTTGCAGAGAGATCAATATCTTGCGTACAAGGACCTCTTAATAATTCATAAGTAAGTCCTGGTCGGGCCCTCATATCAATTACACCTACTTGACTAGGCCTAGCATTGTTGCATAACCTCCCTTTGACTATTCTCACAAAGGCTCTCTAATTACATTCATATCTTTGCATTTGATGATACGCACCAAACAACTGATTCAATTAACCCATAGGTATAATTAGCGGATAGACATTATAGATTATATTCCATTATGCACCAGTTCACTTGTAATGCAGCTCCCTTTGCAGTTTATGCATTGTCTAATGTTTGTGGGATAGAGTTCAGAGAGAGGCAGATACATCACTCATTCAATTTTCAATTCAATTGTTTATTTTAATTATCTATTTTAAAGATTATCTAAAAAAATAAATTAATCATATAACTTTGAAGATACCACATCTCATGATAATTATGCCATACAACTGCACAACTCTTACCCCTTCTATTTATGTGCATGACCTTAATGGTACTGTACAGCAGTGGGTACAGCGACTGGTGCCTGGGGATAGAGTATAGAGTGGGTGGTGAGAGAGGTAACTAGATAGGACGGCTACTGTCCTACCTTGGTCCTACCTGCCCACAGGCACAGCCTGCTGATGGGGAGGGAGAGTTGCACCTGATGGGAATACATTGTGTGAGACACATCTGTGCACATGTAATACTAGGCACCTGCCACGCCCAGACCTATGATAGTGAGGGACAGCAGCACAATTAATGGACAGGATTGAATCTGCAACTAGTTCTGTTCTAGAGATCTGTTCTGGGCATGCGTAGATCCTGATCTGATTAGCTGATAATAGACAGACCTCGGAGACATGGGGATAAATAGGTGCAGATCGAGGGATACATAGACATACATAGGTAAAAAAAAAGACAAAGGGAGAGGGACAAGAGAAGGAGAGAGGGGCATCAGGTTAACACACATACAGTTAGGCGGGGTCGGGTTCATATTGTAAAGTGAGGTATGCCAGGATACGCTAAGGTAATCTAAATGCCCTGGCCCTTAGTTTATAATGGCTATCCCAGGTTTGTCATAGGCACATTGGTAAGACATGACCAAGTGCTATTCAAGAATGACTGAGGCAAAACAACGTTATGACTAATGCCTTACTCAGAAGGACTTAGCCTAAAATGTAGAAGCTAAGGTGAGTTGGTAAATACTGACCAACCTGACAATTAGGTTGGTTGTTTAAGGAGCCAGGAAGTGACTAAGTTGGTTAGACACTATAGTGACACACAGATTGGTCGTATAGGGAGCCAAAGGATATCAGTGTAGAGTAGGGTATGATAACGTATGGGTAGGATAGACCATTTAGAGAATGAGGAAGTATGTTGGAAAAGGGGTAGGAAGTGTAGGTGTGGCTGCCCTGGAGGGGTTACAAAGGACACACAGGGGCTGGAGGCTTCTGTGCCTGCAGGGCGTGGCGGCTGTCCTCCAGGGGCTGTTAAATCATGACGGCCCCACCTGCCTCAGCGTCAGCTTGCCGCCCTCCAGGGCCTCACTGGGGAGAAGTAGAGGGAGCGGGGGAGGTAGAGGGGGAGGAGGATTGGTTTAAGGTATGGAGGAGAGTGGAGGGAGGCTAAAGGAAAAGGAGGCAGTGGGAAGGAGGAGAAACTGGGAAAGGGTGAGGGAAGTATAATGGGAAATTTGTGGATGGTATAGGGGTTGGCAACTAGGGTAAAAGGGAAGGGAGGGAATGGGGACTGGAGTAACAAGGAAGGGAGAGAGGGTAGGGAATCAACAAGCGAGGGAGGAGGATGAGGGATTGGGTATGGGTAGAAAGAGGCAGAGGGTTGTGGGGAAGACATTCAGAAAATAGGATCTATAGACCAGCCTACGCTATAGGATAAGGCGGATGTTGGTTGTGGTGGTGGTTGGGGGTGGTAGGGGGGTGTAGCAGTAAGTCCTTAGATGCCGCTTATACTATTGACGCTTCTATATAGGGCCCTGTCATACCTCCAGCCTCCCCTCCTCCTCCACCGCCACCGTCACAGCCCGGCCGTGTCGGCGGTGTGGCGGGCTGCTGTGCACTGTAGGGGGGAGGCAGTGAGGCTTGCTAGTGGTGGTGGTGCTGGGTGGTGCATGCTGGTGGTGGTGGAGGGGGAGATGCTGAGGTGGTGGTAGTAGTGGTGGTGGTGGTGCTTTGAGGCGCCAGTGACTGGAGGCTCATCATCCACAGAGGCAGTACCCCAGGCAGGAGCCAGCAAACAACCAATACCATGCCACACAAGTGCACCACAGCGGCAGGGCACCCTACCGCCTGCCGCCTGCTGCCAGGAGGAGGAAGGCATGCATGATACACTGGAGGACCCCTCCTCCAGGGTGCAGACAGAGAGGGAGGGGGTAGTAGAGGAGGAGGGAATAAACCTGGAGCCATCTCCTCCCACCCCTTCTGAGTCCTGAGGGAACAGTGAACTTCCTATCTAAGTCACCACCACTACTGCAAGCCGGCACCGCCAGGGCATCTGGGTGATGCTCCAGGGGCCTTAACCGAGGCAGCTGGAGTCAGTGAGTTAAGGATAGGACCTGGAGGAAGGGCTAGAGGAAACAGGAGCAGCAGTAGTCGTCAGCTGGTGATCCGATAGATGCCATCACTGTCCATTCTCGTTTGGAATTACTTAAAGTGGAATTTATCAACGAATTTCCAACCCGAATGAGTAAAATAGATCAGTTTGAAATGCATTATAGCATATAACCGCATCGGAAAGGCGAAGGGCAAAGAGTAGTGTATAGACAAATGGATGGAAATGGCAAGAGACCCAGGGGAAGGGCAGACGTGGGGGGTTTCAGTTAGCCCCCACCCCCTCCTAGTCCCATCACAACACACACATATAGCAGTGGGGGAAATTGAGTACATCAGGGGAATACATCAGAGCTAGTTCCCCTTTCCGTCGCTAGAGGGAGAGGAGCTGCTCATATCAGTAGGAGGGGGAGGGGGAGGGGAGACAGTGAGCAGCTCAGGGTGGTGGCACATACCCAGTAGTGCACAGACAGTATAGTACTGTGTGCAGGGCAGCAAGAGGCCACCACTGCACTGCGGCACGGAGACACAATGTCCTGCATTAGTGTATAGTAGATGAGGGAAATCGGAGCAACTCTTGTTGCATCACCACCAATGGCTAGTAGCGGGAGCAGCTCATAAAGAGGACCAGGAGGCATAGATCACAACCGTTTAAAGTGAGCAGCTAATGCCTGGACACATACGTGTATTGAGGGAAGGAATAGAGGACAACACTGGACTATATGTACTGTTGTAGTTGACCAGATACTTCTAGTCTAGAGGGAGACTCAGCCATGGTTGCATGGGAGCAGCTCTTGTGCGACATAGCCTTAGGAGAGCAGGTCCTATCTCCCTGTGAAGGCAGCTTAATGTAGCGAGGGGAGCTGCCCAGTGATGCACTGTACACGTGGACTTTCAATTACTGGGGAGGGACACCATGCCCAGCACTGGCGGGTTGGTGTAGTGGAGTGATCAATGCATTATATGGACGAGCAGCTCATGGCGGCAGGTGAGCAGTTGATGAGCAGTTCATGAAGAGAGGTTCTAGATGTGCATTTCGTCAGGCACACGTACGCACGTGCAATAGATGCAAACAGACGTGGGGTACGTGAGGCCTGTGTGCCATGTTTACGTTCTTGGAATACCCGTGTTGTGTGAGCAGCTCGGATTTATAAATGAGAGACAGTGATTTAACAGTCAAAGTAATATACGCCACAAGGAAGTAGTCATAGAGATATGTAACTAAACTCAAATCGTCGACACTTATTAAACAAAAACTGGATCATGTACATTGCACAATTTGTATATCATGTGATTCAAGACAGGCTGGCAGTCGACTACGTTTTGCGTCGTATGAAAACACGACCCATGGGCATTCAGCGACATAAGTCAGATTGTAGCTCAATTTAAAGTCAGATTTTAGCTCCCTGTGAGTTGGGTCAGATTGTAGCTCACTTGGAGGAGCAGCTCATTGGAGAGGGGCAGCAGCTCAACTACACCTACATGCAGCAGTCAATACACACATATAAGCTACAAGGCACGTAGCCAATACAGCACACCACTCATCAGTGTGAGGAGCAGAGAGAGTGAGGAGGAGCAGCTCAGATCTACAGAGGAGCAGCTCAGACTCGTAAAGCAGGACAATATACACAGTCCAGCACCCATTTAGGACATATTAAAGCTGCCCGTCGGGAGCAGCTCAGGCTAGGGAAATGGGTAGAGCCCTGGGCAGTCCAGGACTGACTCTGACGGATACTTAATCCTAGCAAAATCAACTCTAGTGGCGCTCATTGAAGGTGTTAGGTGTTGGGAGCAGCTCCGGGCGTGGGAGAGTGATGTGCAGACTTCCAGGAGCAGCTCACAGGAGTACCCATATTGGTGGTGCGTACCATTGAAGACCATTTGGATAAACACAGAGCATTAAGCTAAGAGTGGGAGAGAGACAGAGACAGAGACAGAGAGATCTCAGCACATAGGCCTTGCCTCATTGCTCGCACAGCACACATTGAAGCTGTTTGGTGTGGGAAGCAGCCCAGGGTGTTGGGAAGTAGCGGAGAGCAGCTCGCCTCGTGGGAGCCTCAGGGCAGTGAGCAGCTCGGCGTGGGCAGGGGGAAGTGTAGGGGTGGCACGGTTTGTTTATAGCAACACGGCTTGGTACCAGGAGCATGGATACCAGTTCCTACAGTGCTCCCATCCCACCTCAACCACCACCCCGTGTGAAACTAACAGTACATCCCATAGAATTACAAGAATTAGAGACAGAAAAGACTGTGTTAGACATAACACACATGCGAAAAGTATCCCTAGACACCGCAAAGGTTGTATTGCTCAAATATATCTTACAAGTAGGGACTGCATTGTCCAGAAACCTCCGGAACACTCCAGCCAAAATAAGGACAGTAAGGTCTTTATTTCCCGAAATCTGCCTGAACAGAGAAACAAGGACAGAGACTGCATTGCTCACACGACACCGGAGAATATCAGAAGCAGAGATAAGAGGGGTTACTTCACTGAAAAATCCCTCAGAATCCCCAGACATAGAGACTACACTCAGTGCATTATTTACAGACCACCAGAAAACACCGCCCAATTTAAAGAAAACAAGGCCTTATTCCATCAGGGTCCCAACTTATGTATCAACCCCCTGGAGGAGGGGGTTAATGCTTATAGGGGTGTCAGCAGTGGCTATAACCGGCAGCTGACCCTGCTGCTCATGGGCGGCATGGTGTTTGGGGGAGTGGAGATGGCCTACAAGGCCTCCAGCCTACAGGAGTGTATCTGTAGCGCCTGGAGGATGTGTCTGGTTAAGTGGAAGAGAATGAGGCGGGAGGAGTATGGGGAGATAGGGGAAGACGACCTGGAGGAAGGAGGAGGATCATCTGGGGGGTCAGAACATGGGGTAAGACCCAAAAATTCGGCCGTGGAGAATGTGCCCCTTGTCGGGGCTAACCCGAACCCTAAGCCTACAGGTGGGCTGGCTAGTGTTGGGGAGAGGGAACCTGAGCAGCCTAGAGGTGTGGTGGCTACTGCTGCTGGAGGAGGAGGTAGTATTGGGGAGAGGAGCCCAGATATGAGGACCCCCCTGATAGCAGCTGGACCTGCTGGAGGTGGAGTACAGGCAGTGAAGAGGTACAGGAGCACCCGCCACGCACCCTTGTTAAGGTGGGTAATGCTTAGGAGATTCTTATTCAAAAAATACTATTAAAGCCACCGTAAATATTAGGCGAGAGTGTCAAAGTGGTAATATGGTTGATTATAAACATGTTTGATACATATATAACTTATACACTTTAATGCATTAACGACTTGTGATAGTAATGTGATAGAAGGAGAAGATGAATCTCTCGTAAGAACATTACAAAAAAAACCAAGAGTTTTCAAGTACCTCAATTCTGCGGCGTGGATCAGATTATAGTCAGCAGCAGATAATAACCCCCCTCCCCTAGTGGCATGGCATTCCGGATGCTGTCTACCACCTTTAAGGTTAAATCATAAGGCAGACTGTTAATTGAGGAGGTCATGATCCTCCTTAATGATAAGGCTCCTGATCAGGTAATTGAGTCAGGTGAGGGATACGTTAAGGACAGGTCGCTAGTGTCTAATTGACGCAGTCAATGACACCACTCGACTCCCACTGAGATTTCTAAGTGGTCGCGTGTATCCCTGCTTGCCTAACCCCGCCCTTCAATTTCTTAAATCGTCCTTTCACTTGAATTGTTCTAATTCTGAGTAATAATTAAACGCTCGTTTATTTAAGGTTGTTTAATGCTGATCTCAGACATTAGACGTTCTCGAGTGTTTAGAAATACAGTGCATTATAGAATAAAGCAGACCTGCTCTAAAAGAGGATCTAGGATGTACATCTAGGCAGTACATTACCTGTACCTGTACATTACAAAGGCCATGTGTGAGAGACATGTGTTTTCACCGACCCTGTGTTGCTGGGAGTGTCACATATAGCCTAGCGGCACAGCCAGGTGCTGAGCCTGCAGTTATAAATAGATACTGCTCGTACAGTCAATAATGCTCGGGCAAGGCTACACAGGGTATCAGGTAGGTTCAGGTGGGGGATGCGTCTACCTGTACAAGCCTTTCTGCATACAGTAGTGGGTATAGGTGGGGGCTGCATCGGACCGCGTGTACCTGTACCTGCCTGTCTGCATACAGTAGTGGGTACAGGTGGAGGCCGTGCCTGTCTGCATACAGTAGTGGGTACAGGTGGGGGCCGTGGCTACCTGTACTCACCTGTCTACATACAGTAGTGGGTACAGGTGGGGGCCGTGTCTACCTGTACCCCCTGTCTGCATACAGTAGTGGGTACAGGTGGGGGCCGCATCTACCTGTACTCGCCTGTCTGCATACAGTAGTGGGTACAGGTGGGGGCCGTGTCTACCTGTACCGCCTGTCTGCATACAGTAGTGGTTACAGGTGGGGGCCGCGTCTACCTGTACTCGCCTGTCTGCATACAGTAGTGGGTACAGGTGGGGCCGCGTCTACCTGTACCACCTGTCTGCATACAGTAGTGGGTACAGGTGGGGGCCGCGTCTACCTGTACTCGCCTGTCTGCATACAGTAGTGGGTACAGGTGGGGGCCGCGTCTACCTGTACTCGCCTGTCTGCATACAGTAGTGGGTACAGGTGGGGCCGCGTCTACCTGTACTCGCCTGTTTGCATACAGTAGTGGGTACAGGTGGGGCCGCGTCTACCTGTACTCGCCTGTTTGCATACAGTAGTGGGTACAGGTGGGGCGGCGTCTAACTGTACTCGCCTGTCTGCATACAGTAGTGGGTACAGGTGGGGGCCGTGTCTACCTGTACCACCTGTCTGCATACAGTAGTGGGTACAGGTGGGGGCCGCGTCTACCTGTACTCGCCTGTCTGCATACAGTAGTGGGTACAGGTGGGGCCGCGTCTACCTGTACTCGCCTGTTTGCATACAGTAGTGGGTACAGGTGAGGCCGTGTCTACCTGTACTCGCCTGTTTGCATACAGTAGTTGGTACAGGTGAGGCCGCGCCGACCTGTACTCGCCTGTTTGCATACAGTAGTGGGTACAGGTGGGGGCCGCGTCTACCTGCACTCGCCTGTCTGCATACAGTAGTGGGTACAGGTGGGGGCCGCGTCTACCTGCACTCGCCTGTCTGCATACAGTAGTGGGTACAGGTGGGGGCCGCGTCTACCTGCACTCGCCTGTCTGCATACAGTAGTGGGTACTGGTGGGGCCGCGTCTACCTGTATTCCCTGTCTGCATACAGTAGTGGGTACAGGTGGGGCCGTGTCTATCTGTACCCCCTGTCTGCGTACAGAGGGTATACTCATAGATAAGATAATGTATCTATCTCGAACTGTGTATTACCTGAATACACCATAGAAGGCATATGTATAAGAGAGACTCGTACTCAACAGAAATTTGGTGTTTATTATTAACAGTGGACACTAATCAATCAAAGTATCCAGAGTGTGCGGGATATAATACACGTCACATTGTATGGGTATATGCCATGGTATATGCACCATGCCGAGATTTAGTTTTGATAATCAATGTTGAATAGTTATTAATGAGAAAAACGACAAGGTGTCGAGTAAGGGAAGACTGTATAAATAATTGTCCCCTAGGTGTTAATTATTTATAACATATAGAGGATACGGGATAAAAAGTATGATATATATACATGATATGGAACACTCCGCCCATGCTACCAACCTAAATACAATGATGTTGACACTATGGATGGTAGCTATCTGTTTTCATAGTTGCACCCGGGTTATGTCAAGGTTATTGGTAGTATCATTATAGGAGTGGGCCTTTTTCAGATATAGTTTTCATAGTTGCACCAGGGTTATGTCAAGGGTATTGGTAATCTCATTGATATATGAAATGGGAGTGAGCCTTGTTCAGATATAGCTTATATAAAATGTACTTCGCCAATGCCTATATTGAGAAGAATACATGCTGCTATGTAGTGTACTATGAGAATATCCTGTGTATATATCAGTGTTATCATCATATTGATTATTGATTGTTAATAGTAGAAGCACAATTAGGCCAAATACTAACAGAATAACAAGATCTAAAAAGATATTTCATATCTGAAATATATCTTTGTCATATTTGCCACTGTATCAATTGAGAAATTGAGAATTGTATATAGTTAACCCTTAGGGGCCCAGTGGCGTGAAATGGCGTGAAATGGCGTATTTTGCACATATCTCAAGTCTGACATGGTTCTATCATATAAATATTGAGTGTGTAGCACTGTAAGACATACCAACGTTTCCGGGGTGACATCAGCATTTCATACACATAATTGTATTTGTTATCCGACAGATATTTACAATTTTAGAGCAAATAAAGTAGGAAAATGATAATGAATATCTGCAATTTCAGGTTTGCCCACTGGCTGAGCCTAAATATTCTCCCCCGCGATAATATTAATATCTCTCTTCTTAGTTATCATCATATATTTCTTAATGCAATATGGGCAATGTACATCAAACTATGTAACTGAGCTTAATACCTCGTTTGCCATTCCCATTTTGGAGATGTGATACAAGAATTCAATTGTTGCCATGGCAATGGAATAGAGGGTTCCTCCATGGCTCAAATTACAACCAATCTAGTATAAAGTTTGATGAATTAAACAAATGGAATGTTTCTGGTTGCTATGGTTACCAAAATTTCCATTTTTTCATACAGAGGGCCTAGCATGAGAAAGGTTATTGCAACAGCTTTCAGGAAATGTAATATGAACCCTATGCCAGAAGAGTAAATTTAACAATTGCATATTCACTTATGGTGCACTAATCATGTTGCAGATATCTTACTTTGGTCAAATAGTTCTGGGCCTGTAAGGGTTAATAATGTATGATGTGACCTAGCTCTTCCACAATATGATATCCCAAAATCCATTGTGCCCCAGGTTCAAACATGTTCTGTACGGGGCAGGGCTGGTTATGACATACCCAGGTAAGAGAGTTGAGAGCAGACAGGTAAATTGCTTTTCATTATATACAGGTGGGGACGGGGGGGGAGGGGTCAGTGACCGAGCTTAGCATAGCAATAGTTATATATTATGTATATATGCTGGGTGGGGCTACTTGTTAATTAATGACCAGTTTGATATTTTCATAGGATTATTAAAGAATTCTAAGCAATTGGACGAGGACCATAGTTTGGGTTGGATAGATCAAATACGTCGTTACTAAGAATTGTTACCTAAAATGGATTCACCATACTATTATGCAAGGTGTCTCAAGGCGTTGTGCAACACAAAGTAAACCACACCTAGAACATCACTTGCATGTACTAACTCTTGTACCTCTTTGTCTCTGCTTCGTTTGCACCAGACTCAATCTCCAATTTCATATAATTCTCTCCCCACCACTGAGCTGGTGATGTTTTTAGTTGCTGTACCGTCTGCAAGGCGAGCATCAGTACACAATACATACGGCGCATAATGCACTATACATGGCTTATACAATACAATCAATTTAGGTTCCATCATAATACACTGATTCCAGGGTAGTGGCTCCTATTTCGTGTTTACACCTTTTACGCCCGCTATGCACTAAAGTAGATACTCTAGGAATTTTAGTGTATCTTTGCATTTTCCTAGAACACATGGCGATACACATTTCAACACTTCTTTTCAAATATATACATAAGTGAAATCGGCCACAACTCTTGTGATAATGTTATGATGCTATTGTACCAAAATACCGTGTACAGAAAGCAACAACCAAAGCTCCGTTTCAGTATACTACTCATAACTGTAGCCTGGTGATTTCTCTCGTTTTATATATTACTTACACGGTTTTACTGTAACTACATATCGTAGAACTCTTAGAAGTTTGGGCTCTTACAAGATCCTTATAGCTCAGTTCAACGGCAGTATTCTCCCTCCGACACACAATGTCATATTGCCGCGTGTTTACTATTATTATGGCAATCAGTTTAACGACTGTGTAATAGCCCGTCCATAAAATATCTCACAATTCCTCAGCCGGCTCTCTTTCCTTCCTCTTGATACATATACTATCACGTTGAACGCCCTTGATGGTGTCTGATAATTACTAATACACCCGCCAACTACTCAAAGATTATTACATGAAAAGTATCTTGGAAATTCATATTGTCCCTGAGAGCACCTAGGAAGCCATTCAGAAAATGACACTGCTTTACTATATTCTAACTGCATTTTGGCAGCAGCATCCAGACAGACTAACCACTTTGTTGCGGGTCGCTATACCTGCTGCTTTTCATTGAGCTATGTAATACCCTATTCTATATCATATTGACACACTCTAGGCCTGCGAGATTAACGTCAGCAATAAATCCCATTGATTTCCGTAGGCTTCTTTCATGTCGCAGACTATTGACAGGTGAGGGGACCAGCTTAGAGGGGTAAAGGCTACCAGTCTAAACAATGGGTCTATCAATAAGGCCTTCGGGGGTAAGTACACACACGGGTATAATGTGGAATCAGAGGTGATTTACCCTAAGCAAAATGAGAAAGACAAAGAGTGAAACAGCGAGGGAGAAAAGAAAGAAAGAAAGAAGGAAAGAAAGAGAGAAAGAAAGAGAGAAAGAAAGAAAGAAAGAAAGAAAGAAAGAAAGAAAGAAAGAAAGAAAGAAAGAAAGAAAGAGGAGAGAAATAAAAGAGATAAAAAAGAATAGGATTTATTGGAAAGCGGCAAAAGCGCACGAAGGGTAGATCAGATGCCTGCAAAAATAGTTGCACCATTCAATATGTAAATCATTGGTGTAAATATGGATGTGGTTGGGAGGAGGTAGGACGTGACTGAGATTGTCTGTGTGTCTGTGTGTCTGCGGTTCTGTGTGGGCGGGCCGGGGGTGGGGAGAGTCCGGCGACCGATGTGAACTGAGTGGTCTGTCCACTATTGGGTCTGTGCAGGCTGCTGTGCTTGACAGCCGCACTGGGCAGTCGATAAAAATAACAATAGACCTGCTCCACGCTTTACCCTGAGCTGCTCCCACTCGCCTTTATCCTGAGCCGCTCCCTTCCCACAGGGAGCCCCGTATCAATCTGCTCTGTCCCCCAAAGTACTGGGGGGGGGGGGGGTAGACAGAGCGGGAGCAGCTCACTGAATATTGTATGTGTCACCCGAGGATACCCTCCGAGCAGCTCACACAGGGGTGGGTCTATAGGGGTGTAAAGGGCCCATAGGAGCAGTGGTAGCAGAGAAGGGAACTACATTGCTATCTTATCGCTATAAGTAAAAGTCCCATGCTTCCTGCCTTAGTGACTATAAGTAATTCATTTCGCCCGTCAGGTGTTTCCCAACATAGTCGGGCAATGTACAAATGCCATTCAGGCAGTCAGTAGAGATGATGTTATGCATAGGCCATCTATAGGCTATTGCTCCCAATGGTGATATGGCCCGAGCCCCACCCGTGATGTTCGTCAGTGACGGTATCGATGGGCGTTGGCATTTGTCTATATATTTGAAGTATGCTGAAGTATGGTCATATACTTACTATATAGTTAGAACAGTATATGTACTCCTGTTCGACCATAGACTTTGATTCCCTGTTTTATAAGCTTAGATTGTGAACAAGCCGACTCATAGTGTGTTTATATAAATTGATATGCGTACCAAAGGAGTTTGATGTTGATATATACTCCCTATATAACACAACATGTTATTAAAATTCATACATTAACATGAACAATGATAAGAGCGACTAATATTACTATAAATGTTCCATAATGAACATTGTCAAGGCCCGTTGTCAGTTATTTCCCTTCTGAAGATTTTATCAAGATACCATTGGAATTGCATGTCTTAAAATGTGCACCAATGCCACCATCATCATTGACATGTCGTTGAATGTCACCTGCCCCCGCAGAGAAGCATGAATTATAAAGCACTAGAATAATTATAACTGACTAAAGAACTGACTCCTTGTGTCTCATTTCCTCATTGAAGATAAACAGACGATTTAGGAGAGGGTCCGTCCCAACCAAATACAATAAATAAGCCAAGACATTAATGGCAAAATCTAATTAATAAAACTGGTGAAGCATCTGCCCCTGCAGTGCCTCCCTTTCGACCCACATCTGAAATGCATACCTTCCATCAATGACTGGAGGGGGATGGCCTTTTATTTGAGTGGGAGGGGAAAGCTTTTATATTCCGTTTCGAGTTCCATAATGAGAAAGGCTCAGAGCGGAAAGGGAACAAGGACCACCATTTTCATTTGCACTCTTGGATGAGTCTAGGCCACCTCGTGCCTATTGTCCTAAGTCAGCTTGGAGTATCGGGGCATGGGGGTCATGGGAGGGACAACAGTGGGCCTTCAGCGTTGTGGGGGCGGCAAGTGAGAGCATAACTATTGTTCTCAGGCTCGTTGCTACCTTTCATGGAAAAATCCAAGACCCTCGCAAACCTACATTGGCAATTAGCTGATTTTGTCAATTGTTCATTTTTCATAGTGTTATCCTCATGGTTAGTGTCAACCATGTCCGTTTGCCTCTTCACTTGTTTTCATGCGTCCTCCCTCTTGCCCTCTATTGCCATGTTATCTGCCATGAGGTCATCAAAATAGCTATGAAACCAGTCTTTAAAATGTCGCTTTAAATTAAATTCATAGTCAATCACATGAGATCCACTCAATTCAGTCCAAACTCCTAGTTTCTTCACTCATGGGACCTTGGCGCTTAACACCCGGCATGTGCCTTGTGTAAAAGGCCCACTCGTGAAGGAACTAGTTGTTTGGATAGATTTTCATCCACCTCTGTCTAATTATTCTGCCCAGAATAATGCTATTACTCAATTCGAAAAAGGTTGAATCCACAGTGAAAGCCTAAACGCCTAGTACATAGGGTAAATCCATGTTTTCCTACTTCTCTGTTGGTTCAACAGCCGCTCTATACTGCCAATGACAATCCATTCTACCTCACTGCCCCCCCCCATGCACCCCTCCTCCCCGTCCCCTTCTCTACCCCCTCCCCGGTCCATCCCCCCTCTCTCTCCTCTCCCCATAATCCCCTATAGCTACACCCCACCCACCCACAATGTCCCAGCCTGCATGGCCGCTTCTTCACTTCCGGCGGCAGTCGCTGTCACGTGACTTGGCGTGATTTGACGAGACTATCGGTGGCCGCCAGGGATGCAGGAGGTTTTGGTGGGTGAGTGTATCGGTAGGTGGGATGGGTAGGGGAGTGTGTGGGGGAGGGGGGGGGGTGGCTGGGAGACTGAGATGACCGCTTCATGAATCGCGGCCGCAGGCAGGCTAGAGTTGGATGCCTCCTAGTCCGCTTAATGCCCAGTTTGCCCATTAGAGACAGACCACCACCACCAGGCATGCACCTGTCTGACTGCCTGAGGGATGGTAAAGGCACGCGGGGTGGTGAGGGCAGAGCCTGATACATACAGACATTTCAGCATATAGATATAGGGCTTTAGAGAGGATGATGCCTTTGATATCGTGAGTGCTTTGATACATACGTACATCAGGCTATATGTTATAGGAGCAGGTCGTTGGATGGTATTGCTATGATCAGTCAGAGCTGGCCTGTGTATGTATTGGCATCTAACGGTTTGTCAGTATGTTCTAATGTCTGAATATGAGCTGTTAGAATGGCGTCATCTATAGTGAGATTTGATGCCGCTATCTGAAGGCAAAATCTTGTAAGAATATGCGACAAGACTATGTGTAAATGTCCAAGTCCAAGTTTTAAAAAAAGGTGTTTCAGGTTACCCGACCCTACCTAGCGACATAGGGCCGACCCTAGAAATGTTATCCAATTTTAAAGAATTTAATTATATTTTAGCTAATCTTGTGGCTATTTCAGAGTCAATTTGATAGTTCATGAGCCGACGCTATTTTCGGGGAGTTGGCGCTGAAGTAAGTCTTTCAGTACTTTTCAAGCCAAAGTTTAAAAAAAGAAAATCCGACCTACCTAGCCTAGATCTTCAGACCATGTAACCTGAAACACACCTATTATTTTTCTGTGCCCAAGCTGTGGTCGAGAGTTAGTCCCCACTAGCCTGTTACCCTGTGTACTACAACACGACCTTCCATATCTCACGTGGACACCCTCCCAGGGCAGTTAACAGATACCAGTCACGTGACCCACCCGCCACCCAGGTTAACCGAGTTCAACTGGGGTCAGGGGTAAAACGCAAACAAAAAAAGGACTGATATATAAAATGGTAGCAACCAAGCAAAGTGAAAAAAGAGGGAAAAAGGTACTATACTGATCTATTAGTTCTCTGATGTGCCGCCAGAGCTGTTCAGCAATGGCAGCCCTGCAAACAGTACTTCCGGTCTGGCAGAGTATTCGTTTCCGGCTGCGTCTGTAATGATACTTTGTGTGTGATGGGAGGGGTGAGGTCAGGCTGGGGGTGGGGGGGGGGGGGGGTAGAGGATGGGGGCAGGTAGTGCAGTGGGTGGGTGTGAGGTAAATGGGTGCACAAAATAGCACGCACTGATATCCGTACGTGCAAGGATTATAGACACTCCCGACTCTCCCTCTCCATTCAAGTCTCTTTGTAGTTAAGCCTAGTAGTATATAAGAATGATTCTTTTCATCAGGACATTTGTGAGTAGTATACTGAATCAGGACAGATATAAGCTCACAGAACGAATACTAGCACCTACTTCCCATGCCTGTCTCTTTATCTACTCGTCTCTGTGCCTCACCCCTACCCCTTAGAGCCTCCCATGAGAGCTCCTCTCCACTCCCCCCCAGTCGCTCACATTCATTATCTGCCCCTCCTCCCTCTTTACTAACACCCTTTACGACCTTGCCCCCCTCCCCCACTAGCCTCACCCCATGCATACTAATTTAGAGGCTCCCAACATCAATTTGTGGATATCATTTGACATGAATGCCCTACTTATTTAGATGGCGCCGGGTGCACCATAACAGACCTCCAGTTATACCCATGTGTGCCCTTAGTGGGTGTGTAAAAAGGACTATAAAGATACAGCGCCACCTCCTAGTCCTGGAACATCCGCCCACTACAATAATCCAAATGGGGGTGCACACTCTGAATTCTCAGCTGACCACATTTACTACAGACAGTCCCCATTCATGTTTATGTATGGGGTGGGACATCGGGTCATCCCTTTACCACCCAACCCCCTCTAACTGCTTTAGCTGCCAACACAGTTTGCCGCCAACAGAGCCGTAAACAGGGTTATCGCTGGCAATTCTTGCACGTAGCTATAAACATTGGGCAGTTTCTACAACGTCTAAATACCACTATTGCAAAACAAAACATTTCATTTAAGGAAAACTGACCGTATTATGTTCTGCTAATTCCATAGGTCAATAGATACATCAAAGAAGTCTCCAATGTGTACAGAGAGTAAGGATATTAGTTCTGGCATGTAGCAGAAAAGAATCTGTTGGTATTTTACCACCGTGCGTATGGATTCTCATCTTTATTCATAGGCTTCAGATGTTTAGAACCATCAACCTGGGTCAAATATGTGCATACATGCATGTGGGACCATGCAGTCTAAAAGATGCCTCCACAAAGGAGAACGGGAATAGAATACATGAGCCAAATAACCAGCATTTAAATGCAAAAACACCAAAAGGAACATGAATTCTTTATTATTCAGTAATCTTCATAAAAATTATAAAGCTCAGTATTCATATACAACACAGAGAGAAGAAGTAGGATCACTGTAACTCTCAAATGGGAGTCCAGCCCCTATCACTGAGGTGACTCTCCCCACAATTCTAAAGTGACTCCAAATCATTAGGGAGTCTTAAAACAGAGTCATTATAGAGTTATTTTAGAGTCCTGCTAATGTTGAGTCCTGGAGAGAGTTACCTCAGTGATCACGTCGGGAGTCACAGTGATTCTACTTCTTTTCTGTGTGTAATAGTATTTAGAGGGATGAAATGATAATTACTATACTATGACTACACTCAATTGACCTTTCAAAGCCTTAAATATAATAGCCCAACTCTGACTCAGTCATATCTAACCAACTACAGCAGCGTCGTTTTGGTTTTGTATGCCACATTTCTAATCTTTATCCAATAGGGACGTGTTCTCCTCATCTTCACTAGTTGTTCTTTCTCAGCAACTGTAGTTGTATGGTGTCTGTGCTTCCTCATTCACCCACAGGCCTGTCCTCCCTCCCTCCCTACCCCCTCCCACTTGCACCTCACATTTTATGGTCTGTTGATGTTATTCCCAGTAGTCCCAGTGCATTGCTGGTCATTTCCGCCACCAGGATGCACATGTGTATTGGGAACGGAAGTGGACAAGGGGACGCACTCGGTGTTACAAAGCAGTGACCATTGCAGCACAGATGACCTCCGATTGGCCCTTTCCCTGCCACGAGATCCCTTCCTTTATGACTGCTTTGAGTTGCCCTGCCTTCTCTCCCTTTTTATCATTTCGTTCGCTCTCTACTGTTATAATTTCCTCATCCCTTTCTTCTTTTCTATGGCCCTTTCTCTTCTCCCCTCTCTCTCCCCCGCTCTCTCTCCCCCTCCCCCCCCCCCCTCTCTCTCTCTCTCTCTCTCTCTCTCTCTCTCTCACTTCCTCTCTGTTTATCTCTGTCTCTGTCTGTCTGTCTGTCTCTTTCTTTCACTCTCTCAATCTCCTTTCTCACTGACTCTTGTCCCTCCTTCCTTCTAACACCCTCCCCCTCCATCCACGACCCCCATTCCCATGCTCTCACACACCCACGGTGGATCATCCACCTTTATCTGCCCACCACCCAGTGCTATCCCCCCATGATCTGCCTCCTCAGCTGCCCTGAATCCATGGGAAACGTCAGCTGGCGGTAGTGGGAAGAGGAAGTGACACCAATGCTGACCATGAGCGCTATGGGCCCGGAGGGGGGGGGGGGGTACTCTACCATGTATTGGATAACCACTGCGGCACGACTCTGAAAAGCGGTGGCGGTGAATTTCCATTAGATCCTGAAAAGGGGGGGGCGGTCAGATGTCATCAAGGGCCTTATGTGTAGGGCGGTTAAAATCATATCATTAAATTGAGCAAGTTTTCTTGCTGAAGGGATGAATAAAATCGTATTTGTACAAAATTCAGGGAGACCTAAACTTGTAATAGATCATCAAATCTCCCAACCTCTGAAAAGTGGGGCGGTCAAATCTCCCATTCTTCTGAAATGTAGGGTGGTCAAATCCCCCAAACTCTGAGAAGTAGGGCGGTCAAATTTCGCAACCTCTGATAAGAGGGGCGGTAGGGCGGCAGTTCCCATCTACCCCCATAGACTCAGTGACCCGCCCCCCCCCCCTGGGACTATGGGGCTTGGCCGGGACCGGGCGTGTTGCTGTTGACATGTGGAAGTGGTGTAAAATCTGACACGGGGAGGAAGTGTAATGGCACTCACGGTGCAGGAAGTTGAAGATAAATCATGATGAAGCAGGGATCTGTTTCAGATTCTATTGATAATGGTAGCCTGACGGTTATTGGCGTGGGATTTGTGAACAAGGTACACTCTCAAAAATGTGAGGGTCACTGTCGCCAAAAGTACTCTTATTAAAAACACTGGCTATCCCCCTACCCAACTGTATTTGGGTGTTCATAAATAAATACCCCTCATTAAATACGGCAAGTTTCCAGCTAATATCATTCATTGCGAAATAAATGCAGTTAATTCTCTGGTTGTAATACACATGTTTTATCCTGTCAGTATTTTAATGTTGGAAAGTGCTGACTGTTTCCAGGTCAAATTACTGATTTATTGCAGAACAGCATTATGGCCTAGCGGTCCCTGGGATTTATGAGAGTCTCTGAGCGATGCTGAGGGTATGGGACCTTTTCTTTTTCTTTTTCTTTTAATGGGCCAGTTAAAACTTAAATGTGCAGTGCCCTACATGTGAATAATGCGTTTCCCTTTATTTGTAACAGTGTATCGTTGATGAGACTATTAGATTTAACGAAGTAGGGCCTACATCAATTTGTACACACAAAAGCCAACAACGAACAGCTTCTGCTATTTCTTTTTATAGATGACTGAAAAACTAAAATATAAAAGTGTTACCATCCGGACAAATGTTTCAAATAAAATGTGAAAGTGGACGTTTTTGCTGTTGATGTCAGCTGTCACCTGTCAAATACACTAGCTTCTGACAGTTGTTTTTCATTCTAATTTAAATCTTTGAGCACTGTGTGTGCTTCTGCTCATTGGCTTCCATACTTGATAAGCTTGCTGATCTCGGAGCATCCTGACGCTATGTGTTGGTTTAGTCCATCGAGATACCGCCCCATGTGAATTGACTCCCAATAGAGAACGGATGTGCACTGAGAGAACATTCAGTAGTTCAGAGTGGGCATTCAATTCACATTACACCTAGTATACCTGCCTTATTTTGATTAGCAATTTAAAAGAAGAAACCAGCGAAATGAACAACTGAACTGGGCAGTATACTTCTATTCAGATGGTAACCATTGGAAGACTCTGCAAAGGGCAGCGGGTGGTCCCTTCAATATGAGAAAACATCAATTGGAAGGCAAATCAGTTGAAACCTTTACCTTTGGTAGAAGGGGCCTATGTATACATATATAGTGCTAGGGCTGCGGGGATGCCATATGACAGAGGGAATGTCTGATTGTAGACATACATATAGCTATCTGCCATACAGATTGGACCCCTCATCATGTTGATGCAGAGCTCTGTCTCTGATGTCACTTGGAAGTCTCATCCCTTTCTCAAGAAGTGCTCCCACCAGTTACCCTCCCCTGGCCTAAGGTTCCACCTCTTAGAAATGATTACTCCTCGTTCAATGACTTTAATTAAGATACCAATACGACTAGGAATTCTAGTCGAATTTAAACTGTTCATCGACAAACATTGTGTGTTTGTTATGATATACTGTAATATACTAAGATGAATGTAGTATTTCTTACATAACAAGGAACTGTGGCATCCTGCATGAGCAGTACTTACAGTCCAGACCTTGTCAATGGTTTCAACTCTTCTTTTGATAGAAATAAGTTGTACCCTTTTATTGGCACGTCCTCTAGTCCTCAGTCTAACTTATCAGAATGTCTGCTCCTGTAGCCCCCACCCTCCGTTGTGCCGTAGTTTCTTTGTACCTTAAGTAATCTTAAAAAAACCACCACTTCCGATAATGATTTCCTGGTATTCTACATTACTGTTATACCCTATGGTCTCCCTAATATCCAAAATCCTCTACTCCTCATCCTCTTGCTCCTCTCCTCCTCTTTCTTCATCTTCCACAGTTATTATTCACAAACATCTCAGCTACATTTTTCTCTACTGTGGTCTGAGCTTCTAACATCCATAAAAAAAGAGAAAGCCACACTAGTAACTATATAGAAGGACCTACATACTAACTCCTCCCCATTTCCAAATGTTCCAGTATCCTACTACTGCCCCCTCACCTTCCCACTCCACAAACACACATGTGGCTGACAAAGCTGGTAGTAGTGTAGTCGTGCACACTACTACCAGCTTTGTCAGCCCCATGTTGTAATCAATACACTAATGTTTGCCGAGTCACCAAGCCTCTGCAACATCCTTCCCTAATGCTTGGCTGTGAGAGGGGATTGGTTACTCTAGTAATAACCCCACTTGGACCTGTCTCGGCGAGGTAGGATGGATGGGTGTGGGAGGTGTCTAGAGATGGGGCCTTTTGAGGTAGCGACGTGTTTATGGTGCAAATATATATGTGGTGTCACCTAGTAAGGGGAGCTCTGGTCAAAACAGGGCAGGAGGAAGGTCCAGGAAGAGCCCAAAAATGCAAGATGGTGGGTATTGGGACCGTTTTGGTGTACGATGGGACAGGTAGCCTGGTGTTGGTATCATGGAAGTATTGGTGTGGTAGTACAGGTCTTAGCATGATGATGGAGAATTATAGACATAAAAAGCAAAGAAGGCAATTGGAACATCACCTAAGATTTAGGTAAGGAACTGGGTGTGATATTTTCTGTTGAAACTGTAACATATGCATTCTCTCTCTCTCCCCTCCTTTCTCCTGGCACTTGCTGCATACTTGCTCCCTCAGAGTGGTCCAAGTGATGCTCTAGCTCGGCCACGGGCAATGGGAGTGGTATTTTGATAGGACTGAGTGCCACAGTATCATCTCAGAACCAATGCACCGCAAGGACACAGTGACATGTTCCCCTGACTTTTTTATGATGGAAAACCTCCGCGGACCTATAGAATATGGTACATAACCTCTGAGGCGCAGCCAAAGAGGTTATGTACCATACACTGACTCCCTGTGTAGTGTATACCTTACAGCCTGGGCACTATAGTATAGTGGTCATGTCTTTGGACCTGCAAGCAGAAGATCTTGGGTTCAAATCACCATAAGGCCAAAGAAACTTTAAGGCAAAGATATTTTATGAGTAGAACAAAAGGTAAGTAACCAGTACTTCTTATGTGTTACTTCACACATGTGTTCCTTTGTGGCCTACCTGTTAGGACAGAGTTCATCAGATTGGAGGATTTACCAGCCTAGGTTCGAATCCAATAAAGGCAGGGTTATAAAAGGAAAACCATCCCCATAACCTCCTTGACCTAGTTCATATAACGGCCTGAGGAAGTTATACACATAACCTCCTGAGGAGGTTATGTGAACTAGGTCACTTCCCTCAGGCTGTCAAACATCACAAAGTGGTCTGAGAGAGGAGAATATGCCATATAATCTACAGTAAGAACAATAGACCAAACACCCAGGCGGAGTATAAGATATGATAGAGCAATGTTTCTTATAGCAAGATGAGGGATAGGGGGCAGTGGCAAATCCGGCTCGGGGACGCATTGGTCTGTGCTCAGTCAAAGATGGATTAACTGAACCTTTTAAGACATTATCATCATTATAGTTTAGCTTAACCCTTTAAGGGCCGCTGCTGCCTCTGGGCAGCATCTAAAACACCCTTGAAAAACCGCTGCTGCCATAGGGCGGCAAAATTAATACCCTAGGGCATCAATACCACTAAATTACAGCTCCTGCTATGAAACAAAGAATAAGAACTTTTGAATCAATCCAAAAATATTTAACACTAAAACTACGTCCCCTTGTCAACAAGGTGTAAATTCTGTCTCCAATACAAATTATTTCACTCCTTAGCCACTATCCCAGGGAGCACATACTAGCAAAACTGCATATTCCCATGGCATAGGGCCGGTGGTTAAGGCCCAAATGACATGTTTCAAGGCCAGCATGGAAAGGGTTTTTAATACTATGCCTTGTTTCTCAGCAACCTATTTCTGAAGGCCCTATTACATTTATCCCTGGTAACCAATTCACCCAGTCTCCAAATGGTAATGAGGTCTGCAAGTATTGAGATTTTCAAGTACTGATTATAATCGAGTGATAACATTAGATAGGTCATGCGGAGTTGCACTGTGTCCTATAATTAAGCAGGGTAATAGCAATCAACTAACACACAAATACAACCAGTTCTAGACGGCACAGAAAGTCGGAATGCTAAAGGCCAGTCTTAATGATTATGTATAAAACCTACTTACACCTCTGGACCTTTGGCATGTAGATCTATATTATATTTAGGCTATGCTTGGATATAATTGTATCTATTCACTTAGGAATGTAATCTCTCAGATCTCAATGGTTACCCTAGTGAAACCTCCTGCAGCTATTCATATTAACCCCATAATAGTAGAGGAAAGGCCTGGAGGTTATCGATATAGTGTAGATATCTATAAGCACCTGGGCTCCTAATGGGCAGGATGTGAGACAGACTACTAGTTTCCAGGGTGGGGTATATGAGGGTATATACAGCGGGGAGTATAGCTAATCAGGTTGTAGGGTGTCTGAGGGGTAGGGATATTGTTAATACCTTAGTTATAGAGAAGGGAAGGGCAGGCATATATATATAGAGGCGAGGTAGATGTCATTTACAGGCACCATCAATCAACTTGGCATCCTCTTGGTTACCACAGCTAGCACCAGTTTAATAACAGTGGAAACCCTTGAAGATCCCACCCCACATTTTATTCCCCTGCTAATTTCCCAAAGACACAGCCTATCGTGTCCAACTGTGTGCTAATTAGTTAAGCGCTTTGTCGGCCTTGCCATCAGGTCCAAGATTCAGTATACCACCCTGTTCGTATCTAAAGACTGATATCAATTTCGTTTATATTTGCCACAACCACCACCTTATCACAGACTACCAGGAGTGGGGCGAAGCAATATCTTGACAAATCATTCACACTTAAGATCACTCTCACCCACACTCTTACATTCTTCCAGATGAATCGACATCAAACACATCTTCCATGCTTTCCTAGCCCCCCCCCCCCTCCCACACGTCCAAGCATAATTTTTTATGCTTTAGTATCTCATATATGAGGCATCGCAGATACTGGATTCTGAGGGGTATGCATGCTATCGGCTCCATCCCCCTTTTTTCCTCATCCCGATATGAGAGTGTTTAATGCACCTTTTACTTTGGGGAATCAATGAAGGCCTGAGGCAGTGGCTCTGTTGAGTGCATCTCATCAGGGATCAATGTGGAAAATACATTGTTAGTTATTTGTCTTTCATTCTATGAGTCTATAGTCTCAAGGGGCTGAAACCGTGGGAGAAGGGGCTTGTAACGTAGTCTAGATGGTTTCCAGAGCCATACTGCCGCCTATGACATCATGGAATATGGGAATTTCAGTGCCTTATTTGATGTGGATGTTGTTAATGTTAAAGATAATCTTATCAGTGAAATATAGAAGCTGTTTGAGCTTATTTTATTTTTTCTAATTTGAGTTCATAAGAATATCCCTGATCAGCTACCTGCATGCATATCACTGGTGAAACCTTTGTCTGAGACAATGGAATTTCTGGTTAACCCACTAGAAGAGAAGTCCCCTCACTATTATATCCATGGAATTACTATATCCATTGAATTATTATATCCATTGAATGACAACTATAGATAATGTCAAATTGAAATTATCAGTCAGGACCCACTAGTAATACTACCAAATGTTACTTTAGGCTTGGCTAACTTTTATTGACAAGCGATCCATCTCAAATAGAATATAGATATTTTGCAAGAACATAACCGCCATTAAAAAGATGTATGCCATACTACTTCAATGACGTCGCCACTTCATGATCACTGATGATAGGGGGGAACCTGTTCATCTGCTAATTGTATCTTGTATCTTGTACTGATGAAACTTTTACTCTTTATTTCAGGTGAGTCAGTTTGAACTATAGACACTTTGGATTCGGGTATGTGCTATTGCTTTTCTTCTTCCCTATGGACAATAATGTGATGATATTCGATCATTGATAAATTAACCGATGGTCCTTGATTAAAAAATAAAGGATTTAATGGAACAAATGGTTGATCATTCTCTCCTCCTTCCTTCCATACTTCCATACGGATCCTGCCCCGCATCCACTCTACTAGACCCCCCTCCATACCCCCTCCCCCACCACATCCAACGCATTGTTCCTCTCACACCACCCTAGCCCAACCACTAACCATCCGTCTCCCAGCAAATAACCCCCAGTTCATTACTGGGTGGTCTTACTCAGGGAATCTAGTATGAGACTGACACAGACGCTTATTGATTTCTTGTCAGCCTCCATGATAAGCTTCATTAGCATACATCCTTGGTGTTGTCAGGCAGAGCTGGGTGGGAGAGGGCAGTGTTATAAAGATCGGGTTTGGGGTTTAGAGTTTGTATGGTAATCAGTGCAGTCAGTTAAACCCATATTCCCACCTATCTGCCAGTTGACACGGTGTAGGTGCAATATGATTATAGAATGCTATCGTGGTAAATGGATAGTACCACAATTATACCACCATGAATCGCTTACTACAAGATATGAGGTGAGGAATTTCCCATGTAAATCGAGTTAGTATGACATCGTGTGAAGCACTATTATAATTATGTACTTTGCCAAGCCATTATTAAGGTCCATCATCGAGGTCCCTCACAATGCAAAGCATTTAGAAAATTTAAATCAAATATGTGTTTTATGAGAGGTCTTCTGAGGGTCTTTATGGAGCCCAAGAGGAATGATTTTATATGCTGAGCCTAAACATATATTTTGACCAGAAAGGCCTGTCATAGTAAACGGGGCCCAGCTGGTGGTTAGTGAGGGGTTGAGTAACGGTCATGTGAGCCCATTGACCGTCTTACCCGATGGCACTGGTCTTGAAGACGCACTATGGCCTCGCCTGGCTCCACATGGATTAGACCACTCTGCTCCCCGAAGACAGCTCATATATTTGAGATTGGACACATTTATCTTTGTGTCAAATTGTCTGTTCATGCCAAAGGATGGCCATTGTTGGCAAGCACACAACTCCAGTAAATGTAAATGATATAATTGTGTATCTTCCATTGCTTCTGTTCACTTTTGCATATCGAAGATGACAGTGATAATGATATCAACTTCTAAATCTTTCACTTCTTTTATCAGCTTGTAATTTAATAAAGTCTCTGTGACTGCATTGTATACAAATAGGTACATTGGGATTGTTTAAATATATTTAGGGGTATAGTAATTATATGCTTCTGCGCTGCCACCCACCAACGTAATGTTACAGTCTGATACAGAGACACAACTGGAGAGCAATCGGAGGAAAGACCTGTATGGAGAGTCTGAACATGGCCATGTTGGGCTGCACGGGGCTTAGGCATGAGTGACTTGGTACCCAATATAGGTGTGTGGGGAGCAGCTCAAGGCCAGGTCTATTGGGTCACACACACATCAACGAGCACGGTCAAGGGCTATGGTAAATAATGGCTGGGAGGGAATTAGGGGAGGGCAGAGGGGAGCAGGGAGAGGGAATTGGAGTAGAGACAACAGGGTTGGTTTGAAAGGAGAGAGGAGTGGAGAAGCAGGGCAAAGGCAAGGAAGAAGGTATGGGAATTACAGGAAAGCAGTGTATACATGGTGTATGAAGTGGATAGAGACATGAAAGTAGGAAGATATCTACTATTGCGAAAGTAGGAAGCAGAGTTAGATCTATAAGTATGCCACTTTATGATTATTTAATCGCTCCAGCTGATAACCAGAACCGCACCATAAGAGCATCCCGCCACTTAACCATAGATCCTCTCTCTATTTATAAAACGGCGTGCCTATTTATATAAAACAAACAAATGGCTTCTACGTAAGGCGGACATAGAATACCTTCTCAGAATTCCTTCTCAGGACCTTTCTTCAGCGCAGATGAAACAATGGAGTAGGAACTGGGGCTCATGGCCCAGCACATGGAGAGGTGCATGTGGAACCTCAGATATGAGGAGTAAACACGTTGTGATATTTGATGTTCATTATCGAGTAAGAAGTATTATGGCCTATCCAATACATTATTCCATGACTTAATGAGAGAAATACTTTATAGCTAGGTTGTGCTCGGAGGGCCAGGTTTAAGGCTCATCATTAGATAAAAGAAACTTAGGTGAGAACAGAGTGCACCTGAATAGGAAAATGGGGGTGCATATGAAGACCAGCTGAAGGTAAATAGACAGAGGTCCACGATGATCTGTCTGAATGACAGGAATCTCCATGAGTGGTCCCTTGAATAATATCACACGAGGCGGAGCCGAGTGTGATAATTATGATCCAAGGTACCACAAGTGGAGAAACCAGGAATTCAGACTGATTAGAGTGGATCTCTGTGTTTATGTCATGTAATTATTGATAAATTATATCTAAAAATGACATTTAAAGATTGGTTTCATAGCTATTTCAGTGACATCATCACGGAGAAACAGCCCATGGACTGATAGTGTAGTAGATAGGGGGCACATAAGCACCAAGATTGGCACTTCTGGCAGCAAGCATGAAAGTTCCTGGGTAGGGGTTTTTCGACGTGCTGAATCCATTTCTAAGTGGAAACATCATTTTCGAGAAACGTTTCTACTTCTAAATTGGTGTTGAAAATAAAAAGTATTAATTAATTAATTAATTCCATAAAAAAATCAAATATCTTATAAAAGAAGAGCAAAAGTAGTAAAGACAGCTAGAAAAGTTGATACCCATGTATAATTATGACATGGAGTCAGAATTAGCAATTTCATAATTTTTCAATAAGGTCTAATTAGCATAATTTATGCGAAAATGAAGATATATGCATAATGGACAAAAACACATGATTCCCTGCAGGAAAAAATCTGAATGTTGACACACACATCTCTGAGACCATGGAAATATATCATGAATACAGATCTATTGCAAATATAGACTGTAGCCATTATGGCAGCCATATTTAAAGATGGCCGCTGCTGAATATTTCTAAATCATCTATCTCCTTTTCTAATCGACTTAGAATCATGATTCCAAATGCTAGATATACATTTCTGAGGTCAAGGAATACAATGACATAACTTTTGAGGAGATTGATGGCAGCCATCTTGGATTTTGATGATGTCATCCTTTGAAAATCTACTGATTAGCTGATTTTCCATGTTAAATCCTTTTCATTATTGCGTATCATCATTCTGCCAACTGCATTGATAAAAGCAATAAACTGGAGCCCTCTATTACCTTTGATATGATAGCCATCTTGATTTTCTTATGGTTGCACTACACTAAGTACCAGTAATATGGTTGCACTACACTAAGTACCAGTAGGTGGCTGAGGCAGCCTTCCTACTAACTTATATTGGCCTAAATTGAATAAACGTAGTCGAGTGCCGAGATGGGGGTCAAGATAATGACAAGTTTTTCCAAGAGGCAGAGCAACATTGGTGTCCTTCCCTTTGCCACCCTATATGTTCTCAATGTACCCCGGTAGACCTACCCTGCAACGTTAAACATGTACACAATTTCTAGCTTTTATTTTTCATGACCATTAAGATTGTCAGGGGTGGTAATGGTCTTTTCTTGTTAAGTCATGAAATATTGTTATGTAAGGAAGGGGTCATGAACCATTACCACATATGAATACTTGAATACCCCGCAATGCGGTCGATGAGGGTAGAAATACTAAGAGACTGTACTACTGCCTTGGATCAAATACACCTATATTGAACTTGAATTTGAAGGCTTAGTAGTCATCTCTAGCTTACTGTTTTGTTGCACCACAAACATGAATAGGGTGGACCAGATAACCGCTTACCAAGTAAGTAAACCACAACTTTAGAGGACCCTCTAGGGTTTGTTGCCCTCTAGTTTGACACCACCCAGTCCAAGGCTCTGCCTCATGGTCCTGAGCCATACCAGTTTAGATTTGAAACAGTAGAAACTTGCCTCATATTGTTCCACAGAGTACATGCCTATCCAAATACCTAGGGTCTAGGCTCCAGGTTTCCTCTGGACTTAATCTCCATTGATGACTTCTAGACCTACACTCTTATATGAGGAAAGGAACAGGGTCATTTCCCAACTAGGAATATAGTTTCAGGGAAAGTGTCACTTTTAGCGGGACCTCAATCCATCCTGTGGGGCTAGAGCTACCTCATCTGCCTGCCAAAGGACTTGAAAGGGCAATACTGGCTGATGCTTGGTATTTTGAGAGCAGAGAGTTTTAGGCTGAGCTCAGGTCCCGCATTAGTAGAGCAGGGAGCAGAAAGTACATCTAGGTCTGATGTTGGAGCCCTGTGGACTATTGGACTATGTCAATGGATGCCTTTGCCAACAGAGGCCAACCCGGGGCTAAAGGGTGTTGGCTTCTGGGGTGGTTCTGCAAATATATTTGGGGTAATAGTGAACCCCCTGATCACTGCACCTGGACCCCTTGATCAATGGGACAAAGTTACCTGGTCCAGCCAGGCCCGGATAGATACAGTAAGCTTGCATGGGCACAGCCTGCATGAATTTATAGTGGAGTTCTGGAGGACCTGTTCTGACCACTTTTGCACCTACTACTTCAATCACCTCTTCACTCAGCTCTGTGCTAGTGGAAGCCTCTCTTGTCTTCTGAGCATCATTGCTAACTTGAACTGCATACATTTAGTGTAAAGTAAATATGATTTCAAAATGTCTTTAGACAAGACCTTATTGCTGATAATTGCCACACATTGGTACTGTTTGTAACACTGGCAATAGGGGGGAGGGGCTTTTTCTCTCTCTTATTGAGCAGGCTGACTGGTCAGCAGTTATGTCTCAGTGTAAATAGACCAACGCAACCATTATCATCTTTTGGATGCATATAATTTTTGTCTGTTTGATTCATATTACCGACACCTGAACGAGACCAGGTGGACTGACAATATAAACTGCCCAGACCTGGTAAAAACCAGGAGATTTTGAGATAGGAGATTCATAATATTTGAAACACATTCAAAGATGATTTAGCAGTTCAGGCTATCACCAAAATTAGTGTGATAAGGATTTAACGAAAATATTAGATTTAAGTTTGAGCCAGAAATGGCATCCTCAGGTTCTCTGGCAGGTAAATGAATTTGACCTAGTCCCAAAGGATGGTCACAAATACAAATAATACTTGGGAATGTCTCTGGACAACCTAGCCCAACGATGTGAAAAAAACAGGCTAGACACTGGTGCTCCATGACCATCATGCAGGGCTTGGACTCTCTATGGAGATGGTGAAACTGGGTAGCTAGAGTGCCTAGGGGACCATCTAATACTCCAATGATACATTCTCAGCACTCCAATAGGCTCATTCAATTTAGGCCAATATAAGTTAGCAAAAAGGCTGTAGCTGCCACCTATTGGTACTTGGTGTAGTGCAACCATAAGAAAATCAAGATGGCTATCATATCTTAAACATCATCAAAGGTCGTAGAGGGCTCCAGTCTATTGCTTTTATCAATGCAGTTGGCAGAATGATGATCCATAATAATGAAAAGGATTTAACATGGAAAATCAGCTCATCAATAAAAAGGATGACATCATCAAAATCCAAGATGGCTGCCATCAATCTCCTCAAAAGTTATGTCATTGTATTCCTTGACCTCAGAAATGTATATTTAGCATTTGGAATCATGATTCTAAGTTGATTAGAAAAGGAGATAGATGATTTAGAAATATTCAGCAGCGGCCATCTTTAAATATGGCTGCCATAATGGCTACAGTCTATATTTGCAATAGACCTGTATTTATGATATATTTCCATGGTCTCAGGGATGTGTGTGTCAACATTCAGATTTTTACCTGCAGGGAATCATGTGTTTTGGACCATCATGCATATATCTTCATTTTCACATAAATTATGCTAATTAGGCCTTAATGAAAAATTACGAAACTACTAATTTTGACTCTATGTGATAATTATACATGGTATCAACTATTCTAGCTGTCTTTACCACTTTTGCTCTTCTTTTATAAGATATTTGATTTTTCTATGGAATTAATTAATTAATTAATACTTTTTATTTTCAACGCCAATTTAGAAGTAGAAACGTTTCTCGAAAATGATGTTTCCACTTAGAAATGGATTCAGCACGTTGAAAAACCCCTACCGAGAAACTTTCATGCTTGCTGCCAGAAGTGCCAATCTTTTCCCCCTATCTACTACACTATGATGGGAAATGAGCATCAGTTTCTCCACAGGGGTGTGGAGAATGGCCATTCCAGTACTTTAGCAGAGTAACTTTGTTTCTCCACATGAAATAAATGAATGAGGTGGTCTTTAAAGCTGTTCCCTATTGTCCTGAGCTCAGGGCATTCTACCATAGTTATTTGCAGAAAGGTATCTTAAGAAAACGCATTCATAATCTAGGTTGAGATACACTTCACGGATCTTGTATCTTGGCCACCGACAATGAAGATACATTAATAAAAAAAACTCTTTATAACACTATGATCCGTGTCAGTTGCTGGCAATTACTGTGTTGAAGTCTTTGGACTGTGGCTTGAATCTGATATTTAGAAAAAATGTGTACGGCTAGAACTGGTATAAGAGAAGTTGATGCATCATGCTGGATTCATTACTGGTGATTGAGGTAATTGCTGTGCTAGCTGGAAGCTGTGTTGGAGGATATACATTCCCCGAGCAGCAGTGTGGGGTTAAGCCTACACACTCAGAAAAGTCAGCGTCATTGTCGCTAAAACCACCCTCCCCTGAAAGTCAGACACTGCGTGACTTTCAGGGGAGGGTGGTTTTAGCGACAATGACGCTGACTTTTCTGAGTGTGTATAGGCCCTGACACCAGAGGTCTGCAGAGTAAAGCTGAATGTCAGTCCTACAATCAGCCCCACCCACATTAATCTGTCTCCCACTGCCCACCGAGAAAAAAACTAGCACTAACCCCCATTCAACCACAACCAGTGATTGCTCTGCCATTTACATGCAATGACCACAAAGCCGCGTCTTGTAGCAGACCTGTAATATTTTCAGTGGGTGGCTTTGGCCAAACGGACAGCTATAAATGCACCCTTTTTCAGTGTTGATTTAAAGTGTTGTTTTCCTCATTGTAATGGTGGTGCTATCCCTGCATGGTTAAGTCTCTTTCATGGGCTTAATAAAGAGTTATTGCTGTTTAAACAAGTACATTAAACTTGTCTAATGAAAGTAGTATGGTGGCATTGTCGCTCATGGAGGACTTACATACAAATTTAATAGTCTCCGTTAAATTTTTCTGTTATTTTGAGGCATTCATTTTTATTGTGGTTATGGTCAACTTATGAGATACTGCTTATGGCCATACCTCAATTTTGTTATGCGTATCACATGCCGAAATATGACATAATTGTGTAACATAACTGATGCTACAGATAGCTCAAAATCTATCTCCACGGGGAGCCATATAAAACGTTATCATCAATGTACATAGGTCTAGAGATCCCAGAATAGAAATAATTGAAGATTCCTTTCCTCAATTGTAAAAACAATAACGCACAACCCAAATTATCCTCCTAACCACATTTTCCTTACAAATGAGGACAATTATAATTTGTGTAATTTGTTCGGTTGATTGTCTTTAAATTCGGGCTTTCAAGGCTAATGTCCCTAGCTTTTGTCTCTAAATGAAATTAACAACCTAACATTAGACAGAGTAGACCGTCTATTATTAGCTTTAAATTGTTGAGGCATATCATAGGAAGATGAGATACGTTAGTAAGATCAATCAAGATGCCCTATTAATAGGGCCCAAAAAAGACAGTTTGTTTCAGGTCACCCGACCGACCCTATCAAAACAGGGCCGACCCTAAGTATTCTATGCAACCTCGAAGAACTTTTCATATTTTTACCCATTTTTGGTCAGTTCTAGCGTCTTCGGAGAGGCTGGCTGATACTTTCATTTAAAAAAAAAAGAGAGAAAAATCCGACCTACCGACCTTACATTTTCTTCCCATGTTACCTGAAACATACATTCTTTTGGCCTAGGGGCTAATGCATTATGGCATAGAGCCTGGAGGGGACAACCCCTGTGTATAGGTGGCACACTGGAGGAGGTCACGCTGGTGCATGGAGAAGCATGCGCATGTCAGCTAATTTTGTTCGAGGACTTTTCAGGGCTACAAGATAATATCCTGAATGTTTCTTCTGGATTCTATTCCTGGTCTCTATAATCAGATAATCTGCCTAAATGCGGTGAGCTACAAATGCAGTGCCGTTGTATTCTATTTCCAACCTATACAATGATTGATCGCATACATAGTTCAAGCTCACACCGCAATATCAAGCACCTGATCACGAGCTCTTGGATAGAGTAATACCCATTGCATGACTACTACTTCCCCACCCCCCAGCTGCCTATGACTAGATCCCTAGAGCTATGTGTGTCTCAATGTTTAATGCCCTGAGTATAAATAGATATGCTAGGCTCCATTTCATTCTACCGACATGCCAACTTGTTCTGAATAAGCTGAGGGGTATTTACATGTACATGCTATCCCGGCAAAATAGAAATTGATCGTTTCACAGGAAGAGGGAGAAAGCAATAGTTAATGTTCACAGAATGTGTCAGACAGTATAAGTATACGTCATTGCATATAAATCTGTGTTTTGTGTGGGGCATTGCCTTAGTATAAAAGAATAATCGTGTTTTGCGATTAAGTGCTGAAGTACAATCTGCTTGGATCACGCAGTAGGGCATGATATTATACACAACGTTTTATATACTAGCATCACGCCGCATGGTCACAGAATGTAGCTATAAATTCCAGCAATTTTGTAGGCCTACTGTCTCTGTCCAGCTGTTGGGACATGATTAAAAATTAAACGTATATGGTTAGGCCCACCATCATTGTAGATACAATGTGGAATCTTTGTCATTAGCTATATACGTCAGTTTTTACCGTCACTTTTTCTTGCGATCTCGTTCTAACGTAGTCAACACGCAAAGTGTGCACTTTCGGAATCATAAAGGTCATGGAGTAGAAAACTGTAAACTATGGATGATTTCCAGGAAAGGGAACTCAATGTCGTTGCAGTCTTTATGAAATCTTTTTCAACGTGCAGGACATGCTGTCCTGCCGATTTTCAGGATTTCGCAGGACCGAATACCAAAGTTTTGCAGAGAAATTTATTACAAACAATATCTGACATGCAAAAAGCTATGTTATTACTCGTTTAAGGTTTCAGGCAACATGGCCAAAAACATTAGGGTAGGTAGGGCAGATTTCTTTTGATTTTATATTCAAACTAGCACAAATGAGTCGCGAATCCGCACATTGACTCATGGGTCATCACTGATTCCTCAAATAGCTAGGAATTTCACTAAGTTGTTGGATATTCTTGTTAAAAAGCATCAGACATTCAATTAGGCCGCTGGAATTACAAAACAATGCTAAAATTTAGAAAAAAAAACATGAAAATTGGAGGGGGGGGATTGTCTGAAACATACCTTTTCTTTGACCTAAGCAATAGCTTTTACTTCATCCAAAAGTAATTGTGCATATACAAATTGTTCACGAAGAAAATGGTTTATCATACATTGTACTCTGTAGATCAGATCAAATTATCATTTGTATGGTCAACCCCCCATCCTATTACCACCCCCAATTTAGGCTAGTGGATAATTCTTTTTAGCTGGTGGTAATCCAGCAGAATTTGATGGTAGTTGGATAGGATCTAATGGTTATACGGTCAGCATTCTGATGGAAGTAGACAGTTGGGCAGCATCTACATTCATTAATTCCATGGTACATGTTATATTAAGCCCGTGAGAGCTAGTCCATGTGTTGCAATACATTTCTAGTTCTTCCTTGTCAGCAACTGGAGTTGTATGGTGTCTCTGCTCAATCATTTACCTCCTCCCTCCTACCCTCTCCAGGCCACCACCAACCCCTACCTACCCTCCCCCTCCCCCACCCACAACCTAGCTCACACACACTGTAAAAAAAATGTCGTCAAAATGACGGTGAATCACCGGCAACTTTTTGGACATAACTTTCACAGTTTTTTTAATGGTTACGGTCACCATCAATTTTACGTAGAATTACTGTTAATTTGACGTAGAATCACCATTAATTTTACGTTGAATCACCGTTCATTTGATGTTGAATCACCATTAATAGAATAAAAGTATTCAAATATACAGAGATTCAGTGTTATTGCTAGTGCTATTACAGACTTTGGGAATATTCTATAAGCCTCACAGGGAGTCTGATTATGGTGTCTTTGGTTTTTGTAGTATAGATCTAAAAAGCCATACTTTGCCTTTGTCCTGATCGTATATGCCACATTGACGATCTGACTTGCATACTAGCCGTGGCCTATATACAAGGTTTTACTCTATAGGATTGATACAAGGCACAGTTTCCAGAGGTGGGGATATATGCATAGTATGTTACCACAATATAGGTGTATAGATCCATACAGCTACTTTCCTCTGGATATTATCAAGTGATCATGGTATTTTGTTAAACGTATCACAAGATTGAATTGTTAGATTGTCAAACATATAGATTAATTGAAAATTACCATTATTTCAACATGTGTACTCCACTTCAAGGGCTCACACCCTGTGGGATTTGACATTAGAACATGAATTTACATTGAATCACTGTTATCCAAACCAGGTTAGCACTTAACAAGGATCCACTGTGAAATGGCTGATATGTACGATGCTTCATTGTATTCCAAATAACGGTGAATCAGCGTTAAATTTTACAAAGCAAATCTGTGAAAAGTACATCTATTTTTTACAGTGCACCCTCCCCCAATGCTCACCTCAGTTGATGTGATTCCCAACATCCTCCCTGTTCATGCGAGGTTATTTTTCCTGACTATTGGTTGTTACCATTTAAGGTTGCCCGAGGGTGAACCATGATTAAAATGGCCTCCCTGTTCATGGTCACGTTCGCCACACATGTCGGGAGTGATTGCTGCGACTTAGATAACCTTTTCATTTTCACGCCTTGAAATCATATCTATTCTTCAAATTATGAATACTTTCCTCCCTCCTTCCCTTATTCCACACATCTCTATACCTTCTCATAGTCTGCCTCTCAAAGTCCCTTCTTTGTATATAAATCCTTGCTTTTTCTCTGTATTTCCTTCATTGTCCCCACCCCCTTAATTCCAGTATTTCTGTCTCCTTTTCTCTCTGTACATCATATCATTTCCCCTTTTCCTTGCTCTCTCTCTTTCCTACCAATCCCTACGGCACTGTTAACCTATAGGCTCGCCTATCCAGGCACACCATGACATCTGTACACCCACCACCACTGTCTCCATGTCCAGTATGGATCATCCACCTTCATCTGCTCATCAGCCAACACTAATCTCTCTAATCTGCCTTCCCAGCTGCCACTGCACCCACCGGAAATGTCAGGTGGTGGCAGTGGAAACAGGAAGTGACGTTTCTGACTGACCCTGTGCACTATGGGGGTTTGGCCTGGCTGCTGACATGTGGAAGTGGTGTAAAATCTGACACGGGAAGGACGTGTGTAATCGCACTCATGGGTGCATGTAGTTAAAGATAGATCTCGATAAAGTGAGAACCAGTGAGGAAGCGCACTAATCAAATCTTGGTATAGTCATACTCATGAGGATGCAGAATAGTGATGCACTAATGGCTTGTGGGGAAAGCACGAGTGAGGTATATCTGGCAATAATGCATGAGACGAAGGCGAATGCATCATTAGACAGATATACCTCACAAGTGATTTATGAGAGTCTCATCAGCAGTTTTGATTGTTAAGGGGACACAGTTTCACAGGACATTGTGTGGACGATAGGATTGGCCAAACTCCACAGTACGATTTATGGGCCTGAAACCCTTGCGTTTTGGTAATATAGCAAGACCACTATAGCAAACAGCAAGGATTCCCATTACTCCCTTGCATTTTTCAAGCTCCACTGTTACGATTTCTTGGCAGGAAATCTCTGTGTTTTGGACTGAACTGTTGCAAATTGTAGAAAGTGTGATGCCGAAACATGCATGTTAAATTACTTTCATATTAAACTGACGTCAAATGTCTTGCAATTTAAGAAAAACTATGCCACATATATAAACCCCAGGGATTTCAGGGCAGTGCAGGGAAAAATATCTAATTATTTTGATATTGGACACTAACCAAATTGCAACACTTAGGCAAATGCCCTTAGCCGATAATGCCTTGCAATGGAGCAGTAGGCCCTTGCATATTGCCAATACCAGAGTTGAATGGTAGGAAGGATCTTGATGGGTGTGTTGTGTTTCAGTGTCAGTTTATACCCAGGCATCAGATGAGAGGCAGCCCATTTTGTAGCATTCTGCTGATGCCTTTTTGTTGTTTACTCTTACTGAAAGGACCGAGGTGTTCTAAGTGGTGCTGGAGCGTTTTATCGTGCATCTGGAGCGCCATTTTATTAGAGATTAATGGGTCCTTCTTCCGAAGTCAATGTTCCCGTAATGTTTCACGAGGTCTTGCACTGGGATAAGTGTCAATAAATGTGTTTGATATCATGATCGGTGTCAGATTTTATTTGTTTCCTATTTGTTATCGATTTAAGAAATCAAAACAGCCTGAGATGGTTGGCTATACATATCTTAGTCCTGAGGGTTTTCTGTTAGAAAGAGTTTCCACAATAGGAATCACAAGTGAATAGTGCATGAGTGATTAAGAGCTTGGGTCACAGGGCTAATGAAGCTGAGCAATGGGCGGGGGGGGGCAGGCAGAGTGTGTAGGGAGGTTATTTGGTGCTAGTTCTTCACCTTACAAGAATAGTCTATATTGGCCCTGTTAGCCCTTGCTGTCTATACCCTGGCTGGGCCCCTCCCCTGGTTCTATGACCTGCTTGCTTGGGTACTTCTACAGTCGGCCACAACCTTATCGGTGACCACCAGGGAGGGGTGGGGGTGGATGACTTATAGTATGGGGAAGGGGAGGAGACCCTGGAGTCTTCCACCCTCATCTAGACACTAAATCTTTAACCTACTTCCAGCTGACCGTCTGCATTCCCCTTCCACAAGTAAAATCACAATGTTATGATGTGAATGATACAGGAATAGAGAGGGAGGGCCTGCCTCCCCCTCTGTCTCACCCAATTGGGATTTATTAGGAACAACTTTCATTGTGTTTATCAGATTCTGGAAAACTCGTGTGATTAGTATTCCATCCAGACTACTCCTCCTACCTGACTTGCGTTCTTCCTGATACATTTCCAAAATGAGATTTTACACATGTCTAGAGCAATGTTCCTACTCAGCGTCACCATTCTCTTTTTACTATTTACTACTACTATACTCATGATAGATGGATACCAAATCACCTATTTTTTCTGCGTCATGCACATTTCTATGATTTTTAACACATCAATTCTTCAACAGCGTAATTGGCACCGTCAGATCCAAAACCCCACAGCTAACAGACAAAGTCACGGCCCTTTTAGTGTACAAACAGATAATCCCACCGTGTCTCCACTGTAAAAAGTGAATCCAATTTATACTGTAAACCAACAGTAGATTCTACTGCCCTTGTACATTAAATTGATACCACAGTATGTACTGTAAAACTGCTTATAGTTCTACTGCTCAGCTACATTTATTTCTAACAGTGTGGATAACTTCCCACTAGTTCTAAATGGTGCTCCAGCATGGGCAGTAGAGACATTTCAACCACTGTAGAATAACTGGCTGAGGGCATGCAATGGCATCAGGGAGCGGCTAGGTGATGAGCCACACAGGGGCGATAGCTTTGAGGGAGTGATAGAACGGAGAAACAAACGGCGGCTTGTAACGATGTTCAAGCTACCCAGGGACAAAGACAACATCATTGAGCGAACCAGGATTCTGAGGAACAGTGATAAAATCCAGCTACATGTGAAATGCACGGTAGCTGACATGTACACTCGGTCACCCCTACAGGTAAAGGGCAGCCAGATTGTGGGACCGAATAAACCCAACACTACAAAACCAAGCAACAAGAGACAAATCTGTCAGTTTGCTGACAGAACAGAACTAATTGCCAATAGAGATCCGGTTTGAATTCGAATGTAAAGCTTCATTGAGGCGATATATGGTAGTTATAATCAAATGAAAATAATTCATGTATACTAGAACTCAATCTGCGAAAAACGCCCTTAGTGCAGGGTGCCGTTTCCCAGTACATGCCACATAATAATGATGCATATTGCACTTTTTGACCTAATTAGAGATGAGGCAGTATGTCATCGTCTAGGATTACTTTTATATAATTTATTTATCCATATAACAAGGTACCAATCCCTGATAATCTTATAATTACCCCCTCCTCTTGTCATCAGACCTTAATTGGGGGCATTTCTAGCCCCCATAGTAAGTCCATAAGGCATGGATGTGTATAGTTACCGACAGCCTATACTAACATTAGTATATAGTTTCAGACACAAAAAAGGTGTCCGTGTATACACACATGTGTGCTCTTGAGAAATGTTGCTCAGAACTTTTGTGTAACATACTTGAGTTTTTAATGTGATAGTATTCTTCATTATATTTCACATTATGAGTTTCTATGATCAGAGTTAACATAGATAAAAATCGGTAAATGGCCTGGAGTAGGTACTGCATATTCTAATATTGCCTAGTTGAGCCACCTGGTGGCAAATATTATAATCAAGATGATGACTTTCAGTCATTACGGAGATGACCTTACCTCATCAATGGAGCATGGGCCCACAACAAAAACGCTATTGACAGTTCGAACTGTCAATAGTAGAAAATAATTCTGTTATTGACAGTTCACACTGTCAACAGTGGAAAATGTTCCTGTTATTGACAGTTCCTCATGTGAACTGTCAAAAGTGGAATAATTCTGTCTTATTGACAGTTCCCACTGACATTGGAGTCGAAAGTGTCTTTTCTTTTGAAAAATCGGTTTTGCCCCCAAAATCGGTTTTGCACTAAAAAGTGGCTTCTCCACCAAAATCGACTTTCCACCAAAATCGTCTTTCCACCAAAATAGATTTTTCCACCAAAATCTTTTTTTTTTCCCACCAAAATCGAATTTTTCCACAAAAATCGCTATCAGGGTTAGGACTGTAATGATAAGGAACTGTCAATAAGAGAGGAAATTCCCACTATTGACAGTTCAGTGAAGAACTGTCAATAACTGTATAATTTACCACTATTGACAGTTTGAACTGTCAATAAGAGAAAAATATCCCACCACTATTGACAGTCTGAACTGTCAATGAGAGGAAAGTTTTCCACTATTGACAGTTTGAACTGTCAATAGCTAAATCAAGGTGGGCCAGCTATTGACAGTGCAAACTGTCAATAGTAGAAATCAATCTTCTTATTGACAGTTCAAACTGTAAATACCAGGAAATAATTCCCTTATTGACAGTTCACACTGTCGATACCAGGATATCATTCCCTTATTGACAGTTCACACTGGTAATAAGAGATTAATTTTCTCTTATTGACAGTTCCATAAAGGAACTGTCAATAAGAGAATCTTTTTTCCCTTATTGACAGTGTGAACTGTCAATAAGGGAATTATATCCTGGTATTGACAGTTCGAACTGTCAATAAGGGAATTTTATTCTGTTATTGACAGTTCGAACTGTCAATAGTCACGGCCATTACACAAACTAATCAGTAGTGATTAGTTTCAAATATGCCTGAGTTTTCAGTGTGGAGATAGGTACGCCCGTGGAGCATAAATTGAAAAGGGATATCTGTCGTACCTTTAAATATCCTGCTTTTAGATAGAACCCACACATTTTCCTTGACTTGTAGCAGATGCTGGATTCTGAGGGGTGTAATATAAATTTGTGATATCGATTCCAATCTTCAATTTCCATTCGCTATTAGTCCAGTTGCCAGGAGAGGATTATCCTTGCAACCTTGCAATAAAACCCCCCGAAGAGGTTATGACTGATTTGGGTACAGGAAGTCATATACTTTCAGAATCTTGACGATGCCCGGCTGGCATCGTTGAGCGTTTTCCGAAATTCAAGATGGCGTCCAAGATGGCTGACGAAAATGTTTAAAGTCATAAATCAGTCAATTCTTTGCATGTGTGATTTGCATGTGTGATACCTCTAAATTGGGGTTTTTGGGCATGCCTGATTGATTAAAAGAGTCAAAAAGTCAATTGAATAGGTATCCATGGTGATAGCGTGTTTCCATAGCAACTAGCATGCTGATTCTAATACAAAATATATATTGTTATAAGGAATTTGTCATTTCTCAACACCTACCCTCATGTAATATCTCAAATTAAAGGTCTCATTGAGACACATCATTTTAACATAGTTTTAGAGTTGTCACAGGTCCTAGGTAACCATGGCAATGGGAAATCAAATCGGTAATGCCTAATGATTGATGCCGAAACATTATCACCCTCACTGATAACTGTGTATACATGACAGAGCAACCAACATGGCCACAATATACTCTCTCCTTAATGTCAAAAAGTCATTTGAGTGGGTATCCATGATGATGCATCATTTCCAGAGCAACCAACATTTTAACTCAAAACATGATTTTAACTCAAAATATATTTTGTATTGAGGAAATTGTCTTTTCTTAACATGATATTGTCATTTGATATCTCAAAATAAAGGTCTCACTGAGATGCATGATGTTAATATTGTTCCACAGTTGTCATGGGTACTGGGTAACCATGACAACTTCCCCCTAACAACAATAATCCATAATGATTGACATAGAGGTAGTTCAAATTACCATTCCCACACGCTTTTAGGCATTATGTCTCTCTGGTCAGTGTCAGCAATCCAAATACCCTGTGTCTGCAGCCTTTCATCATCCATGGTAACCACTATAATCTGACCCCTGACCTCCCTTCCCACCAACTTTTACTGGCCTGACCCTAGTAAACAACCGGCCTCTTACTCCAAAATCACCACATGTACACGTTGAAGTTGTTGCCAGTATTAACTGAGGAAAAGTTGATCCAGGGAAAGCACACCATGCAACCCATCAGTTCCAATGCAGTGTGGTTTGTACTGACTAACATAACCTCAAATGAGAATGTCACAAACGAGTTGGCACTGATCCTGCTGTTTGCAGCTAGCTGTTAAGCACTATAAGAGAGAGTAATGATACACCAGTCTTTGCCAAAACGTGCCGGACAGTGGCAATGTCCACCTAAAATGGCTCTGGTCCGGCAGAATGACTAGAGTTGCAGGACCAGATGTCCTCCACATTCTGGGCTTTCCAAAATTAAAAGAATTTTTCAAATATTCCAACTAGAACTGAAGTTTTAGAGTGCACACTAATATTCTAGGCAAATTCAGAGCATGTCAAGAGCATTCCTTTATAAATGTTATTCTATTCTAAATAGTATGCAAAACTTTGATTTTGGTATTCGGTCCTGCAAAAATCTATCCGGTCCTGCTAAATTGGCTAGCTGCAGGACCTACTGTCCTGTATGCTGAAAAAGTTTTCGCAAAGACTGATACACTGTCGCCAACATACAGAAGGAATAAATCCAGGAACCATTGTAGATGACCACATTGATTGTAGTATTCAGTCAGATAGTGACTGAAGCCATTATTGTGTGCTACCAAGTTAACCATCAAGCAAATAGTTACAAACTGTTATAGCGTTATACATTTTGTATCTGTATAAGGTTTGTCAGCAGACTGGAGTAATACACAGTAATGATACACATCCGCATGTTGATATGTTTGTGTATTGCTGATATTGAACAGCTATACTGCATCATTCACTAGCTGGCCAGGCCGACAAAGGGGCTGGCCAGGCCGACAAAGGGGCAGCCAGGATGACAGAGGGGCATGCTAATAATAAGTGCACTATAGGAGGACTGGCAGGGTATGAGCTGCTTTAATGACTGTAAACATCATAGATTTATGGAAGCTCTGAGGAGGCATCTTATAGACACCACTAATATGACTTGACATCACCTCTTAGTCAGGAGGCTCGCCAGCAGGTCCCAGATTCAGTATGTACAGCAGAAAATTATTTTTAGTTACCATAGTAGCAGTAGCAATTAATAACATGTTAAAAGATGTGAGTTTTCGGGATCTATGATAAAAAGTGCACATTTGGTAAAAATCATAACATGAAATCAAACTTTCTGCATATAAGCATATTGGTTGCTATGGAATTGACCCATCTCCATAGATAACAACTCAGGTGACATTTTGACATCAATTAGTATGAGAATTAGTATCTGGTGGCCATGTTGGTTGTTCTGTCATGTATTTGCAGTTATCAGTAAGGATAATAATGTTTCGGCATCAATCATTAGGCATTATTGTTGTTGATTTCTGGTTGCCATGGTTACCTAGGACCTGTGACAACTCTAAAACTATGTTAAAATGATGTGTCTCAATGAGACCTTTAATTTGAGATATTAATTGAGTGTAGGTGTTGAGAAATGACAAATTTCTTATAACAATATATATTTTGTATAAGAATCGGCATGCTGGTTACTATGGAAATCAGCTATCACCATGGATACCTACTCAAATGACTTTTTGACTCTTTTAATCAATCAGGCATGCCCAAAAACCCCAATTTAGAGGTATCACACGTGCAAATCACATTTGAATTGACTGATTTATGCCTTTAAACATTTTCGTCAGCCATCTTGGACGCCATCTTGAATTTCGGAAAACACTCAACGATGCCAGCCGGGCATCGTCAAGATTCTGAAAGTATATGACTTCCTGTACCCAAATCAGTCATAACCTCTTCGGGGTTTTTTTCTGCAAGGTTATCAAGCTGGCAACTGGACTATATCCATCTGATCATAGATCGTCATGCCGGGATGTTTATCAAGCATTTCTCTTTGGCATCGCTAAAGGCGAGCGGCAGTGGCCCTCTAGAGTTTATCCTCTCAAGGATCATTATGAAAAACTAAATCATTTCCCTTTCATCCGTCATACTTTAGATCAACTGCGGTAAATGAGTGAACCACTTACTACTGATAATCATATATCTATTAAAAGCCATGGGGGAGTTCATATAACCGTATCAAACCTCGGTAACCCAAGAAGAAGAATCAAATTGAAAGGGTTATTTTTGACTTGATTAAATTCCCCACGCTCAAGAGATTTTTCATGAATACTCCCTCTGATCTGATTGAAGTGCTCCCCACTAAGCTAATAATAGTCATATCAACGAAACCCTGCTTATTTGACTCCCTGCAATTTGTGGTAAACCCTTTTTTTTAAACATAATTCTCCCCTTAATTAGCTGGGCGTCCATGGTGAATTGGTCGCTTCGTATAGGCCAATTTAGGTATGTCATGATGATTAGTTTACCTCGATTCCACTTGCAAATTCTTGTCAAATTATCTCAGTCTGAGTCAGCATCTGGATGTATATACATAATATGATAAATGGTTTTGGCGATAATATGACTATTTCAAGTTGACGCTCTTAAAGGAGAGACGCTTGCTGCCCCGCCCCCTCCCCGTCACACTCTTATAGAGGATGTGTGGGGGGCTATTTTAATTTAATTCTTTTAATTTCAGTGAGATAATTTCTGATATCCTGTAATAACTCTGTACTAATTAAATGTTTATTCTCTTTTTTAGGTGAGTTATTTTCAAGGAAACATTTTGGATTCTGGTATGTACAACACGACTATAAATACGCCTACTGACAGATAATCAATTATAAGGTTACACTACTAAGGTATATTTAAGTGGGTCCAGCTGTGTTAATGGTGTCCAGTATCTAGTATGAGACTGACACAGACCTTCATTGATTTCTTGTCAGCCTCCATGATAAGATTCATTTACATACATGTAATGCATCTCCTTGTTGATATCAGTGACATGTTGAGGCGGCTAAGGGTTAGGGTTTGAGTATTGATGTTATCAGGTGGGTATGGGAACCACTGCAGCCGGTATCACCCCTACACTCAGCCATCAGTCCCAGGTGTTGATACAGCCCAGTGGGCACAGAACATTGGATCAACATTGAAAACTGGTTGGGAATGTTGATTCAATGTTGATTCAATGTTGATTCAATGTTGAACTGAAATTTGTGTCCACTGGGAGTGGTAGCAAGAATCGGGGGGTGGTGGCGGAGCAGTGACCAGTACGATGGATCTTATATATGTATATATCTATAGGCGACGTGGGGCTTAACGAAGGTCCTACAGCACATTAATTACAGTAATTAATTACCACTCTAGCACACATGTGTATGTAGAAGGGCACAGTCTCTGATTAATTAGTGACTTGAGACTCGACTGACAGCTCGTGGATTAAACTAATGAATGAAAGAACACTCTGTCATCATTATTTTGTAAGATCAAGAACTAATCATGTCGAAATTAGCTATAAAGAATCCTACAGCAATACTCTGGTATATCTGGCTTATTTTTCAATTAACAAAAAGTTTCCAATCACGCAGGCTAGGCATAGAAGACTTTTGATGTAACATATTCGACATATGAACATGCGCCGAATAAACACTCCTTAGTAATCGGTAACAATGGAGTCTATGGAGTGTCCACCTGTTGTTCCCTGATTAAACTACTGACCCCCCCTCCCCCAACATGGATGCGCACATGACCTAACCCTTAGGAGGCCTATAGCCTCAATGAGTTTGAGTTTGGGTTTGGTCGTTAATGCGGTACTACATCGCAGGATGCAGGACTGAAGAATAACCAAGTATGAGCTTTAAATATAAGGGAACTTGATTCAATGCCTACTTATAGGAAGAGGGTAATTTATCTTCTGTCTGTTATAGATACAGTCAGATCTGGTATACATTAATCATATGTAGCCGTCACTTTGTTTATTGCGACACTGAATGCCTGGTACAATGAACCGGATTTTTAATTGCACATTATTTGGATCAAAACGTGATTGAATAATGTCTATTGATTTACCTGGGGTTCTATGAGAAGCAAGGCTTGAAACTAAAGGTATAAACATCCTTCCATCCTTTTATTCTGAAGACATCACATAATACTTTTCTCTGATAGAGACTGACATTCATTGAATTATAACTGTCTAGATAAGCTTATCAAGGTCTGGACAATATCCCCAACAATTAAGATGCATATGGCCACTAGTGTATACATGACCAGCATTCCTAATGACAAATTTCCATGTGAGCTACCACAGATGTCTGCATTAAAAGTAGCCATCCCCTCCGATCCTCTCCACATCACCTTCACATCCACCCCCTCAGAAGTCATAATTCTATCCAACAGATAGCATCCACCCCAAAGCATTGATTCATCATCATATTACATCTTTTTAATATGTTTAATGCATACCTCTATGGTTTTAACCACCATATTCAATTCATCAAGGAGACGGTCTTGCTCATGGGGGAGTATTTAAAAAAGAATAATTTCTCATCAACCCTTCTACCCGGAGGGATGACAGATGCTAGATTCTGAGGGGTGTATGAATAGTGTTGGTCCCATTCATTATTTTCTCTTTCTTTAACCTCATTCCCTTTCCTATAGATCCTAGAGGGTGTTCATTAAGTATTTTTGGTTGTAAAGTCAATGCAGGGCTTGAATGGTTCTCGGTGATCGATAATGAAAAGAGGGAGACTTATTTTGCCTCTCATTATGTGAGTCGGTTCTAAAGGACTTTGTGAGTCGCTACGTTAAGGATAGATCCCTGTACGAGGGATCTATGGCATTTAGACACCGACCGTAGGGAGGCTGTCTAAATGCCATAGTCCCCGAGTTAATGGGATCTATCCGACTTAGAACCTGGTATTTAATGACCCTTTTATTACCTTTTAATTACCCTAAATGACCATGGGGTCTACGGCATATAGACACCCACAAACCCTGCTCTCCCATTGGTCAATTTGAAATACCAGGTTCTAAAGTATCGTAGACCTCATGCTGGCAATCAAAAAAACAGTCCACTTTAATTTTCATTGTTAGATACTCGATATGTGCATGTGCGAAATATAAGCAATCGGGTCCTGGTTTGTTTCCAATTCTGCCATCAGAGAATAGCAGCATGGTTTCATAGGAGAAAGAAACAGAATTATTAGGAACATTTTAAAGTATCTGAATGTCTTTAGCTACGCCAGGACATAGACATGGAGTTGCTGACTGACAACATAAATCCCATGGGCCCCCTCCGTGTGATTGAATTAATTCAATTAGTATTACCTCCTTGCACCTCCACCTGCCTGGATTGTCCCTTTTTAAATGTTACCTTCTTCCTCCAAAGCACCACATTCCACCCCCCTCAAGACTACCTTTTCCCCGTCATCAGACCCAACACGGCACTTTTCCCATAACCTCTAACCCACCCACAAACCATCCATCTCCCAGCACATACACCAGATACCTGACTGGGTGGTCTCACTCAAGGAATCTGCCGTGAGAGTGACACAGATCCTTATTGATTTCTAGTCAGTCCCGTGATAAACCTCATTAGCATACATTGATATCTCCTTATCGGGGTATCGAGTTGGGGTTTAAGGGGGTTGGTGTTAACGGTATGTGGCTGGGGATGGATTAGAGTGGGAATGGTTGCAGGCAGTGTAACCCCCTTCAGAGCACTCCCCAGCTCCAAATTCTCCCCCAATACCATTTATTCGACTAGGTTACAGATAAGTATAAAGATATCATCAGGAGAACTAAAATAATCGATTTCGTTTTAACCTTTCTTAAGATGTCATGTTCTGTGGTAAATATGTACCAATGTGTTTCTCCATCACTAGAATCAATACACATGTATACACTAGCAAGACCATGACTTTTCACCCTCCCCACTTTATAAGAAAGACCCATACCTACTTACTGCCCATATATATACAGCAGGGCGGTGATTCAGGAAATTAAAAAGGCAAAATTGGCCAACCATTGTAATGGCTATAGGTGGATCAATAGTACACACACAGAAAAGTGAGAGTCATTGTCGCTAAAACTACCATCAGGCAGGCAGTACCTGACTCTCAGGTGAGGGTAGTTTTGGCGACAATGACTCTCACTTTTCTGAGGGTGTATGAAACGCAGGATCAAAACTGTATATACCCCTTAACATATCATTTATACAAATAAATAATCCCTCTGTGAAATGCGCCAATGGTGAATGTGGGGGCCCAGCTGGTGGTTGGGGAAGGGTTGAGTAATGACCTTGTGGACCCATTGGCCGTCTTACCCTTGGGCATTGGTCTGGAAGACGTACTATGCATGGCCGTGACTCCCTCCCCCCTTCCCACACGAGGCTTAGGCCACTCTATAGCTCACTTATTCTGGTCGCTCACTTGTATCTCTGCCCAACCTGCCTGTTCACATTTTTTTCCTACTACACAGGTTGTGTGAAATGTCTATTTTGTAATTCTAATATTTTTCTCTGGTTATGGACGAAAACAATTCTAGGATTGCTGAATTCTCAACTAATAGTATTCAGGTTTGTTGAGACACTGAGAGCAGATAAGGCTAGTGGTCGTAGGGTTACCCCCTTTCCTCACCTCCAAACACTGAAGAGGTCAACCTTTGGCAGAGACAGTGCAAAAAATATTCATCATAGTGGCGCAATCAATGTGTGGAGATTGGCTGCTGCCAGTCAGCATGGGTACGGGGCTTAGGCATGAGTGACTCGGCACTAAATATAGGTGTGAGGAGAGCAGCTCAGGATGAGGTCCATAGGGTCACACAGGCATGAAGGTGTGGGTTTCAAGAGCAGGCGAAGGTAAATAACTAGTGTTGAGGAATTAAGAGGGAATATGGGGGATTGAATTAAAGTAGAACGAGTAGAGGTGATGCATAGGGAATCACAGGCGAAAGAAGGCAGAACCATAAATAACGGCCGGTGGAATTTGTTAATGGGGAACAATCAATTCAGGAGAGTGTGCTGAGGGAGCAGGTAAGGATGCAGGCAGAGGTTAGTGTTCACTCTCAGAGAAGTGAGCGTCACCGTCGCCAAAAGCACTCTCACCTGAAAGTCAGGCACTGCCTGGCTCTCACCCAGTGGGCACACAATTCCGTTTACGTTGAATCAACATTGAATCAACATTGAATCAGCATTGTCAACCAGTTTTCAATGCTGATTCAATGTTATGTGCCTACTGGGCAGGTGAGAGTGCTTTCGGCGACAGTGACGCTCACTTTTCTGAGGGTGTTGGAGGAGGAGGTCAGACAGGCAAAGGGTGGCCATGCCCCTTATAAGGGAGCATTCAACAGCTTATCTATCAACCTGTTTGCAATTTGTATGCAACCTTGATCAGGCTTCTTGGTAAGCCGGACATGCAGGTCTCCCTTCTGAGAATCCTGGACCCTTACTTCGTGAAGATGCAAATATGGATTCTGGCATTTAGCAGTCATGTCCCCTTCTAGGGAGAAGTGAAGGTGGGATTAAAATCAATGCCTACATAAGGATGCACAGAAATCAAGGGTGAATTAACTTAGATATCAAACTACCATTTTTGGGGGCAGTGCATAGTATTATATGACCTTTACTTAGTAAACATATGGTCAAAGATGATTCCACTGAAATGACACCCCCTTCTTAAATACAAGTATAAATGGCAGGAACCAGCACTTCAGAGTAAAGATCGCCCACACCTTGATAATAGAAAGGGCATACCTTATGTACCAAAGGTGCAGAAGGGGGAAGTCTCTGTTCAATTGGGCAGCAGTGTTGGTATTAATGCAAGATTACTGATCGACAGAGACAACATAACTTAGATATTGGGTAGGTGGAGTGGGACTACCAGCCTACCACTAGTACTCGTGCCAGCACAGCTCCCATGTGTTAACGTTGAATTTCATTATTATTCATTATTATTAGTGGTGTCCGGCTCTTCTTTTGTTGTACCCTGTAGTCTCATGCTACCTTAATGAAGGTCCTACAGCGCTTAATCATCTATTAATAACTACTCCAGCACACATGCGAAAGGGCACCGACTGTCTCTCATTAGTGACGAGAGGCTAGACTGGTAGCTCTCAGATTAAACTAATGAATGCACCATAGGCTACCTGTTTATTATAAGATCAGAACTTGCATGGTAGAAGGGGGTGTTAAAAGTGAAGCCTCTTCTTTTTAATTGAATAGTACTGCATCAGCGCTCTGTCTATATCTAAATCTAAATACAGATTGATACATATAATTATATAGATGCATAGATAGACAGATATATCAGTGAGGGACACGGTTTCTCGGAGACACCAGGACTTGAACCCGGCGCCTCCCAATCCAAAGTGGATGCTCTACCACTGAGCTGCATCCCCTGTCACATCAGATAGCTCTGTGGGAGCAGTTATGCCCCCTTGTAGGGTCTGTCACCAAGGCACGAGTAATCCGAGCCCCTGCATATATCTATATTTAAATTAGTTATAATCTCTTCATCAATCGATACCCGAGATGACAACCTCAATCGAGCTGTTAATGTTTCTGGTATGGGCAAACATTGACCAAATTTGATGTAAGATTGATGGAATTACCTGTGTCAATTGTACCTATAATTATGTATATCAGTGGTTTCCCGCATGGGATATCGCTACTTCCAACTTCAATTACAATTTGTTAAGAGAATGCATTTCAATTAATCCATACAGCAGCTGTTAAGTAAGTCCTGCCATGAGTTAGTGCAAACAGCATGGGTATGACTTACCCAATTTACCAGAGACACCTGCAGTGTTGCCTCACATGCCATTCCATCACGAATATTACACCAGGGTGTCAACCTCAGGTCATGTCCTCTAGCTGCCTGTTAACAGTGAAAATAATAAGACGTATTCAGGCCTGAGGAAAGGTAATAAACCCCATAATGAAAATGGTAGAGCCACAGTTGTCCCTTTTCTGCACTACTGCGACGCTGGTTGCAGGAAAACAGACGTAGGCCTATATATGAGACAGAGACTCCTTTGAATTATTTGATGTCATTGGCCAGCTCCCTAATAGTTGCCTTTGTGGTGTAAAAGAAGCCAGCGTTCAAATCTAAATTTCTTTAATTTTTTGTTTTTTAATGAGGAACTTCACGCAGAGAAAAAAGTCTTTGTCACCAAAAATGTTTGTTTTGGCGACTCATGACTCCAGATTTTTGTCTGTGCATGTCATGCAAAAGATAATATCTGTAGTTAGAGGCCTGCTCCGGGAGGTTGGAAAAATGAGCCTGAATGGCAGTACTACAATGAGCCACCCACATTAATCTGTCTCCCACTGCCCACCAACAACAATAACCAACATTCAATAACCACCCATTCACACCACGACAGGACTATTGTTTCGGCACTGACATGCACCCACAAAGCGTCATTGCATCTCTGGTAATATTTCCATTGGGTGCTTTGACTACGCCGACATTCTTACCTATTGAGATTTGATTTAAAGTTTTGATTCTCCCGTTTTGGTGGTAATACATGTGCATGCTGGGCTTCATTTTAACAATGAGTTATGCCTGTCTAAATAAGTGCTCCTCAGTCTTCACATAGCAGGCAGTTTATGTTCTGTCATGTCCCCTCAATCATGCCTCCCTCTATACGGCTGTCCAATATTGTTGCAGCTAGTTAGAAAAAGAATAAATCAATATAGGCAGTGTCTAAACGTTTAAAGACATACCGGTATTCATAGCCCACGTTTCCCCCAAATGGGTATGAATCTCATTTTTCTCCTTCACATTTGTAGCAAGCCTGTGCCATATGTCTCAATATCCTAAAATATCTAGAGACGTGAATAGTGTATTATGTTGGTGTAATGATATGCTATATGTTGTGCTCCGCTGACTGTGTAAAAGGCTATTACTAATTTACTGGAGTGTATGCCTATGCATGCTGCAGTTGACTTACTATAATAGGCATAGCTTTTGTATACATGTGAGCATCTCTAATCATTCACTGGACATACCCAGGTATACCTGTTTATACCACCTACCCACGAATTATGGGTTTCCAAGTGAGAACCCATTATAATGTAAGCAACATGCAAAGTGTACATTTCCAGAAGCATGTGGTTTGAAAACCAGCCCAGGTCATGGAGTATAAAACTATTAAATTTAAATATGTATGATCTTCTGGAAAGGGAACGTAATGTTTTGGAACTCCATTTCATAGGGGATTAATCTAAATGTAGAAACAGGGTGGAGTAGGCACTACATTATCAAAGCCTTGCTTTGTGTTTGTGATCATTCTTTTGTATGTATGTTGATCAGGGTTTTCCGCATAGGAATTAAACCTTATGGCCAGAACATCCAAAGATAAAGGCATGGTCAGTCATATGGTATGTGTATCTATGATGTGGGCTACCTTCTCCAGGTTTAATGCAAACTGATTACAGGTGCTATATTTTGAAATATGAACGAATCAATTCAAGCAAATACAATATTCTGAACACAGTTAATGTCATTCACTCTTGCCAAGTCAGTATCTGCACTGTGGGGCATTAAGAATATGAGTATAAACTGAAATATCAGCTTGTATACAGTGTCATCAAATCAATAAATATCCCCCATATTGAAGCCTTCCCCTCAGACCTCAATAACGTCTAATCACATCCCACAACCGACCTGAAATAGGACTAATACCAGACACAAGTGTCCCCATCAATCTCCCAGACCGCTGTAATGCAGTGATTGGTATGGATGGGAAAATTGGAAACCAACTGGTGCCCTAGCTGCTGAATGCTGGCCCTATTTCTCACTGCCTACCTCCCTCCCCGGAACCATTTCCTGGTGCTTATCTAGGGAATCAATAGAAACGACCCCTGCTGCAATAAAGCAGAAGCTGGCACAGATGTGAAGAGGCAGGAGGGTAGAATCTGTGGGTGCAGGATAGTGTAGAATCCTGCTGGGGAGACAAGAGACATAAGGAGAGAGAGGGAAAGAGAGACAGGGAGACAGACAGACAGACAGAGAGACAGACACAGAGAAGGAGAGGCTGAAATTGAGAGAGAGAGACTGAGAAACAGTGACAGAAGGACAAAGGCAAATGGAGAGGCACATTAAGGCAATGATATAAAGAGATAGGAGTAGAGAGGGGAGAGAAAGCCACAGAGAGAGTCAGAACTTACAGAACCATGCCTACAAAATTCTAGTAAACAGAATACATACCCATAGAGAAAACGGGAACTGTATGAATATTGAGAAAGATGTTCCCATAATAGAAACACTTTCTGAATGTGGTTATACAACACCAGCTCCCAGCTCCCTACCAGACTGCCTGGTGGCAGCAGCTATTTATATCTGTAGCCGCAGCCTGAAATAGGGGGCATATCGCAGGGCCAGGTTGCTGTTGTGGCGGCTGAGGGCATATTTCCGCTCCCGATCGAACTCTTAACCCTATTACACTGGAAAATACTGGAAGCGTCGGAAATGGGTCTATGCTTTATGAATGGCCTTTACTGCTTATAAAGCATGCATTATTGTGGCAAAGTATTGATTTTCTTCTCTGGGGATTCACAATATTTTCTTGGTATATTGTTATCTGGACAGCATATCAATTTCCACTACAGGCTTGCCAACAAACATGATCATTAAGACTGTCGCAGACGGGCCGATCCGATCCAATCGGCTGACAGAGAAACGCAGTAGCTTGATCGAGTCGGTTGATCAAATATGTTTGATATTGTCTGATCTGATTGACCGATTAAGGTGGCATATCCGATTGGCCACATCTGCTGTGGCCTTTACAGATCTCATCCATAATAATTTGATTTCAGGCTATAGAGGTATTATGATAAAGGACAATGATCATACGATAATGCTGTCAAATGATGGTTAATCCCACAACATGGACTAATAAGGATGATTTTTATAGGTTGTGATGCGCTAGGGGCAGTGATAGTGTTGATAAGGGTAGAGGCAGAGTAACCCTATCATATTAGGAAATACCAAGGCCCCTTGATAGCAAGTAGATGTGATGAGAATAGAAATGATATTTGCATTCATTTGATGGCTTGCAGGCAGAACTGATAAGGCTCGGTCAGACGTGTATTGCCCTGCTGGCATCAGATAGATGTCGTATTAATAGCGAATTATTCTTCTCTAGTAATATCTGATGAGATGTCCGTCAGTATCTGATTGACCATCGGACTGCATCGTGACATCCTTAATCGTCAAGTGGAATGGTCAGCCAAAAGATCCATTCTTGGACCAGTGCAGGTGCTATCAGACTTGAAAACGAGTTCACATATCCAATCCAATTCTAGATCAGGATAATTCGATTTCATCCTGATCATATCATGTTCCTTCTTGGTATCCAAATTGAGGGTCATAGATCGGGATAGAATCATGTTTTGGTGGCCAGTTTTGGTGGGATTTCTGACCTGCTAGTGGTTTAATGGGTGGCTGTTTGGCAGGGCTGTCAGCATGCTGGGTAGGCACAGGAGGAGGCTAGCAATCTAGTACACTGCCATTCATCTACCAGACCCTGCTCCTGGCATGTTGTGTCTAGACTGGAATGAAGCCATTTTTGTTGAAAATGGTGTGTTTAAGAAAATGAATTAGTGCAATTGGAAATTCTTAGATGCTTTATAAAAAAGTTCTTAAACCTCAAAGCCGTCCGCAATACTACCAAACGTGTTTCCTGACGCCCATCTCTTGATTGATTGATATTATTTTTTGGCTAGAAAATCTTCATAGAATACATTGAGTTTTTCATCCACTAGCCAAATCACCTCCTGTAGAGACGAATCTGATAGAAAAGAGTACATACTAATAGAGTAAGAGTTCATACTAGTTGTATCTGAAGACTGCATAAAAAAACTATCAATGATTGTCTCCATCTTTAGTTAGCTTTTAACACTGTTAGAAGCTGCTGGTTATTCGTTAGTTTCTGTGTGTCTGGTGGAAGTCTGTTCCAATGTTCTAGTCCATGCAGCAGAGGACTTTTGTCATAGACGTCACTTTTTGATCTCATCGTTTTCAGTTTCACCTTGGCGTTTTCACGAAGCGTTCTGGCTGGTATCACAATATTCTCTTCGGGTAGTGAGGATTTGGGCAGGTAGCTCAGCAGTTGCTCATGTCTAGCAGTCTCCAGTTTCGGCACTCCATTTCTTGTGTGTGACTTTTTATGTCTACACCACAGGAGTCGTGAATGTTCTCACAGATTCTCAGGGCGTCACTTTGGAGTGTCTGAAGCTTCCGTACCGCCCACACAGGGCCTCCTCCATAGGTGAAGCTTCAGTATTTCATTGTAGCCCTGATCATTGAAGTGTAGACTAGCACTGCGGTATGTTGGTCTGAGCCTGCCTGGATGCGTCTTAAGTTGGGGAATTTGATTGTACCATACTGATAACCCTTTTCAGGTGTTGTGACATGCAAAGGCACCGGTCGATTTTGACTCCAAGATAGTTGAATACAGTGACCACTTCCAGTCATTCATTTTTTCAGTTGGAGATCTACCCCTTCCAGATCTGGGATAGATCGCTGTGAATATGACCACAATACCTGTGTTTTTGCGGTGTTCACAGTGAGGGATTGGGATTACTATACCAGAAATGTGATCCCCATGGTACCATCAGGACCCTTACCTAGCTGGGGTTGAGGTCCTTCCTGAACTTGGTCAGCGGCTAGGTGATGGAGGAGGGAAGGCACAGAGAGGGTAGTGCCTTCCCTGGTCTCACTCCAAGGTATTGATCGGGAAAGGCGGGGCTGAATGAATTTACCCTTTATAGATTGTGTCTACCCACCCACTGCCACTCCCCCTCTCCCCCTCACACACACACACACATTGACACTTCAGGAACCTCCTCCAACCCTACAGCCCATGTCTTAAAGGTTGCCACATGTATGCCTCCCTATACCGGTCTACCGGCCCATTTCTATTATCTTGCAAACCATAGGGAAGACTTATACTAGTATTTGGAACAGCGTTTTCTCAAGGCTATGGATAGACAGTAGTCGCCTTCTGTTGGGCCATAATCAGAATACCTCTGTAAGAATTCATATCTTAAACTTTTCCTCATCTGCAATATGTTTGAAATGGATATAAAACCTTCATCGAATTTCCTGCTTTAGGTGCCAGCAGTTTTAAGCAGTGGACGTGCTATGACTATTATTGTCATCTAGGACATTGTCATATAGTACGCATATCTCTAGACAATGTCACCACAAGGATGCCGCTTTATGTCTGAATATGTTGTATATCAACTGGGATCCTTTAACCCTTTAATGTCAGCAGAGTGCTTTAGTTAATGCCATAATGCCCCTTATATTCTGCATGAACTTAGCATGCCAGCGTCATGGTGCAGGCATCCTTAATAAAGGAATAGTGTCTGATGAATACCTCTGAGTCTGTGAGTAGTGTTTCAGAAGGAGCCGTAACATCGCCACCTCTGACTGGTCTTATTTAGTCTTTCTCTGCCCACTGTGACCTACCCATGTACCTAACAACCTCTTCCTATGTACCCCACAACCTCCGGGTGAGTGGGTGGGTGTGATCTTCTCAAGTTTATCACCTGACTGACCCAGATGTTATAGGCTTGATTCACATCCACAGACTCTTCTTGTTGCTGAAAATGTCAGCGTTATTCCCACCATTGTTCTCACATGTAAACCCATTTCCCGATAGTGTCAGGAAACACCTGAGCATGTTTACCTGTCCTGGTTCTAGCCGCCTCCTTGTGAGTTGTTTTGATAACACCCCCGTTTTAAAATTCAGCAATTAATTGGTTTCAGAAGGCTCATCAACCTGGCAGGCAAGCATATTAGATAGCATCAATACCTATCGTATTCCAGGCAGCCAGGCCTGTAATGTAATAAAACGTGGTTCAATGATCTGATGATAAAAATGCGAAAGAATTTGACAATTTCGTTTTTCCTCACTCGGTTAGACAATCAATATGTGAGGGACAGTGTTGAAGCCATACTCGAGTGAGTTGTTGATCTCCGTCCTGTACTACAAGTGGATGTTCTCTTTCACAGGGTATAAGCCTTGCCATTTGTATAGGCCTATACAGGGCCTTAAGGCAATGCAGCGTCATGCACTGAATCCTGTCTTAAGGATACTGGATACAAACTAAGTGCCCCCCTGTGGATGCTTTGAGAACCTTCAGAAACTGTTAAGGGGCACCTGAGCTCCACCTGGTGGATGTGCATACAAACACCAATTTTGAAAATATTTTAGTGGTTTTCTCCAAAAGAGCCTTGAACTTAGGATCTCAGGATTTACAAACAAACTTGCTACTGACTGAGCTAGCCAGACAAGTGTCTGTGATGACTGCTAATGTTCTGTTCAATGGTACTTAGCATGTCTAGTTTGAAAAACTTTTTCAGTTTTTCCCAAGAGAGGCTTGAACTCACAACCTATGAATCAACAGGCAGGCATGCTACTGACTGAGCTAACCGGGCAAGTGTCTGTGAGCACTGTTCAGATATATGTGTAGGATCTGGTGACGATAATAGTGCAATATCATCTAATTATGGAGTTTGTCAGGTTGTTCTTGTCCATTTGCTAAACATTGGCACCATGTTTGGTGCTGGTCTTTTGATATATTATACCTATCATGTATAGCCATGTTCTGACAGACTTTGGTGAAGAATCTATGGGTTGATTCCTTTTAATGAAGGGATTATCTTGCAATTTTCAAGCAAGTCCCCAGTATCTAACTCAATAGTTTCAACCCTATTGAGATATGATATGCAAATTACATATAGGATCCTGAGAAATATCATAAGTCACCTAACTAAAGTGAGTTACTATTATGATAAACATCTTGATGCCTTGTTTAAGGTTGAAAATGTAATGATGTCTAGGATCTCTGTTAAAAGTCCCACCAGGTGGGGTGATTTTACTCTGGTATGGCACCATAAATCTCTTTCATATTTTTTTCCTGTACTATTTATGTATATAGGAAGATGTGGAGCGATTCTCTATGGTTTTCTGAGATTGTATCTAGTATCCTTAAGAACTACATATTGCATGCAGACTCATTACAATGCACATGTCAGCATCTCCTTCCTGTATTCTCCTATTGCCTTTATTCCTGGTTCCTATACTGACTAAAGCCGCTTATAGTGAGCACAGCTGTCATCTGAATAGAAAGTCTATCTCTTCTTTTAATGAGAGATTTTCCTCTGTGGGCCTCCTAAAGTATGGGTCTGTAACTTCTCCTCCGGTCACTTCCTCCCTTATGACTACTTATATATATATATATATATATATATATATATATATATATATATATATATATATATATATATATATGAATCCATGCATTATGTAGTTCTCTATGGCAATGTCTCCTGTCGAGAAGGCATTGAACAACCATTACTTACTCACTATGGGCTCGTAGGACACATTATCCCACGTTATATACATAACTGTCATTTGTGCCGATATTCTTTACAAGAGTATTATTATTTTTACAAGGTAGGTTAAGAATTGCGTTAACTGACCAAAGTTGACAGACATCTATCTAACGATCAGACAGTTTGCCTGGTAGTATCTTCTCTACAACCTCTTATCTCGCATGAAGACTTATGCTTTATCTGATTCATTTGGTGTCTTTGATTATGGTAAAGAAGAGCTGAAGAAGCGTCATCCAGACCCCTTCAAAAAGAGATATCCTTACTGGTTTCCATGGCAACCTACACTTGGTGTAAGAACATAAAAGACAATGATTCTTCTTAAAATGGAGAGTTACCTCTGATTCAGTCTGACAGTTGGTATGTTTGAGCAGATGCATAAAATGGTTTCAGAAAAAACAACTGATACCCCTGGAGGATCTATTTCAAACAACACAATCATGGAATTCAGAATTCAAGCACATCAAAGCACCTCTTCAGAGTAGCTAAAACATATTGGCAGCTACAAAGCTCATGCACTTAGGATGGTATTTCATGTCATATTATGTTCTTTCCTGCTGTCTTAGTATATAATAACAAAGACTTCTTCAAGTAGAATGTGTGCTATGACATGACGAAGAAAGCTAGGCCTTCACAAAGACATTTTAAACACATCAGGTTGTGTTAACCGCTGCGCTCTTTTCTAGATATAAATTATTTGTATCTGCTGCCATCTTAATCTACTGAGAAGTCATCGTGAGTTAAAACTGAAACAAAGTCTTCATAACTATATTTTGTTCTGTGTTTCTCCTAGAATGACATTTCGATGATATATTATCTCATGCCAAGGGAAGTTATACTTTGTTTTATCTTGTTTTGTGAAATTTTAAATTTTATTTTTGCAATTATTAAGCCATGTTTACCGAGAGTGAAATGAGGCTGTCATTGAACAGAAGGAACGGCTGCATCATAATTATATAGCCTTACATAGACGCATGAATTCCTTGGTGACACTATTACAACAAAGAATAGAATTTTGCACAGCTTAGAGGCTATATCAAATAACATCTTCGTACTCTTTCAATAGTAAAATAGATCAGCAGGGATGTAAGTGTATACTCTCCTGTAGGCTAATTGCCTTTTTTTCTAGGTTGTACACCTAGATCTAATAATCTAGATCTCAGTTCCGAGTCAAGGATGCTCCTATATTTAGCTGAACAGCCTCCCACCAGTCATCCTGCACCCTGCCAACGTCTGAGAGCAAAATCTAATTATGAGGCTGTGTTGGTGCGAGCTTGGGTGAGGGCACAGCTAAAGTAGCCTATCATTTTACCCGATGAATGTTAACGTCACACAGGCGTCAGGCGATCCTTCCTCATCCAGCACCCAAAAACACAAACATACTATCAAAACTACCTTCACAATTCAAAGTTTCAAGATAAGCCTAAATGTTACCTACATTCTTTTTTTGGTTATGTAGACTCATAACAGTTTATTAACTAATTATGATTTTCAATGTTGCCCAGCTTGAAAGCAATTCTAACATGACTGTTTCCTTCCAGCTTGAACTGCTCATCTCAGCCTTTAACTACCCTTATAGGCGCCACCTACTCAGGCCGATAACCCCCCCCCCCTCCTCCCAACATTCTGGTGATCAGTAGGTTGTGTCCACACCACTGACCCCTGGTAATACGATTAGGTGGGACATGAACTGTTAGTAAGTGTTAGCTTTGTAGGTTGTCGTCCCCCTATACATGGAAGTATCTTACAAAAGAGGGAGGTACATTGTAGGATTTTCCCCAACTTTGTCAAACATAGTCCTTTTTAAATTGATATTCCTAGAATGTTCGAGTCACTACCTAGGAACAGCCTCGTGAACTTGATACCAAATTTATAGATGGACGTATAAGCAAACATAAAATTCTTTTGTCCTGAAACCAATGGATTAAAACTTCACGGACAACACTTCTGTGTAGCTGTTTAACAGCATAACGTCCTTCACTATTAGACAATCTGTAGTCCATGTAACCAATAATAAGAACAAAGGGAACACATAGAAATACCTCACGGCCTAAGCTTACTATGAGATACTATAGAAGTCCTACAAGTAGAATAGTACTGCAGTGGTACCCGTGAGAGACAAGACAGAAGGCCTTAGTCTCAGACAGCTCACACTTGAGTAAACAAAGGATCTACTGCAGGGGTAACAGTGCCAGTGTCTTACAGGACTTAGGCTCTACCAAAGGGGATTACAGAGAATGACAAGGCCTCAGGGGGGAGGTGGATACAGATGTTGGATTGTGGGGATCACATAAAAGGTTCATTGTCATAGAGAGTTAGGGTGTACACCCTTTAGGGAGACAAAGAGGCTTGGATGAAAAGAAACAATGGAGGCAGGGCGCTGGTATGGGCAATATTGTTCTCTCTGAGGGACAGACAGCAACAGAAAAAGAGAGTCAGATAGCTAGATAGCTAGATAGCTAGATAAATAGATAGATCGATCGATCGATCGAGAGAGAGAGACACACACACACACAGAAACAGAGAGACAGACAGAGATACAGAGACAGACAAGCAGACCGACATACAGACAGACAGAGACAGAGATAACACACAAAGAAAGCTATGGCGAATACATTACAACAGCTCTGGCCCATTCTTACCATGAGAGGGAGAGGTATGGGTGTTATATATGTCATATACCACAAATTATGTACAGCAGAGAATTGAGGCAGGTTGGTAGCTGCTCCAATGGTGGCTCAGCATCAACATATCCCCAGGCAGGTCTACAGTGTTATTCACATGCATTGCAAGACTAATTTATGAGCTCCACCAAACAGCTGCTAAAGCTGTTATTGGTCGCAGGGTTACAAATAGGGCTTTGGCAAGGCTATTCAGGACATTGATGTAAATTGATGGGTGTGTGCATAAGAAACCTGCAGGGAAGCACTTTAGAATTGTGTTAAAGATGGGTTAGGAGCTTATTTAAGGTCAATTTTTATTTTTCATTTTTTTCAACGTGTTTGTGTTCATAATGTCCATATAAATATGTGTGTAGCTTTTTAAATTATTCTAATATATATAAATCCATAAAAAGGAGAGCAATTCATTGTCAGAATACGTCAGGGGACCCGATTCTATTAGAAAGAGGTTCCCTGACCTAGTTTTCTCTATATTTTATTCATTTACAAGTATCAGAATGATTCAAAAAGCTACACACGTATTCATATGGACATTATGAACATAAATACATTGATAAATTGAAAAATAAAATCTACTCCAACTTAGCTCCTAACCCATCTTTAAGTCGTTGGGCATCTACTCACACAATCATAGACTTTGCTGACTCAGCGTTATCTTAAAACTATGCTCAATAGAAGTTGGTCGTAATCCAGCTCAACCGCTACAGTTATAAAAACATGAAGCCATTGAGAGGGTCTCCGACATCTATTCGAATACAATGTAGTATCACAAGCTCTACAGCCTCTTGACAATCGCAGGCTCTCCCTCCACATCAGGGAGCTCCTAAAGCCCAAGCGCCCCTATAAATAGGGCTGAGTACCTGTCCCGACTGCACTCTGACTGTTACTGGACGTGCAGTAAGTTTTGCGTGTTTAACGTTGTATTTGTGTAAGAGTTGTCTAATATTAAGTGTATATAGTGCATGCCATGGAATGTTTCAGACAAACAGATCCAAAGTATCGATGCATTGAATCAGCATTCACTCACTCAGCTGTGCGAGAATCTGTAAGTGGTATATGAAAAGGGAGATTGCGTGCTGGCGAACAATGTAAATTTCTTTCTTCGGTTGTCCATCTGTTTCACCTCCTGCCCCTCCTTATATTTTGAATATGACAACAATCATCTTGACATCACGCATTCGAACAGTGCAGCATAGTTACTACTCTTGTAAGTGCAACTGCTTGCCGATTTGTACTATAATGATTTTAACAAGAAGTCTATTGATCGTTGTTATAACCATAGGCTGTGCTGGTATAGCACTGCTATGATTACAGATTTACATTAACAGATATACTATCAATCATCCTCACACCCATCCGTTACTTTATTATGGATAATGTGGTTGTATAGGATGTAGTATGCCCAGGTTAGTACTGGATCTAAAATAGCTACTCCATGAATTATGCATCTCTTAATCAATTACTACTATTACCACTTGTATCTCACCTCACTGCTCTAAGGGTTGTCAGGGGGCACCATTATCTAATCAGCTAATCTCCCCTCTGAATCCTATAACCCGTGTCCAACTGGTTCCACATGATTACCACATTCATGAGGGAAGCAGGGGTAGTGATGATGAGGGTGGTAATGGAGGGAGGGGGTCTGAGTCTGGGAGAGTACCTCTTGATTTGGCAATATGCCAGGGCCGTAGAGCACTGTCCATGAACCCTGCATCTCTCCCAGACTTTGTTCCAGGTTCCCGCACCAAAGGGTCCATTGGCCTTCACTCTACCACACTGGAGGTGGGAATCAATATCTGAAGAGCCACTCTCAAAGCAGATATTTGAACCCAGAATGAGAATTCCTCTGCCACACTGTACCATTTGATATGCAATTATTCTGTGCACAAATATTTAAATTTACAAAATGAGTCTGTATTCAGAAGCTGATTCCACATGATATTTCCCTTTCTCTAGAAGAACTGTAGCCTACTCCCACCTGGAAGTATGGATAAGTAAAAGGCATAATAAAGTAGATGTGTGGAAAACAATATGCAGAGCCAATACGGTTTAATAATTATTATGTGTCATGGCCACTGCCTACTGGGGAACGTCGGCCGATTAAGCCCATATATATCTTTCCGGTATAACTTCGGCCGAATAACGGCCAGTGGACGGTGGCCATGAGACAGGCCATGATTCCACATGCAGTCCTTATAAACCATGCGCTCGTTTACTTAACAATTAAAAAAGATGTAATGCCCTCCATTCATTATTGAGTTTCTATGCTAGTTCAGTGAAAAGTCAATTCCTTCAGAACGAGCCATATAAAAACTGTGAGCAAGGACAGACTATGCATGGCGAGACCGCAATGCATATTTGGAATGGTGCCGATCCCCTTTCTAGACATTCCATAGGAGGTAGGGGTGTGAGAACCCTGGGGCACTTTGGTATCATCTCATTTCACTTTTACTTAAACCATGGCCTGGGGGCAGGGGTACTAAACTTACGGTGGCCGACAAGGCTCACGCCCAAAAAAACACTGTTATAAAAAAAAAAAAAAATTTCACCTGAAAAAACAGGCGAAAAAAAAAAATTTAATTTTTTTTCACAAATATTTTTTTTTTCATTTTTGAAAAACATGAAAAAAAGTTGCTGTCAACTGTCAACTACGAAAATTGGCGCTGTCAACTGTCAATTTCCGCCATACCGCCCTGCGGCAGAACAGCATGCCGCTGTGTCAAGAGAGCCGGCATTTCATTGGTTGTCGGCGGGGCGTAATGATATGATATACGCAGAACGTAGTTCGCAATTTCCTGCTGTTCGGATGCCCCTTCCCCCTTATTACCTTACTGCAACCTCGATTCATATGTCTTATAATACCGTGCACTTGATCTTACAATACAACTAATACACTTTCTCCAGCTATTTTTCAATTTATTTTGCCCGTGGGATGAAAGCGATGCGGGGCGTCCTGTTTATTATCAGCAGCGGCTGCACGGTCTCAGCTTAAACAAAGTATTCACTTCCGGCGTGAGTGGTGCGATTCCGCGTGGCGTGTACGAGGGACAAGCTTTTGGATCATAACTGCAATCCTTTTCTTGCTGTTCTACCAGCACCTGCAAGACTTTAAAGTAAGTTTCATACACTGTGTTTCACGTAACGTGTGCAGTACTTTATTTTGTATTGAACTATGTGGTAGCCTGTAGCATTTCATGCTAATCCACCCATTATCGCCCGTTATGAAATGAACACGCCTGCTGTTTTCACGCACGTGGTAGTAGTATACACAACTAACACACTGGCACCCCCGTCAGTATTTTCAACACACAGCTTTGTATGGTAATGTGTATTGTTTATTTTTTCTCGGTATATAGACATCATACATCCTGTTTATTTTTCCCATTTCATATACACGGCACATCCCTTTCACTCGCCAGCACATGGCGCATCCTGTTTATTATCGGCAGAATGTACCCGCGATAAAAAATATATCTTTTTGCCTTTCCAGTGGACCACGAGGGAGTGACACGGGGGAAGTGTGTGGAAAGTGGGTGCTTCTGTACTCAATTCTCCTCGCAAAAAGGCACACATTACTGCAACAACTGCGCCCCTCACATGGCCCGTCGCCATGTAAGTATCATACATCTTTCCTATGTTACAAACAGAATAAAGTTTCAGTAATGCAAGTTCATACTGTCATACAGCTGTGTTAACACCTCAATGTACCTTTCCACTGCCACCAAAATATTATCACAATTTTACTACATGTAGTCCTGTTTATTATCGTATATAGTACACACTCAACATCCCTCCCAACAGCCACACTTTTTCCTACTTCCTGTTTCTTCTGTTACGGTAGAATAGATAAATTTGGCCCAGGTAGTACACACAGGAATAGGGACTTGCATAAACGGGTGCCGCGCTAGCGCTAGCGCTAGCACCAATATTGTGATCACACCAGTGCCACTGGTGACCCAGGCCTAATTTGAGTTTCTGACCTTATTTATTGACTTAGAATCAAGGTTAGGGTATCATTGGAAAGCTATGACATAGACGCTCATGATGAGGGGTGCCAATCTACTGTAACCATAAGCATTCTATTCATATAAAATTTCTTAAGATTTGGCAAACTTTATGAGGCCAAAAACTTATCAAATTTTAAATTTCATCTAAGTTCACCTACCTAGGGATGTAGTTCATTATCATAAGATTATGCACTGTTGATTTCAATTCCCTATGTGGATGCCTTCTATTTGCCCCAAGCCCTCCCGTGACCCTTGTCTATGAGTCTTCAGTGAAGGCAGCCAGCCTACTCAGCCCACAGGCACAGTGACCATCACATGATATGTATGCTCATAGTAATTTTCATGAAAACCTCATGAAAGACAGGCCATGTACAATTGTTAGTTTAATTAGAGAAAATAAGTGAATTTTTTTTTATTGAATTTTTTTTTATTTTTTTAAATTTTTAATATCTTTTAATATTTTTTTTCTTATAATTTAAAAAAAAAGTTATCAAAAGTCTGGTTGATGTTAGACATCGTTCACGAAGAATATCCTGAAAATCTCATCCAAAAAGAACAAATAATGGCTGATATATCCTAAAAAATACCTTTCTTATGACCTTTTGACCCAGTTAATTAGGTCAAAGGTCAGCTTATGTAGGTCAAAGGTCATCTGGAACAACGTCATATTATCTGATCCATGACATACAATGTATGCTGAAAGTTTCATCATAAAAGATTAAATACTGGCTGATTTATCCTAAAATGACCTTTCTTATGACCTTTTGACCTAGTTACTTAGGGAAAAGGTCAATCTATCTAGGTCAAAGATCATCTGGAACAATGTCATATTATCTGGTCCGTGGTGCTTAATGTGTGCTGAAAATTTCATCCTAAAAGATTAAATAATAGCTGATTCATCTTAAAATAACCTGTTTCCTTTGTCTGTTCAGGGTATCTTTCTAATCTGCTCTGATCACAGTTTTGGATCCAGCTTAAACAGTGTTTGAATAGGGATGAAGTACCCATCAATTCTGGATCTTCGATCCTGATTGCTCAGCAACTAGCAACAGTAGGAATATGATTTAAACAGTTCTGAAAAGCTCTCAACAAGCTCTACATGACTGGGCCAATACTCATATATTTCAATCAATTCACAAAATTTATGCAAGTCCCTAACAGGAATATAGTCCATGTCATAGTACTGTATATCCCCTTCACCTACTTATACCATCTTATTTTGTAATATTTTTCGTATGTTGTTCTACTGTATTATTTGCCAGACATAATACGTGTATTTTTTTCTGCAGGAGAAAATGGGCCAGTGCAGTATGCCTGAATGTGAGTGCGGACTATTTACAGTTGTGGAAGGCTGTCACGACTGCATAGATTGTGGCCATGGTGCAGGTTTGCACAAGGTGCCCGATGTACCCAGTAAGTATACCGTATAACACATTATGACCTACATTATTTTCAGGCCTTTTGTCACCCCTCCTTTCCCCTTCTAACATGCCATTTGAAAATTTATTGTCCCATTCCTCTCCTTTTACCATCTTTTTGACACACGCAGTACAACAAAGTGAATCACATGTTACAGGAGCAAAATTGCTGAACGAGATGGAAAAGGTGGGGAAAAAAAGGAAAGTCCTATTGCGGAACATCCCTGCCACGCCTGTAGAGAAGAAGGTTCCGGTGCGCCGGGTTAGTATGAAGCCTACTTTGATACTATATAGGGCTATACAGTACCGTATATACATGCTTTTCATTTTTTCTGTATGTTATATGCCACTTCTATTTTCATGTTAGCATTCTGATACATGTAGACTATTTATAACCCATTTTTCGTATGTACTGTAACCAGGTCCTTTCTCTCATACTGCATTCTTCCATTCTTTCTTTCTCATTCTCTGACAGCTTTTCGAAATAACGCGGGGGGAAAGAGTGAAGGTCCGGGGTGTCTGGGGTAACCGTGCCAAAAAGGACAGGCGTGGAATCCAGACTGTCAGTGTAAGTGTAGCAAACATATTATGACTATTCCCTTTACCATATTTCACATAAACTCATTATAAATAATAAGCTGATGAAATAAACACAACCAGCAACGAACAAAAGTTTTGTAGAATGAAGAGAACTGTTCACTCGACCTTTAGCCCGCATCACTTTTTTTCCATGTTCATCCTTGTGACGCCCGTCGCCAGTGCTGTATATGGGGACAGCAGTCCTGTTGGTCGTCAGCATTTCATACACACATGGCGCGTCCTGTTTATTATTTCTCTTTATTTAGACATTATACATCCTGTTTATTATTGGCATGTGATAGACACGGCACATCCTTTAGCCTGCCCAGCGCATGGCGCGTCCTGTTTATTATTTCTCGGTATATAGACATGATACATCCTGTTTATTATTGGCATGTGGTAGACACGGCACATCCTTTATCCTGCCCAGCGCATGGCGCGTCCTGTTTATTATTTCTAGGTATATAGACATGATACATCCTGTTTATTATTGGCATGTGGTAGACACGGCACATCCTTTATCCTGCCCAGCGCATGGCGCGTCCTGTTTATTATTTCTAGGTATATAGACATGATACATCCTGTTTATTATTGGCATGTGGTAGACACGGCACATCCTTTATCCTGCCCAGCGCATGGCGCGTCCTGTTTATTATTTCTAGGTATATAGACATGATACATCCTGTTTATTATTGGCATGTGGTAGACACGGCACATCCTTTATCCTGCCCAGCGCATGGCGCGTCCTGTTTATTATTTCTAGGTATATAGACATGATACATCCTGTTTATTATTGGCATGTGGTAGACACGGCACATCCGTTATCCTGCCCAGCACATGGCGCGTCCTGTTTATTATCGGCCGAATGTACACGCGATACATCCCCTAATTAGCCGACTCAACGTAGCACAACAAGTTATGTCATGTAACATAATGCAATGCCTGGTGTAATGTAGTACCATCTCACGTTCTTTCTGTGTTTATATTGTACCTGATGGTCACACCGGTGTTCTTCCAGATCGAATTCCAACCGGACGAAGAAGTCACGTTCAAGGGACTTCGTGACCGCTGTGCCCGCGTCTTCGCTATGGTGTCCTACGACACGCTGAGCAAATCTCACTCGGCCTTGCTCCTGGGCGGACTAAAAGGGCCGGAGGTCAACAACGATCGGGAGGTCCAAACGTTATTAAAGAACGGAAAGGGGTACTTTGTCCCCACCAAGAAGAACGAGGTGTCCTCTGTAAGCCACTTCTCCCTTCTTCTAATACATACAGCGTACATGAACTGTTCTCTTCGGCCTTAGCACATAGTACATAGTGGAAATATAATACATTACATCCTTCAATTTTTTGGGTGCTTTTACCATCCAGTCTTCTTACTTTCATCAAAAGTACTACCTGTGCTTTTAATGTAGTAGGAACTGCATTTTAATTGAACTACCCAAAAAATTTTACAGGAGGAGGAGGACTCTCTGTTGAGTGAGGTAAGCAGGACACACGAGTCGGACACCGAGCGTAGCTTTGATTTACCCCCAGTCAACATTCCGTCTCGCCGAAAGAAAACTGCCACAACGGGAAGTGCTGGAAAAGAAGACACAGAACGCTCTGCCAAGAGAAACACCAAAGTCCCTTCTTCCGCAGCAGGAAGTTCCTCCACCCCACCTCCACCTGATCCCACTCACTCGTCTGAAGGGAAAAAAAGGCCAGCAGGAAGTTCCTCCCCACCACCTCCACCTGATTCCACTCACTCGTATGAAGGGAAAAAAAGGCCCAGAACACAGGAGGAGGAGAAGGTGAGTACCGGCAAAAATCCTGTTTCTTTGTACCCTGTAAAATAAAAACAAAACAAAAAATATGTCCTCTTTCCTCATTCTGTATGAAACATATGACGTACTTGGACAGCAAAAATGAGTGTTTTTTCTGTTCCCAATCTGTGCAGGATTTACCCCAAGCGCCAGAAGGTGAGGTGATATAATATTTGGTTGTGTTCATGTTTTGTCACGTTCAACTGATTTTCCCTGTTATTTGTTGCAAGTTCCTTTCTCATTCTTCTTTTAATTTGGTAAAGAAACCTGAAAAATATTACAAAGAGACACATGAAATAAATTGCTATGTGATAAACTTTACGTCCTTTTTTCTTGTTCAGGCAGAGATATTATAGTACTACATAGCTTTGACTTCCTTTCACGTACATTCCTTACAATGTTACATGAGACAATTTTTCCTGTGTATATTTTGTTCACCTTTCACTTTGTAGCGAGAAGGAAGATTAGCACGATGGCCCCTCCAGACAACTATGCACAGGAAGAGATCGGGACTGCCGTCACCGCCTTTGCTCTACAATATTTCACAGACACAGACGAAGTGGTCGGGCCCTACATCCCGTGGAAGTCGAGAAACCCGGATCACAACTACCTGCTGGCCAAGCTGATGAAAGGTACCATAACTTTTATGTCTTTTTTTACCTTTTCCATGACATATCAAGGCCACTCCAAAAAAAAAGTCTGGTTTCTCATCCCAAAGCAGAGAAAAATTTCAGTAGGGCGTTTTTTTTTAAATTTTTAATTTTCTTAACGCAGGAGCCAAAATGTATAGGAAAAAAGTAGATTTTCTGCAACAAAATTTCACACTTAATTATTCAAGTGTCTATTTATTTGAAGCTGTTGGAAAATGTAACATATTCCTGCTGTCATACAGCATAACAGAAGTTTTATTTTGTATCAGGGGAAACGGACATATATAAAATCGAGATGCACTTGGAAGATGGTGTTAGAGTCCCCCGGTCCGTCGCACAGGATAACGCGTGGCCGGATATGGCTGAGGACGAAGGTAGGAAGATTTACACCTCTACAGTGAAATCTCGATATGAGGAGGATGGTAATAAGGAGCAGACTGTTTTAAAGAGCAGATTTGCTATGCCAAGATTTTTTCTCTACATTTCTATAGTAATAATACCTGATTAGAAGGTGCTTTTTTACACAAAAATGGTTTAGAAGGAGCAGAATTTTTCGTACATGAATAACTTGTTCGGCTGTTCATTCATTTGATTGAGAAAAAAGTTCCCATTCCGATGAACTAGGTGATGGTGTGTGTGTAGAGGACCCCCACCCCCTGTATACACAGATGCAACCGGCATTGCTATCCTATGTTAAATACTTTATTTTACCCACAGCAACATGTGGGAATTCTCCCTTCTGTATGATGCCCTGTAACCCAGTGGGCACAGGAGGTTGAACAAAGATGGATAAATGTTTACCAATCTTTATTCGATGTTGATTCAACAATTATTCAAACTTGCTAATATTTTTAAATGGCCCCTCTTTCTGTTGTTGTAGCACAATTTCTATTATTTTATTGTAACAGGTATGACCCTGTTATGGCAGTCGCCATATCAGGTATACACAACATTAGAGACGACCTACATAGGGGTGGTGGCGTATCCCTTCCTGAGCAAGGACCTGGTATACGAATGGTTTGCGTTGGAGGAGGGGGAGGAGCGCTTCCTGGGTTTGACGGACCCGTTCATATTGGTCCCCCCCGGACGCTACACGTGTAAGCTCAGCTATATGGGGGAGGATGAAGTTGTGTTGCAGGGGTACATCAGCCGGGTGAACGTGCTGAAGTGCTCAAATCTCTTCCAAGGTGAGACGCTGTAAGGTGTTTACAATGTAGCATAGTACTGTGTTATATGATATACATTTTATTTTTACTTGATACTAGAAGGGTAAAGTTAATCTTTTCCTTCTTTCTTTTAGTGGCCAAAATTAAAATAATGAAACCAACATGGAGAGACAGTACACTTTATACCTATCATACAAGCTGTCTTCACTTTTTTTATTTTTCAGAGTCCGGACTCCAGTTCATAGAACCAAAAGACTACACGGTCCACTACGCGAGCAAAATTGGCGGAGGCAACTTTGGAGCGGTGTACCGAGGTGATTTTTTTGGACCAGTTGCTGTAAAAACCATTAAGACGAGTCACTCGGTCGACATATTCTTGGCAGAGATAAACATTGCAGGGTGAGTACGATAATAAACCACTTTGTTCACTGTTCTTTTCTCCCCGCTGTGTCATAGTAAACAAACTGAATAACAAATATATGCCCGTGCTTTCCATTGTGTTCCACCTTTAATACCATATGCATGTTACTAGTCCTTTAGAAAAATAACCCCTTTTCTTTACCATACAGAAAGATGCGTCACCGCAATCTTATTCGATTGCTGGCCGTATGCCAACTGGAAGATGAGATACATATCGTCATGGAATTGTGCAACGGCAGAAATCTGGCGCGCATCTACGAGAAAATGCGGAAAATGAAGACCATCAAGGCCAAAGTGAGTACCATATTTCAAGTGACACTGCACTTTCCGCACTGTCGCCATGATATGGGTTGTCCCGCGTTATATGGTTCATTGCGCGTCCTGTTTATTATTTGTCGGCAACATGTAGTCACGATACATCCCTGTACGTACTAAGTACATGGGTCGTCCTGTTTATTATTTGTCGGCAACATGTAGTCACGATACATCCCTGTACGTACTAAGTACATGGGTCGTCCTGTTTATTATTTGTCGGCAACATGTAGTCACGATACATCCCTGTACGTACTAAGTACATGGGTCGTCCTGTTTATTATTTGTCGGCAGCATGTAGTCACGATACATCCTTAGACGTACCAAGTACATGGCTCGTCCTGTTTATTATTTGTCGGCAGCATGTAGTCACGATACATCCTTTGACGTACCAAGTACATGGCTCGTCCTGTTTTTTATTTGTCGGCAGCATGTGGAGACCGAATCAGCGGTGTGCCAATTACATTACAACTCGTCTTGATTTGCGGCTGGATGTAGTACTCTGTGTAACCCTTATGACAGGAGCTGATTGTCTCTCATTCTGACAGGAGGAAGTGCTGAAATTAGACGACAGCATGTTCGTAATGCAGCAGCTGTGCCTGGCTCTGAACTACCTGCACAGCATCCCCGTCGTTCACTCAGACGTCAAACCAGGGAATATTATGATATCGCCAAACTACGAGGTGAAGCTGCTAGATTTCAGTATCGCCCGCATAAAGGAGAGCGCTCGTGAGGAGCGCACCTATGCCACAAACTTCGGGGGCGGCCCGGGAGCGGGTACCTTCGCGTACATGGCCCCCGAAGTGTACAACGGGTCGAAACTGAAGAGGCAAACCTCTGTAGATGTGTACGCAACCGCCTTAATAATTGTAGAAAATGCGAACAACGGAGCACTGAACTATCCCATGAGGCAAGACGTGAAGAATGCCATGGCTGCTGAAGGCTTTCCGAAAGGAATTAAGAAGGTGGCCCCTGCCCTCCTACCCGTCACACAGATGGCTCTCAGCTGGAAGCCAGAGGAGCGGCCGGAAGCCAAGGAATTGGGGAAAGTAATAGGTTCTCTCTTCGACGAGGAGGCCTACTACGGGCAGAAGCCAGCGTGGTGAAGCGTAAGATAGACTAGTGTATTCAGTGAGGGCAGGAAAAATTATGTGCATTTGTCTACTGTTCCATGACACTTTATTAGTTACACACAGAAGTGAACCATTTCATAAAAATAATATAGTCAAATCATGATACAATTGGGAAATTTTTTTTGTACAATATCACATGCTCGGTCTACTTTTATTTACATTGCATCGACATGTGCTACACGTTATATGATTATACCATCTGAAACTTTTTTTTTCTATTTCACATGCTCTCTGTACTTTTATTTACATTGCATCGACATGTTCTACACATTATATTTAACGATCACACAAAGCTAGAAAAATAGCTTGGGCATTCTGCATGCACAACACCATGTTGTTCTGGTTCAGGAATTCGTCTGCCTCTGCCCTAAACTGTGCCGGTACAATGTCTTCAAAGTGGTCTGCTATCTCATGGTACTCTGCCGCGAATTCCATGTCATCTGCCGCCTCAACACCGTAATGATACCCACACTGCTCGCCCCCTGTCAAATTTTAAATAAGAAAAAAAATTACATATATCACATGTCCAATTATTTGGTGACAAACAGTTCAACGGCCGAGCACATACAGAGGTCAAATAGCTTAACAACATGGGAAGGGAAACAGAGAAATTCATGTATACGGGCTTACCGAAAAGATCAGGATGGTTATACATGTCGTCTGGACATCCTCCACATGGCAGACTCACGCCTTTCTGTTGGCGAATCTTGTGAAGGTTCCAGTCACGAATGTAGTCGTCCACCTGCCGCTTTACCAATGGGAGGTAGACGTAAATGAACGCGTCTCTGTGCAGGTGAAACAAAGCATGGGTGCGTTACACAAAATGAAATACATACACAAAGACACACTCATTTAAGTCTGTTGGCCGGGTTGTTTCACCATTTGACCTTGGGCCGTATTTCACGAGGCCATACGCCGAGCGAAATGTGGCACACCGGTCAACAGACTTGAAATGAGTGTGCCTTTGTGTTAATTTTTTATCATTTTCGATTTAAAATACGAAAATTGTGATGGGGGGAGGGCCTATGATAGCCTAATTATATCCCCTTCAAATGTAAATTAAGCACCATTTTGATGACGTCACAGGGCCGTATTACGGCCATTGGTTTTTTCACGGGTTCACGGGTGGGTGAAATACGGCGTTGTTTGGTTTAGTCAATGGGACTGCTGTTTTTCATTAAAAAATTAAACTCTTTTCTTTGATACATAAAAAACATGCTGTTTCATATTTTTTCGTGGTAATATACAAGTTTCATACCGGTTTTCTTGTACGTCGACAGGCAGCCCATCTCGCAACATTTGTGTGAACTGCTGGTGTAGGCCATACGTGACATGCCTGTACATGCCGGACCAAAAGCACTCGATTTTCTGTAGAAATAACACAAAAGAGGCACAGTATAATAGTTAGGAAGGAACATGTTGTAGACATTGATATTATTTTTTTTCCTGCCCTTACGCTATATAAAGTGGGAAAAACAATTTACTTGGTTCAATTTGGACTTGTCCACCACTGCCGGTCGCTCCGACGCTACGTCCGTCCCATTACGCCTCAGGAACATCTGCAATTCTATGCTGAGCGTGTTCTCCGTACCCGGGTCGAACCTTGCTCTGTTCGGCACAACTGTTTAAAAGAAGAAAAATAAAACCTTGCATTAGGTTTCATCCGGTTTCCCATGTTTCCCTGTGTTACAGTATAACATGTATTTTGTGTGTACGGGTCAAGTGTTATGGCGGACACACAGTGAACATAATATTGTAAGGAAAAGTATACATACCTTCCAACTTCTGTATGGTGTCCGCAAATAGTTTGACCACGAAGTTTGGATTTTTGTTAGTGGTATATGTTGTGCACCAGAGCACCCTCCGTGAAAAGCAGTCTATCGCTCCGTGTATATAAATCCCATACGTAGCCAGTTTGTCATGGCCATCGATTGACCAGCAGTCATTGGGCCCCTGTATAAAAGGGATGGAACTTTGTATTATAACGTACATTTACATGTCGTAGCAAATAATGGAACGTTCTATGTTATTCCCATGTCATATTATGTTAGCTATACTGTACATACCGGTGACTGAAAGATGCGCCGTACAAACTTCTTTCCCTTCCTCCTCTCCCCGGCTTCCGGGTCCAGCACCCTGGCCGCTGCCATGACATCGTCCCTATTTGGAAAGAATTTATTTTTTCACTCACTCTGTTATTTAGTATTCTGCGGTGTACAGTACACAGTATTGCACCAAGCATCCCGCGGTAGACACGATACAGTCCACCGATTTTATGATTCATACGGTATAACAAAGGGTTCTGGAGATGTAGGTTGGTATATGGACGAAAATAATATTTCGAAGCAGCACGCCAAAGTTGGGAGAAATACCTTTTTATTGCCACGTTGAATTTGTCTCTGATAATCCTTGTCACGCGTCTGTAGCCTGCTGTCTCCTGACACTTCTCCTGAGCATTCTATGGTTATACCGGAAACAATATTCATATACTTGGTTTAGTGTTAACAGTATTAATAAAACAGCATGACATAGTACTACATGACGTCATGACAAATTAATTTTGTGATATAAGTTTGCTCTGTTTATTTGTGCTATGCTCAGGTAGGAAAAGGATATGGATGAAAAGGAATACAGTTGACTGTAATGTTACACACCTGCACTAGATTTAGGACGGTTTCCGGCTCCAGCGGTACTGTCCTGGTGATGCCAAACTGTTTTAGCCGCCTTTTCAAAGTACTGAGGCTGGCAATTGGGAAAAAAAGAAATAAAGATTGACTGCTTGCCACTTGACTGTTTTTCCTTCAATTTTTAAGAGAAATAAAGCTTGAATTGGTCACCAAATTGTTGAAAATATTGCCATCAATATGTCGTAATAGTAGATAATTCTGGAAATTATGTAAAGGCATAAGAGCATTTCTTTAGGTATAGGAGTATAAGCCTGCCCCGAGTATAAGCCTGCCCCGTGTATAAGCCGGGTCAGTTTGCCACTTAGTACTTGTAGAAGCCCGGGCTTATACACGGGGAAATACGGTACTTGGAAAAGTGTAGAGGTGTGCAGAAGCCAGCTGTACATTTAATGAAAATGAATGGAGCAGTGTTCTCCTAATGCTATACCTGAAGGACAGCCCAAACTGTCTGAGGTATCGTAGGATCATCTCGTTGCTTTTCCCCAGCAGCACCAATTTGGACAGTATGTCTGGCAGTAGCTCTGTGCAATAATGGAAGGAGAAACAGTTGTATTATTGCACAGTAATGTAGGAAGTATATTTCAGGAAGTCATATGATGAAAAGGCAGGATAGTAGGCGGTGTAACTGTGATATACTACCTTGTGTCGTGTTGTGCTCTGTGTCAAGGTGGCCACACTCTACGCACTGCATTATCCCCACCACTATCTCCAGCCTTTTACACGGGCATCTTTTGCAACTTCTGTGGAACAATTCCTCGTACTCCATTTTGCTGGTAGTTCTGAAAAGGGAAACAAAAGATATTTGATTGCACCCGATATATCGATACATATGCAGCACACGATAATAAACAGGATCCTGTTTATTATCGTCCAAGCGTATATGAAATCCCGTTTATTATCATCCGGACATACAATTGAACGGGACGATAATAAACAGGATTCGGTCTGGTTATGTTGCCGGAAAGACGAGCGCGGCGGTGGAAACTACACACTGTGACATAGCAATCGCTGTAGACACGACATAACCTCATCGAACAGTGTGCCCGGTAGACACGAGACATACTGCAAAGTGCTGCCATCTAGCGGAGTGCTTCCGAACGAAGGGATGGGAGCGACCTCTACATCGTATAGCAATAATTACGCAGGAGCGCCATTCGGTCAACAATACGTTTCACGGTAACATTATGCCTTTCTTACACTTATTACCGAAAACATGAATGAATCAGGTAGGAAAGATGCTGTACAATGTGTATACATATGTCAGGAAGCAGAAATCCGGCATGCCATGCTGTGTTGAACGTATAGGGGGCTGGGTATGAGGTATGTCGACGGGATTAGCCTAATGTGCTGGTGCTTCTCGTGTCTACATTATACGGCTGTCTCGTATCTAAAAAAGGTGGGATGTTTCTTGTCTACAGTGGGGGTCTCTCTTGTCTACCGCATCAGACCTATAATGTTATAAGGCTGTCTCGTATCTAAAAAAGGTGGGATGTTTCTTGTCTACTGTGGGGTCTCTCTTGTCTACCGCATCAGACCTATAATGTTATAAGGCTGTCTCGTATCTAAAAAAGGTGGGATGTTTCTTGTCTACTGTGGGGGTCTCTCTTGTCTACCGCATCAGACCTAGAAAGTAAACTATTATAAAACTGTCTGTCAGGGAGTGCTCATTTGGTATGGCCGGGGGGGGGGGGGGGAGCATGTGAGGGGGGGCATTTTTTTTAGGGGTATTGACAGGGGAGGGCCTTTTCTTTTTTACCCATTTTTTTTTGGGGGGGGGGCCTTTTTTGCGGGGGTATTCCTACACACCAATATTGTTTCTCATGCACTACTTGGGGGGGGGGGGGGGTGCACCGTATTTCATACAGGAAGGATAACATGGTGTCTTTTTTTCTGTTTAACACAGATGCCCAGGAAAAACCCTCAGTTGGAAGAGGTGAAGCAGGCCAACCGGGCGGACCACAGGAAGTGGTTAGAAAAGAACAAGCAGGAGTGGCCAGAGTTGCACAAGGCCAACAGGGCGGCTGCAAATGCTGTGAGTATAAAGGGGCCGTGGAGGCGGATGGGGGGGGGGGGGGAGTGAGGGTGGAAATGGCAAGACAAGTATGGAATGTAGGGTAAATGTGGGTGACGTGCTGAATGTTGAAAAATCCCCCCCCCCCCCGCGAAGGCACAACGTTTTCCTTGTTACACATTTTTCATTGGGTGTGCTGTATATATTTTTTTTTCTCTGATTATTTTTTAAACTTTTTTTTTTCAAACGCACACTAAGTAGTGGTAAAGGACAGAGCACTTGACATGTGAGGAACCTTTGGGTAACATGGTCGGTATGTCACCGATGTTACCCACGTTTACCATACTGGAAAGGGGGTGGGGGGAAAGTATGTTCAAAAAAAATAAACAGATGAGTGTATTGTATGATTTGTCTTTCTTTCTTAAGAAATACGAGGCTACACGCCCCTACTCAGAACTGAAGGGAGAGAAGAAAGCACGCGTGCTGCTCTCCAAAAAGCTGAGTGCGGCCAACGCAAGGGGGAAGCTCACCGAAGAAAAAGGTAAATTTCTTTGTTTTTCTCTATATATTTAGGGGCCGTGTACCCCTACACTGCATGTAAGGAGTGTGGTGTGCCCAAAAAAAAAGGATTTGTCCCATATGTGGGTTACACTGCCTTACGTCAGGATGAATGTTGTCTACAGTATGGGGTGGAGAAAGCATGTATCATGTGCTCCACTCAACGGGGAGTAAATGGCAGGAGTGGGGGACTGTATTAAATGAAGCCTCAAAAAAAAGTATCTGTGTCCTGTGGCGCAGGGCCAGTGTGATGTGAAGTTGGCATACAAAATTACACTGACTGGGTAAATGGGAAGATATATGTTGTTTCAGCTCGGGAGATGAAGGAACAGTTCCTGCGCGATTTCCCAGGGGCGGTGCTGAAAGGCTACAACGATGCAACGGAGGAACAGTCCGAGCAATCAACGGAACAGGAAGTCCAAGCAGAAGAGCTGACAGGAGAGGAACAGTCTGAGGAATCTACGGAAGTGGAAGTGCAAGCAGGAAACGTGACAGGACAGGAGGCTGTACCGGGTGCCACTGAGGCACAGAACACAGAGGGAGAGGAAGCAGAACAGCAGACAGGAGAGGGTTTGGGTCAGCGACACACCGAACAGGCCGTGAACTCTCCTCCCACTGTACCTCAGCCCGAGGAAGAGGATGCCCCAGCTTACCGTATGGGAAGCCAGGTCTCTAGTCGGTGAGTAATTGAACATTTAGCATACGCCTATTGAAAAGTTTTAAAATTATTTTTTGGGCAAATCAATTTTCACACTACACACCGCTGAGCGCTGGTCTTTTATAATTGATACATAGTAATATGCGCCATACTATATACATGATATTCCCACCTAATGGCATTCCTTTTTTTGTTTTAAAACCCTATGTCAGGTACCAAAACTGTATAGGAAAGATATGTACGAAATGGCCCGTCTCGTGTCTACATGTATATATTAAAAGGAAATTTAACCTGAGCCAAAATGTGCTGTCTCATTCCCTGTACTTATGCTACAACTACAAAAAATATTTTTACACTATAGCAAATAAGTACCATCAGCCAGTTTCCTGGATTAAAATGGAGAATACATGAAATTTATTTCCCACAGAACCCGCAGCAACAAGAAAGAGAACAGCACTGGGTCCGCCTTCTGCACCCCCCCCCCCCGCACAGAAGATCAGGCAGACTACAGAAGAAAAAATGTGTCAAATCCTTCCCCCTACCACTTAGTACAATGGCCCAAGTAGAGGAAAGAAATGCTGCAACACTGAAGAAGGCACCACGTTCACCCTCGCCCACTAAAAGCCCTGCCGCACGGTTCGCAAAAGGTCTCAAACTGTCCAAAATTTGAAGAAAGGGATTTTTTTTTTCTCTACCTTATGTAGATAAATACATAAAAGAGAGAGAGAGACAAGTTAAGAAATAAAACGCCTTACTTTTTTATTTGACAGCATTGTGATGATAAACAATCCGTTCAAGTCATGCGGCCTTATTTCAACGTTATACGGGTTAGGTATAAAATAATATACCGTGATGCCAAATTAAAAGACCAACTATGTCATAGCGTGAAGAATATGTTACTGTCCAAAACATTACCATGGTATCATACATTTGTTATAGCATAAAAACTAAGTACCGGTATCCTGTGTCCTGTTTATTACCCCTGTTCATTAAACTCGTATATGATGAAAACTAAGATCTTTCCTACTGTATGAAAACATACATGAACACACAATGATGTAAATACCATGCAAAAAGATAATACAAATAACAAGAATACACTTAACATCTAGGAAACTATATAGTACTCATTGCCAGTATACATATATGAGTGCATTTTTATGTAAAAGGGGGACCTAATGTGAAGACATTCGTACCATTCTTGGCGGGCTGACACTCAAGCGAAAAGGCTTTGTAGATAGGTCACTTTAGCATTTTTATGTATAATATTATACTCACAGCTATAGTACCAGATGTCCTAACTTTAAATAGTCACAGCGAGTGAAATACCCAGTAGAACACTACATGAGAATGGGAATGCATCACCCAAATACTGATGATATCATAGAAAATCACAAACATGCTGTATATATTACCGCATTCAGACGCACAACATTAAAAAATATGACATATAGCCTCAAAGAGACCGCCTGTGTAGTGGTTACCCAAGCCCGTTGCTGCAGCTCCCGGTGGGTGAGGGTCAGTGAGGCCCCCCCCCCCTGTGTTCTCTGCACCCCTGCGCCTTTTTGTACATGACACACCTGGGATAAAACCAAACCCCTCTGAAATACCACATAAAGTTCCCAATCGTATCTGAATTGTCATTGTCATTACTGTATATGCATGTCTGAATGATATTCTTTCATCAAAATCAATAATATATGGATATACAAAATGTTAGGTTTTTGGGCCGAGCTACTTAATAAAAGCGAACGCAATAAATTAACAAATTCTTCTATTTCCCCTCATTCTGCCTCTGTATCTTCATCATGACCGTCAGTGCTGCTGTGCGCAGCATTTCCTCCTCCGCGTTCCGCGTTCTGTAAAGAAAATACACAAACGGTTTGCACTAAAAATAAATAGAAATAAAAGGACAGGAAGATACTAAAGGAAAAGGATGACATTACATGGAAACAGGACTTGGTACAGGACACCACTTGACATGTGCATCACGAATTACACTACATGTCTGCTACATTACATACTACATTTTCGGTATAGCAAAGCGTTAAAACAATACATACCGTGTGCCCACTGCCCCCTCCTCCTCAGAGCTGGTTGAGTCCTGTTGACTTGGCACAAAGTCAGGGTCCGGGGTCCCCGGCTCTGAAACACAGGAAGAGGAGGACCCAGGACTGCTGGCTGTCATGGGGGTGTCGCGTTCCTCCTGCTCCGTGTCCCCCTCTTGCTGGTCGGTGTGACCCTGGCTCACAGGGCTGGTGGCAGTGGCCTGGGACCCGCCCCCCTCCTGCTCGCTGTCCTCCTGTTCCTCCTGACTGTCACCCTCCGTGACAGGGCTGGTGGCAGTGACCGGGGACCCGCCCACCTCCTGCTCGCTCTGCTCCTCGTCCTCCTGAGAGTCACGCTGGGTGACAGGGCTGGTGGCAGTTGCCGGGGACCCGACCCCCTCCTGCTCGCTGTCCGGCTCTCCCTCTGTTTTGAAAAAGGAAAGATCAAAAGTGTTTAGCGGATAATAAACAGGACACTGGATACCGGTACTGAAGGATGTCTCCTGTGTACATTAAGCCCATTATATACCGTACTACTTGTACAGTTTGTGATGGGAGGCATCTGTTGTGTGTAACTAGCATCAATAATAAACAGGACGGGCCATGCTCCTGGTATATTGAAGGATTACTCTGGTCTACATACTACCGACAATAAACAGGACTACTGCTATACTGGGTGGAAAGAGGAATATATCGTGTCTATGCTTCCCCGAAAATAAACAGGACACGCCATGCCGACGGTACAGGGAAGGATACCTGCTGTATTATTCCCGCCAAAAATTAACAGGACTACGCTAAACAGCATGGCCAACAGTGATATGGTAGTACTAGTGAGTAGTGTACGTACCTTCAGCGCACTCCTGGCTAAAGAAGGTAGACAGGTCGGGACAGGGCCCGGGAAGAGGGGTGGAGTGAACAGCGGGGGAGTGCTGTTGTGCCACGTGTACCTCGGCTATAGATAAAATAAATTACATTGTAATGAGGGAAAGAAAAATTTTTTTGCTTTGTGAACAGGATGTGGGAGGTAGGGATTATATCTCATACACCATTCCTTTATCCAAAGCTGTTTCCCACCCCGTATGTAGAGCGTGCAGAGAATTTTTTATATGATACTGATATATATAGGGAATTTTGATTTTGTTCTGCCGTACTTACAGTGCAATGTCTGGAAAACCCCACCGTGTGAAGCTGATGGGATATCGTTGAAGGTGGGAGGGTTCTCCAGTGACCACCGAGTGACAGGGCTGGTGGCAGTGGCCGGGGACCCGCCCCCCTCCTGCTCGCTCTGCTACTCGTCCTCCTGACAGTCACGCTGGGTGACAGGGCTGGTGGCAGTTGCCGTCGACCCGCCCCCCTCCTGCTCGCTGTCCGGCTCTCCCTCTGTTTTGAAAAAGGAAAGATAAAAAGTGTTACATATGTGGTGTACATTTAGCCGATAATAAACAGGACACTGGATACCGGTACTGAAGGATGTCTCCTGTCTACATTAAGCCCATTATATACCGTAATACTTGTACAGTTTGTGATGGGAGGCATCTGTTGGGGGGACAACTGAACCATGTGATAAAGGTATAGCCCACCCGTGTTTAAATATGTATGCCTCCCTTGTTTACTCCTACCGTAAATCTACCGGTATGTCTCCTGTGTACAACGAAGTACATGGGTAAAGGATGCGTTACATGTGTACTGTATGATTTACTTTTCCCAACGTAGCGTGCACAGCGTAATGACTGGAATATAGTAGAAACAATAAGGCTTACCTTGCTCAAGATCTGACGGGGTGGAGGGTCCTGCAATGCTCTGGACTTGCTGCGCCGCAGCCTCTGCCCGGTACTGCGTATGAAGCCTGTTGTTCAGATCCTGGGCGTGAGCCCACTCATCGGTCCCTGGTAGCGGCCGGTATTTCTGTGGATAAATAATGTACCAAAAAATAGGGTTAAATTGAATATATTGTAAAGGGAGTTAATTTCTTCCACTGGCATGAAACAAAAAATTATATGTATGCATTTGAAGTTGTTTCTTTCCCAGTTTAAACGTCACCTAAAGTCACCCAGGATATTGGCTCATTTGGGTTTAAAAAATATTTGGATGGGGGGACAGCCCTACTGTGTGGGTATGAGGGATAGGATGCATAATTTACATATGAAAAAGCTTTGGTGAAAAAATGCTATAGCTTAAAAGGTTCCCCAAAGCGGGGTGTGTTTGGCACGTTTTAAACCTTTTGAATTTCTTCGTTGGCACACATTTTTTCATTTAATATCCCTCCATTCTCAAAATATGTTAAAAAATCATTATGATAAAGGATTGATATTAATAAAATTTGATTATAACAATCTGTGTTATTCAAGTGTAATAGAAAGTTGCAGGGTATATTGCAGCACATTTTTATATATCAGATAAAGTTGTCCACATTTTAAAACGAAAAGCCCCAAATAACAGATACAAACGCATTATAATAAGCATATATTTTTTTCTTCTTTCTTTAATATATTCCAAAAAGGAGTGTAAATATCTTTAATTTTGTCGGAACATATTTTCCTCATATATTATGTTACTGAAATGCCCACATGGAAATTGCCATAATGGTTGTACGTACTGCTGCCTGCTTTCTGTGGTATTCTCTGGCTTCTGCCGCTGCCGCCGGACCCTTTTTGAACTTCTTTGAGTAATATCTTTTTGAATTGGCCCTGTGCCTTGTATCATCATATATGATGCGGTCTGCGGGCAGAAGGTGCTGTGAGTGAGGTTTGACTCTGGCAACCCAGTCGTCCAGCTCTTGCTGGGTGCAGCCAGACTGCGGGGCAATCAACGGGGTTTCATATGGAAGAGACATCTGCAATATGAAAATATTTGCGTCACATTGTGGAATATTCACATGATTCGTATGAGTGTCCTGTTTAATATTGCCATCCTGTTTATTATCACCATCCTGTTTATTGTCGACGTCCTGTTTATTATCCACCAAGGCGTGCGCTCGGAAAGTGGCCACACGATTAATTTAGAGCTAAGACATGCTTTGTACTTAATACAGTAGATAGTAACGATGTAGTTGAGCCATATTCTACACTTTATCCGTTTTATTCTAGCTTATTTCATCTGTAATACAATAAAACAATGCAGAAAGACCGTACGTGAAGACTTACCTTGTTTTGACCGGAAGTAGAATAGGGATGTGTCGCCGCCTAGCGTGAAACGTTATGGTACGGAAATATACCGCCAGATGGCAGCAGGTCGGCGCGGTATCGGGCGGTATGCGTTATTGCACGTATAATGCCTGCTCACTATACCGTCATGTATATTCAACGTGACAGAACACCGTACAATACAGTAAACATGAGACATTTAACATAGTATTGTATTACATAGCGTACAGTACAAGAAGGAGTATGAACAAATTGTGACTTACCGCGTGCTCTACTGCAGAAGGAATGGCATACCCTGGGTATTGTTTAACTTGAGGACAGTGCGTTCGTTTAATATGAAGAAAAAGTAGTACCGCCCCCGGACCAATGGGAGGCTGTATAACAAAGTATACATGGCGCAGGGCGGTATGGCGGAAATTGACAGTTGACAGCGCCAATTTTCGTAGTTGACAGTTGACAGCAACTTTTTTTCATGTTTTTCAAAAATGAAAAAAAAAATATTTGTGAAAAAAAATTAAATTTTTTTTTTTCGCCTGTTTTTTCAGGTGAAATTTTTTTTTTTTTTCATAACAGTGTTTTTTTGGGCGTGAGCCTTGTCGGCCACCGTATAAACTAGAGCAGAGCATCCTTAAAAGGAGGGAAATTAGATTGGTACATCAATACAAAACAGTGCTGCCCTTCCTCCAGATGTCTAGATTTAATGGAACCATCTGCAGTTGTGGAAAATGAATAAACTTCGGATGGATTTGCAGACTGCAATCTTTTGATTCACCTTTTGACAATTAACTTTCTTTATCATTCAAAGATAATGAATCTGATCCCACTTGCGGCACAAAAGTCAGTGAGTTTTGAAAATCAAAGCTGCCCTAGCTAGCCACAGTGCCACGGTTTAAAATGGGTTATGCTACTCTGTTCAAGTGGACTCGCTTCTTAATCAAAACAGTGCCCTTCTTACAATTTCCCTTCGTAACTAACCTAAGGGCGCTTACTTGCTCTCCGGAGACTTTCTAAAGAGATAGACGCCCACTCCTGGCCTGAGGATGAAATAGCTTTATTCCCCTGGTACCTTTCGCGCTACCTCAGGTTCCAAATATACAAGGGCCGAGAGACCACTATGCTACTTATTCAGTCACACCAGAGCGCAAAGGCACTCTCTTGTGAAATAAACTTGTCAGAGAACAGTCAGCCTTCTCAGGAGTGTTGTTGGCGAAATACTGTTGATTTCAGCTGCAAAGGAAGACTGATTCCCGTTTGATTTATTACAGTAAAATATACAATACATTATCTTAGCATGAGGTCTTGATTTGATTTCCAGTGACAGAGGCAACCATGAAAAAGAAGGTGATTTTAAAGGCTCAATACAAACAGAATATAATACCCGGGAAAATAAACAGGGGCAACAAAGCCTTCTGGTCGAGTTACAATATCACTAATGGCCATCAATCTTTCTTAGTAGGTTAAAGGTATATTTCATCAGTAGAAAAATGACCTATCTATAAAATAGATCTATCCATATGTCTGTTATAATAAGTAGTTATTATACAGATATCAATTACTAACCTCCTGTTATTCCTCTAGCTATACAGACAAGCAACCCCACATTTCGTATTGATGATGATGGCTTAGAACACACAAAAAAGTTAATTGCAGGTGGGAAGTTATTAGGTTACCAAAGTAATCTTGTGGAGAGGCACTGGGCCTTTGAGACTAATTATCCACTCTGTGTAGAGAGCTTAGCTAGTGCAGATTGATTGCCAATTTACTCAAGGCCGAGGAGAAAAGGGGCGTTTTATAAATGTTTATAAATGAAGGCACTGTCAGGAAGCATATATTTTCTTTTATAATTAGGTACTGGCATTAATCTCATTCAAAACATTCTGTTCATCAGGTTTAAGTATGATATATGCCTTGTTTACAACAGACTAGCTCTTTCCCATTTTAACAGACGTTGGGATGGCAGTACGGCCCTCTTGTCATGTTCTGTCGTTCTTCTGCTTGCGTATGGTAGCGCATTATAAATTGGTTGTTTATATTGTTGGGTGCACATCCAACTAAAGCCAATGGACATATTTTACATCGGTCCGATAAACTGAATCAAATCACTGCGAAATTGCTTTCCCAAATATCAGCGCTTTTCTCCCGTTCCATCTCCAAGAATGCCTATTACTGCTGACCAGCGGCACCTCCTGTGCCTGGTCTTTTCTGTTTGACCTTTAAACCGGAAGCAGTGATGGCTGATATACATCTTCCCTGGTCACTGGTCACTGGTGAATTGGTCATGTAGGCATGTAAGTTGTAACTATGTGTAGGCTTCAACCATATGCCAAATAAATGTCCATACTATAATATGTTAATGGGGAATTTTTCATTAATATAAGGACAATGTCCATTTTCACTGTCACTACCAGATGTATAGGGTCATAATATGTTATGTTATTTCTACATCATCCACGTCATATCAAAAAGATATATCCTAGCATATCTTAGGAAATAAAAAAGGACTGTTCTATCCATTGAAGGAATGGTTCAGTCTGCTGCAATCTAACAGGGCAATACATAAATGAAAAGTGTGAGAATGTTTGAAAAGCAGCAAAAAATTGTGTCAATATTTTTGTAGGGGTCAGTGCAACCAACTTATATTGTACTTTAAGATGCAGACCGTCAAAGATACTAAAACTCATGTTGATTGTGTTACCTCCTAAAGTTAATTCGTTAATTCATATTTCATATCTATTTGGCTTCCATAATCGTCATAGATATCATGTAATATTATGCAATCTCTATAGTATTCTCTACATTATCAAGTTCTCTTGCACATTTATTCGATTGCAGATGACTCGTATGTTGCTGCAAATAGTCATTTTGTAGCCGCTGTGAAAGCCTCTTTTTATCTATATTGATTTATATCCTAAACCAAACTGACAGCCTGTCCGACAGATGTTTCCTGTCGAAGGAACATGTTCTATATCCTTCTTTTTCTCAAGATTTTGTATTTTGACTTTCTTTTTAATCACATACTTTACTTCTGGGCCATGATTTTCTTACTTGGGATAAATACAGTTGGACATATGGATAGTACGTGGTATATCAAATCTAACATGATGTAATAGAGCTTCATGATGTTAGTACAATATAATTGACACCACAGCTCAATTTGAGTAAACGATTAGGTGCCATCCCTTTGCCATTAGATATCATTAGATTTATCCATGTTAATAACGCTTCCTTTTTATTTCCAGGTGAGTCATACAATTACACATGGTCATTGAGAGAAGGTTAAGTACCAGTTAGTTTAGAGATTGTGATATTCTGACCATGCCCATTTATCATACCCACATCTAGGGTAAGTTACATTTAGTTTGATGTGTTTGGGGACAAACAAAAGTATAAGTAGTTAGGTACCTGCACCATGATTAGACAGCGATAAAGTCAACCCATCGGAAAGTGTTGTGCTGTTTTTTTTTTCATTTAATTTCATATTTTCTATTTGAAATCATTTGTCAGTACCATTCAAAATAGATGGATATCTGGTGAGACAATTATTTCAAATAACACCCTATCTAAGGGTAGACTTGCTACGTGTGTACAAACCGACTGAAACATGGTCCATGTACTGTATGTATACATATCACCCCACTTCGCAGAGCACAGCTGTGCCCTTTAGCAAATTCCCACCACTTCAGCCCCCAAAGTGGCATTGTGATATAGCTTGAGCTAGTGTGATTACCGAAAAAAGACGAAAAATAGTTGACCTTCAGTTAAGCTAAGCTTTAGAGCCATAATAATTATAATGTCTTCGGGAGTTACTTTAACTGCTTCAACTCTGTTCTCGGTTGTTAAGCATTGCCTGATTTCCTAGGCAATCAGGCAAAGCCTGGTGACCAAAGGCGTCTACCGAAAATGCATACACTCAATGGCCAAAGCTGCCTCCTACTGCAGACTAGATAATATAGTACTGTAAGAGGTAATCACCGTGAGAAACAAGGCAGAGGGCCTTACCGTAAGACAGATCACACTTGAGTAAACAAAGGATCCAATGGGTGGTTGAGAGTGCCAGTGTCTTACAAGACTTAGGCTCTACCAAAGGGGATTAGAGAGAACGACAAGGCCTCAGGAGGAGGTGGATACAGATGTTGGATTGTGGGGATCACACAGAAGGTTCATTGTTACAGAGATTTAGGGTGTATACCTTATGGGGAGACATAGGGGCTAGGGTGAAAAGAAGGCTGGAGCATACTGAGGCTGGGTGGGGAGACAATGGGTGATGGGTGTATAGTGAGATTGGATGTCTCTTCTTAGGGGGGAGGGGGGAACCTTGCTCTTCTGATGGGTAAAGGGTAAATGTCTATAGGATTAGTAAATTGTATTGGGAGAATGTGAGAGAGTGGCAAACAAGGAGAGAGACAGAGAGACAAGGAGAGAGACAGAGAGACAGGGTGGAAAAGAGAAAGAGAAAGCATTCGAGTGTGAATGAGATTTTTTTTGGGGGTGGGGGGAGGTGAACAGGAGGATACTGCCCCAAAGCCCACCTCTGTCTATACACAGACAGAGGGTGGGGCATGTATGAGAGGGTGAGTACCTAGGGTACAGGAGGACAGCTGGGATGTCCTTAATGCGGGTTAGGTGTCAGTAGCAGGAGGCTGCAGGCCAGATACAGCAGGCCCACAGGCCAATCAGATAGGGACATCCACTTCAGAATCTCGTCTAAGGCAAGTTCCTCCAGAACAGACAGATAGGTGCATGCACTGTCTTATCATACACATTTTTACTATAGCCTGAGCACAATCTAAGTTGACCTACGTGGTCATACCAGATGATGGAAGGGAGTGTTAGACAACTTTGCATGGAACCATGTAATGCAGTTAAATTAAGCCATCGATCATCCAGGATGGTCCTATGATAGATAGATTGCCAAGAATGAAGCGATATAACTGATCAGTTGATTGACCAAAATAGCTAAGACCCTGAGATTAGAATAATGTTACTTGATGTCTGCTCTCTAGCTATAATAAATGAATTGAATGCTGGTGTCAGTGATCTGAAATTCATTTTCTCATCAAAGTAGCTTACATTCAAGCCACTACTGCAACTGTTAATAAGAATAGCTTCCTTATACCAGCTGCATCACACACCTAATTGGAGATGGGCCTTTGCCGATATCCAGTTCAATGGCTATAAAATTAAAGCCTTTAAGCCATCTGAGCCCAGTTACATAATTCCCAGCGGTTATAAAATCTTTGCATTTACTCTAAGGTCTATTAATAATGTATTAACAACGGCGAGGAGGAGGAATACGTGATATCATTATATCAAAACACTTGCTCCTGATAACATAACAGTTTGGAAATATCAGATCTGTCTATACCTTTTCTCTAGCTAATAATTGTCATAATCGCTTTTCTTCCAAAGAAATCCTCATTCTGATTATTATCTGCGATCATCTGTATCAATATGGGTTGTCATTTTCTGGAAATTTAATTTCATGGCCCCGCCTCTCGGTCCCATCGATTTGAGTTTCAAGGCGAGATTATTTCCGCATAAATATTCATTGTCTTCCACTTCTTCTGAGAAACCTCATGCTTAGATATGGTTTAGATTAGATCCTTCTCACCAGGCCTCCCCTGAGATCAACCATTATAGATAGTACATCACCATCAGTCAGTCTCTAAAATGGTACCTTGAGAATACTGTATGTCAGTCATTGCAGTATAGCAATACTTCTCCATCTGCATTACAAGTAGGCTTGGAATCTACTAGTGTCTCACCTATAGACCATGTTGGCATAGACATTTCAATTATGCATCTCTCAATATTCTGCTACTACCAGTATATCTAATGCAACGCCTTCCAGTAGATATATGTGAAAGAAACCTATAGATCACTAAACAGATGCAACAAATAGAGTATCTTGATTAATAATAATAATATTAGTATGTCTTTTCTACAGGTATATCCTTTGTGCTTATCACTCACTGTAAAGTTCATGACTGCTCAGGGTCGTGACTACTCGTTCTTATCATAATTTACATAATAATTGCTTAAGTCTATTTTGACCAAAATTTCATCCCGAGTTGACCATTTCCCCATATCAGAGCAAATATAGAACTTAATTACAACACCTAGGTCCTAACTGCACAATCCGAAGTCGTTTCCTTACCTCGTGCTATCCCAGCTTTTCTCATAAAACCCATGGCTTAGAATAGTTCTTACTCTCGAGAGAATGTCATAGTTCTAGAGACACCACCAACTCGTGGCAAGGGGGCGGATTAGGCAGAATACCTATAGCTCTACTCCTTTGACTCCTCTACAGCTGCCTCGGCCTCAGGTGGCAAATGAACGAGAGTCGAGAGGACACTCCGCTACTTCCTTAGTCACACCAGAATCCAGAGGGGCTCTCCTGGGAAATGTAAACCTGTCAAAGCACTGTAAGAAATTTAAAGGGACGTTTACCTTAAGTGCAGATGGGTCTGCCACAAAGAGCCCACTTAAAGTGGTCTGTAATTGTGACCAGGCAAGGGAAAAGACCCACCGGGGGGAATTAGAAATTAAGGTTGGTGTCATAATCTTTAAAATGAGATATCTTCAGCTAAAAACATCCTGGTAGTTTTGTGGGAATCTCTTTCCAAACATTAATTCATATCACTAACTGAAAATCGTAAATATGTTCTAAATGCATTATATCCCATAGTAAATAATAATAGGTACGAAAAATGTTTTATTTAGAAATAACCAAATATTTGGATTTATTAGTCTAAATTTGGTTCTACAAGGGATTTTTGCGTTCTGTTTTCAGTTTTGGGTAACTGATGTTATCTTTTAAGAAGTGAGGATTATTACTACCAAGTTTGACTTCTGGGATGGGATGGTTTCCATGGCAACCTGGAAGTATTATATGAGCATATTCTTCATAAAAAACGTTCTTTTTGCATTCCAAAATTTTATATAAAATATAAGTATCAAAAATGGAATAATTTCATGAAGATTATAACATTTTACATAAAAAAATGGTCCTAGAACATTTTATCATGTATTTAACACTCTTTTGCAACTATGGTGCCCCCTGGTGGCCAAAACCAGATGTAAACCTCTGCCTGAAGGGGTCTTTTCCCCGGATTGGTCACAAGTTCTTTCTGGTGTTACTACTAAAATATGTTCCACTTATGGAATATCTTATTATGTTTACAATGGACAAAAGTGGTGAGAAATACGGTTTTAGTGCAGAGATGATGAAAATGAAAATAATGTCAAGAAGCAGAGTAGTTAACTATACTGTGATATTGGGAGGACTCCAGATGGAATTGAAATGATGTAAGGGACTACTAGTTACGAGTTGCATGAAATAGATATGAGTAAAAGTGGCCTAAGCACAACATGGACGATGCCTAAAGATGAGATGAATGCTTAATACTAGGGAAAAAAGTGGGGGCAATAAAGCTTACCCTTTTGTTATAGATACTTTATAACTACTTAAAGACTACTCAACTTATGAAACCCAACTGTGGGGAGCCAGAATTTGGTTGTTTCTGCAGAACATGGAAAAGGCCTTGCATTGTTCGTCTGCCACCCTTCTTATAACCTTAGACGTTCTGAGATGTGGGGAAAGACATAAACAGGGTCGCCCAGATAAGCGATGGACTTTCTGTTTGTCTGTGTGCATGATAAAATATGTGAGCCACAGAATGGAGCTTCTTCACAGGCACAATTGGACCTGTTGGGAATGTCCACCAATCTGCTGTAGTCAAATCGAAAACAGGTGGCTGCTAATTGCGAGGACCTGAGAGGCAGCCAGGGGAAAGGGGGCATTGGAAAATATTAAGTGGATAAGAGCATTCCAGAGCCTAGTTGGGTATTTTCCTTGCATCCTCCGCTTCTCTGACTTTATCCCAGATTTCTTTCTGTAAAAGCATTTTTGTTTCTAAGAATCTTCTTTATCTTGATTGATTTTGGACTGTTTACCACTCCTAGTTGGAGGAGTAGGAAAAACTGCTGCCTCCTAAGAAAAGCTGTCTATCCTCGCATTGTGCTTATGCCCAACATATGAGGGGACCCAGTGAAGCACAGTAAGCTAAGGCCAACAGTTGTATGCTCCTAGCCAGAGGTTTCTCTGATAGACCATTTGCTAGCTTCTAAAAGCCTCGCATCTTAGCACACTGACCATGTGCTATGGCTGTTGGGCCCAATACACGACCATGTTTGGATGAGCACCACTTCAAGTTATAAGCCTGTATAGACTGCCATTTTCTGCCCCGTTGATATACGGCTGGCTGCCATCTTTCCCCCAATGATACATGACTGACAGCCCTGGTGCATCACTGGAGGCGCAGAAGTTGTAATGATTTCATTACAGGTACAAGTCTCTTTTCTGCCAGTCCAGTGAACATTAGCTCACCAGCGGTGATCAATTGGCTGGTTTTCCCATATATAATTCTGTGTGAGCTCAAAATGTGCCTTGATGAAAATGGTGAGGCTAATTTCTATGTGAGATGCAAGAATCCGTTAACCATCACCACACCAGTATATATATGTTTAAAACCTACAATAGTGTAAGGCAAATGAAAACATAAACCAATTCGCAGTAAGTTGGTGAGTATGATATGCACGAGTTCGTAAGACGTTTATATCCTAGTACATCTTACTTCATTTCTGTCTTACCATAGTACTGCTCAAACAGTTTTAATGCATTATATATAAGTTATCCCTTATGTGGGTCAATAGCCTGGCAACCTGATTTATTTCATCAGACACCAAATGCATTAACGCCTGTACATTCCCAGAAGCCTAGTTGTAACCCAAGCCTGTGGCTGTATTATGCCTTGCCAGCAATACTCTAGAGAGGAGTCATGTTAATACCACCTACTTTAAGTGACTTGTATGTGTATGTATGGTTGCTATTTATCTTTGCATTAATACCTGTCATTGTATTAAGATCAAGTATTATATTCTGAGTAAGGATATCTTCATATTGTGCTGTATGCACCGCGGTTAGTGGAAGAGATGGGTTTTCAATAATAGCTCGTAATCTGTTAGGCTATAATCCCTCCTTTTATTTAATGGGATGATAGGGTGGCATTTCAAAACATCAGGTTCATGAGTGAGTAATCCTGTTTTTAGGCACCACCCTATCCATGGCCCTGACATATCCTGGCGGCCTATCCACAAGGCCGTCTGTCTACATTTGTCCACATCAGCACCCCTGATTCTGCCTATCTTGTTGTTGCCAATCCCGATCCAGGGGTGAGAGGGATGGTGGATATAGAGTAGAGGAGGGCTGAGGAAAGCCCAGTCGGCGTTTAGGCAGGGTGAAGATCGGGGCTGCCACTGGTTGCTGAGGGGCTGGGGCTCAGAGACACCACCACCATAGCATTTCTATAGATTCAAACTATACTAGAAATAGGCTCTACTGCTGTACCCAAGAAGGCTTTCACAAAAGACACTAACTGCCACTATTGGTGCACTGTTGCTGCACCCATCTGCATTTCGGGGTGCAGCCTTTGGTGCTGTGGTGATTTCAGTTGGGCTATACACCTTAAGCCTATACAAACTGTAAGTAGAGAACTTTACTAATTCTGTAGGTATATCGCTGCTCACCATTCAGTTTTAGGATGGCTGGCAGTGATCAATGCCTGAAGAAGCCTTTAATCTTTACACTTTGAGTGCCTTAATTGACCATCATACTGTCACATGTATTGATACTGGGGAAATACCCCAGTGTCTCTCTGCCTTTACCACTGAACTGTTATTACTGCTGTTACCACTGAGTGTTCGGTATATTGAATCTTACCTGTTGACTTATGATAAATGTTGGGTGTTTGAGAATTAAGCTGAATAATTAATAACTGTGGTGGTAGGGCCTAACCCAAGGTTAGGCCCTGATTCTCTATCATTGTCAATATTGGTTTGCTGGATACTGGTTTGCATGTGTAGTATTCAAACGGTTATAGACATTGTCGTTCAACAAATTGGTGTACATATAGGGTCAGTAGGGGTGAGACCTTTTGGTTCCATCTCAATGGGAACCTGGTGATTCAAAATTAACCATCTCAGCCACTTTAGGATTTGAAAGGTATTTTAACTCAGGGCCACTCCAAGTCACTCATTCAAAAGTAACCATCTCAACCACTTTAGGATTTAAAAAGGTATTTTAACCCAAGGTCACCCCAAGTCTTGAAAGTCAGAATCCATGAAAGACCTGTTAATTATCATAGTGTGTCACTGCTTATAACATGGCATATGAATGAATTCAATCACCATTAAAGCTAATAATCTGTATGGAGTTAACTGGACACGTTATTCCCAACTCACCTGTCAAGGTAAATAAAAGTATCTTACCTGTTATATGACTCTCATGTTGATGTTTGAATAGTCTATGTACTACCTGTTCATGCATAAAGCGAGTTCTACCATCTGAATCTATTTTAACTAATAGACCCCTAGTTATTTGGACTTTACTATAGTAGCCTTTTCCCCATCTCAGAAAGTAGGCTGATTTAGGACCCCAAAGTCCTATCTAGTACAATATTTAAAACATTTCTTCTGGTCGACATCACTATAAGCGCTCTATGTTCCCCTACTACAGGAAAATTCCATAGGGTGATATTGCCTGCCAAGGATGCCTAAAAACACACAAACGTTGTAAGGGTGGGTGAGAAGTTATTAGGTTACCAAGGTAATCTTGTGGAGAGGCACTAGGGCTTTGAGGCTAATTAGCTAGTGTTGATTAATTGTCAATTTACCGAGCCCACAGAAGAAAGCAGCGGTTTATAAATGAAGACACTAAGGAAGCATATTTATTCTTTTACAATTTTCTACTGGTAGCCGTCTAATTTAAGCTTTTGTTTATCAGGTACAAGTATGATTTATGTCATATTTACAACATCCTTCAAAATGTTAGAGGTTGGATGCCCTTCTAGCAGATACTCAGTGAAATATCGTTAAACTCAATATTTTAGTGAGGGGAAATAATTATAACTATTTTCCCTTTTAGAAGTCGTGGGTGTGGCAATACTGCAAGATTATCATGTTCCAATGTTGTTGTTGCAATTATCTTGCTGCCGTTAACTTGATTTAATCCATTATCACACCAAATGGATATTTTACCTTTTTCCTTGAAAAACATATGGTGTGCCAATGTGTGTGATGTCATCATAATCATTCACAACGCAAGTGCACTCTTCCAAATTAAAAGAGCAGGAACCATTCTTTCACTTCAGCTAATACTCAGTATGAAAAGCACAATACAACTATTTCCCTAAAATATCAGCATACTTATGCATCCATTCAAACTCCCAAAATGCCTATTCCTGCTGACCAGAAGCTTTCCCAGTGGCACCGTCTGTGCCTGTTCCGTGCCGTTTGACCTTTGAACCGGAAGTAGTAATGTCTGATATACAGCTTCCCCCTGGTGGCAATCACAGGTGAATTGGTCATGATGGGGTGTAGGTGGTCACCATGTACAGGCTCCCATCTTGTATATCCAATAAATAGCTATGCTTGTATACTGGTACAGTCTGGACCAATATTCTGTTATTTAACACTGCCGGGGTATACAACCTAGGGTTCTCAACCTCCTTATGTCCCCCTAATCTACCAACCCGATCATTAACAAAATGACAAATCTACAACGTTGGAATCGGCGGAAATGCTACCCTTTGATAATTGTAAAGCTCTTTTATCATTGAAGGCAATTGGACTGGGAGATCATCCTACAGTTCCTAACTGCAGTTGACCTGTTACTCCCCTTTAGTGTATGAGTCTATGGCTGTGTATCGAGCTCTCCCAGTGGCGTATTCATCTTTAATGGTGGTGGAAGCACATGGCAGATGCCATATTACCTTGGTTATGACCTTATAATGTAGTTGCGTTCCCGAACTGCCTCTGAATGTTGCAATAAACCAATTAGTTGTATGGTAGGAAGGGAGTTTGGGCATAATATACATTTCCATAGAATTGACACGGGCATGTTCAGGATTATGAATTCTAGATGCGATAGACACGTGATCTACGTTGAAATGACTGTGTCTCTTACAAGTGAATACTATGAGTGGAAGGTTGGATAGAATAGAACCTTATGTATGATGCATTCTTTCAATTAAAAAAAATCCATTTGCATAAACATATAGACATATAAATGTAAAATATGTACAGAAGAGTAGAAACCCACTAGGATCGACCCTCAATTTTAGGTGGTATTTTACTTGAAAAGCATGGAAGGGGCGTGGGGCAAGTGTATGTTGATGTTAAAAGTTCTCATGAATGTTATGCATTAGAACTAAAGACAATCATCTGCAGTAAAGCCCTTTTTCTTGTGTTTTAGCAGTGTTAAGTTCCAACATGCCAAAAAAGAGTGGAATAAAAAGAGATCCCCATTGGTTTAACGAGGATTACATTGGTTAGATGAGCGGTGGTTAATGGGTCCAGGTGCACAGATACCCTACACCTATGTTAAACCGCCTTTCCGCCCTCCCCAAGAACAGGAGCCTCACCCAATCCATACACTATACTCTATGCCCAGCCTCATGTCACTGTCAGAGAACTCAATTCAAACCACTCTCTACATGTACTCTGTCTCCAGGGAGTTGGGTGGCATTTATAGGCCATCTGAACAGGATCTTTGTAACAGGGTTAGACCACCTAATACAGCCGCAATTGAACACCGCCCCCCATACCCTCCTCCCTTCAGCGCCATTTCTCACCTGCGCCCACAACATTCAACTGCCACTCCATGGTTGGTTAACATTTTTAGGTTCGGTATCAGCGGATGGTTGCATAAGTCATTCACATGCTCTTAAATAACTAATTATTGTCCCTGCAAAAAATGGCGAAGGGTCCTGGTTCAAATGCAAGTGGGCCCAAAATCACGATTTGCCCTGATTCGTAATGTGTAGCAAAGTGGACCTTGTATTTTTGATGCAACAAGGTCCCTTTTCCTAGGCCATATCACATTATAGTTGCTCGATATGACCTGATCACTACACAGGGAGGTAGTCACAGGGAGTGCTGAGTCGTTGCATACTGACTCTAATCCCAACTACTGCGGGTGTCACGTGATACTGGACAGTAATGGTCTTCCCTATCCCAGAGATCACTGGGACACGAAACGCCTGACGTCACTTCCCATCTCTGGATCTGGTCTAAGTGACTGTAGTCCTCCCTGCCTTGTTCACTCAGTAAGCTGACCCCCCCCCTCCCCCTAGTCCCCTCAGTAAGCTCAGTCCCCTACCAATAGTCCACTCAGTGTAAACTGACCTCCCTCCTTAGTCCACCCAGTAAACTGACCTTCCTCCCTAGTCTACTCAGTAAACTGACCTTCCTCCCTAGTCTACTCAGTAAACTGACCTCCCTACCTAGTCCACTCAAGAAATGACTTCCCTTTAGTCCACTCAGCAAACTGACCTGACATCCTAGTCCACCCTGTAAGCTGGCATGCCTCCCTAGTCCACTGAATAGCATAAAATTACCTCCCTCTAGTCCGCTCAGTGAGCCACCTCCCTTCCTAGTCCACTCAGTGAGCTCACATCTCTCCTTAGACCAATTAAACTGACCTCCCTTCCTCGTCCACCCAGTAAACTGAATTGCCTCCATAGCCCACTCAGTAAACTGACCCCTCCCTAGTCCACCTCTCCTCAAGTGTGTCTCTCCCATTCACGTTTCCATTCCCACGTCCCTCCAAATACTCCCTCCCCACACATTACACCGTTACAACAAAAAGAAAACCACCCTTGCCTCCTTTACACACACCTTATTCTCATTCTTTGTTGACATCACGTGACTTCCCTCTAGGGGACACGTGACCTGAGCTGCTCCCTGAGCGGATTGGGTTAAAGGAGAGCTGCTCAGAGTAGGCCATCCAGCTGAGAAGAAGCCTGCGAGGCTAAATAATACTGTAAGAGTGTTTTAGGAGACATAAATAGAGTAGATAGCTGGTTTTAGTGAGTCACAGATTCTGGCAACAGATGATAAAGGTTGACAAAAGAGTCAAACTAAATTTCTAGATGGTGTGCACCAATTCAAGACCATAACAATAATAATAATCAGTAGTCAATGAATGCTATAATGCTCACATAAGCTGATACAGACAGTATCTAAAAGGAGGAGTTAATATGGTATTTTTTTTTGCGTCAGATATAATGAAGAGTTTGGATGCAAAACGACATGAATCCATCCCATAATTGAAGCATAATATTGCCTTTTGTAAAGACACCCTGAGGTCAATTATTGTACTGTGGTAACAGAGCACATAGTAGGTTCAAATGAGATGAAAAATGAAAAATCTTGGAAAAATAGTTTGAGGATTATATTTCACTATCCCTAATCTATATTTTTGTCAGATTTTTGTCCCTGTTATTAAGATTGACGCTTATGCCGTTTTGCATCCAAACTCTTCTTCTTTATGAATGGCTGCAGCTCGATGAGGAATATTTAGCGCAGTTTATGTCACGTAAAAGCAGCTAATCTTCAGAGCTGATTGTCCCCCCATTTTGAATCTGGAGCCATGTCATTGTCCTCCTGCTGGCAATATATGCGATGTCCAATGGACACAATTCATAGATTTCCCTAATTGGCCAGTTGGCCCTGACTTATTAAAAATGTAACATCAGTTGAACATCTGCTTAAGATGTCTGTATTGCCAAGGAACCTACATACGTATGTGGGCAGCCATCCCACGGCAACTGTGATCAGGCTGTACCTGAGTTCACTGTGTTAATTAAAAATGGTTATATTAATGCCAAATAAACCTGACTAATATCTCCGTTTACCTTTTGTTTCTAGGTGAGTTTCTCGGTCGTCGTTAACAACAACTTCAATTGGTACACTGTACAGGTAAAAGTGGAACTAGAATTATGTGTATCTGAAGTATCACATCAGCTGCTAATGGATACTCCTTGCTTCATGGGAAAATCTGGGAAAGGGGATATGTTCTGGGGTTCCAAATGGCTGGACTTTGATGACTGGTGAAGTTTAGTAGGTATCATCCTAATATTTGTTCAGAAAACAGTGTACTTCTCACGATACCGTTAGACCATTTTGAAATAAAACCCCATTCATAGATCGAACTTCTTACAATATTTACCACAAAACATCACCCACACAGAAACACAGATAAACAGACAAACCAGTTTGCAGACAGCCATATATAGTTCTGTAGTTTGACACTAGGTGGCAGTGGCTGATAGGGCTCAGCTGCAGCCTGCACCGAACTCAAAGATCAGCCCCCTCTGTTCTTTACCAACGCAGGATGTCTCTGCCTAAGAAATTTGCAAGATTGTGTATGTTTCATATTCGTCCTCTCAAACATCTGTTTGATGAGGTTTTGAACATAGGGCCGTGCACATCCCAATTAGATTACCCAAGGTCAATGTACGAATTCAACTTCTGTTACATTGCTAGCATTAGGTAGATTTCTATTTCATTCACCATGACTTTACTTCAAAGTCGACGTCAGTATACTTTAGGCCAATACCGCTCAATTTTCCTTTGAGTTAAACCCTGCTCTCCAGTAAAGACGGATTAGTGGTAATTCCCAATGATATGAAAAATGCATAATTAAAGGTGTTTCTATTACATGACCGTATTCATCTGCTGTGGTGTTGATTATAGTGTGTTCGATAATCATACTAATGCACATACAGTAGCTGTAATAAGATAATGTGGCTATTATTTGAGTAGAACATTGCAATAGTTAGAAGGCGATCTCCTATAACTATCATAATCCATGCCACTAAGCTGAGGAATGACCAATTTACCAATGATGGTTTAAAAATGCCAATTCGCCTTTGGAAGGTGTCATCTAAATCACATTTCATGACAAAAATGAAAAAGTGAAGAGACCCTCCCCCCCCCTTCTTCCAAACACACACACACTTCCCCAATAGATGGCTGGGATCAAAGCTTCGCACGTTAATCACCAGGTGGCGTATGTGTACTGCAACCGTACCTACCTACACTGAGTACCTGTACCTCATCCTGCAGCACCAATAGAAGAGCCCAAAGGCTATACCACAGAGAACCACCCAGTCTCCTGCGTTGCCGTTGCCATGGTGAACACCATGAGCCCATTGACACTGGCCTAGGGCTTAACCTTAATAACGACAGAAAGCCACTCCTGGTGGGAGGAGGATCGCCAACTCACCACAGTCCCTCCCCAGCCAACATTGCTTAGTGGGACCCATATGTGTTTTTACGTGGGCAAGCTGATTTTCCCATATCTGGGTTATGGTCCGACCTCTTATTGCATTACATGCGTCTCCGCACATGTCATCCTACATCTGTGAAAGCGGGCCATTTATCCCAGTGTGTGGAGTACGCCGGGGCAGTACGAGAGCTGAACAGGCTGTCATGCCTTCCTTAGCCCACCCATTCTATCTATTCTATCCAGGTTCTTAACGTTAATCATAGAAAGTCTGTCGCTTACGCCCCCCTCCTCCCTATCCCTCACGCTCTTATTCTTTATGTAGCTCTATCACTCAATTTCTCCCATTCCCTAGGCTCTTCTTTCTGCCTCTCTCTTTTTAACCCCCTCTCGCCTTAGCTCTATCTACCTTCTGCCTACTACCTCCCTGTCTTTACGTTGACGATTCATTCAATTTCTATGATTAACTTCAAATTCCAAGCTTCCCCTCTCAGACAGTCAGCTCTATATAATATGTCACGTCTATAGACAACCAATCCATCAGCCTACCACGTGTCACCTTCGCTGGTGCCGTCCGTGTATTCCACAGGTCACATTCTAAGGTGCTCCGATACCAGCGGATCCACCTTCATGTCCCGGATGATGGATAGGCATGACGTGACGTCACTGTTAACTGGCAGCGTCTCCGTCCGAATTTAAATTAGTCTCTGATTTGTATACGGTAAAATATGGACAAGAAAAGGGAGAGGGGTAAACCCCTTCAAAGAGATAATGGATTGGTTCTAAAAGGGATTGTGACCCCCAAGCTAGATTAGATAATGCCCCAGGCAACCACAACAATATTTAAATTTGGCTGTATACCCCCTCAAGCCAGGATAGCATGACGAAAATAATAAGCAAATAGTGTCCTCATCGTGTTTTCCTTCTAGTCAACTCCTTATTGCTGGACTCGCCATAGACAATGAAGTGCCTTACAGCCTAACGGACTGAGGTATACATGCACAGAGAAAAGAACTAGAGTCAAAAAGGGAGTCCAGGTTGCTCCAGATAACTCGTCTCTTTAGGGGAGCCCTGGCTGACCTAAATGGGTCATCTAGGGGAGTCACATAGCTTCCTGGCTCACCTATAAGGGAGTCACGTAAGGACCGGGGCTCCCCTGGACTAGAGAGTGGAGTCATTCTGGAGGAAATGACTCCCTTTTTGACTCTGTTTCTTTTCTCTGTGTGTGTATATCAGGATACTGACACTCGGTCCAACTTCCCACGTTAATCTGTGAGGCATACAGAATGTGCTGAAGCAGCTTCTGCTAACCTTTACAGGTTGTTATACTGTACCACAGGGAGCTACCAGTCACTCTCACGCCTCTGTGCTACAGGACACCGACTACTGCAAGCCATAGATCAAAGTTGAAAACTCAACAACTTTTTTCTCTATTGGAATTTGATTTCAAAAGGCTCTGCCATTATATCATAGGCTTACACTGCCTCCTTGATAATAGCAATTCAGCTCCTGTGCTGGAGTCTAGTTCGTATTGATTTGTGCATGGTCTGTTCACATCCCATTCTCTGACATTTCAATAGAGTTACAAATGAAACACAGCTTGATGCTCTTTACAGCCAGCTGGATGTTGGAAGGAACTTAACTTTGGAGGGGTGAAGCACAACAAAATGAAGTAAAGCACTACAAGGCCAGCCTATAGGGGTCAGGCCTACGGGTAATTCTTTGTAAATTTAGATATCATTTGGGTAATTTTAAATCAATCTGTGGTTAAATGCCTAATTTCACTATATTTACTGATTTCCAAAGGAATGTATTTTAATTCCCTCCCATATTCTAAATTGAGAAATGGGAGTGGGGGGGGGGGATGTGCTTGAGAGGGGCCCCTGACCCTCCCTGTTCCGACACACGTGAATGCAATAACTGTCTTTGTAGCAGACTGGAAATTAGTTAGGTAATACATCATGTATATGCTTTCTTTGCCTAGAATCTGCCATGGTTAAGCATTTCCAAAGGTTGGACTATATTTCAGTTGCCATTGCCCTAATCTATTCTCCTATATTCTTCCCGGAAGTCCTGTAATTAACCAGTCCTCTAAGCTAACTTGCCCAAGGTTAAAATAGCCTCAAAGCAAAGTAGGGTGGGATTAATTTAGATTACTAAAATTTGCCGATGGAGTTTTTAGTTTCTTAATTCCAAAGGCTCGAGGAGGATGTAGGATTATAAGCCTGACATTACATTCATTACAATCTCCAATTTCTAACAGGCCTAATTACGCACTCAGTGCACCTACGTGCCAGACATGCTGAGTGGTAGGAATAGGTAGCTTGCAGTACATCATGATTAGCTAAAAATGCCACCCTGTCCGATCTATTCAGAGGCCGAGTAGGTAGTAAACAACATCACAATATGCGTCGTTAAGTATAGTGTAGAGTGGATGAGCAAAGAGAGTAAGAGAAAGAGACAGAAAGAGAAAGAGAGAAAGGGACAGGGACAGAAAGACAGAAAGAGAGAGGGACAGACATAGAGATAGAGATAGTCTAAAAAGGGAAATATAGACAGAGATAGAGAGGGATAGAGAGAGGGAGAGAGAGAGAGAGATAGGGGGTTAGACACACACACACACACATAGAAAGCCAGGAAGGACAGCGTAAATATAATAGAAGAGACAAAGTGATGAATGTTATAGAAGTGTAAGCGATAAAACAGGATGGGATACAGATAAAGAGAGATAACAAGTTAACAGAAACAAAAAGAAATGGAGAGACAGAGAAATAGAAACGTTGGTTTCCAGTAATTAGAAGGAATACATAGACTACTAGCCCAGAGTCAACGAGGTCAGCTCTTGCCACATTCCTATACTCTAAAGGTTAGAGCAGCTTCCGAGCTGGAGCCCATGAGTAGCTCAGGTAGTGGTAGGCGAGTAACTCATGTAGAGTGGTGGTGGGGTGAGCAGCGCCTCCTACAGGTGGGCAGACCTCAGGTGGGTCTAAATGCCACACCTACTCCCAACGACTCCTACCAGGTGGTAGGAATAACGGTGTACAGTAAGTTAGAAAGTTTCGCCTGGAAAGCCAATACCCTTGAAATCTACCCTCGGCATCGCCCCCCATTCCTTGGTCAGTCAACGCCATGACAAGCTACGGTGGTGATGTCTGTATACATACGGCGAGATTAAGGGCCCAAGGTCACAAACACACCTTTTAGACCGTTTATGATAAAGCTAAATTGTCCCAAAGTCGCCAGGTCGTCCAAATTATTGTGCCAGGTAGAGAGATTGTTTGCAAGACAGCACAGGTCGCTGGGTCTCTTTTCCCCATTTTCAGCCACACTTTAGTCTATGGCAACACCGGGTGGTCAGACGTCAGCTATCACAGATACCACAGTCAGAAGCCTGCTCTTCTATCCTCCTCACCACACCCAAACACTGCCTATACTATGTCCACTGTAGGCTGTTCAGTGCTAGAGACAGGTGGAACTTTCTACGGATAATTCTGACGATGCAATCATGATGTATAAGCCTAGCTAAAGTTCAATATCCAGTAGACCGTAGGTGAGTTTTATTCGATCTACAGAGCAAAGCCTCTGCACTCAGCTCAAACTCTGCTCTTAAAGCCTCCCTCTCATCACTAACAATCCACTTGTTATGTGACTAGAACAGCACTAAAGAATCTACCCGTAGACCCTTGCTGAAAGTTTCACTTCAAAATGTGTCTTTTATACCAGTTCCCTCTATGAGCAGTGGTTCAGGCGCAGCTCACCTAACAAATGTTAATGCATCACATGTGCTCCCTCCACGATGGAAAGTTCAAGGTTGTTCTGGTGCCTATCCCTCGCCCTTGAAAATAATTTCCCTGTTAGCGAGGAGGTAAATCACACAGAACTAAACATATCCATTTAGCCAGGCACACGTTCGGTGCATCGTCTGTTTCTATTTGAGCAGTTGGGTATTTGTATGGCTGTTTCCATCAGAATCATCACTAAATATAATAAATAACCCCCCATTTGCTAGCTTGAAGCTTGCTAGTTGTGGATACAGTATAGTACACTCTGTTATCAACCCTAGAGCCCCCTGTAGTGGTAGGAACCCAGATAACAGTCATGTGCTGCTGAAGGCAAGGTTAACGCGCCATCTGCTGCACGAGGCAAGACCTGTAGTAACAGACAGCATCTGTGCATGGGAGGTACTCTGAGTAAGAGGAGGCGCCTAGTGGGGCAAGTATTATAACCTTGATTTGATTAGTTTCAGCTGCAGTATGTCAGTTATATTCTTTACTCCTTATTCTTGATACTGATTCTGATATATGTTATTGCTTTAGGTGCTTCAAGAAGAGGCCCGGCAGCATTGCGCTGCTGAAACGTTATCATGTTGCATTGTTGCCAGTTCAAATCAAAAATGGGTTCATAATATTATTTAGATCGTTTTGGTACCAAAATCAAATCTGTATACAATAACCATAGAATGTTTAGTACGTACAACAGATATACACTTATAACATAAACACTAGATGACATTGCTAACTGGAATTGTCGTTTAATTTAGGGTAGTACACACAGAGAAAAGTGAGAGTCATTGTCGCTAAAACTACCCTCACCTGAGGGTCAGGCACTGCCTGACTCTCAGGTGAGGGTAGTTTTAGCGACAATGACTCTCACTTTTCTGAGGGTGTATGACAGCTGGTTTCTTTAGTATTCACACATGGGTTCTATTTGGAGGAGGCTCCCATGAGACCTGGGCCAGAAAGTATTAATGATCACTCTTTCCTCACAATTGGAAAAGGCTGAATATATGAATTATGAAGGTGGTGATTAGCAATATTTCTTATGTATATAGACACGCTGGACTACAGAACCACACTAGCATAACATCAAGCTATTCTTCTGTTAATTGCAACCACTTATGATTATGATTATACTAATGGTTCTATTGATCTGATACATAGTGGAGCCCAAGGGGGATTTCTGTGTTCTACATGGAACGGGAACACTTGAACATGTTTACTGGCCTGGCCACTGACTAATGACATAAAAGTCTGACCCAGACAGGTGCCCTGGAGGCTAAAGGTCCCAGCATGCTACAAGTGATTACACCCATCATGAGGCCTGAATTCTGGACATTTCCATGAACTCCTCTACCCGATGTCCTGAGCTCACTGCACTGATTCTAGTATTGGTATTTGAAACTCTCCTACACGCTGCATCAGAAATACACAGTTTATGTCCATTGTGCTATCTTACTGCTGGTTGTTAGAAGGAGTTGAAGCTCAGTGTTAGAGCAATCTCCAGGTCCCTATAGAGTGGAAATGTCTTGGAGGCAGGTTCCGGTAACTCCAATGGCATATTTTCAGAATCTTATACAATAGTTTATTTAAAGAATTAGGTTTGAAAGCTGTAAATAAAATTGGGGACCTTGTCTAAAGAGGCGTGTACCCCTCCCCACCTATATATTGAAAATATCAGATGGCGTTATCATGTTATGCTACCGGATTATGCTATCTTGTTAATAGGGTAATCTATCGAATTTAAGGGGGGAAAAGACAAATAAGTGGATGGGCAACCAATACACTAGCACGTGCATAACGGTGACAATATGTAAAAAGCCGCACCCTACCAACATAAGGCCCAGGGCACAGGTCAGCGCTCCACCCATACTCTAGCTGCAGGGTCAGCAAGACCTCGGACTTGTGTAATCACCATTTAGGCATCTGCCCAACCCAAAAACAACCATGGTAATTAGTGCCAGCCAGCCTAACTAAATTTACCTGTTAATGACTTAGGCACCGCCACTTTGCATCTGATATAATGCATCGTGCTGCGCTATATATGCTGCCACCTGTTACATGACGAAGCTCGATGCATTATCACATTATTCAAATTGCTGGATGTCTCATAACAACTACTACTTAAAGGGTGGGGATTACAAAGGCAATACACATGGAACTGCGTTTCAGACGTGGTATAACAGTCAAGATATAGATATTGCCTTATATACTGAATATGTATTATATGACATCATATTTCACTAGATCGTAAATGCAGCCAATATGCACATTAAGACATAAGAGATTTGACGGTGGGGATTTGCTGACAAGAGCTTTATCTCCTCGAGTCATTCTTTCTTAACGTATCCACAATAACAGTTCACCACGCAGAACATTTTCGTAGATCGAATTCGGGATTGTGAAAGTTAAGCTAGAAGTGCAATCCATTGCAAAAATAACATGTCTACTGTTTATATGGCGCATACTGCCGCAGTTACCTGTCAAGTCCATAGTATCTGTACTAAGGACTTGACAAGGAACTTGCGTGCTCCTGGTTTCTAGAAAATACTCATTATCATTATGGAAATCTTATCGTGCTATGAACATTTAACAAACAATTTGTACCGACATGGTGATATTAAATAGTTACTGATTTCAGGACTGCGCCTCAATTGTTTATGTATTCCAATTATTTTCTTTGAGTTGTGGATGCAATTTGATGCTTATAATCTTATCTCCATGGGTCTTAGGGATTATTACGAAATTTTGAACCCCCATATTTCCCCTGGAATCCCAGTGATCAGCTTCAGGGTTTTATCACTTCATTGCACTTGTGTATTGGTGTTTGCTATGGATCCGATACTATATTTAGCCACTGCACTACTCAATCTAATGTATCCATGTATATCATTCACACAGGTCACCAGAGTTCCCAGAAGGAGAGGATAAGAAAAAGTAATTGAATTCAGTAAATCTTTTTGATATGACTTTTACCTATATTTATAATTTTGAATATTGCTCTTTTTCCTTCTCAGCTGCATCTCTGATTTTCCTTTATCATATTTTCAATAAATAGTGACAACTGTTTTTAGAGGTTCTTATCTCATCCTCTTGTTTTTTTTATCTTCTTGTTATCTTCATATTGAATTGAATTTTCCCCACAAACTTTCTTTCTGAAAACATATGGCAGATTTTCTCGATTAGAGAAAGGTATACATCCAATAGTTCTCTCAGGTAACATTATGTTCAATTATTGCCTTATTTTACACTATTGTAGGGAACCCTTATATTCCTATGAGGTATTTCGTATACAGTACATACTTTTGCAATAGCTCAGAAGGTTGTTGAACAATTAGCAAGCTTTAGGAGCAGGACACTTGTAGATACATAGATTATTTCTGCAATTTGTACAGCAACCTCCTGTCCCCTATATAATTATGATACAATGCATTTCTTTCACCTTTTTTTTGCATTCTCCCGACTGTATACGCCTATAATTATAAATCTCTGTGCGGCATGGAATGGAACTACTCAATATTTTCCTTCTTAAATAATCCCTGGTTTTTACTATTATTCTTTATATTTATCAAACATACCTGTTTTGGATTTCATAAGTGTAAGTGTGCATAGCCAATGAGGTAGGTGGCAGCCTTTGAATTCCTTTATGCTTTCTCAATCTCAGTAAACTGTTAAAGGAATGTCATGACTTAACATTTTTGCCAAGATCCCTCTTGATGTATTTACATACTTTTTGAGGACAACTGTTTTCTTCCTATCAGAACAGTCTGATTATAAACTATCATTATATTTCAAAATGTGCAATATTGTCTCATACTATCCTCATTCACTGCCTTACTCTCCCGTTCATGAGTCATACACTATATTTATATATTTAGACGTATTTAACTGGAAAATTACTACTTCAATACCAGAACGTGACTGATTGTTCTATCGTCCACTTCATATATATTCAATGCAAAAGTCTTAATGGTTCAATTTGGTTCAGATACGTGCCATACTCCTGATATAAATAGAGCAGGAAGGCATCAGCATCCTCACCACCAGGTTATTAAAAGCTTAGATAACTACTAGCAGTATATATAACAACATCACTAAGAGGCCATCTAGCTACTCACTGCAGCCCAAGACTGTGAGGAATTTCTGCTAATAGCTCTATCTGATTAAAACAGGCAAGGACAATAAAGTTCGAGATATAGAGACACTTTCCGGCACTTTGGATTAACTGACACTTACTCGATATGAAATTGATGTTTACATTTACCTCTTACACTGTGCCCTAACTAAGAAGGCCATATATAATATTTTAAGAAAGAACCCTGGTAGGTATGCAAGACTATCTCCCAATAACCTATAGGTCTTTCGGGTTTATAACTATTTTTACAGAGATTTTCCTTTTAGAAATTCATTTAAAGGAATTCAGATGGTTTTCTTGAAAGGCCAGTGACTAAAACACTCCTTAGATTTGTTTTGTCTTAATATCAGGAATAGCCTTGTACCCTGCGCCTGACCTTTACTAAGTCTTCACTTCTCAGCACGTGCAGCTATTTGTTGCTTCCTTATTATTCTTTGAATAGAATTATGAGAACCCAGGTTTATCTTATTCTGTATTTATCAGTTGGCTAAAACAGGATTAGGTCTTCTAGGTCTGCTGAAATAGCATAATAACCCGTTTTTGATGTCGATATACAGGTTGACTGGACAGTTACTTTTATAACATGAGCTATACATGTGTCATGATATAAGTTCCATTAACTTAGATACAATGCTGTTATTTGAATAACAATGTTGAAGATGGTGTGACTAGTAACTCTAGGTCGCTTCGTAGATTTTACCCATAACACCAGTTTTATAACCGAACTAATTGCACAAAAGCAGTACTATGCTGCTATTGAAGGGTGAACACCACGTAAACGTAAGGGTTACGAAAACAGTCCTCTTTAGTAATCTATTCCATTTCGTGCACTTTAGCTAATGAAATTGGATTTCATAACTGCAGTTTAGACCTTTTAACTAATGCATCTATCCATAGAAGCTCACCTAAAGACAGGCTGATATTTTGGCGATGCGTGTGTCCTTTGGACAAGTGCATGCTTAGATAATACCTCGATGAACAGGGATATTAATTTTTTATGAATACCATTCTTTCATTCATCGGAGTTAGTATTGTTAAATATCTGTGCCTCTGGCCTAGATAATATTATTATGGTTTTCAAACGATTTCCTGTCGTGCCTCTTCCACTCGTACTTTAACTACCCTCTTATATACTGGTTGGATATGACTATAATACAGTATAGAAGGGACACTTATAATAACCAAATTGCCAAAGTGGATGAGGGGTATCATTAGCCGTGATGGCTCTATAGTAGATCCTTGATAAATATGTTGTGAATCCTCCTGTCCATGTACATTGTTGGATCTGAGGGTTTAATTGGAACCTAGGCATTGCAAGGGTAATCCCTCAACCCCGTATTACAATAGTTTAGGGCTGCATCCATGGGTGCATGGTTTAAATCGGTAGGTGGACCGTGAATCAACACAGTAACCAGTTGTTGACGTCTATGTGCTGATAAATACCTATTTTTCGTAATTTATAAAAGAGTGCCAGGCCTTTCTCCAACATGAAACTTGCCCCCACGTGTATAGATATAATTATTTTCCTCGTCCATAATAGACCTAGCCTATCCCATGTGTAGTTTGAGTTGTTCACAATGATAAGTACCTGAGTAAATGAGGGGTACCAAGGGGCAATAAGACCACATACTATAGACAGTCTAAACCTCCTCCTACCCTTCCTCTACACCACATGCTCCCTATATATACGCACCTACACTGCCCCACCCCTCATACCTGACACTCCAGGTGTGCTTTCTATATGAGTAAAACAGTACAGAGTCAACAAACCGGTGCCCCCTGCTAGCTGTCTCCCACCTCCTCTCCTCTCCTCTCGGTCCCTCACCTCTCCTCCAGGGTGTCCCCACCTTAGGCCTCCTCCCTTGCAACCTCCTGTACCTCAGTCCTATAGACCAATGTAGCAATAACAAAAAGGTGCATTTCTTTCCCTACAAAGAGGATTTTCTTCATTATATCATAAGCTCACATGCATCCTGCACATGCAAAGGGTGGTTACCTTTCACAGTATGCCCATGAAGTGCAGTATTCTGAACTGGTATTTGAGTAAAGGTGTCAGATAGACACCAGTAAGGTTAAAACACAACATCAGCAGAATCCTTGAGAAGTTGCCCTCTCTCGCCGCATGGGTCCACCCATACACCTGTAGCACAGTCACCTGAGGGGGTCGGTGTGCACATGTTAATGTACAGGAGAAGAGGTGACATGTGTTTTAGCTCCTTTTACCTGGATAAGTGCAACACTATAGATAACAGCCATTTCCTATAGTTATTCAATCACACCAATGGATATGCAATGAATAAGGAGAATATATAAAGGATATGTAAGTAATTGTGTGGCCTGTTTTACATAATGGATAACATTATCATCGCAAGTGCACCGAGGAGTGCACTGCACTTTTAAGAATTAGAGCAGGTAAACACTTGCAATATTCTCATGAATGGACCATTGAATAGTCTACAGCAATTCACAATGAGTGTAGAGCTCCTAATGGAATATCTATAGAAACAGGAAACATAAAGAACATTTAAAAGTATTTGACTCCTTGTCAGCCAGTAGATATCTGAAAGAAGGGTATTACAATGTCAGAGGAGGAACTATAGGGTGTTTAGGAAACACGTTATCTTATTCCCTAATGCACGTGGATCAGCTTAGTGTGTGGACAACTCGGGTGGACCGCTATTCCGTAGAACTATATAGGCCCTACGGTACACAGATCAAGAGGTGGATACCATCCAGGGTCCAAATTGACACTTCATGCAGCCCCAAAGTGCCCATTATCTTTCCTAGAAGTATACATAGATCCAACTTAAATGGGATACCGAGGAGTGCTAAGACACTGATACATTAGGAAACCTAGGGAGTGAATGTCAAGGAGGCTTAACTAGAAAATTTATTTCATGATGGGCTTCATTTTTAAGTACCTCATAATCTCACAACACCCACCGATGTTATCGCCTGATAATAGGATGATTCATACTGCTAATTCTGCTTTCAATCAGCAAAACAGTACTAGCAATCAAGGTTAAATCGCATTGTCAATTACATTGCTTGAACGTTGTGGTATAGGCTACATATTCCATATCAATTTCTTGGCAAAATTACTTTTCCCATATCTTTATTCTGGACAAATCATTAAACATATATCTTGGCCTATCCACCCACATTAAGTCTAGATGATGTATAATAGCTCTCTCTAGGCATACAGCATGTACTGCCCATCCCAGGTATACCACTATATATGACGCATGCATGATCTCATACAAAAGACATCCCTCCTCTCCTCCTCTGTCCACGCACACAGTAGTAGTCGTCGTGGCGTGTCCCTTTACCGTGTCTTTTTATGGCGGCCACCACCACTATAACACTGTTCTCTTGCACCGTGACATGCTCTGCTAGTTTCATGCCACATACTGGTCCTATATGTATTTATTTTATACAGAAGGTTATACATGGATAGGGGTCGCCCACTCTTGGGATAGCTTTAAGGACTCTTATCCATGCATGATAAGCCTCCTTTGGACTTATGGTTATCTTGGATTTGATATGGCAGGTCAGTGCTTCCTGTGAAAATTGGAGTCGTTTGGGAGGGGCTTAAGGGTGACCCATACTAAATTGTGTACCCAAGACATTGCTGAATTAGCAGTGGCAGTGACAGTGATATCAACTTTGACAGCGGCCTTGGGCCATGTACAGTTACACTGGATGTGAGATCTGACAGTTAAGGGTAGCAGCTACATGAGCTGAGCATCTCACCAGCATAGGGCAGGAGTGCACCGTTATTCAGTATACAACATTTGTGTATGCCTATAGACATGTCAGATAATTTGACGTCTGTTTGAGGATAACGATTTTACCTAACACATTCGGACCGAAGAGACACCTTCGCTATGGATGCTCCACAGTAAGTTGATTTTTTTAAAAGTAATGATTAAGACTTTTTCATCAGGATTATTATGTATTTCCTTTTTGTATTGATATTTCAAGTCTTTGCTTTCAGAATCGACAAATTGATAAGCATGCATGCATATAGGTATACCTATCTGTATGAATTGGGATATATGGTACACGTGCAGCTAAATCAATTTATCACTATTATATGGCCATAGTAACTATGGTCATACCAGTGATGGATCGACTCATTATCAACATTGAAACATCTGAAGAAGGCTTGTCATTATTTATGCATGCATCTGGCAACACCTGTCTTGAAATGACAATGCGTATGTTGACGGTGCTTGGCACTATGTTTGAAAGCGGTCACCCCCAACAGGACAAGTAGCACTACAGTCCTAGAAAATCCATATTTCCACCAACACTGGAAGTGGTATATAGCAGAAACAACACAAACAACAACATAAACAACCCATCAAATAAAGCCATAAACCGAAACTGAAAGGCTATATTGATTTATCGTGGGTTTAAGCCTTTAAGGGCCGCCTATAACTTTAAAGCATCATGCACTTTATAAATAGTCAGTAACTTGCCAGGCTGCAGTCAAACAGTGTGTCGAATCCCAGGGTCAACCCTTATAGCCACCGTCCACTGGGCTCTAATAGGCCAAAGCAAATGGACTTAGTCGGACGAAATTCCCCAGTGGACGGTGACCAAAAGGGTTAATACCCTTTAAATGGGTAACACGGCCTATAAAGAGTCCACCTGTATGAGTTGGGGGTTAGGTGGTAAACCAGGGCAGGGTTTGGGGCGGCAACCACCCAGATCTAGTCATACCCCAATAACCAGCTGGTATCCTGGGAAAACTGTAAACATGTAATAAGATGTTCTACAGAGAGATAGCACTGATATGGACACCTTTTAAACCTTAATTAATTTAGTGGTTAACACATCCTATAAAGAGTCTACATGTATAGGTTGGGGGTTAGGTGGTAAACCAGGGCAGAGTTTGGGATGGCAACCACCTAAATCTAGTCATACAGGGGTAGACACTAACCTTTTCGGCTGTGGACCATCCGGGCCAGTAGCTATGGGCCCGGACCAAGATCCATGCGACAAAGGTCAAAATCATGTTTTATTTTAGAGAAAAATACGTATGTAATTATATTCCTTATAATAGTACATGATAAAGTGTAACCGATATTATTATTCGGGCACATTTTGCCCTTTGCATCAATGTATTGTATCACTTAAGTCGTAAGGCAATTCTTCTTTAAATGTCTTTGAAATACTCCTGCGGGCCAGCCGAGCTCGTATGTATTTCATTTTGCAAAAGATTGGGCCCGGACCCAAAACTACGGGCCATTGGCTCCCGGACCAGCGTTAGTGTGGTCATACCCCAATAACCAGCTGGTATCCTGGACTAACTGTAAACATGTAATACGATGTTCTACAGAGAGATAGCACTGATATATGGGCACCTTCTAAACCTTAATTAATAGTGGTTGTCACCTGGTTCAGATGCTGGAACTGATAGTGAACCTTTGAAAGCTACAGGTTGGACTCCACTTTAGGCCCTTTGTGGAAGGCTGGAATCAGTAGGGTGGGGGAATACTATGTTACATAGTTTTATGTTACCTCCTCTTATAATGATGAATATAGCAGTTAAACAAACCTTCCGAGAAAACCCATGTATACAGGAAGGGCTATCAATGGCCACAAGTCTAACTTGAATTACTAAAGTTATGCTGTAGTGACCCTTAATCATATCATACACATTCTTGAACACACACTCCCAATGTCTGGGAGCGCTGATGGACCTAGCTATACCATCGTTGATACAATATTGATGTTCTCTCTCATATTTCCAAGGACTGTATACACCAGTGGCCTTGGATAGCTGTTTTTCATCAGTCGTACATGGTATTGGAGATGCTGTCTGTTTGGTCTGGAGTGGGGAAGTGGCCACTATAATTATATATATGACATGTACTGGGGAAAAGGACCTTTATACACCCAGCACCAAGATCCCTTTTCACAGGCCAAGTCAAATAATTATATGTGTGTGTGGTATGTTTGTGGAAGCTATGGCGGCCTGATGACCTGTATCCGGGGACCTGTATGAATATTGCCTGACCTGCTAGTGCTAATCAGTACTGGGCCTCAACACCAGACCACACTGATACTGTACTGTAGTCTACTTAACTACTTGTTGGACATATGCAGCAAAGGGGGCAAACAAACGCCTGAACTGCCGATATCTGACATTGGTCAGCTCAAGTGCTGGACGGAGCTTTCTGATTGGCTGCTACGCTGGTTGCTGCTGAACTGGGGTGGGTGGGTGGTAACTAGCAGCGACACTGGTTCCTGTGATCTACTCTGCTACTGATGTTACAACTAATATTAGTCTGAAGCAGACTCTTTTGAGCGTATTATCATCGATTTTTGAAATCCTATTATGTACGTGGCTGCAATACGGGGAACCCTTGATTGGGGGAGGGGGAGGGGGTCCCAATGTGTTAATTTTCAAGATATGGCCCTGCAGCCATAATACTTATAAGATATTGCCTTATCGATTTTAAGAAATGTCCATGTCCCATGTCAGTATCAAATCTTTCCTCCTGTCCCATATGTCACTAAGCCCCAAAATGGTCCATGTCGCCATGTCGAATTTAGGGGTCTAGGGCCATGTAGGGTGCATAGGCTAACCCGTTGCAACGTAAAGGACGGATGACAAATAGCCTGGATTCAGGACAAGAAACCATAGCACAGTACGCTTTAAGTATGAGCGCTGAAGAAACATTCCAGATGTCTTCTTCGGAAATCTCTTTAATAGGTAAGACATCATATGGTATGTACAGCCGGAAACATGTCTGGCACACACTTAGCCTAGTTAGGAGGGGGGGGGATCCCCAGTAGAAAGCTGTCTTTACTGAGAAATACAGTTTCTCCCAAACCGCCATAATAGGCCTGTCATCACTTCCAGTCCTGAATCGAGGCTATAGTCTACGGATGTTACCAGCTTCTTTTCAAAACTTTGTAGAGGTGTATAATTATGCCCTATCTGAGAGTAGGAAATGTATTGGTATGCACACTTTAGTGAGGGGCCTGCAATTTCACTCGATGGCCTTAACTTATAATACTATAGGAATGGCATAGTGTACTTCTATTAAAGTCTTTCTCCATGGCACCTCTCCTGTCGGACAGTAGGCAAGTAGCATCAGGACGGCTGAAATGGAAATAGATTTTCACCAATTGCTATTGGTGTAGCTTTCCTCTGAAATTGTTGAAAAAAAAGGAATGAACTTGCAGTTTGCAGGCAGTATCATTTACCATAATAAGTACACGTATAGCCATTTGGATATCCCATCTCTTTAATTCAATCGACTATATTTGCCCTGGGATTCTTAAAATCATGCATCCGATTACTTCAGTACTTTCTGCATGGGAGGGACACATTGCTTTACGTTCTCAGTGCGACTGATTCTAATTATGGAATGCATTTGAAAATAAACGCGAGAAATTACGGCCAGCTTAAAATAACCTGTATAGAATTGCTCGGTGGGCAGGGGTAATTGAAGAACCTGTATCTCGCTCAGTGTTACATATTTTAAACTGATTGTGTTGTTTACTCGTGTGTAACCCACACCACTCCCCTCCCACACGGCCATTATTGTCTGGAAACCTGCCACCTCATCCCCTGCCCGCACGTACACTATGGGGAGCATATAGCGGGGGCGGGGGGGATATGTCGGGTCTGTTTCCCTGTTTATGTCCCTCAATGTAGAGCCATATATATATGTATGCGAAAACGCAGTTTGATTAGCAGTATCTTCTTCGTTGATAATGTTTGTCCTGGTAGGAATCACTCCTCATGTCAGAGATACATTGATATAATTATCAGCGATCAACTTATAATAGTATTAGTGCTGTCTGTTTTTGTTACTTTTTTGGGAGAGTCGGGGGGGGGGGGGGGCTGGGTGGGCTAGGTGAGAACAATATTATTGTAAACATCATTTTATCAAGGTTGACCTGATCGGCACGCCATAACGCATGTCCCATGCACCTAGGGTAGCCTGTAGATCGAGGAGCAGCTGAGTGGGCGATAATATGAGGACATACTGAGCACCCCCCCCCCCCCCCCAGGTGTGGAGCGACTCACACGGGATCCCAGTAGGGCTGGGCAGGCATATGGAAATGGCGACTTAGTGATGATAGGAGCTTTTAGCTCTAACACATTATTCATGTACACTGACACTTTTATGCGGTGACTACTCTACCGTATAAGCACAGCGTGCGGGGTTAGAGCCGTGCAAATGGTCAGTAACATGTGGTGGCTCATTGGTACATGTTTAGTGACAAAAATGGTATTTTATTGATTTGGTGATCGGATATTTATGGAGCATGGAGCTGCAGAGCTCCATAACGTTTCTCAAACCCGAAAAAAATAATTATTTGAATAAATAAAATGTTTCAAAAGCTAGATAATGACATTGAGAATCTAACTAGTATCTTAATACACAGGGCTCATACAGTGTCTGTCAGATTTTGAGTTAAAATAGGAACACTTATGAAACAAAGTAACCATTGAACCCGACAACGACCTTACATATAAAGATCTCGGCCCACTATTCCAGTGGCCTTACCCATTATCTCCAGTACTTCCGCTGCCCAGTACAATGCCCAGTCCCCATTCGCCATAACAGTGGCCAATCACGAGTCGTTGAGTGCCCACGTGACCAGCCGAATGAGTGGCTCATTCTCATTGGCTGCTAGGCTCATTTCCTACTCTGACCCCAAATGAGGGCAGGCAGAGAGGGCGGCGCGTTGATTGGAAACCGAAACCAGAGGGCAAGATGACCATGGGGAGGGAAGGGTGGTAGGGGGAATGGTCTAATGTCCACGTCACACTCGATGATGTGCCTCTCCACCCGCCCACGACTATCACAGTATCAACTATCATATCTTGAGGATGGGGCACATTGAAATATCCTTCATGGGCAAAACAGGCAAATATATAGGATCCATTGGGCACAGGTATAGTCTTTTACACTGTCTTTTCAATGGATGGACTATAGCGTGCACTCCAAAAGTCTTAAATTGAGCATAAAACTAATTTCCGGGGAATAATGTTCAATGAAGTAGGTGGCACATGAAGTATGGCCATATTGAACATTCTAGTTCTTTTTTCAACAAATTGATCTTCGAGCCTCTAATCATTGGACCATGTCACTTTAATATTCTTCACTGAAAAGGGAAACTGTGCTCAGGGGACATAATGAGAGCGGCAGCAGACGACATTTAGATGACACTTGCCTCCATTTACCCATTAAGCCAAAAGGCGCCGACCACCTGGGCCCCCAGACATGAATGTTGGGCGATAATGGAGCAAGATTCACCAGCATGTGGACGGGCGTCTCCTGTAGGGGGCAGTCCGAGCCAAGGTACGCATGCGCGTGATGGGTTTCCGGAAGTGGTCGTCTTTGATGTCGGGAAGCGACAGTTTATTACAGTCTTCGTTTACGTTCACCAGAGGGCGTGTTGGGCGCTGAGTGGAGGTCTGTTATGGTGTACAAGGCGCCATTTTGAAAACCAGGGAGTCCCACGCATGAAGCTGGCCCTTACTTGCTTGGATAATACATCTCTGTAGAGATTGTTGTTATAAGGTCACAGTAATAGGCATACCCCAAATCACCATTCTCCATAGGGAGCGGCTAACCGTATACCACCCACATGAAATGTAGACCATAATAGTGGTTCCTTCCATCTTCTCCGTATGTAACCTGAGGGCTATACATAGGTCTGAAAGGGCCTTTAATGGGACACTCTAGATAGAGGGCACTTTCTGAGCTGGCGGGGGGGGGGGTGAGGAAAGGCCAACCTTAATATCCTAAGGCACAAGTTGAGTAAACAGGGCAGTGTGACACTTCACAGATAACCTAGAAAAGGGTGACGAAGTAGCGAATAAGAATATATTATTTCACAAAGTTACATTCCCTAGAATTCCTGAATTATAGTTACAACAGATAGGATGTTGTTTGGAATAATTATCTAACCCATAAACCCTTGCTAGGATAAAATAACTACCTTGATTTTAACAGTATTCCCTCCACTGTAAACAGTTTGTTATCACTGAAAGCTACGTCTATGACAAGCCGTTTAAGTAAACCTGAAATATCTCAGTTTATTTCAAATAAACAAAGTTTATTTAATTCAAACAAGGTTCCTTTAAGAAACCCTCCTATTTCGAAATAAACTGGGACTATTTCAAATAGACTGGTATCATTTCAAAAGAATTGGGTTGCAATTGGTCACGCTAAGACGCAAAAGTATGAGAGTCACAGTCAAAGGGGTTACATGCATTACTATTGGCTCAATCCAAGTTGTTCATTTACAGTGTTCCAGATTAGAGCCCTGCTTAGCAGTGGTAGCTCCATGTATTTGAGGCTGCAGCGCATGCTTGTTGCTAACATATGATAGAACATGTTAACGTGTAGACTGATTGCAACTAACTGTAATATCAACTGTAATGTACTCATTTACATGGACCTGTGCAACATACTGCATTTCCATATTATAATAAACAATGCTTTGTTTCTAGCTGGCCAGATTGTCATTCTCATAATTAGTATTCCATATTGAATCTCAAGTTGTTACTAACCTCCACCTCCGTCTAGGAAATGCATGTGATATTTGATAGACCAGACTGAGGGCCCCCTACTGACCATTTCTAACTATGCCAATTAGGTGATTTTCGATATACAGAGTATCCAGGTACCAGTGTTACCCCACACTGTGAAACTCCTGGGGTAAATCACACCAGGTGAAGAGGTTCCACAGACTTTGATTGCTCCATTAGGCCAAAAAAAGAAGGTTTGTTTCAGGTCACCCGACCGACCCTATCTAAACAGGGCCGACCCTATGTTTTTTTTTTATGCAATTTTGAAGATTTTCTTTTTTTTATATATACATTTTTAGGGGTCAATTTTAGGTTTACAAAATGTTGGAAAAAATGTCCCCATTTTTACACTTTTGGGTCAATTCTAGAGGGAAAGTAAAAAAAAAAGAAAAGTAAAAAAAAAAATCCGACCTACCGACCCTAGAGTTTCTTCCCATGTTACCTGAAACAAAACTTTTTTTTCATTTGGCCTTATGTATCCAGTCTGCTTGAAGGTGGCCAGAATATCATCAGGTTTATTACAATATTATTCAACAAAAGCATAAAGATAGAGACATGTTTTTCAATCATAAAACACGAACGTCAAACTGATCATGTTATAGGCAGTCATGCATGGGTTGTCAGTTTGGAGATCCATCATCTCATAAGAAAATAGTGAAACCTGACAACGGTGATTCATTGTTTCTTCTGTAGTAGGCAACACCATGCAATACTCTAGAATGCATAATAATATGTACACTGGGAAATTAATTGAATAATTTTCAATTTGTACGGGGTTCTATCATGGTCATCCATGCACTTCCCATTGAAAACAGTGGACCAACGTTTATGGTGTTGGTCAGAGGACCAACACCATGCTCTGACGTCATTAAGGTCATTAAAGCCGTTTTAAGGTCATTTTAACATATTACCATGTGATTCTCCTGTGCAGGTAGGTATATATGTTATTAATTAATTGATTAAACAATGATAGAACCGTGTTTACACATGGGTTTGGAGTGTTGGATCCCCTGACCAACCCATGAGGCCTTGATGGCTTCGCCATCTTGGCCTCATGGGTTGGTCAGGGGATCCAACACTCCAAACCCATGTGTAAACACGTAGTCTACCTTACAAGAGAACAGTGTCTCTGATGAATGACAAAGTGAAATATGTATATATTGAGTATATACTATCCACAAAAATGTAGGCTACTTCAATATGGTCCACTCGATCTATTCGACGTTAGTCCCTTCATAATTTGTTGATAATAATATTGTGATTAACAGTTGATCAGCTGATTGGGAAAAGAGAAATCTAGCATAACCATACCAGGAATAGTTCACCATGTGTGGGTTTCGTGCTTCTATTTGAGTCATGGATCGCTTGCCGTCATAGAGACTTGCCGGTAATAGAAACAGATCTTTTTCAATCCAGTCCCAATTTGGTGCTCTATGCCAATATTTGGAGCTGTTTTGTGAAAGCTTTTCCGTGTCTGCGGCTGGTCACACTCACAAAGTGGCCGTGTTTTCCTATTATTAGCAAATAAACGAGGGAAACCACAGCCCAGCAATCAGGGGCTAGCTGAAGGGGACAGGACAGAAGGTGCACAGTGCAATGTTGGCAGTTATAGCGGCAGGGAATAGAACTAGAATTCAGTTGGTGTAGTATTTTGATCCCTGTAGATGTGAGGTACGAACACTGTAGCTATTGCTTCACCAAGGCCCAGTTATACCGATTTTAAGCCCATGACCCCCCGTGAGATAGTGAGATAGTGGGCACACACACAGGGAAATCTGACATACCCCTCTCAGGTGCCAATTTATAGTCATACCTGGGGGTCATACACTTGGTCTTTTCTACATGTGTGAGATTCTATGGTGGGAAAAGCCAGAAGCCCCAGCCGTCCTCAGCGTGTATAGGTCCTCATGGGAACCATGGCATCTGGCTTTAATACAAAAGCATTTCTTGCATAGTCCATTACTAGTATGCCAATATTATCTGATTATTGTGTGATCCAAGCGTTGAGGTCCTGACAATGATAGCTAGTTGTTTCCTCTGAAATGGATACACCATCTACATATTGCTCATCACAATTCAAGACTCCCCCGCATCCGCAGCAGTAAAATCTCTGATTGCGGCCAGATAAAGGAAATTGAGAAGAACTCTCTGCTGGGCAATGAATATTATATTTTAGTATCTATAATATGGATTGTATACGTGCTTTTAATTCAGTGTAGCATCACTGCGTTCAGTCTTTCTGTAAATGGAGGAAATTGCTGAAATTACCTGCGTGACATGAGATGGTGCATGGTGGTGACCTGTGGTGACATGACAAGTAGAGCTCTGCAGACAGTCCCACTGATGGAGGCAGGGCCCCAGTGTATAGGTCCCACCCGTGGGGCATAGTGCCAATCTCAACCGACCCCTACACGCCCCATTCCTATGCCTTTACTTATTGCTAGTCACTTCTCTATGAAGAAGTTACCATTGTTCATGATAAAGTGGCTCTTCCAATAGACTCATTTGTTTCAAAGATGGCCACATCAATTTTCTTGATGTGTAGGCTGGTTCGGGGGTGATTTTCGACCAGTCCGATAATAACATAGTATCTATTGATGTAACAGTTCGATTCATTTTTTTACGTGGGGATACTAAAATATTGTCCTCGATTCTTCGTGATTTCAAAGTGGGGTTATCTGCCCCCCTCCCCCCCCCCAAAAAAAAGGAGAAGAAATCCACCAACCCCGCTCCCTGTGGTAAAAAAAATGACCTCGTTGAAAATTAATGTTACACTTTTTTTTTATAACTAATGAAATAGACGGGGGTAATTAACTTGACTTATATCACCATACATACTTTAGTCCCCAATGAGTCACATGCATGTGCACGACTTATAAGTAATACTTCTTATTACTGTCTACTCCCCCACCCACCACAAAGTTCTACCTGGAAGTGTCTAGAATGTGACAAGTTTATTAAACAAAATCCTCATAATATTTATATTATATGAAATCTTTGTTATCCCAAAGTATGGGTAAAGTGAAATCATGGATGGTGATAATGAATTATTTGAGATGCTATCAAATACATCAATACTAGGAAATACATGCAAATTAAAATATCTGCATAGAAAAGGTGACAACCGCTACTCCTTTCTCTCTTTATGTACGCACAGCCAAACCCATTACTCTAGCTAACCAATCAGACACACAAAAGGACAATATTAACAGCTGGGCTTCTATTGAATTTTGCAGCACAGGGGCTGTAGGCGTAACACCATAACACATTGAAAATCTATACTTCGGTATAAAAATATAATACTTCTGGGCTTTCTCACATGATTATTATACTACTTTATACCCTGGTCATACAATGTGATTTAAGGGGCTATCTGGTTCCCACAATCTGCCTGTGAAGCTATGGGTATATTTTTGCACACTCTCATCACAGTTTAGCTCCGATCTCACCTGGCAGATCATTTCTGGAAAACCATGCAGCAAGCTATATGGAATATGAACAAACATAGCCGGCCTATCTGTCTTTTTTTCATCCTACTGGACCTGATTCAATGAGATCCCATTCTAACAGAAGCAGAGGTATGCACCCCTTGTAAGTTTCCAGGGGGTAGTTTTCTCTGAAGTCAATACACCTTCCTGTGTGTCATTATTGATATCATAATAATGATACCCAGCCTGCATATCAGCTAGGTCTCGCATGGGCACAACCACAGAGATATGATTAATGTGGATGAATAGAAATGCCAATATAAAGACACAAAGAGCTCCTAGAGAGCATTTGTCACGAGTGGGCTGAGACGACAGGTGGTTATTCTCTGAATGTATAGACGTCATTGAGCCGGCCAATACAGAGCTTCACAATGAACAGCTCACATCTTTTATCATCCAGCTCCCTCCAGACATGTGCATGAGAGCAAATGAAAATCAGATAGATTTCAGATTCAGTGCCCTTGATTAGAGTATTTAAGCGAAATTGTTTTAAGTTAGGCTCCTTATACCTAAACCCTCCTATTTACATTTTTGACAATAAGGACAAAACATTGGGGCCTGAATACCTTACTTGGTAAAGGCTGGTACACCGTTGGGGCTTTCCTGCTAGTGACATGGAGTGTACTAACACATAATATTGTTTGAGAGTTTAGTACATGGTTATCATGGTATGTATTCACGGTTTTCCTACGACGAGCAGATTTATCATTATCTTCAGGAATTTGTCTCCCATGAACTTGATCGTCATCCAAAACGTCCTACTTCTTACCCAATACGTTCTTTGGCCTATAACTGACCCAGGTACTGGGATGGAGGATGTCAAGGGGGTATAGTGTTATGAGGCTGAACGTCACGGGACTACATTATCCTGAAGAACAGACTATAATACAATATTTATTTTGCCACCACTGGACCGTCATTCAGCTACATGACTTTGTAAAAGATAACATTTTAATTGAATTAAACAGTCTAGACGGGTGCTCCAATGCAAAACTCTTCCTTCTGTTGAAGGGGTTCTGGTCTTGTTGGATTGAGGATGGTCAGATATAGTAGACATAGGTCTTATCTGGTGGGATTTTGGCTTAAATTCCCACACTGCATGATTTACCAATGGCCCACGTGGAGGGTGTGGATGTGAGCAGTAGCCCCCCTCCCCACCCCTCTCGCCTATAACAAAACATTAAGTCTGACCTCAGAACCCATGATTATGAAACGACTCCTATAGAAGTATTTTATTTTTAGATGGACGTATCGATTTTCAATAGACCATTGTGTTAAGTTTGCACGCCACATGTTATGGAAGTCAATAGAAGAACTTCTGGTATTATCAATCTGTGTGCCTGATTGTTTAGTTAGGGTACTGAGTCTGTGTGGACGGTGGCCATCAGCAATGTGTGGTAGATATGATACACACGACTTGCTGTATAAGTGTTATAAGCCAAGGACAGGGTAATTGTCCAAGGTGCCAGCTGCAGACAGTATCATTATGAAGTCAGCCCGGAAATATCAAACCGGTTTGATTGATCAGACCATTGTAAATTCAGCTTTTAAGTTGAGTTGATCTGTGAAAATATTTCCTCTTAACTTTGAAAAAGGCACTGGGATTGTGCATTGCCCATGGTGTTTACAAGTAAATAAGCCACTTAATAATGAAAAAGTGTTTGTGATTAGCTTCCTTTTAGATAAGTGGCTATCGTTGACTAGTATTAGGGAAGGTGGGGTGGAATTGGCACTATGCCCCACGGGTGGGACCTACACTGGGGCCCTGCCTCCGTCAGTTGGCCTGTCTGCAACTACTTGTCATGCAACCACAGGTTACGACCTCCATCCCATGTCACGCAAACAAATTTGGCAATTTCCTCCATTTCCCAAAACACGCAAAAGGCAGGCTGCTATGATATTGTATACTGTGAACTTTGATATGGATATTATGATGCATTATAGATGTAGAACATTCAACCGAGAATACAACTTGAATTTGTAAGAATTTGTGAGAACGGAGAAGTACAGAGTCTGTCTTTAAAATGATAACGAATCATAAATAATGCAAGGCCAATGGTAATGGAATATTTCTAATCAGCAATCTTGACAGCGGATAAATGAGTTTTAAGGTTGTTTTCTCGATACCATATTGCAGCATTATACAAACCTGTATGATAAGCACAGCCACTGTGGGGCAGCTATTCAAGAGTAATATAAGAGAATAATTATGATTAGGGGAGTGGGTGTATTTCATTTTCTGACCTGAAGTGTGCCTCCCACGCAATACTGGCGCAGCCTGAAGGGCCCCTTTAATCCTTACAGTAATGCATTTCTCGCCGAATATCTTTGAATTCCATCGAGATTATTACCTGTTTAGAAGAATAAGAAAACCCAACAAAAATTCAACATCTGGTTACAGTAGGTTACTATGGCATCCGATTTGTTTATATGAAGGAATACTTTCATAAATCAAAAGTCTTCTTTAAATTCCTATCTTGCTTTACCTATGATGTTAAGACTCCCTGGATCTAATTGATATTTGTTTTTGGCATGATCTTCATGAGATAGTTACTGAAATGATTTCCGCTAGTGGCCTACATATACACAATGTTTAAGGCCTTGACAAAATCCTTTTGCTTCCTATGCCCCTGATGAACAGCGGGTTCCCCTTTTCTTATTCTTCATGATTCATGTTCAACATTAACCAGATTTGTCCCATTTCTCCCATGGGCCTACACACAAAGATATATTTTCGTGAGAAATAAGACTCACATTCTTAATCATTTTGCATGTGAAACAAATCCTAGAATGTAGAAAGCAAACAGGTCTGCTGCTGAGGGCCATACACGTTCAGCAAGTTCAGCCTAGACACAGAATAATAATGTGAAATCCTGTCAACAAGCTCATAACAAGGCTCGTCTCTGAGAGTATTAGATACTGTGGGTAGCAGCAGGCAACAAATAGTTCTATATCGATGCCTCTTTGTTTGGCATCTTCCTGAATGCATGCACCGACCAATCTCCTGTGTATTTCCTCTCACGTGGTATATAATATCATGTGAATGGCTTTATGGGGATATTAATACAAATCCTGTTTTCATACATGGGCTAAAGGCCCGGTCACACTGGTCGTCAAATCAAGAACAAATGTTTTATAAAGCCAAGACAATTGTTGCGCAACAAATGTTTTCGATTCCAAGACAGGTGTGACTGGCATTCCAAGAAAAAAGTGTTCCAAGACAAAAATGTTTTGCAGCAAAACATTTGTCTTGACTCCCCACAACAATTGTCTTGGCTTTGTGAAACATTTGTTTTGGATTTCCACGACCGGTGTGACCGGGCCTTAACAGAGTACATCAATGTGCTCTGCGTGCTAACACATTGTTGTGAATCGGAAAGTGCATATCAATACCACATATGGGGCTCTCTGTAGCAGATATAGGCCTTCCTGCTACTGAGCCGCGATGTCATTATTATCACCCTATTTACATCAGTTATCTCATAAGGACGTAAAGTACAGCTATGTCGATGAGTAGATGCCAATACATTAATAAAAGCGCCTATACAATTTGTGCTGCATTAGGATTAATAACAACCAAAGGCACATCTGCATTCTGTTACTGTATTTATATATGACAAATATTGTTTCATTTTGTACAAAGCCAAGATAGGTGCGACATAAATGATCATACCCAACATCATTAGAAGGCATTCGTTTATGCAATTGATGGCCATAGACAAATCAGATGGGCAAATGTATAATTATTCAGTTGGTATATTTCATCAAGCTTTCTACACACTACACTACATGTCTTTTAGGTCATGGATGGGCCATTCTGGTCCCTAATGTTGGATCGTATGTCAACATATAATACGTATTTAGTCCTCTCTCACACGAAAACCTTTCATTTCTCTATTATGTTCAGCTCTGGGGCTAAGAGGCATAGAAATATAACAATGGGTAAAACCCTAAGGGACCTGTACCAACAGGTACATTGCCACCTACATCCACCACCTCATCTTTCTCCTCCGTCATCTAAAACACTCATGGGTATTGATTCTAGGATATTGGGGCACGGGTAGGAAATTAGGTGAAGGAAGCGCTAAAGCAGGAGGGACATATCTGGATGCATTATCTTCTCCCCCTCCTGTCACATTTGTGTAAAATTCCATTGTCCCATGGTAGTTGCAAATGGTATCTGGGCCATACCATGCACCTGCAATCTCTCTACTGTTCTCCTCCTCTTTGCTTTAAATATCTCTATCCCTCAATCTGCAATCTGTCCATCTATCTATCTATCTATCTATCTATCTATCTATCTATCTATCTATCTATCTATCTATCTATCTATCTATCTATCTATCTATCTATCTATCTATCTATCTATCTATCTATCTGTCGTATTGTCTGTCTGACTCTACCCTTCTCTCTTTGTCTCTTCGTATTGTATACATCATTTCCATCCCTAGTAAAACCAATACTCTTGAGCATGTCCTACTGTACATTGTTTAGACGTTGATTTCAGACTAATGCTGATTGGCACCTGCCAAATACAATCCCCTCTTGGACCCTGCAATTAAGGCTTATAGACCTCTCTCATTAGATAGAACTGCGTATTTACTTCTTGATAACACCTTTGAGGAATCTGGATAGACAACAGTGTTCACCCCACAGTGACACATATTTGAACTAAATACCAACTAATTAAGCAGGAGGGAGATTCTGACAGAGCAGTATACGTGGTAGTCTAATACCCTCAACACATATGCTTGTCAATTAGGCTATAACATACAATGTATATAACTCTAGTTAGAGAGTGTCCACAAGAGACTCATTGAAACTAGTAATAAAACTTTATACAAATAACTGCTTGGGGAATCATTCTAGTTTTTGTTCTGGGTTTTGATAGAATGGGGCTACTTAATTAACAATGTGAGAAGTGTGCTAATGATATCGCCCCAGTCTGCATTGATTGGAAGGGATGTAGCAATGTCTCAATTAGCATCCTTCAATTAGAGGTACCTGGGACCACCATAACATGCCTTGCCCCCCCCCCCGGACCCATCCAAGAAGGAACTGCCTTCTTTTGTGGGTTTGACTTTCTTTTCTGTTTCTCATTTTCTCTTTACACATTACGTCTTTGTCACCACAGACCTGGATTTGAAGTTCGCAGACGGATAATTGCCCTAGTAATTTGTTGGTTGTTCCTGGAGGATCTTGAAGTAGTGTTTTCGATAATAAGAGACGGCTTAATGCTACCAATAGAATTGAAACCGCTTGGCATTGCAGCATGCTTGGAGTGGTCCAGTAAATTCATATAATGTACTATTCATTATAGTTACTAAACCTTTTTAAAGCTTTTATTGATCGTAACATTTCAAAACTTATAGAATAATAGTGACGCCATGGTCTACCCAAAGTAGTTTTTTTTTTCAATCCTACATACATATTCAGTTAGGAATTGAACTTGAACAGCGGGTATAAGCGGGATTACGCTGATTGATCTAGAAAGAGGACAACCCAATCAACAAAAAACGTTATACACCGTTAGATAACGTTTCTGTAAAGGGGTGCCTCCACCAAAGACCGTCCATCCATAAAATCCGTCCAAAAAAGCAGTAACTGTTTTAGACCACAAACTGGACGGATTTGATGGACGGATGGACCAAAAGCACTTCCACCAAGGTCCCTCCGTCCATCCGTCCATCAAATCCGTCCAGTTTGTGGTCTAAAAATGGACGGATTGGTGGACGGATTGATGGACGGAATCCGTCCGGCCAATCCGTCCATCAATCCGTCCAGTTTTTTACCAATCCGTCCAGTTTTTTACCTCAAACTGGACGGATTGATGAACAGAATGGACGGACGGGAATATCAAAAAATTTTGATATTTCCGTCCGTCCATTTTTCTACAGAATCCTTCCATTTTTTGGTCATTTTGGGTCATCTGTGATGGACGGAATGGACAGATTGATGGACGGATTGATGGACGGAATCCGTCCGGCCATTCCGTCTATCAATCCGTCCAGTTTTTGACCAAAAACTGGACGGATTTGATGGACGGATGGACGGACGGACCTTGGTGGAAGTGCTTTTGGTCCATCCGTCCATCAAATCCGTCCAGTTTTTGGTCAAAAACTGATTTTTTGGACGGATTTGATGGACGGACAGATGGACGGTCTTTGGTGGAGGCACCCCTTTAGGCTCATTAGCATGGGAAAATGTTATATAACGTTAAAAAGGTTATTTTGACATATTTCTGTTAGTTGGGAAAGCTGCTTACTACAATGTTTACCCTTGGGCAGTTACCCATAGCCTGATTTTCACCCGAGGTGAATTGATTTCAAACTGGCTTCCAGTGTGGCTTCCACCTGGTGTGGTAACTGTGTAAGCCCAATGGGGATTCCATCCGGTTGGATCTGATGTTAGTGAGCCAAGTCACATAAAATAACATCATATGAACCTAAACCGGTATCAGCTCAGTTTAACGTCTGTTTCAAAGACAATGTATCAGTAAAATACGACGTCAGCTTATGCTACGATCGTACACTAAAAGATTAGCTAAGATTAAGAGAGAGGGAGAAGGCCCCAATTGCTCAGGAAATAATGTTCGGTAATATCCTGCTATTCACCCATAATTCCAAAGAGACATGGATATACTCATCTGGATAGTTTATCTCAGTACTTATCTCGTAAGATCTTAATAATACACTACAGTGTGGAAGTCTAGCACCACAGCAAATTGAACAACTCAAATGTACAAAGTTACACTATTGGTTACAGTAGGCGGAAATGCCCGAGGAAATAGATCGCTACCCACACCGTTAATGAGGAGCCGCGAGCTTTGTCAATGCCCAGACAACAAATGAAATCTGCGCCTCCCATTCTTCAATTTCGCATTTCTTTTCTGGGAGATGCTAATTTCTTTTTAAGAAAATACCTGGGAGCAAACACCTGGTGATTACCTTTGGAAATCAATATTTCTGGCCAGAGCTTGGATAAATAAATCACTTGAAAAATCAAAGATGAAAACATCCACAATTGGTATTGTAATTAGGAAACGTAAAAAAGATCAATCAGAGGAGTTGCTTAATTTTGTTACAAAATCCCCACAATCATAGCATGTACAAGTCATTGCTGATTGCAATTGTTTTCCTTATCATCCGTTTCTATAATCATACTACATAATAAATTAATCTTTTATGTAGAAGTATTTCATATCAATCCAAGGGTCCTCTCTGAAAACTGATAGATGTTATATCAATATCCCATTTACCTTTATAAATTAATCTGCGCCGCCCACATCCCAATGTTCATTTTAAAGCCCTCCTCCATAGAAAGCACAACTGACAATATCAATTTTAATCATTATCATGTTAGTAGGTTTCATTGCATAGCTCACTGTAGGTGTCGCAATACATTTAAAATAGTTAGGACTTGTGCAAGTCTGAGGTCTGGGTATGTTCTCACTTGACCCTCACCTTGCTCCGGAATTTGAACTAATCCCAGGCCTACATTATTCTGGACATACCCTAGCAGCCTGCCTTTGCTCTAGATGTGTCACATGATACAGATGAAGTTGTGGACGTGAATCTCACCCTGGTTCAGTGTCACTTTTAGTCTAGCAACAGGGTCCCTCATGTCTTGCAACGTCTGCCTATCCCCTCAGACGGCACCCACAATTCTTATAGCCCAATGTACAATTATGATAATGATTGAACGGAAGGGTTTAGAAGTGTTGTAAATTCCAAGTAGGGTTGGCAGAGTCCATTTGGATTTGGATGAGGAGTTCTAGACAATTTCCCCAAGGAAGTACCCCCCTCCCCCTACCCGGGTGGGAGATTTCCCGGTGGGAAATTTCCAAGGGGGGAATTGCTGGACACCTGGATAAGGCCCCCTTGAACAAGGGCCCTGTGACCCTAATAATGAGGGCCTTCTTTGCATCACTTAAAGGTATTGGCTTTGCCTGATACCACAGGCAATGTCAGGTATGCTAATACATTAACACATCCCAATGCCAACACACCTGCAGCCAGCCCCAGGGATCCCTCCAGGGTTTGTCGCCTTTTATGATCAGGTATGCCCATCGTGGTGCCTGGATTGCTACCATGCATTACAGACTCGATCCACTCATTTAGCCATACATATGGCTTGATTGTGGTGGCGTATTATATGTGGTTACACCATAGTCAGTAAGTAAAGCATTAGTGAGTACCAACTCTTATATAACCCTAGTTAACAATAGATCAAGGCTGCCTACCAATAAGCCTCATGGGATGCCATAGCAGTGCCACCTCATAATCTAATGGTCAGATGTGAGACTCATGGTGTGAATAGACCTCCTAATGTAGGCCCTCCTGTAAAGTCATAGAGAGTACTACTATAGGGGGGGGGGGGGGGTCAGATTCCTATCCCCTTTGAATATGCCCAATTATTGGTGTATTATAATTAAATTAACTAAACAGATACAATTCTATATTCATATAATATTAAAGTAAAGAAGGATATCAGACAGGATTATGGTATTCATTTTAGATGTTAATTAATTGTGCCTTGTTTTATTTGACTGAACTCAAACAGTATCATAGAAACTGAACAGCTATTGAGTATCTAAGCAGGGGCCTGCCAAGCTATTAAAGGGGGGAGTCCCTCAGCAAACTTAAAGAGGCGACCTTAGTGCTCATCAACACACAGCAGTAAACACAGGAGCGAGCCCAGCGGTAGAAACTAGTGGTAGAGCCAAGGGGGACTTTCCTGCACTTTCCTCAGTAGAGAGCAGGACCGCAGCACACATCGCCCACACAGGCATCCCGCAGTGAATGCTCCTCAATCTGTGTGGTGTGTGCCACACGCCCACCTGTCACCACGCGCATGCGCATGGGACAGCCGCGCGTGTGGCGGGCGTGTTATTGGCGTCTGTGACGTCACGAGAGTGGTGCTGGCGGCGCTGAGTGGTGGTGTGGTGGTGGTGGTGGTTGGGCCAGCCATAATATAACTGGGCAAACAAAACCGACGCCCAGAGTCACACGGGAGAGCATTTACATCAGTCCCCACGTGAGCCTCACACCGACCCAGAGAGCAGCTCAGGGAAGGAGAGAGCTGCTTTAACTGCTCAGGAGCAACTCAGAGCACGAGCTGTGGTGTAGGTCTTGACAGCGATGGCAGAGAGGACAGTAGGAAGGAGAAGGCTTACAAGCCAATATCCATAGTACATTGTACTAAGACCTCAAAGCCTTGGACTGGCGTGAATAGGATTTCTACTGCATATGACCATAACAGAGATGTGGTGTGGCATTGGTGCTAGGAGGAATAAGAACTGATTGCTATAAAGAAGGCATGGGCGTCTGATCCCTTTACCTCTTAGGCTATATACACACATCGCCACTGATATCAGAACACAGGACACAAGACATAAGCTCTAATTAGTTTAGTCAGTTTTGTGAACTGGAGAGCAGCTCTGCACTGTTTCTAGGACGTGTTATCACATTCTCGCTGCCACTACTCGTTGTCGGCTTGAAGGCTGGGATCTGCAACAGAACCCCTCGATCCCCCTGATCTTGATTATCTGAAAGATCATCTCTGGTCTTACCATCACTGCTCATGTCTCGAGGCAATTGATACATCATCCATGATCGGAGGAGACATTATCAACAGTATCACAGTAACACACAGGCATAATATGAACAGACAATACAGCCCATGTAGCTATACCTGGTTGGCTTGGTATACATATATGGGGTTCCAGCGATAGACCCACTGTAAGCCTTATTTTCTCATTTTGATATGAAGACTATTTGAGCTACCTGTTGATATTAGCACTGTTCATGAGTCCCTGCACTCATCCCTGATTCTACAAGGATTCCCACTAATCCTCTATAGTGTTACTCACAAGTGTAGAAGGATTAGTCCAGCAGCCACCTGTGAGTGGCTCTAACCATGCCTCAGGTGAGTGCCCCAGCAGGAGGACAGAGGGGGAGCCTGGGGGAGGGGGACATGACAATGTGTTACATTAGCGAGTCACTCAGTGAGCAGCTCAATCTAGACTTGAACCCTGGCATCCAGTTCCTCACCGACACCAGCAGTACTGGTACTGCAGGGGGAGGCACAGGCGAGTCGTCCGATCTCGGAGAGGAGTTACTCACCCATGGGTAGGTTTGGCAGCGAGTTTTTTTTCTCTCAACTATGTTTAAAAAGGGTGTCTTACCATGGAAGCCAGTTTCAAAAGCGACATTGATTTTGATATTCCCATTGATTGCTCGCGTTGACGTGCACATGTTTGATCTATACTTTTTTTTTAACCTTTAGGATTCCACCATATCTAATCATATTCTTTAGAAACAAAGTATTACTTTTATCTTTTGATCTATAAGCCACTTTTTTAATAACAACGGCAATACACTTGGATGCACACCTTGCAATGGTCACATTCTATAGGTTGTAAATGGTGGTTTTAGGGAGCAGAGAAGGGGTATTGTGTAATATAATACAGTGCAGTAATATAATACAATAGTGCTTTAATAGAAAGCCTTATGTGCTGGAAGGACGTACCACAATCCTTACTGTACTGTTGCACTACTGCATTTTTATCCTTGATGGAGAAACCCTGCTTCGTCAGAATTATCGCCTGTACCCTCGATGCTCTGGATATGATATGACAATAACTGGTGTCCTATAACGCCCCCCCCCCCCACCCTACACACACCTCACACATGATATTGACACCGGATAATGAACCCGTGGCTTAGTAGACAATGTGACATATAGATGGCAACTAGTGATAGGCTTTTTAGGTGTGGTTATAGCTGTTGCCAATAGCAGGACTCTGTGCAGTATCTAGGTGAAACGTTGCCTTAAGGCGTGGCTACATATCTCAACCATTACAGGTTAATTAGTCCATCTCCTGTACCTATAGAGTCCATAATAACTGTCACCTGCTGCAGGGCAATGACCTGGTTCCATTGTTAAAGTAATAGTCTCACTCAGTGTTACCAAATACCTTGTATTGAGGCTTACATGTCCATCGGGCAATAGGTTCGGCGTTCATTAACGTAACATTTATTAACTGAAGCTATATCTTCAGTAAGTAGGGAGCTATTTATTAACTGTGGAGATTCTTTAATCATTTTAGGGGGGGGGGGGGTCGCCTATTTTCAACAACAAAGCACGTGAGAATCACCACCGTGGGGACAACCTGTTAAAGGGGAAATATCACCACTCACGCTTTACCACGTAGTAGACTAGAACAGTAGTAGAAATGTGAATGGGACACACTTGGTAATTATGCCGCTTTAAGAATTTAGCGACCAACGTCTTACCCATTCATTATTGGGAGACATATTGGAGATCATGTAGAGTTCACCCGCATTAAGGTGAGCTATAAATGGTATATATAGAATCAATGTGTCGATATCTCAGGTGAAGTGTAGGGGAGACCGAGTCACATCCCAAGGTCCCCATTATCAACAGGTATGAATGGCAACCACCAGTAATTGACCAATCAAATCGAAAATTACTTATTATTATTTGATATTACTTATCATGTAATACCTGACGTCAATACCTTTTGTCAAACGCAATCTTTCTAGAGGTGCCAAGCGTGAGCTAGAGCCACTGATTGATCATGCAGTGATGTGTCAATTGATTTTGTAGAATACTATTCAATTTCGACACTTATTCAATTATTACTGCTGATTGAGTTAACGCCATTGATACTATAAACTATAATTATGCCATCTAAAGAGTAATAAATGGCTGCTTTGCACCTTCTAATCATTCTTAAATTCCGCCAAAATGCTAATGTATCATTATACAGATGCATTGCAGTTACTATACTGAGAGAAAATGAAAACGTGAGATTTTTATGGTGTTTTACCATTGGATATTATATTTGCTGAGGTATGTGCTTTCTACAGGACGACACAGGTACCGACACTAATGTATTACTAATGAGACTGCCCTAACGTCCCTAGGCAGTCTGTAATCTAGGTCTTAATTAACAAGGGTAGTCACCCACATACATCATGTTGCCACTGTTAAAGCTCTATATTATCGCCTCGACAATTGCTGCGCAGTATATCGACATATTAACCACCGTAGTACTCGCCGATGCTGCGATATCGTAGGTGTTGATTCCATTTCAATTATACTTCATCTTGCGTATAGCCAATCTGAGGTGTACCTTTTATAGGGTAGAGAGTAAATATCATATCAATGAGGTTTTTAACATTTACCCTCCTCTCTTGCATTTCAATCCTTCATATTTAACACAAGGAGTAAATGTCAATTGAGAGACAAAACACAGGAGGAGAAATCATTACATTTAAAATAGAAGTCAACTCATACAAACAAACTTTGGCTATCTCAATAGGTTAAATTGAGCATTGCACAGCTGACATCCAGGACATCTTTAGTGTTTGCTAGATGTAACAGATCAAAAGTAGTGCCATAAGAGCATTAATTAGCAGTAGTATTAACGAGTGGAAGTAAAACATATGAGCTATATCATTTCGCTGGTTGTCAGAGCGAAGTAAGCCTCTCGCATTGCACCTACCCCTGAGAATAAGGAGTTGGGTACAATCCTTTAATATCTGGGGGACAAGATGGCTGCCAAGTTAAATAACCCTCTATAACTTTATAGGAAGCAGCCTTTCTGCTGAGTGTGTGAGATGTGTCTAACATTTAGACTATAAGTCGGCGGGAGGCAGACAGGAGGACGTCCCTTTAAGTAAACTAGCTCAATTACCGCCTCCCTGCCCTTTACATGTGGGAGACACCGGACACGGGGATCAACCTTACCTGGGGAGAGCAGCAGGACGAGGAGGAGGGACGGAAGGGGGGAGGGGAGAGGGAGGGGGGTTGGAGACGGTGGGAGGGAAGGGGCGAGGGAGGGAGGGAGGGAGAGAGGGAGGGAGGGAGGGAGGGGAGGGAAGGAAGGAAGGGAAGGGGGGGAGGGAGGAGGGAGGCAGAAAGGCAGGCAGACAGGCAGACAGACAGACAGGCAGGCAGGCAGGCAGGCAGGAAGGGAGGCAGGCAGGCAGGCAGGAATGGGAGAGGGATGGGAGGGGAAGTAAATAATTTCAGAGGGAGAGTGATGATGGAAGCACTAGGGCATAGAATGGACAGGCGAGAGAGGCACAGTGAATGGGAATGAAGATAGAAGGCTTGCAGTATTGAGTCATAGTCCCTCCCTCCTTCTTGGAGGAGGGAGGGACGCAGGCTTCAACACAATAGTTAAGAGCTGTAATCTACAGCTGCATGGAACCTACCCCTCCTAGCCAGTCTAATTTAGCAAACTCATAATTATGTGCAACAGTTACATAAAGTACTAGCTACTACTAATGGTACATGATCGAGATATTGGTTGCCAAGAATTTATTTGAACTAAGAATTACTGATTGGCCTTGACTATTGACAGTTCGAACTGTCAATAACAGAATAAAATTCCCTTATTGACAGTTTGAACTGTCAATACCAGGATATAATTCCATTATTGACAGTTCGAACTGTCAATAAGGAATAAAAGATTCTCTTATTGACACTTCCAAAAAGGAACTGTCAATAAGAGAAAATGAATCTCTTATTGCCAGTGTGAACTGTCAATAAGGGAATAATATCCTGGTATTGACAGTTTGAACTGTCAAGAAGAGAATAATATCCCACTATTGACAGTCTGAACTGTCAATAAGAGGACAGTTTTCCACTATTGACAGTTTGCACTTTCAATAGCTGGCCAACCTTGATTTAGATATTGACAGTTTAAACTGTCAATAGTGGAAAACTTTCCTCTTATTGACAGTTCAGACTGTCAATAGTGGGATATTTTTCTCTTATTGACAGTTCAAACTGTCAATAGTGGTAAATTATATGGTTATTGACAGTTCTTCACCGAACTGTCAATAGTGGGAATTTCCTCTCTTATTGACAGTTCCTTATCATAACTCTCATAACCCTCAAGAGTGATTTAGGTGGAAAGTACGATTTTGGTGGAAAGTTCGATTTTGGTGGAAAGTGCAATTTTGGTGGAAAGTTCGATTTTGGTGGTAAATTCGATTTTGGCGGAAAGCTCGATTTTGGTGGAAATTTCGATTTTGGTGGAAAGTTCGATTTTGGGGGAAGGTCGATTTTGGTGGAAAGTTTCAGATCTCGATTTTTGGGGCAAAATCGATTTTGGGGGCGAAACCGATTTTGAGGGCAAAACCGATTTTGGTGAAAAAATCACTTTTTCTAAAAAAAAACACTTTTTGACTCCAATGTCAGTGGGAACTGTCAATAAGACAGAAATATTCCACTATTGACAGTTCGCATGAGGAACTGTCAATAACAGGAATAATTTCCACTGTTGACAGTGTGAACTGTCAATAACAGAAATATTTTCCACTATTGACAGTTCGAACTGTCAATAGCGTTTTTGTTACGGGCCACTTCTTAAGTATACAAAATATATGTTAGATATATCGATGAAAGAAATGTATGACATCAGAGGCCGCGAAATAATGCGGGGGACGTTAAAATATGCAGAACAGCCTTATTTGACCTGAAATATAGAAGGTCTCCCATAGGAGGTGGTCGTCTGACCGGCAGTGAAACAATACCTATGAGACCACTCTGCTATGATTAAATCTAAAGCGCATTATAAACCAGCCCTCTAGGGCCCTTCCCCCACGTCCATCCTCCCTCCCCCTGCTTTCATTTATTATGTCCTTAACGGAGAGTACAATTTCACACTATAGAAGTTTCTCCTTTCCTGTGATTTCCCAACTCTACTCTACCAGGCCTTCAGGGCCCTTCCGTCCACACTTCCTCCACTGCTTTCATTTATTGTGTCCTTAACAGAGACACGCTATAGAAGTTTCTTCCTTCCTGTGATTTCTCAACTCGGATAGTTTTACTATGAAGTAAACAATAAGCACTGAGAATGTTGGTCATATTTTGCTGCTCCAGATAAACAAGGTAGGACAATAACACAGGAGCACATTCAATGCCGCCCACAGCATGTAAAGAAGACGGTAACCGAACACCGGAAGTGTACGCTATGTCTGCGCAGTTGAGGCTAATAACTATATACATATCTCTGGTGGCTAGCTGAGAAGGAACCTCAGTTCCACGTGCTGTAGGGTATTATTGAAGATATGAGTGCATTGTGGAGTGGGGGCACTCTCCATGCATGTATTTGGTTCCCTCTTGATGTCTCTGACTCAAGGTGAAATATTCAGTGAGTGAAGGGAATTGAAACTACTTTAAATTTCATAATGCCTTCCTTTGTTTCAATGGAATAATATAAATGATTTCCCAAAAGGAAACTTTTATCAACTTAATAAAACTGTTGATCAATGTCCAATGACAACAGGTAGGCTAGGGCAGAGATACTCTCACCGAGCCAAAGCTAAAGAATGCGGTTCACCGTGGGAACCTTGTCATACTCAGATGTCGCTGGGAGCATTATTGGTATAAAAACACAGATTAGGTCTCCTGGTGATTTTGAAATGCTGCTCCCCATTAGATGACCAGTGGCATCCTCTTTTTTGTTCTCTGGGTAAGGTCGGGGAGCCATTCAAAGAATTAAAAACTCTTTTGGTAATGAACAGGTATCATTCAAGTCAGGTTTTTGGCTCCAGGGCAGCTCATTACCCACAATTCCCAGTTATTTATATTCTAGAAAATAATAACTCAGGTTCTGGGAAACAGGAAAGTCATGTATGCTATGAAAGTGAGCCTTGTTGGCTTTAGGCAAACGAAATCAAAATATTGAATAAGGAAAGTTTGATTCAGGTTCGAACAATGAGAAGTCTAGGTAGACAGCGCGCTAGAGTTAGTTATCATTTTTATTATTCATTACTTTGTAATTGCCAGCATTCACATTACCATGCATGGGGGAACTCCCTGAACAAGTCTGAGGTAATGTTGCCATGCACCTTGATGAATATCGATATCGAGCAGAAGTTAGACTACTTCGTTGTATTACTTTAATATACTACTCACACCTATAGTGCCATTTTCCTCATAACAAACCATTCTAATGAAACTCTCTTTAAGTTTAGTGTATTAAATACATAACTAGCATGGTCCCATGTAATGACCCACGTACTGAATTCTTCCCATGGCGTAATATAACACGCTGCTTTCCCCATATGTTAGTATACATAATTATATATGTGTGTGAGGGGGCTATTATGAATGGACAGGCGGGGTTCGCTGAGGGAGTTGAAGAGAGTATATATGTAAAATAGGAACTGTATATCTTATTCATAAAACGGAGATGGAGTGAGGCAGGCTAGAGGCGGGTAGTGACAGTCCAATCTTCTCACCATCAAGGGCTACGTGTGGGGGAGGATGCTAGAGTGGGTGGATGGATGGGTGGTTTTACAATGAGTGCGTGGGCGGGTGGCATGGGGAAACATGTTCTTCATTGCAACATTCCCTGATTTCAGTACCACATAAAGAGTTTTGATAAAGCAGCAAATTACATTATTTGTAACTCAATCCAGAGCAGTACACCATTCATTCAGTACAGAATAGGGTATAATCATTGATGATAAAGAATGGCATTGATTGGCGTTTTATAATGGGTATGAGCACATGACTTGTCTTTGCACTACGATAAGGTCTCATCTATGAATATCCCTTATTGACATGAAATTGCTACCCCATTTCCTTCCTTGCTTTTGTTCATTTTGCAAAAGCAAGACGCCTGTGGATGTATTACCTAGTAATCTGACTAATGAAACTTCATACATTTCTGGCAGTATAATATTATCTTATCACTACATTAGAGGTATTTCAATGAAAGGTACTTTGCACTACAACATGAAATTATGGATTACTAGTATATCACATGGATGACCACACCCATGGTATACGAGTGCACTTCAAACCAATGGAAAGTTGATAAATAGCTCTAGGATTTTCAACAATATTATAATCATTGTATTATCAGAAACCATATCATTTCTGAAGTTCGAAACTGAGCTGAACTGGCACTCATGTGATCAAGATCGTACAATGAGGAATCACGTTCCTCCAAATATTTTGAAAGTGTGGCTTGGGTTCACAATTGACACTAACAGTGTTTTGGGGCTATGCTAGTGTAAGGATTTAGGTTTAATATGTAGTAGTTAAACCACTGCCAGACCGCTGTATGTAAGATAGTGGCGACAATCAAGGCTGATCACAAGTCGCAGATAACTGTGCTCAGCCGTGACTAAGCCATTATCCTCAATACAGGGGTCTGGCAGTGGTTTAACTAACTTATCTACACCAGTGGTGAGTGTTTTTCTCACCCTTTATACGTATTATACAAGCAGGCAGTTTCTTTTGTCTTTCTGCCTAAGTGTGGTTTAATAACAAAAATGGTATCAAAAGCTGTTCTTCCACTAATCACCTGCTCCCTTTGTGTACTTGCAGGCAGGAGCCCGTGGACAGCGCTGGTCAAGATGAAGACGACGACTCGCTCCGCAATGGCGGAGTGGTATCCACCAAGCGGAACAGCGGTGGGGGCGACAGTGATAGTGGGGTGGGGGGTCTTAAGAATGATACCTCCACCCCATCGCTACCCACCTTCACTGGGCGCAACTCCCGGTCTTGGGAGTCCCGACGCACCGGTGGGCGGAAGATCCCATCCCGGAGTGATATCGACGATGAGGTCGTCCGGAGTCATGAACGCGACACTGGAAATGGCACGGGTTCCGGTACGGGCTCGGAGGAGTACCACGGGCGGCGGCACAGTGTGGCTGTGGACAGTACGGGACATTTACGGGTCCCAACGCCGGCCGACAACGCGCTCAGTGGCGGAGACCCCGCAAATGCCCAGTCCGATAGCAACACTTCGAACTATAACAGTATGAACAGCGGTAGCCCAGGCAGTAGCCCGCCTACGGGGACCGCCTCGGGAACCAGAAAGGACGGTAAAGGTACCGCTGGTGGCAGTTCGGGCAACTTACGAGGCTCTCGGCATGCCCCGCAAATCATATACAGCTACTCAGAGGACAGATTACTGGCATCCGACGCCGGAAGTCGGGCCATCATGCCCGGCCTACCTTATTCACCTTATGGGTCACCTTCCGGTTCGCCCCGTCTCCAGCGGCAGCCCACGCGAGAGACACGCAGACTGTCCATCACAGACAGTGATGGTTACACGGTGCTCAACCAGTACAAGCTCAAAGATGAGATTGGCAAGGTTAGCTATTAAGGGTCATCGATTTGGGTCTGCTATAGAATCAAACGTGTCACTATTGGTGGCAGTCACATGTACCAGGCTACTGCTCATTTACAAGCAAAGGGCTGTAGAATGAATATATCACCTATTTGTATTTTTTACTAGTACTAGTTTTGTGACAAATGAAATGATTATATGATGAGTAGAGTCAATATGATGATAGTGATCAAAGGTTCGTGCTGCCTCGGATTCTGGTCAGTGGATTCTGGTGTCTTTTGATATTGCCATTTAAAAGTGTATTATGATGTTTGATTGAACGTGGGTGTAAGTATAAGGTTATTCACATAATAGTATATGAATTATGATAAAAGCACGTGGGTGTGGTCTGGTCCACACCCAACACGTTTTTTCAAAAAGTTCACTGTCCTATTGACATGAGATGACTAATTCTATAACAGTAGATTGTACCTCTTTATTTGATGAGCTGATAATTTGGTAGTTAGGCAGATTGATACATTGTATTATATAAGCTGTCTGACTCGTAATTATCTCCCCAATTATCTAAGTTATATATTTCGCAAGTAGCAAAATTTACCAGTGTTAACAACTAATGAACAAGAAATTAATGAACAAGAAACAAAAGCAAATATGAAATACAATACAGTATAAATCTAAGAAAGTTTTTGCTGAGTTCAAGCTTTTCTCTTGCAGGGTTCTTATGGCATTGTAAAATTAGCATACAACGCAGAGGATGATACACATTACGTAAGTATAACTAGCTATCTAAGTTATCCAACTTCTCTTTCTAAGTATAGATATACTATTAAAAGATCCTTGTTACTCTTACATATGTATTTTTCTTGTACAACCATGACGTGCTTTTTAGAAATGGTCTTGTAATTTTTCCAAATTTAGATTGACCACCATAAATTAGTTGATAAGAATGATGAGATTAATTCCAAGAGAATATTTTTAGCTCAAACACTGAACAACCAGCTGTGTGAACGTTACTTATAACATTATATTTTTCTATTTGCAGGCAATGAAAATTCTGTCCAAAAAGCGGCTCACTAAGAAGGCTGGTTTCTTCAGTGAGTCAATATTCCGTGAGTATTGGGTATGGTTCTATGCTAGCCTCGGGTCCGTGTTGTTGTGCACACAGTCAGTCATCAGACGCAGCATCGTCGTCGTCATCGTCGTCATCGTCAACGTCGCACCCCATATATACATACCACACCCACATCTCCAGCCAAACCGCCTCTACCCGTCTGCATACAAACCATTCCCTTTAGCGGGGTCTCCACTGCGCAATTTTGATTTAAAATTGGAGCCATTCTCATAAAAGTTGAGACAGTGTCTAAAGAGTGATGAATTGAACTCATGAAACATCGCTCGAGCAACTTTCATGAGAATTTGAATATTATGTCAAAATTTCAAAGTGGAGTCCCAGCTATAGTGACCAAACCGTTCCCATAGCGACCAGTGGTAAATAAGTCAAACCTTCAATGTTGACCGTATATCGACCAACCAATCAGCCTATCAACCCAAGCCAACAGCATTAGCATATCATGTCAACCAAACGTTAGCAAAATATTGGATACCCATCGCATATTCAGCCACCACCAATCCCCCATAATGCCCTCTGTGAGGTGAAACCGGAAGTAGAGCTGTACATATTGTTGTTACCTTACCCACAAGATGTTGCACAACTGGCAGAGGTCAATCAAAAGGACTTAGTTAAATAAATTCTGGGTTATGTTAGTTAAAGCAGTAAAGACTTGCAAATGTCTGTTCAAGTAGGGGGGAATTAGTCCAATATTGCCTCTGCTGGTTGTGCTAAATCCACTTCGGAAGTATAGTGGCCTTTAGTTGTTGATATTTATGAGATTTTTATTGCTGTACAATAGTTATTTAAGAAAAGAGTCCTCAGTGAGGAGGGGTATGGGATCAAGAAGGGATTAGATATTGCTTCCAATGCTTACTTTATATTATATGGTGCTGCTGTGTACGAATGATAAACTAGGCATTGCATCTCCCGTCCCTCCTGTAATATTTGAGACTGTGGGCATTGCTTATTGAATATATTACACAAGACATGATCTAATACCTGTAGCTCATAAAGCTACGATACAGAAACCGTGAACTTAATGAAAGTACTAGATTTTTCTAGCTACTAAAATCCCTTATTTATTTCATATAAAACACTTTGAATTTCAATGGATTAGAAATAAGTTAGGCTATATTTAAGTAGCAGCATGAATCCCGAATATATATTTTAGACAAATAGAATATAAAACACAATGCCCTAAAACAATTACAACGACCACCTGCACAATATCAATTTTCCATACTGTGCGCCTAATATAGATTAGATTAACTAAGTTACGATCAGCACTCTCATAATCTATTCTACACATGTATACGTCTGTTAGTTTATATGGCAGTGTAAGCGTAAGCAATAGGAAATAGAAAAAGATAGTGTGGCTATTCGTATTAAAGGTCTTTTTGTTATGAAAATGAAAAAGTACAACATTTATGTGAAGATACAACTTCTGTGTTAACTGTATTGTGCACCATGATAGTTAGTAGAGTAGTACTGTCTTGACCATGTAGTTATTCAGTTACTAACAAATGTGTAATAGTCAACAAAACAGACAATAGAACTAATAAATATCTATCTACAAAGGTGTATAGCATTGCTTAAACTGCAGTGAATGTAATTGTATTTCAAAAGGCCAATCAACGACACCTGAAAATGATAGCGTGTAGATTTGCGAAGTGGTGTGAAGTGCAAAGTACCGCTTACCTAGTTAGTATGGCATGGTCCTGTAGTCTAGAGTTAATACCAATATATAAGTCCTGGTGTACTGTTTATTTCATGTATAACTCCTGTTGGCCAACGGCAGTACACTGTAGCAAAACCAGAAAATGCGATGAGTGTATGACTTTGGGAAATTTGTCTTCAAATTTCCAAAACTGCCACATCTATGCAGGTCTCTGTGATTGTCACTTTTGCTTGATTTAGAAAAAGAATTTGACTTTTATTTCATAGCAATATCGCCTCGGTGGTTTTGAGACTGTAAAACATATATCATCTTCATACACTTGGCTTATCATGTTGGATGGTAAAACGATATGTATTACTCATCATCTATTCAAGACTTTATAGTATAGAAGTCATAATGTCGGATCCAGATATATATATGGTTCAGATAATTACATTAGTATTACATGTACACAGTGGTACAGAACGTACTCTAGTAGGTGGATACTGCCTACCCATATCGTAAAAGAGTTGAGCCACATGTTAGCCTGATACTGTTCAAGATCTGGTAGCTTCCAACAGATGAAAGATGTAGATCTAAGGTACATTACAAAATATACATTTTTGGTAACGTATACCCAAGCATAAAATCAAAGGGTATTTCTTTTATGATAATTACATTTAGTTTCAGTTTATCTTGAAGAAGGGACGTGTAGTTTTATGCCCGGCAGTCGCCCCCAAATATTTTCAGCAACCAATCTTGCAGTTCTGAACATAAATTTAAAGTTTTGTCTAATGCAGATTATGATCCAATAGAGAAAGCTCAAAGATAACACACGGAAATCTAAGGCATAGGCAAGCCATACCCAATGCTATTTATTTTCTTTCTCTTTCTCCTTTCCTTATAAATTGACAAATAGTAAATCTAACATATAACTTAATGCATCGTGTAGCTTTAACCTGAAATACGGCATGAAATCATACATTCCATGTCTAAATGGACTTATTCTGCATGTCCCATACCAGTAATTATTAATGAAAAGCATTATTTCTGAAACCATATAGTAATTATAGTCATTTTTACATTCTTTCACTAATAACATTCATTTTTATTTTAATGCACATTGGGCACTTTCCTTCCTTTACCCTCTATTAGCATTTTACACTGGAATTCCCCTAAAGGCTTGAGGCCATTGTACATGTTCCCTTTCTAGGAAGACCACCTTCTCGATATAAAGGCGCGCAGGTAAAAGAGAATCATCCACTGGAAAGACTGCACCGGGAAATTGCCATCCTAAAGAAGTTGGATCACCCTAATATTGTACGGCTCGTAGAGGTACTAGACGACCCTTTTGAGGATAATCTTTATTTAGGTGAGTACCCTTGATGAATAGTATTCATGATAACAAAATGATTGTTTTCATCATTCTTAGATTCGGCTAATAATCACAAATGATGTCATGGACCAGGTTGGTAAATTTGAAATTACATTGGTGGAACACCTTTTGGTGCACTAGCACACAAATAATATTATTTTACTTACACAGTTGACCAAGGGTGAGATACCATTGGGGTCAATATGGTTAAGAATTGCATGGCCTAGGGTGTGTGGTGTCTGTATTTCAGATAGCTACCACAAAATATGACAGAAGGTGGGAACTCTGATAAAATCGTTTTTTGTATTAACCATTGCCTTTTACTTCAGTGCGAATCTAGTTATATTCATGTGAAGGTTTGGTCTATTTCTGGGTTATCCCTCTGCCTGGGTGTGCCATTGGAGGGATGTGTATAGATTTCAATTTCATTAACACGACACCGGGTTGAGTGGGACGACCACCTTTCTGGTCCACTCACTAATATAATACCCCTGGGCCCTTATCATTTTTGTATCTATCACAACGTCTGCTGATTGGCTGGGGGGCCTATCACGTGACCAGAATGCTTAAGTGTTCATCTGAATCCCGAAACGGCCCTCGCGGTGTGGTAATATACAGTCTTGCCCATGAACGAGCCCCATGGGGCCTCTTCCTTACCACAAAGAGCGATAAAAGGGAACCCCCGCAATAAAGACAATAATGTATCGCGATGATTTGGCCCATACATGGCCAACGTAATAAACGGTCAAGCTATTTGGCTAGGGAATGAAGTACCACGCGTCCTTTGTTATATATGCCATTAATGTCCTTTTTATCTTTTCTGGGAAAGGCCATATAGAAATATTACATGTAAAGTACTAATAAATATCAAGGTAGGCAATTACTACAACATTGCTGGTCAGGATATAGATCAATAAGGAATTTCGCATATATTGCCATGGAATATTCTACTACATAAATATTATGTAAGTGTTTGGTGTGAAATTCAGGCAACTCCCTTATCTAAAAATGGCCTCGGAAACTAATTGTCATGAGGGGGCCATGTCTTGGGTCATTCCGTCCAGACTTGAGATATGGCGGATGCCTATGTGCAAATCTGGACGCTTTTATCAGTTGATGTAGGGATATTTACTAGTGTTATTTTTGCTGAGGTTGGCAAATCCACACTCCTTTCCCAAGATATTGTGTACAGCAGCATTATTAAGTGTCTTAAAATTGCAAAACAGTTGTATTTCTAACTTATTCAATTTCTTCTCTTATCTTGCAGCGTTTGAACTTGTCCCCAGAGGGTAAGTTTATGTTATTCATCTTTTATGCAATGCAAAATTATTTCATCCATAATGCCCTATTACTAGAATAGTACAAAATGTAATACATGTCAATTTATGAAGCTATAAAGCTCGTCTTTCATCTCAATTCCTGAACAAATTGAATTACTTAGGCCCTAACTTTGGTGATGTTTGTCAGTAAATAAAGCACCAAACATTGCCAAAGAGTCTCATAAATTGCAATGAATATATAATTGGTAATAATTATGTTTTATTTAATTAATTTCCTTCGAATAATTAACTCTCTGCTTCCTTGTATCAGGGCTGTGATGGAAGTTCCCACCGCGGAACCATTGTCTGAGGAACAGGCTTGGCAATATTTGCGAGATGTAGTACTCGGCATTGAATATTGTAAGTGCACAACTTGATATTTTTGTCAATTCATATATATAAAACTATAATAATACACTTAAACAAAGCATAAAGTGACATTCGTAGGTCCATCTAGTGTTTAATATAAAGGGAATAAGTATAATGCTAATGAGAACAAGCAATACATGAATGTGTAACATGTTGGGCAGGATTACTAAAATGATGCACTTTCGGTGAAACATACTTTGACTGAGAACGATAGCTGTCTCTTATGTCATTGACCACTATGTTAAATCCTGCTTGTGATATCTTTGGTGTCCTTATTATCTTCAGTGCATAACCAAAAAATCATTCATCGAGACATCAAACCTTCTAATTTGTTACTCAGTGATGATGGGCACATCAAGGTAAGTACATGCATACACCTCTCTATGATTTAAAAAAAGATTCTGACTCTTAATGACCAAATGCAAGACAGGTCTGTTGAGGTTTCAATGCTGGTATTATGCATGACATGATTCCCAGCGATTTATCTTTTATATAGAGGCAGATCCATGTATAAATATGCATAGATAAATGTTATACTGATGTGCTGTGACGCTGAACTTACAATGTAAAATCTACTTACAAATCTTTGCTTCTTCTATTGTGTTAAAGCACATGACAAACAATCATATGAAGCTCACTATCCATCTTTTAAGTCTCCCTCGGGCTGTCATATCAATAACTGAAACATTGAGTGGCATGTGGGACATGTTTATCTCTAAAACATGTGATTGAACTTTGGTTGTTACAGATTGCAGATTTTGGGGTGAGTGATGAGTTTACGGGGTCGGATGCCGTCCTAACGAGTACAGCGGGCACACCAGCCTTTATGGCACCGGAGACACTCAAGGAAGAGAAGGAGGAGTTCTCTGGAAAGGTAAGGAATATAACTGTCTTTCAATGTTATTATTCTGGAAATGAATCTTACATAGATTTTCCTTCTGAACATAATATATTGTCAGTCAATTTCATCGTGGCATCCATCATGAAGCTACTCTTCTTATTCTATTCATGTTATGTTAAAACTTTCTGCCATACCTCCTGCTAAATATAAAGAGATGTACTATTTACCATGATTTCTTTTCTTTTAGGCCTTGGATATATGGGCTATGGGTGTAACCCTATACTGTTTCATTTACGGCACTGTAAGTATACCTTTTTCATACATGTCATTGACATTCATTTTATGTTTAATATGACCTTTTACGAAAAGTAAGTTTAGAGAAAACTTTATCTCATGTCCCCTGAGTATCAAAGTGTTGCTATGGCACACAGTCTTGTGCTTTTCCAAGTAGGGTGTCATATGACCTGCAAGAAAATTAATAGTAATTTTATTGTAGTTATTGATTATTTTTTACTTAGCAGATCTCTTCACTTGTAATGCACTGTGCCATAAACTGTCTAGTGCCCAACTCATGAAATATAAGAAACAAAGTAATAAAATTAATCATACATTATTTTAACTTTTAGTGCCCATTCAGAGATGACTTCATCTTGGCACTTCACAAAAGAATCACCACAGATGAGGTTTACTTCCCAGAGATGTGAGTCACCAATCTTACTATCATATCAATATCTTTCTTAAATGAAAGCAATTAAGAATATAATCATACAGTCACCCCCTGGACTCTAAAGAGAATTGTATGTTCTAGGTCTTTCTGTGTATACATAATATGATCTTTCACTCACGCATGAAGTAACAGAACACCTGTGTCCATAATTATAATATGTTAGTAAAAATAGTCATGTATTATTTCCATTTCACAATAGTATACTCTAGAACATTATCAAGCATAATCTATCAATGACAACCCTATTTTGATAATATTGCATTGTTAAATAACTTACCATGTTCTCCTTTTTCTTAAACACAGACCAAGATGCAGTCGTGATGTGAAGGATTTGATTCTTAAAATGTTGCAGAAAAATCCTAAAAACCGTATCGACCTCAACGGGATTAAAGTGAGTATGAATCTACCTCATTCAAATCCTATCAGATAAGGAGCAATTAGCTGATTACCTCATCATATATTACTTCAAATAAAAAATATGATCGAAAATTATGGGAAAAAAGTTTTAGATAATCAGGCAAATTTAATTCCCAACTTGATTATTGTCTTATAATTATATTAAATGTGTTAATTTCAAAGTTTACGCAGTCTTTTCCCTTATCTTATCATTTATTCCAAATAAAAATAAGTGATCAATTTCGGACATTTCTCCAGCATATATTTGTAACGAAACACCTATCATGTTCACATTAGGCACACCCATGGGTAACAAGAAATGGAACATGTCAAGTAGTACAGAAAGATGAAACAGCGGCGAACACACTAGTCACAGTCACAGAACAAGAGGTGGAAGACTCTGTTAAAATTGTTCCACGGTTAGGAACACTGGTAAGTGCAATAACGTTTTAATGTAGCAAGCGGTTTGAATGAATAGCCAGGCGTTTAGTGAAAATGTTGGGAGATGCATGTAGGAATAGCCAGAAATGTATGATTAATAGGCAATATAATTATGTATTGCCCCTACTGGGGTGATTCACGGCGAGATATCATACTATCATGCATTCAGTCTTGGAATCAAGTTCTACATCTATATATATATATATGTGTGTGTACTTTTATTGCAGGTTTTTGTATTCTTGATGCATATGCGTGTTTTTATATTGAAGTGTTTTTTGGCACATAAACATGTCAACAAAGTATTGTACAGTGATTCCCCACACCAATTAGCTGAACTTTCATGTGAATCATATTTTATCTATGAAGCCAAAATAATGCAATTTTCAGGGACAAACTGTGGCAACAAGAGTTATTGCAACTATAATGTAGTTTGTGTTGCAGGAGGATAAATATTCTATTATTGTTCCAAACTCAGGAGCAGAAAATTAAGCATGGTACTTCTGAACTGATATGAATCAGCAGAATTACATTACATTATGATAAAGCTATTTCAATAATTATACAAAAAACTGTTTTTTTTCCGGGTGGATATCAATACTAAAAAATAAGCCAGCATTCAGCATGAACAATTTTGTTTTTCATTCATGCGAGTATTTGCTGCTTGTGTATTCCAACTACTTCATTTTATTTGAGCCTTTGAAAAAATATACCCCATTTCTACCAATCCAATATGACTTTATTTTGCTCAATACCTTGATTGTGCTGATTTGGTTGCGCTACATTGTACTTATACAGATCCTTGTGAAAAGCATCCTAAGGCAGAAGTCCTTCCGGAATCCATTCAGTCCTAGCCGCGAACTTCGAGATAAGTCTGCGGAGTTTCACCGGCAAGGCAGATCTAACTCTGCCCCAGAATCCTATGACAGTTTATCGAAAAGGTGAGGATTTGCACAAATGGAAACAAAAAAAAGATTATTAGTTGAAAAATGAATCTACAAACCTGCGAATTTTGAGCAGAGCTCAAGACTACACATGCATGAATTCTGCATTGAGATCAGTTGGCATAAATTCGACCAATTTGACTGCACCGCCATTTTATTACTATGCCAACTGCACTAAGGCAGAATCATACTTGTGAATTTGGGGAGGCAGGATATTATAATGAAGTAGGATTTAGTGTACAAGATTCATCAAGTTATTAGTATTAATGACAATGGTGCGTTGGAGGAAAATGTCATTGAAAGGTGGAAAAGGATGCTTTGGGACATATATTGTGAATAACCTGACATATCATGGAGCTACATGGAGCTATCGAACCCCATCTCGCTCTGACCCTTAATTTGCCTTCTATATACACTCAAAACCTGCTCTTATTATGTTTCATTCATTTTCATATGATTTAAAGCATACCTCTATTATTTAACCTATGTCTGTCTTACTTATATCCATGGGTAGATTAGGTATGATTTATTTATGACTATTATGTCCTTTGTTATTATTGTGTTATTTGGAGAAATTGTCATCAGTGTTCACACATGGTTGTAGGGTGATGATGATCGTGCGGGATCGGTGCCCTTCGGTAAGTGCCGCAGATGCTACCAAATATTTTGAAGGCTTTTTGGACTTTTAAAAGTTGGAGCTGAAGTCGGCACAGAGTGTATTTGATGAGAATCTTTGTTAGAATAGATTAATTGTTGCACATTCGTATCTTTGTTGATGGATGATAGACGTCTTGCACAAGTGCAACAATATAATTATAGTGTCGAGTACTTTTTTGAGAAATTCCAAGATGCACATAAGTCTCCATGTGAATTTTGCGGGAAAGTATAGTATACGTTTGTGAAAATTTCACCTTCATTTTTGTTCATATGAAACGGTGCATTTTTTAAACCTAAATTTCAAACTGGGCTGCAGAAAGATATTTTGTGTACTGTGAATCTATTTTTTGAATTATGCACCATCAAATTTATACAACTCATATCATCATAATTATACTGACTTATTTAATGACGGGTCTGCAAAGGCATCTCTAGGGATCTAGAACATCTAGCACACTATCCATTGCCATAGAAACATATCTTAAAGAATAGAGTCACTTTTAATGTTTAAAAGTGCAGTGATTACCACGTAACATGGTTTAAGGGGTGAAGGTTGCACAACCATTGAATCATCATGCATGCCACAAAGGAGGTTGTGGGAGAAACACTTTGATATGGCCTTCCCTAGCATAACTACGCCAAAAATATTACAGGCAAGAAATGTCATGTGGTAAAGCTGCATTCCTGATCAGCTGATGTACCCTTCAAACTCAGATAGTTATATATTCGGCTTGAATAATGCCATTTTGATATATTCAGGCTTGCATTTTGATGACCAAAATATGTCCCTGTAACAACATTATTATTTCACTAATAAATAGTTCAGAAACCCATATTCTGTACGGCTTTGCAAACACGGTGTTTTGCAAACACTCCCATTAGTGAGACATATAGATAAATTATTCTAGTTAGTATTTCATCTGAAACAGGTGTGTTTCATTAGTAAAAATAGAATTGCAGAAGTGCTTTATTCTAGGAACTTGTAGCAGTTCTAGATGTTCATTAATATCTTTTACACACATTCAGTGATATCAATAGAACTAATTTAGTAAGTTTCATAGTGTATTGTGGCTTGTTGTGAGAAGATCATTTTGATAAATCTAATCAAGTATTCAAACATACTAAATATTGAGACTCTGGAAATTTGTCACTATCTAAATATGTAATAAGGGTTTGGACCTTAAATCATTTGACATTTGCTTTTTATAAAGTACAATTCATTATAAAATATCTATGTTTTATATTTGATAAATTGCACTAATCCCATTGTATAAGTTTATATCTGCACCCAAGATGATTTGACAAAACAAAGGTGATCCACTTGTCTTTCTAGCTTGAACAAGGTTTCGGAATATGAAATCATTGCTATTACAGCATCTGAAAGAGTTTACAATAAATTCTGATGTAGTCCTCCTACAGTGTTACACTTCTGATATGTCAATTTCAGTTTTAAAACCATAAGAAAAGTCTTCTCAAACCTTTGTAGCACATATAGGTAACCCTGGTTCTCAATAACTATGCACTGGATGTGTTATCGGTGTCTCCTTAGTGTGCTATGGGGTGGGTACAGGTGGACACAGAGCATTGTTTTCCCAATGTGAGGTCTCAGACTTACTCTTCACTTATTTTTTCTACATATCTATAAACTCATACTTCTGCTTTGTTTAAAAAGCCTGTCATGCAGTTGAGGGCAACAGCAATATACGATGAGCCATGAGTGTGTCTGTTGATATTACAGTATGTCTTCATTTCTCATAATATGACTTGATTTGTCCTATAAACTTAATAAGTACAAAAGGATACTATACCGTCCTAATTTTGTCTATACCCCATACTTATGTGATTATATCTTAATCTAGAAACATACACGTTGGATTAGGCCAAGGCATAAAAATTACATCTGTTTCATTTCAATTGTTTTTGCAGGAAAGTTTCCTTAAGCGAAAGTCCTCTACCCCGAGTGATCGAGCAATAGCGCGAGTAGGGACGGCCACACCTCCCCTGGAGTGACCGTCCACAAGCACTGAGATCATCCTGCCCTGACAACATCCATACGCACACAGGAGGACACTCTGATGTGATGAAGTCAGATATAGGATGTGCAGGCACTTGTAGTATATATGCAGGGATGTGCAAGTACTTGTAGTATATTATACAAGAGGAAAATAAAAGCTATGCATACTCATAACCAGATCTCAGCCATGTGTATAGGAAGCCTAGCACTGGCAGTTATTGATATAGGAGTTGAGACGACACATGATGACCTATTTGTTTAGTAAAGCAGCATATACACTTCTATGAATTATGTCGTCACAACTTCAGTATACAATGCTTCAATTTTGAAAATATTATTATGATCATATCTATATAATTATATCTGATACTTATATTGTATATTACTGTTTCTACTTGTACAGGTTCAGCCAATTTTATTGTACTGTAATGTTTCTTACACACCCTCACACTGCGCCTTGGCATTTTACTATTGCTGCATTGTATACAACTGTTGCATTGTATACAACTGTGCACAGAGCTTTCTAAAGGGTGCAGAATGCATTCGATGCCACATTTACCATGTGGAGTGAATTAATTCAACTCATATCTGCTTCATTTGTACTAAGGTGTTGATCCTCCATCTCATTCCATACTGTAAAGCTTCATCAAGTGTTATTCAATTATTGTGAAAAGTCATCTTTTCTCATTTATATAAATACCTAATTCCCTCACATTATAACAATGGTATGCTAAATGGTGCATGTGTTCCTTGATTTTTAAGGTTTAAGTAGCAATCTCAGTTATGTATCTTCATCCTAATGCTTGGTTGAATATTTCTCGGGCACCTACATTACCGTAAAATACTTTGTCTGTTTCTTGTTGAACCTACCGGTAACGGTGTCTTAATATTTTGTGTAAATATTAACCTATTTATTGTATTTGAGATGGCATTGCCCGTGGTTAGTGTATTAATTATCATAGTTGTTAATGTATTTATTACCATTCCTCTTCTCATTACCATTGCACATTGTTGGTTGATGCAATTTGTGCTCTATATTATGCAATGACATAATTCTTCAATATGTTGTGCAGTCTTACATCATAAACGGTACTGGCATTGCAATGTCCAAGGTTGTTTGAACAAACTCATGTATAATTTCTTATTCACTTGTTGTAACATAATCTCTTCAACATGCTTTGATATAAAAGTGTTTTTTTTTAAGAAACCCACTATTTGTACCATTCAATACGCAAGAACAGTTAAGAAAATCATTTGAGCTATTATCACTATGTAGATATCTAATCATAATAACTGTTATGAATTTACCAAGGATTTACCAAGGACCCTTCTAACCTTACTCTACAGTCAATTTGTTTGTGTTCTGTGTTTTCTGCTGTTAGACTCAGGTGTCTTGTCACAGAGATAATATTTTTTGCATGTAAGAACATCAAGGTATTTTTTTCTCACTGGATGTTGTTTTGAAGTACTAAGGATCCTTAATTTTGGGCATTATCTCAGTAGTTAATACTTTTACTTGTCTATTGTTTTCTATGGTAACTTCTGGTTCTGGTTAGTAATGTATCATTGCTTTGTCAATTTAGATCATAGGTGCTGCATAGTTCAACACAGAAGAAATCACTTTTAAATCTTTTAAATACGTCTCTGCAGATGATGACTGTTTTATGAAATGTAATTTACCCTCCATTCTGTTTAAAGATGAGAAAAACATCATGCAAGAAAAAGAGCCATTAGAACTGCCTTAACCATTGTGTACGTCCTATCTCTGCTGTTCAGAACTTTCAGCTCCACGTCCAGAACCCATATTTATACATATTCATCATAATGTATCTTCATTCTGATTTAGTGTGATCTAATTTGATATTTCTTGCCCTCAGTCTGAAAAATGGTAAAAGCAAATATGTAAATATAAACATGCTTTTCACATTGTTCACATACTGAGAAAAAAACTTTCTTTGATCTCATAAGTCTGTGTTTTAATTACAAGTTAAAGAGTTCTGTTTAAAGTGGTGTGCTCTATATATTTGAAATTGAAGGTATTATGCAATACATCTTTCCTCACCAACTAATCCTGGGCCTAGTGCACTGTGTAATGCAATGTCATCTCATTATGAAGAGTTTGTAATGCACCAGAGAACGGTATTTTTATATTGTATCGATATATATTTCTCTTGATGTCAGTTTTTCGTGTGAACAGGTTCATTTTAATGGAACACTGAATCTTGGTATTGTGCTAAATGCCTGTTGGAGGGTTTTAATTTTAACTCCAAAAGTCCTTTCCAAAGAGTGATGCCTAAATCCTCTTCCCGTTATAAAATGCATTCTTGCTTCATCCTATGATCTATTTATGAACATCTAGCAGTATACCCCCGTATAACACAAAATATGACAACCAACCAATCATGGAGTCTCAGACATAATTATGCGGATTGTTTCTACGTAGATGGAATCAAAGTGACAAGGGAGTAGATGATAGCTTCCCAATGTAGCAGAATGTATGTTTGATCACCAGTGACCGATGGCAAATTGTACAAGCCTGGGTAAAGGTACAGATAGGCATAAAAATGTAGGAACACATCAAAGCACAGTATCATTATACTAAATATCCTAAAGAAATTTAACATAGAACTTTCTATTGCATAAATCAGCTTTCCCCACACCGGTTCTTTCATTTATACATATATCATGTGTGCATGTCTGTTTATTTAAAAAATAAAATACTTGCTTTTATGCATCAATATTAATATTCTTAATAACAAACCCTCACTGAGATATAAAATTAACTAGACATTTTATTTGAAGCTTTTATATTCAATACCAGTTTTGTAGGTAGATAATATTTGGAGGTGAATATTGCAAAAAGGGGATATAAATAATTATCCAAAGCTATGGAAAGGACGATAACTTTATGGTAAAAGAAAGTCGGAAGTTGTTGTAGTCATATTCAGCATAAATGGACATGAAGTTGATTTAGAATAAGGCAGTTGCTATAGAATGATACTGAACGATATTTCCAGTAACTACCTAAAGACCTAATATATTTATAAACTTGTAGATCATTGTTGGTTATTGCATGAAACCGTTATTTTAAATCTTGCAAAAAGATGAGTCTTGCAAAAAGAAAGGCTAGACCTCCACACTGAAGAGGTCAGTCCCATGTAGGGCAGTGAATGCAAAAAGAAAAAAGAGACTGTTTTTTTTTATTCGGAAAGTAACTGCACATAATTAATTGATATGTGTTAAATAAGTCCACTGCATTAGTAAAATTGCATGCTCAATTACTTGAGCATACCATTTTTCCTTTATTTATTCCTTTCTGCAATACTTCAGTTTTGTTAATGGAAGCTTAAATAGAAATTTGTATCATACTTTTCATCAGATGTAGATAATGTAGGCTGGCGAAAGTAGGAACATTCCTCAGTACACAATTATTGATATGAATGTATCTAAAGCTTAAGTTTTCATTCAGCTCTCTACTATAAAAAATATACCTGTATGAAATATATATTTACTGGGTGGTGTATTATACATGATAATTATAGTGAAGAATATAACACGATTTTCAACAGATTAAAAAGTGTGTGTGTGTGAGACTCTATGATTGGTTGTAGAATACTTACAATAGCAGCCTATAAATTTATCATATTGTTGTACGCAATCAATTATAATCCAACTCTATCAGCAATGCATGTGTATCAGATATAACACATAACTTTTAAGATGATCTGATCAATGAAGTTGAATTAAGCTACTCATTTCTTATCATACCATAACTGTGATGATGTAACGATGTTTGGATCTTTGAGACTGTTCTCTAGGTTCTGATATTAACTTGTTTAGCGCTTTGCAATTGATATATAACTATATTGATCTTAACCCTGTTTTAATAAGCATAGTGTCAATATTTTTATGAACTTAAATAATTATTAGTTTGGGCATGAGTCAATAAATGCTTAATTTGTCCAGCCTTCCAATATTTTAAGGTATATATATTTTCGTTTGGGGTTTTCTGTATTTGTTATTCCTGACATATAATGGCTGTCGTTGATAAGGCACATTATGACAGACCCTGCACTATAAATGCGTGGATAATTCACGCTACGGTGGATAAATCCCGCTACTCTGGATATTGCCCAGTCACAGCAGATGACATCAATAAACATTACACTGACTACGAAATGATATCAAAGTTGTTATATTTGACTTTACAAGAGCAGTTATCTGATGGTGGTCGGAGGGTATTATTCTCTATCAGACTCCACCATGCTACCTCTTCATCCAAACAGGTAGTGCCACAGAGTAGCCCTTCGAATTTTTAAGTTCCAAGTATAATTATAATCATATTAAGCACAGAAGATGTTTTGGTTTAGTATCCTGTCACTAGATGGCGTATGTGTGCGGATCAACATAATTCATATTGCAAACACCAAGACCACAACCCGTCTTACACTAACTAGTGTAACTTACAGGCTACAGCATGCACATTAACAAGTGTATTTTCATCCCTGTGCCTATTTCCTTCCTATTAAGTACATTGCCTTAATATAATCAACTATTGATATACTATCTTAACCTCATTGACCTCCTTGGTTGACGTATCCAACCACCACTAGTAGTACTAGTAGTACTACTAGTATCCAACCAGAGGGTAGGGGAAGCCACCATCTACTCTTTCTTTTCACTTATTTAAAACCTGGACAGATCGGGAGATTGATGCTACCCATAAATGATATCACATGCTGTTACGTCCTACATAATACTACTGAATCAATAATGGTTCCCAGAATTACAAAACCCACATTATCGGAAATTTTAATAGAGATTCCCCTAGAAGGGTGCATGGGGAAGATCACACTAAACTACAAGACAAGTTGTGATCAGTACTAGTGAGTAGATGGATATTAACCCTTTCCCTGCAGGCCTTGAAATATGTCATTAGGGACTTAACCACCGCCCCTATGCCATAGGAATATGCAACTTTGCAACTATGTGCTCCCTGGGATAGTGGCTAAGGAGTGAAATAATTTGTATTGGAGACAGAATTTACCCCCTTTCGACAAGGGGATGTAGTATCAATGTTATATAATTTTGGATTGATTCAAAAATTCTTATTCTTTGTTTCATAGCAGGAGCTGTAATTTAGTGGTATTGATGCCCTAGGGTATCAATTTTGCTGCCATACCGCAGCAGCGGTTTTTCAAGGGTATTTTAGATGCTGCCCAGAGACAGCAGCGGCCCTTAAAGCATAATGAGACATGTTACCAATGCCCTCTTGGTAGGCAAAGTTGTTCTGTATCAACGCTCTTTAACAGCAGTTGAACAGAAAGAAATGAACATTATACTTATCTGAGAATCACCATGTGGATGATATATCGTTTAAATTATGAGCAAAGTAATGGGTTCATATTTTTATTTTCTTTATTTTTTCATATTGTATGTTTATACAAACGAACATACTTGTAGGTTGTAACAGTATACGGACCAATATGGCCTAGTTCACAATCAATTAGAATGTTACAAATAAGGCCTGTACTTTTATCTCAGCGGTACTAGCAACGAGCCGTGATTGCATGTAGTAGCTCAAGATGTCTAGAAATAATCCGCCAAAAAGCTAAATTGTGAATTCCTTCATTTTGTTCAGGCCATTGAGGTGAGTCAGAGACATCCTGAATTTGTGAATCATTTTTTGGCCATTATTTTCTACGACATTCATTTTTCCAAAATTAAAAAATAAATAACTAGGAGGATAAAAAAATGAGGTTGTGTTTTATGCTATGGTCGGCTTGTCTGAAACACACATTGTTATTGTAATGCTCACAGTTACACAATAGCGATTTGTCATAGATTGCTCCTAGAACACAGCAGTGATGACTTCGCTGGGTGCAACACACAGCACATCAGGACACTTATTTTTAAATATATGTACAGGGAAAACACCTCACACGTGTGTAGTATCAAATTTTCTCGAAAGATAAATAATAAATTCAAAGGATGGATTATTTCAAAGATTCATTGGGCATGATCATGATAGGTCCCTTAGTGACCCAGCTTTACACAGCCATTATGCATGTAAAGGTTTGGTGGTAGAGTAATAGAGACCCCATGTGAGTAGGGGGGGAACTATATACAATGTACCATACTTTGGCGATATAGGCCTAGCGCCTCTCTCAAAGAAGTGCTAGTATTCTATCAGCGCAGCAGTGGGATGAGTAAAATAGAATCTTGTGTTTATAAGTGGCTCTCTTAGAATCAAAAGCCCCCGCCAAAAAAAGCACCCTGGCACAATATCGCAACAATACGGTATACATGATCATCTTAATGCATAAATCCCACATTCCCTGGATAAAGGCCAAAGCATTTTTTTCAATCGTAGTCAAACCTTAGTCACACCGGTATTCAGCAGAGATCCCATTGATTTCTTAATGCGGAGGATCACATTCTTGATCCGCAGGAAAGGCGAGAGCATACAACACAGGAAAGTTTACAATAAACAAATACAAAAGTGTAGGCTTCTGCCAAATCAGAAGATATTATAGCCGGGATAAGGTATCACCAGGTTATACATGATTTATAGAAGTAGGATCTATAATGTACATGATTTCTAGCAAGATAGCGAATTGCAATACAAAGGAAAATGAAAATAGTAATGATAGCCTCCCGATTTATCTAATTAATCAGCGCTGATACATTGGATTAATTTATCAATATTTAAACATGATAATATATACACTATTAGTGCTACGGTAGTAAATATGCAATGCATGTACAAGTTATTCCAAGAGCACTGCTTCATTATAATCTCAATGAACACATTGTGTTAGATATCATATATCGACATATCTTTTCATTTTCTGCATCTGGAGCATGCATGGTGAAAAGGACATATTTTGACATTAACAAAACAGGCTAAATGGTTTTATCATGCTTTCACGCTGTATGATTTGATCATACATTAATCTGGGAAAGTCAATACACCGTTACCTATTATCAATTCCAGACTGTTGATAGTCTATTTTATGTGGAGAAACAAAGTTACTAGGCTTAAGTACAAGAATGGCCGTTCTCCACACCGCTGTGGAGAAGCTGATTCTCTATGGGGTGTTTCTCCATAATGACATCACTGAAATAGCTATGAAACCATTCTTTAAATGTTGTTTTAAAGTATAATTTATCAACAATTACATAAAATAAACAGAAATCCAGTACAATCAGTCTGAATTCCTAGTTTCTCCACCTTTCAGTTTAGCTCTGCCTCGTGTGATATGATCCAAGGTACCACTCATGGAGAAACCTGTCATTCAGACAGATCATCGTGGACCTTTGTCTATGTAGTTGCGTAGTAGAATCCACTTTATTTTTTTAAATACAAAATTTACTATGCTTAAGCACTGAAACACTGTATTCAATTTCCATAATACATACTAATGTTAGTGTACATGAACAGTAGAATCTACTGCTCGTTTACAGTAGAAACGATTGTAATGAAGAAGAAGCAATATGTACTCAACACAATACCCCATACGTAAATGTAAGAAACAATACAGCACATTTTGAATGGCCCGGACCATCGTGGTCATTAAGCAATTACAATATTAAAACATACACTCAACACAGTTATTAATTAAACAGGGTCTTAGCGAATAACATTATCTATGGTAATAAATGCTACTAAACCATATTAACTGGGGATTTACTCTCGTCTGTGGTATCAATATGTGTTTTTAGTGTATTTGGCTGTTTTTCCAGCTTCATGCAGGCAAGTTGTTCATCTGGGACCTCCAGTCCGGCTGCAAGCCTGTGTTGGGGCATCATTGGGCCCCATCCCGGGGCAGGCCGAAGAAGTTCCCCCAGCAATGTGCTAGTCCAGGGCCATCTAATTGCTTCTCTGAATTTCTGAAATGAGAGGGAGAGAGTTAAGTTGAGTTGAGCATAGACTTATTTCTGTGATAATTTAATACAAATGCGGCTTTTCAAGTCAGCGAATTAGCAAAATTAAAATATAAATTTATGGAGATAGCAGTGTATATTTTGCCAAGGAATATCAAACATCAAACGAGAAACAATAAGCGATCATGTCTTTGAGGCTATATTGTGGATCAACAAGGGAAAAGGGACCTCCGCGGGGGATTTTAAGTAGCTTTGGCCACCAGGGGGCTCCATATAGCCAACAATGTTAAAAATATCATAAAAATTGTTCTATACTACTTTTTGATGGAAAACACAATAAGCTACTTTAGAAAATTCCAACTTTAGTGAAAACCTTCCATATTTGGAATGTAAAAAGAACGTTTTTGGGCCTAAATTGATGTTTTTGCACTTCTTGGTTGCCATGGAAACATAATTTTCATTCTAAATTGAGTTTTTAAATAAATTAGTGATTACAGGCCCTACAAAGATTTCTATGCTGAAAATGGAATGTAAATCTCATTTTAAGATCAAAAGCTGTGACCAAATGTTTGAAAAAGTTTGGATATTTGGGAATTTTCATAATTATGCTAATCAGATAGAGATATCTCTAAAACAAAGTAAGATAGAGCTTATTGGCATTTGAGATTGGACAGTGCCCACACATTTTCAAGGAGCCAGTTCTCAAAAACTAGAAGTGGTACAATGGTCTTATTTGCCATATTAATGGGGGACTTGTAGGTAGGTGCAGGAGCACTATACTATATTTTACACACAGGAGATGGTAGTAGAATAGTAATGGACATTCAGTGTCTCTTTGGCAATGTGGGGGGGGGGGGGGGAAATACTGGTATTTGTGGCTGCTTAATTCTAGTCCTTAGGGAGGGGTCACTTTTGAACAACAGGTGAATTTGAGGGGGGGGGGACCAACATATAATTTGGACCCCTCTTGAGGGGGGTGGGGGAAGATTGCACCCCGTTTTAGCGAAAAAGCCTGCACGTTATTATAGCTCGAAGGGGTCAGCTATGCTTATTTTCAACTTGCCTGAGGGGAGGGGAGAAACAAAATAAATGTTGACCCCTCCCGTGCGGGGGGGGGGGGGGACAAATTTCGGCCCTCTCGCACAAAAATCCACGATCCTCCCCCCCCCCCTCACTCCGTTGTTAGAAAATGACCACTCCCTTAGATGCAATACACACATCACCCAGCTGTACAGCTCCATTGAATTCACATTACAACCATGCACTTTGAGTACTAGTAAAACTCTCCACTTTCCATGGTTCATTAAAACCTTTCAAATTCACATTTATAAATATACAGGCGGTCATACCAAAGCCCACAGAATACAATGTTATCATATTGCAGCACAGTCTTTATCACAGTGTGAATGGGGTAATAAGGAATACAATATCATAATTGATATCTATATAAACAAAATAATGATAAATAGATAATAAAATTTGGATTATAAGTTTATACGATAGAACAATATTACCGTCATAAAAATGTTATCTTACCTGGAAGGACCCTAGGTAGGAGCAGTAGTAGAAGAGCATGTAGCCTGGTATGAAGAGGAGGGGTGCGGTCCCTATAAACAGGCCAAAGGACACCGCCCACAGTGGGTAGGCATTGTTGTTGTAGGTCACTGGACTGTGGTTGATAGCATTGAAGATCAGGATAAACTACAAGGGAAAAGAAAATATGTCAATGAAAAAATACACAGTCATGGCCGTGTGAAATCGATAACACCTTCCAGATGTAAAACAACACCTGTAGGGATATCGTTTAGTAAGTAGGGCTTGGTAGAGTGAGAGGGACACGTTTGACCTTTAATGGGCAAGAGATACATTCACTTCATATAATTAATGTGTTTATATCGCGGGGTATGCATTCTTTCTAAGGCTGTGGACGGCTACCAACAGCATATATGTGATATAAGCATCAATGATATAGAATAATTTATCATAACGTACCGCTGTGATAACAGGGGTCACGAAGTACAGACAGACTTTGTAAAATATACTCGGCTTCGCACCAAGCATTAAACAAATATTATTCTCCAGATTCTTGTAACCTGAAATGAATGAAAGGAAATGACATTTGTTATGAAGTAAATGTTGATCATATAGATATTTATATTCAAGTAGGAATTTGGAATAATTGAAAATTATATTTAGCTGATTTTGAAGGCTTGCCATTAGGGCCAACCAGGATGGAACCTATCCCGTTCATGTGCACAGTGTTCCTTAGTTACAAGTAAACAGGTCGCTTTTTTGCAATGAAATGACCATGAGCTATAGCTGAGGAAGACTCCTTCTGGATGTTTGTATGCGTGTGTACATATAATACAATAACATACTTAATAAATTAGTGTGTGTTTTTGTGTGTTTATTGACCGAAGACATATATGCAGAGACACATGTTATATTGAATTAGTTAGGATGTCATTAATGACAAATTAGCAGTTTTTTCTTTCTAAATTTCGAGACTGGAACTTCACTTGAATTATTCACTTACCGTATACATAGACAAGCACGAGGTTTTCAACGATGGCTATGACGATAAACGTGAAAGTTGCTGAATACCAGTCCAGTAGATTTACGAGATACATGCCACCCTGAAAGATGAAAATCATAATTGTAATTAATCGTCTTTAACTTTAATTTGTTACTTACTACAACTAGTTAATTCATTTATCCTCAAACTATGTCAAAATCTATAGGTGTTGATATTGTCATATATCCAGATCATGAATTTATATTAAGCTTAACTGATTCGCGGACTTCTTTAATTGTAAATGCATTCTTGGCTGTGATCAGGATACGTAATGTGTCATGGATTTGAGCCAAATAAAAATATTTTTTATTCAACACCACTTCATCAAAGAGAAGGCTTATAGGTCTAGACACACTTACTCTTGTGCAGAAGGGGATGCCGGCGATAAAGTAGAGCACACAGATGATGAGCGAGACAATCCACTTCTTTTTCTGTAGTTTTGGCACAGCATCAATCACAGGAATCATAATCAGCTCAATCTGAGCCATCTAAAACCAGACAAAACACATCCGGTTAACATGTGCAAACACTTATATCCCTACGTCTACATTATAACATTGCGACCAATTGATGTACACTGGAGAAAGCCTTCTTTCACTAGGCCAAAGAAAAGGTATGTTTCAAGTAATATGGTCCGAAATCTTAGGGTAGGTACTGTAGGTCAGAATTTTTTACATCTTGAGAGCGCAAGGAATGAGTCACGAATTGCCACATCGTCTTGTGACTCATCAGAATAACTGACTAATTCCTTCAGTAATTAGGAATATCAAAAGGTTGTTTGACCTTCCTCTGAAAGAAAAACAACATTCTTTTTCCTGAAAAGGCCCTTCCTGAAGTCAGATTATTATTCAGACCACTGAAGTCAGTGTTATACTTGAACAAAGATCTGCTGAATTTTTTTTTAAAATGAAGTAAAATTTAAAAAAAGTACTTTGAAATTGAGAAATGCAAGTGTCAGCCCTTTTTGATACTAGGGTCGCGTTACCTCAAACACACCTTTTCCTTTTGGCCCTATCACATGGGCTGGAATTGAATATATATGTTCATGCCATATAATGCATGGTAATGTATACCAGACAGTCACAGTGGGCAGCCGATGTAAATCCCTCCCGCGGATTGACCAACGTGTTTATACAATCATGATTGTTGATAGAGGTCTATTCAAAATGTGTAAGGAATTTTCTAAATCTATGCATCGTGAGAATAGCTGATAGCTTAAATAGGAAATGAATGGGCTTAATCGTCCGAAGTTTCCCAGTGGACGGTGGCCGTCATGTATTTTGGATCTTTGCCAGCGTATAAATAGAATCAATACACTGATAATAATGGGCCTGGAAATGTTAGTCACTACGGACTACGTTTCTATAGTCACTTGAACGTAGAAAAAACGGCTATACCTAGTTAGTCACCTATGTCTTATGTAAGTTAGTCATATAGTCAACCTATAGTGAGCCATTAAGTCGGCTGATTTGGGCTATAATAGTCAAGTGACTATGAATTCAATGGCTTCATGGTCTAAAGTAGTCACTATGACTAATAGATATAGTCAATCATGAGAAATGGGAAAGGCAGGTCAAGGTTCAGCAGGGTAGAGCAAGGCAGAGCAAAGCTATGTAGAGTAGAGCAGGAGAGAGCAAGGCAGAGTAAGGCAGAGCAAAGTAATGGAGAGTAGAGCAAGGTATGGTAAGGCAGAGCCGAGTAATGTAGAGCAGAGCATGGCAGAGCAGGGTAATGTAGAGTATAGTAGGGTAGATCAAGGCAGAAAAAGGCAGGGCAAAACAATGTAGAGCAGGGCAGGGCAGAGCAAGGCAGAGCAGAGTAGTATAGAGTATAGCGGGGTAGATCAAGGCAGTATAAGGCAGAGCAAAACAATGAAGGTTAGAAGAAGGCAGAGCAAAACCGAGTAAGGCAGATCAGAGTAATGTAGAGGAGAGAAGGGCAGAGCAGTGTAATGTAGAGCAAGGTAGCGTAAGGCAGAGCAGAGTAATGTAGATTAGAGACAGGCAGAGTAAGGCAGGGCAAGTCAGAGCAGAGTAATGTATAGTAGAGCAGGACATACCAAGTCAAAGCAGTGTAATGTAGAGCAGAATAGCACAGAACAAGGTCTGCCTTACTCTAACCTACTCTACATTACACTACTCTGCATTACTCTGCCTTGTTCTGTCCTGCTCTATTCTACATTACACTGCTCTGCCTTACTTTGCCCTGCTGTAATCTACATTGCTCTGCTCTGTCCTACTCTACTCTACATTACACTGTTCTGCCTTACTCTGCATTTTATTTACTTTGCCCTGCTTTACTTTATATTGTGCTGCTCTCCCCTACCATACCCCCCTTTACTCTACATTGCTCTGCTCTCCCTTGATCTGCCCTCTTCTACTCTACATTATTTTGCTCTGACTTACTCTGCCTTGATCTACCCTACTATACTCTATGTGCTCTGCTCTGTCTTGCTCTGCCTTGGTCTACTCTTTATAACTTGCTCTGCCTTATTCTGCCTTGCTATGTCCTGCTCTAGGATAGGATGAGGCAGGGCAGGGGAGAGGCTAGGATAGGGCAGGGCAGGAGACAGGCTAGGATAAGGCATGGCAGGGGAAAGCTAGGATAAATCAGGGCAGAGGAGAGGCTAGGATAAGGCAGGCTAGGGGACAGGCTAGGATAAGGCAGGGCAGGGGACAGGCTAGGATAGGTAGAGTAAAGGACAGGCTAGGATAGGGCAGGGCAAGGGACAGGCTATGATAAGGCATGGCAGGGGACAGGCTAGGATAAGGCAGGGCAATGAACATATGAGGAAAAGGCAGGACAGGAGACAGACTAGGATAAGGCAGGGCATGTGACAGGCTAGGATAGCCTAAGGCAGGGCAGGTGACAGTCTAGGATAAAGCAGGGCAGGTGACAGGCTCCTGTGTAGGCCTATCATGCTCTGTCAGTCTAGACATACACGTTTTATGTATTTCTATGTTATCAAAATTTGAACAAATTACCATGATTACTCTATCAAACATGTGAACTCATGCACCCTATAACATCTTAAGTTATCATAGTCAACTGTAACATAACATATAACAAGCAGGAATATCCATAGAACAGTGGTTTAGAAGAGGATGTGCCTACCTGAAGTCCATGGACCATTCAAATTTGAATCCTAACTGTTTCCTGTGCACACATTCCTGTGACATCATCAATTTGTGTGATCCACATATAGTCACTACTGACTATCTTTATGACTAATATGTGACTAAGTTCTATAGTCCCCTGACTACGGGGGTCAAAATATGGTGGTATAGTCACTACTGACTATAGGTATTATTATCAGTGTACTGATACTTACCGAACTGTCGAGTCCTACAGTAAGGAGCATGAAGAAGAATAGGATGGCCCAGAATGGAGCGATTGGCATACGAGCTATGGCCTCCGGGTACGCAATGAACGCCAACCCAGGTCCTGTAAAAATCAGGAATAATTGTAGGAATCAATCGTATTTAACTAAGAACATTGGATGTTTAAGTTTAATGTAGAAATACTTTACAGGATGGCACCTTCTAGATGAAGTCATACCATTAAATTCATTTCAGACATTAATTTTAATATTACACTGATAACAATGGACCTGGAAATGTTAGTCACTACGGAAAACATTTCTATAGTTGTGTGAACGTAGAAAAAATGGCTATACCTAGGCCTATATCTATGTAAGTTAGTCATATAGTCAACCTATAGTCGGTCATTAGCTAAGCTGATTCGGTCTATATAGTCAAGTGTTTATGAAGCTAATGCTTTCATTTTCTAGAAGAGTCACTGTGACTAATAGATATAGTCAATCATGAGGAGGCAGAACAATACAGGACATTAAGTACTGAATGCAGGTCAAGGTTCAGCAGGGCAGAGCAAGGCAGAATAAGGTCCAGCGGTCATGTAGAGTAGAGCAAGGCAGAGCAAGACAAAAAGTAATGTAGAGTAGTTCATGTATATAATTATGTTGCATCAATGTACCAAATAATAATTATGTGCAAAGAGATAGAGAAATGCGAATAAAAAAGAGTATATAGAAATATATAGTATGCAGAACAGAGAGGCCCAAATTTTGAAGTCCATATACCGTGAGAACGTATTACCCGAACTTGCACTGCTGGCCACCGTCCACTGGGGAACTTCATTCAATTGAGCCTGTACATTTCCTATAGCTTCGGCCGATTAGGACCCAGTGGACGGTGGCCATGAGTAATAGTCCATCATTATGCACGGAATGTTTTCTGTATCACCGTTAATGATGGTACAGTATATATACATACAATAGAGGTTTTAGCAGGAAAATACCGTACCGGAGGTCATGACTTCACTGATTGGAAGGTTCAGTTCGTGGGACATGAACCCGATGATGCTGAAAATGACGGCCCCGGCCAGTAACGATGTACCGCTACAGATGCAGGATGACACCACTGCATCTCTGTGTGAAGAAGCGTATGGACTTGTTAGTATGTCATCATCATATCCACTTTGATTACTGCATGGTCTTTAGATATGGATATTAATGGGTGCACCATGATATAAGAATTATATTACATATTATGGAAACAACAGAGAAACATGAGTGTAGGCCTACTACATATTCTATGGTTATAATGATATATTGAAACTATTGAATTGACATTAAACCCAAGTACTGGATCTTAATAATAATAATAAGTTTTGCAAGCATTGGATTCGGAGGATAACTGATGAGGTGGTGTCAAATATCAGCATAATTAGTCAACTTACACGTTACACTTGTTGTGGAACTTGTTGTATGAGCCGTAAACGATGAGACATCCCCAAGCCGGGCCCAGCGAGTAGAATATCTGAGAGGCTGCCTCACCCCACACCTAGTAGTACATGAGAGACATACAGTTATACACGGTTTATTAGCAGTGTCGAATATGTTGCTGCAAATCAATTTCCCAAATAATGGGAAGTCAATTTGATGAAGATGAAAACCATGTGTGTGCAGGCATTCAAAACACCACAATTACCTTCAGAGAAATACATAAACTTACTGCACTCTTATTAAATAAAAGATTCTCCCAAACGCATGTAAAATCACACACAATACTTATTTTATTAGTTGTTTTAATACTCAGACTAACGGATGATGTTGAACCATATAGGAATTAATTATGGGGGACGGGGGTCAAAATGTACTAAGTACACGATTTCTATATCAGCCAGCCACATCGATCAAAATCACAATGTAGACCATCATAAAGTCTAAACTCACCCTGGGTTTGATGAGGTACTCCCACTGAGGTACCACATAGTAGTAGAGGCCCTGGAAGGCTCCGGGTAGGGTCAGGCCGCGCACCAGTAGGATAACCAGGACCAGGTAGGGGAAGGTCGCAGTAAAGTACACCACCTGAAGAGGTCATGAAGAGAAGGATTTGGTCAGAGCTTAAATTTGAATTTCTTTTATTAGCTCTTTAAGGTAATACGGTGTGTGAAAGTGTATTCAGAAGGTTGCGATTTAGGTCACACTGTGATGCATCAAGGCTTAAATTGGAGGATATTGTTGACAAGCTTAATTGGCAATGTGGCATGAAAAATGATGGATATATTTGATATACCCATGGTGGCTTGAATAAAAAATAAGCTAAAATAGGCCCTGGTATTTCAGATGGGAGAGACAGTAAAAGGGAGGTCGATTGTTAAAAATTGGTGAACCCAAATTACAGAGGTCAAGGCAAAACCTTTTATTGCACACAGAGCCCAGCTAAAGCGTTAGTACCCAAACACAGTGTAATTGAGTGAGTGGAGCCATTGATCAGGGTGATCATCACTGTTGTTGGGTATGTTTGTGTGCTGATGGTTATGGTGTGCATGGGAGTTGGTTGGACAGGGGGGATGTGCACCAGTACTGTGAGCCAACTGGGCGGTGATAGCGACTAGTAGTATCTATAATTATGGGTACTTCAATAATGGCACCTACAATAAGCATGTTGTACAACATGAACAAAGGGTTTAGTGACATGTGTAATATACATGTATATACTGTTGGCATGATGACAGTGGCTTAGCATAACAGAGACATGACCATTTTAGAGCAACTTTCAAAATCTAGACCCCTTGGGGAGGGGGGAGCTAAAAATATTTGGACCCCTCTTGGGGGGTGGGGGGTCGGGGCAAAGGATTTCACCCCTTCTTAAATAGTAAAAAAAAAAAGGGTTCCAATAGCTCAATGAAGATAGCCGTGCTCAATTTCAATCGGCTTCAGGGGGGTCCAAAAAGATTTGGAGCCCTCTCGCTGGGGGACCAAAATAAGTTCACCAACCCCCCTGCTGTTATGAAATGACAACTCACTTACCTTTCCAGAGAATTCGATGCCTCTGGCCACGCAGGCGTAGACCAGCATCCAGGCAAGGAGAAAGCAGAGCACCATCTGCCAGCGTACGGGGCCCAAGTCGTCAATACCGGAGGACAGGTCCAGCACATAGCGCCTGCAAGAACACCCCGGTCATAGCTCAATGTTTGCAGACACACCTACTAAAGCAGTTTTATTACATTCTTTAAATTTTAGTTTATATTTTTTATGTTTAATAATATGAGCCATGTGACTCAAACAGAGCATGTACCCAGTGGGCACAAAATTCAGTGCAAAGTTGAATCAATGTTGAAGTAATATTGAATCAACATTGACAACCATCTGTCAATGTTGATTCAATGTTCTGTGCCCACTGGGTACTTGTAGTGTCAACAGCACAATAGGAAGGTATAGCCCTGAGGTCATACTTATTGGAAAAAAGGATTAGAATTTCAGGTAGTATTTTATTATTCCAATACAAGTTATGATATTATATTATATAAGAATCGCGCTCATCCTGCCATACATTATGGAGAATATAAGTAGTTCTTATATAAACTAAATGGTGAACTGTTCAAGGTTAACATGGCATAGTTTTAAGCTGATGGATAAAATATCCCAAAGGTAATTTCCCCCTTTCATAAATCCATATGTTGAATCATCCCATGTCATATAATGCATACATTACCCGAACGCCAAGGCTTGAATGCCATTATAGTGTTGCTTTGTCTTGTAACAATGAAAGGACAACTACATAATTTCAATACATATGGATATTTTATTTCCACTTTCCTTGATCATTTCTTTTGATAGCACGTTAGCTGACTAGATTCATATAGTTGTAAAAGTTGTTCCTTGTTCTTTAGTTGGAGTTTTCGCCTTGCTCAATCAGGGAAGGGGGCGCAAAAATTCTTGGGATTTGTTTTCGTTTTTGTATATTATAAATTATAACAAATTTGCCCAATGTTTGGAATACATTAGATTTTATAACCTACCCAGAGCCTTTCCCACCTTAATTCCGGGCTTTATTCCCAGAAATGCCATATCCTGGCCAACAGAAGATCTGAAATCCTTGGTCAAAACATTAAAAGGAAAATAATAAACAATATAGTATGGAAACCGAAAGGGCATCTAAAGCAGGAAAAGTGGCATCTCTGTGACATATTTCCCTGCATTTATTATTGATGACTTAGTTTCACCAAGGTTCAAAATCTATAACCGGCTGATGTCTATAACTGGCTGACACCTATGACTGGCCGACGTCTCTGACTGTGTTCGGATGACTATAAAGGGGGTGTGATTTATTCCAGTTTTAGGGGGATATCCTGTCCAACAGGGTGTCTCTTGCTAGACGCGCGGCCATAGATGGCAGCCGGTCATGGACGTCAGCTAGTCATAGACGTCAGCCGGTCATAGATTTTAAACCTTATCATTTTGGTGAGACTTATGGGTAATTAAGCTCCATTCTTTTCTAACCAGAATTTTAGCACACTACGCTCATCGGTAGATAAGATCCTGGGGAGTTTCCTCCGAATTTAGTCGATCTACTTTTTAATTTCACAAAGTGTCGAAAATGGTCATGAAATTCATGACTATCCCATAACTTTTTCGAATTTTCAGAACCCAATTGAAGCCAATCAGATAGGGGCAGAGCGGACAGGTAAAAGGCTAGAACTGTTCCTAACTCGAAATACTCCTCTGCTGGCGACGTGGGCTTGGTGGACATGTTCAAGAGGCCTGCAGAGGAAGCAGTCAGGTTCTCCAGCCCTGTCATCGTATAGTTGTAGACAACCGAGTCGGACGCATTCAACTGGATTCCAATCGTCCCGGCAATTGTTGCGTTGCAGGTTGAATTCAAAAGGCCTGCTATGAAAAAAGAGGTTACTTGTTTCCTAACACAAACGAAAGGAGGCTACTACTGGCATACATACACACAGAGACGTATTAGTTGGTAGCAGACATTTCTAGGTGGTATTGGTGGGAAGGTATTTATTTGTGACTTACATTCCTGGGTCCTTTCACGTACAGCGCACGACGGTGTATTCCACGCATTATCGCAGGAGATCCATGGAAGCTCTGATGTCATGGAGGCGAACAGGAAGAAGATCACATAGGCCAGCAATGTGTTGTAATACAGCGATACTACGGCAACCGTTATCACTGTAGTCAGCCCAATACCTGATGAATTTGGGAAATAACAGGAATTAGATAATATTAATAAGAATTTTGGGAAGTTCAACTAACATTTTAAATGCTGTCGAGTGAACAAAGGTAGATCGCTCCTCTGGGATTTCCACCTTTAAATGCTTCAATTATTTTCAAATGATAACCTTTCATAATATTTTATGATATTTGGTCTAATTCCTTTATATATAACAATAATCTTGTCTTTTTCGGGGCTGGAGCTAAAGTGGGGTCGATTTTCATTTGTCTGGTGCGCGATATATCTGTGCTTATTTCCATATAGGATATGTGTGTAACTTTTTAAATCCTTCTTTTACTTGTAAATGGAGAACATTATTATCTATGTAAGAGGCTTTCAGGCGGTTGGTGGTGTCTATTTCCCAAACAGAGATAGTTTTTAGTTGTGTAGTCAGTCAACCATGTATGTATACAAAGGACACCACAGGTGTTCCTTTTGCTTCATGAAACATTCATCAGTGCATGTAAAGCATCAGCAGGCGCCGAGTCTTTCCACTGAATATGTTTTTTAATCTATAACAACAGGGATTCCTTATTCGTACAAAATTCAGAGTTTCAGAAATTGGCATTCTCTTTTCTAAATTAATATATAATTGTAAGTGTCTGCTTACCTTTAAACATTGGGCTGAGTTTCCAGACGGCTACCACCCCAAGGGAGGCATACTGCCCGATGGCCAGCTCCAAGAAGTAGAGTGGTACACCGACCAGGAACAGCATGATGAAGTAGGGGATAAGGAAGGCCCCTGTAGCAAAGGATTAACACCATTAGTATGATTATTATAATATTAAAGAAAAAATAGTTTACATTAGATTGAAGTGACATAGCGTTGGGGGTTCACCTCATTTTCTAAATGAGAAGAGAGACATTGAGTAAGATGATAACAAATACCAAAATGATCTGCATTCACACAGAAAAGTAAAAGTGTCAACTGTGTCTCCCACATGGCTCTGGTAAACTAGAGAGTCAAACTGCTAATGACTCTGCTTATATGAAGGGTCAAATTAAGCTGACTCTGTACGATCAGTGTTAACTCAAATTGACTCTGTATTATCAGAGTCAACTCAAGTCGGCCCTGCATGTAAGCAGAGTCATTAGCAGTTTGACTCTCCAGGAGGGAGACATAGGTGACACCTTTACTTTTCTGTTTGAATTGTGACCAGGCGGATAGACCTACTAGTAGTTGGAAGAGCAGCGGCTGGACACATAATTATGTGACATTTACTGGAAAAAGGGACCTTAGTGCCTCCTGCACTAAGGGCCTGTTTCGCAGATCGTGTCCCACACATCACCTGATCAAACTTGCCCCGTCCATTCCTGTAGCGGAGATGGGGAGGGGGGGGGACATGTTAAACTCACCCCCCCCCCAAAAAAAAAAAATAAAATCAAAAAAAAATCGTGTAGCAGAGATATGGGACGATGTTTAACTCACACCCTCCGTTTCTGTAGCAGAGATAGGGAACATTTTATGTTAAACTTACCTCCTCCATTCCTGTAGCAGAGATAGGGGAACCGCCACACATTGCCGAAGCCGACACAGAAGCCGACCACAGACAGGATAAACTCCACCTTGTTCCCCCAGTTACCGCGAATCGTGTTCTTGTCATCCTGAGAGGAGCCCCCAGAAGAGGAGGCATCCTTCTCAACCTGCAGACATACAATGTAAAATGTGAATAGTTAATTTGATATAGTGTTAATATTGATATTGGTCAAAGAAATGTTACATATTTTGTAAGTCTTTCATTGTGCCTAAGAAATGACAAGAACAGAAAAAGAGAACTTGCAAGGACGTCACACTCATCCCGCTTTTCAGAATTACAACTCAAATATCCTAGATATATAATTGTATTCATGATGTGATCTTAGATAAGGCCAAAAAAAAAGGTTTGTTTCAGGTAACATGGGCAGAAAATGTAGGGTCGGTAGGTCGGTTGTTTTTTTTAAACTTTGTTTTTAAACTTGAAAGTACTGGCCAGCCTCTCCAGAGACCCTAAAATTGAACAAAAAAGGGTAAAAATAGGGGGAAAAATTCAAAATTGCATAGAAAAAAGGGTAGGGTCGGCCCTGTTTTGGTAGGGTCGGTCGGATGACCTGAAACAAACATTTTTTTCTTTAGGCCTAACTGGTATTGAAATAAATCAATGAACATTGGCGTTTTTGTACAAGGGCTGGTCTCATTTCTCAAACGGAAATAGTTTTTAGTTGTGTAGTCAGTTAACCATGTATGCTTACAGAATATATCACAGGTTTTCCTTTTGCTTCATGAAACCTTGATGAATGCATGTGAAGCATCAGCAGGCGCCGAGTCGGTCCATTGAATATGCTTTTCAATTTATAGCAACGTAGATTCCTCATTCACACAAAATTCAGGGTTTCAGAAAATTGGCATTGTCTTCTCTAAAGAAGGGCTGGTCTCATTTAAGAGCCACGGTTGGTGGACAACTAAATCAATAAAGGCCTGGCCAGCTGATATGTGATTTAGGCAGCGAAAATGTACCTTATGGGTCCCTGCCTAAACCATCAGAAAATGATGTTTAATCAATGCGGGGGAGGAAAAATGCGAGTGAATTTCCTACATATGCTCATAGAACAGCAAATAATTGTCCGATCCCCACAATTTTAACAGTTTTGCAAAGCTAAGGGCATCGTGTTTGAGGGCCACGTGATCAGTTCAGTAAAAAGTAGAGAATATTCCCTTTCCAACGCTGCAAATCCCGAGTCAATCGGACCAGTGGTTGCTGAAATATCGCGATTTGAAGTTTTCGGGTGGGAAGTGAATATTCTTCCCTTTCTTTATTGGTGCAGAACACATTAAATTGTATCCCGCAAACCGTTAGCCTTAGAGACATGGGAGTGGGTGCAAATTGAAGCCTGTCGCTAGGGCTATCAGTCAGGGGGGGGGGGGGTGGTGTCAGGCAGGAGTTGGGAGCTTGACCCTCCAGCCCAAACCTATTTTCGGCCATCCAACTATTACAAACTGCAGGGAATTTGACCCTTTTGGTCCGTCAAACAGAATTGAGTCAAGCCGGGGCTAAACTTTGAAGAGCCTCAAAAGGCTCTTTGGCAGGAGAACAAGTATCCCTTATGTTCGGGTACCGACCCATGGATCAGCGAATAATGACCCGAATCCCATAATAGAAGTGGTTTTGGAGAGCCAAGACAGTCTGCTTTGAGAATAAAACAAAACACGAAAATCGATATTTGGACACATAAGGTACATATTGGCTGCCTAGGTCACATATAGTATTTTTATTTTATTTTGTAATGCGTATTGATTCATCAGATGATTTTCAAAATACAACAAACAAAAATTACATGTGAACTTCATTGCGTTACATATCCAAGTTTGTTAAAATGTATCGGGTCTAGTGCCCTTCACTTGTTGTTAATGCTATGTTGACAATAAACAATATTACCAATATTATACAACAAAACGGTGTCTGGTGGGCACGTTTAGAATAAATGGTCAATGGTCATATAAGTATACATAGATGACTTGATAATAAACTTTGAATGAACCATGCAACTCATTACCAGATTACCAGTATGCCTAACTAATTATGTGGTTTTTTTTCCGGAAACAGCCAATCGATAGTGCACCGTCCCCTTAGCGACTATCCTAAGTGAAACGGTCTGAATATTTAATTATCAGTGTGGGTTTGGCCAAAAGCATCAATTCTGGCTAGGTAACAAGTGGAAATTTCCGCTTCTCTGTGACATGCTATTGCTTTTTACAAGCGTAGAAAGGTTAGCGCAAATACAAACTAATTTATCATAGTCAAGAAAAATATGCAGGTGGATACACTACTAAACCACAAACGTTTATGTGCTAATTAGCTTCACAATTAGTTATCTTAATTCGGGTAGAATAAAGCTGAACTCATCAGTCATCTTTATTCGGCCAGAATAAGATAACTTGATATCAGCCCTCTTTATTCAGGCTCGAACAAAGGGGGCTAATCATGAAACAATGAGAATAAATCATCCCGCATTATGTTCAGGATTCAGGACAGCTATTTCAAAGTTATGTATGTCTCCCATCAATTGCCTTCTTAATTGCTGCGGGTTTTAAAGTGATCTACACGAACTGTACCCAGGCCAAATAGCATGAATAGCTATTTGAAGGCCAGCATACAAAATTGTATGGAGATGTTAAAGTTTTAATGCCCGTAAGGTTTTGCATATATGTCATAGCCAGCATGGGAACTATATGCCCGCATTAACACATAACAAGTCATATACCAGGGCCGTATGAAGAAAATCTGCACTGGTTCGACGGGGATGGGGGGGTGGAGGGGTGGGGGTCTGATTTGGTGGGGGGGGGGGGGGGTTGGGGTAGACCCCATCCTCTGGCTCACATCCCGACATTTCAATGCGATCTCATAGGGGAGATGCTGTTTGGGATATTGTATCACACGTACAGTAGTCCAGGCAATCTAGCTGATTTTAGGGCCAAACCTCAAACAAATTGCAACAAAAGGTTTTTCACCACAATGCATTTCTATGAAGTCCCTAGAATGACATACTAAAAGTCCTAAGAGTTCCGGGTTGGGGAACACAGCTAAATCCAAGATGGCTGCCAAAAAGGATATCGATTTTAGACTTTTTGCTCTAGATTCTTTATTTATCAAAGGAAGTGGTTGTGTAATAGCTCAAAATGATGGTATTGATGAGAACAATTTATCTAGAAAGGGACATCCAATGCAGATTGTCATTGGAGACCCTTTAAATCCAAGATGGCTGCCAAAAAGGGTATCGATTTTAGACTTTCTGCTCTAGAATCTTTATTTATCAAAGGAAGTGGCTGTGTAATAGCTCAAAATGATGGTATTGATGAGAACAATCCATCTAGAAAGGGAGAGCCACTGCAGATTGTCATTGGAGACTCTTTAAATCCAAAATGGCTGCCAAAAAGGGCATTGATTTTATACTTTTTCAATCTAAAATCATTATTTATCAAAGAAATTGGTTGTACAATAGCTCAAAATAATTAAGTTGTGTGTTGAGCAATATGGTATCAATTAGAAACAAATGTTTATGATTACATGTGTATTTGCATGTTTCATCATGAATCAAATTACTAGCTATTGTTACAGAACTAATTACTTAAAGGGAATAAACCCTAAAAACCCGTAGAACCCCGACTTTAAGACGACCATATTTTGGGATTTATTTTCCCTAACTAGGGGTTCGTCTTAAAGGTGGGGTTTTACGGTATGTCTATTTTTTTTTCATCTGTTAATGGCAAAATGAGATTGTATTAAACTCTTTCCAGCCACATCTATAACAGTTTAAACTCCCTAGAATATGACAGATTGAGGCCCAAAAAACAGCAGTATTGATATTTGGGTTTATATTGGGGTTAAAATTAAAATCGGCATTTGTGATACATGTTTACAACTGACTGATTTGCAATCAGTATGTAATTTCCTATCATATGGTACCATAATAACAGGTTGTATCTGTTCAAAACATTTGTTTGTGCTCAGGATGATATTATTTCATAGCAAAAATGCCCTCCTCAATAGCTCTTAATAGCTAGTTTATGTCTAGGCATCAATATAGGCAGACCCCTTAGGTTCCAGGTATTCTTCCTATAGTAGGGACTTCAGTAAAGTTCAAGAATATTTACATGATCAATTCTTTTTCTTCTATGGTGTAGAAGGTGAGAAATGTAATCCAAATCTTATGGGATTTTCCCTCTATCTATCATAGAACCCAGGCAATCATCAAATACGTGCCAATAAAATCCACCAAGCTCCCCTAGTACATTCTCTATATAATTGTTGTCAAATGTTGGAGTTATTAGTGGTAGGGGAGGGTGTTTTTGGTCATGGTTGAGCGGAGCTGGTATTTGGGAAGTAGTTATGTAAGGGTTTGAAGGGCATTTGGATTACTAGGCAGGCTAGGCTGTGATTGACAGACTCTGTTAACATGATTACCCAATCACCTCAGTGGGTGTGAGTAGAGAGTACACCACTTGCCTTAATGACCCAATCATAATTATTATGATGTTATTGTATGGGAACAGGTAAGAGCATCCTCTGATTGCTTCAATTTTTTTTAAATCATACAGCAACATATTGGATCATATTACAATCCCAAAAGGAGCCATCAGGATTCATAACTTCAACTTCTGTTTATGATAAAATCTATTACATCACCAATAAAATTGGTAACTTCTCTTAGATGCAGTCACTTATCATAGGTATGGCTAGATATGCCTTTCTCTTGACTGCATTTCTGATAGCCTAACAGTAATTATCAAAATGTCACCCTCTAAGAGGGCAGGCTCATAACAGTGTCTGACGCAGCTGCACCACAATGCAGACATGCAGTGTGCACTGTGCACAGGGGCTCACCTAGAGGTCTCTGGAGTCCCTACCCATAGTAAATGATAAATCACATAGATTATAGACTGTTGGCATAGTGAATATAGGCTCACTAAAATATTAGCATCCTCCCTTTAGCTTGGGATGAATATCTGCAAAGCATATTGAAACTATCATAATCTAATCCAGAGTTCATGTTGAGCATATACTTTTGATTTTCAGCTTGGATATGACTGACTGTTCAGCTCATCATAATTCAAACAAGTTAGTCCATGAAGTATGTTATTCAGGAGGGGCTGTTCAAGAGCTTGAATTTAAATATTGCAGAATATAATTATGATCTGGTACATCATCACAAATTGCCATAGGTCTACTAAGAGGGTGATGGAGAAATGGGGCTTCTTTTGGGTCATGGTCAACATACCATTTATGTGTGACAATGAACAGACAAGCAGAAATGCCTGTATCCCTTGTGACCTAACCATCTTTCTTTGATTTCATCGTATGCAAACTATATACAAGAAGTGCTTCTTGTATGTATTTCCCTAGACTCATTGAAACCCCTCAATAAATGTGATTGCTGTGGCCAGTCCGCATCCACTTCTGGAATGCTGGTAGGTTCTCCTCCAAAAACGTCCTACATCCTTAAAATTCTCTTTGTTTATTTCATGTGCCTGGTCTATTAACATTGTGAAAACCTATATTTCAGTATTTTGTACCATCCATCCACTTTCTGTAAACTAATATTACAAGGAAAGCTCTCCTGCATGGTGAAAATGTGGCATTATATTGATGGTTTAACCCTTTCCCTGCCGATACTGCATATATGCAGTACCACTGTAAAACCGATACTGCATATATGCAGTACTGTATTTTAGTACCCAAAAACCGATACTGCATATATGCAGTACCAGGGCACTATCTGTAGTGTAGTGCCGGTTTTAATAGGACATATTCATCTGCAATGCCCCCGGTGGTTGGGAACAATTTTTCAAAAGTAAAGCGGCAGGAACCATGCTATATCTATAATGCACAAAGACAAATTGTCTTTGTCCATTGTAATCAGACATTGTTTCCCAAGGGATAATAGGGGTTACTAAACTTCAGCTACTGGTATCTGAGAGTTTCTGTTTTGAATAATTGGTGGGGCAAATATAGACATTCCTTGATGAAAAACATATTGACCATTATTTAATGAAACTATATTTACATAATACTTAGGCCTTAATCCTATTGGTGAAAGAGGATGCTAACCCCATTGAGGGTTTGATATATAATTTACATATGGTTTCATGATATTTTGAATTCTTCTATGTGATTGCAGTTCAAATACTATCTACATAATAGATTGTAGTTATAGGGTTCACCTTGACCTCTGCCATTGCTCACAGGAATATCTAAAAGGTGCCAGGTGCTTGAACTCTCTGTTCTCTGTTGCTTTGTCATATCTCAAATCGGCAACTGTGACTCTGGTGTTCAACATACACAAATAATCCATGCATATATTGTTGCATACTCACAACGCCAATTGCCTCTTGGATTAGGAAATAATCATTTCATAATGAAATATTCAAAAATTATATATATTATTTGGTTACTGTTGTTGGTATATTGGTAAAGCACAATAGCATAGGTTCTCCTGTCACTGCTATCATTTTGAGGTATTACACAACCAATTTCAAATGATTTTAGATTGAAAAGTATAAGACTAAATGTCATGAATCGTCTGGATTTGAGCTGCCAGGGGGCTCAAAAGTAAATGTTTGAATAGGGTTTCAACATTTTTTATACAAATGGTATAGTCGTTGGGATAATAGACCATATATTTGGGTAGGTTAAACATCATTATTAAATCTACAGTACAGGGTCATATGTAGGTGCATGTAGACACGACTGAGCCCTCTTTATAAAGTGTAGGAATTTAATATGTATCTGGGATAATTCCCTATGAAAAATGGTGCATTTTATAGGGTTTTTGTACTAGAATGGCTACTATAAGGTAGGAATTGACTGTACATGGTTTGGAGCATGTTATATTGATTGAAAGGTTTATAAGGAGGGCTCAGTCGTGTCTATGGTGATAACTGGTGTATACCAAAGTATTCTGAGCTATAAGCCAAAATTACCCGGAATTTTTTTTTTAAGTATGAATAATACATTCTAAGTTATAAAAGAAATAACTTGAGATGTGCATTATGTTTCCCCTTAGTGTCTTTTCATCAAAGGGCTCAGTCCTGTCTATTCGGGCTCAGTCGTGTCTATGGTCAAACTACCCCTGGAACATGGTCAAAAGTCAATGGGCTCTACAGGATATGCTATTTGAGGTAGACTTACAATTTTTTTTATTGTATAGGTACATAATTTATGCTTTTTCTGCAATAGCTTTATTGTGTTCATACTACATTTATATTTAGGTAGGGCCATGTTTTGTTTGGGCTCAGTCGTGTCTATGCAAAACTACCCCAGCATTTTTGACCATACATAATATTTATCAAACATATGACATAGGCCTAAATGGTCTTAAAATGTTCCGTACCATATAGGGGAACTGGCAAAAAAAAGAGTGCAGATAGCTCTATTTATAGAGGGGTACTTACAGCATAATGTAAAATTATTTTGTTTTATTCTCAAAAAAGGCCAATTTTTGGGTGTTTTTGCCCCCCTAGCCCCCTAGATAAGTGTCTGACATAGGTGAAACCATGGTTACCCTCGTAGATCTATCCAAGCCCGATCATACTAGACCAAAAAGATAACTTTATATGACATTTGGAACATTTTATTGATTGGAGAAGGAAAAAAGTTCAAATCAGGACGATCTGTGACATTTAGTCATAAAATCGATGCCCTTTTTGGCAGCCATTTTGGATTTAAAGAGTAACCAATGACAATCTGCAGTGGCTCTTTCTTTCTAGATGGATTGTTCTCATCAATGCCATCATTTTGAGGTATTACACAACCACTTCCTTTGATAAATAAAGAATCTAGAGCAAAAAGTCTAAAATCGATACCCTTTTTGGCAGCCATCTTGGATTTAAAGGGTCTCCAATGACAATCTGCATTGGATGTCCCTTTCTAGATAAATTGTTCTCATCAATACCATCATTTTGAGCTATTAGACAACCACTTCCTTTGATAAATAAAGATTCTAGAGCAGAAAGTCTAAAATCGATACCCTTTTTGGCAGCCATCTTGGATTTATAGGGTCTGCAATGACAATCTGCATTGGATGTCCCTTTCTAGATAAATTGTTCTCATTAATACCATCATTTTGAGCTACTACACAACCACTTCCTTTGATAAATAAAGATTCTAGAGCAAAAAGTCTAAAATCGATACCCTTTTTGGCAGCCATATTGGATTTAGCAGTGTTCCCCAACTTGGAACTCTTAGGACTTTTAGTATGTCATTCTAGGGACTTCATAGAAATGCATTGTGGTGAAAAACCTTTTGTTGCAATTTGTTTGACCTCAAACCTTAGTTTGCCTGGACTACAGGGTGTCGGCAAATTGTTTAGTTCTGTGATTGGGTGTAGTTGATAACTTGGATTACAGGCTTTTTAAAATCCCCCGTTCGGGCTAATCCAAGTTATCAGAATAAAACGGCCTTAGTGGTAATGAAAGAAAAAGAAAGCCACAATTAGGGTTATATTTCAACATCATATGATTTACGTCTAAATAATGATACAAAGAGCATTTATTTAGAAAAATTCTAACCATAACTTCAGTATCACAGATCAATCAAAACGTTCAATATTCACTTCACATCACATCAGTTCTTGACCTTGTATACAAACCATATGTATGTCACGATTTCCTGGTTCAGGTTTGTCCTATAGATAAGCACCCCAGGCTATCATGATAATGTTGTTCCTTTGATCTCTGGGGCTCCCCAAAACCAAATGATAGATGTATTCCCTTTGTTAGTATCCCAATAAATGATCCTAAGCATTACCCTTCGATATCGGTGAGATTTATACATTACCTATCTCTACAATAGTGGGACAGAAAGACTTTGGTAGCTATAGCAACAACGACAACACTATCTAAATACATGTAAACATATCCATCAGGATACCAATTAATAATTTAACACGACTGTCAGGGTACCAATGAATAATATAATACGACTGTTGTTCTGTAGCATTTTCAAAACATGAACATTGGTCAGTCCCCTCCTATGTCACCAAATCTTCACATTGTACTATCTTTCTGTTCAGTCCTCATGGCTCTTTCCCGCCGACTTTAATCAAGGTTTAAATGTAGGATATGATATGGCAAAATATAAACCTGTGTGGACTTTGGGCATTTTAATTATTCACATCGCTTTATTTGGCCGAATAAAATTATAGCCCCAAATAAACGTCAGAGCCAGGAGGGGAGTAGCTGGAAAAGATGTTTTTCTCACTAGTAGATCTGCCATGCCTTTGAGAGCCGTGATTGTTGATTGAAAGCAAATCTTTTGACATCTTACACACTAATCCAAACCCCAGTCTACAGCAGTTTGCCACATACCTATTCATGGGACGATAACGCTGAGAGGGAGGCCTACGGGTGAATTGAAAATTGGGCAACATCAAAATTATCGAAGGGCACCTTTTTTAGGTCAGATTTAGGGGAAGGTTGCCTAAATTGGATCGGCTCGTAAATTGGACCATCCCTGTTTTCCTTAGTTACACTAATTGGAACAAAATTTCAGTAATGCAACATTTTGGGTAATTCCAAGTATATTGTCAACAAGTAATTTTTTTGTGAGAAGGGGTCAGTAAAATGGTTCTTTCTAGGCTAATTAATTTTGGGCCCTCCTGATCTTAATTTTATAGTTGTTTACTTAAGCCCTCCCCGTTGCTAGGAAACAGTATTTGGAACAAAATCCCTTCAGATAGTAAGAAGTAATATTTTATTATTGGGTAATAATTAAAAAAAGAAAATCACTGATAGGCTTTGGGAGAGAGAAAGTTGATGATAGATATGACAAGGCGCCTAAATTGGACCACAAGAAGTTTCCATAATTGGACCGGGTCCAATTATGGAAACTGGCAATTTTTGACTGGCAGGAGTAAAAAATTAGACCCCGAAAAAAATTCTCCCCAGAATATCTTGCCATCTGTTGTTAAAAGATGAGCACTCCCTTAGGGCATTTGAGTCACATACAAGCTGTTGCTGTAATTAACAGGACCTATCTATGAATCTAGGGAGTAAAAAAACAAAAAAAAACTTTTTTACGATTAGAAGGCCTTCATATTATTTTCATTTTCAAATTACTAGAAATAAATGCTACACAGCAAAGTTTTCTTAGGGGGTTCAATTTTGGCAACCTTCCCCATGCTAGGTTGCCAAATTGCAACCTAACAAAAGTAATACCATTACATAAACCTGTGTACTAAAGATCCAATCCCCAGGGGCCTATAACGGGGTAGGCCTATATCCGATCAAACCACAGAGTTTTTTTAAATAGTTTTATTGACCACATTTCATATAAACAAATACGATCCTCCAATGGGGTCATGAGTAAACAGGACGGTACAAATATGTTATGCAAGTAGTGTGTGAAGATAAATAAATAAAATTATAATGAAATACAACTAAGTCTCTTCAGTGTTCTTGTTAGTGTCAGATCCGTATTGTTCTATAAAATAAAGTCTCATTGATGATTTACAAGGAAGTGACTTCAATAGAATGCTATTTATGTCTATGGATCAAACAGACCAAGCTCTATAGAAAAGGTTGGTTGAACCTTGCGTGGCTGGTCATTGTGAGTTGTATGCCTCAGCTATACATGTCCGGGCAGGGCTCGGCAGGGCTAGCTCTAAGAACATGTATAGAACCCGCGGGGGTGGGGGGCCCTCCCTCAGATTTGAATAATATATGTCAACTCGATTCCAAGGGAAAGGGTCCATTTTGGACTCTTGGCTTGAGCCCGTGAGGACCCTTTATAAGGGGTACTTTTTAAGCAAATCTAGGGGAAAAGGGGAACATTGTTATACCTTGATAGCTGTTTAAAGCATAAGTTTGACGTTTTTAACTATGATATTTCTTGATCACTCTTCATGTGGGTATTTCTGTAAGGGTCACCCATGAATAGGGCATATTTTAGTACATGATGGCTATATGAATGATAAAGGGTGCCCCCCTCCCCCGGGGTATAGAACCTCCTAAATACAGCAGATAATAGGAGATTGCTCAGGCGTACCTTGTATTGGTCATGCAACCAACTTTGTGAGGGCTTTGTACGAAACGCTTTGTACAGCCCAGTCGGCCCATTACAGTTCATTCGGCCCCTGCGGACCTTACGCTTGAATTTGCCAAGCTATATACACACAAGGACAATCCACACAGAAGTCTCCTTATAGCAGAACATAAAAAGTTAAAGTGGCAATATCTATTTTTTTAAATTTTCTAATACTTTACTTTAATTTTTACTTTAAAAGTGTCCAAACAGGATAATAGTACAGTATTCAGGCAATGGGGGACAGTCTAGTATTAGATAACAAAAACAGTTCAATAATTTTACTGTTTATTTTCAATGGGGGAATTAAGTTTTGCATGATGATATTACTAATTGACCATAATTATATTGGGGACATTGGATAAAAAGAATAACAGAATGATAGGGAATGGGAAGGAAGGGAGTAGATAGGAACCAACGTACGGTACATTCTGGCACATTTTTGAGCAAATTTATTTTTGACCCCCAATCATCGGATGTACTAACTTTAAAGAATCTATAAAACCGCTTGACAGAGCCAAATGAAATAAGGTGTAAATGTGTAGGCAGATGGATTCAGTTATTTTGGGGCATTAGAGGCCTAGGGGAATAACCTACAGGTTCATGTGAATTGTGTCTCCTTACCATTTCCCTCAACTATATGGTACAGAAATACAGTTTGGGAACGACTTTATTTTATCAGAGTCATTGCATATTGATATCATGAACTGTCTCATCAAAACATAAGAAAACGTTCAAAAATGAAATTATCCAAATTTCGGACACTTTTCTGCAGATCAACGTTTCCTATTCTGCACCAGCGGGATGCAGTTGTTCTATCGTGTGAGACTTATTGCTGAAGTTGATTCCTCGCATGTAAATAATCGGCGTTTTTATGGGCCATAACCTTCTTGAAAGTTGAATGAGTGAGTTTTCCTAATTATCACCTTCCATATTGGGGGAGTGGTTAGGACACTGGCCTACCAATCCCGCTACCAATCCAAGGGTCGTGACTTGGAATCAATGGCATGGTTATTTGGTTCACACACCAATTTGAAATGCTTTATTTTTTTGGTTGGTCGAAAATTGCGATAGTATATAATTCAGTTATAAAGATCCTTTACACAAAATGATTATCTATATGGTTATCTGATTTTGTATGAATCAATTTTTTTGTATGTTCTACTACCTTTTTTGACCAACTGGGACATGGAATAAAAATATGTATTTCTAATGGCCGCCGTCTACTGGGGAACTTTGGATGTGCATATGACTCTTTTTACCTATAGGCTATGTATTGTTTTATTATGTAAAAACTGCAATTTTGCATTGTTTTAAACCTCTAGCTTCCTTTAGTTATTCTCCCACATAGGTAAAACCATGGACAGGGTCTTATTGTATGCTAGATAATGACCACGTGGGGGCAGAATGGTGACTCACTTTCAGACCGGTTTAGGACTGGCATATGGCAGGTGAGACTTCAAACTGACTACTTTTGAGTAACTGCCCCCAACGTTTTTAGCTTTGCTGTGTCTGGGCTGAGAAGTCTACAGTCCTTCAATGATCCTTCCCAGGTAATAATTGGGAAAATGTGCATGTCTTTATTCTATGTACTCTGGATAAAGTAGAAAAACTTTTATTGGCAGACGTCTCAGCCTCCATATCAACAAATCAAACATGACTGGATGACCTAGCAACCTAGTGACACTAACGAGAAGAGTGCATCCGTACTGTCTTCTTGGACTGACCTTTTAACCCCATAGGTTTACCAATCTATCAAGGTCTAGTAGCTCTAAGTTAGTCGAAGTAATCTATTTTTAATCTACCAGACTATTTTATAAACCTTTCAAAATGGAACAATGCGGGACCGAATGAAGCGCAATAGCCCTATAAAAAGGCACACTCAGCATCGGTCCCTGCCAATTTTTTTCTTATGGGGTTAAAGGCTATTATAAATAATGCATCAATGTGCCGAATCATACTTAGACGGGGCTTGCCCTTGGGACACATATACATGCTGTAATATAATCATATGCACTTAGTAAGGGGCTCTTAATTATTGTGCATGCACAATGGTTAAAACTACTAAGTTAAATAAAGGTGCTCAGCAACCTCGTGGCTCATATAATATTGAGCGAGTTGAATGATCGTTTGGAGTGGGTTGGTAGGTAGAAAGAAGGAAGAGGATTGAACAAAAGAACATGAAGAACAGATGACACGATCTGCGAAAAGGGAACTTGATGCAGGGTGCACTAAGGTCCCTATTCCCAGTACAAGTCACATTTGTCTCCATTATTGCAGGGAGTCAAAACGAAGTGAATCCCCCAGCAGATAGAAAGATACTGATTATAGAATGTTTATTCTCATTCATCCAAGTTATAATCCATGCATATAAGAAACGGTGGCAATGCTTTACCCTAAACTTTTACCAACAGAAATAGCTCCTATACTTTTACCTTATTAGAGTCTGTTTCACATAATCAAACAGATATTTCTTTAGTCCATGTAATATATATCAAACATTCCTACTATTAATATATGAGTATTACTGAGTTCTGACTTAATCAGAAAAAATACGGTTCATTTACAACCATCATCAACTGAACTGTACTGAGAAAAACAAATTATATCATGAGTAAAAGATGTCAGAACTAGTGATGCATTGAAAATACAAGTTTGAGTGTCAGGAGTTTGACAGTTGGAGTCAAGTTTTACGGGGATCAATCTGCACTGACTCCATGACTATAACATTGTCAGAAAAGGGAAGTGAGTCAAACAGCCTAGACCCTCATACAATGTTGATTCAGCATTGACTGAACGTTGAACTGAATGTTGTGCCAACTGGGAGGGGACGCTAGCTGCTAATGGCCATCGTCCATTTACGAACTTTGGCCGATGAAACCCGTTCATTTCCTGCATAAGTTTGGCCGATCAGAGCCCAGTGGACAGTAGCTATTATGTCTATCCCGTCTCCTATTTCTACATTGTTCAGTGCACACTATAGCTGACCTATTGGTCACATGTGTTGAGGTATGAACAAGTCAATAATGTCTGATAATATCTTAAAATCTTGCATAATATTCTATATCCATCTGTACAGTTATAGCTGGAAATACGTACATGGTTTATTCATATCGGCGACTATTCTCTAATCAGAGGAATATCCTTATAGAGCCTAGTAGACGCTGAGCATTGTATTCAATATAATCATGTATTCTGTCATGGTACCATGTCCAGGCATATCACGTGCAGGACAAAGCAAGATGGAATCGAGCCAACAGGGACCAGATGGAAGTTTAAATGATACCATTATTAATTTAAAATGATGCAATATTTAACTAAAATTGACAACCCTACCAGGGTGGATCCGTGTATAGGATATTTAATCTATATACCTCCAAGAGGTGAAGAGCACATGTATGCATGTGTCCTCAGTGAACTCCTTAAGGGATTAAATTGTAGTTGCCCTAAACTAAGTAACCAAATGAGGAGATGATCACATGCACTCCTAAATAATATAACCAACAACATTATGTATGGATGGAATTAACGATCACTTTACACGAACCCTCTCATAGCTCTGGACATCCTCCGGGGCTTAACACTACAGTAGGTTCAAATTCACACACACACAATGTGTGACACATGTCTACACGCTGTCCCTAAGACTCTAAGGGGAAATCTAACCCATTATCTTATATCAAACAAAAAGAAAAAAAGGTTTAAGTAACGAATTTTCAAACTAAAGGGGTGGAGGGATTACTTACCTCTTTACTCTCAGTCATGTTGGGCACCTTGTGTCGGGTAAACCTAAACTCCAGGTGACTTTACGGATTGGAATGATCCAAGGGATAATGTTATGTCAATGCTCCTTAGCACCCCCTCCAACGTTTAGTACTTGTGGTGGGGAGTTCAGTCAGTCAAGGAGTGAGGATTGATAGAGTGTATCAGAACTTGTAACCATCCCCAACCACTGGTGGCGGGAGGAGACACCCGTTTCTGATTGGTTCGCATGGGGACTACCACTACCAGACACTCTCCAAGCAGATGTTGTGACTTGCTCTACTCCTACCCCTAAGTAGGATTACAAGTCTGAGCTTAGGGAAGCGAAACACACAAAAACACGATGTGAACATATGTAATCAAATCTTAGAAATGAATGGCTTGGTTTATTGAATTATCAGTCCTCCTAGGTTACCTGTATTGCTCTGTTACTCTGCATTACTAGTACTACATGGGCCACTGCGGATCATTATCAGGCTGAATCATGATAATGAGGTAAAGACATTATCTCTGAGCTTTTTTCCCCTTTGAGCACACACGGATCAAATAAAATACACACCTAGGATTTGTCCAGAGCATGGGCTAGACGTTTTCTTACATTTTTCTCAAATGGAAGTATATGGAAGTTAAGTGTTCAACTGTTCAATATGTTGATCACCATGGCACATGAGAAAGGCTGAAGTACACTCCTGTATAACCATCAGTCATTGGTATTGCTTGGATTGTGAGTATGAAGCTGCACAAAGAAATAAAATCAACACCTCTGAGTTGTAGTGAGTCAGGGTGCACCTGAGTCATGCTAGGCACCTGTTGGTCTTCAGGGATATAAACACTACCATTACAGAACATAGTCTACCGTGAAACCTTGCATATAAGCCTAACTCGCGTATAAGCTGCACCCCGACTTTGGGCCGGTCCTATAAGCCGCACCACCTATCTGACCCTCATACTAGCCGCGGCTTCTACGTGAGAATTTACGGTAGCTGGAAAAAGTTCCTCCAGTCTGCAGTTTTACATACAGGCTTCAGCCAATACATACAGGGGGAATGAAGGAGGTAAAAAGAATTCTATTTGAAAAAAAATCAAGAATTCTATTTGAAAAAGAGGCCTAAGATCACTTTTTCTCATAGTACAATTATAAGCCTCATGTTCAATGTAATGAGCACACTTTTTGCTTGTACGGTTATTACTATGTTGTTTTAGTGGTAAAAGTTTAATGGTCTTCCAAACTTGTGAGAATTTCATGGTTTTCTAGCCTAACAACGTTCCAAAAGACCCATGCTTGTTTGGAGGGATGCTGTATTACATTGAATATGGTGCATGCTGCATTTGATGGTTGTTACTTTATAAAGTAAGCTTTGAATTATAACATTAAAACTGACAGAAATGTTTAAAAGATATATGACCATTGAGTCATTTGTGACGTTAATCATACTCTACCCATGGCTCAGAGGTGTGGATTTTATTTCTTTGTGCAGCTTCATGCTTACAATCCAAGCAATGACAACACCGGATTATAGTACAGAAGTGCACCTTAGCCTCTGTTATGTTCTGCAGTCATCAACATATTGAACATTTATTTTCCATTTACTTACATTTGAGAAAAATGTAAGAACGATTCCAGTCCATGCTCTGGACAAACCATAGGTGTGTATTTTATTTGATCCGAGTGTACTAGTAAAAGACATGCAACTCCAAGGTGATGCCTTTACCGCATACAGACTGATTATTCAGCTAGACTCTCACAAGCCCTAACACATTATGTACATATATAAATAGTACTTGTACGATCACCCCCTCTACACACTAATGCGTTGATCCCCTACTCTGTGCACTTTCCTTTCCAGACAGTAGCAGGTGGGGGCCAACTGTGACATAAACACATATTTATATAATACAACACTTCTTGACTTCCCAACCTCCTGTACCTTCCTACATAAACACAATTTTCGACCCTCAGCTTCTGCTATTGTCATATTACACTTTGACTTCCATGCAAACGCTATGAGGAACTCTTTGAAGTGAGGCATGACACATTGTGACATTGTATACGATAAAGGTACTTCTGCTTTCTACTTCCATACAATTCGGCAAGTAATGGATAGGGAATCATAATATCAATCACCAGAAATAATTTAGAATGTCAGGGCGGCATTTTGAAAACGTAAATGACAATTAAGAACAATTATAATTACTTTTAAAAAAACACTAAAAAAAACGAACAGTTCCTACAATTTTCTTTTTTATATTTTAACCTTTTACAGAAATTAAAATCATTCTTGAGTTTAGACCGTTCTAACAGATGGGTATGATTATGTTCACATGGTCGGGAGCTATATAGACACAGGATAAGTAAGTAAGGTTACATCACGTAAATAAACCTTGACACGTTCATAGAGTGGCCCAATTTGTTTTGCTTAAAAGCGCCCCATGTTGTAATTGAAACCAAATAAAATAATCAGAACTTGAACTCAATAAATATGGTTACATTCGCAATGCTCTCGCTGAGAAAGGCAGCCCACTTTACCTAAAGGGGCCATGGCCACTTTGCCGTCCCCACTTCAGGAGTTTCCTACTACATTGCCATGTTTATTGCTCTCTGTAAAAACAAACATTTCCCAGTGTATACTTGTCTCCTCAGGTATTTCAGGTATGGTAACGAGACGGGGCCAGCATGAGTGCACCCCAGCCTCGGGCACTCCAGTCGGAATGGGCCTGGACGAATTTATATCCAAAGAAAATGATCCGGAATCTTAGATCATCTTTTGATGAAGAGTGTGGGTTCAAAATCACACCATCGCACAATATGTAGTTGTTGTTTTTTTACAATCTTCATTTAACCCATTTGAATATCACCAATATTGGCATAGTTATGTTACCTAGTAAATATGGGACTATGTACTTCAGTACTACTAATTTGCCAAGTTGGAATTAGAACCCACAATCTCCTGAGTGTTGATCCTAGTAGTATACACTAGCAGGGATGTAGTATAGTGTATGTACATAAGTAATGCCCCAGATTGTAGACATAGTGTGTAAGTATTTAAGTAATGCCCCAGCTTGTAGACATAGAGTTGAACCCGAAACTGTTGCACCCACGTGTGTCTGTAAACCATGGTGCGTGTGGGTGTGTATGTGAGGGGAGGGGTTAGCTTATAGTAAATCACTAAATGCATGCAGGCATCACTGAAAACGTATACCTGTAGGAAGGTGTTCACTACTGATGACTTAGGGTGATCATACCCAGTTCGCCACTGGACATGATTTTGCCACTAAGTGTCCCTATACTGTACAGCAATGTAATGTACAGGACCTATTCCAGGTGATGATCTTTTGATTATGTATTGATACATATGTCACATGTCAAACTCGACGATAGGCGTTTATAAAATGAAGCATATGTATGTGTTATTTTTATGAGTACCCCAGCTTCATCTCTAGCTAGGTCAAAAAGGTGGTCACTGTGAGCACCCTGGGTGATCACCTATATGATCACCCAGTGAGCACAGGTATTCTCCCAGGTCACCATCACCATGGGCACCCAAGGATTCAGGTATTCGCCTCATATGGTTTTCAGTGTATACTAATAAGGTACACATACACAGCAGATTGCTGGGTAGAGGAATTCTATGGTAAAATGTATAAGGCATCATAGTCCAGTCAAATAGCAAGCAATTAATGTGATGTTTCAGTGTGTATCTCGACGTATTACTATTGTTAGGAACCTACAGTTAGAATATCCAATTGTTGCTCTCTTGGAAGTATTATGTGCATGCTAAATGTCCAGTTGACTGCATCGTTACTCAATTATTGATAGCCAACAAATCATTATGTAGAGGCTACTGGAAAATTCCACTGAGGCCAAATGGGTGTATAGCTAAACAACCCGAAAATCCAGCCCTTTCATTGGTGAACTTAAAATAGCAGGTTCTAAGTAATTGAGTTTGAGTTTGAGTTTAATTGTTTAATTGAATACTGGGCTAAAGCTACATTCTGATGTGAGAGGTATCCATACAGAGAAATTATCTATATAATGCAGGCATGGTCCCACATTCATTATATATTATGCTTCTCATAGAGAAAACTAACTTACAACATATGTTATATGATATGACTTGTGATACGAACACTGCATTGACAGATTGAGACACTTACTAAACCCTATATGAAAATGCTCTCCATTCTAAGTAGAGGTTCACGTAAAAGTATGAAACCTTAAACTTGAATGCCATAACAATGTAATAATGTATATGGGCTTATATTACACCAACAGGAAAGTAAATACATATGATGCATATGGTGCTATTCGTGTGCCCCATATGTTGAGTTGAGTTGAGCTACCTATTCTTTTTGACTCCTTGCGTTGAAACCTGCTTTCATGGATAAACCTTTCCTTTGTAAATACCGGTACATTAATTTGCACTGGGAAACACATTTATAAAAAGCTCGACAGGCCTAGCTCACCAGACTGCCCCCACCAAATATAGATGGCGTCATATGTTGATATCATGAGGGGCTCTGCCCCCCAACCCCATTTTTCCCTTCTTTAGTAATGGTGATTACTATTAAGACTAAGATTTATTTATACTCCAAACGTTTGTACGTGTACTCTGGTGAGCTGGGTGCTATCCGGGATACACTAGGGGGGCAGAAGTGTATCTGTGGGGTGTTTCACAAGGGGGACATACACATTTAAACAACACTTATGTTGATCCTATGGTCCTATATGTGATCATTATACAAGGGGAGCGTATTTAAGATTAATGCTACATGGTTATTAAGGTTGACTTACTTTTACCAAATGTTAGTCTTATGTTGGTGTTTCACAAGCCGCATTATTATCTTCAATTGCATCTAAGTATATGTCCATAGATACAATTGAAACTTGTGAAACACCAAGATAAAATTAACATTGGGTGATATTAAGTTGGTCTTAGAAAACATGTAAAATTAATTGTATCTATTTTCTCCTTGTGAAACACCCCACAGGGATGGTTATCCTTCTGCTGCACTCTTCATTCCATACATCTAGATGAATACACATGCCTTGCCGATTGTCGTTCTTATAATGACCCCACATTATGCTATAACAGTTTCTAATTACATATCAGCATTAGGGACGCATAAAATGGGGTTAATGTCTAGCTTACTGTAATATGCCATGGCATTCAATTAGTATAGGATATATTGTACAAAGGCTTTACAGACACTGATGTGACCAAGCTGTTGTCAGAATGCCTTGGTCTAATGCATAATTATTGACGAATTAATGAATTATGTATCAGTTGGTGGGTACTTTCTGAATGGTTTCAACTTAATGTATAATGAGGCGTGAGATTTCAGAATGTATTAGCTGGAGTCTGATATAGAATCCTTATTCTGTATCTATAGATATTTTAACATCAAAATATACACAAAATATACACTTTTTTGTTTAATGTGGCTTTATGGTTAAGTTTGGGGTGTCTAACCATATCAGTCCTTGTGTTTTGCAGGTGGCTGGGTTTGTAGGGTAAATGATCCTGGTGACTTAGCAAAGGCTAACGATTAGGGTTGCAAAACTGGTAAAACCCAAGTTAGTCTCTAAGCTGAACAGACTTATGGTAACAACTATGTCACTGAATAGCTACCACTTTAAGGGGTAGGTATGGTATTTCTATATCAGTGTATATTTCCTTGCCAAAAACCGTCCCTGCACTTTATGATACAATAATAAACTAATATTTCCTGCCTGTCAATATCACTATATTACTGGCTTGAATTGTGTTACTTATACAAAATATAGATGTGATACAAATATGAGAGATTACACCATCCCAGGTATTGATATTTGATGAAGCTAATGTGGTGAGCATGGCGGGGTCGGTGGGGACCAACGAGGACACGAGCTGATGTGCCTCGGTGGACCTACCGACCCCATGCCCGTAACTATAGCCTTCTTCGTGGGGCGGTTCTTTGATAAGGTGGAACTAGATAGATTCAATGGTGGAACGTGGTGGATATTCATTAAAAAAATATGCAAACAATGACTCCATTTGGACCATACTTCCATGGTTTATTCTCTAGAGACCTTAATAATACTCTCTTTGACTGTGATGAAAAGCGCCCCACGTTGTGATTTTTATGGTCAAACAAAACTATAATTGTCCAATTTACAAGCCATGAAAACTGGCTTGGAGCTAAATAATCATCTCCATTTTCAGACCAGCTATAAGGTGGAACTTTTTTGGTCCATCAGGAACATAGGGGCTGGCTGGTGCAGATGGCCACACATAGGAAATACCAATAGGGGGCGCTAGGCATCCCGGTGTTCGGTGCAGCACCGCATATGCTCTGCTGGCACCGAAACGGAAAGTTAAAAGAAATCTTAGATGGTGAGACATGCTTAGGCAATAAAGATTCAATATCATAACGGCTGTGTGGCTCCTTATAGATGAGACAAATACTACCACAGGCCTACACTGAGCTATGGTGGAGATCGTCCGCAGGGGTTCGTTAGTATTAGTAGAAAGGTCTGACACTGTGGTGGTACGGTCATCTAGGTGACCACGTGACCAAACACCACATACCAGGCCTATACTAGTGCCATCTACTGATTCTTGTGGGAACTAGCTGTATGTAGTGTTTGGTCACGTGGTCACCTAGATGACCGTACCACCAGTGTCAGACCTTTCTACTAATACTAACGAACCCCTTCGGACCATCTCCACCACAGCTCAGTGAAGGCCTGCGAATACTACACTATTTTGAAAATACTTTAAGGTCATTCCATCTTTAGTGAAAACATTCCATATTTGGGATGGAAAAGAACTTTTTGGGCCTAAATTGGTGTTTTTGCACTTGTTGGTTGCCATGGGAACATAATTTTCATTCTAGATTGAAAAATTAAAAAAAAAAAAAGATTCATAGAAGGCCCCACAATGATTTCTATGCTGTGACCAAATGTTAGAAAAAGTTTGGATATTTGGTAATTAGCATAATTATGCTAATTAGAGTATCTCTAAAACAAAGTGAGATAGAGCTTATTGGCATTTCAGATTGGACACATATTCAGAGAACCAGTACTAAAAAACTAGAGGTGGTACCTGCTAATAAAAGATATCATTAGAAAGCTGATGACATCAATTTTATCATTGAGTTTTTACCTTGGAGGACCCTTTTCCCTCGACTGTCCACGTATGTATTTCATGAGATATATCAATTTGAGTTTGAGTTCAGCTTGACAATCTTTAATCTAGACTGTAGAAATGTCAAGAATATAATGATAAAAATATGCATCGATATTGTTGTTAGTACAGAAAGGTTATGTACTTTGACTTATTCGAACTTTGGTCCATGATTAATTATTCCTACATTGGCTGGTGCATGGTAAATCCAAGCTTGGCATTTCAATGGGCAGAGTCAATAGCGTTATATACCTATAGCGTGACTCCCTATAGTATAGGCCAGCCAAAAGTTAGAATTCGTCTGTTTGGTATGTAACCAAGGGTTAGATTAAATGATCTGAGCCCTACTTGGTCCCCTTGCTGCATCGGGCGTAAATATATCCCAACCAAAACCCATCGTGTCCAGTCGTTTTCTGACATGTATGGAGTGCACTCACCACAAATTGCAACAGAGTTTATTTCACTTCCGAATGACTCAGGAAGGTCTATAGAATTACCTAAACAATGTCCCCTCATTTCCAAGCTATGGACCGCTGTCAAATGAGCACAAACCCAAAATAGCTACCAAAATATTCAGAAGGAATATTCAGAAAGATCCATAGCATGAACATTGTCTAGAGGGAGATGACTATCTTTCCTACCATTTGCTTTTTTATTGGCATTGATCGTCAGTTTTCCTTTTTTCAGCGCTTAGCCCCGTTGTTCAAGATGATTGGTAGAGGTTCCTATATAATTATTGTCAAAAGGGCATAATTATGTGAGTGCCCCAACAGTGACTTACTGGCAGCCGGAGTGGAGCCGGGACCAGAATATGGTGTATCAGATTCCGAGCCCTCATTGATTTAGATATTGAAAAATAGTGTTTGTAATTTTAAAGAACAGTAGAGCACCTTCAAAAGTCCAATGATTTATGTTAAATGTTGACTTAATTAGCATCTAACAGACACTTAAAGGATACGATCTGTTTTTATTTTATCACCCTACATAATAATTATTATACACTGGCATGAATTGCTTCATCATTGGGTATGGTGAGCCAACATGTCATAGCTTTCATGCCAGTGGGCAAGGTCTGATTAGATTTTGACAAAATATGTTTGTTTCAATATGCTAATGGCTTTTATACATCAAAGCTTATAACCGTCATGTAGCTAATAGTGTAGCCTTATCATTAGTTGTATCTCGTGAAGTTATTTTTTCCGTCCACATCTTTTGTCCGCTTCTTCTGGGAGTTGTTCAATCCAGGTACATTCATGTTGAAGGAACTTAAAAACGTCCTGTCTATTTATATCATCGAAATTGCACTGAGTGTCACCCATCACAATCGGCCGACATCCATCTCGGAGCGTGCTGGGAAATAACACCTTCTTTTACAAAGTATATAATTATATTACATACAACTTTAGATTTTGAGTATAGAATGGAGGTTTCTCAGATATCTCTTTGTTTTTTAAAGCAAATCTATGTAAAGAAAAATATTCTTCCCTTACTGCTCCTAATATAAACATAACAGCCAACACTACACTTGCAGCAACTCAAAACGTTTTAAGCAAATTTGCCTGTTTCATACAACATTTCACTTTTTTTTAATGCAGAAAAATAGTATTGCAGCACATGGTAAAAAAATGTGTGTGTATGCCCATAACTCCCACTTATGTGAGTCGTCGGACTGGGGACTCACATAAGGAAAATGACTTGGGAACTGGGGACTTGAAACTTAAGAGGACTTGATCAAGTCCCCAGTTAATCGAAATCTATTTTGGGCATACAAATTGTGATACCGAAAAATCACCAATTGCAATCAAATATTCACCACTTCTCATACTCATACAATACAAAAACGGTCAACACAGACTGACAGCTGCTGAGAACCCAGTTCCAGGTGGAATTACTGCCGTGCCACTCATGTGAGTGACATTACAATCTAGAAGTCAAGACAATGTTATCTGTAGTGTTGCTGATGGCTCGACCATTTTGGCTTGTTATTTCATCAAATCATTTGGACTATTAAAGTTTACTTCAACTCACCAGCAGTCATTGTCAAGCGCTCTTAGCTCACATTCCTCGCAGAGACTTCTGCGCATCAATCTGGAGCTGCCAGTCTATATGGAAATAAATTCATAATAAAGATGTAGTATTAGGACATCAGCAAAGTTTACACAAAGGTCACGGTAGACATGGATATGACATAGACCTGTATTCTTTTATAATGTTATGAAATTATTACTACCCTTGTATGATATGATAAATTATATCCTAAGGGAGTGGTAATTTTTTAACAACAGGGGGGGGGGGGGTCGATGGATTTTTGCGTGAGCGGGTTGCCCCCCACAATATAGGGTCGAGATTATTTTGGTCCCCCCTCAGGCAAATTGAAATTGGTGCGGCCAACCCCTTTGAGTTATAGTAACGGGGTGCAATTTTTTGGTCCCCCCCCCTCAAGAGGGGTCCACATTTTGTTGTCCCCCCCCCTTCAAGGGGTCCAAATGTTTTTGCCTCCCCCCCCCCAATCCACTAACACCACCATGTTGTTAAAAGAATGACCACTCCCGAAAGGTTCTAACTTCATTCTATCTGTCTAAAACTCGAATCTCACGATACTTTCTATGCCTCCCAAACCTCTGCAATTTGATGTCCTTGCGACTTGGGAACCTTGCCTTTACTCTAACTCTAAATTGCAAGAGTTCTATTGCAAGGGTGCTTACTCCAAATCCAAATTTATAAAACAGAGTATTCAGCATAAGATATCTAAATATTTTGATATTTGACTCTCTAAATTGCAATACTCAGGAAAGGTTTCTTTGCTGATATGTCCTGGCAGTAGACCTACAGACTCTTGCATATTGCCAAAATGGTTGTCTTTAAATTTCATAAACGCAGAATTCTTCCTACCTAAATCGTACTGTGGAGTTTGGCTATTTACAAAATACATGTTTCCTTTATAGTAGGGGGGCCAACGAAGCCAAATATCAGTATTTAAATTTAGGTTGGACTGGAATGCTATAGTTAGTTTGAAGGTTGATTTAGACTAATTTGGGTATGCTGATTTCGAATCTGGTGTGTGTAGAGTGCTCCAGGTGTCGGAACAAGGTCAAAAACGAGGTCAAAGGTCAAGGTCACCCTAAAATAGGTCAAATTATAAGAATTCACTTATAGGGGCATTACTCAGGTAATATAAATAGCACAGGTCTGATATTTGGTGGGATGATAGAACTAAATGAGATCAACATCCTAAGAAAAGTAACATGACCTTGGCCAAGGTCAAGGTCATATTTCTCAAGGTCAAACTTTGAAAAATTGGCAAAAATGACATATATACCATCTTTCAATAGTTTGTACTAGGGGGAATAGCATCTCAGATATGATTTTTCATGTTTACATGATGCTGACATAGCTCAGGGTAAGTACTGACTTGAAATTTTTTAGAAATATGCAATATTGCCATGGCAACAGCCAGCGAGGCACCAAGGTCAAATAAAATTATTGCACCAGATCAAGTCAGAAAATCTACTTATAGGGGCATTACTCGGTTAATATAAATAGCACAGGTCTGATATTTGGTGGGATGATAGAACTAAGTGAGATCAACATCCTAAGAAAAGTAACATGACCTTGGCCAAGGTCAAGGTCATATTTCTCAAGGTCAAACATGGAAAAATTGACAAAAATGTTATATATACCTACTTTTGATACTTTGTACTCATAGGAATAACATCTCAGATATGATTTTCCACTTTTACATTATCCCAATATAGCCTAGGGACGGATTTGTTTTGGAATTTGTCAGAAATATGTAATATTGCTATGGCAACAACCTGGCAATCACCAAGGTCAAACATTAAGATCACACCATATTAAGTTGGAAATTGTCCTTATTTTGGGCAGAGTTCAGTTAATATAAATAGCATGAGCTTTTTATTTCATATGAGCATGGATGTCTATAAATGCAACTTCCACATAATTAGATACATGACTTGGGCAAGGTCAAGGTCATATTTCCCAAGGTCAAACATGGACAATTTGATATAAATGGCACATATATCATCTTTCAATACTTTGTACTTGCAGAAATGGCATCTCAATTATAACCTATCATGTTTATATGATGCTGATATAGCTTAGGGATTATATTGATTTAGAATTTTTGAGAAATTTGTATTATTACCATGGCAACAGCCAGCTATTCACCAAGGTTAACTGTAGTATTTGCACCAAATCTGATCAGAAGATGCCCTTTTATGAGACAGTGGCTGTGTAACATTGATAGTATGAGTCCAGTCGTTTAGCAAGGTCAAGTAAGGATGTTTGCTGACTCTGGCCACGGTCCATCCCTTCATAATGGAACAAGAATACAATGGTCCATGTCCTAGACATGATAGAATCTTACTGATTCCCCCTAAATTGAGTCCTAGTAATCTATTTATCTTATTGATTTTGTTGCTAGGTTGAGTGGTTGCTTAGCAACAGCAGTTCTAAGTATGTATTTGCTTAGCAACATAGGTTTTACAGATATGTAGCATCATGAGAAGGACATTCTTGGGCATAGAAATGTTAATAACACAGCTAAATCTGAAAGCTAAATCTCAAAAGGGAGCTGATTAGGAATTTTGATGTTTCCAAATTCCAAGATGGCCACCAGGTCAAAATCTAAGATGGCTGCCAAATAATCCGAAATCCCTCTCCTTTGGTGTTAATATTGCCCCAAGTCAAATCAGAACCTGATAAATCCCCCCTAAATTGAGCTCTAGCAATCCATTTATCTTATTGATATATTGGTAGGTTGAGTGGTTGCTTAGCAACAGCAGTTTTATTTGCTTAGCAACACAGCATCAATATCAGAATGACTTGATGTAACAAAACTGGTATTATAGGCATTTCTATAAAGCCAGCTCAATTAAACAGTCTACAAAATGAGGTTGGATTTTTTGAATTTGAACTATAACATTGCTGTGAGCTGTGACAGGAAAGCAGGTATAAGATTGATAGCAATAGGAAAACCCTCAGATCAAGAGATTTTAACCCTTTAAGGGCTGCTGCTGCCTCTGGGCAGCATCTAAAATACCCCTGAAAAACCGCTGCTGCCACAGGGCAGCAACAGTGCTACCCAATGGCAGCAATACCACCTGTTTACTGCTACCCTATGAAACAAACATTATGTATTTTTGAACCAATCCAAAAATATTTCTGCATAAATACTATGTCCCCTTATCAGAAAAATATAAATTCTCTAGCCAATGCAAATTCCTTCACTCTTTAGCCATCGAGCCAGGGATACCTTACTTACATACTTACATGTTCTCAAGGCATAGGGCCGCTGGTTAAGGCCCAAATTGCATTTTTCAAGGCCAGCAGGGAAAGGGTTAAGGGTGTAATTCACTTGTTGCTAGTTCCAATGGCTGCTTAAATGGAAAATATCAATAAAAATTCAGATGTATTGAATGTGTGATAAAGGCCTTGACAACAGGTCTTATTACACAAGTCTACATTTCTATAAGATATAAAAGGTAATTTGGGATAAGAACCTGATACTGCTGACCCTACTTATCCCCAACCCACCACATATCTGGGGTATCCCTGTCATTCATCAGTGTCCTTCATTCCTTAGCCACCAGGGTCCCTCCTCCTGCCACCATAGCTCTCTGATCTTTTTCCTAGTCCCCTTCTATCATCCATTACCCACCCTACTCTTCTCTCAATGTTCCTATCCCCCTCCTCCCTTCAAGCTATCAACACTTTCCTGCATGCCACCCATCACAGATCTACTGTGAGGAATGGATGTCCAAAAATTGATATGGCTAGCTCTGAGGATGAGGGATTTAGCCATGGCATCAACTGTAGTCAATGCTCGGCCAGCCATGGCATCAACAATAGTTGATGCTCGCTCTCAAAGGGTTAAGGCAGCTACACAGTGTGACAGAGTAGTGGGATTTGTGGGATCATTACAATTGAGCTAAGATGTAGTTAATCTGTGTTGCTAAGCAAGGAATTAATTAGAATCATAGTTGCTAAGCAACCACTGGTTTTAGGTTCAATAATTGGTACGGTTCAGATGCCAGTGGTCAATTTGGTGGAGGTAGGTATTATTGAAATTGAGATAATATACCTGTGAAACCTATATTTCTAAGCAAATATATAATAATTCAGAATGGTTTTTGCTAAGCAGCTATTCAACCTTACATGTATCAATAAGATAAATAGATTGCTAGGGCTCAATTTAAGGGGGGATTTGTCAGGTTCTGAATTGTCATGGGCCAATATTAACACCAAAAGAGATGGATTTGGTGACCATCTCAGATTTTGACCTGGTGGCCATCTTGGATTCTGGAACATAAAAATTCCTAATCATTTCTATGCCCTTGAATGTCCTTGTCATGATGCTAAATATCTGTAAAACCTGTGTTGCTAAGCAAATACTCTAGGGCTCAATTCAGGGGGAATCAGTAAGTTTCTATCATGTCTAGGACATGGACCATTGTATTCTTGTTCCATTATGAAGGGATGGACCGTGGCCAGAGTCAGCAAACATCCTTATTTGACCTTGCTAAACGACTGGACTCATACTATCAATGTTACACAGCCACTGTCTCATAAAAGGGCATCTTCCGATCAGATTTGGTGCAAATACTACAGTTAACCTTGGTGAATAGCTGGCTGTTGCCATGGTAATAATACAAATTAATACATGATAGGTTATAATTGAGATGCTATTTCTGCAAGTACAAATTATTGAAAGATGATATATGTGCCATTTATGTCAAATTGTCCACGTTTGACCTAGGGAAATATGACCTTGACCTTGCCCAAGGTCATGTATCTAATTATGTGGAAGTTGCATTTATAGACATCCATGCTCATATGAAATAACAAGCTCATGCTACAGTAAAATCCCATTATAAGGAGCACCTTTTGGCAAGGCAAATGTGCTCCTTGTAACCAACCTTCCTTTTAACCGATTTTGGTTATAACAAACAGTGTAAGGTGTAGGACTTACCAGGCCTGGGGGTATAGATGGTGGGGGGGGGGGAGTCCCCATGTCGCATGTCAATTTTAAGAAATGGTCATGTCACTTGTCACTTAAATCCCCATGTCCTATGTCGCCTTCCTGTCCCATGTCGATGTTAAGAAACACCCTTTGTCATGTCACTTACCGGTATTATTTTCCTCATGTCACTAAGCTCCATGTTGCATGTCAATTTTAAGAAATGGCCATGTCGCCGTGTTGAATTTAGGGGTCTACCCCCATAGGCCTACCCCGTCCTTAGGAAGCTGTGGGACGTTGTGGGCGACTGTGGGAGGTGTAGGGCTTCTGTACCTGGCCTACCCCGTCCTTGGGAAGCTGTGGGAGGTGGCGGGCAACTGTGGGAGGTGTAGGGCTTCTGTACCTGGCCTACCCCATCCTTAGGAAGCTGTGGGAGGTGGTGGGCGACTGTGGGATGTGTAGGACTTCTTTACTGGGCCTACCCTGTCCCTAGGTGTGCCTGTCAGGACACTAGGGGCGGTGATAAAAACTTTTTATTCATAGTTAAGACGATCCAATTATGTAACGACGGGGTCATATTTGTATTACCGCATGTATTATATACCCCTCTAGGCGCTCGATGAGGGAAGAACATTTTGCATGAAGTGACTGTACCTGAGCCTAGATAAAATAAAAACCTTACAAACTTGAACTTGACTTGAGGTCAACTGCTTCTTTACTGGGCCTCTTTCTCTCCCCCCCCCCTTCTGTGCGGCAGTGGGAGGTAATGAGTGACTGTAGTAGGTGTAGGGCTTCACAGGGGACATAGGATATGTGAGTTTTAATCTTAATTGAATAGAAAATAACTAATCATCCTGAAAAAATTCTCCTCCTTATAAACGATTTTTTGCTAGAAATGCTCGTTCTAACAGGGTTTTTATACTATAGAAAAGTATAAAAACGATTCTGGCAAAGCAAATGTGTTCCTTATAACAGTCTGCTCCTTATTTCCGTCCTCCTTATAACGAGATTTCACTGTATTTATATTAACTGAACTCTGCCCAAAATAAGGACAATTTCCGACTTTATTTGGTGTGATCTTAATGTTTGACCTTGGTGATTGCCTGGTTGTTGCCATAGCAATATTACATATTTCTGACAAATTCCAAGACAAAACCGTCCCTAGGCTATATCAGGATAATGTAAAAGTGGAAAATCATATCTGAGATGTTATTCCTATGAGTACAAAGTATCAAAAGTAGGTTTATATAACATTTTTGTCAATTTTTCCATGTTTGACCTGGAGAAATATGACCTTGGCCAAGGTCATGTTACTTTTCTTAAGATGTTGATCTCACTTAGTTCTATCATCCCACCAAATATCAGACCTGTGCTATTTATATTAACCGAGTAATGCCCTCTATAAATAGATTTTCGGACTTGATCTGGTGCAATAATTTTATTTGACCTTGGTGCCTTGCTGGCTGTTGCCATGGCAATATTGCATATTTCTAACAAATTTCAAGTCAGTACTTACCCTGAGCTATGTCAGCATCATGTAAACATAAAAAATCATATCTGAGATGCTATTCCCCCTAGTACAAACTATTGAAAGATGGTATATATGTCATTTTTGCCAATTTTTCAAAGTTTGACCTTGAGAAATATGACCTTGACCTTGGCCAAGGTCATGTTACTTTTCTTAGGATGTTAATCTTATATAGTTCTATCATCCCACCAAATATCAGACCTGTGCTATATATATTGACGGAGTAATGCCCCTATAAGTAGATTTTCTGACTTGATCTGGTGCAATAATTTTATTTGACCTTGGTGCCTTGCTGGCTGTTGCCATGGCAATATTGCATATTTCTAACAAATTTCAAGTCAGTACTTACCCTGAGCTATGTCAGCATCATGTAAACATAAAAAATCATATCTGAGATGCTATTCCCCCCAGTACAAAGTATTGAAAGATGGTATATATGTCATTTTTGCCAATTTTTCAAAGTTTGACCTTGAGAAATATGACCTTGACCTTGGCCAAGGTCATGTTACTTTTCTTAGGATGTTAATCTTATATAGTTCTATCATCCCACCAAATATCAGACCTGTGCTATATATATTAACCGAGTAATGCCCCTATAAGTAGATTTTCTGAAATGACCTACTTTTTGGTTGACCTTGACCTTTGACCTCAAATTTGACCTTGTTCCGACACCTGTATGACTCTACACACACCAGATTCGAATTCCTCAGCTCAAAAATAGGGGGATAAGACCTTCATACCAACTATAGCAGCCCAGTCCAACCTATTTCAAATCTGACGCCCTGGCCCCCCAATTATTACCTACAGGTCAAATCCCACAACGCGAAAAATGGGTGAGAAAGTGTTGATTATTGAGATAAAGACAAAGGGCAACTGTTGCCAATTTTGTAAATCGCAACACTTGTCCCATGATTTCATGCCTCTCCAAATCCCACTGTGGTCAATAATAAGCAAGCAAATGTTGCCTACAGGACTGGTTAATGGATCTAGTTGAGGGGAGTTACTTCATGGTATGATTTGTCTTGATTATTCCCTCTCAACTAGCCTAAAGATATCTGGAGTGTCCCCCCTGTATAAACCAAATCGTTGGCATATTCTAATAAGCAACATATTTGAGCATAATCAGAGCAAAATATCTAAATGTGTTGATATCTTTTTTTCTATAATCACAAGACTTAGACAAGGGTTATAACCAACATTGGACTTGTTTTAGCCAATATAACCAAGCAATAGGGCCTATTGGCTAAGTGATCAGGATTTCACAATAAACTACATTTTTCAGCCCTCATTTCCGTTGTGGAATTTGACCTTACTGAGCGACTGAAAACATTGACAGAGACACCTTGTGGGGTAAGCCTCATTTGTCAAGACCACAGTGAAACTAAGGTTCTATCTCTAAGATGTTTAAGTAGGTAAAGGTCAAATCCCACAACGCGAAAAATGGGCCAGAAAGTGTTGATTATTGACATAAAAACAAGGGGCAACTGTTGCCAATATTGTAAATCGCAACACTTGTCCCATGATCTTATGCCTCTCCAAATCCCACAGCGGTCAATACACACACAGAAAAGTGAGAGTCATTGTCGCTAAAACTACCCTCACCTGAGGGTCAGGCACTGCGTGACTCTCAGGTGAAGGTAGTTTTAGCGACAATGACTCTCACTTTTCTGAGGGTGTAATAGGCAAGCAAAGTGTTGCATGCAGGACTGGTTAATGGATCTGTTTGAGGGGAGTTACTTCACAGTATGATTTGTCCTCACTATTCCCTCTCAATTAGCCTAAAGATATTTGGAGTGTCCCCCCTATATAAGCCAAATCATTGACATATTCCAATAAGCAACATTTTCTAGGCCTTCCGGGGGCAAATATCTAACTCATTTGATCCTTGTGATTTCCCAAATCACAAGACAAAGGCAACCCTTTCTCACCAATTTGGGCCTGTCTTAGCCAAAATAGGGCCCAAAATCGGCAATAAGACCAATTCACAACATTTTCTGACCCTCTTTCGCGTTGTGGGATTTGACCTTAAAGAGCAAACTCTTTTGATAATTTAAATATGTCATCAAAGTATGCAAACTATCTAACGTTTGTATGCAGCCTTTCAACAGCTGTTTGAGCGTGTATTCCCAACAAAGCTACTCATGTCCATCGATGGCGCCATTTTGAAAAACTGAATGTTTAATGACTGCAGTATGTTTACCTTAGCAACTATTGAACTTCACAAAGGGGAGGGGGTCAAATAGGGTAGCTCATGAATACAGGGGCATCTTTCACATGCAACACCGCGATCAGTTGGGTTTAGATATTTTAATAAGTAAAATTGCATACGTGTGTAAGAAAGCTATCACGTTTATGACAGAATTCACTTTTAGAAACTGTAAAGGTGGAAGGGATATCTAACTCCTATAGCTTACGATGATTTCTATGCCTCCAAAATCTCAGTTATTTGAGCCTATTCAATTTGGGAGCCTTGCTTTTACACCAAATTCCAAGGGTCCTAGGGTATAGGCACCCTGAGTCGGACAGACACCTTCAGTATAGGACACCATTAATTGGCTTTGAATTACATAGTCAATATATGCAATTCACATAATTATATGATGCCAACTAAATATGAAAATCCAAGTATTCTTCTGTCTAACAAACACATACGATCATATATAACTCATTTCCTACATGGTTCTGTGATTGCTTAAACATGGCGTGTTTTTTGCAATATTCTCAGCATAAAGCCCACGATGAAATGGAAAAATTGATTTCCCTATTATCACTGATTATATTAATGATAATAGGGAAATCAATTTTTTTCTGGCATTCCCATCATAGGTCCATAATTCCTAAGCATACAAATAGAACTTTATATCCCTTTTGTAAGGGTTCACGCTAGGAAATACAAATATAATATTACCAAAAATGCTTTGTGAATGGGGAATTCACCAAAGCATCAAATTGTACCTTAAGTAGGACACCAAATACACCCAGACTCGGACACCATCTTAGTAACAAATCATGCTGTTTTTCCTCATTTACATATAATATTTTAACACAGAAGGAAGATAGAACCATTACAGTTTCTCATTTACAAATAATATTTTAACACAGAAGGAAGGTAGAACCATTACTCATAGATACCATCATGTTTTATTCATGCTGTGGCCCATCATATACATTATAATGGTGTTAGGGTTCTTAGGTCAATCACTAACTGCCCAAGGAGCCACTAATTTGAAACAGAAAGTGACAAGGAAATTACCGTTTGGAGGGCGGTCCCCAGATCACAGCTGATTACAATATTGCAGAAACCCTCCAGCATAAATTGTATAATGGGATTTGAGTGTAATACAGACGTAATGTATCAGACGTGACAAAATATAGGCTAAGGCCAAAAAAATGAAGTTTGTTTCAGGTAAAAAGGGTAGAAATACGAAAAAACGTAGGGTCGGCCCTGTTTTGATAGGGTCGGTCGGGTGACCTGAAACACCTAATGGTATAATACAGTATGACACAACTGTGTGGGGTGTCTCTCAGTTTAGATTGTAATAATATGATAATATATGTCCCTACGTGACAGACCACGGCGAGAAGCAGGGTCATGAACAAAACCGTCTTCATTGTAGGATTGGTAGATGGCTGGCAATCTGAAAAAGATTAAACACGTAGCTTTTGAATGGTTTGGTGCAATACCCAATAAGTTTAAAACTACAAATCTCCAAAAATAGATAAAAACATGGGTTAGTTAATAAACAAAATGTGATAGCGATTCTCCCAAAATAGACCGCATCTAGTATGGTACATGTACATAAGGCCTGTTTGAAATAAAGTGGTTTTTGTTTGAAGTTAACTCAAATAATCCGAAAGCACTTATTTGTTGTTTTGTACAAAAAATACACATTAATATCTTATCAGATATATTTTGTATCATACTGATAAAAGCATTATCACAAATTGAGATAATAATTTTGCTCAGAAGGAAGATGAAACATAGACACAAAACCATCTTTTGTGACTATTGCATGGAAAAAGTTGTTAGTTAATTTGTCATTAAGGCTCATTTTTGTGAATCTACTCAAAATGTCTACAAAAATAGGTTTTATGTTTTGATGTATCTGAGGAAACCGAATTGCATCCTGGAAAAGTAGTTCCCTAAGTATTAACTGAATTTTCCACGACTATAAGTTTGGCTAACCCTTTTCTGAAAGCACCTTTGATAACTGTGTAACTGTATATTTGACTTGAAAGTAGTCCACATACTCACATTACTGGTTTCGGGCCTCTTGGGTTATGACTCCAGTCTTGCTGTGTGTATTTCTATTATACATATGACACATGGACCAATGGTACTACATTTATGGTCTACCCCTTATTACTTGGCATCACCCTGCTGACTCTTGGCATCACCCTGAGCACCAGGAGCTGCATCATTAGCCTTTAAATGGCCGTATATTGCTTTCATGCATTATGCCCTTTATCATGATCATGCATAAATAAAGCCCTGGCGTATACTCAACATTGGTGCTTTCATGCATAATGCCAACCCTGAGGGTTTGATACTCTCCTGGAGGATCGGCATGATGTATGAATGCGAGTTGATTCGCCAGGGCTATATTAATGCATAAAGAAGACTTCGAGAATAACCCATCAACACATTCAAGGGGTGAGTGGTCCATAAAGGGTTAGTTTGCTGTAGAATTGTTCCCACTCCATCCTCCTCCCTGAGGCAGAGAGATAAGTGTAGATGGATGGACACCCCCCCCCCCCCCCCCGCCCAGTGTACATAAAGTCCTGATATTGCCTCATGTTTTGTCATATGATTGCTAAATAATGATATATATGATGAACAATTGCAGCGTGCATTAAATGCAATACAGAGAAGCATGTGTATCGAATCAATATGATGTTTATATTTGATGTGCCCCCCCCCCCTTAGGTAAAAAAAGATAAAAGGTTTGTTTCAGGTAATATGGAATAAAGAATAGGGTCGGTAGGTGGGATATTTATTTTATTTTATCTTTATTTTTTTAACATGAAAGTACTAGTCATCTTCCGTGTAAACCCTAAAAATGACCCAAAAAGTGTAAAGATATGAAATTTTCTTGAAAATTGCACAAAAGTCGTAGGGTCGGCCCTGTTTTGTTAGGGTTGGGTGGGTGACCTCAGTGAAACAGACCTTTTTTTTTTAATTTGGCCTTACTGGTCAGTCACATGTCTCAATAATTGGATTGCACAATAATTAGTATGCTGCCTTCATAGGAACTTCTCTTCACTTTTTGATTCATCAACTCTTTTTACTCGTCCCACTCTTAGTGAGTATCCAAAGTCTAAATTTTGCTGACATAAACTATCGGTAATACAGCACCAAACACCGGTTTTATTAAACCAATTGATATATAGAAGAGAAATGAAACATATTTCGGAAGTATGGTTTGTGTGTATCTATGTGGGCACTGCGTCATGCTATAATGGGGCTATACGTATAGGTACATGTATGTGGGAGGGAAGGGTGAGTGAGTACGGTCATGAGAGGCGATACATCATAGAAAGCCTACTTCGACGTAGTATAAAGAGGACTATCTAATGGCCACCGTCCACTGGGCGCTAGTCGGTCGAAATTATGTATGAGGTCAAGGGCGCAAATCTTGCTACCCCTCCAGCAACAGTGGGAGTACTCTCGTTCCCAAATCCTTACGAAGGAAGGCTCTGAATGACCTTGAACTTTGGATTTTGCTGGGTCTGGGCAACCCCTGCTGGTAGGCTGGAACCAGCGAACAGGAACAGGAAATGGAACCAGAATGTATGATGGTAGTTTTAGGTTGTTCGCTGGTTCCAAGCTACCAGCAGGGGTTGCCCAGACCCAGCAAAATCCCAGCATTTGGCAGTTACCAGAGCCTTCCTTCGGAAGGATTTGGGAACGAGAGTACAATGGGAGTGGAGTCGGGACAGGTACTCAGCCCTATAAATAGGGGCGCTGGGGGTTTTACCGGCCGAAGTACCTCAGTGGACGGTGGCTATAAGGAATATATGATCGCTACCGTCCATTGGGAACTGGGACATTTTAAGCCCATACAATTCATATATAACTACGGCTAAGTAGAGCTCAGTGGACGGTGGTGGACATTAAGATAAAAACATGTACATGTCCTATAGACAGGACATGTATAAGCTAATTCAAAGCATGCATCACATACATGTGTGGTTATTACTTAACAACAGGCGGATGGCGGACTTTCGCACGAGCGCACAATAATTATTCACCTTTTACAATGCTGATACTTATCTTTGGCTGTTTTTATTGGCGTGAGTAACAACATCTTTGCATGTGTTTTTTTTTCTCTCAACAAAAGGGTATGCATAGAACTCATTGAGCTGAAAAGCTCTCGAGTGATACTCGCTGGCTGAAGAGGATGTGAGCGATTAGTGTAAGTTATTGGGTGAGAAAGGAGAGAGCAATTAGGGGGGTAGGGAAGGGATAGACAAGGGAGAGACGGGGAGGAGGGAAGGAGGGGAAGGATGGGACGGCAGGGACGGGGGGACGGCAGGGACGGCAGGGACGGCAGGGACGGCAGGGACGGCATTGGATGGACGGCAGAACGGCAAGGGAGTGACGGAAGGACGGCAGGGGAGGGACGGCAGGGACGGCAGGGGAGGGACGGCAGGGTCGGCAGAGACGGCAGGGACGGCATTGGAGGGACGGCAGGGACGGCAGGGGAGGGATGGCAGGACGGCAGGACGGCAGGACGGCAGGACGGCAGGACGGCAGGACGGCAGGACGGCAGGACGGCAGGACGGCAGGGGAGGGACGGCAGGACGGCAGGACGGCAGGGGAGGGACGGCAGGGACGGCAGGAAGGGTGAGGATGAGGTAAACGCGGGAGGAAAGTAGTCGGGCAGTCAACCAGTAATAACTTGGTAACAGATATCACAGAGGTAGTCCCACATACATATACAATAAATGCTACAACACCCAGCGGGCGTAGTAGCTGACCATGCGCCAAAATGTCGATCACTGCCAACTCCACGCAAATAGTAAAGTATATCTATGTTATGTTTTATTTGGCATGATATCAAATACTTCAGTGAGGTTCAGTGCTGCTTCACAAACAGTAGGCATGTTACGTGATAGAGGATGCCAGATGTCTGTATATATTTTTGATGTCAGTATGTAACCAGTGAACAGGCATATGCCATGATATGGGTTATTAAATTATTTAACCCTGACCTGAACAGTGTACTATGAGGGGCCGTCCATAAATTATATCACACAAATGTGGACCATTTTCAACACCAACCCAAACTCCCTGTCACGCTTTTCCCCATACCTCCATCACTGTATGCCACACTCTGACCAAGACCCCCTCCAGTGTGACGTAATTTATGGAGGGTTCCTTGAAATGGGTAACTCCACACAAATCACGAAGGACATCCAGTCCTGCCTATTTATTTTAATTCTGTAGGCCCGGCATATTTTTTTGCAGGCGATAGCTTATGCCCACCCCCTCCACTGGGCTCTAAGCGGACGAAGGTATATTGGAAATGAATGGGCTCAATCGGCCGAGGTTTCCCAGTTGACGGTTGACAGTTGTAATGATAATAAAAAGGAGTTTACATGTAATTCAAATATATACAACTTTGAAGAACATCATACATCCAAAATAGTTGTGCCTTCTATGTTGTGTTATTGAAACCGTCAATGTGGTTCGATTTACGAGCTGTGAAAATTGGCACGTATTCAAAGATCTACAAATTATAATTACTAATACGGAATGGCAATACAATGCCATTTACTGGTCAGACTTCCTGCTAGACGACCATAACACATTTTGTAGGCTATTGCCAGATGCCCAGCAGCTGTTTGAATTGAAGGTTGCCTCAACATGTTTATTTTGCCTCTTAAGATTATAATTATGTGCCTCTCGGTGGGAATTCCATTAGACGTCAATGCAGGGGGCGTCCACGAGACATATATTATGTAATATATACATACACATCATATATATATATATATATATATATATATATATATATATATATATATATATATATATATATATATATATATACCAGGTATATATATATATATATATATATATATATATATATATATATATATATATATATATATATATATATATATATATATATATATATATAATGATGTATCGACTTAATATTAGAAATGTTGGACAATAATATTCAGTTTGTATCGATGTGTGTGGGTAAGATATATGGTGCTGCCAGGACAACAGCCTAACAAGGTGTGAACATTTGTGCAATATTAATGGATTGCATTGTTAGCCAATGCATGGTGAACAGCTACATAACAGTGTATTGAACCCATTATATGATACTCATACTTTACATCTGCCACCTCACCCCCGGCCTCAGCCCACGGTCAAGGCCAGTGAGTATTACTATTGTCCACGTGGTGAGCAATCAGTTCCCCCTTGGCCTTGTGTTGAAAACTGAATAATTTATATTCGCTATGCTTTAATACGCCGTGTGACCACACATTCACTCTAAGACATATCCCCAGAGGCGGGTCCCCCCTCTTAGATTAAGAAAAAAATGATTTTTTCTAATGATATTGCAAATCGCCGCGCGTGGTGTTTGGTGTCCTCCCCCCTTAAAATGCTTGGGCCTGCCCCTATACCCACAAACAGTGTACATGGGAGTGAGTCACCTGGGGGAGTCATGTGAGGCAGAAAGCTATATGAATCCCCCAAATGACTCCCTTAGGTCAGCCAGAGAGTCACATAGGCTCCCTTATGCGACCTGGACTCCCTTAGAGAGGGGAGTCATTCTGGAGGCAACCTGGACTCTCTTTTGACGCTATTTCTTTTCTCTGTGCACAGAAAGAAGAAACAGCGTCAAAAGGGAGTCCAGGTTGCCTCCAGAATGACTCCCCTCTTTAGGGGAGTCCAGGAAGCCTGTGACTCCCCTAGGTGACTCCCTAGCCTGTGACTCCCCTAGGTGACTCCCTAGCCTACCTGAGGGAGTCACCTGAGGGAGTCACATAGTCCCCTGACTCAGCTAAGGGAGTCACATATGGACCTAGGCTCCCCTAAAGAGGGGAGTCATTCTGCAGGCAACCTGGACTCCCTTTTGACGCTGTTTCATGTCTCTGTGTAGGCTATTGGACTACGTTGAACAATGCCCAACGTAATTAGATGAATTATAATGATCTACGATGTAATATCAGAAATCATTTACAGTTTTATTAATGTATTATGATAAGATTGATGGTGGCGTTTTCCAAGGGCAAGGACAAAATGTATTATGTGTATAGCTTTCTGTAACTTGTTAATGTATGTGCGGTGAACCATCACGTTTAAGCAATAGATTTTATCTAGACTAATTGTGGCGTAAACCTATCCGATTTCTTTATCATGTTATATTAAAGTTATAAACATGACACAACGTGTTATCGGATAGTATTTGTGCGATGTTAACATCACAGACAACGGGTAACACAAAGCAAGACATCAACAAACACATGTATATATATATATATATATATATATGGTCAATTCCCACGAAAATGGATCACAGGGTCCACAGAGGCCTAAATTCCTATACTGCAGATATCACTTAGCTTTTTTTATAGGTCGTTAATACTACATAAGGGATTACACACATGAAATTGGGAACATTAAATCTATAAGATGCCATAGTTAGGTCCCTTCAAAGTGGGACCTACGCACGGTGATGGGACCTACGCACGGTGATGGAGGTACTACCCCCATTATATCGATGGTATGGCTATAATAATAATTATTTTCCAGTTTGTTTAACAGATTTAAGATTAAACCATAGATTACAATCGGTTTTACAAACACAAAATATTTCCTGCCAGGGGAAAACTTTTTTCTGGTGGACCTACGCACGGTGATGGGACCTACGGGACCTACGCACGGTGATGGGAGCTATAACCTTTCTTAATATATTATTGACAGATTTCTGATAGGTGTAAATGCTCACAGATGTTCATCCCCAGTATAGCAACATATGTACCAAAATACATTTGAAATAATTGCAATATTTTATCATTTAATCAATGAGATTGTATCATGGACCTACGCACGGTGATGGACCTACGCACGGTCACTTTTAATGGTTTTCGGACCCTAGAACAAAGAGAACTTCAATGAAGGCTTACCTAGAATATGATTAATTTCCCTTGGCAAGAGGGGTATAATATGTATAAATACCTTTTCTTAATTCTTATGGGTATTTCTGATATTTCCTTTTTTATGGACCTACGCACGGTGATGAGAGAACTACCCCACATCAGTTATCATTAGATGAAAAGTTACCAGACTGGATTAAAATCTCCTAGTATTTTTTACATTAAAGTTCCCATAGGGTACTACCTATTGACACCCCATTATATTCATTGGAACTATTTTTCTTTGTCTTGGGCCTAGCTTATGCTGTACCTACGCACGGTGATGCTAAAACTACCCCACTACATAATGTCAATTATTTTGATACAAGAATTAGACAGAGTGTATACTAAATGTCCTAATATGTGCTTCATAGCATTTTGATAATATTTTTGAAAATAAATTTCCCTTATTACAATTATTTTTAATCTATTTTTTTTATTGAAAACCATGTTATATTTTTTCTGTTGGAAATCATTCAAAAATACATATATTTACCTCTAGAAATCATAATAATAGAGTTAGATAGGCAAAAGTAGGTACCTATGGACAGGTCTATACAATATCAATGTGAATAGAATAAGACCAACATGTTCTGTGTTGCCTGTAGAATGTTATAACATAACGGGCTAATTGAGGCTTGTGATCCATTTTCTTGGGAATCGACCATATATATATATATATATATATATATATATATATATATATATATATATATATATATACATATACATATACATATACATATACATATATATATATATATATATATATATATATATGTGACCAGGCTAGGGAAAAGACCCATCCGGGGAGGAATTAGTATTTAAAGTTGGTGTCATATCCTTTAAAATGAGATATCATGAGCTAAAGAATTCCTGGTAGTTTTGTGGGAATTGATTTTCAAAGATTGCTACATATCAATAACTGAAAATGGTAGATAAGCTCTAAAAGCATCACTTCCCATAATAAAAATTGATAATTCAGAAAAATCAGTTTTATTGATAAATAACCAAATAAAATGGTATTTTTTTGTCTAAATTTGGTTCTAGAAGGAATTCTTACAGTCTGTTTTCTGTTTTGAGTAATTGATGCGATACTGAAGAAACCGGGACAACTATCTCCCATTTTGTCTAATGGAATGGTTTCCATAGCAACCAAAAAATGTCTTATATGCTAATTTTCCATAGAAAACGTTCTTTTTGCATTCCATATATGGAATGTTTGCAGTAAAGATAGAACAATTATAATAAGTCTATTGTATTCTACACAAGAAATTAGCCTAGAGCATTTTTACTTGAATTATGCACTCTCTAGCCCTTCTGGTGCCCCCTGGTGGCCAAAGCCAGAACTAAAAATCCCCCACGAATGGGTCTTTTTGCTTGTTGGGTCACATATATATATATATATATATATATATATATATATATATATATATATATATATATATATATATACACATTTCCATATATATACGTGTAGCACGATCCAATTTATAAATTTTAAGAACTTAATTGCTTGGCATAATTCATCTTAACTGGTAAAATGCGTCTATGTTATGGCGTGTCAATGTGGGCGCATGCAATGCCACATTGTCATGTCACACAAAGAGCTTATACATAATTGAAGCACGAGGTGGTTGGTTGAGCTATGGCTTTACATTGTATATGTGTTACAGGATACTGTACTAAAAGAACGATTGGAAATTATTAAGGTTAGATCCTTATAAATCATCATTATTGCAAATAGCAGATGACTATGTTATATCAATAACGCATGACTAACATAAGAAACCGTGCAATAACGTTAGGCTACATGTATCAAAAGGGAACTATGTTAGACATACCTATAGTTCTGCTCACTGACATATTTAAAGAGATAATAGCAACGCATGTGGATGTATCATAATCTCAGCCCATTGACCTTCATAGCTTCAGTACATTTGTATGAATAAAAGAATTTACAATACAATACAATATTAGAGATGGGTGACTTATATTAAACAGGAATTACATATTTAGGCGTCCAGAGAAAACCAGGTCAATTTTTCTTTATGATTTATCATCTTATAGTCACTGAAGTCCAAAATTGATTGATTGATTGATTTTTTATTGACTAACAGTTCATGTAGTTTACATGCTTTTCACATTAGCCAAGTTGACGGTGTCAAACAATATGACTCATCCTAAATTTTATGCATATGATAATAAATATTTACAGAAACAGATTGCTCATATTGTATCAAGTATGTTTTCAGTTTGCACATTTAGGTTGCGACAGTTAAAGTCCTCTAAGACATCTTGTATTAATCCCTATTTTCTATAATATGTAATAAAATGCAGGTATGCTTAGATTGGGTGATACAGCTCTCCCATTATATTAACCGCACTGTGTGGAATTCACTATTCAGTACGTATAGACAATAGTACTTATCCTAGGCATATGAGTGACAACAGGGTTGTGGCCGGCGTCTAGTTGTATATCAACCATAGGCACCGAGCCTCCCTAATCATTCATGATTGGCTAGCAGTATGCTTGTGGCAATACTCACTTTCCACTAATACTGATATATATTAGTGTTTATAGAATCACTGTTCCTAGCCAGTTAATTAGTTAATTAATTAATACTCCATACTGTGTGTAGTTCACATTCAGCATGTAACAACTTCTTATCAGATCACACTGATATCTTTGTCTTGAAAATTTTCTTACAACCACTGTGCTGGATACTAGCATCCAGTTCATTCCACAGCAGACTGCCCCTATACAATGGACTACGTTCATAGAGGGCACCTCGTGCTCGCCTTACTTTTAACTTTATCTTGGTGTTATTGCGTAGCAACCTGGTCGGTCTTACCGTGTTACCCTCATCACGCGATAAACCATACATAATACTAAGGAGAGCTCTTCCTCTGCGTTTCACTAGAGTAGAACACTCACTTCTTGTATGTAATTCTTCCCTGGTTATTGACTGAGGATCCCGGATACCAAAACAGGCTCTCAGACAGTGGTTCTGTACCGTCTGAAGGTACCTCTTTGGGTCTTTAGCTGCTCCATCAACCAGGAAATCACCATAATCGAACGTGGGTAATATCATCTGTTTATAGATACACAACCCCAGTTGGTGATCTGAAACTTTCATTACCTTTCTTAAATAGTCCAGTTTTATGTCCCCTTTTGTCTTTTTGCCTCTAGCAAATGACTCAAAGGAGAGATGTTTGTCTATCACTACTCCTAGGTAGTTAAACTCTTCAACAGTATCTAGCACCGCATCCTCCAATTTTATATCACCTGTACTCAGATCAGGGACAGCTCTGTCAGAGTAGCACCACATTATCTTAGTTTTGTCGGTGTTGATAGTCAGCTTACGGCCTCTACACCAAACTCTTATTTTTTCCATATCTGCCTGTAATAACTCTGCAGCCATAGGCACATCTGGACCACTAACCATAATAGCCAGATCATCCGCATACATGTAGAATTTTGAATGTTGGAGAATATTCACTAATCTATTTATATAGATAATAAATAAAAGGGGTCCGAGAACAGACCCCTGTGGGACACCGCATTTTACATCTCGGGTGTCTGAACATATGCCATTTGCCAGGGTGACCTGTTTTCTATCAGTCAGATACGACTTAAACCATCTCTGTGCCAGGTCTGTCAGGCCTATGTCACTTAGCTCATTTAGTAGTATCATGTGGTCGACCGTGTCAAACGCCTTCCTCAAATCGAGGAAGGCTACAACACATATCTGACCCAGATTCCTTGCCTCATATAAGGCTTGTACTAAACCATAGACGGCATCTGAGGTTGATCTACCCGGCATGAATCCGAATTGGAAATCAGATATGACATCATGCCTTATAAGGAAGGACATAAGTTGGTTATGGACTGCCTTTTCTAATAATTTAGAGACTACATTCAATTGGCTTACGGGTCTCCAATTAGTGACCCTCTTTAAGCTACCAGACTTTGGTAACGGTATGACTTTTGCCATTTTAAAGGTGTCAGGGACTGCTCCATTTGCTAGTGATAAATTTATTAGCTCACACAGCCAGAGTGGCTTAGACAATAGTAAATCTTTTATAACTATACTCCGCATGTCAGCGACACCTGAAGCTTTATGAGACTTAATACCTTTGATGATTTTTAAGGAATCCTCACAGTCAATGGACACAAATGAAAAGCGCTCTTGCCAACTCATAGCCAGCCTACCCTCGGTTGGGTTGACCTCTCCAAAGGCATTAGCCAGAACTTCACCTATATCCACATAATAGTTATTGATATAGTTAGCAAGCTCATTGTCATCCACCTTGGTGTTTTTGTCTAACCATAACCCTATGTGAATTTCCCTGCGAGGGCCCTTCCAGATGGTATTCACCTCAGCCCAGAACAGTCGAGGGTCATTCACATACTTAGCCAGTGCAGTGCTGACCTCCTTTTTCCTGGTTTTCAGGAGCTCCATTTTGATTTCTTTGTCAATCATACGAACCTTTTTTACATGTACATTTCTTTCCCTTTTTGGGATTTTACGAGAGTATCTGAGGTATTTGTTTTTTCTACGTATTAAGTTAGTGACAGTTACATTAACCCTTACGTGCCCAGAACTCCAAAAGTGCGCGCTTTTACACCTATATATGTTTAACAGAGCACCATGGGAGCTATACTGGTCAAATCAGGATGATTCTAGATGCAAATGAAGCGCAATCACATAAGCTTTCTAACGGTACTAAATACTCCATGGTGACGTGTATAAAATACTGATGGTATGCATTAATATTAAATATAATGAGTTAGAAATGGCCTAAAAATCATTGAAAATGCGCGCATTGGCCAAAGGGAGTAAAAGAAATATTGATAAATAAAAGAAAAATTGAAAAAATGGTGAAAAAAGTGGGAAAAAACTTTCTAAATGTTTTTTTTTCTGTAGATTCCAATTAAATTGGTGGTATTCTTTCAATTTTGATATGTATGCCCTCATTCAGAATAGCAAAAGCATGTTTACCATGCCAAATCTGTCTATTTCAAACTAAAAAGGCCCTTTTTGGATATATTAACAGTTTTTACCATATTGTTTAATATTAGGAAAACAATATTTCTGGTTGCCATGGTAACCCAAATTATGACGTTCTTCCATACATTATTTAAAAGTGTATTCCATTAGCTTTCAGAAAATATAATATGAAACATATCTCAAAATATTGAACTGTTACACAATCTATAAATGATGTTGTGAAAACTGACTTTTGTCAAAATAGTTCTGGGCACGAAAGGGTTAAACCCAGTTGGCCTGTTGGTACATACTCTGAAGGTTTTAATCGGGTGTTTTTCATCCAGGTATTTTGTTGCTGTCTCAATGATATTATCATAGCTGTGCTCCGCGCACTGCAGATCATTGACAGGCTCTAATGCAGCCACAAAATCTGTTAGGGCCCGCCTATCATAAGTCTTATATGACCTTCCCGTTATCTCTTTGAATATTGATTTTGGAATAGGTGCCTGTTTTTTAGTTACGTAGACAGGGGCATGATCACCATACATATCATTCATTACCCCGTTAAGGGCAACATGAGGGCTATTTGTGTATACATGGTCCAATGTAGATTTACCAAACTCATGGAAATAGGTGGGTTTTGTGTTAAGATAGCGTAATTTTGTACGTCGCAGAAATTTTACCAATTTTCCAAATTTTGGACAATTTCTTGATCTGGTATTGATGTTTAGGTCGCCTAATATCCAAATTTCCCGGTCTTTAAACTCATTAGATTTAACTATCTCCTTTAACTTTTTTAGGCCCCTAATCAGGTTACCATTGGGTGGTCTATAGACAGTAACTATGACTCTGTATTTGTGACCAGGGTAGCAGGTGAACAGACTGAGGCACTCAATGTCAGTTGACATGACCGTTTGGTTGGGCAGGATGGCAGTAAATGGTACATATTGATTTTGTACGTAGCAAGCAACGCCACCACTTTTCCGTCTCATTATCACACGATCATTTCTAAAGATTGTCATGCCACTGATGTCGACACCAAAGTCAGGGTCACTACCGCTAAGCCATGTCTCAGATACACATAAATAATCAACATCAATTTTATGCTTTCGTAACTTCAGAATTTTATCTCCCAAACTTTGTGCATTCAAAGCAACAAGCTTCATACCTTTACATTCACTGATTTGTTCAAATGACAAATATGCCATAGTGATGTGTTTATCAGTTCAGTGCAATGAATGATACATAATGTGTACGAGCAATTCGAACAGTCCCAAAACAACGAGACAAAAGGTGCAAACATAAACTAACCCGAGCGCTATGATAATAGGGCCACGGGTAGGGAGTAACCTAGTCCAGGGTAGGTTAGTGGCCACTCCAGGTGCAGTTATAACAACATTAATGAACACACAAAAAACAAACAAATTAGCTCATACTTGTTACTAGCTACACACAATGACTATGTGTCAGGTATTGACACGTTAGTCACACAGTGGGACCAATACCAGTCGCTGGGACCGACTGAAGATATCGTCTACTGTGGGCAGCAGAATCAGGATCGAGCTTAGCTGATACATAAATGATAAATATTTACACGACTCTTACCTATTGCTACTATCTAATACAGAGCTGTAGGTCAGCTATTTATAGCTATGTTACTCGGTGGGTACCTTCTCAATAGAGATGAACAAAACTACGTAATACTAGATGATTAGGACCCCTGTTAAATTAGAGGCTTTATGAATTAATATAGACTAATATATACACAGATATCCTATCTGATCACCAGACCCGTATGGTCAGTGTGATAGATGAAGAGGCAAGTCTTTGACAATGTGTTTAGCTCGTAGTCAGGTGGGGGGTGGGCTCCCTCAACTGTCCTTGATACACAACCTATATGTCATTAAATCACATAGCAATAGATTAAATCAAAACATTTATCAAACCACTAGTATCCGGTTACAGATCCATAGGTTGAGGATTTATAGGTCACTTCTCCATACAATATAAGCTAAATAGAATAGCCGGTGTACACTTTTATTGGCATTAAATAGCCGTGTATCTCACCACTAGGTGGCTGATTGATAAACTTAAGTCACATAATAAAGTATTTACTTATAGTCACCAAAATGCAAATACTGTGGTTGGAGATGTGTAAGTCACCTCTCCACGAGCTAGACATATCAATATACACTTTTATCAGTTTTATATAGCACTGTATATCACAGCTATGCGGTTGGTAGGTGCCCTACGATGTATAGTATATATATTTTGTAGTAAGAACACAGTTGGATTGTATAAATTACAAATATTCAGGTTAGGGAATAATCAGGTAGATTAATCATTTATGCTATCTGTTTTCTATGAACACTTTGAGTGGTTTGCTTATTTCTAAACATTAATCGAATCACAGTCCCGTGTGGGCATAGAGGTAGTTGTAGGACAATTAGCGGTAACATCTGTTTCCGTATTTCCACTAATACCAATACCTCCAGGAAAAACAGATCTGTTTGCACACACAGTCCAAAGGTTTATCAAGGCTACATTAATACGTGCTGTATGCGTGGTTTCCCACATAGTATTCAAGTATTGAATGGTTGTACCAAAGAGTTCAGTATAGAGTTCGGACTGCCAACATGACAAGACCAAGTTAGTCTTGTACCAATCTGGCATCGTCAAGGCAAGTTGATATTTTTATATGGAGACACTTCACTTATCTGCTGAGTATGGTCATCAAGTCCTTGGTCGTCAGCAGTCGAGACTGATCTATGTGTTCCAATAATTGATAGACACCTTGTGGGGCTCTAGAGGTTCCATACACAAGGTCGTATCGATCCTGCCTTGACGTGGCCATGGCTGAGCATAACCAGTGCCAATCGGTTTGTCATTTTTCGGGCAGCCCACTACTCCAAGACTCATCAGATCATGCAAGTATAAAAAATAGACAGTTAGTAAACAGCCAATGATCATTGTCAACAAATGGATCTATACGGTATGTGATGATAAATTTAAATGGATAATCTAATTAATAATAATATTATCACAGTGTGTTTGAGTTTAACTAAGTTGCTTACTACTCATTAGGAGTTTTTAGGAACGTATGATTTAACTCATATGGATAGAGATACAGTGCATACGAGGTGGGACAGTTCCCACAATCACAATATATATACGGTACAGTGGGTTATATTATATCTGTCTAATTAGAGAAAAAAACACAAAAAACACAAAGTACAAATCGAGTAGAAACGGGGTATAAGGCAGAATGATTATCACATAGTTATTTTTCAAGAGGTAGCGTGTATATAGTAGAGAGGCTATGTCTGAATGAAGCTGGGTCAGATGTATTTCACACTCCCAGTTTTAGCAATTACAAACAAAGGGGGGGGGGGTGAGGGTCAGCTTGATGTAATTCACCTGCCAATTATCAATTACTGTAAACGTATTAATTTTCGCTCAGTACATATTTTCGCGTTTTTCGCGCACATGCTTAAGTGCGCGAAATTATGATGTGCGCGAAAATTATGCCAAGAAAATTAGCTCTCCAATGATGTGTAGCACTATATATTGTTATTTGTATTTATACTGCTAATGGGTGACTTAATAAGTAGCATGGATAAAAGTGTGTCTTTTTTTCCTTCTATGTATTGGATCCCCGGGATTGGATCCCTAGAAACCCAGCCCTCCCTTGTGAATTAAATTTACAGTTCATATGATATATAGGGTGACACTCTTTGGGCTCTAATATCCTTAATAATTGTTCGATTTACAAACCGTAAAAAATGGTATGTAGCTAAATATGTAATGCTTACAGGTGCGCGAAAATATCATTGCGCGAACATGTCTTTCTATAGTAGGTGCGCGAAAATTTAGCTGCGCGAAAATATATACGTTTACAGTACATCCACCCAGCGTCGACTGTCTTCTCTATGGCTCGGGCCATCTGGATGGCCACGATCTCTTGATATTCGTACACCGGATGGCATCCATCGCCAAGCCTCCAGTAGTTGTGTACATATCCGGTATTCCTGTGATATCTATGGCAGAGTCGTTCTACATATGGCGTCATAGCTAGATTGCTGTTGTTAAGCTCTTTAATCCTGCTGTTTAGACCTATTACTGTGTCGTCTAGTATGCCCTGATGTGCACTAGGTTGATGATTATTGGACTTGTAGAGGTCGACTCCATATAGTGTACTTATGAAGATTTTTGTTGTTGGCCTAGCCGCAAAAGCTCTCTCAATAAGTGTCTCGAATTTATTAGCAGTATTACGGTAGGCATATTCAACTAGTATATTTCGTACCGTAATTTTCTTTGTGACAGGGCAGCGTTTGGTCAAGTCACATATGCCTGCTTCAATGATGACAGCGTCTATCGGTGCCGGCGTTGACAGTCGTGTCACTACCAGGTCGGCTATGACTTCAATGGTAGCGCCCGGTATTGTTGTCACTCGCTGAAGTCCGGGCAGGAGCGGGGCTAAGTAATCCTCCAGAAAACGGGTTCTAGAGTCTCCCATCACTTCTACAATCGGTGGGGCCTGCATTGTTCTAGTGTAGAGGTCAGGCACAGGTGAAATTACTCAGATTGATAAGAAATATCTCCGATTGACGTTTCAACAGAACCGTGGTCGCCGCTTTGGCTGCTACAGGCGTCACTGTGAGATGTCTCGTCCAGCTCGTGAAGGTCCGAGAAACTCTCACTCTCCAGTCGTCCTACACTCTCCTGCTGAGGCTCTGTAGACTTTCCCGCGCCAGCAGTGCGGCGTCCAGTTCTGGTGCGCTGTTGGAGTTGGGCCCGTAGTTCCATTAGCAGCTTTCCTAAGAGGTTGTCCCCATCGTACGATCCATCAACGTACGCTTTGTCCCCGTATTTGGCGTTCCCACCCCATCTCTTATTTTTAGTCGCTTCAATTAAATAAATTTCTCCAGTTTCCTCCAGGGCCCTCCTTTTGTCGTCGTTCTGATAGAACTTTTTTGCAAGGCTAATTCTCATTGTGGGTGCCCTTTTTTTATCCCAAGTCGGATTTTTCTCGCAGCCAGCGGCTGCACGTTTTGCATCAAGTCCAGTTACAGCATCTCTTACTTTTTGTGCCTTGGTCTCTTCCCCCAGTGCTTTGCATTTTAAGTACTGGTACAGCTGTTCACTGGAGGTAAAGTCTTTGCCATTATGAGAGATGCTGCATGGGCTGAAATTACTCAAAAATGACCTGGCGCCACAAAAGGTGAGACCACATTCAGTTCTTCTCATATTTAGTGGACCATTCTTTGCTATAGAAATAGCTGCATTTAGTTTCTCCACATGTACGTTTTTCTTAGCCGTGTTGGGTTTATTCTTGGGTTTCTTCTTGCCCCCTTTTAATTTGGAATTCTTCTGTTCAGTTGACATCAGTCCACTTGAGGCTGTAGTGTCGGATGCCGGGCTTTGTTGTGCAGCTGCAGTCATTGCATGTTTACTCGTATCACCTGTAGGTGGCACCACCGACGCATTTATAAGCTTCCTAGTTTCGGCAAACTCAGCCACTAGAGTTTTTGGAAGTAGGTTGCCATTCCCTTCTTCGGCCTGCCATCTGGCTGTGCAGTCTTGGGGGATCCTGCTGTAGTCTGGTGGTAGCTTATTGGTGTCTTTTTGAAACGAGTCCTTCAGGCTATTTTCAAGCTGTTTATACAAGGCACTATTGACGTTAATGCTAGCATTATTTGCTGGGGGATTGGTACCTTTATTAATACCAGGCTGTTTGTCTTCAGGTGGACCACTGACATTACGGGGCATATCACCTTTATGGTGCATACTCTGGTATTTGTCTCGGTGGTCTCTGAAATTGTCTTTCCCCCCTACAAAATGATCGTGGGTGTTACGTTGATAATTCCGTCTGTAACTATGGCTACCATGGTGATCAGTCTGATGAGGGCGGCCATTTAGATGGTCATCATGGTTTGGGCGATCATACCCTTGATTCCTGCTACTACCCCGCGAACTGGAGTTGTGACCATCATGGCGATCATGATCATGATCATGCCCATTCCTCCGCCTGTAATTACTGTCGAACGGTCGTTTATCACAGTTGGTCTCATGGTTATAACCATTGTACACACGTCGGTTTCCATGGTTAAATGGTTGTTGTTTCCGTCGGTCTCCTCCATTTACACTATCAGTACTGCCATGGTTATTCCTATTAGAGGCACCGCCTCTAATGATTTCCCTACCTCTAAGGTTATCTTCATCACTTCTAAACTGAAGTCTGTCAATATTGTCTTTCCTCAGCTCCATGGGTTTAAAGTGATCTGGGATCTGATTCACGTTATACCCATCATAGATTTCACCAGCAATTTGTATACTAGTCCCCTTTAAGTATACTTCACAGTCTAGGACCTCCCTGCAGTACTTCGCAATTTGTCTAGTGAGACCTTTGATCCTCCTGGTGGCTACGTCCTCGTCTGCATTAAGATATACTTTTCTGTAATTCCTAATGTATTGCATGGAGGTTTTCATACGGAGGCAAAGATCTCTTTTCCACACTGTGGTAAAGCAAATCAATAGGGGTCTAGGACCCCTCTGGTTATCATTGGCTTTTGCCATTCTAGTGGCATATTTAAGCTCTGACGGGTGTATCTCAAACTCTATATCTCTGAACATCTTCAGTGCTTCTTCATATGGATCTAGGTCAGGATTTTCAGTTAGACCTTCAGCCAAGATATTAAAGCGTCGGGGGGAGAAATATCTATCACTCATACCTGGTTTGTTGGTAGAGACGGGTCCCCCATTGTTCTGATTAGGGCCTTCTAATTTCATCGATTCAAGATCGCTTTGGTTTTTCAGAACCATCTCACGTAGTCTATCGACCTCTAGCTTAGTGTTTTCGTGAGATTTTTTATTGGCTGAATCAATGTCATTAAGCTTCCTGTTAAACTCTTGATTACTTTCAGTAATTTTCACGTTCAGTTTTTGGAAGTCATCAGTGATTTTGTTGTCACTCACTGCCATCATGCTTTTTAGCTCGACAAACTCCTGGGCTATAGATTTGCCAACAGGTTCGATCACCCTTTGCTGGTATGTCGAGGTATGAGCATATTCATCAGTTGACGCTGTCTTGGCCCATTTAAATGTAGCTGGTGTCGAGACCCCACCGTGTGAAAACACATCCATGTTTTTCAAATGTTTCTTGGCCTTAGGCTTCCCACTATAATTCTTATCATGTTCCAGGGATGACCCGGGGGAGTATTCCTCACTGGGGGGTCTGTTTCTTTTCCTATCATAGCTAGGGGTTTCGTAATTACCATGGTGGGATCTGCCATAGCGGTTATGATTAGAATCACTTACCCTCGGCCATTCATCGTCACCTGGAGTATACACAAACCTATCCTCATTGCTATGTCTCCGTCTCGTACTCCCTCTCCAGTCCGTGTCCATATGGGAGTAGTTCTGTCCTCCAGGCCCATGATGGTTTTTATGCCCGAAATATCTCGGGTCCATGATTGATCGATGTGGGTGACAGAAACTTTACGGGGTGAGTCAGATGGCGTCCGGTATTGACGGCAAGTCAGTGTGTAGGAGCGCAGGTGTGTGGTGTGTTGCGCAACGGTCCCAGGTCACACAGGTAATAACACCACACAGGTGCAATGGAGGCGATTTAGAACCGGTGTACTACACGGCGGCCAAATGGAAATCACTTATAACAGCGTGTTTCCACCGGTAATTTCTCCAAATTTCCCACCATTGGTTTCTCTATACATTCATAAATCACACCTGAGTTTTTCCGCGTAGTTGCTACACTGTGGAGATATCATTCCGTGATGTGTTGCGGGAGCCCTCCTAGGTATGTCTACTCAGTGTTCGCCATTCGCCATAGCTAATGAAGGAAGTCACTTATTATTATTGTACCAGGTCGAAAATGCCCGGACTCCACTAGGGCGACACAGGTACTTGCGAAACGAGGCGATCTTTTTTTATGTTTTGTTTTGCACAATTTACTTCATTTCGCCTAGTTTCGCCTGGTTTCGCCTAGTTTCGCGGCAGTGTCGCCCTGAGTGTCGCCCTGTTGCTGCAGAGAATTAGGGTGGCACTGCCGCGAAACTAGGCGAAATGAAGCAAATTGTGCAAAACAAAACATAACAAAAGATCGCCTCATTTCGCAGGTACCTGTGTCGCCCTAGTGGAGCCTGACCTATAGTCGTCGGTCGCTGAAACACTCTGAGGCCAACAGATTGGTGAATAATAGCTGAGAACAAGGAATTCGTGCCACCAAAATGTCTTCATACGGTTGTATTCAACAAATGCATCCGCATGCCAAAAGTTGGTCGTTGACATCCACAGGATAAAACGCAATATATATAAATCATGTATAGATCTATGTTATTATTATTGATAAATGTGGCTGACAACGTAAAAGAAACCTTTTCTAAATGTGCGTTGTACGTGTTACCCGGTCTATATCGAAAGACTAATCTCTTTTTTTTTGGTACATGATGTTCAATGTACGATGGTTTAAATGTAAAACAATCAGCTGGTAGATGACTCAGACTGCCAAACAATTTCACAGGACGTAACAACATTGACTCTACAACGCAACTCACTCTATATAATATTCGTTTTATTTTGGAAGTTCCCCGTGTCTTATGAGTGCATGTCAAGGTAATATAAACAACACAGTTGGTCATGTATGATGATAGAGTAAATAACCGAGTATAAGGTTATTATGTACTACAGAATACACAATGATTAATTAAGGCCAATTAATGAACATGAGTAATTAACATTATCCATTATCCCTAAAATGGTCTAAAGAGTACTACAGCATGATATATGTGGATCAACAAGGGAAAAGGGACCTCCGCGGGGGATTTTTAGTAACAACTTTGGCCACCAGGGGGCTCCATATAGCCAACAATGTTCAAAATATCATAAAAATTGTTCTATACTACTTTTTGATGGAGAATACAGTGAGCTACTTTAGAAAATTCCAACTTTAGTGAAAACCTTCCATATTTGGAATGTAAAAAGAACGTTTTTGGGCCTAAATTGATGTTTTTGCACTTCTTGGTTGCCATGGAAACATAATTTTCATTCTAAATTGAGTTTTTCAATAAATTAATGATTACAGGCCCCACAAAGATTTCTATGCTGAAAACAGAATGTGAATCCCATTTTAAGATCAAAAGCTGTGACCAAATGTTTGAAAAAGTTTGGATATTTGGGAATTTTCATAATTATGCTAATTAGATAGAGATATCTCTAAAACAAAGTAAGATAGAGCTTATTGGCATTTGAGATTGGACAGTGCCCACACATATTCAATGAGCCAGTTCTCAAAAACTAGAAGTGGTACCTGCTAATGAAATATATCACTGGAAAGCTGATGACCTCAATTTTATTATTGAGTTTTACCTTTGGAGGACCCTTTTCCCTCGACTGTCCACATATAGTTATATAGGAACTGTATGGGTTTATCCGGCCGAAATACCCCAGTGGACGGTGGCCATGAACAGCAATCTACCCACTCACACTACCGGTAGTCACATCAGTTACTAGTTCCCCAAGGTGCCTACAGGTGGCAGCTGCTCCCACATCAGACACACACACACACCAAGATCAATGCTTCATTAAAATTGGACTAAAATGTGTCACCATCTTGTATCTTGGTTGTACATTGATCACGACCTCCACAAACCTAGGTGTACAACGAGGGTGGCGGGGGAGGGGGGGCACACATATAGCATCAAGTCACAGGTTTAATAAACAATAATTCGATCGTATCGCTAATTATGGGTGACATGGCATCATTATAAATAAACAGTAGAACGAGCATAAGTATTGATGATAAAAGTGTGGAAGTACAGAAAACCCTTTTAAACACCCCCCTTACCAAACCCATACATATGAACCGTACATGTCGGTGTCAAAACAGAGAACAAAATGAATTTCTCCCCTTCTTTATTCTGAATTCATAGTGGTCATTTTCTAATGTTCAGAACCAACATAATTTGTACACATGTTGTATTAGTTTTTGGTGTTTTTGTTTGTTAAATGATTATTGTCTTCTACAATTAAAAAAGGGATTACAGACAATCTCTGGTAGCCTATTCCTTTGTTGTGATAATGTAAGAGCTGTGTTGCAGAAATGTACAGAAATGGATGAATGTGTTCTGCTACCGACCCTACAACCCTACAAGGACACTTTTCCTTTTCTGTGTGTGTTTCATTTATTTCTATGTAGGGTTAGATTTGCGGGAAAAAAACACCATTAGCATTTCGTATATCAAACCCAACGGCATTGAATTCAATCTTTCTGCTGGAAAGGTGATATAAGTAGTATAGTATGAGGGAGATCAGCCCTGTTTGAGTGAGGTATCGAATGAGGAATGTTTAGGGTATATGTATTACTCTGTGAAGTTTAGATTGTTGATTTATGGGTAGTGTCACTTCTTTTCTGATCATTCCCGTTTAAATTATTTGAAAATAATAAATATAAATGGGTCTAATGGTGGTTTTAGTGAGGGGTGTTTGTGGTTTTGAGTTGGGCTGTGAATTAACTTAGGACTGCCACCTAGTGGGGATGAATGGAACTGCAGTGTGGTCATGACTCACTGGCTCCCCTATAGGTGGGAGTGTGCACCTGGGGTGGGAGGGGTCCAGCTGTTGGTCAGAGGGGTTGGGGTAAAATCAATATTGCTTTCAGAGTTTGAAAAGTTGGCATATGGATGGTTATGTTGTAGTTTTTTTATCGATTATTACCATTAAACGTGTATCATTTTTATTGGTTGAAAATATTATGCCGCTATGTCTGAGTGTCGCTACTGGTAGTGAGTTGGTTGAAATGGATTTTATGTGTGTTATGCTGATTGGTGGAAAATATGATTTTGGTGACGTGTCAACATTTGTAACCGGTGGGAAAATTATTGTTGCTGCATTCTTTACTATAAGATTGGATTGGACAGACCGATATCAAGATGGCAGCTGCATATTCTGAAAGCCAGGAGTATACATTTTCCGAATTTGTAAGTATATTGATAGATGTTTACATATAATTTTGAATGTATTCAGATTGTATATATTTTACTATGAAATTTTAATGGAATACAGGAAAATGTGCTATACTTATTTTATATTGTGTTTTGTTACAGTTGGACTTGATAGAGGATGAAGCTGGAGAGGACAAAGAGAATAAGGTGGAATCTCCCCGTGAGAAAAAACAGCGCGGAAAGGCTCCAAAGAGACCAAAGTTGGATACAGTGAGAAAAAGGAGACGGATTGAACCAACCAAAGTGAACAGTACCATGGATACTAGCCATGTTCTTGAACCTGTGAATGATAATGCTTTAATGCCCCCCACTCCAGCAATGCCTCTGATACCAACTATGTTTCCAGGTGTACCACAAGCCAATCTAACTTCAGGGGAGGATGGCAAAGGCCAAGGTAGGCTGTACATGTGTGATGAGCGAATGAAGGGTTCAGAGACATACAAACAATTGATTGGGAACAATGATGAATTTACTCGGTTGTTTCACCCAATCGGTAAAGGGGTCTTTATAGACCGTACAACTAGCAGTAGCTCTTGGAAACCGGATGCTGCTAAAACCAGTGGACTAAGAATGTCTTTGTGGAGACCTAATGCGATTCAGAAGATGACAATGGCCAATGCTCGCTTCTCTGTACCGCTGGACATGGATGCACTGAAGCGACTACAGAGTAACCTTAATCAAATTAAGGAAGCACTGGCCATGTCTGATCAGGAGACCTTTTTAGGCTATTGCTTACATTTAGGAAGTCGTTGGTACATCTCAGTAGAGAGAGGGGATTGCTGTGTACATTTCCGACAATGGTTCCAACTGAGAGATGACCATAGGAAAGAGCAGCAGCAACAGTTGCAGGGCTCCTATTCAGACTTAGACATTGAACTTTTGCCGACCAGGAAGGGTCTGAAGTTGGACTGGGATCAGTTTACTAAACTAGCCGCATTCATGTCACAGGATCTCTTGGCTGTGATCCCAGGGTATGACAATCATGTATTCACTTGCTATAAGCCAGAGCATGTAGTGAGCGCCTGTCAATTGTGTACTCCTACTGGATGTTTGCCGATGGAGAGACAGGCTCGTCGCATCATGGCAGATGCTGGTATGTAATTACATGATTTATGAATATCTAAAATACATTGATTGTATACATAAATATACATGTATAAAGAATTACTAGAAAACTTCTGGAATTAATATATAGTAATCAATATATGATGTTTAAGTCCAAGGTATATTAAGTGATGGTTTTAATTTATTATAGCACGGGGACTGACGGCTGAGAAAACGGTCCTACCACTATCTCCAGTTCAAGTTTATGAGTTGGCTTTGCGTATGAAGCGTTCTTGGTATCGGTTGGCTTGGATTATGAATATACCAGAATGGATGAGTGAAATAATGGTTCATATAGGCCGGGAGAGTGGGGAGGTATACCCAGCAATGATGACTCTTTTATGTTGGATGCTTTGGTATAAAGAAATGCCTAAAATTGCTCATTTGATGTGGTTATTGGATGAATCAGGAGTGAATTTCGAGCAAGAGATTTACTTTGTAGATAATAAATTTAAGTGGTACAGTATAAGGGCATATGATTGGTTGGTGAACATTGGTGGATTTCACAGGGAGTAAATACTGTAAAATACTTGGTGAATGAAATGTTTTAATGTGTGTGGATTGGTCTGTTTGTGATGTTATTGTACATGTCCATAATTCTCTTGATATTAAATGAAATAAATACACTGTAAATCAGAACTGAATGTTGACTTATTTTTTATTCCTAAAACGTGTTACAAAATTAGTTTCTTTACTGATATTCACCTAAACAATATTTTGTTTTAGAATATTAGCCTTAACAATATTGACTTTACCAATATTCAGCATCATCTTCTGATTCTTCCCCATATGGCTCAGTGTCTGAACTTGAAGTTCCAGTTCCAATGCCCTCATCAGTTGAAGTAAAATTATAATATCCTTCTTCTTCCTCCTCCTCCTCCTCCTCCTCCTCCTCCTCCTCCTCCTCTACCACTTCCTCCTGCTCTTCCTCCGGGGAAACGACTTCCTCCTGAAGCGCCATCTCTACCCCCTCTTCGTCACGCTCTTGGCAGTCTGGTTTTTCTTCCTCTTGGGGATCTACTTCTGAGTCAAACATGTCGACTGAAAGTTCAAAATTCGAAATGTGTTATTGAAATACTACTACCATATATTTTGCATGACATCTGCTTATTGACTCAGTTAAAATTCATGTACAAGAACAGATTATGTTTATTAGAGAATGTACAAAGTGAAACTTTAACCACAAAATATCTGTTTGAAATGGATAATATTAATATCTAATGGCAACTTTTTGATAAAAAACAAAACAAACCCCCCCCCCCCCCCCCAAATAAAAAAACAAACAAAAAAAACACAAAAAAAAAGACAAAAAAAACGCAACCCCACCAGACACCCTATTAATCATGGAATAAAACCTATACATACTGAGACGGCGGCAGATGGCATGATGCTCTTGAAGAGTAGGAGTGTGAGGTGGTTCATCTTGGCTAGTACTAGCTACGGCGAACGTCTGAGCTGGGTTTCTTATCGGAGCTCCTGGGGTGACTGGCAGTAGGCGGGGGCTTGGGGTGTCAGATGTGAGGGGAGGTGAGACTGGAATAGTAATTTTGAAAACAAATATTAGAATTTAGGGAAACTTTTATTTTTCAACTTTGAAATTAGTTATTAGAAATTGGATGGGTTAAATAGGTTTTTTATAGTTTTGATATTATTAAAGTAAATACTTTCAAAATTGTACATCTTTTATATATATATGTGTACACACACACACACACAGAGTTAAAGATGGATATATACTCACATAAACGTCGTCTTCGTGGGAGAGGTTCTTGGAGTGGAGGAGCTTCTAGGAATCGCTGGACCGTGTCTGGAGATACCCCCGTATCCTGGAGAGGAGAGTCTTCTAGAAACCTCTGGACAGCAGCTGGAGAAATTCCGGTCTCCTCGCGAACTCTCTGCCACTGTGCTTCCACTTCACTGTTAACATGAAAAGATATCCCAGATTAAGTTAAATGTAAATAGGCTTTTTTCTTTTTTATACTTTTCAGGCAAGAGAGGAAAAGCTTTGAGGCAGCGAGATGGAGAAATAAAAGTAGAAAGAGTCTTAACTCCGCCCTGCTCCATGGTCTCAGCTGAATGCTATATCAACAAGAGAGTAGATATGGGACTTGATGTTGGTTCTAGTATTGTACAATACTACATAACAAATCAATTTAACCTCTTTGTTATTCACAAAAAGAAAGATTTTCAGGCAAGGGGTGAAATCCATTTCATGACCTCAAAAAACTCAGATAATGAGATACTCAGAGTGGGGTTTCCCTTAGAATCTTGGCGACTTTTGTTGGAGAACAGCAGCGAGTTTACACAGCTGGCCATGCCTAGACAATCTCCTGGATCACATCTCTATCTGGGAACATACTCAGCTGTTACTGACTACTGTGGTGTTTCATTTATTAAAACAGAGGCTAAAGGAACATTTATCATACGATTAACCTGTCGCGAAGCTATTGTGCTTTCTGCTTGCTTGCATAGTGCTGAGTTCTATAGGAGCAAAATAATATAAAAAATAGATTAAAAAAGAATTAGTAATAAAAAAAGGTGGTATACAGTGGTACTTACGCATTCATCCATCCGTTCATTATGACCGGGCAGAATGGAGTTCGATGGGCGTTGCTGCTCCCATCTGACACTGAAGGGGTTGGATAGGGGGATAAGGGTGTAAAAGGGCTGACTGGGCTGAAGGGAACAAGGGGATAGGGAATGGGGGAGTTGGGTATTACTACTGCGATTCCCTGTCCAACACCACGAGCAGCAGGAACAGGTCTTGCAGAGTTGGGGTCTGCTCGAGAAGTTGACGGAACTGGGGAATATGGATGGCTCCTTGAGGGGTTTCTCAAGGTTCGCTTTTTGAGTGATCTGACCGGGTTTACTCTTGGGGTATTAGGAGGAGCAGGAGGAGGAGGGACGAATTCTTGCTGAGGGACAGTAATGGGGGCCAGGTTCAAGGGAGGGGGAGCAGTTGTGGTCAAAGTAGTGGTGACTGTACTAGTCACGGGGACGGCAGCATCTGGTTCCATTGTTGTTGTGGTCGTAGTTGTTGTTGTGGTTGTAGTGGTTGGTGAAGCATTGTTGTTGTTGTTGTTGCGTTCTATCAAGATTCCAGTAAGACCTAGGACAAGGGACATCAATGTGTTCTCCAATCTAAAAAATTTAAAATTAGAAAATAAAGTTAATAATATTGTTTAGAAAATATTAAGATGCAGGTGTTTTCACTATGAATATGTAACATGGGCTTGTAGGTGTATATTCAAAGAATGTTCTCTTATGTATACAGCTTGAATTGCATTTACTTGATATTGTTTAGAACCATATCAACAACATTATACCATCATACATATATAGGCTATATTGTAATCCTAAGATATTTTAATTACTTCCATAAAATAATTCTTATGTTACTCATGACTTAACTTGAAATATTAATATTCACAAAAAAACAAAAACAAAAATGAGAGAAAAAAAAGAAAGGCTAAATTATATATAGAGAGATTTTTGTGTTTGAGAATCCCTTTGGATCTAATAATAAACCAGGTGTATTATTGTGTGGGTAAGGTAGTTGCATGAACCGACTATATGGTAACTGTAGACTTGACCATGTGGTCGGCCATTTTGTAATGATTGTGGCATAAAGTTTTGATGAAACTCATATCATGAAATAAACTGCTTTGTTTGGAAAATAAAAATGATTTAAAAAAAAGGGTTGGTAGATCTATATATTTTAAGAGTCCAACCATAGATATATTGATGCCTTAGTGCCACAAATACTTTTGGATTAAGACTGAGTCACACAAACACAAAGAGTGCCTAGATGCATGTGAATAACCCCCACCCCTTAATTTAACAAAATTAACCATAAATAATAAACAGCCCATTCCTTTAGTATTTGATGGTTGGACTGCTTTTCTTTCTATTCGATTTTTCCCCCTCTTTCATTCTTTTATGAATTTCTGTCTTTTTTGCAAAGTCATTGACTCATGACAAAATGAATTTAACATGAGAATTTAACATGAGATTCCCTATTGATTGAATATGTATTTCCATGCAAACATAGTCCTTTGGTGTTGAACTTACCTTGGGCTTGGAGGATTCCCAGTAGAAGCCTCTGGAGGTGCCATGCTGATCTCGTTTTAGTCAGTAAGCTGCTGAACTAGTTCAGGCAAAAGCTGGCAGAAGAGTGAGAAAGATGCATGGGGTTGCATGCCCAAGTTGGCTTGGGGAAATAAATATCCCATTAAGCATAATCCTAATAATGAAATGCATTGTGTTGTGATATTTGAACAACACATCTGTGACGGTCGCCATTTTGACAGCCTCACGTTTTTGGTCATCAGCAGTCAACTATTTACATCAATAAAATGTGTGATCAAAATTGTTGTTGCATTTAGTTCTTTTATCAAAGATAAAATCTGCAATCTAACAATGGTTGTGTATTTGAATTTTAATAGTAGTTTCAATCTCTAGTTCAAAGTTTGGCGATTTTGAAGCAATCATCTTGCCAGAAATATTCACTGCTGAGAGTCCATCACTTCCTCTCAGTCACATGTTCTTCAGTTTGTCAACTAAAGCAACAGGTAAATTGTTTATTTTTGCTTGCATCCTCTAATCTTTGAATGTCTGACTGTACTCATATCGACCTAATGACAATTGAAACTGTATAGATGAGAAAGAATAGTTTTCCAAAGAGTGTCAAGGGCTAGAACAGCTTTGTTTTTGATTCCGAAATTGGAAATCGCTTCCGAGACGCCCGTGCGTAATATGAGTATGGGACCCCCGTCATTGGCTTGCTCTCAATCTCAGCTTTCCAAAAACCTCCAGCATGATGCTCTTACTCCACTAGAAGGTACACTGCTAGAAGCAGATCGATTTAACTGTAAAGGAAAGGTGGGGGGCATCAAGAAAATCGTTGTGACACTGATGAACATTTACCGATTCTGTTTTTGCGACTACGAAGCGGCAAGTCGTTTGTCAGTGTTGCCACTCGTATTGGCGTGTGCGTCTCGCTCTTAGCTTCGAAACAAGCTATAGCATGACCCTGTAACTCTTTTAGAAGCTTCAGAAATACAGTTCTTGTGGCCTAAGATATTTTTCTGTTTAGAAAAAAAAATAAATTATTATGAATTTCTACACAAATCGTTTCCTAACGCGATCGTGAAGCGACAAAGCATTTGCCAGTGTTGCCACTTGCACTAGCATGTGCGTCTCGCTCTTAGCTTTGAAACAAGCTATAGCATGACCCTGTAACCCTTTTAGGAGCTTCAGAAATGCAGGTTTAGTGTTGTGTATTTAAAAATAATTTCCAGTCTTAATAATTATGTATCCCTATAAAATATACAGTTTTCTAAAAAGAGAGAAGAATATTTAAACCACTAGCCATTGAATGAAAGACAAAATTTAGGCCTGTTCTATACACACCACATACTCATTAGTTCTCAATTATACAATCATTGATTAGATCTTTAAAAAGTTCTGTTTTCTTTCACTTCAGTGAATCATGTTGCTGTTCATCGTCGTGAGTGTGCTGTCACTGGCTGGGGCTGCTGCTGAAAGAGATGCGTGTTTGGATACTGCACAGGCTTGTAGTTGCTACGGAGATCTTGGGGTCGTGGTCTGTCGGGGTGCGACCAAGTTGCCTGGCATGTCCCAAAGTAAAAGATTCAGGGAGTCTGTGCACACTGCAGATCTTAAAGACAACTACATCCTCCTAGCGGACCTTAATTCCTTCCTCAGAACCTATCCAAATCTCGAAGATGTTGACTTGACTGGAACATTGTTGGGACACTGTAAAGAGCTGGCTGTTATTCTAGAGACTGTCTTAAAATCTAAATCTGTGGCTCACACCGAGTGTGGAACTGTTGTAGGGAAGAGAGGGGAAATGAACGTGGAGGAAAGGATTAAAACTACTAGACTAGAAAACGAAGACGGAGACGTCAGTGTAAGAAGCGAAAGCGTCGTCGAGAGCGGAGATGCGAGCGACAGTAGCGGCGGCGGCGGTGGCGGCGGCGGCAGCAGAGACAGCGCGAAACAGCGCAAACAGACGCATGTGCAGGCTAAAACGCCTGCATTGGCTGAAACGCCAAAAGACAAACCTAAATACACAGAGAGAGATGATGATGATCATGATGATGATAATGACGATTCAACCGATGAACACACTCTCACTATAGGATTAGGCAGTACAGTCGGCTCTCTCGTTATGGTGTTATCGGCGGTCGTCGGTTACGTCAACAGGAAAAAACTAACATGCGATCTAGTTCTGAGACGTGAGTTGCCATTGAATGTGATGATTTTTCTAACTCTTTGTTTCTTTTTATTTCATTTATAGTTTTCAAAGTAAGATTTATGAATGTTGTTGTTTTAATGACTTAAAAATTGATAACTGAATTTCACTTTGTATAAAAAACACTCAAATCTTTTGTATTCTTTTCCACAGTCACACCTAATAATGGAGCCCGGGTCTGCTGTAATGTCCGTCGTCAAAGACCTCACCGCCGTAGGCGTAACCGTAGTAGCAGCAGCACGTCCACGTTCTCCGTCATCAACGAGACCCAGACCCCAGGTCATGTGGATTCAGTGGTGAGTTTGAATTAAACCATCTTTTAACATTCACCAACCGTCTTGAATAAATAGATGTTCTTTTATGTGAATATCATGAGTTACTGTTGGTTAAACCGAAGTTTTAATCTAATGATTCATGATATTATGAATTGTCCATTTCAGACGAATGTAACCGACTTGTCAGCTCCAGCCTCAGCATCCACTACACCCTCAGGTTCTACTGCAGCATTCGAAACTGTGAGTTTGGCTTATAGCATGATATTTGAATGATATATACAAAACACTGAAAATCGTTTTATAGTGTTTATTTGCATTCCCTTTACAACCACAACTAAAACATAAATGTACACAATTATAACAATTCAATCTATGCAATGTCTCACAATTATCTTATATCGAGTTCAAATGATTTTCTATGACTCAAGTTCTATGTTACGAGCCTCGGTCACGCGATAAAGTGCCGGGGTAGTCATGTACATCAATCCTGTCACAGATGATACAAGGTCGGTTTTGAATTTCAACTCAAGAGAAGTATAACCCTTTGAGATTGGTCCATAGATCCCCCGGTCCATATCAAACCCGTGTTGAACAGGAAACACCATCATGAAGTTCCCATCGGCAAACTGAGACGGGGTCAAACTGTTCCCGCGTCCTTTACTCAAACTCAAGAAACTGGCATACTCTTCTGTAAATTTTTGCTTCTCCCAGTCTGGTTGAAACTCGGCCTGTGGCACTACTTGACCATCAACCGTAAACCGAGCTCCACAGAGGTTGAAATGTTCGAACTTAAACATATTTTTATTATATTGACCAGAGTACCCTTGGCTGTTGGTTAAAACTACAATTAATAGTGACGGCACAGTATCAGCCATCACCTTGTTGTATGTGAACGAGCTACTACCAAGAGGGATGTTGAATGATTTTATCACGGTCTTTGGGTATGGGTACACTGCTTTATCACCTTTACTCAAAAGTGCTGAGTGATTAATTAACATTTCTGATCTTGGTGTAAGAATACATGCAGTAATGTACAGGTTCTCTAATACAACTTTGTACTTTTTGGTATTATCGGCAGCCAGCAGCCTCTTTGCATCTCTCTGTTGGAAGAATTCATACTTGACTGTGACACCTGATATTAAATATCTATTGGTCTTCTCAAGGAAATCGATTCCCATTCTGCCCTTAAATATCACTGTGCTTCCAGTTTTGGTTTGTTTGTAGCGAGCTACTAGACCTGCATTTACCTCCTTGGTGGTCTGTGGATCGGTGACACCCACTCTTCCTTCAGTGTCTGCGTGGTAACCTTTAAGAATTCCTATTGAAGTTTTGGCTTCGTCTGACTTGAAACATACTGTCTCTATATAGTTTTTAAATGGAAAGTATCCTGAGACTGCTGGGTTCACTTGCACATCATTTAGACTCACAACAACACTACTGAAAAGGCTGCTGTGGGTCAAGTTGGCAAATGTCACTTTATCCGTTTCAGTCACAGGATCACCAGCTTCATCCACTATCCTAGCTGCTACAGTGAGTTCTGTGCTGGCTCCATCTAAATATCCAGAATGATTTCCATCGATTTCCACTGTAATACCTGCATCTGAATCCTTAGGTATTTTGGTTGGATAGTATCTCACCCGCTTGTGTCCTGAAATAGAAGTGTCTTGCAGGGGTGGTTCAAAAATGGCCAGTTTAGATGAAAATCCTTCAGTCGTCTCGGAAAACTTGTATGAATTATTGGCATCCATCTGAATAGTGTATTGTTGTTGTTGTTGTTGTTGTTGTATTGCTTTTCACTTGTACTTTACTTCTGTTTGCCTTTAGCTTTTGTGGCTTGCTTCCGTCCTGTCCCACTAGTTGATCGCTTCTGAGCCTTTCTGGATGTGGCTAGGTTCTTTATTCTAGTTGCTTGGGAAACCTTTCTCTTTTTACTCTTGGAGTCAGCACTTGAATGCTTCCTTTTCTTTCCTGATCCTCCCCGTCCTTTGGATGATAAGGCGGCCATGTTCAGAGATACTTCAGTGAGAGGTGGTACTTGTGGATTTCTGTTCTGTTCCTTTACACGATCCAACTGTTCTTCCACATCAGTCACCATTTTAGTTTCCACTTTAATTGAATTCTTTGCCTTGCTCTCGTTCGGTCCTGGTCCTCTTGCATTAAGTCTACGAAAACCAGAGTGGTCATTAGCATCCAGCGATATGACCACGAGGTTTGGGTCATATGCAGATTTGCTGGAGCTTCTGGGCGTGCTAGCTTTACTCCAGGAGGTTATGTTCATACCTAATGGAACGATGGAAGGCATTTTTTAACCTCTACTTTGTCTCAAGTGAAGTGTACACCTTGAAACTCCGTCAGGTACTGGAAGATCTGTATCGCTCTCGGAGTTTATACGTATTCTGATCGATTCCACACGGTCAAGCATGATGTTGCAGTATTGTATTGGATGAAATGTAATTACTCCATTTCTGAAAAGAGTCTTTGTGTAAATGCGGCAAAGCAGAGGCTTCAGAGTCCCACCAACTGGACTAGAGACGACCACATCACAGTAGACATGCAACACAGTATTTCTAAGTGCTGGTGGCACTGCATTATTCAACTCACCAGATACATTGAAGTCTGTCAGTCCACATTCCCATTTACCTTCTAAATATAATGGCTGTGGAAGTACTGTTGTAAAATCACACCAGACATTATCCTGGAAAATCTTTGTAGAATCTGTTGATTTCAAGTGTAAATACATGTCCTTTTTGTAGGTCTGTCTCCTTCAAAGTTCACACCAAGTCTACCATCTGTTCCTCTGGTATCCAGGTGTTAAAGGTCTTATCATATCCCATCCATTTTATGAATACTTGACGCCTCCTAGCATTTCGAGGTCCAACTGTCCTTCGCTTGAGTACCTCTTCTATTTCAAATTGTGGATTCTCTTCAAGTGTCACTTGTTGTAGTTCCTCTTTGTAGAACATTCCTAGCACAGGTTCATTTTCCCAGGTTTTCACTGCATACATTTGATATCCTTGGTTCATCCGTCGATTGGTAATTATAAACACAGCCTTTGACCATGTCTCATCATACTCTCGTGTAAAGGTCGTGGACAAATATGACAGTTTGACATAGTCTCCAATGTTTAACACATAAGGGAGGGAGGGTCCTGAATGTAACGCGGCCTTCGATCCTTTGTATTGTTGATGCCACAAATCATTTTTGTCTGCTACACACATAGCTTCTAGAGGCGTCATTTTGATAGACCGGTGAACACTTTCATTGTAGCCTTGTGTCAAGTTCTGCAAACTCTCCACCCAGTTAAAGTTTCTAGTTCCTTTCATCATTCTACCCATCCGTAGTCTCAGAGATTTTATCCCGCGCTCTCCATGGCTCGTTTTAATTTCCGTGTTAGTAAAGAAATGATTTATATTCTCTGTTTTGAAATACTGAGACACTCGAGAGCCAGAAAATTCTGACCCTCTGTCAGATCTTATAGACGATGGCTTTTGATGGTACAAAAATATATCTTCAAAAGCAGTCTTGACTTCATGTCCTTGTAGAGTCTTTAATGCACGGGTAAATAGATATCTGGTAAACACATCTATACAGCATAGTATGTATCCATAACCATCATTCCATTTTGTGTAATACTTCATGGATAGAGTGTCAACATCCCACTGCTGGTTCTTAGAACTGACTATGACTTTGGGTCTTTTAAACCTCTTTTTGGCTTTCTTAAATGTGATATAAGTGTCTTGGTTTTTGATCCAATCCTTTACCTCATTTAGTGTTATCCAATATTTTCCCTTGCTTTTAACCGAGTCATACAAGTCTGCAATGCTAGAGTAACCCCCAGAGTCTGATGCATTGTAGTATAATTCCTTCAGATAGGTTTCCAACTGCTGCCGGTCTGGCCGGGGAAGGTGTCTGTTTACTTTTTGCCTTTGCCTTTGCCTTTTATTTTCTTCCATTTTATCCATTCAATCCCAGATTTCCAAGGCCGCTCTTTAATGTTTCTTCGTGGTCTTGTACTTATGTTGGTCAATGGAATATCTAGCTTTTTCTTGACAATCACTTTTTGTTTTTTCGCCTCAGGTGCCCCTGGAGGAGGAGGAGAAGCAAGACGACGACGACTCTGAGACTCCGTTGACTTCGCGGGTTCTAATCCACCAGCGGCCCCACCAACAGAACGTCTTAATGCCGAAGAAGAAGTCGAATCTTCAGAAGAACCACCCAGCCGATGATGAGGAGATGAGTCGTCTGAGGACTCCTGATGAACGCCGTTCGGTAAATCCTTTTCAAGCAGGGTGTGATCTTTCTTTGAAATAGATTTCTCTGTCATGACATCTCCAGTTGTATTTGTCGTTGATTCCTTTCTGTCCTTGGATAAAGAGACTTTATTTTCAGATTTGTTTTTGTAGGATTTTAGTAGTTTCTCATACTCATCATAGGATATGGTTATGTATTTTTTCATGTTTGTATTTTTTTTTGCTATGGATGGTCTTTGAGAACTATCAGTAACCTATTCTTGACTGAAGTCAAAATTGCTATGAATCTCTTCACGTGCTTTTGGATATTCGCCAGTCTGCTGCGAGCGGTAGAGGCTATATCTGATATGGAATCCAAAACTTTTTTGGATTTCATCACTAACCGCTTGGCATTCCTTCCCAAGGGTATTCTCTGCAAGTTTGACGCTATTTCACTGATGCAGTCCACCTGCTTGTCGGAGGCGGTCACTAGTAAAGCTTCGGCCTGTATTCTACTTGCTCTGAGTAGAACCTTTATGAAATCCCTGCACTGTGTAATGTGATTCGACATTGAAAATCCCTCCAGAACTGTTGATCTTTCTCCTTCGGTGGTGGAATGCAGACTGAATAAAAATCCAAAGGCACTGAGTGATTTATAGATATGATATCAGACTTTCCCCTGGAAATATATTGGTGTGAATCCGAGCCTGAGTACGTGGAGATTCGTCATCCTCCTTGACATCCGCCGGGTGAAGTGAGAGTACTTGGTATCCGTACCTCCTTTTTAAGACACAGTCTCTGTAACTAGATTTTAACACTTCACCCAGACCCGTTTGTCTTGCAATGATGTCAATTTGCCTAATGTCTCTAGGGTTACATAGAAAAAAGAAATATTGAGTGTTGAGAGTCAAAGACCTTTGACAAGTTCCCGAAGCAAAAACATTTTGAGTCAAATAGAAAGTTGAAATGCACTGGTGGTGAGAATACTTTGTGAAAATATTCTGAACACTAACAGACCGCACAATTTCCTGCATCAAGTCATCCAAAACAAGCAGAGTATGCTCAGTTCCATCTGTAAATCGTTCCAACACCTCTTCTGTTGGAATTCCTTTGTAGAACTTGATGTTTTTCAAATTTTCCCTCATTTCCTTGTATAACGGTTGCTCCACAGACATGCAGTATAAAATCTTACTGACTGGTTTGTTGTACAACTGGTTAGCATGTTGCAGTATTTTGTACATTAGAGTAGTTTTTCCAGAACCAGTAACACCTGCTAAAATGCTAGTGGAAGGTGCTTGAAGCCCTGGAAATAGCATTGAATCTCCAGGAAGACTTTCCTCATAGTAGTCGACCATGTTGCTGTATATGTGTCCACTATATATATAGACAAGTGTTCCAGCAGAGTGCCAGACATGTACTAAAATTTAAACAAGGGTTCCCATTGCTTTTATTCTAAAACCTTAAGAGTGTTGGTGAAATAGGTGTATTGATCATGAATTCTCAGAATATGAAAGACTGAAATACAGAGTTATAGAATGTTTATTACATCAGTAAATCAACATCTATGACGGTATATATGTTCATACGGTTCCAAATGGAGAAAACCAAGCATCATTTCTCATAGCAAAACATCAGTATTTTCAATGCATATGTACAGAACACAACCAATATACACCTAGACAGTATGAAAAACATTCTAAAAGTTATTTACAAACACAGGTTCTATCACAGTCATTTATATCACAGTGCATGTATCTATTCAGATACTGAGTCATAATGAATTGGTATTACAGAGCAACTTTAGACAGTTTCAGCCAATCAACATCATTACCATACAATCATTATCTATATCTATAGATCTATTTCTAATCACACGGGTTACTACAAGGTGCAAAAGTTATTGAAATGAGTCGGTAATGCAAGTAATAATCTGACCAATTTTATAGATAACTAAGAATTCATAAAATCAGGGTTATTTGACAACCTTTCCCAAAATGCCCCCAATTGATTCACCCCAGGAAATTCAGAGGGAGAACTGATTTCAGCCATGTCTTTGTTTAATCCACAACCCCAGTAACGGTCTGCACGGTCTATACTTGGTTGAACAAGGATCTTCCCTTGACATTCACGAAGTTCCCTTACAATCAAAAGTTTCATGGCATCAACCTTTAAAGCAATAGTCTCTTTCATGATTCTATCACAATTTTCATACCAAGAAGGAATAGGTTTAAACCGTCTACAGAGAGCGTACATACCACATATTTTCTTGCTTTCCAAAATAAGCCGGGCTATATCTGGGCGTTGGTGGTACAGTGCCATTTCATATAAATAGAGTTGTGTACAACTAGTAAAAATGAAACCATACTTGCGGAGCATGCAGGGATAGTCACTAGATATGCACCACTTTGCTGGATTCAAGACAACTGTGTTGAAATCCTCATAGGGACACAGCTGCATTTCAAGAGGTTTTGTGTCAATACCATTTGGTTCTACCGCCCTCTTTACGTAAAAGAAACTGAACCCTTGACGGTCCTGTGAGTATGTCATCACAGTATTCCCGTGAGGTCTGAAACCAATATTGGTGACGGAACTTGATTTTTTCTTGTTCAGAGCATCATCATAGTACTTCCTAGAATCAGCCCCTATTCTTGCCTTGTTGATGCCCTTAGCCTTAACTATTGCCGGTTTATCTGGAAAACGTTCTAACCGATATGTCTTGGAAGCCATTGCATAGACTTCTGTTCCAGTGGCTTCAAGCTTATATTCACCAGGATTCCGTTTATCATACTTTGCATGTTTGTCACAACACTCCCTAGGAAACCAATTACGACGTTTGAATGCTACTGATGGTGGTTGTATCAGTGGTGGTTGTTGTGACCTTGATGAAGATTTGGGCAGTGAATCCTTTAGATTCGTGACATTAGCATCTGATACTTCTTCATTTGAATTCTCACTGTCCAAATCTCCATCCATGGGAGTAATCAGCTCATGACAACGGCCATATATAGAATGGTGGAATTCTGCCTTTTTCTCAGGCAAAACCGCCTCAGCCAATGTTTTGTGTGACAGCTGAAAATACAAACTGTCTGTATCCATGTGTGTAAGTTCAAAAGAGGACCGAGGCAAGAAGTAATCTAGACAGTCGTAATAAAAACCGAGTATCAAAAGCTTTGCCGTCTGTAAAATACAGAATGCTAGTTGAATAGGCACATCGAGAGAAATCGTTTTCTTTGAGAATTCCACCTCATACATCTCATCTGGCAATTCAGTCATGTGCTTAAACAGGTTACTATTGACAGCAAGATGTGCATTTGTTTTATCATGAACATATTTGACATTTGTATGCTTTGTTTTATCCAAAAGAAGTGAACCATACGAAGCATTGCCCAAGACTTTACAAGTCTCACTCAATACCTCCTTTGAGGGATCTGAATCACCTTCCCGACGTGCTGTTGTTATCATCTCACAAAATTCTGTGAAGCATTTTTTGAATTTGTATTCCACAACTTCATATACTTTAGTCACCTCCAACCCCTTTTTTATGTACCACTGCAACAAATTGCTGGCAAGAAATATCTTCTTACCAGCCATACCACCGATGAGCAGCCTGCGACTATCAGAAGAGAGACCAGCCTCTTCGCTAAAATGCTGCATAGTTGGACCCCACTCAGTGAATGGGACTTCAGCATTGCAGAAAATAGGTGCCATCTCTGAAAAGTACTCATAAGGAGTCATACCTTTTCCAGGGTCTTTACCTTCTGGCCACTCTTTTGGAACTCTAATGTCAACCTCAATCAAACCATGCAAAGTCCCATTTTCAACATTATCGAGAATTCGTTGTTCACTAACAGGCCGAGGGTATTGGATGTAGAACTCAGGTAACATGTCATTGGCACATTCTCTAATCGAAGCATCATCCTTTTTCTCAGCCATGAATTGACATTCATATATCACTTCCAAGTCCACGTTCAAAGAACGAATGAAAGATTCTTTCTCTGCTGTGTGCTTAGCCCGTGACTCCAACAGTTTTCGTGTTGAGTCTGACATAGAATCAAGCTTGTCTATCACTGTCTCTCCCTCCGTACCGTTAACAGTCCGCCACCTCTGATGACATTCAGCCCTCAACATGTGACCATGAGTCCAACAACCATGGAACTCATATGCCTTAGCAATGAAAGGACGTCGGGCTGTGTTTTCTGGGGAGCCACCAACATTGTCTATCCCGTCTGTGGTCTCATTGTCATCCGGCTCTGTGGGAGCATTGAGATCACTGTCATGACTATTATCAGAGCAATCAGAAGCCAACAAGTCGTTATGTGTAGACCAGCCATCTAGAAGATATGGACCCATTCTATACTCACGATGTGAGTTAAGTTTGTTCCTTATCTTAATGTTCCTAGACTTGGCCAACCAGGTCATCCACTGATACATTTGTATGTGTTTCCACATTACTTCAGGTTTGAAGCTAGTTTCAGCTCGCCGTCTTACACCAAAGTAAACCGGTAAGGACTCTGATAAAGCTGATAGATACATAGAGTTACAATCATACCCACAAATGCTTTGACACAGCTCATTTGGGTCATCCCGAACGTATGTAGAATCAACACGAGCATACCGTTTGAACACGATGCTCGGCCCACCAATGCAGCATTTTTTTATCTTGTAATGTAGATCATTTTCCTGCTCGGAAAAACTAGCAAAGAACGCTCCAGCCTTTTTTGCTTTCTCAAAAAGAAGCTTCCTAGCTACCCCTGGTGCAGAAATAGCTACCTTCAGTACATCCACATTTAAGCTGAAGTAGTACTGAGTCAGCTTGATGACCGCCTGGACAAAGGGACCGGTATCAAGATTGGCATAGTACATTAGGAAATCAGCTAAGGTATTCATTCCCTTCTCCTCCCATATTTGAAGTAGCTCCCCATACTTTTCCATTCCCGTTGGAGGAGTATTACCACGTCTCCCATTCTTTTCCCACTGTAGATGCTCTTCCTCCAAGACATTAATATTTCGTAGTTCAGAGAAAAACGAGTTGTAATCCGGGAGGCGTCCGTAGGACAATTTTTCAAAATTGTCCAGAAATTCATAAGGAAAATAGGACTTCTTTTCTTGGATATCATAAGCAGCCAAAAACTTTGAATAACTAGACCCTGCTGCAAGATAACTGCTGATATCCAGGAATCGAAAGGACTTGGTCACAATAGCCGAATACTGATTGCACTTTTTAATCACGTAGTCAGCTTCTGTGACCAAGTTCAAATGTTTTGGAAAACGACTCTTGATTAAATTCAAGTCATACTTGGAGCTATTGAACCCTAGAACAGGCAAGCACTCAGTATACTTTGTGAACTTCTCAGTTAACTGAGCAACCCTTTTTGATAATAGTTTTGAAGTAGATGCCTGATCCCTTGCTCTACGAAACTCGTCACTTGCATCCTCCTCCCTTTCTAACCCCTCGTTGTATACACTCTCCTCAGAGTCCTCATCATTTTCACCAATCAAATTTGATCCCGGAAATTCTGTCTCCATTTGCTTCAATTGATCAAAAATACCTTGCCATCTTGCTTTTGTAATATCCACCAGTTTCCCCTGTATCTTCCGGAGGTAATCAACCATTCTTTGAACCAGGCTATCGGTGTCAGTGTCTACGATACTATGCAATGTCTCATACCCCTCAATATTGGAACAAATACTCACACAGACTGGAATATGTTTTGTTAACCAACAGGATTTTGGTTCCTGCTCTGACTCAGTACCAGCGTCTCGACCCTCTCCATCTTCCTCAGATATCTCTCCAGAAACAGACCCCAGTGCACCCCCTTGCTCTATTCTTTGCAGTACGGATTCATAATCATAGACAGCAAAATAGGGGAAGCTCTTTAACCCTTCCTCTGTAGTGATTCCTAAGTCTTCTTCTAGTTCTTCAAACATAGATCGGGTAGGCTTGTATAGACCTCCCGGGAACTTATAGCTAACCTTGTTGGTACAACTACGCTCGTGTCTCTTCAAGTTATCTACTCGAGGAAACAATTTGGCACAATTTCTACATGAGAAGGCTTTTGCAAAACCTTCCCATCTTTTGATAACACTGAAGTGATTTCCATTCAAATTCAAATTCAATTCCAAAGGAAATTCCTCAGTTTCCTCCTCTGTTCCTTCCACTGTCTCTGCTAAGAGATAACTTGAATACACCTTAGTGCATGTACCCTCTTTTTGTAGGTTGTATACATTGATTGAAACATGAAAAAGTTTTTCAAAACTAGGAAGATCATCAATAGTTATCCCCTTGAACTCCTTTGAATTTTCCGGGAGTTCAACGCCATCATTCTCTTTATGAAACTTCCACTCCCCATAGAGCAAAGAAGCAGTGCGCTCCACATTTACACTTTTAGTACGAGCAAAAGCAAGACAGCGAAATGCACACAGATTATCTGTATAGACCGCAGATGTATCATATCTAGCAACCATAGATTGAATACAACGGTGATTAACGATGTAGTCGTCAACCCCTTTTGCACCTGAAGGTCTCCCTATAGCGAAGCCTGTTCTGTAAACCATGTAATTTACATTGGTTACAATCACCTTTTCCCATTTGGTACTATCTACTTCTTTCATAAGGTACACCAATAAATCACGTTCTTCTAATGCTTCTATGAAGGTGCCCAAATCACGCCGCTTGTTGATTCTGAGAGGATGGGCAAATACCAGAGCATTATAGTACGGGGCAAAGTATCTATACTCACCTGATGTTACATGCCGAAGGATAACACCAAAAGACAGATTAAGACGAAATGCATGTTGTTCACACTCAAATACATTTTCTACATGTTGCCGCAGTGTTTGTATGTCACCGTTATGATAGTCATTAATGGGATAGTTATAAATCCCTTCAACCCGTCCCTTATCATGGCCACATGCTATAGTGGCCCTATGCTGTTGGTAAAAGGTTTTCAATCCAACATTCACAACAACATCCTCTTCCCCATGTTCATTTGTTATAACAGTTTCCCATGGAGGTCGGATAGACGGATCGGTTTCCCAAGGAATGCCTTTCCAGTATAAATCGCATTCAACCCCAGTATGAACAACAGCTCGATGTTGTCGAAGTTGGTAGTAATTCTCAAACTCTTCTAAACAATCTTTACATTTGTAATGTGATCTGGGAGTTGGTAGATGGGGTGGAGTGTCCTGGTCAGATGGAGATTCAGTATCATTCCCACTGAAACGCTGGGAGGTTGAAGGAACTGTATCCTGATGAGTTTGCATGTGGATTCTCCAATCTTTCCTAGTTTTAGACTTCACAGAACAATGTTTGCATGAAAATTTCTTTTGCTTGTTAACTGAAATGTCATAGTGAGTCTTGCGATGCATTTGAAAAGCACTTAAAGTTCCAAACCCCTTGTCACATAAGCCACAAGTGTAACGCATTTCTGCATTACAATCCGAGTGTGAACTACTTCTACTGGTGGAGGCTTTCAGTTTCTTTTGTTTTTGCAGACATTTTGGTTCATGATTATTAAGTGCTTGGTTACTGGATAATGTCTTGTTACAATGTTTACACTTAGCTGACTCTCTGTTGCATGTGTTTTCATGCAAGCGCTGTCCCTTAGATGATTTAAGAGATTTACCACACTTGGTGCAGTTGAACATCTGAAAATTGCAAAAAAGAAACAAACAAAAAAATCATTAATAATTTCCAATCGCAATAAAATAGGTTTATAGCAACACTCTACACATAATAGTTAAGTACCCAAAGGACATACTACTCTAAAAACCTTAAATGTTTATGTACATGCATACTATGTAATGCATTATTACAGAAAAGGTTTATATATCATTATAGTGTAAGGGATTTATGGTATTCTTTATACCCAAGCTGTTACTATTTAAAGGTTCGGTTATCCTAGTGTTTGTATCATATGTAATCACAAAGAAAGGTCATGGTTACTGTTATCATGTTTAGATAGTTTAGTGAAAAGTCTGTTGTAAAGGTCTTGTATATTAGACCTTTATTTAACACTCATGTGTTTCCATAGATCTGTTGAGCACATTCAATGTAATAAGCACATTGTAACAAATATATTTACCATTCTTTTTAAACTTAATCATCCTAAAAACACACAAAAACAACAGAACTATTTTGAGATTAAAAGACTACCAAAGAGAGCAGAGGTGAACTTATTACATTGTGTGTGTCAGTTACATTGAACCATATAGTTGCTGGTTATAGTTAACTCAGTGTAGATCTACGCATTTACTATGTATGAACATTCATTTTGTATTCATGTTAGAGATCTCTTGCTTTATGCAATGGGAGTCCATGTGGTTTGATATCAGTATCATTAAGGGTATGTTGAGCAAAATAATTAGTAGTTCTTATACATTTATTCGATATGTGAACTCAGGAACCAAAATGCATTCCCCTATAAATGGGTCTGTTTTTAACTGTTGAACACTATCTGGCCAACCATCTGATGTGTCCCAGATTGAGGTGCTAAAGTGTTATTGATTACCTATATGTACCAGTCATGTTTATACTTTGAGTATAAAAGGTGCTAACATACACTGCTGACTATATACATATTTATGACGGTGAGCAGATCTCTGTCATTTCTTAGTTCAAACATATTTACACATATGTATGTTTATATGTATTTCATTGTTTAGCAAAATAGAGATTGTTTTAAATAAACATGTGTAATAACTTACCTTGAATTTATGTTTGTTCTTCAATCATCTAATATCCTTCTGTGTATTGCATGTCACTGTGAATATTCTCCTAAACAAGTTAATAATCCAAATATACCAAGATTATCTAGAGTCTAAATCTCCTGCATATGTGTTGTTGAGCTGCCACATATTCACATTCATATGCCAACTTTTGCAGTCACATACACACCCAAAGGTCAGACTCTGAAAGCAATATTGATTTTACTCCAACCCCTCTGAACAACAGCTGGACCCCTCCCACCCCAAGTACACACTCCCACCTATAGGGGAGCCAGTGAGTCATAGCCACACTGCAGTTCCATTCATCCCCACTAGGTGGCAGTCCTAAGTTAATTCACAGCCCAACTCAAAACCACAAACACCCCTCACTAAAACCATCATTAGACCCATTTATATTTATTATTTTCAAATAATTTAAACAGAAATGATCAGAAAAGAAGTGGCACTACCCATAAATCAACAATCTAAACTTCACAGAGTAATACATATACCCTAAACATTCCTCATTCGATACCTCACTCAAACAGGGCTGATCTCCCTCATACTATACTACTGATATAACCAAAGACTTTAGTAAATTGGTGACAAGTATGGCGTGAACAGTTAAACCGCGGCTTTCATGCTGGTTGAGGCGTCATAACAACCCAAACATACCACTCTCCAAACATCCCTTCACTCTCAGAGCCAAACCATGCTTTCACACCTCTGCCCCAACCCAACATATAAACCCCTCCACCCTCTCTGTCCTAACATACCTCTCTGCAGCCATCATCACATCCACAGCTACAAAAAAACACTTTTGTGTCCATACTGTGGCCAAGGAAACGTTTTTATTTCAACACAAAATACAGGATAGGGAACGTTTTTTTTTAAATTTTAATACAAGATGGCCGCTTCACCAATGTCAGCTTGGGGCATGGAACCTGATATGGAGAACAGGGATCCCAACAATCTCAACGACCACCTTAAGGTAACCAAAACGTGTTTGATATTATTTCATTTATTTCTTCTTCTCTTCCATAACATGGCATTTTCAATTATTATGTTCTGCTTGTTTGCTCCAAATCTTCTACTCCTTATCTCTGAAACTTCTTGATACTTTTCCTTTATATTGAGAGTATGTCCTCTCGCTGTGTCCGTTCCACTCAAATTCATGTTTAGCCATGCGTGTAACAATTAGGACCAAGATAATATCTGTTCTTACCATTCTTTATAATCAAAGCCCTCTTGATTTCCATTTCTGCGTACTCCTACTTTAATTCATTTGTGTTGCTCTAAGAACCGTTTACCATGAACCCTTCATTGCATTATTTTTGAAAAATGAAAGTAGAAATCTGTATTGTGTATATATAAAGTACTTATTTGTTTTATAAGATCGTATTGCCATCTTTATATCATTGTAAATATCACCCTTATATCATCAACCTATGTGTTCAAGAAAAGACAGAACCAATCAAAATAGACATCATCATTTATTGCCATACTTTTCAACGTATGTTTATCCCGTAACTTTGATAATAAAAACATTTCAAACCTCAAATATCCCAACCTAAGGCCTCCCTATGATAGATCATACAAACTGCATACATAATTATGGACGTTAATAATAATAATTTTAAAAAAAAGTGACTTAAGTTTACTATTTTTTTGTACCCACATTTTCTTTCCTCAATGTTAACACTGTGACTCATCTTACTTACTGTATATCTACTTTCTCTTACAGGTGAGCTGGGAGGAAATTATTGGTGAGCCTGAACACACCCGCAGCATTGACTTCTGCTGGAAGTGCTCCTTCAAGTGCTTCAACCTGTGGAAGTCTCTGTGTTACTGCCTCATGACCCTCTTCTGCTCCTGCTGCATCATGATGGGCTGGGGCTGCTACTTCGCTAGTGTCGCCTTCAACCATATCTGGATCCTCACCCCCTGTATCCGTGCCTACGAGATCAACTTGGGAATCTGTGGAAGGATCTATGCTATCATTGTTAAAAGTATATGCGACCCAATGATGGAATCGTTTGCCAAGTGCCTTGCACCTTTTGCAAAATAAGGGTGCTGAAGCTTAAATGACAATCTCGAAGGATCTACTCTATGTGTGGATATTTCAAAAACTCTGCTATGTCACCGGTCATGTTCACTGAGCGTTTACTACTATACATTGGTAGAAAAAAAGTAGATCCTCTACCATTGCGTTGGCACATTGCCTTCCCTCCGCTAGTATCCGTACAATAAGATAATATCTAATTGATTAAATACAATATGACAGGCATTTGTAGATTAGGTATACTTATATAAAGTGAAAGTACGTTATCTGTATTATCTGTTTCTCTCAAGTATAATTATTACCAGCTGGTATGGTATAATCAATTACTGGTACACAGTTGACTGAAGATTACTTGCCTATGAATATCATCAAATGTAAATATCATTTAATGCCTGCATATTATTACTTTATTGCATCAACTCTGTATATATCTGTATCTATCCTATATATTTAATTAAACTAACAAACAGACATCATGTGTTGTCTTATATGTCAAACTGGAGCTTTTCTTTTTTTAAAGAAAGAAGCAATACATGAATCATGCATGAAGAATATTATAATTCAGACACATATTTGATTTGATAATACACGATTTACTGTTATTTTATTTGATATTAAAGTGGAGTACATAACAAAAAATGTAAGATATTTACTCTTGGCAGATACTGAAATAATTTAGCAACCTGCCCCGAAATGTGTTGACATCTTTAGAGCTCAGAATTCATCTCAATCTCTGCATGTAGGGCCCTAACGTCTACATAATATTATGTTAGAGGGCTCCATAATGCAACAAGTTCACCTGTATTCATTCAAGCCATGTGTCCTCAGATAAGGTTCAACCTTTCATATGAACCTATCCGCATGGCTGCCTGCAAGCACCCCAACAACACAGTGTGTATATAATATCCACATAGATCTTCCTAGAATAGGCCTACAGAAGGCATCACTGCACTGAAAATCCATAGATTGAAAGGGTTAGTCAGTACAGACTATCGTAGGTTGGTCATATGAGTGTTAGTCATAATGGCAAAGTTATATTCAAAAATGACCGAGGGGTCAGTCAGTAGTGGCTAACCTAGGTTCATCATTGGTGTGTTGTATTTGTATACCACTAGTTGGGGCCACCTGTCATGACCACTCAGTGGCTCCCCCTGGAAATAAAAAGACTAAGGTGGGTTGGTCAGTAATTAGGGAGCCAAAAAATGACTAACTAGGTTAGGCACTAGTGACTGAGAGGTTGGGCGTATAGGGAGCCTAGGAGTACCAGTGTGTGCTCTAGTTTCTCGAGCTTCAAGGGAGGCTCTAGATACCACCACCGTGACTTGACCTGCCTTTGACCTTTTGCAGAGTTTTGGCAGCCAGTGCTTATTGCCATCCAGGGACCAGAAATCAAGAATTTGAAATAAAGTATGATGGGAGAAGTCCTCTAGAGAACTTTGATCATACCTTCCGATTCCTCCTCGCTGCTCCCTATAACTAGTACTAGTATAAGAAGTAGAGACAATACCCACAACCCAGCAGAACATCAGGGATCGGTCATATCTTTAAATTAAAGTGATATTTGTTGACATATCTCATGAAATGCAATCACGTTCTACCGAAATTTCCAGGTGATGGTGAAGCAATTGTAATTATATGCACACAATAAACTACAGTAATTTGATTACATATTGTGGTCAGTGTTAATCTTTAGTAGGTGCCTTCGGGTGTGCGAAATTGCTTGGATTGTGCCAGCCTGCCTACTACCTGAAACCAACCCTTGCAAAGACCAAGCATCAGTAAGACTGAGCTGGTTATTGGCACAACCTAGAGTCTAAGGTACAGGGGACAGGCAGCTACAAGCGGACATCCGGGCCCGCAGTTTTCTTCAGAATTTCCTTCCCATGGGCCAGGGTGGCCCACAAGAAAGATTGCAAAATATTTGATAAGAATATACCTGATAAGTAATATAGTTATGTAATATGTCGTTGGAAAGAGAAAAATGTGAGCAAATGAAGCAATTTGGTCTCATTTTAACAAAGATAAATCAGGATTATATATGATTTTCTCATTGAAATATAAAATGTATTCCCTGACCTACAGCCAAAAGTCCGGGCCCATAGCTTTTTGGAGCTGCGGGCCCGGGTGGCCCACAGCTGATAAGGTTAGTCTACTGCATGTATGTCCAGGTACCCAGTCTGAATCAGTCAATGGCTGAAATTTACACACCTTTGGTCTAAAATTGCCTCTTGTTATGCACACATGGGTGAATTGAACAGGCTGTCAAGGATAGGTTGCCTACCCAATGATGATGGGTATATGAGGGCCATTTGGGCTGGTGCCCCTTCCCGATGTGGTGTAATTATAGTCAGAGGCATTTAAGTCTGGTAGACAGTAACTCATTCTGAATGAGTTGGGTTAATTTTCATATATTAGAGTTATCACAGGACTTAACGACTTTCCATATGCCTGTGCAATACCCCTGGGGATATGTACAACATGAAAAGTCAAATCTGATTGATTTTAGGTGGGATACTTAACTATCTTTAAAAGTCAGATACCTAACACACCAGGTGGCTGTTATTCCTACAGTAGCACGAGGGTAGCATCACTGGTCTGCCGCCATAATTTAAATAATTCTAGAATACGCTCTTATGCTATAGGATACTTTCTGGTAGAGAACATATCAACTTTTAGCGCAAGCATTTAATATTTGTAAAATTGCATAATTACGTAAAAGAAATTTAATGGCATTTTTTACATTTTCTAGTTGCCATGTGCACCATTCATTTATGAAATGTGTTGGACCAAACATATCAATTCTAGTTCATTCTCTCATTTTACATAATTGTTGTGAACACAATTATTAGTCTACCTTGGATAACCCCTCCCCCTGACTGCATGGTCACAGTGGATAGTACCAGTCATTTTCAAGTTAAGGTATATGATTGATGACTTGCTTTCATAATGATTATATTTACATAGTCCCATCCCCACAGTTCGGTATAATTAGGTTATGTTTGAGAGATATGACAACGTGAGGTCATTCTTGGATATAGCTAATCAAAATAGTTCCGGGAGGATGGGTGTCCTCAGAAGCCTCGGTATTTTGACATTGGTATGCACCGGTACTCCCTTTCAGAACAGCATGCTGGCAATTCACTGTGGAACAGTTTTGCCCGCAGTTTACACAACCTATGTATGCATTATGCTCACTTAATAGTGTGTATAAAATCCCTGAATAAATAGGGTAGACCTCATTTCATGCCAAAAAGATTAATTACCACAGATAGCTAATCTTGTGAATAAAGTAGGAAAGTTCTCATCTTCTACAGGAAATTGATATGATTTCAAACTTTCAAACCAGGAGTGGAGTAGGAATTCCTGTACCATTTTTTTCTATTCATGATTACATCATATATTCTGATATATTACAGGAGTCCTTTTTATTCTTCATTCAGAAAACAGCCACAAAGATAAGTATTAAATCACAAAACAATGTAAAAGGGTGATATTAGACATGCCAGAGAAAAATGGGTCTTATTATGAATTCCAGAATTCTTTAACGATATCTCTGGTCCACCGGTGAGAGGGCTTTGTAATACATATTTTCTTTAAATATAATATGACACCGAATAATTTTTTATTATGAAATAATTCATTATGTAAGTATCCTGGAATTCGTGTACTGTATCCCATGACTGTATTACAAGGACACTACAATAGCATTATTCATACTAGACAAATAGGGAAGAAATAAAAAGGTAGGGATAGAACTCTTATCCCGAGCATTAACGTTAATTGGGCCTGGCATATCAATAATCATAATTACAGATACATGTGTTGACATTACCTACACGTTAAGCACCGGTGAGTGTGACTGTCCGTCATCATTATAAGTCTTCTGAGGACACTACTCCACCTGGAACCATATCAAGGTCAACACTCTCCAAACATCATCTTATATTTTTTATTCTGTCCGAATTATCTGCCTCAAATTGTGATCTATATCAAGTTAGGAGGTATGTTTAAAAAAGAGAAATTCAGATACCATAATTATTGTACTTCATAAACAACAACAGCGAAATATACTAGAACAAAGGATATAGGGCACCTGGCCGTCGATCACAGCACCACCTGTGGTAAGTTGAGAACCTCTAGTACAGGCCCCTGACCAGTAGGTGGAGCAGCTAACCGGGGGTTATGACGTCACAGGACAGTACTGAGTCTATAGGTCTCCACCTAGTGTTACCTGCTTGAACCCCCCGAATATGGCTGCGCCCATGGCCTAACCCCTAGGAGCCCTATAGAAGAATACAGCGTTTTGCAGCAAGCAGCGCATAATTATGTCGCCCTGGATTAGTCCAGCCTATACACTTAATCCAGCCTATACACTTAATCCACATAAATATCATTCATAATATAATAGGCCTACTTCTATTTCCTGATGATACCTGATATGTGTCTTTTGCAATTCCGTTGTACCCCTACATGGTTAACTATAGAAATCATATGATTTAATCAATTTGCGCAAAGTCCATTTCTGTTGTGAAAAAGTAGGTTGGAGCAGAAACGCAAGTGATGACTAACTCCTAATTATAACAGAGAGGAGAGTGTCTGCAAAAGTGGTCATTATTCAACACCAGGGGGTAAATGGATTTGGGGGGGGGGGAGAAATCAGATTTACTGGGGGAGGGGGAGGGGTCAGCGAAAAGTTCTACATGTCACTATCCTGCAAAGGGGGGGGGGAGAGGAAGATGTTACATTGTATCCATGCGATAATCCACCAAACCCTCCAGTTGATTAATAATGACCACTCATTTGTCTTAACACATCCCCATGACAACCCAAAGTCGTGGGTTACCTTATAAATACAGCTCTGCACACACAAGGGCAAGTTATTCACCCTGTGACTGTGGAGACAACTACATCAGAGTTTAGATAGGTTATCCTTAAGGATGGGCTTCTTAACGTTGCTCAGTTGCTACTTAATGTTACAAATACAGGGACTTCATGGCAGACCCATGCTTCCCCAAGCTAATGACCCAGCAACTGGATGTAACAGCATCAGCGAGGGAGAAGCTATGGTAACATTATTTTAATATTCCTATTATTGGTATTTGGAAATGATAATGTATTGCATTAAGTTGTAGTCACCTACTTAAACTACTTAGGGTGCAAAGTTGCAGCTATGGTAAGGTGCAGGGTAATCCAGCCTCATATTTGCAAAGCGTTTGACCGTATACATTACTCTGCCTAAATCAGCACAGACTCAACATACATGGTGCACTGATAATTCGCTGATAAGCTACCTGGGCCATCGCTCACATGATGCAGTTGCTTAAGACTGGCGATTTTGCTATTGTATATAATGCACTCATGATATAAACATACCCTAGTCTATAATAATTTAGTGTACAAATAGTATTAATTCTTATTTAACAAACAAGATACTGATATTAATACATATGAGAATTACATTTAAGGTCCATGTGCCCAACACAAGACGCATCACACTTGAACAAGGATACTCGCTGTAATATCGGTGTGGTATGGTGTGCGGTCCCATTGGGAGGACATACAACTGGCACAATTCCCCTGCTCCTTTGATAGAGGGAAAGTCTAGTCAAATGGAAGTGTCCCTGGGCTATCTACCTGACACAACTTGTGGAATGATGTATGGCAGTACGTGGAGTGGGGATGGGTGGTAGTCGGTGGGGTGTCGCTTTTGGAGATCCCCTAAGATGCAATACAGTGATACAACAAGAAAATTTGAATTACAGACTTATCAGGCCTATCGTCATTTTTTATGATAGGTATTCCCTTTATCAGAGTTGACACTCCCTGATAGATAAGAATAAATCTCATGTTTTTTTTATAAACTTTTACAACACCCTTACACAGATTTACAGGAAGTAAACATACTTCAATACAAGAATTTCCGACGAACTTCTTTAAAAACACTTTAAATTCAGGAAAAGGGCATCTTAACCTTCAATGGAAGAAACGATAGAGTATATATAGGTTTTTGACATTGAATGAATCGAAACATCATTTATAAATGCCACAGCAGTGTATCCAATGAATGTATCTCACTACAGAGACAACTGGTACAGTTTGGCTATGCTGGGATCCCAGTGAGTACAAGTCGACGGGCAGCATCAGCCCGATTCCCTGACACATCTACCTTCAAAGAGTCTCTCAAGGACTTCCAAAGGACAGTAGGGTTACCAGAGTCTGGGGTGCTTGATGTGAGTACAAGATGTAAGATGGCAACCCCCAGGTGTGCACAGAATGATGTGTCTACACGGGATGCAGTACGACGGCAGAGAGCAGTAGCAGCTGCTGGTGGTCAAGCAGCACAGAGTGCTGTATCATCAGGCTACACCACTCCCTGTAAGTCCAACATTTATATTATTGCAGGTCAAACCCAGAGAAGCCTAGCTTTTGAATTAGCCCACCCACTGTAAACCCTCAGATAGAAGCCGCAACTTGTACTAGAGTCTTTATTTAAACCGATTTGTAACTAAAAAGAGCCCCGATGAACCTTGAAATGTGAGCATAATTATACCGACAAAGTCCTATCAAAAGAGGATGGATTTAAAAAGCCCTGACTTCCCTTATCTGTTAGTGTTACTTCGTTTGGTGTACCCCTGTGGACAATAGGCTTAAGGGATTATACTGATCTAGATCTGGCTGTGCCGGCAGTTCCCTAGAAATGGTACTTCCGGTAATATCACATATTTTTAAAATCAGATGGCAGCTGGAGTGCAACAGATAAAGCTAACCTCACCTGGAACGTGCTGGACAACCGCTACGATTTGGCAGATGTTAGTGAGTCTGACACTGATAGTGTGTTTAGAAAACAATTTGAGGTAAGATTCCCAAATTTAATTGATTCTATAATCTGCTAACTTTAAAATCGTATAATAAATTATGTTATAATAGTTACATATTGAAACTATTCAAAATGCTTTAAGTATGCAAAACACATAGTTGTGTTCCCCTAATGTTTCCTTCAATGCTTGCCTGACACAATTTCTCATAATCATTTTCTTAATTTGTAAGGAAGTAGCTATTGTTTAATAACAGGAGGGGGCAGATTGTACCTCTCTAAGTGTCTTTTTTTCTTTTAGTCACAAGCCATCATCATAAAATGAACTTTGTTAGGGCGTCCATTTTGTGGAGCACACAGAGAGGATGATGTCGAACTGGAATTGAAACTATAGCTTGCCCCTACTTTTTTACCCACCACACTAATATTTACACAATTGGTGTTCTTTACTATCCAGAAGTGGGAGGCGGCAGCTGATATCTGCTTCTTCCACAACAAGGGAGCAGCTCAGGATGCATCTAAGTTGGACATCCAGTTTGTCCCTGGCAGCCATGACAGCTATGTCCCCAATTACTCTGACGGTGGTTTTGCTGGTGGTCAGGGTGGTGTATTGGCACATGCCTACTTCCCATATGGGGGCAGCTCAGCAGATGGGGATACTCATTTTGACATTGATGATGTATGGAGAACGAGTGGTGCTGGATCATACCCAGGTGAGGTTATATATGTAGTTTGACCTTGCATTATATTTTATTTTTGTGAATGTTTAGATATGGGGAAAGCAAATCAAAGTTTGGCATGGTCAACAACAGTTTTCCTGTTGATAAAATGCAACAAAAAAAGATACTGGTGATGTTGAAGGATGTTGACCTGTTCTAGGCTGTAGTATTATATAAAATGTATCATGATAAGCTATAAATTTACAGTACACATGCAAGTCAAGCTGATACCACAATATCATTTAAAACTAAATGTACGTCTAACTTTTCCTCAGACTTTATCAAGCCTCTGTTATTCACTCAATTTCCAAATAAGTTCCTTTTTATATTTACCACCAGAGAGAGAAAAACATAAAAACATACCTGTATAAGTATCTAATTGTGTTTTACAGAATTTGATTTAGGATGGGTAGCACTCCATGAATTTGGCCATGCAATTGGATTGGGACACTCCACCGATAGCACGGCTGTGATGTATCCGTATTATCCAAATAACGATGCCAACGAAGCACAATTAGCAAGTGATGATATTGCTGGAGCACAATCTCTCTACGGAGGTAAGTATGGACTTGAAAGTTCAATGGTAAAGTAAAGCCCAAAATCCATGGCGGCAGGATCCTACGTTAAAATGGTTTTGGGGCCCTGCCGCGCCATTTTTGCGCCAGTGCCACCAATAGCCCGGACTCCACCAGGGCGACGCTAGTCGTCACGAAACGTGGCGTTCCTTTAATCCTTTGTTACATGAAAGATTGCTTCATTTCGCCTCATTCCGCTTCATTTCACAGGAGGATCGCCCTGAGTGTCTGTTGCTGGCGACACTCAGCACGAAACTGCCGCAAAATGGGGCAATATGGGGCAAAATGGGGCAAAATGGAGCGAAATGTGTAAAAAAACCATTAAAAAGATCGCTATGTTTCGCAGGTACCTGTGCCGCCCTAGTGTAGCCCAGGCTAAAGTCCACGGCGCTACAGGGGTGAAATCCTGCGAAACCATTTTAACGCAGGATCCTGCCGCCAGCCTATACTATGCCCAGTAAACAAAAAACGTTATACAACATTTTGTAACGTTATTTAACGTTATATAACGTTTCTCTAAGGCTCCTCACTATGGTATAACGTTATATACAATTTTAGAACGTTATTTTGACGTAAAATAACGTTTTTTTGTTAGCTGGGTGTACACTTACCTAGATGAACCCATAGGAAATACCCTGTAATTAACAGACATCGCTCATGTACCCCCTATCATTCTGCACTGAGCTCACAACTGTAGGACAAATATCTTACTGATTTACCCAGTTGTATATATACTTATGTCTGATATAAATGTGCTTTATGAATGGAACTTTTGGACCTTTTAAACCCTTTTTTTTATATACTCTGCAGCTGCTGTTGGAGAATGCACAAACATACTAACCACAACGACTTCCCCCACAACCACAACCATAACTGGTACCACAACTACAACCCTAACAACCACAACTACAACCCCAACAACCACAACAGCTACCACAACAACCACTGAGCCTGGTACCTCAGACTGCTCAATAGACGCTGCATTTGGAACCCGTTGGGCCGACTATATTATTAAAGGTTAGACTCACGATCAATATAATGTAAGTTGCATGGCCATGGGGATAGAGATAATTATAGAGATATGAACCTTTTTATTTAAGAATTTAACAAAGTTGATGTCCCTTTAACAAAATAAGTTTTTAATATGTTATTTTCTCCAATAAGATTTGATTTATACTAAGTGGTGTTTTTGCCTAGCAACAGGGATATTTCTGCTAAAATTGTGCAATTTCATTCATTGCCCCATCAGCACTTATGACTTTTGTTTACTGAGAAATAATATGATAGGAAATGCAACTCTCCTGCCCATTTCACATAGGCCTACCGGTAATTGTTTAAACACCTGAATTATCATGGGAAATAATACAATAGTTAGGTTGTCATGCCATGGAGATATCCCTGATGCCTAGCATCTTAGCTGGATTAAAGAATATTCAAATTATCTAACATTTTCCTTATGGATTTGAAGCTCAAAAGACCATTTTTAATGCAGATTTTCTAAGGAACTAATATCCTAGATTAATCATTGATTAAGAGTTCTACAAGCCACATGATATAATCTAAATTTTTAAAGGTTCCCGTTAAATCATTGTGTGTAATAGATTAAATAATACCCTTTATAGGTGGCACTATAATACGGTACAGTAGGGACTATGTATCCCTCAAGGAGACGGCCATGTTAAGTGCTGCACTGCCAGCTGTAGATGAACCCATCATTGCTGCAGCCGACAACACCCATGTTATTGGTGGAATAAATCATGTATTTCTGATGTCGGTTAGTATAGTTTAAATGCTATGCATACTTTAGTTTCTGTGCCCCTGTAAAATCTTAAGTGACATTATTTATAAGTAGATTCTATTTAATTATCTCATTATTGTCAGTTACCCATCATTACCTGTTGGTTATAACAATCATAGAGCATCTGATGGCTGTGTCTCACCAGATCAGGCCAATGTGAACGTCTTTGACCAGGTGCCATCTTTGACCGGGTGCCATCTTTGACCGGGTACCATCTTAGATATGGTGTATAACAATAATATAAGTGTTATCTTAAAAATAATGTTCTGATACACCAAAAAATGGGGGCTTGGAGGCAGAGCCCCCGATTTAGCCTGTATATACAAAAAAGAAAAGGGGTATTGGCGCTCTGCCCCCTATATACCTTTACAAAACATACTGTGTTGTAGTAAATGTTGCCAGAGAAAGTTAGTGGATACTGATCCTCCAGGTGGCAGCACTGTATGTAGAATATTAAGATAACAAAGAATGATCTGGTTATCTTGATATTAAGACTTTTAAGACTACACATTTAAAAAAATGATTAGAATAATGTTCACTTTCTCCCGTGGTGATGAGCAGACGTGCAGAGTTAATCAAAACGATAGATTTAACAGTACAGTATAGTTTGTTAATGCTATTGTTCTCTTTTCAGAGCACCAACCTCTGGATATACATCGTCCGCAATAAAAACAAGATTGCCTCCAGCTTTGCTAGTCCACCAATAAAATACACATTGGCACGTGCATTTAAAACCACCTTCACTGCATCTGCTGCCTTCATGGACAAATGCCGTTTCCGGGTATCTGGCAAGACTCGAACCCTAAAATGTATCTTCATCATTGTCGGTAAGTCTACCATCCTCTAAGCAAACATCCACAGGAATACATTGACTGTACTTTGAGAGTTTAACCCCTTCCTTGTGATAAAATTGAACAGAAATATATCCATAAATCACACATGAAGTTTGAAGATTTGAACATAAGTTTGATCCCCTAGCTCCACCAGTGGATCAAAATTATGTGTTCCCAGTGTATTTCAACTTACATAGTGTAAAAATCGAGGGTAGGTTGGTGTTTTAAAACTAGTTTTTTACTTCAACTTGAAGAGTACCAAGAAATTAGATAAATTAGATAAATCATAAATAGGTTTGAGGACCTGTCCCGAGTGCACTCTGACTGTTACTGGGCGTGCAGTAGATCTGCGGGTTGGGAATATGTCATACTGCCTGCAAAGATATGTGCATATCATCCACATTGTTAAAGATCATTACAAATTAAATCTAGTGATAATTATAACAGAGCCATTATTATCAGAATGTGTTTCAAACTGAGTTTTTATCTTCTTTGCAGGAAACACGTTTTACCAGTACCGTTACAACCAGAACCGCGCAACCAAACCTTACAAACTCTTTAAGCCAATTGTTAATGGTGTACAGGTCAAGGCAGCAAGCTCTATGCCCCTCACCAAATTAAATGATTATACAAAAGACAAAACCTTCCCATCCAAGTATGAAGCGACTAGTGTGGATGCAGTAGTTGAGCTCAAGTCTGACTTCCTCTTCTTTAAAAACCAAGACTTCATCAAAATGAATGAGAACCAAAATGTAAATAGCATTTCAAATATTTCTTAAGTAGGTCTAGGTAACACTTTTCTAACTGATAAAGACTAGAAAGCATACCAGCAAACAATTATTCTAGCCTATTCTTGTACATACACCAAACAGGGAAAATAGGAAATTAATGCAAGACACTATTAAAACCTATTTTATAACTGACTTTAAGTGCAAGTCACGAGGGTCAGTATGTGCACCAAATAGTTTGCACTGTTTCTACCAATAGATCTAAATAACATTAGAAAATGAAAAAAAAACTGATTTCGATGCCTCTTGGCAATACAGTTATAAACAAAAAAAAATGCCACCTCCTTTTAAGTTATAATTACTTAATGGGGATATTAGGGTCTCCCCACCCCCATATGTTTTCAACACTTTTCTGACTACTTCCCCTCATTGAACCTTTGATAACATGCCAGCCTTTTCCATGAATTTCAAGTTACATAATTGTTTTTCACCACCCCCTCAACCCCCTTTGATAGTGACTACTTCCTTATTTTATCATGTCAACTGTTTGCTTTCTTGTAGGGCTCTGAGGACTCAAGGGGAAGCATTTCAACCATGTTTGATTGTACAGCGTTGGTGGCCCCACTTAGACAATTTGCAAGCAACAACCTTGGTGCAGCTGACAATGAGGTGGTTGATGATGGCACTGCTGACCAGATTAAACGGTCTGAAACTGATGTTCTATCAACATGAGCGATGTTATTTTCTGTGCATTACTATACTCAGAGGTGGCTGACGCAGCTTTGCACACACAGCATTATAACAAGATAATAAAAACATTATATTTTGATTATTTATGTTTTCACTCTTGTTATTTCCCCCATTTTTTTCCATGATGAAGAAAACAATAGGCTTATTCTTAATCAATACCTGTATAGATGCCAATAATAATAGGTTAAAACTAAGAAAGCCGGATGGAGGCAAGAACTCTCTGTGCACTGTAAAACATCACATCTAAGCCTAACTTGCGTATAAGTTTGCCGCCTAAGTTTGGAAAATCCTACAAGCCACACAAGGCATCTGTTTATGACCACTATAGTACTGTTGTATAAATTTAAAACCTCGCATGATTATAAACCACGCACTGATTTAGCCCTGATCCTATAAGCCGCACTTGCGTGATAGCTACGGCCTATATACGTGAGGTTTTTCACGATAACACTTTCTTTTATTCAATTGACACTTAAAGAAATATCGAGCTCAATTGAATGATTAACCAAAAATTAATGTTTAATGTAGAGCCAAGCACCATCTACTATCTACTTTAGCCCTTGTGCTGAAAAACCAATGTGATCTTACACAGAAACACAAAATACACCATGATGTATTATATTGTCAGCGTATATCCTCACAGTTCTGTGCAGCACTGTGTCCATATGATAGGTGACTAACATGACTAACAAGTGAAGTGAGGTTCCAATGTAGCCCTGGTGAGTGACTCACCAGTCGGACCCCGGTATGTACACTTGAAACAAAGTGGTGGTTTATTTATGTATAAACAAATCCAGCTGCTAAACTGTAGCAGGCCATAGGGCACCTTTGTATTTTGTGGTAGAAGTGTCCAGATCTAACAATCATTCTAATACAGTGAATTCTCAAGTTGGTTATTCTCAGCTACGTCTCTTATGTGAGAAGGGATGTAAACAAGATAACCAGATAACCACAGACTTGTTTTACATGTAACACCAACACACACACACACACACACACACACATCCATGTACATACTCAGAAAAGTCAGCGTCATTGTCGCTAAAACGACATTTGCCTGACTTTCAGGTAAGAGTGGTTTTAGCGACAATGACGCTGACTGTTTTGAGAGTGTAGTCCATGGCCTTTCTTAGTTACTTTTGCATTCATGATGATCATTGATGTGAATCTAAACATGCCATCAATAACACCATAAGATTCACTGTACAAAAATGGAAAATAGTTTAATCAGATTTACATTAAGGACCACGGTCCATTAGAGATGGGAGCAGACAGGTTGGAGTAGATATGCAGGTGATCACCAATATCAAAGAACCATAATTTGAGAGGACAGTAACTGTAAGATTGGTCATTATCTTACCCAGCCCCATGACAGACAGAATACATAATCTCACCATTTGATTCTCCACATACTGCCATTTACCTTGTGGCCCTGGAGAAGGCCACACTACAGGTTATAGGGATGGGCTTCTTGGCATTGGTCAGCTGTTACCTAGTGCTACATATACACGGACTCCATGGCAAACCCATACTTCATCGACCTAATAACCCAGCACGTGGATGTACCAGCATTCGAGAGGGAGACGCGATGGTAACGTATTAAAATGAAATTGTATTGATACTCAAAAAGGGTTATAAGTATTTTATTTTTATTTACCTATCCAACTACTTTGAGGCACGGGGCATGCGTAGGGGGAGGCAGGCGGAGACATCCAGTCTCAGGATTCTGCCATCCATACTACATAACTACCCGTAGATATGTGTGTACCATACTAACTAATAATATGCGTGTACCATGCTAACTAACCCCTTGAAAAATATTTGCATTGTAGGCATAATTAGCTTTAATTTGATACCAATATTTGTCCATTTTTATCACGTTTTTCATCAAAAATTGGCAAAAAAAGTTTTCCTCGAAACATGATTTTTATGATGCGCGCGGTGATGACAAACCGTTTCATTTTTTTGAGTGGCCTTATGGTGGTTATTTTCAGATTTTGTATGAATCACGTATCTGAATGTCAATTCGTCCCCAATATCATCACTCACGCATATCTATGCCTCCAGTCTACTTTTCTATACAGATTTATATGATAGGTTATGTCTTGTTTTAAAGTTTATTTATGTCTGAATGACGTAGAACATGTAAATCATACCTTACCCTTTAAGGGCCGCTCCTCCGCTAAATAAGACCATCCAAACTACTGAGGGCCTCGCAGATGAATATCTAAGTAAAACGGGCACTACATTACAAATCTTTTTGATTTGAGAGATGTATAAAGAAACATCCTCGTTTATTCATACCGAATAAAGAAAGAGCTTGTACACCTCGGAATACATCCTTATCCAATGCTGATTCAATTAATTTCACCTTGTATAATAATTTAAATAACTTATACCTTGACGCGAGTACATCTAGATAACCGGTTTCGGCATAAAGGCTATCAATGTGATATAACGTTTTATGTAACAAAATTAATGAAAATAATGATAACCGTATTTCAAGATGATAAACTATTCCTCGATGATATTCTTCCTATGAATTAGAATACATATGTGTATGGATACAAGGGATGGGCTCCCTTTACAATTTAAGGTACCTTTAATGAATACCAGTTGTTACAGCAAACATTTAAGAAAAGTTGATTTCGTAGATATTAAACAGCACTAATATGAGTATCACAGTTATTGGGCCTTGGCTACACAGTGCTCTACTAAATAGAGAAGTCGTCATCGGGAGCACCACCATCGTTTTTGCCCCTGCTAGACATGGGACTATAGTTCATTCTTTATGCATCCTCATGCTACTGTGTTTCCTCTCCTAATATTCAAACGTGTGTTCAGCCTCTGTCTGTCTCTCTGTCCACCTGATCTCTCTGTCTCTGTCATTCTGTCTCTGTCTCTGTCTCTGTCTCTGTCTCTGTCTCTTTCTGTCTCTGTATCTCTCTCTCTCTCTCTCTCTCTCTCTCTCTCTCGATATATATATTATAGGCTATATTTTAACCAGTTTACCACTAATACCAGTAGGCATATAAATAAATAAATTGCTTTACAATAACAAGAACACCTGTGACCTCCTAAATTGTCCATGAAGTCGTAAGCACTGCTATAGATCCATATGGCATGATTACCAATTTACCCATATGAACTGTTATGCTGTTTAAATTAGGGCACTTTGGTCATTTCATGGCTAATCCCCGAATTATTACCCTCTAGTTCTGCTTTAAATATACTCTTTTTCTGTACATTCGATGTAATTCACTACGTCAAACTAGTGCGTCACTTAATCACTAGTTTGTTGACTGGAACTTCGAGACGCCTTCATGTACTATCAATGCTATGATCCTGATGTTTTATAAGCTACAGAAATGGGGCACATATATGTCTAACCCCTGTCCAAGGTATTTTACTGTGTAGTTTTTGTTTATTTTGAAGAGGTCTAAATTAGTTCAGATAGGAAGTTCAGTATAGCCCTCAATGATGTTTTACCAAATGCATCTAATGCTTTAGGCGTATAAATCTACACAAATTTGGGAGTACTTACTACTGTAGTGGGTCGCCGCTGTACTATTTCTATGGAACCAGTTGGAGTTATATTTGGTATATGTGTTGTCGTGTATCCAGGCCGCACTCCTGTCTACTGCCGAGTATAAGGTTATATAAGCCCACCTGAGGAATGGTGGAGCGCGGCCTGGTTATGTGCATTGAGCCGTGACCGCCACGTGTCACCCGACATATCTCGGGTACGGTGTCGGCTCGGATGCACCGGCGCGTGGTTACCCGGAGTTCCTCGGGAACTCAAGTGTTTACGAGTAATGGAAAGAATTACATAACGACCAGTACATAAGACCTGGGGTTCTGCTAATCGAGGACCCAGTCTTGCTGCGCACTTCGGCCAGCTTGGCTGCTCCACAACAGAGCTTCCCCGAACTCTGTTGTACCTTTTAGGCCTAGTCCTGTCGCTGCTTCCACCTTGGTCACCCTGCGTCTTTCTCTGTTCCACCCTCTGGGGGAACTAGAGGAGATAGACGCACTGGTGTACAACTCCGGGTACAGAACTCCCTCTGGGGGAGTCTGATCCAAGTGGAGTTAACCAAGATGGAAGAGAGCCTTGGAACTCGGGAATTATGTACTAGACCGTGAGCGTATACCTCCTGTATGTTCATATGACCACTGGTGTTCAGAAGCCTATTTGATTATTGCTATCCGTCTGTATGATTACGAGCCGTATGTCAGAATGAATAAAGTGTAATTTCTGAACAACCTATTTTCGAATCTGGAGTTTTTCATAGCAGATGTCTATCTTAGAATAGCCAACAGCTACACTCCGTTCCATCACCATCTACCTGTATGGGGGGTCTCTCACTAAACTCTCCATCATCTGGAGTGGGTGAGGAAGATATTTCTTTGGAGTCGGTCCCTCTGCCTAAGCTGACTGGTGATATTGATCACCCTGAGAATATAAGTATCAGGAATCTTCTGAAAGAACAGTATGTCACTGGACTTAAAAGTTCATTTGACACACTGGATCTCGCTTGTCAACTAGCTCTGCAAGGAGCTAGGGCTCAAGCTGAGCAATTGGTAAAAGAAAGTCGTTTGGCCGAATTAGAGAAAGTGGAGACTGCTAAAGCAGAACTCCTATCTAAAATGTCCAAAATGACTGAGGAGAATGAAGCCCTCAAAAGACAGTTGGGACAACGAGATGACATGGTAGCAACCTCAAGCAGAATAGTAGATGATTTGAGATTGAATATTGAAAAATCTCGTATGGAAAGTCAATTTTTAATTGATGATCTCAAAGTCAAGTTGGATCGCAGTAAGGATATGGTCAGTTCTGCTGAACATAAGCTAACTGCTGCCAGGACTGAAATTAGTCTAAAAATCAAAATTATTCGGAAGTTGGAACACGAAATTGGTGGTCTAACAGAAGAATTTTCTAGCTATAGAAAGGAAGCTCAGCAGAACGATGACTTCTATGAAGAGTTGGCTGAGTTTTTCGAAGACTGCTATGAGATACCATTGTCAAGTTGGTACGACGAGAGTGTGTACAGGGTTGAACGGGGTTCTGCCCCTCTTCCCTTAGGATTTGACGGTGATGCATACGCACAAAGGTTGAGAGCTGACTCCAGGGCTAGTAATACCCCTAGGAGTCCTCCACCTCCATCTACAGAAGACGAGACGCACCTGGCCGACTGCAGTTACGTGGCTGCCACCTCCATGGCCTGTGGGTCATCGGAGTTGGTTCCTGTGACGTCTGTTCCTAAGACGTCCGTGGCTGCGACGTCTGTTCCTAGGACGTCCGTGGCTGTGACGTCTGTTCCTGTGTCACCTGTCTCGGTGACATCTGTTGCTGTGACGTCTACCTCTGTGTCGTCTGATGCTAAGACGATGCAGTATACTACAATGGGGGTGGACACAACCGTGTCTTCCTTTGAGACTATGGATACTCCAGCCGGGGTGTCCACTCTAGCGAGGATGGTGGTGAATGAACTGCAGGCAGAGTCATATAACTCGACTCCTGTCTCAACACCAATACTCGACACCACCTCTTGTCAGTCACCTTGCCAGATAACGGAAAGTGAGACTAGAGAGGCGGTTCAGATACTGATGGAGCTGAACGATGCAATTGCAGAGGCTGACCTACGTCTGTCTATCCGTGATGCTGAGGCGCTTATGGCTCCTGAAAACGAACTTGAACAATCCATGATGGTGGATCCTCCAATGGACCTACCTGTGACGACTGGTTCTATGTCTGGGAACCATCGTCCATCTACCCTGGACATTCCTGTATCCATGGCGAGTGTACCTATGGGTACTCAAGTGCATTTTCCTAACCCTGATGCTTTGCAGCTAGGGTCTGGGATGGACATATCCATTGAGATGAGTGACAATCGATCTAGTGAATGGATGTCTCCAGTGTCCAGAAATGAAGAACTTTTGCTGAGTGGCGAGTCATAAAAACATTCCCAGTTGCAGCATATATGGAACCTCTACCATGTGTCGTCATCAAGGTTGAACTTTTTGCAGTAGTGGGGTTATTAATACACCACGGACCGTATGATGCTTTATACCATAGACTATGGGTCACAGGATGACTATATGTACGTATATATTTATGAAAGACTGAGATGACAAGAACAGTGGATCATTATCACCTATTTATGAAAAGACTTTGATATGATCTAGGTTTGCAGTTGTCGTCATATAAGAAACTGTTAAAACCATCACCAAAGAGTGTTCTATTTTGCCATAAGACAGTATTTGTAAAACGGGTTCTGTTTGATTTGATGACATGTGCTATAGGTATGATTATTGTATGCCGATTGTGATACTCTGAATTAACCGTCCAATAAGTAAAGGTATGAGGGACTGGATCCTGATGATACCTACTGAGATGAAAGGTTGCTTGACTGCATTCGTACTATGTGTAGATCTGTGGTAATAACATATCAATGAACCTGAGAAACGTAAAATTTATTCAGGTACTAGGAGTGGAAATTGCGTAAGTTGTTATGGAGATCCGTAGGCTCCCGTTGATTACTTTCAGAAGGAAGGTATCGAGTGAGGAGCCGGATCATTCTATTTTTCAGCTTGCTGCGTTTTTGATCTTTGAACTAAGTGTGGAGACTAATTCTCCCTGAAACGTTGAGATATGTTGCCATGACACTTGATCTGATTGCTTTCAGTATTCCTATATGGAGAGTGTCACTTGTGTTATTGTGTAGAGTACGCCAAAAAGGACACCTGGGTGACCATGGTGCATAAGGTTTTGGAGACCTTGATTGGATTGAAAACTGCATTTATCGGATCTACGCTATATGTTCATTTATTCCAAAAATATTGATCTTTCAAACCTTACTCTGGCACGTAAAGCGAGTGAGTCTATTCAAATAGACGGGTTGGGTCAAGGTTTACTATAAAGTCGACACTTGCCACCTTTTTGTTTCCAATATGTCTTGTACTAAAAAAATTGGTAACTTTTAAGGAGAAGTGCTCATATTTGATCTGTATGTATACGATACCTGTTGTAACAAATCGTTTTCGATGAGACATGGTTAGTATGCGATAAATATGTCTTAAAGGTTTTATATATTTTTTTATGATATATAGTCAAGTTTGTTTTATAGGGCTTGACTGGCTGTGTGGAGTTTATCCTCTTAGTCCCATAAATCATGACTGTTATTGAAGGATGATACTCGATTATTGTGTAACTGGATCCTGATGGTTGATATGATTGACGTTAATATCAAAAAGGATGAATACATATCTATGATACCCAAGAAATATATTAGTGTTTCTGATAGAAAGAGTTACGCTTGCCTCCACTATGTATGTGTTTGGAGACAATATATTTGTTTTTTTGGGTTGTTTGGAGATAAAATTTGTCATTGTATCAAGGTAGTATAATAATACTGCACTTTGTGCTGCTATTTAGACGCTATGATATTGTCTGAAGGGGGGTAGTGTAGTGGGTCGCCGCTGTACTATTTCTATGGAACCAGTTGGAGTTATATTTGGTATATGTGTTGTCGTGTATCCAGGCCGCACTCCTGTCTACTGCCGAGTATAAGGTTATATAAGCCCACCTGAGGAATGGTGGAGCGCGGCCTGGTTATGTGCATTGAGCCGTGACCGCCACGTGTCACCCGACATATCTCGGGAACGGTGTCGGCTCGGATGCACCGGCGCGTGGTTACCCGGAGTTCCTCGGGAACTCAAGTGTTTACGAGTAATGGAAAGAATTACATAACGACCAGTACATAAGACCTGGGGTTCTGCTAATCGAGGACCCAGTCTTGCTGCGCACTTCGGCCAGCTTGGCTGCTCCACAACAGAGCTTCCCCGAACTCTGTTGTACCTTTTAGGCCTAGTCCTGTCGCTGCTTCCACCTTGGTCACCCTGCGTCTTTCTCTGTTCCACCCTCTGGGGGAACTAGAGGAGATAGACGCACTGGTGTACAACTCCGGGTACAGAACTCCCTCTGGGGGAGTCTGATCCAAGTGGAGTTAACCAAGATGGAAGAGAGCCTTGGAACTCGGGAATTATGTACTAGACCGTGAGCGTATACCTCCTGTATGTTCATATGACCACTGGTGTTCAGAAGCCTATTTGATTATTGCTATCCGTCTGTATGATTACGAGCCGTATGTCAGAATGAATAAAGTGTAATTTCTGAACAACCTATTTTCGAATCTGGAGTTTTTCATAGCAGATGTCTATCTTAGAATAGCCAACAGCTACACTACTTTAAACAACACGATATAAATGCATTTGTTAAGCTATGGAATGAATATTCCCATTCCCATTCAGGATAAATTATTTTCCTACAAAATGCAATTATGACCCCTTCTTTCTTAGAAAATCGTTACCATGTTGTAGCATGACCCATGTCGTAGCATGTCATAGTGCGACTATATACACACCACAAATAAATAACCTGAGCATGAACATCTATTGTATTGCCAGAAAGCTGAGTCAACACATTGATGACCGAAATGTTAAAATACATCCATCTGATAAAGTTAAGAGGAAAAACTGAATTGGGGGTGATTTCCTAATGCTAGAATTAGGATACATTCTGGCGCAGTAGTATTTACAAATGTTGGAGCCTCATTCCTTTAAATCAAGTAGAGCTCTAAACCGCCAATTGAGAGCATGATTGTTTCCATTATTGGGAGTATCAATCATCCCCAAAACAATGACACAATTGCTATCGTTGTTGCATATCCTTTAGAGGTTTGAGAACACCAGAGGTTTTACAGCTGTTCTGTTTTGGAGTTTTGTATTGGTCAATTCTCCTACCCCTTACCCCCTTCTACCTACTAGTTAATAGTATGTGATGTATGAGTTTAAAATAACAGACATTAAAACGTTCAATATGACTAGTGGTACTTCTTGTTAGAAAATGCTTATAGGAAAAATGTTCTTTTTACGAACCCCAAAATAGATTGGGGGGGGGGGGTCAATAACAATATTGACACAGGTGTGTGACTGGACCTACGACAACCATAATACCCTTGTATTGGTGAGACTGATTTTGTTCAAAAGTGCTCATACTACCATCTCTATGTATCTTATGTATCCACTAGTTTGGTGGTGCATGTAAGTCTATACCAGTGTACAGAGTTTTGATGTCTATAAATAACAAAACCATGCACTGAAAGTATCTACCACTGGTAAGTAAGTGCTTTTTCCTGGACTTGATACACAACTTACAGTGGTGTGTAGCTTGCCAGTATATTATACCAAACTGTAGGTAGGCATATTCGCAAGGACGGTTCCAAAGAATACAGAAAATTTCTCAATTTAGAAGAATGTTAATTTCAATGGCTATAAAAGAACCAACCTTACGTGAAAACGTGCTGTCGAATCTTTCTGCAGAGGCAACAAACATAAAAATTTTAAAAAAAAGCCACAGCAGTGTATTAAATTAATGTATCTCACTACAGAGACAGCTGGTACAGTTTGGCTATGCTCGGTTACAAGTAAATACAAGTTGGCAGGCGGCGTCAGCCCAATTCCGAGACACCTCTAACTTCAGAGAGTCTCTCAAAGACTTCCAGAGGACATTCAGGTTACCGGTCACTGGGGTGCTGGATCTAAAAACTAGATGTAAGATGGCAACTCCTAGGTGTTCACAGGATGATGTGTCTATACGGGATGCAGTGCGACGACAATGGGCAGCAGCCACTGCCAATGGTCCTGTAGCACAGAATGCTGTATCATCAGGCTACACCACTCCCTGTAAGTCCAACATCTCTTTTTTTGTGCTTTCTATGTTCTACATTACTTGAAGGGCCATGTTCACTGTGTGTATACTTCCTCACTAAGGTCCATCTTGTATTAGTATGTTGTATTAGTTTATTAGAATGGGCATGTTCGATGAAATGACCTATGTATACATGGTATTATAATTATGTGTTGCCTTTCCAGTTTTACTTTTCCACCATATAGTTGACGTTAATTCTGACCTTATTGCCAATACTTCACATTTCATGACAAATTATAGGAACCATGTTGATTTTGGTTATGGTAGAGAACTTCAAGGATGTTTCAAAAGCGGAAGCATCAATGTAGCAATTTGGTCAGGGGGAGTTGGCAAGTTCTGTCGTATCGCTATGTAATCGACAATGGAACCTGTGATTACAGATTAACTTTATTTGTATCTAATACAAGATGGCAAATGGAATGCGGCTGATGCGGCTAATCTCACCTGGAATGTGGTGGACAACCGCTACGATTTGGCAGATATTAGTGAAGAGGACACTGACATGGTGTTAAGAAAACAACTTGAGGTATGATTCTCAATTCTAAGATAATTCATATCTGCTTAGTTATAATGCACTGCACAATGCATTGGCTGAGTGTTATTCTAATGCTTAAAGCTCAGGGCATATTCTGTAGCAGATGGATGTAGGCCTATATGAAAAGTGTTGTTGTTACAAAATGCAACAAGCGCCATTGAAAAAAGGATAGACCAAGTTCATACAAAATTATAGTTAGGGATGTTTATTTGCAATCCTGAAACTATTTTCCAAAAACGATCCATTCTTGATGTCAGAAGGGCGTGCTGAGTATAGATGTTGTCACCAAATCATTATAATTACCCCAGGATATCTTTACTGGTCTATATTATGCTTCAATTTTGGGATCTATATATAAATGATTTAGCGAGATCTCTTCTTTGAAAAAGGTCACAAAAAGAGGGTTGCACTTATTAAAGTCTCAGTACCCAATAGACAGTAAAAAACCAGCAACTCATTTTCCCACCATTGTTATGAAATACCGCTCACTGATGATATCATATAAAACTGCTGTGTTCCTTCGCCATCCAGAAGTGGGGGGCAGCAGCTGGTATCCGCTTCTTCCATAACAAGGGAGCAGCTCAGGGTGCATCTAAGTTGGACATCCAGTTTGTCCCTGGCAGCCATGACAGCTATGTCCCTTATACTGACTATGGTTTTCCTGGCGGGATAGGTGGTACTCTAGGACACGCCTACTTCCCATATGGTGGTAGTCAAGCAGATGGGGATATACATTTTGACATTGACGATGTATGGACAACGGATGGTGCTGGATCATACCCAGGTGAAGGCATAGTTTTATTTCATATTTCATTGTTTATTTTTGGGAATAATTATGAAACAACCAAAGACTGTTTGGTGTGGTTAATATCTTTTTTATAAATAAATTCAAGTAGAAGCAGGAATATACAGATACAGTAATGTTAGATTCTATAACATGTTTCACAATTTAGTACAAATGTGCAACAGATCTTTGGATAGTTAGATGTACTGAGGAATGAAATCATTGTTGTGAGGCTACTGTGAAAAAGGGTAAATTATATCTCCAAGCCGTGTAAAACACTCACTCTGTCAATTATAATAATTTATGAAGTATCTATATAAAGTCAGATGTAGTAGTGTATTATTAACCCTCAAGGTGCATGAGCGCTGGAGCCAGCTGCGTCTCTGGTTATCATGTTTGGTGCTACTTCTCCTGGAAGGCGTTTCACCACATAATATGGACCCCCTGTATGACTGATACGGGGGGTCCATGTCAGATATTGGGGTCTCCCGGCCATTTCACCACATATTATGGGGCAGATGCATTCAAATGTGGGTGGTCCATATTCAAATCTGGCGTTTTTCCATTTCACCACACAATACAGCCTCCTAAAATTCTGTCTACAGTCCGTATCTTAAGCCCTAAATGTGGCACCTCTAGGGGCAGCAATGATCCTTAAAATGGAGGGGAAAGGACCTCCCCAGTAAACAAATAACGTTATACACCATTTTATAACGTTATATAACGTTATTATGTCAACGTTTTTCTAAGGCTCTTTAGTATGACATAACGTTATGTAAAATTTAAAACGTTATTTTGAGGTAAAATAACGTTTTTTTGTTAGCTGGGATATGTAGGGCCGTATCTTGTAAAAGGGGTCTGCATGTTGATAGTGAACGTGAGGAGATGGTGGTGAACGTGTGGACATGGTGGTGGACGTGTGGACATGGTGTTGGACGTGAAGACATGGTGGTGGGTGTGTAAACTTGGTGGTGCACGTGTGGACATGGTGGTGGACGTGTACAAACATGGTAGTGGACGTTTGGAAATGGTAGTGGACGTGAGGACATGGTGGTAGACGTGTAGACTTGGTGGTGGACTTGTAAACTTGGTGGTGGACGTGTGGACATGGTGGTGGACGTATACAAACATAGTAGTGGACGTGTGGACATGATGGTAGACGTGTAGACATGGTGGTGGATAGGTAAACATGGTAGTGGACGTGTGGAAATCGTAGTGGACGTGAGGACATGGTGGTGGATGTGTGGACATGGTGATGGACGTGAGGACATGGTGTTGGTCGATAATTTTTGGTTGAGAGTCACAATGCAACTATGAGAGGTTGCAAGCTAGGTAACACAAGAGAGGGTTCTCCCCTGTGTGGATCGATGTTGGTATCAGGATGTGTGTGTCGTTAGTTGAATTATGAAGTCATGATTATAAGAGAGTGTAGTCCCCGACTTCCCCTCTCCCTTCCCTGACATTTCCAATGTATTTCCCGACTTCCCCTCTCCCTTCTCTGACATCCCCAGTGTATTCTCCGACGTCCTTCTCCCTTCCCTGACATTTCCAGTGTCTTCACCGACTTCCTTCTCATCCCCTCTCCCTTCCCTGATACTCCCGGTGTATTGCCCGGCCTGCCCTATCCCTTCCCTGACCCGGATTTTTTCTTTTTTAAAGCATGTACGGACACAACACGGCAATGGTTCAGAAATGAAAAAATCATTATTCCGGTGCTTCCCTTTGAGAATACCCTCCATTACTAGATAATTATTATAATAATACTTTCCTATATAGGTGATTAATATAACTCATTGGATGTGGATGGATCACTTGTAAGACCACAAGAAGGAAAGAAATAAAATACTCCTGTATATATCTAATTATGTTCCACAGAAATCAGCCTGGCATGGGGAGTACTGCATGAGTCTGGTCATGCAATTGGACTGGGGCACTCCACCGATGAGACAGCTGTGATGTATCCGTTTTATCCATTTAATGATGTCAATGAAGCACAATTAGCTAGTGATGATATTGCAGGAGTACGATCGCTATATGGAGGTGAGTGATGACTTCAAAGTATAATGGCAGAAGGGTTGATCTTTATGTTAGAAAGAGTTTATGGCCTACTTTGATAGACATCTTTTTCATTCCCTCTCAAATCAATATAGCGCAAGATGCACTCATGAGACACACAGTGTAATAAACATAGATTTTGTATCCGTTATCTATCCATTAGCTTCTATTGCCTATGGATTACATTTGATTTTCAACTATTTTCTAAGTAAAGTGCATGGGACAATTAGGCCACCCAAAAAAAAGCTTCTCATCACAGCGCGCATCATAAAATTAGTGATTCGGGGGGAAACTTTTTTTCTTCCTACATTTTGATGACAAATTTGGTATCAAATTAAAGCTTATGCTGTCAGTAAAGCAGTCAGCTAGGAATAACTTGCATTATTACAACCTTTGCTGATCAATAAAGTCCGAATTACTAAAATGTGAAAATTTATCCCAAAAAGTCTAAATTTCCCTATGTATTTATGCTCCGAGCAAAAGAAATGAAAATGACTTCTTGGTGATGAGAAACTTTTTTTTGAGTGGCGATTTTAAACAGATCAAGACATTTATGGTTTTCATAAAACGCACATAGAGGTACTCCTCAGAAGCAGAAAGGAGTGATAACAGCTATCACAATGGGTACTAGTTCTTATGTAATGCACCCTAACTAAGAATTCTGCACTGAATGCATGGAATTATCTCATTGGTTAATAATTCATCCCGTTACATGCCTATATGCTCTATAATGAATATTTAAGAATAAACTGAACTGTATAATTATCATGTTAAAAGGGAATAACTAACAAAATGAATTCTTTCTAGAATATCTACACTGTAAAAAATTTCCATTGATATTACGGAGAATCAATGCTAAATTTGACGGTGTATCACCATAATTGTCATTTACGGTGAGACACTGTAAAACTCATTACTTTTACATTGAACATCCGTAAACCAGTACAGTGAAACAATGTTTTTTTCAATTACGGTGAATCTCACGTTAAAAGTTTGCCCACCAGGTGGCAGCTTGGTTTGATAGAGAGACTTTAGTGGAAGCTATCAACTAAAAACATACATAATTGTGTTAGATTTATAAAGATATCCAACTATCTTATTAATTACACAATCAAAATTGAAGCCTTTGGCATATAAAGGATGAAAAATATACAATTTCCTTTTATGAGACCCTGGGCACTAGTACGAATAGTATAAACACCCATGTTGTGGTAATTAGAATTATACATATTGAGACTGTTGTCAGAGTTTCTTTGAAACAATCCTAGAGTACCTATTGCTCATGGATTGTAATTGTATATTGCTATGAGGCATTCAATTATGCTTCTCAGGCCTAATATATATATATATATATAAATATATATATACAGGCCTGGAATTAAGAAATTATCATGAAATATACGTCATTGAATCCAGAAACAATTATAATTATCATTGAATAGCAGAGAATCATCATATAATAATGATGAAGCACCATAAGATAACAACAGGAAAGGCCTGTAAAATTTACAGGGAAAAGCAAAATATGGTGACCATAAAAAAAAACAGGAAACGGTCGGCATCCAGTGATGCCAGTGATTCACCATAATTTGTACGAGTACATATCTGAAACCGTAATAACTGTTTAACAGCTCCGGGATAAAAGCTTGTTGCATTGTGTATGTGATGCATTGGAATCACGGTTGAAATTCTTGTATTGAGTCAGTGCTTTTGAATTTTCTGCAGCTTCAACCACAACCCCAACCACGACAACCACTACCCCAACAACCACAACTACTACCCCAACAACCACCACTACTACCCAAACCACCACAACCACTACCCCAACCACCACAACCACTACCCCAACCACCACAACCACTACCCCAACCACCACAACTACTACCCCAACCACTACAACTACTACCCCAACCATAACAACCACTACACCAACCACCACAACCACTACCCCGACCACCACAACCGCTACCCCAACCACCACAACTACTACCCGAACCACCACAACTACTACCCCAACCACCACAACCACTACCCCGACCACCACAACTACTACCCCAACCACCACAACTACTACCCCAACAACCACAACAACTACCCCAACCACCACAACCACTACCCCAACCACCACAACCACCACCCTAACCACCACAACCACTACCCCAACCACCACAACCACTACCCCGACCACCACAACCACTACCCCGACCACCACAACTACTACCCCAACCACCACAACTACTACCCCAACAACCACAACAACTACCCCAACCACCACAACCCCAACCATCACAACCACTACCCCAACAACCACAACCACTACCCCAACCACCACAACTACTACCCCATCCACCACAACCACTACCCCAACCGACACAACCACTACCCCAACCACCACAACCACTACCCCAACCACAAAAACTACAACCCCAACCACCACAACTACTACCCCAACCACCACAACCACTACCCCAACCACCACAACCACTACACCAACCACAACAGCCACTACCCCAACAACGACAACCACTACCCCAACCACCATAACCACTACCTCGACCACAACAACCACTACCCCAACAACCACAACTACTACCCCAACCACCAAAACTACTACCCCAACAACCACAGCAACTACTCAAACAACCACAACGCCAACCACCACAACCACTACCTCAACAACCACAACTACTACCCCAACCACCACAACTACTACTCCAACCACAACGACCACTACACCAACCATAACAACAACTACCCCAACCACCACAACTACTACTCCAACCACAACGACCACTACACCAACCACCACAACGACTACCCCAACAACCACAACAACTACCCCAACCACCACAACCACCACAACTACTACCCCAACAACCACAATTACTACCCCAACAACAACAACCATTACCCCAACAACCACAACCACTACCCCAACAACCACATTTACTACCCCAACAACAACAACCACTACCCCAACCACCACTACCACTACCCCAACAACAACAACCACTACCCTGACCACCACAACCACTGACCCTACCACCACAACAACTACCCCAACCACCACAACTACTACCCCAACAACCACAACAACTACCCAAACAACCACAACCCCAACCACCACAACCACTACCCCAACAACCACAACCACTACCCCAACCACCACAACTAATACCCCAACCACCACAACTACTACCCCAACCACCACAACTACTACCCCAACCACCACAACTACTACCCCAACCATAACAACCACTACACCAACCACCACAACCACTACCCCGACCACCACAACCACTACCCCAACCACCACAACTACTACCCGAACCACCACAACTACTACCCCAACCACCACAACCACTCTCCCAACCACCACAACTACTACCCCAACCACAACAACTACTACCCCAACCACCACAACTACTACCCCAACCACAGCAACCACTACACCAACCACCACAACCACTACCCCAGCAACCACAATGACTACCCGAACCACGACAATCCCAACCACCACAACCACTACCTTAACAACAATAACCACTACCCTAACCACCACAACTACTACCCCAACAACCACAACAACTTCCCCAACCACCACAACACCAACCACCGCAACCACTACCCCAACAATCACAACCACTACCCCAACAACTAAAACAACTACCCCAACAACCAAAACCACTACCCCAACCACTACACCAACCACCACACCCACTACACCAACCACCACAGCCACTACCCCAACAACCACAACTACTACCCCAACCACCACAACTACTACCCCAACCACCACAACCACTACGCCAACCACAACAACTACTACACCAACCACCACAACAACTCCCCCGACCACCACAACTACTACCTCAACCACCAAAACTACTACCCCAACCACCCCAACCACCACAACCACTACCCGAACCACAACAACTACAACTCCAACCACCACAACTACTACTCCAACCACCACAACCACTACCCCAACAGCCACAACAACTACCCCAACAACCACAACCACTACCCCAACCACCACTACACCAACCACCACAACCACTTCACCAACCACCACAAGCACAACCCCAACAACCACAACTACTACTTTAACCACCACAACTACTACTCCAACCACCATAACCACTACCCCAACAACCACAACAACTACCCCAACAACCACAACACCTACCCCAACCACCACAACTACTACCCAAACCACCACAACCACTACCCCAACCACCACAACCACCACCCCAACCACCACAACCACTACCCCAATCAGTATAACTACTACCCCAACAACAGGTACCCCAACCACCACAACCACTACTCCAACAACCATACCAACAACCACAACAACTACCCCAACCACAACCCCAACCACAACAACCACTACCCCAACTACCACAACTACTACCCCAACAACCACAACCACCACCCCAACCACCACAATTACTACCCCAACCACCACAACCACTACCCCAACCACCACAACTACTACCCCAACAACCATAACTACTCCCCCAACAACCACAACTATAACCCCAGAAACCACAACAACTATGTCAACAACAACAACTGAAGCCTTAGACTGCTCAATAGATGCTGCATTTACAACCCGCCAGGCCGGTTTCTTTATCATACAAGGTTGGATTAAGATATTATGATTTGCATTAATCTATATTTTTAGAGGTGCTGCAAAGGATATTTTTAAAGCAACGTTTAAATTTTTTTTATTATGAGCTATTTCTAGCCCAATTAGTGTAATTTTGACTAACACCTAACCCCAAAATAGCTACAGGGAATCTGGTAACTGGCATATTTTTCTACTTATCATATTACTTAATTTTTCCTGATATGTTGTATCATATAGGGATGTTATACAAATTACCTGGAGTTTGCCTAGCAACCGGCAAATTTTGCTGTTTGTGCACCATAAAAGTAGCAATAACTGTAGGCATACAAAATTAAGTCATCCATATATGAAAGCATGCTTTTCTACAATACTTAAGGAGTTATATCATCAACTGAGGGCCTACTTTTAAATGTTTCCCAGATGTTGCCTAACAACAAGCATCCATGTCTACTTTCCCCCTGCAAATAAGATTTAAAATAAATATCACCTCCACCTATCTCAGACCAGAAGCCAGTGGCTACCTCCTAAATGAGTGGATACTGTGCAGTAACAAATATGTTTTAAAAGTGTTCTTGACAAAAGTAAATTACAAGAGGTCCTATAGACAAATTACTAATAGTGTGTTTTTTTCCTTTTTAGGTGACACTATAAAACAATACAGCGGGTACCATGCATCCCACAAACTAATTCTCACTGATAAAAACAGTAGGGACTATGTATCCCTCAAGGAGACGGCCATGTTAAGTGCTGCACTGCCAGCTGTAGATGAACCCATCATTGCTGCAGCCGATAATACTCAGGTTACTGCTGGAAGAAATCATGTATTTCTGATGTCGGTTAGTATAGTTTTTTTCCCACTGGGTATAATTTTTTTTTGTGAATAGTGCCCCATATGTATAAACACTAATGGTGAAATATCAAATCTTCCAATGAGGAGACTTAAGTCTACAGCTGGGTTAGTACTTACCTGGCCTTCACCTTGCCCTGGGACTTGGGGCTATTAAATACCTAGTCTCAGACACACCTTAGCCTATCTCCCTGGATACCTTTGTCCCGGTTGGTCACATGGCACACTGTAAGTTTCGGAGGAAAATGTCCCCCTGGTGATGTGCCACATTCGGTCAAGCTAGGGTAGCCCCCATACCTCCTCATGAGCCAGTCCATCCGAACCAGCCAAACATAACATAGATGACAGTACAACATATTTTATAAACGTTTTTGTTCTTTTTCAGAGTGCCAACGTCTGGCTATATGTTGTTCGCAATAAAAACACAATTGCCTCCAGCTTTACTAGTCCACAAAAATATACATTCTCACAGGTATTTAAAACTACCTTCACCACATCTGCCGCCTTCATGGACAAATGTCATGTAAAGATATCTATTTCCAGGAAACCTCGCATCAAAAGATGTATCTTCATCATTGTGGGTAGGTCTACCATCCTCTAAGCAAACATTCATGTGAATTCAACGATTGTACTTGGCCAAACAAAAAATGAATTATATTTAGAACTGATTTCACAAGGGGTACTCATTTCACCTTAAGTCAGCCACAAATTCGCCTAAGTCAGACACCTCATACCTAAAGTCAGCCATGGCATTCTCTTCTCTGGAATCGCCTTGGAATTCTCTCACCCAGAATTTTTACTTACAAATCTCTCCCACCCTTGTGAATCCCCCTCCCCCTGAATCCCCCCCCCCCCCTTCTTCATTGGGGTTAAGGAAAATGGGCTTCACTGTGAAGTGTATAGAAAGCAAGGGTGAAAAGCAAAAAGAGGGGATAAAGGGGGGTGTGGGGGCAAAGCCCCAAATACATTCGATAGAACTTTCTACTAATCCTCCATACTGCATGTCTATAATATTATATTTAGTCCTCACTGCTCATACAAGTAATAAATACCTGTTCTGATACTAGCTCATGATGCAGTATTCTCTTGAGATACAGTGCTGACTTGGTCTTGATTATTCCATATCTAATAAATTGTTTTCCTGTCTACTCTTTGATGTAGGACTAACGTATTCGTATATAATACATTCATTTATGCCAGTCAAGCCATTAATAAAAATTCCCAAATTACTGGTTTATTCCACATAATATTATTTCTAGTAGTTGTAAAATGGCTGACTCAGACAGGGTGGATTTTGGTTGACTTAGGGTGAAAAGGGCTTATTATGAATACTCTGATAAATCAAGGAATTAAATATTATACATTGATATATGGCCTTGTGATATATCATGAGTGCTATTCTCCATATAAATGCATTAAATGTTTTAAACTGAACATTGTATATATCAGTGCATTGTAAAAAAAATCCTTACAAATTCACTCAATGCTATAATTATTACCAGAATGTGTTTCAAAACAAGTTTTCTTCTCCGTTGTAGGATCCACATTTTACCAGTACATTTACAACAGAAGACGCCGTACCAACCCTGGCAAACTATTTGAGGCAGTTGTTAATGGTGAACAGGTCAAAGCAGCAAGCTCTATGCCCCTCACTAAATTAAATGACTATACAAAGGACAGAACCTTCCCATCCAAGTATAATTTGACTGGTGTGGATGCAGCAGTTAAACTCAAGTCCGACTTCCTCCTCTTTAAAGATCAAGATTACATCAAAATGAATGAGAACCAAAATGTAAATATGATTTATGGACAATATTATTCCTGGGTAAAATCTTTCTAACTTATAAAGACTGGAAAGCATGCCAGAAAATGATTCTTCCTATTGGTTCCATTCTATGCTTCTACATAAACCATACGGGGAGGGGGTATTGAAATTGGGAAGCGCTGAGGATACCTAACTGACTTTCAGTGCTGGAATTTGAAATTGCGGGGTGGGGTCAGGATACACTAAAAGTTGCACTGTCTTATCATTTCAAAACAACAAGGGAGAATGCTTAAAAATTAAAAATTAAATTTGATCATGCCCTCACCTTTTGGCAACACACTAGAATAATCTGACAGGGACCAATTATTATTATGAGACCAAAAACCCCTTCATACACAAGAAATTGCCACCTACTTGTAAAGTGATAATTGAGGGTATTACAGACTGATGATGGATTTTCTCATGAGCGTTCAATCATCTGTCTGATTATCCCACTATGACTTCAACATTTTCTGATCCCCACCTCATCATTTCATCTATGACAACATGCAGGTCTTTTTCCATGCATTTCAAGTGACACAATTGTTTGGCAACACCCCCCCCCCCCCAGCCCTATTGGTAGTCACTACTTATTTCATCATGTCAATTGTTTTGCTTTCTTGCAGGATTCCGAGGACTCACGGGGCAGCATTTCTGCCATACTTGATTGTGCACGTGGACAAGTCCCAGCCAAAAACTTTGGTGCAGCTGACAATGAGGTCGCTGATGGCACTGCTGACCAGATTAAACGGTCTGAAACTGATGTTCTATCAATATAGCCATGTAAACAATCAAAATATTTTGGAGAGACTTAGTATCATGGACCTGAGTGTTGTGCCACAAGTGAGCTTTATATGAACTAAACAGCTGTTATCATATGAAATAGGAATACTGGGCAATAATATTATGACACTGGCTATCCAGCAAGTGAATTCAACAGCATCAATACTGGAGGAGCTATGATATTCTCTGGCCTCAATATAGCCCTTTACAGTCATAATAAACACATTAAATTTTCAAATTTGTTTACGCCCTTGTTATTTCCTCCACAATTGCCCATGACAAAGAGAGCAATAAGCTTATTCTCAATTATGAATCCATAGGGAACTGTGCGTCATGCAGTACTGTTATAATAGTTTAGATGACGGATGAGGCAAACTGCAGTCCAGGTAGATTTCTCAGGATATTAAAGGCATAACCAGCCTTCTCATCTTGAAGTTGCTTGCGATATTAAACTGATATGTAACTACCGGTAATAGCTATGTCCCTGGGAGAGGACTAGCTGCTATGCCTACTTGCGCCTTGCTCTGTCTGTGCTCAAGCAAAGACTCTCAAATCAGTGATTGATCACTAGAACATTTTAATGTATAGGGATATTGATACTTTTCGATGAATTGAAAAGGTACTACAATAATGGTATTTTTTTTATGGATTTTGAAATCCTATTTATAGATAACATAATGATCAGCAGAAATAAGTGTAGGGGAAGATGGGGTAATACGGGCCATGGGGTAATAAGGGACACTCTCATTTCAGACTGATATTTCTTACTGAAAGGTAACACTAAGAACTCAGTTTGGGTTTTATAATAAAAGGTAGGCATCAGATCATATATATTGCAGCATTTATTATGTTGTGGCAGGAATTATTATTTGAATTATACGCGGAAAATAAAATTGAATACCTGGAATATTGAGGGTTGACATCTTGATTAGTACAGCATAATTAGACATATCATTATTGATGTAAGCCCCTAGTTTGAGCAAAATGGTAATCTTTTTTCTGGTTTCAGGTGCTAAGGATAAAACACCCAATAGCTTATAAAATTAAATATGGTTTGGTTATTTTCTGTGAAGTGTCTAGGAATTGACACCACTATTTGTGTGGTGTCCCGTATTACCCCAACCTCATTTTTTGGTGGGGTAATACGGGTCAAAGGCAATCCCTATGGCAATTTGTATGTATTTTTTCTACAAAAATGTTAAGCTATTGATCTTATTTAAAACCTCCACATGAAAGAGTGCCTTTGCAGAAACTACTTTTTTTCAAGATATCTAAATAAACATAGTTCTTTGTGAGATTTTTTTTCATGTTTTAAATTTGCATATGGTCATGCTTTGTATGGCGGCCATTTTCCAAAATGGCGGCATAAAAATACGAGAAATTTCAGGGTAAATTTGAGCATCATGGACAATTTACAATTTTTGCTGTTTCTAGTGTGCATCTCAACATAAATGGTCACAAAGTAGCTTGAATTAAAGCAATAGAGGAGCCCCATCTAATAAATAGGGTTTTGGGTATATCATGAGATCCTGGTTACCATGGAAACGATGTAAACACTCCATTTTTGCCAAATTCTGCCAATTGTTTAATATTTTGACAATTCTCTCGACAAGAATATGCATATAGCACTCATTGAGGTAACAAAGTATCTTTATAATGTTTTGGGACAGTTTAAATCATCATATATTTTGTTAAGGTACTTCAAAGGCTTCCGATTCAAAGAATTCGACCCATGCGTGAAAGATATTTGGCCATTTTCACTGACGATTCCTATTCCATTCCGTCTTACCCCACAATGGCGACCCGTATTACCCCACCATGGGGTAATATGGGTCACAAAATCTTTGAAATTATTAACTACAACCATTGTACCTTAGGGAGTTTGAGGAAATTTTTCTTCAACACAGTTAAATATAAAAGAGGAATACCGGTACTTAAAAAGTAGGTAAAAAAATATTTTGCTCATGGTCACCAGAAAGGCAGAAATTGCATGAAAACCCTTAGGTGTCCCGTATTCCCCCATCTTCCCCAACAACAGCATAGCCTATTGACAGTAGGTGTAGGATGTTTTCATTTGTAGTCTAAAAGTTCAAAATCTAGGAGAATTTTCCTCTTCTATCATGTTGGCAAAGAAAAAAAAGGTTTTCCTCAAAACCTGGTTTTTATGATGCGCAAGAAATTATTTTATTTTTTTGTAAGACTAGGCTCTAGTCATTACAGTAGGGCCTAGGCCTACCTAGACTGAGGCCTAGGCTACCTGATAGGCTATTTCTTGCATTGTAGGCCTATTTTTAGAGCTTTTGAAAATATTGAATCTGAATCTGAGCATCTCCAATATTCAGGGAGAAAGCCACCAGTCCGCTATTTGCTTCTCGGACCTGTAGCACAGATTCTAAAGGAAGTTACATGCAAAGGGGGGGGGGGGATATGCAGGCCAGAATGCAGGCCTTCCTGGAGGTATCCTGGACGCAATGGGCGCGCGGCTGAGCAACGTCCCGGGCACGAAACAGGGAGAAGCAATTTGCGCTCGGCGTGTGCTGCCACCTGGTGTTCAACAGCAGAACTAACATAAATAACAGACTGAGACGAAAACTTCACGGCTAGAAAATTAATTAATTTCAGTACCAATACATTACCAAGGTGCATACCGTTTGCAAAAATGGTTAGACAAAAGAACAGGTGTGTATAGTGACCATGATTTTAATTATGTTACCACAGGATGTCTGTAAACAACAGAGATGTATGTCATATTCCTCTATTATCGCCCATGCCATGCCGTGGCTACATAGTCTACGACAGTAGGTAGGGATAACACACTAAAATCACATATTCGGAATGTCAAAACGCTGTTTATACACCTGAAAGTACAGATCTTGAGAAAGACAATGCAGTTGGAATTGTATTAAAAGAAGAAAAGGTTTGAGAGATTTTCCGTTTTTTTCTGTCAGTGTATGTGCAGTGAGTAAGCCTTTATATCTCTGTGTATGCACTGCAGTGCAGGCTGCAGCAGGGGAGTGCGGATTTTGTACTTAACTTCACACACATGGTCATAAATTAGGCTCAGATTGGAATAGGGAAAATCCAATGGTACCATTAAAAAGAGAACACTTTAGGGTATAATATGCTATGTTTTTGAATAAAATCAAGCAGGTGTTTTCTTTTTATCACAGTGGAAAGCCAAAGTTTTGTGATTGTTCTATATTCTGCATAGCTCATTTTCATGCGCCTTTGGCTTAAATAGACCTCTCTTATATTTGTTTGTGCCAAGTTGTGTTAGCATTTAGAGGTAAAATAAAGCTAGAATCTGAAAGTAAACATATCAAGGGATGTTCTCTAAAAGTGTAAGAAAGTGTGATGAATATTAAAATAAAAAATAAATGACTCAAAGTTTAAACCCATCAGAATTTGCTATGATATGCACATGAATTCCATATTCTCTTTGCTTAGGGAGTGATCATTTTTTAACAACAGGGGGGGGGTGGTGGGTTTCCGCGCGGAGTGCGCGAAATTTTTTACCCCCCCCCCGGTCAAGGGGTCCAAATTTTTTACCCCCCCCCCCTTAGGGTCGAAAATCGGCTCGCGCGCGGGCCTTTTGAAGCATAGTAACGCGCGAGCTTTTTGGCTCAAAACAGGTTAAATTTTTTTGCCCCCCCCCCCAAGAGGGGTCCAAATTTTTTTGCCCCCCCCCGGTCAAGGGGTCCAAATTTTTTTTGCCCCCCCCCCCAAACCCACCACCCCCCCCCCCCTGTTGATAATAAATGATCACTCCCTTATAGTGAACACTATAGTCTTAAACTTTAAATAGAGGGGTTACACTTTAAAATCCATCAAGTATTAAGTGAAATATTACCATTTCATATTTTCAGTGTTTCAACAAAATCTAGTTGAGCCCGCACAGATATACCTTGGGAAATGATTAACAATCTAATGAACCATTGGGTGTACAGTAAAATAAATCACAGATTCAGAAAGCTTGGACACTTTTACGTATGGTGATAAAATATGGTTATTATTGAAGAAGGAAAAGTAGCCGAAAATAGAAATTGTATTTGTCTTGTTTACTATGGTGACAGATAGGGCACCCGCGGGAGTGTGCGCCAGGGTGTTATCCCTACAGTAGGCTACAACTGTACATGAATCATAGACTCGTCCCCGGTCCCTGTGCTCTCCTCCCGGCCCGCTCCGCTCTCACTTAGTGACATGAATCAGATCATGATACCGGTACATTTAATTGAGCTTTCAACCCCGGCGTCCGCCTCCACGCCTTGCCACACAGCTACATGATACATCAATCATACGGCTGGGTTGTCAACTCTCACGCATTGGGCGTGAGACTCACGCATTTGGACCCTTTCTCACGCTCTCACGCAGGGGTCAAGCAATCTCACGCATTCCTGAGATTCTGGGATTTCCAAAACTGAAAGAATTTTTCAGATACTCCTACTAGAACCAAAGTTACAAAGATGTTCTCAGAACACATCAGATTGCACCATTTGACTCACGATTTTCAAAATTCTCATGACCATACATGCCAACACTCCCAGATTACCCAGGAAATTCTTGGTTTTGGGCCGATCATTATAATATCTTTTTAACCTTAAACTTTAAAGCATGAAATAGATTTATATAGAACTACAAAAACACACCAGAATGCACCATTTGACATCTAAATTTTCAGAATTTTCTGGGGGGGCATGCCCCCACCCCCCTAGCTTGCGAACCACGGCGCTTTGCGCCCTGATGTTTTCACACACACTTTTTCAGTTTGACAAAGTCTCACTCTTGCTCATTCCCAAAAGTTGACAACCCTGCATATATGATGATGATGATGATGATGATACGGTACTCAATATTATGACAATAACTCATAGTTCATACTATTATACTCAGGGTACATGATAGGCCTACCGTAATTCACTTACCAAACTCACTGCCTCCATTTAATATGAGTTTGGTAAGGGAGTGATCATTTTTTTACAACAGGGGGGGGTGGTGGGTTTCCGCGCGGAGTGCGCGAAATTTTTTACACCCTCCCCGGGCGAGGGGTCAAAATCTTTTACCCCTCCCCCCCTTACGGCCGAAAATCGGCTCGCGCGCGGGCCTTTTGAAGCATAGTCACGCGCGGGCTTTTTGGCTGAAAACAGGTTAAATTATTTTGACCCCCCCCCCCCCAAGAGGGGTCCAAATTCTTCCCCCACCCGGTCAAGGGGTCCAAATTCCCACCACCCCCCCCCCCCCCCCTGTTGTTAAAAAAAGATCACTTCCTAAGCTTAGTCTGTTCGTGCCGGGCTAGTCAGGGCACCATCAGATCACGGCCTGCAGCGACGAGTTCAGATTAGATGAACTAGGTAAGCTGAACTATGGCTACGCTGAAGCTGAACTTATATTATAACCGAGGAGGGAGGGGGGGAGGGCTTGGCCTTGGTGAAAAAAATGCCGTTTTAGGAAACTCCATCAAGGCTCCAAGACCAAGCCGCCCAGGCCCCAGCTAGTAATAAATGACTCGGCCCTTAGGTTTAGGGGGTATCGATACACATTGTTTCAATCAATGCCCGATATCTTACAACATTTTTGAACATGTATTTGAGCTGTATCTATAGACTACCTAGCTATGGCGGCCTATGCCATAGCTTAGGGGATAGTGAGGTTAGTTGAGCCGCAATGTATGTTGAGCCACCCCCTGTAACTGCAAATCTTACCAAAGTAATTTGTCTTTGGCACGAAATATGAGTCAATTTTTAATTTAAAAATGTCCCATGTCTGAAAATAAAGAAGTCAATTGGGCCCAAAAATGTGATTTTTCTGTTTTTCCACAGAAAAAGTAAATTTTGAAAAAAAAAGTTCTGTTGGATCACAACTTGGCTATCATTGACTTGAGCTCTACTGTGCCACTGAAGTGAGAGTATACCTAAGTACTTATATTTCATCCAAAAAAAAGCTGCCCACTTGGCATAAATATAAATTACATTGCATTTTATAGTGCCGGTGGCAAGTGAGCAGGTGAGGTAATGTAAGTGCTTGTGTGTTTCAGATACATCCTGTGTGAGATTGTCTATGGCAGTGGCCACAAACCTGTAAAGGCCCTCACTGACAACGATGCCTACCGTGCAGTGCGTCAAGCCGTCCAACTGCACCATGGGGACTACGGCATCGGCACACTACTCTCATCACTCAATGGTATGTCATACGGGTTAACCCTTCAAGGACGGCATAATGCATTAATGCATCATTCCCATGGTCGTCATGTTGCATGAATGTAGCCCTGTCAAGGAACTCGCCAGTGTTGTATTCAAGCATCACGCCAACATTACAGGATTGAGACACTGCCAAAGGGTCGGTTTGGTGCACTAATGTAGCACCGGCGAGTTACTAGTCGGGGGTGCATTAATGAGAAATGTCATTTTTAGCGACATGCCGTCCTAATATGGTTAAAGCTGAAGTTCCACAGTGTGCATTTTCCCCCTTATACTGATATAAGTATAGGATGAAATACGGGCGTAGCGACCCCATAGCGACCCCTAGGAGCGTATAATACGACCACGGCGTGCAATACGGCCCAGGGTTTTTGCACACTCACATCGGGAATGACACTCCCATTACTTAAACCATGATAGATCGTATTCACCATGAAATAAATGTGAATATACCACGGTAGTTTGATCGGCACTTTCATATGCTGCTGACCATTCTACCGTGGATCAACAAACTATTTGATCCTTGCCCTAGGTGTGGCTTATACAAGTTTCTGAAATTCTGAATGCTAATTATATAAGAGGTGCGGCTTATACACACAGGTTTTTACAGTACACCAATTTAATCAGCAGACTTCTTTTCACCGGTGGCTTTCTCGCGTCAATACTCTATATGCTAATTTCAGTTAAGTACATGAATGCGGACACGGGTATCATCATTATCCGCGCGTCGCGGGCGGGTTACAAAATGGTGACAACATCCCTACCCTTTATACAGAAAATAGGACATGAAGACAGCTTCTTCAAAGTTCTCCATATTGGAGGTAAGGAATTATATCATAAAGTCTTCTTTCTTACTTTTATAGAAATTCCTCCCTTTTCACTGTGATTTCTGTGTTAAAGTATATTATTTCCCCATACAAATTGACTTACATCATAAGATTTCCCACTTATTGTTGACCAGGGTAGGATATCTTAATATCAAAGTCTAAGTGTTCACTGGGAATGTTTACTCTAAGCATATTTAAAATAGCATCTCTAAACAATGAATTACTATTTTGAATTGTAAGCTTTGGTTCATCTCTAGGTACGATACGGACATGTCAGAAGTTCATTGTTAAGCATCATAGGGACCAGCTGGTACAACTCCTCAGAACCACCATAGACCCAGGTAGGAGCCACAGTGTATAAATATCTCTGAAATATTTCTCGTATAGATCTACATGTTGTATACCATATCGTATTCTTACTCCTGATTTTAGTTCAGATAACTTGTATTTGTATATAAATATAATATGTCTAGATGACATGATAAATTAATTGATTTGATATGAGGTTGAGAGAGTATCCTTCCGGCCTGTGATTTTTGTCATGTCTAGTTAAACCATAAGCATAGTGATGTTCATCCCCATTCAATTGTACTAACATAGTAAGGCATTCAATAAGGAATTGAACTTGTGCGGGGTATTCTAATTGTGGAACCTTAGCCTATTGTCCCCCGACCCCCCATACCTTACCATAAACACCAGCTGCCAGTGCCATATGGGGATTAGAATAAACTCACAGACTGACCTGACTAACAACACTCAGCACAGACTGTTTATGATAGTAAATAACAATTAACATTCAGGCTGTGGAGTTATATGTGTGCCTTTTAATCCATTATCTATAACACTCCTTGAGAAATGCAATGGAATATGGTTAATATTTAGATATTGATTGAAATCGCATCACTAATTCTCACATTAAATATTAATACATGTTTTTAAAAATGTATCTTCTTCCAGAAGAAAGAAAGAAGATCCAGGCCATGCTTCTACAGAGTGAGGGGACGTCAGAAAATGTGGTAGAAGTAGAGGAGGAAGACGATCCCGATGCTGATTCCGATGGCTAATCAAATTATTCTATTAAGATCTTATTATATATTTTTGTACATATAGGTATCATGTAATAAACTCTTGCTTCAACTTTAAGATGGACCTGACGTTGTTTATTTGAACCTCATGATAATCTGAAACTTATGACGGTGCATTTGATCAAGTTTTCGTAAGGGGCACCATGCAGGAGACATTCAGGTCAAAAATAATGTCAAATATTGATGTACCTCTAATTTGAGATGTTATCTACCCTTTCCAAGTTCTGTTCTACTTTATTGCTCAAGTATAAATGGTATTTTAAAACCAATATAAACATGTGTATTAACTTCAGTAACTGGGACTGGGTTCAGAACTAAAGTAATAACCTCACACTAGTTCTGTCCAGGAACAGTCTGAGTGTACGACTACTAGTAACTAAGGGTCATATGACTTTCAGTCACAATACCCAAGAACGGAACACAGGTCACTTGTTAAGGAGTGAAGGGATATCTTTATTACAGATGTTTTTATAGTTACAGGCAACTCCTGTCTTGGCTCGATCACAGCCACACACAGTGTGGGATCTGTGGTCATTTAAGGTGATCTGGGGCTACAGAGACGATTTTCAAAATTTAGACATAAAAATGTCTATTTAGGCCACTTAAAATCGATTATCAGCTTTGCGGATAGCGCCCGCACCTGTTTAAAACGGCTGCATCAACTTGGTATTTGTTACGATTTTTGAACCCTAAAAATCGTAGATTTCTGATTGAAATCGGAACAATGTAATACCAATTTAGTGTAGCATTTACATAAAATTTGCAATTTCCAATATCACTATTAGTCACAGTATATAAACTTAAAATATTTACTTTAAAAAAAAGGGACCTCCCTCGTCACCTTAACTGGGGAAAAAAAGAAAAAGTTATCTCCCTCATGGTCTTGGAAAAAGTTGTTTTTTTAAAGCCTCCCTCCCTCACCCTTCTTTCCCAAAAAGTGTCCGCAAAGCTGATAATCAATTTTAAGCGGCCTTAGGTAGGCAGGCTGATGGGAAAATTGAGGATAGGCACAAAGTATAGTGGACATGGTGAGGAATGTCATGTTTATGATGGAAGATGGACATAGTTAAAAATATGGATAATGCTGATAAAGGTGGCCGGCGGCCATTGTAGTTCTGAAGGAGGACACCAGGGGGCGATTCCGTGCCATTGGCACATGCTATGACAGATTGATAAAAAATGGGGAGTTTGGCGTGGCTGGTCCTTCAGATTAGGAGGCATATGCCATAACTACAACACTATTGTATATGGCTACATAGAAAGATATATTTATCCTGCCTGGTATTGTTCTTACCATATTATTATTTTCTCTTATTTCAAATATCAAAAACCTTACAAATATGCCCGGGACCAAATGCTGAAAACACATTTTCTGTATAGATAATGTAGCATAGTAGAAAGAGGGGGCGCCACCATACGACAGCCAAATGTGTTCACCTGTTCCGATGAAGTCATTTATGTGATATTGATATATGTAACATTTAATTAAGCATACATATACAGGTGAGCCAGAAAAATTTGTCAGGAAGACCATGTTGTACGGTATGAAGACTAAATAAAAAATAAAAAATAAAAATACAGGCACCATGGAAGGCTTTCTCACTCTCCATAGATAGCTTTGCTAACTATCCCCCCTGATTTCATAGATACTCAGTTACTCACTCTCCCCCTTAGGAATGTCCTAAGAATAGGATGAGCAGCTCGGGGGAGTTGCGCGGAGAGATCAGAGGTAGACGTGTGGTAGTTTCTAGTACTGCTTGCAAGAACATTGTGCTACTTGGAGATATTTGTCAATACTGATTGTGCTACTTGGAGATACTTGGAGATGCAGAGAGAAGGAGATAGGGAGTAGACGTGCTGTAGTTTCAATATTCCTGAATCTGGCAATAAACCATCTATGCCAAGGACCTAGAGTTGTCATACGATCATCAAACCGGCCACAACAACAACAACAAAATAACAATAACATTTTCTAGAATATTGTGTCAAAGTTAGTAGAAGATGTGGTTACTCTTCAATGGTATTTCACCAATATATGTGACGCACTAGCGGCCATACTCTCCTGGGAAAGTGGACAAGAAAATCTTTCCAATCTTAAAAGTGGTAATCTTAAAAACGTTTCCCTCCACATTTTAAAATAATGTTAAGATAATAACAGATTCTAAACACCAGATGACACCACTGTATAATACCTGGCGCAGTTGTCCATCGTTGTGTTTGATATCAGTAAGAAAAATAAAACGTAAGAAAGAAAAGGGGGTTGGGGGGGGGGGGGTAGAGCCCCAGAACCCCCGATATGATACAAAATACTACAAACAAAATAATTAAATAGGGGTCAAAAAAGAAAAACGGTAAACATAAGTGGCGCCATCTAGAGCAGGTTTACCAAAGTGATAATCTTAAAAGCAACGTTTTTCAGATAATCGACTTTAAGATTATCAATTTTAAGATTGGAAAGATTTTCTTGTCCATGTTCCCCAATCCAAGTGACCCTTCAGATGTGGCTGTAAACAAGTCTTGAGTGTGGAAACAGCCTTCAAACATACACTGTAAAAAGTGTTCCTTATTTAAACACATACATATACCTAAACACATTAAAATGTAAGCACATATAAGCACTTTCTGTCATCAAGTGCAGGGATATGGTCACTGATGATGGGTGAGCCTACAAAAGTGGAATATTAATGGACAAGGCCAGTTTGGCTGACACACTGGAATATTCTGGACAGCACTATCCTCTCATTATTGTTTACATTATCTAAATTATCATGGACGTCAAACAACATTATAGGTACTGCATTTGACTAAGGATAGAATGTACATGGGCGAGAGCCTGTACAAGGAGTAGGAGAATAATGCCAGTGGGCTAGCCAAACTGCCCTCGGCCACCACTTTTCACATTTTTCAATGTTGTTGCTCACCCATCACTGGTAGTCATATTCCTATACATGTTTATAGAAAAGAAGCTTTTAGATCTTGCCATCAATGTTCAGGTTAAAGTGTTTAACCATGCTGGTTTAAATTATATACAGTGTATGCATGAAGGGTGCAGTGAGCAGTGGGACCAGATTATCATGCTGTCCCTGACCAAGTTACTTCAGTAGGGGGACCATGAATCAGGCTTTGCTTAGTATTAAATAGTCTATAAAAAGCATAATATAGAGTGACATATCCTAGTCTCTCTAGTATTCTTGTTACTAGGGTCAGATTAGACTGCTTGACGTATAGCAAGGAGTATAAGTCTCAAGTGTTTGTATTGTAGCATACCCGAAGCAAGGCTGATACATATATTGTACCCCGGTAGTTCTACCGATAAGGTGTTCAGGCCAAAGAAAGAAGGTATGTTTCAGGTAGCATGGAAAGCAAATGTAGGACCCTAAAATTGACCAGAAAAAGGGTAAAAATACGGAAATGTCTTCAAAATTGCATAAAAAAAACGTGGTCGGCCCTCTTTTGATAGGGTCGGTCGGGTGACCTGAAACAAAGTTTTTTTTGGGCCTTATCATAACCCTCATCATAATCCATGCAATATGCTAGGCACATACCAGTAGATATATAATTTCCCTAACGATGTTAGAGCATTGAATATCAATGCTAATGTCAGTACATATTTGTCTATAATCATACATTTATAGCATATTTTTGAGGAATATAATGCCCCAACATTAGAAGTGTAGCATTATATAAACTTTACTGTAAATTGGAATGACGAACAAACGTTAAAAAACGTCATCTTAGCGTTTTTGACGTTTTATCACGATATGGTTATATACTTGCAAATAATATTTGTATTATATTACAATGAATAGCAGCTCTCTGCATATGAACTACACCCTTTTATAGAATTAAATGATGTCAGAGGCCCCTATAACTTACATTTTAAGAAGTTGGAGGTTATTTCTGAATATCCTTTTGATGTTGGAATATGGTTACAAAAACGCTATTGACAGTTCGAACTGTCAATAGTGGAAAATATTTCTGTTATTGACAGTTCACACTGTCATCAGTGGAAATTATTCCTGTTATTGACAGTTCCTCATGCGAACTGTCAATAGTGGAATATTTCTGTCTTATTGACAGTTCCCACTGACATTGGATTTTTTTTTACCCAAATTGGTTTTGGACCCAAAGTCAGTTTTGGACCCAGAATCGGTTTTGCCCCCAGAACCCGTTTTGCCCCCAAAACCTGTTGTGCCCCCAAAATCGGGTTTTGCCCCCAAAATCGGGTTTTGCCCCCAAAATCGGTTTTGCACTAAAACTCGGTTTTGCACTTAAAATTGGTTTTGCACTAGAAATCGATTTTGCACTGAAAATCGACTTTTCCACCCAAATCGACTTTTCCACCCAAATCGACTTTTCCACCCAAATCGACTTTTCCACCCAAATCGACTTTTCCACCCAAATCGACTTTTCCACCCAAATCGACTTTTCCACCCAAATCGACTTTTCCACCAAAATCGTCTTTTCCACCCAAATCGACTTTTCCACCCAAATCGACTTTTCCACCCAAATCGACTTTTCCACCAAAATCGACTTTTCCACCCAAATCGACTTTTCCACCAAAATCGACTTTTCCACCCAAATCGACTTTTCCACCCAAATCGACTTTTCCACCAAAATCGACTTTTCCACCAAAATCGCTCTCAGGGTTAGGGAGTGGTCATTTTTTAACAACAGGGGGGAGGGTCGGTGGATTTCCGCGCGAGCGGGTCGAAATTTTGTTTGTCCCCCCGGCGAGAGGGGTCGAAATTTTTTTGGTCCCCCCCTCCAGCAGGTTGAAATTGAGCGCGGCCGAACCCTTTGAGCTATAGTAATGCGCGGGCTTTTCCGCTAAAAGGGGGTGTACTTTTTTTGGTCCCCCCCTCAAGAGGGGTCCAAATTTTTTTGGTGCCCCCCTTCAAGGGGTCCAAATTTTTTTGGTCCCCCCCCCAAATCCACCACCCCCCCCTGTTGTTAAAAAATGACCACTCCCTTAGGACAGTAATAATAAGGAACTGTCAATAAGAGAGGAAATTCCCACTATTGACAGTTTCGTGAAGAACTGTCAATAACGGTATAATTTACCACTATTGACAGTTTGAACTGTCAATAAGAGACAATATATCCCACTATTGACAGTCTGAACTGTCAACAAGAGGAAAGTTTTCCACTATTGACAGTTTGAACTGTCAATAGCTAAATCAAGGTGGGCCAGCTATTGACAGTGCAAACTGTCAATAGTGGAACACTTTCCTCTTGTTGACAGTTCAGACTGTTAATAGTGGGATATTTTTCTCTTATTGACAGTTTGAACTGTCAATACCAGGATATAATTCCCTTATTGACAGTTCACACTGGCAATAAGAGATTCATTTTCGCTTTATATAATTAATATTGACAGTTCCTTTTTGGAAGTGTCAGTAAGAGAATCTTTTTTTCCTTATTGACAGTTCGAACTGTCAATAAGGGAATTATATCCTGGTATTGACAGTTCAAACTGTCAATAAGGGACTTTTATTCGGCTATTGACAGTTCGAACTGTCAATAGTCACGGCCATACGGGGCCTAGGCTAATGGATGTCTTATACCCAACCTCATAGAAACGTTTCAGAACATTAAAATAACGTTTCTTGTTCCCTGGGGATCGGCCTCAGGCGCTTCCATTGTGCTATTCTAAATTGTGGCTTAGGATGGATTAGGATTAAAGGAGAAGTTATGTAATTCACTAGCTGTGCAGGCACCCCATGATGCCTTGGCATAATTTACAAGGGTTGGCACCAGACTTCCTCTAACCACGTGCTCATGTTAGTCGTTAAAGCCGCAGTATCCTTGTGCTTGGACACGCTTGGAAAACACCAGAGGGCATTGCCGTGACACCCTTGTGCTGCCTGCCCCTCCCCCTTTGCCTTCCTCCAACACTATGTTCCTTATAAGGTCATAGGGACACATGGATTGCCCATTCAAACGTGTTATTATAGCTAAGACTGCAAGTTAGTCCAACTCAACAACTCTAACTCGGGCCCTTGATGGTGGGTAGGGGGGGGGGTACCAGGGTGGTATGTGCTCCTACCTCTGCTGGTAGTGATACCGCCTGTGATCGTACTAGACCTCTGTGGTTACCGATCCCCCCCCCCCCCCCCCCCACTCCCATACCAGTGCCGAGAAACTGTTTGCCCCGGTTTGCCTCCTGTTCTGGTTGAGTGGAGTGACCCGTTCTGCTGTGCAGTGGGTAACCACAACAAACACTCAAAGATGATTACTCTCTGCCCCAGGTACCAGATTACGACCAAATTGGTCCATATTCATACTCATGTTTACCTTTATTCATGTGTTTTGTTAGTAACTATTTCCCCCATTCTTCCATAATTATACTGACAGGTGTTATTCTCATAATCCATCTAAGATACTGATATATTTAAACTGCTATGACTTTTAGGGTGCTTTTCCTCAAGGAAATAGTCCCGGGGTACAATACAGACCTGTGCTGTTGGAATAACCACATGGCGTAGTAGTGCATGTATAGGGAGTGGTCATATGCCAACAGAGTCGGGAGGGTGATATTACCACTAACTATGGGCACTAACTGTATGATCCATCAAATAATACATTGTTTCATTAAACATGAAATTATTGGATAATACTATTTAAAAAATGTGTGTAATGTTTAATACAAGTATGCTTCATAATGGTCTTTATCAATGGGTAGATATCCAGAATGCAACAGTACAATGTCCAGGCAGAGGCACTGGCCATTGTAGGCAAGTCCCTATGCACCAACGACTTCGAAATAGGTTATGGCTCTAGTTATTATTTCCAGCCCCCCCCCCCCACATTGTAAAGAAATGATCACTCCCTTCATACCTGCAGCAGGGGTCAGCAGTTGTAGGGGTACCTCTGAGTAGGAGAATGTGGAGTGACCATGCATCAACAGGCAATTATCCCCCTCCCTCTCCCCCTCCATTCAACTATGCACCTATAGTACACACACAAGTTATAATTACATGTTACGATGGCAGGGGTGCTATTTATGGGTGGTGGTGATCAAACAAATGCAGTGCCCTGTGCTGGGTGCGATCAGTAGGGCCTGGAGGGGGGGCACTCCCTATCTTTCTTTAGTAACTATGTGTGGACATCACCTCAAATTATGTGCCCTTATCATGGGAGAAAAGTCAACAAACACCCTTTTCACTGAAAACTGAGAAAGGACCCACGCAGGCCCTTCCCAGGGGCCAAAAACATACCCTTATCCTCGGAATTGTGTTCACACATAATAATCAATGCTGAGGGAGTGCCCCCCCTCGCCCTTGAACAGTAGGGTCAGTCCAGGTGGATGATGTAAAGTCTTGGCTTCCCCATACAGCGGATCCAGGCCCCTGTACTTTGCATAGCAGAGGTTAGAGTTGTAGATTGCACCCAATAATAGAACAGTGGGGGGCAAACAAAAGCCACATGGGTGAAACTTTACAGGGTAAATGAACCATATCTCACACAGTAATGGTCACATAAATACATTATAAATTGTTACTACAAAAATATATGTTTCGGGATTCTCTTATATATCATATGTATAACTATAGTAAAAACTACAGACTATACTACGCCCCAAGTAAGTAAATATAATACATTTTGGTCTAATGAATCTATCATGGTACAACTACCTAACCACGTGGATGCCTTTGTTTGCCCCCCACCCAGGACCCTGTGACGTAGTAGTAGAGGAAACTCTAACCTCTGCTATTCAGTGATTTGTGGGCGGATCCCACTGCATGTAGGCGGGCCATACTATGATAATTAGCAAGCTATAGGATCAAAAAGGCGGGCCGAAATGCAGGGATACTGAGGCTTTAAAGCCCCAGCACCCCTATAAATAGGGCTGAGTACCTGTCCCGGCTCCACCCCGACTGTCACTGGAGGAGTACCGAGATCTGCGCCTTTAAGCATAATAATTGTAAGATCAAGAGTACAGGCCAAGGGTTACCGTTGTTCCTCAACCACCTGGCCATATACAAGACCTATCGGTGGGCAGCTTGGAAGAGTCAGCCATGGGAAGTATTGTGCATTGTGTCTGCTGAACGACCACAATAATAAGGATACCATGGACTGTGACTACTAATCAGGTATTTAGAGATCATTGGCAGACACTGGTTCATGTAACGTCTCCGGAAGTTCTACATACTGATTAAAGATGTATACCCTCACATACCAAGTGAGTTGAGTTGTCATCAGACTTTGATCCCTATCCCTAACACTGGCGGATGTAACGAGGCATTAGTGTTGGCGCACTGCCCAACATCGTCTATACAACTGACAATATTAGTTATTTATAAAACGTTTTATGAGGATGAAGGATGGAAAAACAGACCTCACTGCCTGCATGCGGGGCTAGTGCAACTAAACCTCTTACTTCCCCGACCAGCCAGCTGGCTTAAGAGATTAAGGACTCACTATTACTCTACTTTTACACCCTACCCCCACCATCAAGATTGATATTAGATTAAGGCCTGGACCTCACAACGTCATTGCTGAGTTCAGTGGCAGATTATGTTGTTACATAATACATTTAACTGTATACCTTCGTTAAAACGCTAAAGAAAAGATGGCGTTATAACAGGTCGATAGGAGTGTGTTAGTAGTCCCTACAAAATACTACAGCTACTATACATGGTAACATACTCACGAAACAATGACTCAAGGACCAACTATTTTTAAAAGGGGCCAAATTGTTCATATGAGCTGCCCATACCTATGGACTAATTGCAAATGACATGTATTTTTTTAGGGCCCCAGAGGTGTTAATTCCAGCGTCAGTAGGCTTATATAGTACAGGCAACATCCTCCCCTAGTAGCTAGACTGGCTGAAAGAGGTGGTAAGGTGGTATAAATCAGCCATATTCCCACACCTGCACAGGTGAGGACTTTTAGTATGTAATTCTAGGGACAAAGAAATGCATGGTGGTATAAAACTTTATGTTGCAATTAGTTTGAGGTCAAACTGTACTTTGCCTGTACCAATGGGGGAGATTCGAGTTGTAGATTGTAGGCCTACCTACTAATAGAACAGTATAAGGGGCAGAAAACGCTACGTGACTGATACTTTATAGGGCACAGTCCGCCCGCACTTCCACTTCTGGAAAATGCAAGGGAAATGTCTGAGGAGGGAAATTATCCGACGAATTCCAAATATAATTGAACATATACCCAGTGGGCACAGAACATTCAAAAATTGTTGTCAATCTTGATTCAATCTTGATTCAACCTTGAGCTGCATTTTATGCCCACTGGGTAGGTGCAGCTACCAGGCAACTGTCTGAGGAAGTGAGGGATCCGAGGTGGTAAATGTTCGAGGTAGTGAGGGTCGACTGTATATGAACCATATCCGGGACCATATCTCACTCACTTACAATAGATAACACATAGATTATTATTTTTGAAAAAGAGCATAATTAAATAAAATACATTAAGCCTATTAGTAATCTCCCCTATATGTCGACCTACTGACCTGGACATGTAAACATACATGTACACAATTTACCCCCCCCCCCTCCCCCACCTGGAAGTAATCTCAGTATAAGACCATGTGTTAGTTTTTTTCTGCCGTCCTTACAGGTAACAGAGGCTTATAACCACCCCCCCCCCCCCCCATACACACACACTGTAAAAAAATTTCCGTTAAAATAACGGGGATTCACTGGCACCACTGGGTGCCGGACTTTCACCGTTATTTTTACGGTCACCGTTTTTTCCTAAGTCACCGTTATTTTTACGGAACTGTCACCGCTATTTTTAAACAAGAAATCTCCGTTATAATTTTTTTAAACAGTGATTCTCAGTACCGTTAAAATAACGGTGATTCACTGGCACCACTGGGTGCCGGATTTTCACCGTTATTTTCACGGTCACCGTTTTTCCCAAAGTCACCGTTATTTCTACGGAACTGTGAATCACCGTTATTTTAACAGAATACAAAACATCACTGTATTCTGATTCAGTGCCTAAACAATAATTGTAATGGTATTTTGTGTAATTTAACTGATTTGTCCCAGTGTTATTCAGTTCAGTTATCCCCCTATACCTAACTCCATGCTCAATATGGTTCCAAACCCACTTTGGTACCAATCAGCAATATCATCTTAGTGTCAAGACTTCAGACCTAATCATTAGGAATTAGTCTACGAAAGCCTTATAGAATGCTTCATGACACTTTGTAATACCAGTCCATGAGCAGAAGTCACTCTAGGATGGCTACAGAGCAAACCTTACAGCTGTGTTTGTATATTCATTTCTTATCACCACAAAAATGGTGTTCCTAGCATCTAGGAAAATCTCTTCATGAACCAAACTGCCACCTGGTGTGATAAAACTGAAATCAATTAAACGTAGCTTCACCGTTAAATAAACTGTGTTTCACTGTAAAAATAAACGGTGTTTCACTGTACTGGATTACGGATATTCAAAGTAAAATTGATTGATTTTACATTGCCTCACCGTAAATATATGTTACGATGAATCACCGTAAAATTTTACACTGATTCTCTGTATATTCAACGGAATATTTTTACAGTGCACATTATGGCTGCATGAAGAACCAACCAGTCAGACCGTCACCTGCTGACCATAAAGCAAGTCATTTATTTTAAATCAGTTGTCCTGAATTATACATGTACATTGTAGGATGACAGAAGTACATTGTGACCTGGATATGATTCAACTGGATGAAATTCTGAACTATCAGTGCCTTAGTTTACATTATTATCGTTATCCACTGGACTAGAAGGGCATCTTGGGTACACATGTTCTATTCTCTAGAAACATATTGAGATAAGGACCGTTCAGAGATAAAGACTCTTGGCCCATCTGGAGTCGAATGATTTGTATCACTCGACCCAAAAAGCACTGTTGTGATTGTGCTCCATCATCAATATAGGACGTCAAGATAAGGTCTACTGCCTTGCAGAATTCAAGAAACATAGGAGAAAAATATATGGATTATTTCACTGCTGTTGTTGCGAGTGGATGAAGAAGTCAATGTAACGTAGCTGGTATGAAAAGGTAAGCAAACAACAGCAGTATGGTGTCCCAAATGTTTAGGAAGAAATTCCCAACTGTAATCTTATCAGTCGGGATTGTTGTTATCATATTGAACATTGGCTATATGAATGAAAATCGAACAACTCAGAGATGGCAGAGGGTTTCTACAGGAGCTTCAACATCTGGCAACCTCTCAGAGAATTACCCACAGGTGGATGGGACTTTAGGTGAGCCACAATATACGAGTCCTAAAGTAAATACTACCACAATGAGCCATACAACTACTACCACTATGAGCCATACAACTACTACCACTATGAGCCATACAACTACTACCACTATGAGCCATACAACTACTACCACTATGAGTCATAAAGCTGCACCTAAATTGCTGACAAAGAACGAAATTATTCAGAAATATCTGGAGCATGAGAAAGGCTTGTGTTTGGAGAACTGGAAGAACAAAACAGCTATCAGTGGTACGAAGCCGCTCTGTGAATGTATACCCAAGACCCTACTCGGTCGTCTTAATATTGATCTTAGTGCTCGATCAAGGAAACCCACTCCAAAAACTGAAATTGTTCTCCCTGGAGGCCACTGGGAACCAACTGACTGCATCCCCCGCTATAAAGTTGTGATTATTGTCCCATTCCGTGATCGCCAACCTCATTTATCTGTATTACTGCGTTACTTACACCCTATTCTACAAGGCCAGCAGGCCAACTACACCATAATGGTCATAGAGCAGGGTAAACCAGCCCTTTTCAATAAGGCGGCCATCATGAACGTGGGGTATCACTACGCTATGAAGGAGCCCAATGTGGACTGTGTCATTTTTCATGATGTTGACTTTATTCCCGAAGATGGTCGTCACCTTTACAGATGTAAACATAGTCCTTTACATCTTGGTGCATTCTATGACAAAAAACGCTACACACTTCAGTATCTCGACATCTTTGGTGCAGCAACTGCCTTCCGACCAGTTGACTTCGAGAAAGTTAATGGATTTTCAAACAAATTTTTTGGATGGGGAGGTGAGGATGATGACATGTCGAGGAGAGTACGTGAAAACTTTCCAGCAATCCTCAGAGACCCACGGGAAGTGGCCGGATACATGGCTATATCACACCTACGAGATAAAGGCAATCGACAGCCGAATATGAAGGCCATGTGGGCATTACTTGCCAAAAAACATAACTCCACACAAGATGGATTAAATAATGTAAAATTTACATTGAAAAAACAGATTCTACGTCCATTATACACATGGATTTTGGTGGACATATTGAAGGAGGAACCTTCTGAAAAGAAGAAGAGTTAACCTACAATTTATATTCAATCATTATGATTGTGATGATAATGGTTCTCTATAATATATAATTATGTTGTTACCGACACTCCAATGTCCAAAACGACCACTCAGTCTTTTATTTTATACATATATTTCTAATCCACCTTTGATAACTGTGTTCTGCTGATTTCTCAGATACCATTTAAAATGTGTATTTCAATGTGAATCCCACATCTTTTACAAAGGGTATGACCAATATCTCCGGATTAACCCGCTTTGAGTTATAAGTTCTTGAAATGGTTAGAATCATATCTATCTGACAGATAGCAGCAGACTAATTAAAGTGGATGACATCATTTCACCTCCACATTCCATTAACTTTGGTGTCCCACAGGGGTCTGTCTTAGGCCCACTACTGTTTATCATGTTCATAAATGGCAATGCTGACTGTATGAAAAATTATAAGGCTTTAATATATGCTGATAATATAGTGCTGTATAATAATAACCCGAATTATAGATTGGCAGAAAGAGCTGTACAAATGATTTAAATGCTATTTCAAACTGGTGTGATAAGAATGTATGTGGTTTTTGATGTTGTTTAAGAATTGATGATCCTCTAGCTGTGAGCAGAGAGAACTTACATCTGATGTGTCAATGTAGTGTTCTTGAGACAAGAAGATTGAGGGATTTATTATGTATACTATAACGTACCAGTATTCAAGTAATCCTCAACATGTAAGTGTACCTACATGGAATTTACGTAGTAATGTTAAAGTGAAACTCAAGTTACAGAGACCAAAAGGTGTTCTCTATAGAAAGAGCCCACTCTATCAGGTCTATTGTGGCTCCCTAGAATGGTATGAGCGTGAACTGGTAGTACAGCATAGAGTGCAAACAAGAAGCTATTTGTAAGTGTGCTGGTTTAGTTTGAAAAACTGGTAGGAACCCTGCATAATACAGCCATCATATTAACAGCTATATACTTCTGTTGAGAGTTGAGACTGATTTTGCCATAATGACTATGTGTGGATCGCTGTGATATTGCCAATCTGAATATATTCATGATTTGAGGAGTAACTAATCAATGTGTCTAAGCGCGGCTCAGGACTGCCTCTGTGATAGATATTGTCCATCAACTTTACTACCATGTACACTTTTTTTTTCTCTATGTATGGAACAGTAAAGTTTCCTTTTATCTCGATGTATGGTGGTGGTTATGATGGTAACTGTTGAAAGGCACTACCTGTAGTGTATTCTTTTGCCAATGAAATAAATCAAAACTCAAACCTCATTGCTATTCATAGACAAACCATTTTATCATTTGCTGATTATTGTCGTTTCTTGTTGGAGTTATCTGGCAAAAGTCTTTGGTGGATAAAGCACAGGTTATTCAGTAACAAGCGTTGAGGATTTGCTTTTCAGGATGAGACTGTTCACTAAAAATAATGGACATTAGTCAATGCTAACCTTAAATATGTTAGTGAAAGTGACTAACTTATCACAGTTAGTAAATCAAACTAAGAATTCACTAACTTCTGACTAACTTTTAACTAACTACTAGTAACTAGATACCCACAGGAATTACACACCAGGTGGCAGCACAAGCAAATTATGATATATTTTATTTGACAACATTGTAATTGCACTTGTTAGCATAATCAAGATAACCTTTTCTAACATTAAACATAATGTGGGGTGTAACGTAATTCAAGTATTATCTACTTAGCCAAATCTTTTTGTAAACACAGAATAACCTATTCTACTGTAGTTTTTTGAATGGGACACCTTTCCTGTATTTTCAAAAAAAATAATATATATATACCACATACCAAAGATAAACTCAAGTCTCTATGAGGCCATTTCTAGAGAGCAGTAATTGCCATGTGGATAGACTGGCTTCAATGGATGGAGTTACCATTCACAGGTGGTTCATGCTGTGGTTGTTGCATATTAGCTAGGGCCATGTGCTGCTGTCACTGATTGGTAATAGATGTACAATGTAAGACCATTACTAAATAATTACTAATGAATTTCAGGCAATCCAGGGCAGTGCTAACTCTTAGCTAAGCGTTAGCAGCAAAACACTAAGATAGGATAGGAACTTTGGGCACGTTTTTTGCTAATGGTTGTACAGAAATTAGTAAAACCTACTAACCTTTGACTAACATTTGAGATTCACTATTTTCAGTGTTGCAGGTTTACATAAGAGATGTGAAACACCCACTTTGCTTGACAAAAGGAAGGATTTTTTATTGTCATTAACGTTTAGAACCCCAAAGAAAATGAGAAGAGTTAACATGGAAAGGCAAACTAGGCAAGCTGAAAACTTTAATTTTCCTGTGAATAGACCAAGATCTGATTTTTACTTAAAGTCGCCATATCATAGAGGGGTAAAGATTTAGGACTCTATTGACAGAAAATGTCAACGTTCACTGAAAATGTCAATGTTCACTGAGTCAATGTTCATCAACAGGCAGAGATGTATTGGAGCCAGAAATGATTAATTAGTTAATACTGCATAACTAATAGTCTGGATCAAACTTTGTAATTCATTTAATTGTATAGCTCCTACATGCATATAAAGAAATGAAAAGTTTGGATGCAAAACGATATATATCCATCCCAGAGTTGAAGCAAATAGTGTTTTTTGTAAAGACACCACAGTATCAATTATACTATTTTGGTAACAGAATGTGTACTGAACAGGTCTTTAGGCCAAAAAAAATAAAAGGTGTGTTTCAGGCAACCCGACCCTAATTTCAAAAAAAGGCCGACCCTAGCATTTTTGTTCCGATTTTGGAGAATTTTTTTTTTTTTTTGCAAAATATTCATATTTCTTCGGAAATTTTAGCAATTTTTTGTCAGGAAGAACAGATCACATGCCTAATTAACTGTCCAACCTCAGGAAATTGCTTTTTAACAAGAATGTCCAATAATTTCATGATATTCCTAGTTATAGTAAGAATTGGTGAGTCATCTTGATGACCCGCGAGTCTATGTGGCAGTTTGCGACTCATTCCAGGTACCTCCAACATTCAAAAAAAAATTTTTTTAAAAGAATAAAATCCGACCTACCTACCCAAAATTTTTGGGTCATGTTGCCTGAAACACACCTCTATTCTTTTGGCCTTATGACATGAAAAATAGTAAATTGTGCAAGAATAGTTTAAGGATTATATCTAATCATCTCTTATCTATGATTTTGACATCTTTGTCTTATTTTTGGAAAGGCTGCTTATGTCGTTTTGCATCCAAATGTCCATAGGGCGTAGATAGATATGTACATATGTAACCTCACCTAAAACAAGACAAAAAGTATAATATGCATATATTAATCCTTTAATGACCGATGTTTCTATGATATTAGTCATCATGATGCACCAATGCCACCCTGGCGAGTGATTCGCCAGGGCTGTATTGGTGCATCATGACGACCTTTACGGAGTGTCTCAACCGGGTAGGTTCGTCATGATTCATGAATTAGCCCTGGTGAGTAACTCGCCAGTGCTGCATTCAAGCATCATGCATTATGGCGTCCTTAGAGGGTTAAGAAAGAAAAGTACTAGGGCCTACATAATTATGTTATATGTATTTATAATCCTTATTTGCAGACATAAATTCCATATACTATGCAATTTTGATCAGCATTAAGGATGTTAAATAAAATACTGACATACTCAGCTAACAAAAAAACAATTTTGCAGACGTTTGGGAAACGTTTGGATGCAAACGTTTTATATAGATTTGTATGAAAAAGCTTTTCCTCAAAAACGTTTGCAAACGTTTGGAAGACGTTTTTGTTAGCTGGGTAGCTTGTGATATGTCATGTAAATATCTTATTTTATCAACATTGAATTTTACTACATTTGAATTTATCATATACATCACGGATTCGTTGTCTTGTAAATCACTATGTGGAGGACATATAAAGCAATTAAAAAAGACTTTTGCATATAAAATGAATTTTCATCTTATAGATCTCTACATGGAAGATAGGTAATTCTAAGGGTGATCTTAGATAACATTTGCCCCCCCCCCTCCCCGCCAATGAAGATGTGCTTCCTATACGTCTGTTTTTGTACCATGTGTACCCCATATAATGTCCCTTGATCAGACCTTTCTCTGACACTGAGAAGCATTAAGCTAAATAGGTTACAGAACAAGTTTGTTTATTGATCCCAAATATTGAGCATTTGAGTGACCTCACAGATGACTCCAGGTAGGCTGGGACTGTCGTTTATCATGCATAGGTAGATATGGTATTATGTTATAATCATTTATTGGTCAACGCTGGCATCAGACACGAATTCCTTGTTAAAAAGTGCCCTAAAGTCATGTGTAATACATGTATAACTGTGTAGAGATAGAAATGCCACATGTCAAGTTCTATATGGTGAAGGTTGTCTGCTATTTCCTAAACAGCTATGCATTTTACTAGGCCACCACAAGCCTCACACATTCCGCTGGTGTCATTAGAGTACAAGAAGTTACTTCTCAATTCTGACAGCAGAATTGTTACCTCCAGGAGATGCTACCCCACTTTCATATATCATACTTTATATAATAATTTTCCCTTTCCCACATACCCAGAAATTCAAGAAAAGTCCATTGTACAGAGGACTGTCAACTTGGAATAAGCTCCCATTAGACATTCAGACAGCTGACAACAAACCCCTTTTCAAAAGAAAAATCAAAAAGCTGTATGGCACATACATGAAAGGGAAGAAAACTGCTGCCATAGCCCGAAGGGCACGGGCAAGGAGAAGATGAGTAGCCAGACCACGAGTATGAATAACTGACTGAAAAAGTGACAGAATGATGTAAAACCTGTTCAGGTTCAGCCTCACAAAGAAACATACCCAAACCTCACCTGCTAAGGTGGCAACCACGATGCTAAATCATCTATGTGATGGAAGGGAAGGGAAACTTTTATTTTCTTACTTGCTCATCTGTATAATACTCACAAACCTTGTATATAGTTGAATTGTATTGACTTTAACAGCCTGTCCAAATGACAGCCAAAATCCCGAACCTGTCCAAAATCACTGAACTATTACATAAGCTGTATATATACTGTTACTCATGATACATAATGCATCACACATTTACTCTGAACACATGTACGGGAGCAAAAGGACATAGCGAAAACTAACAGTAAATAAAAGCTGGTGATTTATGCATCAAAGAAAAAAAATATATATATATACCCTGCACCCAGCTGAGACAAACATAAACATCTAAAAGAAAATAAAAGGAAGAAGAAAAACGGGGATTGGGGGGCAGAGCCCCCCATTATATACTAGATAACTAGCCTATCCTACCATGGACTGTGTAGGCGGATCACTACTAATGACACCATCTTCATTTGTTTAGTAATACATTGTACTTTTAAGATAGTCTAAGATAAGTCTTGTTAAGACAAGCAAGATTATCTTAAATAAATGTTTTGTTTAAGATAGTCCATTGACTTTAAGATAGTAAAGTTTTTAAGAGTGGCCTTTTAAGATTGGACAGTTTTTATTGTTGACGCTCCCGCGTGAGTCTGTCCCGTCGAGCGAAATATTGGTTATAATAGGGACTGTTAGCAAACTCAACATAGCTCATTGAATGCAGACGTAGCAATGATAAATCTAAAGAATAGTCTATGTCTAAAACTCTAATGAGCTATGTCGTTGTTGCTAAAGGTCTCTAATTCCCTATTGCCCATATTTTCTTTAAGCACCTGCTTGCCCACACCCATCACCTGGAATTCAATAACATAAGATTGAACGTGTGATTAACATCACAAATGACTCAGGGTGAAAGTGATTAAATTGGTTGACTGAAAGACAGAATCTATAAATATTATTTCAGGAACACTGAATTATTTGTTAATTCTGACCGAAGAAACATATTCCCGAGTCAAAACTACCCTCAAATCATGTGTCACACTAGTATGTTATCACATTTCAGTCAAGCAAGTGGGTGTGGGCGACCAGGTAGGTGTGGGCAAGCAGGTGGGTGTCGGATGCAGGTGGGTGTGGGGCCATCTGCCGGCTGCCTGCGTCCTTGACTTTACTTCTTTCCCGAAAAGCGAGTCGATCAGAGTGTAAACAGCGATGATATCTGTTTCAGTTTTGTCGTTTACACATTGATTCCGCCTTCAGTCGCGGTATTGTACACACACACCCTTGGTGGGAGGAGGAGGGGGACCCTGTGTCATAAATCACTGGTCTGTACCATACCCCTCAACCAGCCATATCAGCCCCAGCCTCCCCTGCTCACACCCCTGTACATAGATTGTATCTGTCCACACATTAATGTAATTCAAGATGTTCAAAGATAATGCAGGACCAACACACAGAAAAGGTCTTACAAAAAGTGTCTCACCTAGTATTACAAGATACCTGCCATTGACTTAGCACTGGGGTTGTGTGGACCGTAATGTAGACAAAAATCGATTCTATTTTTTATAAGAGTTTAATTTCTCTAAACACTTTTTTTTGGTTTTTTTTGTCACGTTTTTTATTCTCAATATTTCAAATGGTTAGAGGTGAATATTGATATAAGTGACTGATGTTCCATTAACCTGAGTGTCTAATCTGTCCATCTGTCAAGTTTTTACATTTTTTGAACCATGAACTCATGTCAAAATGCACCCTCAAAAAAGAAGTTTTACTATCTTGATGCAACCCCTCATGAGGTGTTGCATAAGATTCTGGGTGGTGTACCACCCTGAGTCAATAAAGTGTGACACATGATAGTTGGGTAGCGCCCCCGCCGTCAGAATAAAACTTCTTCAATGTGAATAAGGGTGATGGTTGTGTGCGAGGGGGGTAAGGTGTGAGGTAAAGGTAATGATGCATGTATAAGCCTCAGTGTGTATAAAAGATGACTGTCGTATTGAGGATATATTGATGCTTGGTCAGTCAATTTCCATGCATTGCATTTTCCCACATCAACACCTGCCATTGATTGGTTGAGGGATCCTGTGTCAAAGTAAAAACTGTTTTCACAGTACGCTATGACCACAGTAGTAATGAAGTACCATAATGATATCTACCTGTACATGATAAACAACAGACCCGGTTTACCCTAAGTCATCTGTGGGGTCATTCACATGCTCAATCTTCTTCTATCATATCATCTTCTTTTTTTAAATACAAAGAAATTTGATGACTATGAGGGTAGGCTGTCACAAAACACTGCAACCCAGTAAACAAATAACGTTATACACCATTTTATAACGTTATATAACGTTATATGTCAACGTTTTTCTAAGGCTCATTAGTATGACATAATGTTATGTAAAGTTTAAAACGTTATTTTGACGTAAAATAAAGTTTTTTTGTTAGCTGGGAACCCTTGTTTACAAACGAACAATACTACCAGTCTAGAGTATTGTGTTATTTATGGCTGTGTCTCACGAGATCGGGCCAATGTAAAAGACTTTGACTGGGTGCAATCTTTGACCAGGTGCCATCTTAGACTTAGACTCGAAGATGGTACCCAGTCAAAGATGGCACCTGGTCAAACATGGCACCCGGTCAAAGACTATCACATTGGCCTTAATTCGTGAGACACAGCCTTCTACGATGTAGTAGTAGGCTCTCAACACAAAAGATTAGAGTTGACTTAAAACTGTTGTCTACGTACTTGCCTTACAGGTACTTAACAGTCTAACTGATTGTAGATCGACCAAAAAATGGCCGCATGGAGGAAAACAAATTAACAATACAATTGCAATATCAATCAATATCACAGCTATTAATTAAGGTAGAAACATAATTTAAAAGGTGTTTTTATCCAAAATCAAAATTCTCCACGTGCTGACAATATTATATATGTCAAAGAGAAAAGAAAAAAAGGCCCCTCCGCACCACAAAAAAAGTATAACAACTCATGATTTTTCCCCCAAAAATATCCTCAAAGCTGATTATCATTTTTAAGTGGCCTTATCAATCTGTTTAAAATTAGATAATTAAGTTAAAACTCAGCCATTATATAGTGGATGCAGATCGGATTCCATTTAGTGTAAGACTATATAATATATTTGGTGGTCTTATCCAATATTCCGCTTCTTTTTATTCAATTTGTGCACAGATTTCCCGCATTCAGTGTGATTATTGTTCATGCTATAATAAAGAAAAGAAACATTGTGTTAAGGTTCAATGTCTTTATTATCTATGGCTATGAAAAATAGAGATAGGAAATCTATTATATAGGTAGAAATCTACAGGTTACATGACGAGTTACATCAGCAGATATATATAATAAAGTAAATTAGCCAATAATTATGTAAACATTTAAACATGTTTGTGTTCAACACATTTGATAAATACCCCAGAAGCCTGCTGGGAGGGTTTTTTGATATGTAACAAAAATAGATGAATATTGTAAGTCAACCATAAATAGGGTCTCTTTATATGATTTCAGCTATTACTATAATGAGCAGTCTCTTCAAAAGTATCTGTAACCCTTGGGTTTCTTGTTGCTCTGTTTTCGGAGGAACTGTGAAGCGTTTTGCCTGTTTGGTAGGAGAGGGAGCAGCGGCTTTGTCTGCTTGTTGGAATCCTCAGTGTTCTCTAGAACCTCAGCTGATTCCAGGTTCTTAGCCCGAAGTGATCCTGCATTCTTCGGCAACCATGTGACATACCTGTTCGGCATTTTATCCGGTTTCTTTGGCTGAACGCGGTTAGGCATGATAATTGGTAAGTGCTGAGAGATCTGGGGGAGCTGAGGGACCTCTGACATTTTCTGTATTCTCTTTGGCTTTAAGATGCTTGGAAGTACAAGCGGAGCATTAGGCGCAGCGAGGGAGCCGTTAGCCTCAAGGATTGGCAAGAAGGGGGCTTCGTCCATCCTAGGAGAGATGTCTGAGAGGCTCATGGAGCATCTATCCCTTCCTGCTCCAGCTCCATTCATGTGGCCACCAGGGAATGCTCTTTCATCATTGGACAACCTGTTCTTGACAGGAATATCAGGCAGCAGTCCTCCTGGTTTTCGGTTGATGGGTGTCAGAGGCTGTCTACCGCTAGAATAACCTGCCATCTCTTCTCCCAGTTTCCTTTTGATTTGCGGCTTGTTGTTTGCTCCAACGACTGGTGGCAGCGCTGCTGACCCTTGACTAAAAGAAGACCCAAGTCTTGCCTCACAGTAGTCTAGAGTTGTGCGCGGTACCTTCTTCTCTTGTTTCTGCACTGACTCGACAATGCCAATTTTTGCCATTCTTTTCTTGCTTGACTTTTTCTGGTCATCGATTGCGGAGAAGATTTGCTCTCTTGCCTGTATGTATTTCTGATTACGGTTGAGACCAGTGATTGGTGGCAGTACATCTTTGGTGTTTTTATCCTGGCAGTTGCTGCTTTTAAACCCATCTGGTTTCTGAACATCTTGCTTTGTCAGAAGAGGTTGGCTAGCCTCACTTTCAATGAAATTCTTTTTTCTGTTCTTTCCTGTTCTCTTAGTGATCTTTGGAGGGACTGACTTCTCATCGATAACCAGGGTCACCTTGCTCAGAGGCACCTTGACTTGCGTCTCGTAGAACGAAGGGCTCTTGGTTCGCTCATTTGCAGCCAGCAGCATTTTCTGAATGTCCATGGGAGTGGCCAGAATTTTAGGGGAATTGTTTTTGCGCCCACTGCAAAGATAAAATATGCATCCTTTAAAATTTTGAAGATTTGCAAACTTGGAAATCAGTACCTTTTTATTAGCTAATCAATTAATAGTCTTCGAGTGAATTTTCCTGTTGTGCTGACATTTCTATTATTTAATTATCTATTTCTATTATTTAATTACCTATTTCATTATCTAAATTCGTCTCCAATACATTATCATTTGATTAAGAGATTGGCAGTTACTCACATGTGGTCGTTGACAGTCTTTTGTGGCAGAGATGGCAAACTGGTTGCACATGCTGTGACTTTGGTCTCATTTGCTCGGACGGATTGTTTGCCCTCCCAGTCAGAGGAGACTCCTCGGGGAGCCACATCACTCGAACTATTAACAATAATAAAACAATTATTATTTCAAATGCAAAATATAGTCTAAATGGAAAACCACGAAATGGAGAGAAAAAGGTTAATATCCTACACCAGGGAGAGTATTTTACCTCCCTGCCTACATCATTGAAATAGTTAATATGAGTTGCTTTTGTGAATAGTTATGGCGAATATTGGGTAGTGCTGATGTGACTTTTTTCTCTATCATTTTCTAAATATATGAGCGCAGTTGATTTGATTGTTCCTACCTCTGAAGTGGCACAGAAGCCACTGGGTTCCTGATAGCGGAGCACATGTCATCGAAGCAACGGTTCAATGATTCTGCCCTTTTGCAGTTCATTTCAATCATATTTTCTGCTGCCTTGGCTGCACCCTTCACCTGGACAATGAGACCATCTAACCGTCCCAGGACGCCTGTAAACTCAGCCTCAAATGAGTCGCTATCTGACACACCTGGAGCGCTCTCATCTCTGCACGGATGAATAACAAGAGAAAGGTGGTTACGGTTTTGTTTGATAATTATTAAATTAATGGATTAATTAACATATATAATTGAGACAAAGAAATGAGAAAGAAATGAGAAAGAGCACTAGCCTAAAACTAGTAAAAGATAACGTCTCTCTTGCTATTAGGCCCTCCTACCCATGTGAGTATTACCCCGGGCTATTACTAGTATGTGTAGATCTACTTTATCGTTTAGGGCCTTATTAAAGTTAGCACCTACATGTATGCTACTCATGGATTATGGACCCACCTTTGAGATGGTTTGGACTCTGTGTGGCAGTCGGGTAAGGGCGTGCTTGGGTTGTCCAGATACCAGGACAAAGACTGGCTGAGATCGGGATCATTTCCCACACCACTGTCAAAGCTCTGCTGGTCGCCATCACTCTCCCTGATGGTGAGAGGAACCCTGTCGTTCTCCATACTATCCATTGTCTAGGTCAGGACGTCTAGCTCTAATTGTCAGATTTACTGAAATAAAAATAACATTTGTTTTAGCCTTAATTTAGGCTACACAAAATTTCCCTTTTTGTTCTATTCTTCTCAGATCATTATCAACTATTGTCAATAATTGTTAGTGTCATACAGTTAGCACATTATAAAATGTATTCAAATAATAATTGTATTCGCAATTAAGGTATGTAGGCCCTACTAGCCTATACTAGTATAGATGGACAAGTTTGACTTTGTGTTTAGATTTTTTAAAGATTTGGCAGTAGTCGACTCGACATGACTTGTGTTGAACTTCAACAACTTGTGACGTTTCTACTCCATCAAAGGCCGTGATTCATTACAAATAATAAATAGATAAATCTATACAAGGACTATCAATTTTATATATATTTGATAGTAAATTAGTGGTAATACATGTAGCAAAGTTGTCACAAATCAACTTTGACTTTGAATAATTTGTGGGCAGTGTGGCTGACCTGGGCAGTGTGGCTGCAGGCCTACCAGAGTCAACTTCAAACTTCAAAGCTCACAACTAGATCTATCTTTTTTTTCATATTTCAACTAAATAAGAGGTTTAGGGTGTGAACTTACCTGATAAGACGATGGACTTCTCACTTCTTTGTCTATTTAAGACGTTTAGAATCCCAAAACCGAATCTAATCGCACAATAAGGAAAGATATTCGAGAGAGGATTTCAAGCTTGTCTGCTCACGATGCAAAGATACTGCGTGATCTGTTGTTGACGACAGCGTTGTCATAGAGCTATGGCCGTTGTCATGGAGTTGCCGGCGTTGCCATGGACAAGAGTTATCATGGTTACAACAATTCAGGCACCTGCTTGCGAGAGAAAACTGTCGAATTTTAGTGGAAAAGCATAAATAAACATTATCAATACCATTAAAATTACTCAACCTTGATTGTTTTCCCTATTAAACACAAATGTATTGTAAGAAACCCTCTGAAATTGTCTGAATCTCGATCCTGGGCTGACGCGGGAACAGAGTTTGCCCCCTAGTGGGTGAGGAGAGAACTAGTGGGGATTCCCTCTAGCCTCACTTTGAAACGGGGGAACACCTGCCGTGGCAGGAACTTGATTCTCGGTATTTTGCAGACGAAGACGTGCGTTTTGCTTGATTTTGTGGTTATTAAGGTACGTCCTGAATTGTTAGTGGTGTGTTGTGATTTATGACAGTGCAGTTGAATATATGTGTTTAACTGTAGCTTAGTTAAGTGAGCCTGAGAGTCATTAGACAGGCTGGCCCGGTGGAGAAAGTGGTGAGGCCTCAGCCTCACCCTCACTCAGGCTCAGGGAAACTGAAACAGTGAAAGCATGAACGTTCATATAAGGCCATCCATAAAAAAAATCTGTTTCCGATCCAGCGGGTGGGCTGAAAAAAACTCACCCGGGCGGCCGGGAAATCTTTTTTTTTTCTATTTCTTTTTTTTTCTCCTTCCTGCAATAGGCCATACTGATAGGTGTTTGAAACTACTATTTGGGGGGGGGGGGGGTATTTCGGCTCCCGCTTCATAACATATCCTCTCTGCTTTAAATACTATTTAGCATTTTTTTATGGTGAAAAAAAATCGAATTATATTCAATACAATCTATAAACAAAGTGTCCCGGATTTGAGTATCATTGTCCAGTCATACTCATACTATGGCTATGCACTACTGGACGCACCTCACATCGTAGACTACTCCACAACCAGTATCAGTTTGTCTGGGTTAGCATTTCGGATTCTTTGATAGACTATGTATTAATAAATTAGCAAATTTTTTATGTTGTCTATTGTCTTTTGTAAATCATAGGAATAATCCCACCCAGCATCCTGCCACTAACTACGCTTACTACATCCAGTTTACCCCCCCCCCCCCTATCATTTTAACCACAAATTAACTATTGACGATTAGTCTGTGGAGTACCCTCAGTCCCTTCTTTTTTCCATCTGTCCTAAGACAGGACTTACAAGACATTCAGCCAAATATTGTTGGCGGCTATCACTGCCTTTCTGCCATGAGCCGGGGGGGGGGGGGGGGGGTCAGAAAGGGGTCCAAAAAACACAAATCACACACTGCTCATTTGGGGTATACACAGTATATATAGTGAGTGGCTGCAAACCACCCATACTGATCACTTACACGTATGGGGTCAGGAGCTGCGCCTTATCTGGGCCGAGATAAGGGCCACCCCAGCCGTCCCAGCAGTCGGATATAGAAGAAGGGTCCTACTACTGAGGTCATACACTCAACCCTTGTTTTTGTTCGAGACTGGAAGGTAGCAACACTATGTATGTACTAGATAGTACATTTCCTTAAAATGGAACCTCATTATTGCACAGGCCATTATATATTATGTGCTATTATGGAGAAGGCTGCATGATATGGCTCTACTTTACAATTTTTGCAACAAAAAAGTTGGCTACCTTCTGGACCATGTCTTAAAAAAAATAATCTTTTAATTGCCGGCCGGGTGGCCTTGAAAAAAAATCTCACCCGGCCGGTCGACCGGAAACAGAATTTTTTTTATGTTTGGCCTAATATATAATATGTAGGTCCATGGTGAAACTTGAAAGTGAGGGAAACTTGTGAAAATGGCAAAGCCCAAGTAAGAATTAATGTCATGGAAAATGTGTGTGTGGGGGGGGGGGGGGATTTAACAAAATCCATTTGAATATCCCATTTACCTACAAAGGTTTTGAAACTAAGCCTTGCAAGGGTAAATTCTAAAATTGTCGAAGTAAAATTAGGGCTGTAGTCAAGTGTAGACTCATACCAGTGGGTATGACTTATAAATGAGTTTACTGTATTAGACTACAGTTAAAACTTTTAAAGGGACTTGCTACTTGTCGCAGGATTACTGATGTTCTATTGACTTTTGCATATAAGGGAGTGTTCATTTATTAATTACAGGGGGAGGTGGTGAGATTTCCCGCGGAGGGGCGACATTTTTTTACGCCCCCCCCCCCCCCCTCGAGAGCGCGTGTAACGTTTTGCGCCCCCCTCGCCGAAGGCGCTGAAAATTTTTAGCCCCCCACCTTTGAACTATAGTAACGCGCAGGCTTTTTGGCTAAAAAAGGGCTTAAATTTTGACGCCCCCCCCCCCTCAAGAGGGGTCAGAATTTTTTACGCCCCCCCCTCAGAAGGGGTCGGAAATTTTTACGCCCCCCCCCAAACCCACCACCCCCCCTGTAAATAATAAATGAACACTCCCTAACTCAGGATTATGTTAGTTTGATCTATTATCTAATAGAAAATGAAAGGAAATTGCCATGTCACGGTACTAACTTTCCTGATATGGCCATTTGAGCAAAGGAGTTGTTGTTGTTGTTGTTGTTTTATTTTTATTTGACAAAGGAATTGTTTCACAGGAAGGCTACCTTAACTATAGAAATGAATAGCATTTTCACATTATCTGTCAAGGATAATCACCTTCTTCTATTGATATTGCAACCACAACTTAGGAATGTATAATAGACATCTATACAAACATTTTAGGACCAATAAAACGGGGTCACGGATGAAATGAGAAAGGCATGAATTTTGGGAAAATATTTCTTTTGCCTTATTTCAACCTGATCTTTTCATGGGAACCCTGCTCTACAGCTAGATGATACATGTTTCCCCCTTAAACCCACAATGATTCTGGTTCTCTTTGATTCAAAATCAGCATTCATTTTACAAGGTTCCAACAGACATGCTTCTAGGCCTTGGTTCCAATTTGTCTTTTTTTGTGTGATATTGCAGAGTGAGCGATCAGCTGCGATGTCGTTGGAGATGTTGGAGCAGCTCATCGTCCTGCACGGCCGACTGGTCGTTGAGCTGCTCTTGGCGTACCTCAGGAAATCCAGCCGCTTGAACGATGCAGTCCCAAGTCAAGGATCGAGGCTAGGTTCAGTAAACAAGGGAACAACTCTGGAACATGCCACTAAAAATATGCCAGTTGTTAATGGCAAAACCCCAGTCACAATGTCCTGTCATGAAGAAGAAATGAAAATGCCAAAGTCATCGACTCAAGATGACAATCCACAACAAGCCAAGAAGCCTGGCTCTCGAGAACAGAAACTTGAAAAGAAAGTATTTGTTAGGAATATCAATTTCAGAGTAAGTTTAAGAACACCTTAGTGTAAAGCTCTATATTACTGCATCTATGGCGTGTTTTATGACATAAAGTATATACATCATCATACGTATGTATACTATACATAAAGTAGGACAATTTAAAAGAAGAAATAACTAGAATTAATTACTCTGAAATAGTAGTTAGCCCGGCAGCACAGTTCCATTTGTTATACACACACTAACGTTTACTGGTATGCGCAAAATATGTTTGTTTAATATTTCTATTCAATATTCTTCCAGACCTCACAAAGGGAATTGTGGGACCACTTTGAGATATTCGGGAAAGTAAAACATTGTCGGATTTTGCGGACCACGAAATACACTCATAGCAGATCTAGAGGGTAAGCCATGTGTCACCTCTATAATGTAGCACTATGAGAGCATTTTCAAAAATGTGGGTATTATAGAATAAATTGTCAGATGAAGGCGTGAGCCAACTTGCGTGTGCGATCACAAAGTGCCTTGGATTATATTCTAGGCACTATGTGTTTTTAGCTTGTGTTATCATACATTAACGTTCTTCAAAAATGTCACTCCCTAGTAGCTATTAGCATGTAAAGAATGCTGGGAAAGTGAAACTGCACTGGCCCTACAATACCTATATGAGAAATTCCATTCATGTATTGATAAGTCAATTGATAAATGCCAAATTTCTCACAGAAATTACACACAGGGTTACAAGTTGCTCATGCCAGTAATTGGACATAGGTTACTACAAATGACTGCTGGATTGGCCCTTTAAAATTTGAATTATGGATAATATTGTCAAATGTCATGTGATTTTATGTTAGCCAAAATTGTCATGTTGTGTGTTTTTGTGCCTTAGGATGGCCATTATCAGCTTCCTGGAGGGAGAGGGAGTAGCGCATGCCCTTTCAGCTTCCACAGAAGAACTCACATTAGATGGCCGGTAGGTTGCGTTAAATTTAACCGCATGAGTATTTGAAATGTTTAATCATCATAACCTAAATTTCAGACAGGTTAACCAACGTTGACAACTATATCTATTCATAACTTTCAACATCGCTATATAAAGAGTACAGGATATCTCTATACTATGAACCCGGGAATATACACTTCATGTATTACCGGTAGTATAACAAGTGTAAATGTAATGTCTCCCTTTTAATCATTATTTTTTGATAGGGTTCTTACTGTTGAAAAAGCTGAGAAAAAGGAGCGCACAGCGAAACAATGGCCAGGAGCTGAAGAGGAGTCATGGCTGTCCTCTGACGTCACCAATGCCCATAATGACGTTACGTCTGGTGACGCCACACCTGCCTGGGTTTATGACGGGACTGCGGATACCCCGATCCACCGTCTTAACGAGGACACGCTACTCACCATTTTCTCGTATTTACCGCTGCGGGAAAGGGTCCGGGTGGAGTGTGGTTAGTTTGATTTGGTATTTAGTTTTGATTTTTACCAGGTGTTATAATATAAGAGAGACTATGGGTTTACTAATTAAGTGTCCTCAAGTATTATATGTATATATGATCAGATTCTCTCTACTGGTCTGGGGTGTAGGTCAAAGCTATTAAAAATAAGGGATGCCTAATCTATTTGCCTCCTTTGATATGAAAACAAGGGATTCCTCATCTACATATGTATTTGCCTCTCTCAATATGAACATAAGTGATGCCTCATCTATTTGCTTCCCTCAACATAAAAATAAGGGATGCCTCATCTATTTGCTTCCTTAAACATGAAAACAAAGGATGCCTCATCTATTTTCCTCCTTAAACATTGTAGTGTGCAGCAGATGGCGGCATGTCGCTCTCCGCTCATGGCAGACTCTTCAACACTTCAATGCAAGCGACACCATATTTAATTTCAAAGGTTAGTATTCTAAACTTAATGAAGCGCCATAAAGCTGTCTAAGATAATATTGTGCTGAGTTAAAAACAAAGCCCTATTGCTATGCTGCAGTATGTATATATATCATTGGATCAAGGTACTGCTTAGCTCTTTTATTTGATTTGTGCTTCAACATGTATTCATCCCTCCAAAAGATACACGAAGGAGAATGAACTTTCTTTTACTAAATTAACCAAGAAACTGACTTAAACATTGCGCTTTAAGAATAGGATTGTTGTTTCCCCTGCAGGAATAAGAGACAAAGATGTCAAGTGGCTACTACGGAAGATGAACCCAGATTGTCTCCGTACGGTGAACCTCTCCGCGGCGGGCCGACTGTTGACGGATGTATCACTGGACGAGATAGGCAAGTTCATGAAGGCTATAGCAGTGGTGTATATTCTGTATTGATGATGTAGCTTCTTTTTTGTTTAAATGAGTGACATTCTTATAGTGACTCTCTGGCAGCTATCTTGACTAAAATGAGGTAAAAATCATAATATATTAAATCTGCCACTGGATTCAGCCGATTAAAAATATTAAATTTTAATTTGGAAGGAAACATTGATAATAAAAGTTATACCCTAAATTTGTTTAATTGTATTTGTATAGAAGTTATCTGAAAATGAAAGGGGAGCGGGGTTGTTCCAATATATATTAACCGTTTGAATATAATGCGTATTCTAGGTAGACACTGTCCGAACCTTCGCGAGGCTGACATCTCCAAGATCGGGGCGTCTAACCGGGGTCTGAAGGCGATGGCCGAGCGCTGTCCTCACCTAGAGTCGGTGAAGATAGACAACTGCCACTACCTGGGGGAAGATGGGTGAGTGCACAGATATACCGTACCGTCGCGATTAAGCGCCGGGGCGCTCTTCAATTTGACGGGGCTCTTACCCAGGCGCTTATACAAGACAGGCGCTTATTCAAGGTCACGATTTTAGTGCTTAAGAAGCATTTAGAAGCCCCTACACCCCGGCGCTTATTCAAGACCGGCGCTTATTCAAGACCAGGCGCTTTATCGCGACGGCACGGTAACCCATTATGTGCAGCATAGTACTTTATTAATGCATCATGATACCGATCCTACATGGCTTGATCCACTATGGAAAGAATGACATGATGCATTAATGCAGTGCCACTGCCAGCGCTGGTGCAAATTATATAAGCATGGTACACTAGGGAATATGAATTAGGAAATGACCATTAATATAATATGATAGTATGCTAATATTCTGAATTAGGAATGATAACTACACCTTTAATAGATGGTTGTCCATGAATTGGAATATATACTCAAAGCAAGCATCTGAAATCAATTGCGCCTATACATATTTTCGAGATTTAAATGTGATGTGATTTATATTTTAGGTTTTGGTGGTTGTTCCATCGATGTAAAGAACTTCGACAAATATCGTTGGTCAACAGCAAACGCCTAAAAGGACAGGTAGGCTAAGCATACTAATTATTCAGGTGCCGAGTTTTTGACTGGTCTGCGCATTAATATATTTAAGGCCAATGACAATTTGGGTAATTTTGTAAGGATATACTGTATTGTATTAGAATGTGCAGAAGAGCAATCATGCATGCATGTGTGAGCAGAACCATTAGGTGTCGACTAGTGTTTCACATTATAAAGATCCTATGCGATTTGGAATAAAACAGATTTTTCTTTTAATTGGACTTTTGTTTGGTTCTACAGTGCTTCCATGTGTTGGGTAACAACCTGCAGATCTTGGTACTCACCGGCTGTTCTAAGGTAGGTTCTTGATCTACAGGTGGCCAGTATGTTCATCATTATGAGGACGGCATAGGGCTTTAATCATACCATGCCCAGTATTGTTATATCATGCCTACCCTGCAAAGGACGTTCATCAACCACAACAAATGTAGCTTTAATATAATAATTATGTACCGTAAAACCTCGCGTATAAGCCTAACTCGAGTATAAGCCGCACTCCGAGTTTGGGCCGATCCTATAAGACGCACTGGCGATCTGAATGTGCCGATTTTAGTACTGTATCATAGTGGCAAAAACTCGCGTATAAGCCGCACCCTGACTCTGGGCCGATCCTATAAGCCGCACCGCCGATCTGACTCGCGTACTAGCCGCGGCTTCTACGCAAGGTTTTACGGTAGTCCTTAAAGGGTTGAATAAAAGTGATATCTACGACAACATCCTCGTCCGATTTCCGCTTGCCTCGTAAACTCATCCTTAGCGACTATTTATTCTAGTTGTTTTTGACTTTTAGTTTATCTAACCTCATTAGGGGTATCAAGTCACAGGATGCGTTTATTACGTTTGTTGTTCCTTTACACAGTTGCAGGATGTCGGGATATCTAAGATCGCGAGTCGCTGCCCCGAGCTGACCGATCTCACGCTGGACGAGTGTTACAAACTTACTGATGCCATCTTTACACACATCACACAGGTTACTAGATACATTATAATGATAGCAGTTCTACCTATCCCCATGCATGCAAACCTTTCATGGACTTGTATATCTATTACTTCTATTTTGGACATATTTCATCTGAGATTTGTCCGAAATTGATACGGCAGGCGCGTGTGATTATAAAACAAAAAATAAATCAAAAACCACAGTGACCGAATCATACCAAATTAAAGGCTATTCCATATATATAGTTATAAAATCAAATCGCTTCTGGTTTAATGAATTGAATAATCTCTGTTTTGAAGGGCTGCAAAAACTTGCGAAGACTATCATTGAAGAGTATGGCAGAAGGTATGCATTTTACAAATTAATTCTATTGTGGTAGAAGGAATGTTGCTAGATGTCGGAAAGGGTGGGGGTTCAAATAAAGTTTAATTCTTTACATCTTTTCCCATATTATTTAATGTGACCAAAGAGGGTGAATCTTTACAACACAAGTTACGACCTGTGTCAGTTAATGGGTTTAGCACTACTGTAGTATATGCCTTACTAGTCTGTTATACCCTTATAATGATACCATAATGTCTATATTATTCTGTCTGCTTTTTGCCTACACATACTTTAATGCTATTTTCTCTGTATCTAGTTACGGAGACAGGGTTGAAGTTAATCGGTGAACTTCCCACACTGGAGGAGCTTCACCTGGAGTCCAACCTCCTGCAAGTAACTGACGGTGTGGTCGTAGCTATCGCACGGGGATGCAGAAATCTCAGGTATAAGGCCACCCTGATACGCATGTCGCTCGATCTTCTCATGGTTTATAATAAGTGATTATCTGCCTCTATTCGATTTTAAGAAAAGCCAATGTCCCTTGTCAAATTTAAGAAGTAGGTCTTGGCCCTTGTCGTCAACCCCCGGTGTTCCCTTGTTCCCAGGGGTAGAACAGGGTCCTGTGGCCTTCAGTATTGATTTTAGGGATCGGGGCCCTAACATGATGAGAAGCTGTCATTCACTATTTCATAGACTTACTCTCATGTTCTCAGACTTCTAAACCTGACCTGCTGCTATGAGGTGACAAAAACAGGGATAGCAGCTCTCGGCCATTGTCGACACCTGACGGAACTGAGGCTCTCTTATCTACACCTGGTGAGTAGCCCAGGCTGCACCTGCTCAAAAACCGTAACATTATTATGCTAAATATCAGCATTTAAATCATGTTGGGAAGAACTGGTTGAGGGTCAAGTTATAAATCTCAGTTGTGAACACACTGGTTTACCGACAAATTACAGATTTAGGGTTAAAACACTACTATTATGTACCATGGGCTGCAGGAATATTTTAGTATGATTTACAGACTTTTAGTTTAAAACAGAGCTTGAACTAATGAATACACAGGTAACGCCAGAAAAAATCTTACTTTCTATATTGGGGACTTGATGGTATGTAGGAAGTGCATATGACACAAATTCATCATATAATTCCAATGTGAAGATTTAATTTAAAAGAATAAAAAGTTTAAAAAGATTCTCCCTATCTGTGTGAACTGAATAGGTGAGTGATGCTGGGATCCTGCCTGTTGTTAAACTGGGGCAGCTGCAGAAACTCATCTGTCGGGGATGTGGAGCGCTCGGAGACGACGGTCAGTGCTAGTTTAAAGAATCATTCTATCCTGAATTACAAAGTTCTGTGGTTATTTCTACCCTAGAAAACAGGGAGGGCGCTTAATAGGGGTATTGAGAATACCAATGAGCGATTCTCCAACTGAGGATTAGGCTAGGGCAACCCTTTATATAAATGTAACCCCAGTGCAGGTTATAAAGTTCTCCAGACCCTTATTTGGTGTTATACAAGGGATGCTATAGTACAAGACCTTATGGTAAATGATGACAAGATAAATATTGCCAAATCTGTAAGTCAAGAATATATATTTGTTGTGTTTAGGTATGGCGCAGGTGGCTAACCTGTGTACGCGACTTGAGCTGCTCGATATCAGTGGCTGCGACCAGCTCAGTGAGGTCACCCTCGACACATTTATCGCAACCAACCCGATCAGACGCAGCCATCTCACTATTATCTCAGGCGGTAAGTGTAAAGATTCATCTTCCAAATAACTAAGAAATAATTTACTAGTGAAAGGATCTTTCTCATGTTAACCTTTGAAGAAAATGAATGGCATTACAGAAGATCAGTGACTCTAGGTAAGACATTTGAATTTGAACCGTATTTATAAGTTATTAACCTACGGGTAACACTTAAGACAAAGGATTCGCACCTTGGTTATTTCGCATACCCGAGGGTTAAGTCAGATAGAGTACACCTGGCCAGGGTTCTCCCACATACCCACTGCCCACTGGTCATCGACTCGGTGTATGACACCTCGTCTTGACCCTGTCGGGCAGTGCGTATATGGAAGAACCGTGTCCAGGTGTAGTCTATCTAACACATAAATGGCTCTTCTTTTGACATTGAACAAATGAAAAAACAATAATATATATAAATATATATTTATAAAATATCCTTATATAGGAACACACATGGCTGTACCAACGGAAACGGACTGCGATAACCTGACGGTCTCCCACCTCAACCTGTCTGACCGGCGACTACGGAGAGACGCTGACCTATTCTTCAACATGGGTAAGTGAACGCCTCTTTCATATCAATCTAAAAATGTTTTATTATCAGGGATGAAAGGGACCGATCTAAAATAAAACTTAAAATGTTCAAATTGAGGCCCCTAAGTAAAGGTCCTATGATATTATAGTTAAGTACAGATCTTAACTACTTGTATTAAATCTATACATGTAGTATCAGATAAGAGCATACTTCTACACATTCGCGATTCACCTCTTTCTTATATCACTTATAAATGTGTCTTGTTGTTTCAAATATCAGAACCCTTCAGTGAGGACGAAGAAGACGACGATGGTGATTTTGCAGATCCAGATATTGGTGTTGACGGTGGAGCTTATGGCTGGGGCTACGGCGAGGCAGAATGTAAGCCTGCTCCAAGGTCCTTCATTATACAAAATATAAAAGTAGCAAACAGTGCAGAATAACTCTAATTGCTACGGTTTATAGGTTGTGGAGGATTAAGGAATAATCATCTCATTCTTTATGCTGTATTAAGCATAGTTTTTCTAAAGTGTGTATCATGAGATAGACACTGCATATTATATATGCTGAACTTGTAGTCTTAAATCTAGCTACCTATCTATCCCGGTATATAACGTCTCCACATGGATCATGTACAGATAATGCCTATTTTCCAATAGGAATTCTTACTCTTATCACTGGAAATTCTGTAAAGAATGATATTATTTTCTCCAATGGTGAGCTCTGGAAAGACCATCTGAGTTTTCTGAAGATACTGTGGTATCTCTATATTTAGTATAAACAGATTGGTTAACAGAACAATATAAATCTCCTTCTAATTTGTACAGGTGATTTTGAAGACTTCATGGACAACGATGACCCACTTCAGTATGAACACTGGGACATGGGCTGAGCCTGATCACCACCATGCAGTCTGCTAGGACAATCCTCTAATGGTGCTGTGATTTGAAGACCTCATATTGTTAGGGTCTTGCCAATGTATTTGCAATTATATTTGTTATGAACTGTTTGTAGTAATGATGAAATAAAAATTGAAAATTTAATAATGCTTTCGTTGAGTTTTGAATTAAACAAATACATAGATATCATCAGAAAATTTATATACAAATGAAAGTTGACTTTGAGAATATTGCATTAACTGCACATGAAGTCTTAAAAGTGATACTTTTAATAGTACAGTAGGGGCCTACCACAGTAGGGGTCTGGTTCGTGCCTAACCCGCGGGTTGTACACAGCAACATGGTCTGAAAATTAGGATAGGTAGGTCGGATGTTGAAAGTAATGAGTCGCAAATTGCCATATCGACTCGCACCTCATCAGAATGACTTTAGGAAAATAATATGTTATGAAACTAATTTGGGTGAAACAGTCAAGTGACTATTGTATCGAGGGTTGCTCAGCTATTGGTGAAACATTTTAGGTCCGCTAGACTCTCACCCACAACCTGTGTATGGAAACAAGGGGGCAGCACAGACAAATATGGGGGCCATCTTCAATGGGTTTCCTGTAGTTCCGATATTTGCACCCAGGGGGAAACACAGGATAACATGTCCCTAGGAAAGGGTTTTTGGAGAATGAAATAGATATGGTATTTTCAGATTGGCCATTTGATATTTGATAAGGGTAAAACGAGTTAATAGGTTTGAAGGAATGGGAATATAAGTCATGCGTTGAGAGAAAAATCCTAGGAACTATACTTTATTATAGCTATAACGTTCAGAAGGATTTATCTAATGTGTCCAGAAGGACTTATCATGTCTTAGCTAGTAGGCATAATATTACACAGTGATATATCATGACGATCAGAAACTTGACGGGGGTGTGTAATTTGATAAGACACGCCAAGAGATTTTAAGACGACTCCAAACATTTTTACTAGAATGGAAGTACGGTGTGAGGACACTCATTTGTAGTGCTGTAAAACACCTGGATGAGAAATCAAGCGGAACTTGTGCCATTCTCGTATCAAAACTCTAGAATTTTAGAACGTTTCTTGAACGTTTTTAAAAAATATTCTCGTGTCATATTCTCTATCATTTCTTGTAGTGAACCTTGAGAAATACACATCTTCATTCTACTTGTGGAATTTCTGGTTATTTGCACAAGTAAAACTCAGGAAATACGCCATTGAACACTAGGAAGGTTCACTATTTTTGAGAATCTCCCATGTCTATCTTATGTATACAGATTGTGCTTTTCCCGGTAAATATACACGTTAAATTCTAACTTATGCTATTCTTGAGTCCTGTTTGGAGGGGAGAACCTTGAGGGAGGGAATTACTGTAAGTGCCATTTGGATGATTATGTAAGGAGAATCTTGTTGAATGTATGTAATAATGGTGTGAACACAGGAATATTGAAAAGCCATTGATGTAAAAACATTATGTTTATTTTATAGCCTCTCGGAATGCAAACTGTACAATGTCAGTAGAGAGTCCTTAAAGCTGAATTATCTCATTTTGAACCAATTATTTGTAGGTTATTATAATCTATCAGCTTTAACTACATGTTTACCAACTTTAACTATTATAAATGTGGGAAGAGTCAAAGTCTAACAAGTCACAACATTGTTTTAAACACATAACGTCAAACCACCTTTGTGTTGTTACAAAGTCTCTATCACCAACGTCACTCCTACCCTAGGAACCTAACCTAACAGTGACCATGGTTTATCATGATTTTTACTCAACAGAATAAAGTCTGTCTTGGTCTATGTAATAATAGAATATGTGGCAGAGAACAATTCTGTGTATGGCAGCTTAACATATGCCTCATCAGTATGTGACATTAAAAGTTGTCTTAAATTTATATATCTATAATTTGATTTATTTTTACATAACTAGCTTTAATGGAGTCCTACAATTCAGAATCACCAGACTGTTTTGAATAGATAAGCAGAATCTGAGGTATGATCTATAGATGGACAAGAGATTTGAACAGAATGGATGCCATCCATCAAAGCTAGAATTACAATCAGTTGTTGCCTCCAAATCTGTACAAGGAGGCATGAAGGGAAACTTTTGTACTTTCTACAATAAATACATTACATGAACACATGGACATTTTACTTCTTATGTTGTGCTTTGTCCCATCCCCGTAGGGTGTTATTTAGCTACAGGTCTACATGCATGCCTTGGATGGAAAGAAGGTATTTTACAGACACATTTACCCCAGGTGTAATGAAAAACAGTAAGCTTTGCAGTACAGTGATCACTCTACTAAAGTCATATATGAAGCCATTGATACATGCACTGATAAATACAACATCTGAAATATTTACACACTGTATATGTTTTATTCTTGTCATCTCGTTTATATAAATGAATACCATAGGGTATTTGTTTTTATTTTCTAGAACAATAGTTAAAAGACACTGATGTCTGTCAAAGCACACACAAATATAATTGGTCTATCCTAGACCCAGTAAACTCTATTTTACCATTGAGATTTCAACTCTCCCTTTGTCATGCCTTTATATATGATTGTGTGCATCAGGAATCATTCATAGGAGGAAAATGTAATTTTATGATGTAAACTATTCACAGATAGGTAGAGCTACACACACTCTTTCACATCATGCTCTAAATACATGTAAATATGCCAGATTCGCCCCAGGTCTTTACAAACCAGATACAATGCCCCACAGTTATGTACTCCTATGTTATTCTCCAATCAATAAACCCTACCCCCAATTATGACAAAATAAATAAATCTTAAGATAAGTATTCCAATATCATTGTTATACATATCTTCTCTTCTGCACTCAAACAAGAGAAAGAGGTGGATATTTTCACATGAATATGATCTTTTATAGCCTATATTGAGCCACCTTTGTCCCTTTATGGTTAAGAATTTTGAGGGCAATTCAAGCTCAGCCCTCATGGAGTATTCCTCTTATACTATTCTACTAACCTTTAGGCAAAGCCTTTGAATCTATAAACATGCATCTCATAGTTACATTATATCTCTGTAGTAAGACAAACATGAACTTCTAGAGTACTAGATATAGTCATTGGCCATCCCTTCCCTGTCATCTCCTTCTGCTGGTAGACTATGCATTCTGCCTTTACCTTATATCACCTTAGTCCAGTTTGGTATTCTGCATGTGGTATTATGTTTTACAGGTATCATCATGGGATCTAATCTCATCTCAAGAAAAAGATGAATCCCCTTTGGACCATTAGGAGTTGCAGGTATAAACAGAAATCAGTAGGCAAGCCTCTGTCTTAGCAAATGCAAACACTGCTTTGGTTACATGCTTAATGTTTTAGATCTTTCATGGTGTATGCCTTCATTGACTAATATTGACACTGATAGGCTTCTTGCCTGCATGCTCTATTGTCTCCTTCCATGTAGTGGCCACCAAAAATCTCCCCCTATGTTACAGCAAACCTCCATATTTATATCCCTCTACTGTATTACCCTCCCTGCCCCTTCAGATGCCATTTGCAGCTTCAGCATCCTCCTGATAGTCAGGGTTGGGCTTCACCATAATGGACACAGTCTGTAGAGAAGAGTGCAGGTGGATGCTGTTCCACTGGATGCCATTCCGCACAAAGTAATTGCTGTGCGAGCCCTTGTGGTAGTAAATGCCATTGAGATGCGACTCGAAACAGCTCTTGAACCACCATGCGCCATGGTAGTGTTCAGCGCAGTTGTCGTAGAAGCGGTCATCATGGTCGGCGTCATGGGTGCTGAAAGGCTGACCGTTGTGACTCTGCCAGTGTGACGTCATAGAGTCCCCTGCATTGCCATGGTAACCATGCACATGTAGTCGGTAGTTCTCAGCCTCGCTGTCAACCCGGAAATGGTCGAACTCCACCCAGTAGTCCTTGTCGTTCCAGTCCCTCATCTCTATACGCAGCTTGTAGTTACCTGTAGGAGAAGGAAAGTGGAAGGTGAGAATGAATTCATTATAACAGTGTTTAGATAATGTAAGGAGATCTCCAAGATAAAATGTTTCAAGATAAAAAGCCATATGCACATAGTAAAAAGTGAACGTCAGCTGGACCTCCCCAGGGTCAGGCACTATAATCACAATTCTTTTAAACATAATATCTCTCTGAGCTGAGAGTCAGACACTGCTGGACTCTGGCTGCACGCAGTGAAGGCCAGGCAGTGTCTCACCTCCTCGGTGATCATGGTCTGCCATAGAGAGTCCAGGATTGCCAGACTTTCACACCAATGAGTCAGACATAATTGGACCCTGTTTGGATAGAAAGACAATGCTGGACTCAAATTGGCATGCTGGACCCTATTTACAGTTAGAGTCAGCCTGACTTTTCACAAGAGGGTGGTTTTGACTGACTGTGGTATGTGAGTACAGTTGACTCTCACCCTTTTTTCTGTGTAGTTTATCCTGCCTATGTTATGCATCAAATTGTAATTAGACTGTGGCATTTGTGTCTCTTTAAAGATTTAGGAATTGTACATCCAACTCACAAGAGAAGCACACAGACAAATAGTCAAATATTTAGTAGCATTATACCTTACGAGTAATCACCAACTCAATATCCATGATGGTCATTTAATGATATAGATGGGAGCGGTATATTAAAGGCACATCAAATAGGATAGCACTTGGTGTCCAATGAAACGTTTATGAATAGCAGTATATATATACATGTGCCTCTCGGTATAATATCATGAGGATGTGCTTCTGGGGTTAGACTGTACCCTTTTCCAATAGACCGTCTGTTTTATAAGAGTGTAAACCAACCATATAACCATGATAACCTTCTGCATTTATATAATTTACGTACATACGGTCGTTTCTTTTATCATTCACTGAGTACCATAACATGTTATACTGTTCTGTTCTAGTCTACCTATGAAACAAATCAGGGAAAACATAGCAGAAGAGAGGCAGATATAAAAAAAAAATCTCTGAGAAATTCCAGACGAGAATATTAAGTAGGAACAAGTGTGGACAAGGTTAGGATTTGGAAAATGTGTTTATTATGACGGGAAGGTGTTATAAAAAGGAGATACTGGGAGCTGCCAGTGTGAGAGCCGTCACTCATTGTGTGTGTGAGAGCTGTCAAACACTGACAGCATTTCTGTGTTCTATAATCACTGACAGACAGGGACTAAGTGTTAGGGTGCTGGAGGATGTGACTTGCTGGTTTGGGGAGAGGGTATGCTTGGGTTATGAAGGACTATTACTGCTACAAGGTTATGGTTTAGAATTATACTATTTATATAATTCAACATGGCCATTTACAACCGGGTACAATTATGTGACTTGACCTACAGAAAGGTACCTTATTCCTATTAATAAGTATATAGTTAAACTGGAGAGGGGGATCTTGCCTTCGACAATTTACACAATTTGAGTAGCAGCTCTTCAGCTCATATCAATTTTAAGAAAATACAATTTTAGATAATAATAACTTAAGCATACGAAGACACATGGTTGATATGAATATTAAAATATTCCATCAGACAATATGAAGCAGAACTTCTGCCAAAGGCATTTTTTCAATTATAGTATATTTTAATAAGGTGCTTTGGCTAACAGCTCCTCCCTCTAGACCCTTCCTATATGCTCCTGTATGCGAGTGTTAAGTAGGGTGAGTTGTTAAGTAGGGTGAGCTGGCAGACCACGGGGTTACCATCCTGTGTTGTATGAGGTACAGGTGATGCTACTACATTCCCTTTCTCCTTCAAGGGGAAGAAGAATATGGAGAATGTGCTCTAGTTCTATTTTTGTTATATTCCGTAAAGATCTAACGGTTATGATAATTTGTTTGGAAGGTTAGGATGGGAGCTGTAAACATGCTGATGTTGCAATGCAGTATTATACAATACATGAGTATGACCAATTAAAACAACCAGCTCGGGGATCAAAAGGGGAATTTCATCGGGTGAAAAAAGGGAATTTCATCGGGTGAAAAAAACCAGGTCGCCGACCTAAAGAAATCTGTGGGACCTGGGGCACTGTAATTTACAATACTCGTAATCGCCATTCCCAGAGCAAGCAGCTAAAAAATTACCCACTGGTACCTTCTCCAATATCCCACTTTATCCCAATTTCCCTCTAAATCTTTTCCTTCTACTTTCTTACATATTTGTTAGGATGCATCTTGCCCCAGTAATGCGGCTAATACGTGATTATGATGTACATGTCAGTGGTGATTTATGCATCAATGTGATTAATGTGATGAATCCATGTCTACCCATGTCATACATCACTCTCATGCTCGGCAGGCCATGAGACAAATAATGCTCTCCTGTTTCTCACCACTGAGGTTATTAAATAACACAGGGCATAAGGGACACCCCACAGAGGGGTTAGGGTGGCAATATCCATCACTGCACTTGTTTTGTATTTCTCGGCAACTCTGCCCCAAGCCGAGTGGAGGGCAAAGGCTAGAGACAACGGATTCAATTGCATTCCAACCTGATATTAAAGTGGGTGTATCCAATAATTTATAGGGACTCAAAATTAAATTTTCTTAAAAAAAATTAACCCAGGATGTTGACCAAGACCATACTTCCATTTATATCTTTCCCATTCATACTTATCACCTATCATTTTCATCAAATTTGATCTTATTGGCCAATTACGGTGGAATAGAAAAGTGCATGTTTGTATTCTCATAGAAAAATAGGTGTAAAGGTCCATGGCTGGGCCCATGGGACCCTCTTTCTGAGCTGTTATCGGCAATGGATAACATTTGAATGTCCCCCACCCTCTTTATACATTGTACTATACTTTTACAGTCCTTAGAACATCTTTAAGTATGATCTAGAATTGGGTAAAAATCAGCTATAGCCACTTTAACTGAAAGAGAATAAAAACATAATTATTTCGCTTGGTTTCCTCTTATAGCAATTTAAATGTTTGAGCGATAGATAGAGCGAGAAGTATCATTAGATGTGGTGGCAATGTCTATAAATCTATGTGAACTGGTTGAGTGGGACAGAGACACAAACGACCAAAATGAGTGCTGTTGGAGAGTGTGTATACTAAGAGGCCCCCTGGTGAGGGCTGAGGGTTGGCAGCCTCCCAGTGTATGTACAGATGAAGGTAGACAGCAGGTGGTGGTATCAAAGCACCCACAGGTAAATCTATAACTCAGGTGTTACACCCACGGCACCCTGCAGGCAACTCTAGTCACTTCTATCTCTCAGTATTCTACATCTCTATCCCCAGCCTCCCTCGTGTCTATCCCTCAGTGATTTGTCACTGTTATTCTTTGCTTAAAAAATGTACTATATAAATATGGATTGGATAAACACTCTATAGCTTGGGTCTTGTTTCCAGATTTGTCTAAACTCTTATTTGTTTTGTGTATTGTATAACTTATTTCAGTTCTTATCTTTATGGTAACATACAGCAAATTGCAGTATCATGACACACGTTACCCCGTCCCCTCGCTTTCCCCCCTCAAAAGCTAATATCCTATGTCTTGGAAAAGTTATAGCAACTATTCAATTAGATTTTGGAACATGTGATCTAGTGACCCTATTTTTCTCCTTCAGATGGGCAAAATATCTGATTTTTAAATTTTAAATTTTAAATTTGCATCCCACATTAAAAAAGTGTGTTCCGATTTTGCATTAGTTGCCATGGAAACTCACTTACCTACCCAAACTGGATAAATTTTACAGATGCCCAGCGACCTTCGACCTTGACCTTTGACCCCTCCAAGCACCACCCAGGGTTACCATGGCAACAACCAACTTTTTATATATTTTTGCCAAGGCCTTTGGGAACAATTTGGACCACAGATTATGATTCTGTGACAAATTTAAGGCCCCCTACCACTGATTATATGCACAGTAGTACCGTTTTTCATTGGCACTATTTACAGTGGGGGCTAATTTGTACTGTGACACCTCCAGGGGCGGGATGTCACTCCTAGCTACGGTCTCTTCATATTGGCATTATAACAAGCTGGGGTTATGGAGGGAGGGGCTATAACAACTGAGGTTATGGGGGAGGGGCTCTAGAAGCTGAGGTTATGGAGGGAGGGAGGGGCTCCATTAGCTGAGGATGTAGGGGAAGGGGTTCTAGCAGCTGAGGGTGTAGGGGAAGGGGTTCTAGTAGCTGAGGGTGCGGACAGAGGAAAGCAGGTGAGTAATAGGTATGATCTACTGTCTACTCCTCCACCTGTCACTCACCTACATCACCCCTGGGTAACTCCTGAATCTAGCTGTATACCTGTTTTAGACACAAATATTGCAAAATGAGGTACAGGGTCAGGTATTTCCAGGTTAACGGGTTAACACATTCACCAGACGTTACCCAGTGGTATTAATGTTGGTGAGTGATGTGATTAGTAGACGTGTTGTATTGTTGTAGCCTTGGGAATACTGTACCACTTCCCATATTCTTACTGTTATTACTGCCCCTCATTCAGATGTGTAGTACGGAATGGTGTCCTCCCCATCCCCTGATACATTCTAGAAGTGTATATTAAAAGAATAATACATTTTCCACAGGGATTCAGCTACAAAATGTAATTGTTGCTTTACCAAACCTTGTAACACTCTTGATGTGTTAAATACTGCAATAGAGGTGTAGGTATGCCATACATACACAACTTCATATCATCCCTTTGATCAATACGACCCTACCTGTTGGCCCCCAGAAGAATCCTTAATAAAGCTCTCTCAAACCTCCCCCACAAACTCCCACACACCAAGACACCTATACAAAATGCATGCCTTTTAGTGGGCCAATGAGAAAACGTGCAGCCTCTCCAGGGTCTAAGCCCTTAATGTGCCTCAGATTGTGTCTGCTGCATCAGCAGGAGTATATGCATTATGGTGGGCAGGTAGGGGAGGCTTTGTATAGACATTGTAAATTAAAGCTCTTACGTCTGTGTATTTTCGGCTCTTAATGTGGTAAGTGTTGTGTACTCACGTATATACCGCCATGACGATGTTTACGCTTATAACCTTATGAACGGCAGCACCTCTGTCTAGCTATGGTGGCTCCAACATGCTATCCGTTCACCAGTCTACTACGACGTTTGTCATACGTAATAAACCACTTCACGAATATAACAATGGCGACGACCACGGGATGAAAATTCACGCGGAGTAAAGTTGACAATCTTGCCTGGCATACAAAGTGTCTCTCCCTGCAGATGTCAACATAAGTTCAACAAAGGGGTAAGGAAGCCCTAAAACCAAAATTGGATGAACTGTCATTGCCCAAAAGTGATAAACTTTGTTGTGTAAAGTGAAGTCCCTGAAACTGAAAGTAGACTCCAGATCCCAAAAGTGAAACTGAAGTCCATGAAAGTGAAAGTAGATCTCTGAAACTAAAAGTGACTGTGCATTTGTGTAGGCTAGGCCCTATATCTACAAGTGTTGATCTACAAATGAGTGACTCTGAAATAAGTGATCTTGAATCTGAGGCTGGGAGTCTACATCTAGAAACTATCGCTGAAGCTAGGAATGTTGTGAGTGCCATAGGAGAGTTTAGTCCCAATAAAGAAAAATGGGCTAATTATCAAAGAAGGTTTAATGCTTGGATGAGAATAAACAAAATCCAGGATGATGAAAAAATTGATGCCTTCATATCTATGGTGGGACCTGAGGTAGTAGATCTTTTGGTTGCATTGTGTGCCCCTGCTGAAATTGAGACCAAAACATATGCCCAGCTGACTACATTGATTAGTAACCACTATACCTCAGGGTCCAATGAGCTAATCGAGAGCTTCAAGTTTGATGAGCGGAAACAGGGTGATAATGAGTCTGTGGCAGACTATATAGTGGCCTTAAAAAAAATCAGCATACACTGCGGGTTTGGGGATGAAGACCAAATCAAAAAGAGGCTCAGAAACCGCCTGGTTACCGGGTTGAGATCCGCTGCAATTAAGAACAGACTTTTAGGTTTGGGTGCAGGGTTGACATGGGAGAAAGCCGTAGACATAGGCACGTCAATGGACACGGCTTGCCATGGTAATCAGCTCATGGGGCCTACCCATGATGTCCACCGGGTTCAGCATGGGGGCTACAAGAACAAAGGAAAAGCCCGCACTAAAAATAAGTGTTATCGTTGTGATGGCGACCACGAGGGCCGGTGCCCATTCGAAACGGAAAAGTGTTTCAACTGTGATAAAATCGGACACATTGCCAAGGCTTGCAAAACGAAGTCTGCTCAAGGTCAATCTCAGTCGAGAGGTAGCTCACGTCCATACCGTGGCCGCGGAAGAGGTCGCGGGCGAGGCCAAGGCCGTGCACATTACGTCGATGACGACGAAAAACAAGAGGAAGAGGTCAGTTACGCATCACTGTTTGAAGTTAAAAGCGGAAAATACGGAGAAATAACAGTGAATGCCCGTGTCGAAAACAACGAAATGACATTTGCTTTAGACACGGCATCGGCAGTTTCGATTGTCGGTGAGGACGACTACAAAGAATTCTTCCCCGATTTTGAGTTACGCGAAGCGTCTATCAACTTAAAATCGTACACCGGACACAAAGTTGAGCTACTCGGTGAAATCGACGTCCATGTGGAGTACGAGGGTCAAAAGAGACAGTTGCCGCTGGTGATCGCGAAAGGCGTCCGTACACCGTTATTCGGACGGACCTGGCTAAAAGCCATACGTATAGACTGGGAAAATGTCTTCGCGATACATGCAACGCCCGTGGAACAGCTCCTGCATGAGTATCAGTCCGTGTTCAAAGGAGAGATAGGAGAGATAAAGGGCTTTGAAGCGACAATTGAGTTAAAACCAGATGCCACGCCAAAGTTCAAAAAGGCGCGTTCCATTGTCTATAACCTCACAGACGGTGTAAAGAAGGAGCTAAATAGGCTTGAAGAAAGTGGAGTTTATCGCCGCATTGAAAGAAGTGACTGGGCATCTCCAATAGTAGTGGTTCCAAAAGATAATGGACAGATGAGGTTGTGTGGTGACTACAAAGTGACTATAAACAGTGCAGTTGTTGATCAACCATATACGCTACCCACAGCTGAGGATATATTCGCTACGCTGGCGGGTGGTAGCCAGTTTACGAAACTGGACCTGTCTAGTGCCTACATGCAAGTGGTGGTGGAGGAAAAGTCAAGAAAGTACCTGACCATCAACACTTTGCAAGGACTTTACGAAGTTACTAGGCTTCCCTATGGGGTAAAGACAGCACCACACATCTTCCAAAGGATCATGGACCAGGTCTTACAAGGAATTCCTGGTGTTTGCTGCTATATCGATGATATCCTGATAACCGCTCCCACAAAGGACGAGCACCTAAAGCGCCTCCAACTGGTACTTCAAAGACTAGACAAGCATGACATCCGAGTGAAACGGGAGAAGTGTTCCTTCTTGGCTCCCGAAGTCCAATATCTCGGACATGTGATCAGCAAGGAGGGTCGTAGGCCCGTACCAGAAAAAGTGAGCGCAGTAAAAGACGCCAAAGCACCAGAAGATGTCTCAGAACTTTGCACATTCCTCGGGATGGTCAACTACTATGGTGGGTTCGTTAAGAATTTGTCCACAATTCTCGCTCCGTTAAATAATCTCCTGCGAGATGACGTCCCCTGGAAGTGGTCAAAGGAGTGCGAAGGGGCATTCGGGAAAGTCAAAGACGCCCTTACAAGTGAAACAGTGTTAACATATTACGATGTGAACAAAGAGCTTCTCCTCGCGACAGACGCATCTCCTTACGGAGTTGGTGCGGTTCTGTCACACGTTGACGAGAACGGAGAGGAGCGACCAATTGCCTACGCGTCAGTGACTCTAACGAAAGCTGAGAGGAACTACGCCCAAATAGAACGCGAAGCGTTAGGCATTATCTTCGGAGTTAAGAAATTCCACAAGTACCTGTATGGTAGGTCATTTACACTGTTGACCGACCATAAGCCACTGACCAAAATATTGGGTCCGAAAACGGAGGTGCCAACGTTGGCAGCACTAAGACTGCAGAGATGGTCTCTCATACTGATGACCTACAACTATGAGGTCAAATATAAGCGATCAGAGGATCATGCCAATGCCGACTATCTGAGTCAGGCACCAGTGGACATAGCCAAAGAAAATATGGAAGCTGAAGTGAACTATTTTAGCCACACTGACAAGTTACCCATCAACGCCAGAGACATCAAAGAAGCGACCCGAAAAGATCGGATCCTCACCAAAGTGTATGAGTTCACCATGAATGGTTGGCCGAACCATGTTGACAACGATGAACTGTTACCATTTTATACCAGACGACACGAGCTATCGTGTGACCAAGGATGTCTTCTGTGGGGTATGCGAGTTATCATTCCACAGAAACTGCAGGAGCGAATGCTAGAAGAGCTACACATCGAGCACGTCGGTATAGTGCGCATGAAAGCACTAGCTCGTAGCTACCTGTGGTTTCCCGGCATCGACAATGCTATAGAAGCATTAATAAAAGCATGCAAAACATGCCTGAGTCTCAAGAACGATCCACCAGCATCTCCGATGTATCCATGGCGATATCCTCAAAGGCCATGGGACCGACTGCACATAGACTTTGCAGAGTATAAATCCGAAATGTTCCTAGTGGTAGTAGACGCACACTCAAAGTGGTTAGATGTAGTGCTCATGAAATCTACGACCGCAGAAAAGACCATAGAGGTACTGGAGCGGATGTTCGCCCATAACGGGTTCCCAAGAGAGGTTGTGAGCGACAACGGCCCACAATTCATCGCAGAAGTGTTTCGCGAGTTCCTGCATAACAAGGGTATAAAACATACCTTGACCGCTCCCTACCATCCAGCGTCCAACGGACTTGCAGAACGAGCGGTGCAGACCCTGAAAAATGCCTTAAAGCGGCATACATTGGACGAGAAACCCGGCATGACTACTCACAGAAAGCTGTGTAGTTTCCTCCTGTCGTATAATTCGACGCCTCACTCGGTGACAGGGGTATCCCCATCCGAGTTGTTTCTCAAAAGACAGCTTCACACGCGGTTGTCGATGATAAAACCTGACCTTCATGTGACGGTGGAGGGAAAACAGGACAAAATGATAGAGTATCGAGACAAGCGAGTGCCACAGCTAAGAGAGTTCGAGAAAGGAGAAAGAGTACGTGTAAAGAACTGCCGAGGCACCGACGTAAAGTATGTACCAGGATCCATAGTGTCTAGGAAGGGTACCGTACAGTACTTGGTACGAATCGGCCGTAACATCCGTTACGTCCATGTCGACCATCTTCGAAGTCCGGCGAAGCCATCGAAGATGACATTGATGACGAACAGCTCAGTCCTATGCAAAGGCCAATCACGGATATCATAAGTGATATACCTAAAGGTGGAAATGACCCTGTAGTTGTTGAAACGCCAGCTACGGCCATGCCACAGGAAGATGTGGTTACCTATGAGGAACCACCTAGAGCTATTCCACCCCAGGTGGTTGCTACTCCACCGAGAGTGCCGTCTCCAAGACGTGTATCTGTGAGACCTAGAAGGGCTCCAGCAAAGTTCAATGACTATGTGCCTAAATAACTGTTCTATTTCAGAGACTGATATATTTGTGTTTCTGACACTACTGTTCATGTTAAAGTAACATTACATAAAGATAAGAGTTATCGTTATCAGTAATCTCAAAGAGATAAAAGACTCCTTATAGTATACTACATATCCTCAAAGAGATAAAGACTCAAAGGCGTTAAGTTCATTGACACCAATAAGGTGATGTTTAACCATATGTTTATTCCAGCATATATATTAAGTGTGGAGGAGTGTTGTGTACTCACGTATATACCGCCATGACGATGTTTACGCTTATAACCTTATGAACGGCAGCACCTCTGTCTAGCTATGGTGGCTCCAACATGCTATCCGTTCACCAGTCTACTACGACGTTTGTCATACGTAATAAACCACTTCACGAATATAACAGTAAGTGTAGGCGTAGTTCCTTTGCCCTATGTGACCTTACTTTCAAGAACACAACACCAGGTCCTGTTCTAAATAGCTATAGAAGGACATGTAATCTAATATTAAATAGATTCATACGGTGTATGTCTACACAGGTGAATGTACCATGGACGGATTAATTCAAGAGAAATTCAACGTAGACCTGGAAGGTATGATAGACTAGCTGTGGACCCTTCCCCCTGAACTGCTGAGTACTCTTCTATCATCTCCATTACCTCTTCATGACAGCATACCGCTACAATAACTAGACTATTAGTCTTAATTAACCTTGAGATTACCCCACCCCATACACACAAGGTATCGTGCCCCTAGCCTCTTTGTCCCCGCCTAGCCTCTATACATCATTTCCCACCACACCACAGCCAAAAAAAAGGAAGTAAAAAAATATGGTAACACCTACAGTCCCTAGTATCCCCGATAACTCTCAGGGACCAGGTGGTCGTTCTGGGGGAAATAATGACCACTCCCTTAATAACTTATAGACGAGGCAACACCCCATGGGTATCTCATGACAATACACCTTATAACAAGGGCTCCTTGTCTACAGTTAGTGAGTGCACCACAGGGTGTGTAACACCCACCCACCAGACTCCACAATTAGGTAGTAATGAACCACATGCCACTTACCTAAAGAACCACCTGCCACATAGCTATCTAGTCTATAGGGCCTCAGTTCTTCGGGGCTTTGGTCTGTCATTGTGAATCACCCTAGCAGTTATTCTTTCCTTCGCTTCCTGTTCTAAGGCAGAATTCCTAAACATTTATAAGATAGTGTTAAGTAAGTATCAACGATTTTTCTATTCTGTTTTTGCTTCTTATATATGTGGCATGTTTCTTTACCCTTCATTGTCCACATACTTGTTCAATGAAACAGGTTTATGTGGAAAATTATCTTTGCTATTAATTCGTTGGAACTAATGGAAGCCTCACCTTCCCAAATATGAAATTTGATATTTGGTGATTATGGGGGGTTAGGTGAGCGATATAGTTGATGGACTGATTTGCCTTTGTAATCTGTTTATAATAAACTATTCATGACATTTTAGAATTGATGACATGATTTGAAATGCTAATATAAGATCACAGTGATCATCGCAGTTGATGCTGTTTTGAGGTATTCATCCTAAAATTCTGTATCATCCAAACATGAACACAAACTATGAGCATCTCCATCCTTAAAGTCACTTCTTATAGGAGACAAGTCAACCGTGTGAGTTGATGTTGATTGGAGCCGTGCGTCTACTCTCCTCTCAAAGATTACCATACTTTGATACCATAACTCTATTTTAGTTGATCAATTGCATCTTTGCCCCAACCTGCATGTTAGTGTTAACCAAACATGTTGTTTTCTCCCAAATCATAATGCGAGAAGGGCGCTATATCTACGTGCTAATGTAAATTATCACAATAACAAACGTCTATTTATAGCTATGCACAATAATTATTCCCATGTTGTCCGCCATGGATATCCTCTAATTCCGATTCGAGCAGAGACACAATCAGAAGGATAGACACATATTACCAGTAGAGTGCCATGTGGTGTGTGATTGGTCAGACTGACAGAGGCTGATTAGAAGCAGCGTTTTGAGGTTATTGCTGAGCTGGGTCGTCTTTGAGGTAAATCCCCCTAATCCATAGTTAGCGGAACAATGTGACTGACGGCGCCATCTGGGTGGAGGTGGAGACTGGGGGAGGGGGGGGGGTGACTGCTGCTGCCATGCAGACAAATCACTACCTCCCCCCCTTTGTCTTTGTCTTTTTTTACCCTTTAGCCCTGTATTCCCTCTCGGTAAATTCTAACACGTGACTTCATGAGTATTCATATTCTTTATTTTGATTTAAAGTTCATCTTTATTAATCTGTATATCCTTTAGGATATCATTATGCCAATATACACAGGCAGGATTTGAGACGCGGTGGGGAAGGGGCAGAGAAGGGCTCTGGTCAGGGATCTGACTCAAAGGGCCCAAAATAAAGAGGACTGTCACTCTGTATTTTCCCATTTCTTCTAACAAACACACAATTGAATGGGTTATAAATCTCTCGACCCTCCTAGCCCCTAAATGTGCCAATGCTCATTGCTTCTTTCATGTTCTAATCACTTACATGGACCAGTCCCTTTATGGTGACTTGGAGATCAGTCAACCCCCAGACTTACAGACAGATACTCCCCAAATGTCTGGTCAGGGAAAACTTTCTTGTCTTTGGTCTATTCTGAATATATTATTGTGTGTAGGGTGTGGAAGAGAATAATTCCAATATATAGTATACTGCATGGCTTCTGTATAAAGCTGGAATGGAAAGTATCAAATAAGGCAATAATTATTCCTTATTAATATGGGGCAGCTCACATATCATTGGATAGGCCTACTCTATTGTGGTGATCCACAATGTGTGAATAGGTTAATCTACCCTATATTACCCTGTACCACAAGACACACACAAACAACTCCTCACGTCTTTACACTATCAGACCCTGGCAACTCCCTGGTCGTCTTATCAAAGTAGAAAAGTGTAGAACCTAATCCATGCCAACCCCACTGATAAGATAGCAGCTCTGTTTGTTTCTGTATGTGCCACACGGGGGCGGGCTAGGTCCCCTTGGGGTGGAAACGAGAGGACCAGGCTTAACCCAAAATACACCAGGTTGATTGGGATTTAACTCTTACATATGGGCCTAGATTCCACATTGGACATGGACCCTATTGTAGTGACATCGGGATTTCTAAGAAGCGACATGAGACATTACGTTTTCTTAAGATCCAAGACATTATTGGCATAGGGATTTCTTAAACGCTGTATGTGACATGACTTTTTCTTCAAATCGACATAACATTATGGGATATGATTGTATCCCATGTAGATTTTAAGAATTGTCACTGTATAAGGGTTCAATGACCTATGTCGAATATAGTGGTCAAGGCATATTTCTAAAGAGGCATATGGGACTTGGACGCCTTGCTGTATCCCCATTGGAACAGGGGTCTTGCATCTGAAGCTCCAATGTCTCAGGCAAACTTTGATAGGAATTTCGTTGTTTCAGGACAGGTGCGTTGACAATTGAGAACTCTTTTCGTTAATTTTGTTATTGATTATGGAGAGGCCAACATAGAAGCTGTTTGGATTGACCCAATGCACACCTCGCAACTAGCAGTAATTAAACTGCAGCCATTCTACTGGTTTACTGCATTCACTTCTAGTATTATTCTATATGTAAGAAATTCCATTCCCTAAATGTGACATGATGGCATGATTTCTTCATGATAGCATTCAATTAAATGCATTTATCCCAGGTTGAGATTTAAGTATGTCCATAGACATACTATAAATACGTCTGTGGTATACATGTATGCAGAGAATGTAATGCATAAATAATGTACTACTAAGTAACCACTGTCAATAGTAAGTGCAGAATAAGATCAAGACCTATGTAAACCATATAGCGTTGACATTGACCGTTATCAGGTTGCCTCGTGCACACAGACACTGCAGACTTGCCTCGCGGCATGCAGTAATGCCTACTTTCCCCTGCAGGTGGGGCTATGATCGGCGACGCGGACCAGAGCATTGTGGGAAGGGGGGCAGATTACATAGGGGCAGAGGTCACCGGGGTCACAAGGGGGAGGTATGGGGCGCTAGAGAGGGCGGTAATAGATCATAATTTGTCCACAACATGTTGAGCCCTAACCCCTTCCCTCTTCCCTTCCCCTAAGGGTAGCTTAGATCCAAAGTCAGTGACATATGCTAATTATCCAAAATCGCCCCCATCAAGGCCCAGTTCTCTGTGGCGGTACACTTTGAAGTTGGAGAGCTTTGTATATATGTCCGTCCCCAGTCCTAGTCTAGAGAACCCAATGAATGAGATAATACAAAAAAGAATCAAGTTAAACGCATCCTAATTGAGGGTCCCCCTTTCACATCTTGCATTACGTAGTCCTTTACCTTAGTCCAAAAGACCGTGGGCTCTTATTTGGGTGTTTATTAGACTTCAATATTGATGGCTATTCAGTATATATACGTTTAAAAGGAAAATAAGATTAAGGGATCAAAAGACCATATGCAATACATCAGTGAATGGACATGGAAAGTCTGACGATCTCTATCACTGACAACCTTACATTAGCTTCGTTTGTGGTACTTCTTCTGATGTATTTTATCCTTACCTACCGTTCTCTCCAAACAGGTTGATATAAGCTTAAATAACCCGTTAGCCTTTTTTTGTGTCCTTTCATCTTTACTGTCCATTGGTCATGAAAAGAGATATATCTGACACAGCTCTTGGATTGCCTCTATCGTCTTCAAATACACAACTCTTAATTATGCACCATCCTCACACCCACATAGCAACATAACAGAATTAAATGGGTTTTCGTGATATCAAAGGCACTGCAGGTAATCATATTCAGTAAAGTTTTCTCTTGTAGTGGTAATGTAGACATTCTGAAAATGCTTTTGTAATATATATCCAGTTTGGATATCTCAAGTTGCTCAAAGCTGAATGTTCCGTGCCCACTTCCTCACCGAGATGAATTTAAGAGTGTGCCACAGTGATCCAACTGGTTCCCAATACTAAACTTTCCACAAGCCACAGATATTGTAGTAATTTGCATTTCATAATTTTTACTTGCCACGTGACAGGGTGGAAACGCTGCTGGTCTCAAATTCTTTTCTACGATATTATAGCCAGGGAGGTCTATGATATGGCTCAATAGAAGAGTTTCCCTCTTTCGATGTGCAAAGGTGTCAAGGTTCTTTTGCTTTCCCAAGGTCACTGCAATATATTAGATGCTCCAGACTAACGGCTATTAGCTACAAACCCCAAAGCCAGCTACCACCCACCCCCGCCCCACCCTCCTCTACCCCCCCCCCCCAACTTCATGATTCATGTATCCCATGCTTCACCAAGGACCATAACATTTTTATGGAGTGCCTGCAGGGCACGAGGGGGTACCGAGGTCTGTGGGGGAAGGGTCAAAGGTTAGAGGCACTTGACCTTCACAGGGGAGGTTACAGTGAGGTGTATAGTTTCTGAAAAGTATTGAACTTCATGACATATGTTGTGTATTGTACACAGTCGATCACAGTGTGTTATGTGACAAGAGTAGAGGACCCTACAGCGAGTTTTCACTTTAGAACATCTTCTTCTTTAAATGTGTGCTGCCCGATACGATACTAGTCCGAATGACTCTTTTATAAATGACGGCCCAGCTAGGGCCTGCCTGACGTTGTAAGATGTCCAGTTACACCTCTGACTTGATTGAGGAATTTTGAGTGAACATATTACTTCTGTAAATTATCTCATCTCATATTTGTTCTAACTTTATATAAGGCCTGTGTCCACTAGCATATATCAGGCCGTTTGTCGTCATACAAAACTTGAATTTGAATACAAATATGAAATATATGTTTTGTCTCCCTGTGGACACAGTTGGACGACAAAATTCTCAAATACAAAAGTGGAATAGCAATTTGGGGGTGCCACAAGTGGACGACAAAAGTGAGAATTTAGAAATCTAACATGTTTGATTTTTAGTGCAGAAATTGGGCAATGTGCTCTTTATTCTATTATAATAACTTGTCCATGTTTACCCTGGGCAGTCTGGGCAGCAATTTATAATGCCTAGTGGACACAGTATACCTGTAGTTAAAGCAGAATATATCTACAAAATATATGCCCAGATATGTACATATTGCTGGACGTCAAAACGGCTATATATTCCACTTTCCTTGTTGTATAGTGGACACAGGCCTATAAGGGAAGCTATCCATGCACCTCATATCTGTATTTCAAAGTGCATACTACCCCAAATAATGCATGTACACATGTATACATATACATGTGTACATGTGATCTGATCTTGGAGAGGGGACTTTAATTGATATAGACTATAATGGATACTAAATGCTTCCTCACCTTGGTTGGTGAGCTGGTGAATGTGCTCATTGCCGAGCCAGAACTCTCCCTCCAGACTGCCAAAGCCGTTCTTGTAGGCCTGCCAGTCTCTGTAAAAGTCCACTGTGCCGTCCTGCCGCCGCTGCAGTAACGTCCAGCCTGAATCAACATAAAACACAAATATTGTGACACCTGTATGACACGTTCACCCTAAAACAACATAAAACACAGCTATTGTAACACCTGTATATGACACTTCCACCCTGCAACAACACACATAGCAACACCCCTATAGCACAGGATAGTCATAATACGTGCACATATATATGATATACAGGGGGTGGTAGGGCATGAATACAGATAACACTGTGTCGTAGATGTGTTACTGCAGGTGACAGAGAGAAGTGTGGAATGGTGATGGTGGTGATGTTCATGTTGATGCTGCTGATGTTGTTGTTGTTGTTGCTCTGCTGCTGATGATGATGCTGATGATGATGATGCTGATGATAATGATAATGAGTATTTTTGTAATTGATGATACCATAGAGTTCTGGCACCACAGCACTGAAGAAAAATAAGAACATAGGCGTAGAACTGGGCGTTGAAGCATCCTTTTTGAATACAATTGATTTATGCATGTTTAATGATACCAAGATGGTGATGTCAAGATAGCAGTCTTTAACCCCGCTTCTAAGTCAATCATTTGTCACCTCGAACAAAACCACAAGAATCTGTATGTCACCATGAATGTGTCCTTATTGTACTACTGGGTGGCTAGGGAAAGTAAATATCATCAGATGGTGAGACTGATAGTGGGGTGAGTATTAAAGGTGTCACCCCACTAAATAAAAGAGTAATGATAGATAAGGAAAATGCCACACAAACAGGAGGTACCCACCCGAAGGGGATTGATGATAGCCCATTTGTGGAAGTCACCTTTTAAGATGTATTGATGATTCTCTTCTTTATATTTTTCTCCTCAACTAGACCCATACAAAGCATTTACATAATTTCCTCGTACATTTGACTTCATCGTAGACATGAGGTGACTATATTAAGTAGGTGTGATACACTAAGATGACATCTTAATGAATGTCTTTCGAGATAAAGTCATCCCAAAAGATCATAAATCAATCGACGACACCAGGCCGATTTAACTCTATTTGCCGTCTTCTATTACTTGTCATCACCACCATTCTCGCGTATAATTATATACTCATTTTTCAATCCCTTTATGTAAATTATTTTTCTTTTATCAAGAGAGCTTTCACTTTCAACATTCTACAGTACCTAATATACTAAATCGCCACATGTACTAAACATTTAAGGCCAGGGGCGGATCCAGAGGGGGGGTTCTGGGGGTCAGGACCCCCCCCTTTTGGAAAATATATTAAATTTTTTTAATGATAATTTGATCCGCCGCGAGTCGCGGCGCGTCACTTTTCGGTACTTTGGTGTTTGGTGGACCCCCCCTTTTCAAATTCCTGGGTCCGCCCCTGTAAAGACATTCCCAGGATCAATTTACTATGTTTTAGTGAATTTTGATGTATGTTGCTCCAGTACACTACAACAACCCACTCCAGCTTCTCTAGGAAGGCATAAGGTCGCACTTTTATTCGTAAATCACCCCAAAAAATTTAATAACTTAGTAAACTTAAAATCAAGTTAAATCTATCAATATGTTCATGAGAGGTGCCTATTGGTGATAAATTATGTGTCACTTCTAATGCCGTTGATATCTAATGGGGGTGGGTCAGTTAGATGACGGCCTTAATTAGTTAATGGCTCTTGAAGGATAGTCATGTATTAATCAGCTAACTGTAAAACGGGTCAGTAAGATGACAGTGTAATTTCACAATGGTTTATGTAAGTAAACTATTGTAAGCAGTTATTCGTTAATGCATGACATAATAATTGACATACGGATATGATCACCATGCTGTTTCAGGCAGGTAAGATAGCAGGAACGCCATGCGTGTAAATATCCCATGTCACTAATAGGAATTTCACCATGTCCTACATACTTTATTTAAATATATGCATTTCTGTTTACATTTCAGACTCTGACCTGTACTGTGAGCTGGGCAGGTAAAGAGTGCGAGCATCCACAGTCCAGGATCATCTAAATTACCCCCTGCACACCTGATAATAAGGCAGATATACATGAACATTAGCCTAATTAATAACTGCCTTTAATTTAATGTAAAGATTATTAATGTTCATTCAGAGACTATGCTTACTCAATGATTCTGCTCCAAAGGACAGTCATAGCCTGTGGCATCTATCACTAAGGGCGCCCAGCCCAACGGACTCTACACTACTTAAAAGGTGTATTATTACACATTGTCCACTATGGATCTTAGTAATGATTATGATCATGATTGTGTATTCTGCTTATAATATAAACTTGTTCATAAAAAATATATCTTGTAATTACTTTGTACTGACGTTATTATGTTTCTTTGTAGCATTATTAACCCTGATGCAAATACATGCACGCAGCGCAGCCCTCTGGAGGCAAACTGACGTACTATTGATCAGCGCTGGCTTACGGACTCTACTAACCCTGACCACTTACACTCATTGCAAGAAGTGGTAAGACTGTTCCTATACCCAACTAAAATCACTAATAATATTTTTTCTTTAGGAATCTTTTCCTCCTGTAATTCATATATTACAATGTTACAACCCCATGTGACTAACAATTGAAACTAATAAAGTTCTGCAGGCATGGGGCCCGGCCCCCCCTGTACAACTCCCTCTCCTCGATTTTGATATGAGACATCATCTGATGTACCCAGGCTGCGAGAAATGCAATAGCCTGTCTACCAATTGGTGTAGTATGGTGTGTGTGGGGGTGGGGAGACATGCCCAAACTAAGGGGGTTTTAGAGTGTTGCAGTCCTCTTGTCCAATGCAAGTGTTGCTCCTTCGCTTGATCTTACAGGGGTCAAGGGCATGCATTTTGGTCATTTGAATATTAGAAGTTTGCTTGCAAATAACAATATGGACCTTTTCAGACAGTATCTTATTGACTCTGGCTTTCACTATTTCTGTGTGGGAGAATCTTGGCTAACAGAGAAAATCCCTAATAATAAAATTGACATACCGGGGTACAATATCACTAGGTTGGATAGAGAGATAGCAGGGCGAGGTGGTGGTCTTGTGACATACATTAAGCATGGAGTAACATATTCTGATTCAGAACTGGCACAGTACAACATTAGCAATGAAGACCTAGAGCTTCAATGGATTGTCATATCCAACCCAAATATGAGACGCTTAGTTGTAGCCAATGTGTACAGGCCACCATCAAGTAACCTAGCCAACGCCATTACTCAGGTTTCTGATGCTTTTAATAATATTGATTCTGACAAATATCCGGAGTCTTATATAATGGGTGACTTCAATACGGACTTTGCTAGGTTTAACCCAAGTAAAGTAAAAGTGAGAAACATGTGTGCACACTTAGGTCTTAGGCAGCTGATCAATCAAATCACTCGCTTCAACATTAAAGGTAATCATACAACTATTGACCTGATAATGACAAATTCTATTCATGTTGTCAATAGCGGCACTGCCACCATGAACCTTTCTGACCATGAAATGATATTCTTCACCCGTAAACATACAAAGCTTCCCCAAGAGAAACTATGTTTTATAGGTAGGTCCTACAAGGACTACTCGCCCATAGCATTTACTAACGAATTAGTAAATCAGGATTGGAACAATTTTAATACAGTTGAAAACCCTGAGGTAGCCTGGGATATGTACACGTCAACCATAACTCGTCTGTTAGACATCCACTGCCCGGTTAAGCAATTCAACATTGGTCATGCTAAAGCTAAGTGGATAGATGCAGGTCTCTTGTCACTAATTAAGGATAAAAACCTAGCTATGAAAAAATATAAGAAAACACTCAATATTGATGATTACAAAATAGCCATTTATTTGAGAAACTACACTAAAAACCAATGCAAAATTGCTAAAAATAGATATCATAAAAATTTAATTGATAATAACATTAATGATGCAAGGAAATATTGGAAAGCAGTCAATGCAGTAGTCAATCCCAAACCCTCCTCATGTAGCTTCAGTCTTATAGATAAAGAAACCTCAAACCCTATTCCAAATTGCGACATTGCTGATTATATTAACACTTATTTTGCTACAATCGGTGAAAACTTGGCTGCCAACCAGAATGCCCCATGGACATTTGATGGCACTGAAATCAATGCAAACTTTAAGTTAGAGCATGTAACTCAAGATGATGTTTTAAGATTAGCTAAAAAAATCAATACTAGTAAATCATCTGGAGTTACCCACATCTCATCTCAGGTTATGAAAGATTGTATTCTCATAATGCCAGATAAGTTTGCACACATTATCAACTTGGTATTAGATACCTCTGTATACCCCCGGGAATGGAAAAAGGCTATGGTTAAGCCCCTCCCAAAAGGTGGTGACCCCTCTGACGTCAACAACCTTAGGCCTATTTCCATATTACCTCTACCAACTAAGCTAATGGAGAAGGTTATTCACAAGCAGCTGGTTGGTCACCTGAACCGTGAGAGTATCCTGACTAACACACAGGATGGGTTTAGAAGCCAGAGATCTACCATGGACAGTCTATCCAAATTCACAAATTATATCAGAAATGCAGTCAATAGAGAGTTAACCACAACTGCCATATTCCTCGACTTTAGAAAGGCATTCGACACGATTAATCACATTATTTTGATAAAAAAACTTACTAAATTAGGACTCCATAACTCATTTATTAAACTTATTCAAAATTATCTGTCTGAAAGGATCCAAACCACCTCTGCTAATGGCATACTGTCTCCTCCACATAAAGTAAGCTGTGGTGTCCCGCAGGGATCTGTCTTGGGCCCTCTATTATTTATCATTTATATAAATGATCTCCACAAGGTGTTGAAAAGCCTGTCTTGCCAGCACTATGCTGATGATACGGTACTCTATATAGAGCAAAACCTTACAACCCGCAACCTGCAAGCCATTGTCAATAGTGACTTGGACAGGGTTCATGTCTGGTGTGAAAGTAACAAGCTATCTCTGAATACTAAAAAGACCAAGGTCATGCATTTCTCCACAGTTGCTGTCTCAAGAAAATCACAAAAACCCCTATTGAAAATTGCTGGCATACCGCTGACAACCACTAATTCCTACAGGTATTTGGGCATGACTTTGGACAATCTTCTAAATTTCAAAGAGCATACAAAAATCCTGCTAAAAAGTGTTAATTTCAAAACATATCTGTTTAGGAGAGAGAGACCCTCTCTAACTGACGACTCAGCACTGAAGGTGGTTAAGAGCATGATCCTCCCTGTCATTGATTACGGAGACATTATATATGGAACTACTAACAAAACCCTACTGGACCAGCTCCAGAGTGCTTTTGATAGGGGGCTCAAGACAGCATTTTATCTTGATGAGGACAAAAGGGATATAGACAAATTGCTAAGCAAAGCCAAGGTTAATTATCTTAGTGATAGAAGAAAAATGCATTTGAATGCTGCGGCATTTAGAATCTCTCAGATAGATGATAATGTGGACAAAAGAAATATCCACACTAGAGCGCATGATGGCAAGCTACTTAAGATTGTATGGCCCAAAGACCCCTTCTATAGAAAGAGCTTGGAGTATATACTACCTGATACCTGGAATGGCTTGACAGTTGACACAAGAAAATTGGATACACTAGCTAAGTTCCAGGGTTGGAACAAAAAGTTTTATTTGGACAAATGCACTACCTGATTCCCTCTAGCACTTTAACATCAGTGCTGGTCATGTCTCCCTCCTTCCACACACCAATGTAAAATTATGTATACATCTCATAATTTTGCTCATTATGTGACATGTGCTATAAATATCTTAGCACAATTTGTCACCGCACAGAAGATCGTGCTAAGACACACAACATCGTGTCTGGACAAACAACATCCAGTCCAACTATTCTGTTATTCTAATGTATATATGTTATACCGGGATTAGATCCCACCAGAAAGTATCATAATAAGCAGCTTATGCTATTATCATAAAGTCAATAGTGGTCCTGTCCCATTGAACGGGACAGAATTTAATCCACATAGGTTACCAAATTAGTTTTAAGACTCTTCTTTCTGAGCACTTCCCAACCTGGGCACCCCCTATTGGGAATTGTTCATTAAGTGTAGAGACATATAACTTTCCCTTAGGGAATATATATGTACTTCTTTAACATCACAAGAAGATTCATCTCTACACGTACTGCATGTAGCAAACAGGCCCTGGGCCTACTTTATGCAGTTAAAATAAAAGAAATTTCAATTCAATTCAATTCAACATGCTGAGAGAAACCTTGTTGCAAGAAAGGGTGACTTTTCAGAAAAGTTTTTGTTGAAGCTTTTGAATCCTGTAAATCCCCTGATATGGAATGTTTGCATATGTAGCCAGTACAGACAACGTTATCAGAATTCTTCTCAAACCACCGTAAATATGACTTTATTATGAAAAAGTCACCCTTGCCGGCTGCATTGATCTATAGGCGACATGCTTGGGAAGGGAAGGAAATGAGAGAGATAGAGGGATAGGATGCTATGGACAAATGCAGAAATGCTCAAAGGGAAAGGAGACAGGTGTTGAAAGGGCAGACAGATAGACACAGACAGAGAGACAGAGAGAATGGTGGAGGGGGGGGGGGATAGGAGAGACGATTAGAACAAATGGTGGGAGAGGAGAGGAAAACAACAGTGGGGGATAAACGATAGAAGCAGGATTTGTAGGCAGTAGGAATCAAAAATAAAATAATAGAAAAGGCAAATGAGGAAAGCAACTAGATGACCTTGACCTTAGCTTTAACCTTTCCCTGCTCCCCTGAGAACCTCACACCCAAATCTCGCTGGGTCTCGGAGACAGAAGGAAAAACATGAGGCATGTGGGGTGGACACGGACAGTGAGTTTAACATCACTCAATCCCAATAAAAATGTCACATGATGGCTCTATCAGTGAGCTGCCTGAGGCTACTTTAACTGTGGCCATTCAAGTATAGAGAGGGCACCCTGCGGTAGGGAGAAGTGAGAGGGGGTGTCCATCATTTATCATCTGTCCATACTCTGTGTGTGGGTGAGGAGGGAGGGGGTTGAGTGGGTGGCTGGGTGGGGGTAGTCTAACAGGCCATACAAACAAGTAGACACCAACATATCCCCCATAGGCATGTGCAGCAGGAAAGGGAGAATCTGTTGATGCTATTTTTTTTTTAACTTTTCAATTCGCCAAACCTCAAATGTCACATGATATTAGATATAACAGTATTGGACCTCCTGATATAAGACTTATATTTGGATTCCAGAAAGATTTCAGTGCAATCTGCTGAACCTATAAAAAGCCCAAGCAGCCCCATAACCTTTCCTGAAAATGTAAAACTTTCTTGCATCATAGCTCTATAGCATTTATTTCACCTTCACTATAGTTGCCTTATACGTGTTGACGTGGGAGGAAAATGGACTCTGACAGTATAATACATTGTAAGGAGAGGTACCTCTGTTTTTACAATATCAGAAGATGTCATATCTGTCTGACAGTTTTCTTTCTCTTTTTTAGATAATTGCTCTCCAGTGTAGTGACATAAAAGTGACTGAGTTAAATGTGTATATGTGCTGAGAGCAGGCATTGGGGCGTCTATGAACATAACTATCACAGGGTACAGATTTATATTCATCATCTGTCTTTTCTCTGATGAAGTTCTAAAGATATATACATGTACTTGGAAATATGCCCCATTTACAAGTATATTTCCTTTCCCAACTAATCAAAAATCCACTAGATATATAGGGATGACTCTATTTCATTATATTTTCTGTCTAGTAACCATAGCTAGACATTATTTTATTCGCCAATACCCTCTTAAATGATTGTGTTAAGGGGAAATGAAGACAAATAACAGGCAAGCTTTAGGTTAATTTGGAGGATTTCCCGCCACTTTCTGTGTTTTGTCTCAGTCTGAAATTGCTGTTCCCATGGGAATCTGACCACCTCAGATGTTAACTCAGTAGGCTCACTACCCTACTGGAGGCTATAGACTGACCATCCAGGGGCCCACTCCAGCCTCTGTAGGCAATTAAGCTAGGTCCATGGGGAAGTTCTTGCAGGACTTTTCATCGCCCTGATGCCCTGTAGCGGCTCTGATGGCCGCTTGTCACTCATGAAGGTAAGGAGGGGAGGAGGGGTATTTTTCAACATTAGTGGGGGGGGGGGGGGGTGAAAGCAATTTTGGAGGGTCAACATTCTAGTTATAGCGATGGGTGATTCATTCTGTGATTCTTCTCGAGATCCATCTGTATCACTCAATGGTTTGATATAATAGGCCTAATGCTAATTATTCGGCCTCCGTTTTTTATAGTTCCCACTTCATTGGCGCATTCTGTTGGGTATTAAAGCAGCTCTTAATTAAAGGGGTCCTAGATGGAGAAGGGGTGTCCTCTGTTGATTTTAAGAAATGCCCATTGTCTCCATGTTGCACTCTGCCGTGCATCATGAGGGAACATGCTATGTACTGACCCCCCTCCCAATCCCACCTCTGACGATAGGTCAAAATGACCTCTCCCTAATGGATGGACAGCAAAGCGGTTCCAGGGCCGGGCCTGGAAGACGTATAAATATAAACATGTCCCTTCACGCTCTCCTAACTACTATGTCTTGTGGAGGGCGGGCCCAAAACCTGACGCAAATGTAGCTTGTAATGGACAAACCATACCTGGCTGCAGGCTGTTGAGACAGGCCTAAAATACCTACAATACCGGCATGGGGCACAGGTATACCCCAGGTGGGAGCAAGGGGGAGGATGGGCTGTGGCTGAGCATGGGAGGAAGTGGAAAAGAGATATCAACAGTAAAAAACAAAGGCTGTTGTGCAGTTTAGTAACAGGGAATGCAAGAGAAAGGTGCCATTAGGTGTGTATGTCATAATATGTATGAGGGAGGGGGGATGTTAAAGTCAAAATATTTACTGATTCAGACATCATAATTACGATCCATGTACTCTTACCAACATGAACAAGGCCACGCAATTTAACATAATTTACACCGATTGTGCATCACCGTTATCTAAGCCAGCTTAGACAACAGAAATAATAAGTATACCCAACTCCCTCCCCCCACTACCCAAGCCAGCCAGACAGATGGGTATACTTGGGTTAGAATCCTGGCAGAACTTGCATAGATCATGTCAACTTTACAGAGTGTGCATGGTATGGGGAAGACAGACACATACACTGATCAACAACAGACTCCCTCCAACCTGAGCTACTCAACCATCCCATAGAGCTGCTCTGTGTGCTCATTTATTACTCAGTTTTTGTGCTGTTGTGCTCCCTGATTGCTTGGGCGGTATAGTAGTTAAAAATGGATACGCCTACTTGGAGTTAGTCAGGATGAAAACTGTTAAAAGGTGAGAGATGAGGTGGGGATGTGTATATACTGGGCCACACCACGGGAGCTGGTGAGTGTGGCAAGCAGAGAATGAGAGAGATGAGGGGGGTGGGGTGAAGGGGGGTGGGGTGAAGGGAGAGCTAAAGAAAGTAAAAGAGAGAAAAATATAGACAGACAGAGAAAGAGACAGGAAGATGGCCAGGGGGAATCAGTCTCCGTGAAAACGTGCCGGACACCGGCTATAGCCGGCTAAAAGGCTGCTGGACCGGCTGGACTAGTCCTACTGCCGGTCCAGATGACTGGCTGGATCTTTGGCTACATTTCAGTTTTTACGGCTTGTAAATCGGACCATTATTAAGGTTTCTAGAGAGAAAAGCATTTTGCTTATACTTTTTGAATAACAAAATTCAAAATTGTACATATTACAAGGAATATACAGGAAAGATACTTATTCAATGCAAATTATTGCCCTATACATTTTTTAATTAGATATGAAAATTGCCCTCAAGCATCCGGGCCTGCAAATATTAAGCCGGTCCTGCAAAATAAAAGATCTACAGGACCGAATGTCTTGCATGGCGGAAAAGTTTTCATGGAGACTGGGGAATGAGAGAGACATACAGACATACAATGTGGGCTTACAATACATACGTACACACAGAGAGCCAAATACAGTAGATAGATATATAGAGGTTTATGAAAGGGAAGGGGGGCAACGAATGATCTTTTATGGGTACCACTCACTCATCTGGAAATATTCACTCTTGTATATATTTCATGTCAGCAGTCTGCACAACAAGGCAGCCAAACTGTGGGTTAAGTCAGTGTTATCTGGATGGGTACTTAATGATGTTAATAACTTGACTAAATGTAATACAGCATACTGAAGGAGGACTCCCGTCTGAAGTGATCGGGCAGACCATGGCATAGTATGAGTTTGTATGTTATGAGACTTCAATGAAAAATATATTTAAAAATGAACGACTGAAAAGAGATGTGAGGGATGTGAAAAAAAAATTGGGAGGGAGGAAAGGCAAACATAATTAAAACAGACAGGAAAAGAAACTAGACAAAGAAGTAAATGTAGGTCTATATATATGCATATCTATGATCTGTGCAAGAACAGAATGACATGAAACATGACAGGTTAGGAGTAGTCCCATTTGTACAGGTGATGCACGCTCCTGCTTTAAAGAAGAGCCCCCTTCCGGAATTAGTAAAGCTTTGTACTAGTATACATTTCCTGTTATACAAAGGCCGTCTGTAGCCCACAGTTCCCGTTTGTATTTGGAATACAAAACGCGTGTGTGTCACAATGTGTAACGACGAGCTATTTTATCTATTCTATCGTGCACAATGTACTATGACTATATACCCTAGCCTGCCATTGTAGCACGTGTTACAATCAACACAGTAAAGAAGCACCAGTTCCTCTAAAGGCGTTTAATCTAGTCCTTAATATGAATGGATAATAATCATGCCAATTGATAGAAGGACTAAAAATTATTACTACACTGAGAACGAAGATGAATAACATTTCTAATTCCAAAGCTATAACAAACAGTTGGGAAAAGTTTGGTCATTTGCTTTTTCAAACTATATACATATATATAATAACCATATAACTAATAAGTTACATAGTATCATGAAAACAATGAGAGCTTAGGCCCCCCAAAAAAGGTTTGTTTCAGGTCACCCGACCGACCCTATCAAAACAGGGCTGACTCCACATTTGTTATGCAATTTTGAAGAATTTTCCTTATTTTTTACCCTTTTTGGGTGAATTTTTGGGTCTTCGGAAAGGTCGGGGAGTACTTTCATGTTTAAAAAAAATCAGACCTACCAACCCTATATTTTCTTGCCATGTTACCTGAATCAAACCTTTTTTTTGGCCTTATTGGCCATTGAGGTAGATCAGCAACTTAAAAAACTTCTCAAAAACTAGTGCATGTCCCTAACTAATAATTTTCAATTGAAAGCTTATGAATTCAATTTCAGAAAGTACGTTTAGCCTCGTATATGCCACTCTCTCTTTATGTGTCCACACAATAACATTTAGTTCTATGTATCGGTTCAGGGGCAGATCCAGGGGGTCCTGAACCCCCCCCCCCCCCGTCCGCCACTTTGGATTTAAAAGAAATTGATTTGTCTCATGAACTCTGCTGCGACTCACTGGGCGACACTCTTCAGTACTTAGTACTCTCTTTTCAAAATCCTGCATCCATGACCATCTCTCAGGTTCCCAAAGGTTGCATAGAGCCGGGTTCTCCTCAGTTCAGCAGGTACACGTTGGTAATCACACGGTAATAAGGGGCTGCTTGTGTCTGTACGCCATCTACAGGAGGTCTCTATGGTCTGCCGCATAATGCATGCACGTATGAAAGGCGAGTAACTCGCCAGTCCTGCATTCATACATAATTCCGACCCTAACGCCTTAAATAGTGCACAATGCTGCTTTAATACAGCACTGGTGAGTTACTCAGGACCAAGGGTATATCTATAGTGCATTAAAGCACTATGCGGCCCTTAAAGGGCTAACTTAGAGAGCAGCTCCAGACACCACTTAAAACTGCTCTCACAGTACTCAGAACACACTCTATGAACTGCTCCTTCAAATCAGGATGCTCATAGTGCTAGAAGGCTAAATGGGAGTCTAGTGAATGTCTCTTGCCCTCCAATATTGAATGTAGCATCTTCAAATCTCGTCCACACAATCCAAGGCCATTAAGATGTTCCATATAACTGCAGATCTTTGGTTCGTTCTAGCAGCCCAGCAGTGATATTTGCCTCCATTAGTATTGCAAGCAGTTCTTGATTGTTCTAATAAAACTATTCATTTCTGTTCTCAACATATTGGACTTGTACGCTTCCATCAACTTGCACTTAGGAATGCTTGGTTAATAAATATAATGTTAACGCAGGTCTCCTATAGCCTTAACCGATTCCCTGCAGCAGAGCTGTACCTGTAGGGCAGAAGATATTATGATTATGACCAGACTAAAAAAAGGTAAACTCATCATGGGATCTGGTCTCCAATTTCAGTTTTCTTACATTGATGCCCAGGTACAGCACTGAATCATTATGGCCCAATCCTAATGTCACCGGATGCGTTCATCCCGAGGGGTGGATAGAGAGAAACTCTTTCGATGAAGCTATAGATTTATCAGTTTATGTTCCTGGGAAAGTTTGAGAGTTTTCCTGTTTTTGAGTGGGTGCTTGTGGGCCTGGGACTTACTAAGAAACACGGTAAATATTTACACGTACTGGACGGGAACGTCATGATTTATCAGTCTGCAGATAGATATGGGGACCTAGGGCCCAAAACATTTAACTCTGAAAGTTGGGGGTATGTATGGCTATATATTCGGATAGGAAAGGATGGTAATGGAATGGAAGTTTCTTGAAACTCCAGAGACTAAGCTGAGCCCTATGCTGGGGATGCCTAGAAACCCTTTGGAATAGAAAAGTTTGGGTAGAATGTGGATTTAGCAGAGAGGAGGATAGAGGCATTAAGAGAGAGACAGAGAGACAGAGAGACAGAGACAGAGACACAGAGAGACAGAGAGAGACAGAGAGAGATAGAGAGACAGACCGACCGACACACAGACAGACAGACAGACCGACCGACAGACAGACAGACAGACAGAGATAGAGAGACAGACAGACAGAGAGACAGAGACAGAGAGACAGAGACAGAGAGAGGGGGGACTCAGAGAGAGAACTGCATTAAAGGAACACATCAGAATTCGCATCCCAGATACAGATATCCCAGACACTTTGGGTTAGATACTACTATCTATATTGTTATATAAACCAACCTCCGACATTCCAATCAGACGTTATGACTTCATTAGTATAACCCTAACACGCTATACTACCCCTATAAAATACCAGATACTGTCTACCCAAACCAACACCACAAGCTGTCTTGACCGTGATTTGTGAGGCTATGTGCCAAGGAGGAATGCCTTCATTTACGAAGGGGAAGAAAAACTAAGTTTTGGTCAGGGGAGTTATCAGTGATTTATAGTGGATAGACACCTAAATCAGGCACTCGTAAACATACGCATTGGTGGTCTATCAGAGAAACTGTCAGACGTAATTCGCCCTACCATCCCTGATATGCAGGAATTATGATATTCACTTCATGCCTTTGTTTTTATCACTTGCTGTCTTAGTTGTATATGGGTATTAATGTTGCAACTAATGCTAGACGATAATTTCTTTTGTAGGAATTGATGGCAATTTATGTGTTTAGGCAAATGCCGCTGTTTGCAGTGCTGAACATTTTAGAAAAGATGTGAAGGGCATTACTTTATGTAGGAGACTGAACTGACTTGTCCTAACCTTGCTCCTCCCTAATGAGTATAGTTAGATATATCATATAGATATTGATTGTGTGAATGATGACTTGATCAGGTTTATTTTTCCTATTCTATCTGAATTTCATGATACATAATTATGAAAAGAAGGTATGATTATGGTTATCAGAGTGGATGGCAAATGTACTTGATGGGAAATGTTCAAGGGGAGACCTGCTTAGAGAAACTCTCACCCCAGCATAGAGAGGCCGTTTCCTGTAAGTTTACTTTATAATAGATTCATCCTTAAACCCCATTTCTCATGATCGTTCCTCAAAAGAGAATTCCCTACCTATACATGTGTTTAATATTAAGGGCTCAGTATGAAGGCATGCGGGTAGAATATATTTGTTATGACACCATCTTTGGGTCTCTACGTCTGGTGCTACAAAAATCAGAAGCAGGGTTCCCCCCACAATATAAGATTAAAATTCCTTGACTTTCCGTGACTTTTTAAGACAGAAAAAAAAACACTTCCCACTATATATGGGACCCAAAACTTAAAGTTTCCCCTGCATGTTTTGAAGAGTCACTGATAGTTTTGCAACCCCTCAACCTACAATAGTGATCCAGGTATCAGCTTAAAGCTAAGGTAAAGAGCTAAATAATCCAGGTATTGTCACTCCCATATTTTGAAAATCATGTGACCGGTTGCCATGGAAACCATGACAATTTTTTTCTGAAATCTTGGATTTTTATCCATCTTTCATCACTCTGACAGCCATTACAGGAAAACTTATCATAGTGTGCACATGGAAAGTCCACAGAATGGGTAAAACTAAATTCCACTTCTTTTGAATCTATTTTGATAATTCTAGCACCCTTACTTTGGAAAATACTAGCCTCTAAACAGATTTTCAGAATGAGCTAAAACATGTTTTATGCCTGCCATTGAACAGAATACACTAGAATCGCTTGAACCATTATGCTCAGAGACCCGATAGTAGGTGCAAATCCAAACTTGTAGTTAGAGCTACAATCCTAAATGGGGGGGGGGGGACTAGTGGAGAAGTTAGTGGGGCCTCATATTGGCAGCCAAAATGAAGTATCTGTCATCCCACTGTGTTTTACTATAGGGAATCTGATCATTGGGTCTACGAAACAAGATGGGTAACTAATTGTTACATTTTGCCTCATAGCTCAAGCAATATTAGCCCATTTTCTCAACTTAAAACCGTTCTGGAAAGCCAAGACAGTCTGCTTCCCAGAGAAAAAGAATTGCAAACTCTGTGTTTGATGCTAATAGTCCTAATAATCTGTCTGGGGCACATATGATGCTTCAGAAAGTTGAAAATCTGACAGCAGATAGGCCTGTGTAGGTCACATTACCCCTATTTGAGGCTGTCCCAATCTCCCACTTAGCTATAAAAATCAGAATTTGTCCACATTTTTAATCAATTATGCTTGGAAATGATGTGCAGAGCATCTACTGTATAATCAAAAAAGAAATAACTGGCAAAAATACATTCAAACTGATAATTCCCTTCAGTGAATACACCTTGATTGTTGTGTCCCATGTATGGTGGGAACATCTAAAGCACTGGGCACTCTAAACGAGCTTTACTTCCATTAACATATTATATGCCATTAGTGGGTTATCTTATATTGATTTAATTCTTTTTCTCTCCAAAAAATCCCTTGATCCCGTCCCCTTTCCCTCCCACCTGCCCTCCCATGCACCTTCCTCATCTCCCTTATCTCCCTTGTACCCCCCTTCTTCCCTCACTTCTGTCTCCCTGCTTGCCTTACTGCTACCTACCTGCCTCTGTCATCTCCATCCACTCCTCCTTGACTGCTGTGTCATTCCACACCCCGTCACCAAATCACTCTCCTCCCAATTCACCCTCTTCATGGTAAGTGCAAATAGTTTCCAACCCTGGAGGTCTTCAATCAACGTCGAGACACTACGACATGGTTATTCGTGTACCTGGGTAGCCACACCCATTACTGATAGGCACTACACCAATCAGAACCCTTTAAGGGCCTTGTGGGGGCCTTATCCCTCAAACGTACCCTTAACCCCCCTTAACCCTCAAACGAGTGACTGTAACTAGTAGTGTCAGTGAGATAAGTGAACACCATAGGACACTATCCTTCAAATATGGCCTTATCCCTCCCTTATGGAATACTTTCCCTTTTCACATATATAGAACCATGTGTATTTTCTTATTTTTGCCCATCGTCTATTACGATGTATTGCTTCCCGTATTATAAAAATGTACAGAGTATTGCTTATTGCTAAGTTCAGTAAAAGTAAGAAGAACTCTCACATGCTCTAATACTATCCAGAAGAAAATGTAAAGTTACAGTCCTAGTTACATACTAAACAGATAAATTGCGCTGCAGCATTTAGGAATTTAGAAAAGAAAGTACTCTCTTTCTCCACCGTTCATCTCATCCTTTTCTCATTTGTTCTCGTGCCACGTGACTTTGCCGTGCAGGAATTTTTACATCCGGGCCCTTTGTGGTGGCGTTCGGTTCTAAAATGGCGGCAAACAATAGGGACGGGGTTCTTGATTATTGTCGGGATGGTCCGATCATTATTTGGGTCCTGTTACTTATGGGGCAATGATGGAGGCCTGGCTGGGCCTTGGGAGGGGTGCTGTAGGAACATCAGACTGGGGCCTGCCCAGGCATGGCTCTACTGCAAAGAGGATCAGGTGAACCTGTGGGTACCTTTGGGGCACCTGCATCTAGAGGCATGCACCTACTTTTAAAGGGTGGGCTTACTTCTTGTTGGGAGTGTTGCATAGTGTGATGAGTGACTGGAATTAACTAACAAGAAAAAAAATGTCTATACCACCAAGTATTGCATTATTGTCTCTATTCTTTTATATGATGTGTTTCATATAGTAATTCTCAACACAAATTAACCAAATGGTAATTATTATCAAATACCTTTGACCCTCTCATAATTATGCTGATTGATTCGGTACATGGACCGTCACATATATCTTCCCTTAATATATATTTTATCTTATATCAAGGTGTGGTAAACCATGCATCAATCTAATGATTCCAAACTAGTGCAACAAACCCGTGTACCTTCCTTGTTCTATAGGTCAGGTAGGCCTACAAAGCATCTATCACTCATACAATGTCCAGGTTGCAAAGGCAGGAGACCCATGGACAGTGAACCACCATGTAAAGCTGCAGAATTACCATGAAAAGCCACAGTCCCTGTGAAATTGGACTTGAGGAGGGTGGCTCTGCATCTAGTCTCACAATACAAGGTGAATTATTCAACAACAGGTATTGTCACCCGTACCTCCCAGCCCTGCCCTCGGGAGTAGGGCCTGGGAGGGGATGTCACCCGGGAGGGATGCATTGTGAACAGAATGTATATATGTGATGTATGTGTCCCTTTAACGGATGCATAGGGCTTTTAATGTTTCCTTTGTAGTCTTGTGCATGAATGCACGACTGGCTGCATTTTTGAATCATGCATCATGCCGACTGTCTGGGAATGTATCAACATCGTAGCGTCGATGTGATACATGACTGCAGTACTGGCGAATTACACACCAGAGCTGCAGTCCTTATCATGACAATAACGGGCACAACCCATTAAAGCATTATGTGGCCCTTAAAGGCTGAAAGCCTCCTCAGATATTTCACACCGATGGAGGCGGAGACTACACAAATCGTATGTCATGATGGTGACATGGCACATTATGCACCATGAAAACATGAATTATTCCAATTGTCAAGGGACAGTCTGTGTATAAGGTCTGGTTACCACTGATTTTATATTCTTAGCCTTCCGACAGGTTAACACTACCATTAGTAAGGGGATCTCTGAGGACTATAGGGCTATAACTGAACGCAACCTGTTCCCGTGATAAATACGAGTTTTCTGGCACGTACATGCAGATCATATCAGAAGTAGGCTTTGATCGTTGAACACAGCTTGTTGTTGGAACATACTGGTGGGCGGGAGTTTGGTACCTGCCTAAATCTCATGAGTTCACCTTTGTGGAAGTTGGTTCAAGTTGGTTCAATGTATCTGCCATTAATTCATAGCAGCAAGATACTGATGTAGTCATGCCCCCTTAATGCAAAGAAGTTGTGATGCCCTCTAATTACCTACAGTCTTGACCATTTTGAACTGAAGGGACGATAAATACATCAGACCAACCTCTTGGGGCTCACATTGATAGTCTTCTGTACCCCTAGACATATACCAATATTATCCTGGCGCTAATCTAGGGTTATTGGCACAGGATGTTGTGGTTGGGGCTTACAGACCAGATCATCCCTAAGACTAAAAATAGGCCTGCAACATGAGTAACTCCTTACTGCTCATTGCCTGCTCAATGGCTGCCCATTGGTAAGGCAATGGTGAATTGGTTAGTACATACACTACCTTATGTTCTCCATACTGACGTTACTTCTCAATCTACGATATTCATCACGAGTTTGCATAATGAAAACCACCATATTATTTTTTTTAATATTGATATCTAGGTCTATAGCTGACATGGGTGAAGAAACCCTACACGTAGTGTATAGCGTATTAGTAGGATTTACCACAGCAAAACAAAAAGAAAATGGAAGCAGATTGCCTGGAAATGAATGGGTATTGTAATCCTTCCTCGACAGTGAACCGCTGAGAGAATGTGTTTAATCATATGTTTGATTTATTTCTGGCATATTTAGATCCAACACTGAATACATATATCAGTCTGCTTAGATCTGCGCGTCATCGACAAAGCCTACAGTATACAGAGAAAAGAAACAGCGCCAAAAGGGAGTCCAGGTTTCCTCCTAAATGACTCCCTTCTTTAGGGGAGCACAGGCTGCCTAGGAGTCACAAAGCTCACTGACTTCCATAAGGGAGTCACATAAGGACCTGAGCTCCCTTCGAGAGGAGAGTCATTCTGGAGGCAACCTGGACTCCCTTTTGACACTGTTTTCTCAGTGTACCAAGTCTTTTTCACGGGAAATACAAAGCTATATAAGCAAGACCTCCACACATAGCATAGAGGTATCAGCATAGACTATATCTGCTGATGCAACCTGAAACACACATTTCTTTCAGCTTTATCTATGTCCATGTGACCTTGGGAGCCGATCGATGTCACCCAGATAGTGACATGTTCAGCAACAGGAGCAGAGGCAGGGTAGGTAGACCTTCAGGCGTGCCAAGGCCAGCTTCTGCATGACATTTACTGTACTCAAGCAGCCGCTTATAGTATTTCAGTTTCCTATGCTCAGCCCTGACTCTTGATTTCCGTGGCTGAAGGGGGAGAAACCCTCCAATTTCTTTGATACTATAATATTTTCTCTGTTCCCTCCCTGTCCCTAATATCGTACACAGGTATTTAAAGTCGGAGTTTCGTACGAGAATTTTTTCTATATTAGGGTTCTGCTGATTTATATTTGTTGGTTCTTACTTTCCAACTTCTTAACATTTGTATTAGCCCCCTAGTCAATACTAGGGTTTATCGTTACCAAAGTACATGCAAATGCATGTAGGAAGATTATAAAGGAGACAGAGAAAGAGATAAAAGAGAAAGTGAAACAGTCGAGAAAGAGGAATGGCAGATATACTAGAAGGAGAAAGAAGAAGAAAAGGACAGGTAACACAGAAGACCGAAGGGGGTAGCATGAGAATGACAGCAGCAAAGCATGTGGAGAAAAATATAAGTTGGTCTATTCCACATGTTCTAAGCCACTGCTAAATGGCAGCAGGTGTTTCTTCATATGACAGAGCGTCTGATGCCAACAACAGTATTTGAGGCTGCTTGGCTCTGCCCAACAAAAGAGGATCTCGCTTCATTTACCCACATGTCCACAAATTTATTCTGCAGACAGCTGTGTGGCCTCTATCAGAAAGATATCTTGGATATATCTAATTAATAACTTTATTTTCTGCCTAGTGTGTTCCCCTTAACAGCCTTCATCTTGGCTGGTACATACGCCAACTCAGCAGAAGCACTCATTGTGTACAGCCGGTGTATGCTGATAGGAACCTTACCTCCACCTGGTACCTCTTCATGTCATACCTTTAGTATTACCTGCAGTACAAAGACAGACTTGCTCCTGCTCCCCTGCCTTAGCTTAAGTTGCTCCCCTGTTCTAGTCTGAGCTGCCCCCTGCCTTAGTCTGAGCTGCTCCCCTGTCCTAGTCTGAGCTGCTCCCCTGTCCTAGTCTGAGCTGCTCCCCTGCCTTAGTCTGAGCTGCTCCCCTGTCCTAGTCTGAGCTGCTCCCCTGTCCTAGTCTGAGCTGCTCCCCTGTCCTAGTCTGAGCTGCTCCCCTGTCCTAGTCTGAGCTGCTCCTCTGCCTTAGTCTGAGCTGCTCCCCTGTCCTTGTCTAAGCTGCTCCCCTGCCTTAGTCTGAGCTGCTCCCCTGTCCTAGTCTGAGCTGCTCCCCTGTCCAGTCTGAGCTGCTCCCCTGTCCTAGTCTGACTTGCTCCTCTGCCTTAGTCTGAGCTACTCCCCTGCCTTAGTCTGAGCTGCTCCCCTTTCCTAGTCTGAGCTGCTCCCCTGTCTTAGTCTGAGCTGCTCCTCTGCCTTAGTTTGAGTTGCTCTCCTGCCTTAGTCTGAGCTGCTCTCCTGCCTTTGCCCGAGCTGCTCTCCTGCTATAGTCTGGGTTGCTCTCCTGCCTTAGTCTGAACTTCTTCCCTGCCCCAGTCTGAGCTGCTCTTCTGCCTAAGTACGAGCTGCTCCCCTACCTTAGCCTCCACTGCTCTCCTGCATTAGTCAAGTGTCGTCACTAAACACAAAGAACCCCCTCCTTGTCCCCTCGGCGGTGACATCATTCGTGAATGCTCCCGGACTGCAGAGTAACATCGAGGGTAGCCGTATCCAATCTTCCAGGGTGGCATCGACACACGTGCGCTGCCATTCCTGGTGCACCATGCAGTTGCTAATAATCACATAATCTAACAAACTTCTATACCATGTTGCACAAACTTGTCCCAGCCTCCAGCACTGCCTGCCTCACCCCGCCCCCTACACGGGCCCCTCCTAGTGTCAACACGGCCATGTGGTACAGTGGGCTGTGAGTAGTAGACACAACAGCGGTTTGTGGGCGGTCCATTTATTGTACCACTGGAACAGGTACGTACCCATCCATGGAATTAACTCTTTGAGGGGCACATGGTGCTTTAATGTATCATTATTGATTAATACTGACTATAGATTGATTTATACGGCCTTTGTTGTCATGATGTGTCAATGCAGCCCTGGTGAGTAACTCGCCAGTGCTGCATTCAAGCATAATGCCCCATCCCAAGGGGTTGATACACCCTTGGAATATGATCATGGTCTTCATACGTGCGCCATGACTCCCAAGGTCCTAACACTAGCGCTAGCGCTATGTGACCATTAAAGGCTTTACACTTTCCGTACGAGCACATTGGCGTTGATGGAGAGCTCATATATATAATTATATGTGAATTTTTGTTTTCTTTAAAGAGCGGAGGATGGAGTTGTTTTGTTTTGGGGGGAGGGACGAAAGTATGCCTTAACTGAAATAGACAAACGGAGAAAATGAACAATTCCTACTGACTAGTGACAACTGATACACACCTGTAGTTAGCCTACTGACAACCATACTTATATAATCAAATGACATACCACAATAAGTAATACTGTACTGACCTGAGTTGTTGGTCATCTTACAGCAGACCTTAAAGGGGTCCTGAGACACGACAGGTTGTACCATGATGTAGTAGTATCCTGGGTACTTCATGCCGCCGCTCTCATACACGTACTGACAGTCTGAAAGCAAGTGGAAATAATACAGTTATTGCATCTATTGAGGGCAAAAGTACATCAAAATTAAGATAAGTTCAGGAGGCGTTCAGGATTCGTTTTAGGGGCTTGCGCACCACCCTGCAGGAATAAGCCTGGTGTGATCATCTATAGGATATAAGACCCGGTTTTACAAGAGGTTTACTGAGAGAGGTAGCTGAATGCTCTGAGTGAAAGGCAGCTGAGCCATCAGTGAGTGGCACTCTTTCCACTTTCACCCAATTTCAAATAGAAACAATAAAATAGCCACTATCTCCAATATTCCTGCTCTGTCTGTCATAATATAATCACACCCTCAGGCTCTGAATCGAGCCGGGGAATTGAGTCTTCTTGAATGCTGTCAACCTGTTTCAAGCTCACAGTAAAAGCAACCTACATGGATATAAAATAGCCATAGTCATAGCTGATCACTGGATAAAGATGAGCACTTTGCCCTATGCTATTTTCAGTAGAGGTCACATCCTAAAATCATAAGTCAAACATAAAACTATAACAGGGTATACTGCGATATACTGCTTCTGGACCTCTCTTCCCCACCACTACTAGTATACCCAAAATTCCACTGCGCGTGCGCACAGCTGCACGCCGGGAAGACTAATAAACTAACACGTCCCAGCGTCTGAACCTGCACTCGGTGACCCCTGAGGTCAGAGGTCACGCCCCCTGGTGGTGGCACGTGACGTTACGTCAACGCCTCGTCACTACGTCAGCTGATAGAGGGCTCCATCCGTCACAAGATGATAAGGGGTTAAGATTACCAGAAGTAAGCTTGAATATATTGATAGTTGCATCTTTTCAGAGATCATCTTACAAGTAATCTGTGGGCCGAAAAAAAAATGTTTTAGGTAACATGGCAGAAAAAAGGGCTATGGTGCAGGTAGGACGGATAGCAAATGAAGCAAATAATATTTATATAAAATGAACATTTACATTTTTCAAACTTCATGTCCGCTTGAGTGCATACTAATGGCAAACAATATTTTAAATCAATGATTCTGCTAGCTACAGCTACCAGAGGTACCTTAAATGCAAACTATGATATTTGAACCTGAGTGTCGTTGGTACATAATGTACCATTACTATTGATGGTACTTTTTCGTTGGGGTAATTGAGGAGGGGTTAGTTTAGGTTCCTGGGATACTGGCATCATGAAGATAACCTCCAAGCTAACAAAAATACGTTATTTTCTGTATACGAAATCCCACGTTTTAACGTTATACAACGTTTGGCCATGTCAGAGAAGGAGCCTCAGCGAAACGTTCTGAAACGTTGCATAACGTTTTGTGAACCCATCCCTTACCGTAACGCTGCAGGGATGTGTTAGGGTAAATTGGCAAAGGTATACCTTAACCCATCCCTGTAGCGTTACGTTATAGATCCTTAACTTTACATGAGGTGCAAGCCGAGTGCAGGTTGATGGTCTGGACTTGGATTGTTTATTGTGTCAGCAGTCTGGCACGAGGCCTTCTCAGGGGTACCTTTCTCATCTGAGAGTACAGTTTCCGACCCTACTTAAAGTTTTACTTCTGACCCTACTTTAGGTTTTACTTCGGACCGTATTTAAAGTCCAACTTCAAGTGTTTCAGGAAAAGTGGCAAATTAAATGAGCAGGGTCGTTTGGTGCGGGTTTGGGCTTTGGGGATGGGGGTAAGGGGAATATGTGAAGACTAATACTATACTCACAGAAAAGAAATAGAATCTCCCCACTACTCTAAAGTGACTCCCAATCATTGGGGGGTCTTAGAATAGGAGTCATTATAGAGTTATTATAGAGTCCTGCTAATGTTAGGGAGTCACTTTAGAGTCCTGGGGAGAGTTATCTCAGTGATCAAGTGATTCTCTGTAAATATGTGAAGACCTATAAATACTAGGTAAGTCATACCACATCAGCATTTACACATCACAATTTGTCCATTCATGTTATAGTACCTTGAGCGTGCATAAATAAAGTGTAACCAATTTAGCCTTCATGAATGAGTCACAGGTCTAAAGATAGGCAGCACATGTGGCCCTGCCCCCTTGTTAATTGGTATCTGCCTTCTTGGCAAGCTCAGCAAGTTGCTAAGTGTTGTAGATAGCAGGTATGTGCGTGTATATTGTGCTGCTTAGTGCGAGTCTATCAGACAACAAACAGCATAGGAGAGCTCTAATCCTGTAGGTTTCTATCTCTAGGGTGCCGGGGAAACCCTTCTTGATATACAATGTATATACCTGGTCCAGAAGTTGCAAGGTCAGCTATATATTATAACCTACATTGAATAGTAGGAGCAATCCTGATAGTAACTGGTGCTTATAGTGGAATCAAAATAGTTCATTCTGAAGGCATGCAACAAAAGCTAAATTTCTTAGGATTCCTCATCCTACCTAGAAATGCTTTTTATCCAGTCTTCGGAAAAATGCAGATCTTTAGGCAAAACGTTTATAAAGTGAGCTACATCTGTGTGATGGGTAAATTCTCGCCAATTGTTAAATACAACACTTGTTAAGGACCTATATTTGGATAGGTGTGGCCTATTATCACTCATAATGGTACACATCAGATCTCATAAAATAGTCATGGAACCATAATTATTTTACATGCACTGAGAATAAACGGGATCTTAAAGCGCCGTGCAATAAGGCCCGACTAAGGCCTCTTTTCGAAGACAACATATAAATAGATTAAAATGTTAAAATATCAATATAATGTTACGAGCTAGAAAGTTACATGTGGTAGATTAGTTCAGCTTCATACTTCCTTGGTATAACTGACATCTTACTGGCAGGTTACCTCTCACCGGTGGGCGCAGGTACATTTTTAGTATCAACACTGATCCAGTGTACATCACTACAGCCATCCCCTCCCTCCCTCCCTCCCTCCCTCCCTCCCTCCCTCCCTCCCTCCCTCCCTCCCTCCCTCCCTCCCTCCCTCCCTCCCTCCCTCCCTCTCTGAGCTGCTCCCCATCTCTAAGCTGTTCCCTCTTTCACTAAGCTATTACTCCACCGAGCTGCCAAATCTCTTCTGACTGCTCCCTCACTCACTGAGTCGTTTCTCAACCCCGAGCTGCTCCCCCTCTCTCAGCTGCTCCCTCACTCACTAAGCTGTTTCTCAACCCCGAGCTGCTCCCCCTCTCTCAGCTGCGCCCTCACTCACTGAGCGGTTTCTCAACCCTGAGCTGCCCCCTCTCTCACTGCGCCCTCCCTCACTGAGCTGTTTCTCAACCCCGAGCTGCTCCCCCTCTCTCAGTTGCGCCCTTTCTTACTAAGCTGTTTCTCAACCCCGAGCTACTCCCCCTCTCTCGGCTGCGCCCTCACTCACTGGGCGGTTTCTCAACCCTGAGCTGCCCCCTCTCTCACTGCGCCCTCCCTCACTGAGCTGTTTCTCAACCCCGAGCTGCTCCCCCTCTCTAAGATGCGCCCTTTGTCACTGAGCTGCCCCTCCACTTTCCTTGCTAACCACTTCTGACCTGCTCCCTCTCTCCCTCACTCGGCTGTTCAATATGATGGGCTGCTCCCATCCTTGAGCTGTCACTCTCCATGAGCTGCTCCTACTTCCACTCTCTGAGCTGCTCACTCTTTCCACGAGCAACTCACAGCTGCGTAAAATGTTAATTTCCGTATTATTCTTTAGCCAAATTCAACAACTCAGCAAGAGGGCATGTTGGACTACATGGTCTCTACCCTGGACCGCACCCTAGCAACAACCAGCTGTTTGATGTTTACCCCTCCTCTCCATGAGCTGCTCCCCCTACCTATACAGAAGTTGCTCACCTTGCCAAAACCCACCAGGAGAGCTCGGTTTTCTATATTCTCAGAAATAAACTAGTTTATCAGTTGCAGGACATGCAGGAAGCAGCCGTCTGTATGCATCAAATAAAAACAAACAACCTCCATTGCCACACCTGACCCGGGGGTGTAGGCTTTACACATATACAATATACACTGGGTAGGATTCGACACCGCCGCAGCCAGAAGGAAAGGATCCCTCCTAGATCCCCACCATGCCCAGCGATCCCTCAGTCGGCAACTTAGATACTGTTATCTGGCACAGGGGTTATCTGGTTTTATTTATTTCATCACCTATTTTCCCTCTCCTGTCACTATTATTTCAGGACATTCTATACTTCACTTGACCTCATATTCCCCACTGTCCATTCTATCTCCTCCAAAGATCCTTCTGCCTCTAGAGGGTTTTGAACATAGACATATGAATATAATTATATGAATATACAATATGCTAAGATTAATCTAAGAATCTGAGGCAGATGTAAAACATATCATATGTAACTAAACAACGGATAATTTATACAGGATTCTATAACACTTTCATTAAACCATTTTCAGGTCTGGGTTTACTACCTACTGATGTAGGTCTATATAGGCAAACCAGGAGAGGAACCACAGAATCACCTAAATGTATAAGTGTCTGCCATTGACCAGTCCACTACCAGTCTTTACCCCCTCATAAACGGTGCTCACCTGGGGGTCGGCCTCCACATGCCCTTCATGCTCCCCCATCTGACCCTCACAACCTCTAGGCACCCTCCACCAACTGCCTATCTTACTTCTGAGCCTGAGAAACTACTTGCCCCATTACTCTACAGGGTCTCCAGACAGGCAATCTTACATGTTATACATATATACATATATATGTTCTCAGGAATATGTAATCTCTGAAGGTCTAGAGAATAATGGAGAAGTGTACTTTGAATTAGAGGAGATGCTATCTGAATTTCTGAGCACTGGTAATTAAATGGAAACGCATATGTCAGCATTTGTTTGAATATTGCCAGATTCCATTCCAACAACATATAAGATTGCAGGATCTCATTATATCTTGATGACAATAATTATGACCTTTGGCTGTTAATCCATAGGTGAGAAGAGTTCTGAACTACATCAGGATATATAATATCGCCGTGGAAACGTTGTATACAGATGTATTGAAATCAGAATGATAGAGTTGAACTCTATATAGTATATATGTGCACCACAGACATATATCAGCAATAGTTTCTAACCTTATTAAATGAGAATCTGACCCTTTGAACCAAGGTTGATAACAATTAAGGGTTGTTGGGCACAAGTGTAAATATTACTATATACTTTTACCATTGCAAGGTCTTAATGTACATTCAGTACAACTCAGTGCACCCCTGCTACCTTTATGTTACAATGTGTAGGGGTTAACCCTATGTTTTAGGGTATTATGGGTACACAATGTCTAAACCCAAACAGGTAGAAGGGTATTTCCTTTGTTCCTTGTTTCAAGGGTTGCTGCATTTACAAAGACCCAGTTTCAAGTGCAAACCTCGTGTTTTTCATGCATTATATGTAGGCCATCGTAGTATGCTGGTCTCTTCTATAGGCTTAGTGAGTATAACACAATGTAAATAAGACATGTGATACGAGATAATGGTAAGACCCATCTAATAACAGGAACATTTCCTATACCTGTCATACACCGCCGCAAAGTGCACTTTTTAAGCTTTTCTCCTCAGCCGTAATTAACCTTAAGTGCCCTACCTACCCTTTCAGGATTATAAACTACACTTTTGTCTGCCTTTTAGGTGTGTTGTTTATGACCTATGACCAGATAACACATTTGGTTTCCATTTCCAGCAACTGCCCAGCAGACTTTACCTACAGAACAGCTGAGGTGTTAGGGGGTGTGCTCTATAATGATGCGTTGCCATTAATCAAATAATGCTGAAGCGTAGAAGCTCAGAAATGAAAATATTGGGAAGTAGGGCGGCTGCATGATGTGCATGTATATCAACCAGCCAATGTTAAAACCCTCTTCATAAATCAAGGCAGCACAGCAAGGAATAATCCCTTCATGGTGGAATCCACCTACGGCCCCCTGAATACCTACCCAAGATGGTAACTATCAAACCTAAAACTTTAAGGGCCGCATAGTGCTATATTATTTCGTGTCCTTTATTGTCATGGTGATTCTACTCGTCAGGGATGAATTCAAGGATCATGCCGACCCTTTGGGAGTATATCCTGGAGTGTTACTATCAAGCCCGTAGGGTCAACATGATGCTTGAATGCAGCGCTAGTGAGTTCCTTACCAGGGCTGTGCAGCATTGAATTTGTTCATGATTATGCCGACTACGGACATTAAGTGACCCTTAATGGTTAGCACCCAACTTCCCACAGCATAGTGATTGTTTGTTCACCTCCATTATGACTCTACCCCGACCCTCCTTTTTGAATTCCTGGACGGACCCCGGGCCTCTCGAACCCTTAACCATGACCCTCATCTACCAGAACCCCTCTCAGGTGAATCTCCTTCAAAGCTTTTTCGGTCAAACACTTCCGGACAATACTGAGCGGTTATTACATTTTCAGATGTAACAGAGACATACTAATACACTTTGCAAATCCCAACAATGTGCCTAAAATGTAAAATTCACTAATATACTCCCGAACTGGTGAAATACTATTCTGCCGTTTGAATTTTGCTATACACTTTCGAACAATTACCATTGTTAATAACGACAATGAGTGATTACCAAAGGCAAATCCATCATCAACATGATCAATTAGCCTCTTTTTAACACTAGTTCTGAGCCCAGAGACAGACTCTAGATCTCGGACCACCAAAACGAGACTACGGTGAAAACGACCATACAGTAAATCTATAGGCATTTCAGACATTGTGGCCTCTGATTGGTTTATATTAGTAAATGGGAATTAGGGCAAGCTTTGATATTATGCATTTATAAAATCTGTGATTTGTTCTGATATGGGAAATAGAAATTAGCAAGCACTACCCAATGTCAGAGTAGGCTAAAAGAAATTGTGGAAAAAAGATGGAAATTGTTAGTTCTGCAGCAAAAAGCAAAAACCAAGATGGATTCTGAGGTGAGTGCCTTCACAGGTCAATAAAAAAAGACTGGATTGGTAAAAGAGGGCATTTTCTGGTCTCATAATGAATAACTAACATGGCTCTAAAGTATTAGGATAATTTTGATGAGATTGAATAACCTTTGACCACTTTTAGGGCATTGTTATTGTACATTAAGTTATAGTGAAACATGTTTTGGTGGTCCGAGACCTCTAGCTGCTGTAAGCAGCTCTCAATAGCTCGTCTGGCGGCCACCAGGGGAGCCTTGTCTGGGGTCATGACCCCTATTGATCCTCCAGGTGGTGCCCCCTAGTGGCCAAGGCGCACAACATGGGGATCCAAGTGGGGGGGGGGGGGGCTGGGTGTGGCTGTTGGTTGATGGTGGGGAGGGGGGGGGGGGGTAAGGAGGGTGAGGGATCAGAGGTGGGGTCGGGGAGGATGTAAGGAGGTCAGAGAGTTGTACCACTCTTGACCTGCCTTCTGTAAGGCCAAGCTATGTGTTTCAGGAAAGTTAGGTTGATAGAGGAAAACAGCTTTCTTCTAACCTCGTTTCTTGAGTTTGAGTTGAGAATTCATTCATTTAGACTGTATCATGAAGCTGTTATGCCGAGCTCTGATATGTGGTAAATATTTTACCTATGTTTCTGCGGCTCATAGAGCTATTTGAATGTAGGAGCCTTGAAATGTAGTGAAATGAGGTGTTTTATGTTCCACAGGTATTATACATGTTCCAGATCAAAGAAGCTACTTCTTTTGGTTTTCAAACCGTATTTCCTAAATTGCAACGGTGCTGATAGTGATACATGTTATCCGAGTTAATCTCGCTGCTGTAGGTCCCTTGGTGTGCGGGCCATTACCTGGACTAGGACCGGCGAGATAAGCACTGATAACAGCTACAATGATGGATACTGTTGCCATGACGGATCCCCCTAAGAACTACTGATTTGATACCAGAGAAAATGTCTCCTTGGTCAAAAAGTTATCCAGCTCTTGGATCCGACTACTGAACTGACTCCACCTATTCAGATTCAGATTATTTATTGCACTGCTAGTCCCACAGGACTTTTTTCAGCGCACACATAGCTGAACTTACAATTGAGAGATCAAACTACGGTGCTCTTAAGACTATCCTTGCTCGATGATAGCGCAGCCAATGAATGGGTGCTATTAATATAAGCTAGAATCTGACAGATGGAAGTAGATTAAATTGAGATATAGCGTTCACACACATATTTATATAAGGGTTCATACATCCAGAGAGACCATGACGGCGGAGGGAGCCGAGTCAAGTCAGATGAATATCCTAGGCATTTTGTTAATGGCTGTTTTGAACTTTCGAAGTGTGGTTAGTTTCTGAGTGTCCTTGTCTAATTTATCCCATAGTTTAACGTCCCTGTAATATGGTGATTTCTCGTAGAAACTCGTTTTGGCCCTTCGCTGGGCAAATTTAATCTTTAGGTCGCCCCTAGTTCTGACTCTCCTCTGCTCCAGGGCTTCGCCGTTATGTGCTTTCTTCCACATGATACAAATCAAACTATGCTTGCGCTTCTTATCAAGTGTTTCAATTTTACAAGTTTTATGTAGATTCTCCACACTAACCTCTCTAACTCCTACCCCTTGGCAGATACGTAATGCTCTATTTTGCATACGTTGTATCTTAGTTAACTCAGCCAGATGGGCTCCGCCGAGGTAGAACGAACAATAGTCAGTAGATGGCAGCATCATGACTTTATAAACAGTGAGGCACACATCAGCATTGGAGGTTTTCCGTAATTGGCGCAACTTATACAATTTATTCCCAAAGCATTTTTTAGTTTTATTTACATGTGGTGTTAGGCTTAACTTACTGTCTAGCTCAACACCCAGGTATGGGTATGATGCACACGACGGCAAGGTCACATTGTTCAATCGCATTTTTGGCTCACCCAGACCACTCAACTTATTTCCAGAACCAAAATACATGCACATGCTCTTTGATGTGTTGATGGTCATGAAGTTTTCATTACACCAAGCACCAACCCTATCCAAGTCATCTTGCAGGAGCCTGTCAGCTTCCGCACGATCAGAATGGCATGTAAAGAGGACTATATCGTCAGCGTACATGACATATTTACTGTTAATAATACAATTAGAGAGGTCATTTATAAAAAGAACAAACAGGAGCGGGCCTAGGGTGGACCCTTGGGGTACCCCAAAGCGGACATCTGATAGTACCGACTTGCTTCCGTTAGCTATTGTACAGTGCGAGCGGTGAGCCAGGTACTCCATGAGCCATTTTTTCAACTTCCTGTGGATATTCAGATTACAAATTTTTCCAATAAGTGTTGGGTGATGGACACAATCGAACGCCTTGCAATAATCAATGAAGCAGGCAGCAGTGACCTTGCCGTCGTCTCGATTCTCATATAGACTCTTTAACACACTGAACACAGCATCACTAGTGCCTCGACCAGGACGAAAGCCATATTGTTGCGGGCTGAGTATGTTTTCCCTCTCAAGGTGTTCAGACAATACCTTATGTATAATTTTCTCTAAAAGCTTCCCTGGTAAGGGAAGCAGTGTTATCGGACGCCAGTTCTTAATGCTATTTAAGTTGCCCTTTTTAGGTATTGGCACTAGGGTGCCACTCGACCAAGACACAGGGAAGATGCCCTCGTTAACTGAGTTTCTAAAGATGCAGCAGAGCTTCTTATGCATAAACAAAAGTGCGTCTTTCAATACCTTACTATTAATCCCATTAAGGCCACACGACTTGTCAATGTTGATCTTTTTTATAAGAGACAGCACCTCATCCTCATCAATAAGTGCAGCCAGATCAAGTTCCTCATCGTCATCAGCTAGAATAGGATCAGTATGTTGCAGTTGCTGTGCGCCAGGGAATTTTGAATATAAATTTTGACCAATGGTAGCGAAATAATTATTTATGTAATCAGCAGTCTTATTGATAGGGATTACCTCTCCAGTTAGCTCATCAACCAATTGTATTATAAGATTTTTGGTTATAGGATTGACCAGGGCATTAATTTCTCGCCAAAATTTATTTGGGTCGCCAGCCGCGCGCTCTAGTACAGTCATGACATAGTTGCTTTGACCGTTCTCTAGCTGACGCTGGATCCTGTTCTTAACTCTGTTGATGCTTTTGAGGAGAGCCCTATTGTTGGTAGCCTTCATTTCTCTGATCATGTCATGCCGGTCATTGATTAGCTCAACAGTCTCCGGGCTAACCCAGGGTTCAGACACCTTCTTGACTGTGACTGTCCTAATAGGGCAATAAATATCTAAATAAGCAATGAGGGCATTATAGATAAAGAGCCACTGCTCTTCAGGGTTAGTAGTATTATGGAACTCATTCCAGTTTAACACAGACAAGTACTCTAACATATCATCGCGATCATACCTTTTATAGGAACGACCCGTGAAAGTTACAGGAGTATTGACTGTACGTTCTTGCTTACGGTTGACATAAATAGCGTAGTGGTCCGCAATCAGGCAACAAAGTACTCCGCTACTACTGACAACATCACAATCAGTCAGGATATTGTCAATGCATGTCCCCCCATTGTCAGTTTCATTAGGTCTCGTTATATCCTCTATCAGCCTCCTAACCCCATTCTCCCTACATAAGTCAAACAAGCATTTCGCAGGATAACAATTGCGGTCACGTGTATTGGAATTGAAATCTCCCACCACCCATAACTCATGTCTATCCCTGTCAATATTACCTATTACCGCACCCAGGCTTGTATAGAAAGTGTCCACATCAGTATTGGGTGGGCGGTAAACATTTAAAATAATAAAATTCTTATAGGTGGGTTTCTCAACCATAAGGGCTTGCACTTCAATACAATGTTCCATTAATTGTAAATCATGTCGTATAGTGCAGTAAGGACTAAACTGCTCGTCTACATAGGAGAGGAGACCACCACCAGTGCGTACAGTTCTGTCATGTCGAAATATACATTTATTCTGCCAGAACAAAAAGGCATCATCGGGACTGTCCGCCCAGCTTTCACACAAACACAAAAAATGACAATCTAAACTAATCTTGATATCAAGTAGTTTCTTCTTACTTAGGCTACGAACGTTGCAGCTAATTATTTTCACACCTTTTAAGCTATTAAGTTGCCGCTGTGTATGGGCCAGGACAGCTTGACGTTCATCCTGATTTACCATATTAGTTATAGTGACGGGGGGGGGGGGGGGATAGTGCTACTGCGAGTTGCAGTACCAGAAGTAGCACAGAAGCAGCAACGGAGGGAGTTATCTCACCTAAGTTGATGCCCCAGATAAGGGGGGTGGATTGGGGGGGTTGGCAAGAAGACTCCAAAAAGTAGGGCAAGGGCTCCGCAGACCTCGCAGACTCATGGGATCTTGTGACTAACAAGTATGCCATTAAGTATGGGTGTTCAAAATAAGCAAATATAAACAGAAAAATATTATTTAACCAGATCAGCGGTTGATGGGTGTTCATATGAGCAGCTGTAATAGCCAAGGGCAGCCCAGTAGGTTGCTGTTCTGCTTGGAAGGCAATCCTGTATATGGCAGTCACTGTGTATTTGAACAGTTCAAATTGCTTCTGACGGATGTGGGGTTGTACTGGTATAACCCTAGCCAGGGTCGACTGTTAGTATCATAATGGTTTGATCCTACCTTAATGCACACGGGCTGATCATAGGGTTCATTTCTCAACCAGGCGGTTGTAATTCGGAGTGAGAGCAGAAGGTGGACATGTGAGCGACTGGACATCGGAGAGGCACTGGGCGAGTAGTTGATGGCGGGAACTCGTCAACACACTGGTAGCTATAGTAACGAAGCAGCGAGGTGTCAGCTGAGTAGTTATGGAAGATGCCTAGAAAGGCATTGGTATTCATGAATCAGAGTCAAGTAACAGTGATGTCATGACATGAGTGACGTACAAAGACCAGGATGCCATAATGAGTCAGCATTCATATTGATACGATTTGCTTGTGGCCAGTATAAGTAAGTGAAGTACATTATTGTGGGAAATAACACTGTTAACTGAGTAATGTGATTAGAGAAAAGAGAGTCATACCGTCAGCATGTCAGTACTAGTGGCAGTAGTGACCACCGTTGGGGTGCACAATCAGTTTGTGGATTGTCGTACAGATAATAACAATAAAGGCGCACCGGAGGTTATCGGTGTTTGAGTTTCCCCAATCACCTGCCAAGTCATGAGGCTGTATTACTACTGACCTGGGTCGCATCTTGACGTACAGTGGTGAGTTCCGTGTAGGAAGGCATGTCACTACTGTTGGTGTAAGTCTGAGAAATTGGTACAAACTGTGCTACTTCTATATCCTATATCATGTATATGCATGGAGCACGTACACAGAGACCCGACCCGAACCGAACCGAACCGAACCGAACTGACCCGAACCAAACCAAACCAAACCAAACCGACCCGACCCGATCTGATGGGTGGCCATACTTATTGGAATAGTTGGAAGCAGTTGATCCTGTACTAAAGCAATCATTACAGTCATAGGCTGTATGGCCGCAATAATTGGCTGAGACCCTCACCTTAACACACATTACACCAGCAAACCCACTAAAATAATGCTAATGACCAACCCCTGAATACTACTGCATACTCTTGCAGCTGAAACTCAGTGCAGGTTCTTCTCTCTCTGTCGCATGACAGTGTGCATTTGTAAGCAACACGAGGTTCACCATACAAGATCTGTGTTTATGTTTATATTTGGCATCTACATTTTCTCGAGTCAACTGATGATACATGAGAATAAATATATGAAAAACGCCCTATAATTTCTGTCCTGGACCCCTAAGGGTTAACTATGGCCTAGTCGGCCTGCTGGTTACCTGAAACACAGATCTTCTATTAGGGCTTGTAAGTCCTACCCTATGTGCGTGATCCCTTAAACGGTAGGGATTAGCGATCACCTGGGAATGGGTTTGGGTGACGGGCATCTCATCTCGCCATTTACACCTGAGATTAAACCCCGATTGATTAATTATGGAGTGGTGGCTTCAGCTGACCCACAGGGATAGGGGTTCTGTTCCTTCATGTATTATTAATTTGACGCGCTGGGATTGAAACTGATACAGGTGAAGGTCCATTACCCCCACTTCTTCTACATCCCTGATTCCCCATAAGCTTGACACATACCATAACTTCTAGCCATTATAATGGTTTGTAAACAAATCATTTGCAAATAGGTAGAAACTAAAAGAAGAAACAGTTTAGACCTGTTAATTTGATTACATGTACATGTTATTATGAAGCTGATATTTGAAACAGCGTCTATAGTAAAGAAATGTTCACAGAATTTAGACCCTTCTGTTAGACCCAGATCCAGAAATTTTAGGGATCCATAACCTTGCCCCTGCCCCTGCCACTTGGGACTTTTGGATCCGCCCCGACCCCCTTCGTTGATCTTATGGTCAACCAGACAATAGAGCCCCGAGCCAGGGCCGCCCTGAGCCACCCTACCCCTACCCCTCCCCTAACTCTTCTCTGCAATCCAAGGCCCAATGTGGCCCAATACTACATGACAGCAAACACTCGGTCCGTATGGGTTAATTACCAGATCAGCACGCAGTCTCTTTAGCAGCACGCCCCCTCCATTCACTTTCACAGCACTTTACCAGCCCAGGACCCCAACTCCCACGTGACCACCAATAACCAATCACATCACACGCAGCGCGCCAAGGTCAAAAGGTCAACAGACACCCGTCCCAAGGTGCAATGCGCGCGCATGCGCCTCACGCCCACGGGCTGTGCGCTCCAAGCCGATCCCTGTGGTGTGGATACGGTATCAGTACTGAGGGAATCTCAGGTAGGAGATTGACGTGGGATGGTGTGAAATGCAAATGGCGACATGGACACGAGGGATGAAGCAAAGGGCATCGATTTGTTGTCCTAAATAAACATTGAAGACTGTGTGTGCCCGAGGGGGTGAGTATTTAGGTGTTGCTCTCTGTGGTGGGTCTGGGTGGGTCTATCAGATCTAAGAGTGGGGGTTACTTTAAAGACTTCCCGCCAGAGGGCCTACCTGCGGGCATATGGTGCCTCTGTATGGCGAAGAAGTTCGGTTTGACAGTTTGTCTGTACTCAAGAGTTGAGATGTAAACGATTTCCAATTATCTTTTTTAATTGAAGGTAGATCTTCTAAAGTGTGGTTGCCATTGTATACCCTTTGGATCGATTGGTGGTGGTTCCAAAATCGACGGATGCACGTGGTGTATTATTATACCATTATTCTTGGCGGAAACGATAGAGCTCCAGAGCATCCACAAGGTTTGGGGTTTTGTGTCAGCTCTTCAACCTCTAGCCAGGAAGAATCTGCGCAAAGTCAGATCAAATTGCAGCAAGATACTTCTGGCTGAATTAACCCACCAGTGCGAGGTGTTTGTGCGCTAAAGTTCAAAATAGAAACAATAAACAAAGAGAGCTGAACAGAATCCGTATATGGAGGACACCTTCATTTCAAATTGCTTCAAATTCAAATGACAAATGTTCACGTTTAGCTATAATTCCATTCCATTATGCATCGAATTGTACAACCTTTGGTAGTTCACCAACTCTATCGCCACGCAAACCCTATCCCTTCTACAAGTCAATCCAATAGAGTAGAGATGGGATGAGATCATCTGTAAATGCATGGCCACTCAACACCTGCCTCGGCACTGAGTGAGTAAATACCGCTAAGTGCCTGAGAACAACAGCAGAATTAAGTACCTTCAGGCCCAGATGAAGGCTATCCAGTTGCCGTTTAATGGACGAGCAGCTCCCCGTACCAACCCGTAGCCCTCCCGTACCCACCCCTGAATTAACCAATGTATAAACTCCCTACTCACTCTGCCCACCATCATGCCAAAACAAACCAATCAAATCGCAGCTTACAGAGTCCCGCCACTTTAGCTCAACATGGCCGCTGGTTAGCAGACGACATTTGGAAAACACCCGTGGGGGCTGATCTGAAGGGGCAGATCAAGCAGGGAGATGGGGGCCATCCAGCAAATAGATCCCTATAGGCCTATATGGGCCAAAAATAGCCATGGGGGAGGAGGAGGGGGGGGGGGTCAAGAGGAAGCTGAAAGGGAGTGAATACAATTTGGACCGTTTAAGGATTTTTCACGAATAAGCCCTATAATTTAAATTGAGTATAATTATCATTTTGACCATATCAGTTCACTCTATCCTTTACAAGTATTGCTGGAGCACAAAGCTATATCTATACTTATTTTCTTAATCCATACATACTCATAAAACAGAAATATCGTTGCAGGATAAGGAGAACAAATAATAATCTTCACAGAGAACAGTATAGTGACTGCAGAGGGGTTTTCTGCGACCTGGCGACCTGGGTTGTTTTCCAGGCGACTTTTCGACCTGTCAGATGCAATGATTTAAGCGACCTAGTGACTTTTGGACAAATTTGGCTATAGTAAAAATAGTCTAAAAATGCGACTTTTCGACTTTAGGCCCTTAATTTCGGCGACTTTCCGACCTGAGGGGGGGACCCCTCTACACCCCCAGTATAGCCAACTCAGCACTTAAATGCTCTGCAATATCCACTTCAGAACCACTCAAAATGCACTCCCAGAACTCTCACCCCCTGCCTGAGTTCCCCCACCGGTTCCGGGTGGCCCCCGTGGCCCCTGGCATACCTGACAATCGTCTCCTCAGTGCCGCAGATAAGTTCTGGGTGTCGTTTTACGACAACCAATGTGGTTCCGGTGTCGGATGACGACAGCCGCAAATCGGTCTCTCTTCATTTTTCTTTCCTTCATTTTCCATTTTTCTCGTTGAGATTCCTTGTTAGCAGGTTGGCACGCTGGACTGGCAACAATGTTGGGTATCGTCTGACGCGCTCCACATAGCTTGCATGATTTCCCGGCATTTCCCAGATACCAGACGTGAACATGCATATTTATAAATGGGGGATGGGGACGGGCACTTGTTGACGGCCTTAGGTGTATCACATCAACATACTATAGTATTTACTTATTTCAAACGCTGTAACATTATTACTGTTAAACACAGGTGGATCGCACCAATATATATATTTATGCGCTTTCCTGTTATCCATTAGTACAGTTTAACTCACTTTTTCTTTATTGAAGACCAAAGACTTTCCCCAAAGTCTTGATCTACCCGATTAAAACAAAATGATTTAGAATAGAAAGTAACATTAACCTATAGGTCCGCCCCTATTTATATCATAGTGAAACAAATCCCATCTAGCTAGCGGTTGATCTAGTGTGATAACGTTTTAAATCCTGAATTTCTGAAAGGCTTGGTTAAAATTAAGCAAGCCTGACGGACGTACGGGATGTGTGGGGATGCCACAGATCCAGGTGCATCCATTTTAAAATACTGGAAATGCAGTCTACCTGTAATACAGTGCCACATGCATGATCGACCATAATCCATGAGCTTCCAAAAGAGGAAGTATAAGGAATGGACCTATTCTATATATTCAACAGTTCAAATTGACTTGTCATCATAATTCAGCATTTTCTACGGTCTGTATAGCGTATATGGCAAAACTGCCTGGAATTTCCGCCAATTAGACGACAGGATACAGTTCATGGCACAGGCCTACATGACAATGGGCAATTGCGATATCAGTATCTGGTTTGGGGAAAAAAGAATAGACCAAACAATTCTACGACTATAGGCCTAATTGGCTACTCAGGAATGTTAAGGTTAGTTAAACATGTGACATCCCCCAGTACAGCTCACATGACGCTGATCTAACAGACCGGTCAGGGAACACAGGGGCATGTGGTGAACCGACAGGGTGGGGCTACAACGTGGGGGATATGGGGATGGTGGCTAGGTTGGGTTGGGTTGGATTGGGGTAAGGCATTTAGGCAGGATCGGGGGTATGGGATCTTTCACGCTGGAGGGCAATGAGTGCTGGCTGTTTCACATTATTAGTTGGGGAGCCAGTCTTGGAGCCTGGGGAAGAGCTGACATGGAAACCAATACTTGGTATGAGTAGTCTACTAAGGTAATTTAAGGCTGCTGATTCCATTTATGCTATTTTTGAAATGATATCTAGGTCGGAACAAGGTCAAAAACAAGGTCAAAGGTCACGATCAGAGAGTTATTCATCTTAGGGGCCATCCATTAGTTACGTACATACATTTTTGCCAAAAATTGACCCCCCACCCATGCATTTGGACTACCCCCACCCCCATTTGTATATATACTCATTTCACTTTGACCCCCTCCCCCTTGACCAAATGAAGGGAAGTCATAGCATAAACTAAGAAGCATTATCTAACTTTTAAGCATTTGTCTTTAGCTACTATTGGGGAGGGGGAGAGTTTCTCATAACTGTAGGTCCCCCTCCACCACTGATAAGCTTATGAATATAAATCTTGAATCCCCCTAGAAAAAGAATCAAAAATCAAACCTCACCCCCCAGTAAGTTTTGGAATTGAGCAGCCCTACTTCCTCCATCCGCATATTGCAAGTCGCTGTTGCAAGTTGCTGGGTCTCTCTCCCCAGAGTAAACTATATGTGTTGTCTCCCAGCTAGAAAAATACTATAGTATGTGCTATAGTTTACTATAGTAAACTAGGGTAAACTACAGTTTACTATAGTATATTATAGTTTACTATAGTACGGTCGGGCATCCTGCACTGTAGTTTACTATAGTATACTATTGTATACTGTAGTTCTTCTTGAAACTCCCTCAAATGGCGTTTTACTATATCATTTGGTACTACAGTTTACTGTAGTAAACTAAAGTACACTATAGTATTGTTGGCACACAGTGGCACTCTAGCAAACTATAGTATTTTTTTTACTACAGTTTACTGTAGTTTACTCTATACTATGGTAAACTAACGTATTTTTACCCTAGTTTACTCTAGTTAACTATAGTATACTATAGTAGTCCCCACACGCTTTGAGACTATAGTAAACTATAATAATCTTAAGTATAATATACAATAGTTTACTATATTTTACTATAGTTTACTAAATTATCTCCGAATACCTTGACACTATAGTAAACTGTCGTATATTCTACTATAGTTTACTATGGTATTTCCCGCACACTTTAACACTATAGTAAATTGGAGTATATTTTACTTTAGTTTACTGTATAGTATGTCCCACACACCTTGGCCATATAGTTTTTTTACTATAATATGTAATAGTTTACTATAATCCTTTTACTATAGTTTACTAAAGTATCTCCGAATACCTTGACACTATACATGTAGTAAACTATAGTATATTTTACTGTAGTTTACTATAGTATTTCCCGCACACTTTGACACTATAGTACACTATACAATTCAAAAGAAAAACGTTTTATTGCATCTCACATTGTGTCCTAAGTTAGGGAGATATATACCTGTCAGTGTCATGTCAGTGTTGTAAACTTTCTTGATTCGGGCCATAAACATATTCTTGCCTTTAGGAAAATGTACATTTTTCATATCATTAGGACCTACTCAATGTACACTCTGTTACCAAAGTATAATATTTGACCCTTGGGTGTCTTTAACATTGCATTGTTTAAATCCCCTTTAAAACACATCCAATAAAGTTACTATAGTTTACTATAGTAATTCCCGCACACTTTGCCACTATACTTGAATTGCTTATAATTTTCACAGAAGAAAAAGAAAAATATGCCCAAAATGGCAACAAAGTAAGGAACAAGATTCTAATATCATTGACAACGATTTTATGATAATAATAAATCTATCATTTTAGTAAGGTAACCCCCCCCCCCCTTATTTTCACACCTCCCCCACCTGCCACACATCCCACACAGACCCATGAAACAATAGACCCCTAAGACAATAGCCATGCCCCATACAGCAAGCCTTAGTCAGAGGTGTTAGATAAGGGTTATTTTTAAACAGTGTGACCAGTATACCACAAGGCAGCAGACTGACAACATGTGCATATGGTTTCCCACAAGTAAGTATACCCAAGGTATTATATGAAGTATATAGGAAAAGTATATTTACTATCTATTTACATGTACTATGATATGGCTGAAAATAAGAATAACACTAAATTAAAGCTTTACAGATTCATGAATGATGTAATATTATAATTGGTTGGAATATGTATACAGATATAAAATAATTATCCAGTAGATTATCAATATAACATTTCACCTGCAACTCATGGTTGGTCAAAATAAACCTCATTAATGGATTCTATGGTTATTTTTACATCTAGACATGTATTGTTTGTTTTGATTATAGATTAAAAAAAAAAGTTTATTTACAAGTTCACATGTTTTTTCCAGGTAGTCAAGGGGGTACAGGGCCGGGAGGAGCGTCCAGGGGCCGGGATGGACGTCCAGGGGGCCGGGAGGGACGCCCAGGGGGCCGGGAGGAGCATTTAGGGGGCCGGGAGGAGCATTTAGGGGGCCGGGAGGAGGATCCAGATGATACCACCAGATTTCAAAGGATGTTCATATCCCACAATGATGAAATAATAATGAATAAAGATAAATAAAATATGGTGCCCGACCCCAAATCTGTTTATTATAGTATATTACAGTATACTGTAATATACCACAGCCAATACTGTTGTTTACTGTAGTAAATTTACTGTAGTGAATATGTCAGTAAACTATAGTATATTGTAGTATACCACAGTAATAAATACTATGGTATACTATAGCAGATACTGTAGTAGACGAAAACACTATAGTAAATTTACTATAATATAACATAGTAAATACTATAGTAAATTATAGAATATTGTAGTATACCACAGTAAATACTGTAGTTTACTCTAGTAAATATACTATGGTAAACTATAGTGGATACTATAGTGGACGAAAACACTATAGTAAATATACTACAGTATACCACAGTAAATATTATAGTTTTACTCTAGTATTTTTCTAGCTGGGCTGTAAGATAAAAAATACATATATCCTTGTTGCTAGGCAATAACTGGGCTAATGTATAGAATGTATCTAGAATTCATGATATACCTACCTAAGTATTGAATGAACAAGATGCTAGAAATAACTTCATTCTGTACATCTGCAGTTAAAGGTAGTGTTGCTATGCAGAAATAACAAAAGATGTCTGTTGTTAGGCAATATTATGAGCCAATACATATATAGATGTACATGTTATGATATAATTGCCTTAGAATATTGCAAGATTATCCATATACCATCCAGCTGTAATGCAACTGTATTGGCTTTGTTGCTATACATAAGTAGCAACATATGCCTGTTGCTAGGCAACCATTAGAAATACAGAAAAATAAATATCACCACATGATTCCCTATAGTTGATTTTTTTTTTGGGGGGGAGTATTGTTAGCAAAGTGATAAGCTTTAATTACACTAATTAACTTAATTGGCCTAAAAATAGCTCAAATAGTAAAAATCAAAAATGGAGCGGTATCCTATCTTCTTTGGCACCTTTTTATCCATACATTCCACTTGAAAAAGTACCATAACCATGAAAATCCCACTGGATCTAGTAAATGTGACAAAATTTTGCCCCCCCCCACTAACAGAGGGACAGAGGCAAGAGTGTTACATGCCAAATGTCATTTAGATCTAAGGACATACTGGTTTCCTGCCTTACCTGACTTATCGCATATGCAAATGACATTGAACTGAGGAAAGTTCAATTATAAGGCTAATCATTGAACTTGCAGGATTGTATAGTGACTTTATGCATTGTGGCCATGTGTAGATATTGACTTATACTATTGTCTAAAATATCTAAAAAGGGGGGATCTACATGCTGGCTGGATCCCCCATTTTCTTTTACTGTGGATTTACTGTGGATTTACTCACAATATTTAACCTTCTCCAATATATGGACCCCAAGCCCCAACACCTATATACATGAAAACATATTAAACCTACTCAAAGATTTACTTTGGACCCTCCTGGCAGCTTAAATCTCACTGATCCATAATATTTGGTCATCTATTAATCGCCACGTAGGTCTAAGTCAAAGTTCTGGTTACTTTCTCAGTTATAATGTGACCTTGACCTTGACCTATGTATCCAGTATGAGAGCATGATAGATTTAATATAATAAAATATGAATTCCATGTCTACAATAGCTTTGATATTTAGATTTAGAAATTTGTGTACCTAGTCATAATCAAATTTTGACCTTTGACCTTAGATTTGACCTTGTTCCGACCTACATACAGCTTTATGCATGGCAGAATCGGATTCAGCACCCTCAAATTACCCTAATCCGACCCTCATATTAAGTATTGGTCTCCATGTCAGGTCAAAGTTAAATAATGACATTCTGCCTGCTTGGATCCCCAACTATATTGTTGATGGACATTTCTGTGGTTAATAAGTGCCACTGACCGTATAGTAGGTTAATCTAATTGTGTTTTATAATTTCAAGCATGCATGAAAAAGAGCCAAGGCATAGCATACCCAATTCTTTACACCATTAAACCCCCAACATCATGCTCATTGTAACTCATGAATGTCAAGCTATGAAAAAATGTAGCTCCAAACAAACCCCAGTTCCATATATCTAATTCTCCCAATCCCTGGCCAGCGAATCATTTGTGAACGTTCACAACAGTCTATCCGCACATCATTACTCCAGACCACCCTGAAAATGTACCCCACCCATCCACCTGCTCACCCACCCACTCACATAGGGATCACCAGACAGCCACCAGAGCACAGCACACCCCATACTAAACAAGTCACAACCCTGGAGGGATACCCTGGAGAGGGAACCCACGTCACGGTCACCAGACTCCATGGTCACGACGGTTTGATGACGTGACGTCACAGGCATGACCAGTGGCCCCTGGGGACAAGGTCACGGTGTAAGGTCACGGAGGCCCTTTGTGGCACTGTTTGTTTGTGACTTTAATTAAAAGGGAGTTATGTCTGCCCTTTGGTATGTAAAATATGTCAGTCACTGCTTTCTGTCAGTTTCCATTTCATTTCACTCTCATTCCCTCTGTCCCCTTTTATGCCCTCTTCCTGTCATGAATGCATGGCCGTTTGTAATTATTTCCCCTTCTCTCCACCTCATCTGACATACTCCCCTCTTCTCCACAGTATTACCGAAGAGCTAGCAATTGACTCCTATCTTTCTTAATTTTGAGGGATCTGTTTCATACTTTCAAAATTGCCCCTACCCCCTGATATATTTTGGCCCCCAACCCCCCCCCCCCCGGAAAGAAGCCCATAATCCAAGTTGAGGTGGCCTACACCCTCAGAAAAGTGAGCACCATTGTCGCCTCTCACTCTCACCTGAAAGCTAGGCAGTGCCTGACTTTCAGGTGAGGGTGCTTTTGGCGACAGTGACGCTCACTTCTCTGAGGGTGTAATTGATGTTTTTCTTCCCGCCCTAAACTAGGGACTCCAGAAAAAATCGAGGAATTTTAAATGATCAAATATTTTTCTTCTATGGTGTAGAATGTGAGAAATGTAATCCAAGTCCTTTAGAATTTTCTTTCTATCTATCATAGAACCCACACAATCATCAATTATGTGTCAATAAAATCCAACAAGTTCCCCTAGTACATTCTCTATATAGCAGTTGGAGTTAGTCTGTGGTCACTTAATAGTTGTAGGGCAGGTTGTTTGGGTCATGGATGAGTGGGGCTGGTATGTGGAAGGTAGTTATGTAAGGGGTTTGAATGGCATTTGGAGTACTGGAAAGGCTATGCTGTGATTGACCCAATCACCTCAGTGGGTGTGAGTAGAGAGTAAACCAATTGCCTTAATGACCCAATCATGATTATTATGATGTTATGGTCTGGGAACAGGTGAGAGCATTCTCTGATTGCTTCCATTTTTTAACATCATATGGCAACATATTGGATCATATCACAAACCCAAAAGGAGCCACCAGGATTCATAACTTCATAGGGTTTCCCCTGTTTTTGATCAAATCTATCATATTACCAATAAAATTGGTAACTTCTCTTGGCTGCATTCACTAATCATAGGTATGGCTAGATAGGCCTTTCTCTTGACTGCATTTCTGAGTGATAACATGACAGTAATAATTAAAATGTCACCCCCTAAGAGGGGAGTTTCATATCAGTGACTGTGAGACACAGCTGCACCAAAATGCTGACCTGCAGTGCGCACTGTGCACAGGGGCTCACCTAGCGGTCTCTGGAGTCCCTACCTAAACCCCTTCCGCCCTTCTCCCTGCGTTGAGGAGTTTGCAGACATTACCATTACAATCATAGAACTATTCAACACGCACCGATCTGTCACTGAGACAGCAGCTATATCCCCTTCATGCTATTGCGGACAAAAAAGACAACCTCAGAAGACAATACAAAAAGTACCAAAAAGAAGAAAGAAATACAGATACCTGTATGCCTATAATATATTAAGCATAGCAACATGTAGACTTCTTATCTCTGTATACATACACAATTTGTCACGGGCCACCACTGAGCTAAACCTCGGGGGGGAGGTCAGGTGTTTCTGGTAACAGAAACAGGGTAGTCAACTCCAAGTTCCCCCTCTGCTTTGAGCATCGCATTCTGGTGAAAATGCATGCATTTGGATGCATTAAAATGCCATAATCTCATGGATTTTGCATTAAACTGGAGATATACCCACATTTAGCAAAGTTCCCCCTCTGCTTTGTGTCAACATTGCTGCGGTCCTTAAAGCACATGGCCTGCATACCTACAACACTGTGGGGAGCAAGGAAAGGACAGGGGTCTGTACACAGGTAGCACAGGTAGCCAAGTGTAGCAGCTAGACTGGCCCACACTATCCTACCTGACGGTAGGACTAGGACTCTGCTTGGAGACAAAGGTCAGTTGGTGCGCGTGCAATTTGTGCATGTGGATGGGAGGGGAACGGGGGAAAGTATCCATAAGAGAAAAGCGTGAGCGTCAGCTGGACTCTGCCCAGGGTCAGGCACTGCCTGACTCAGGTGAGAGAGTCCGCTGGACCTTCACTTCCTTTAAACAAGAACAGCAGTCAAGCTGAACCTCCACGGAAAGGGTTACTCCCTTTCAAGAGGTACATGTACCTCTATATTGCTACATACCTAAATGCCTGATGGTCTATGATAGCACACCCTTCCCTTTTCGGGACTACAGTATTATATTAAATGGGGTTTAGAGTGCTTTATTGTGGGTCTAATGAATATTAGAATGATAAATTATAGCTAAATGATAGGTCTATTCACTCAGGTTATAATCATAATATCTAACTATCTCTTAGAGACAAGAGTCAGACACTGCTGGACTCCTTATCTGTGACCAGAGTCAGCCATTGATAGTCCAGCATTGGACCCTGTTTGGAGAGAAAGTCAGGCAATGCTGGACTCACATTGGCATGAAAGTCGAGCAATGCTGTACCATCTTTATAGTCAAAGTCAGCCTGACATTCACATGACGGTGATTTTGACGGCTCACGCCTGACTGTGGTATGTGAGTCCAGCTGACTCTCTTTTTTTTCTCTGTGCACAGAAAAATAGTTCTACCATGGAGATGCGAGCATCTGAGTATTGCCTAGGTTATAGATATACAAATACATTTGTACCAGACAACAGGGAATGTTGGCTTAGACCCGGGCTCTACCATGACAAACCACAACATCCTCCCGGGTCCCATTCAGCGCCTTAGCCCCGACTGGTGACACCATACAGACTACCCTGGAAGGTCTCCAGCATGGTATTAACACCTATAGGTACATTTGGAAGATATCCAATATGCCATAAAGCCCTATAGCCGACTACGTTGTTCTGTATATAGCCAGATCTACATTGTATCCTGTCTCTATTTGGTATAGGGTAATCTATACAGACTGTCCCATCTGTGCCAGACATGCATATCGGCATACACCATGTCTAGTTTGTATTGGTAAGAAGAGCCTATCGTTTTTATACCTGAAAATAGATGTCTCAATACATGAGATCTATCCTTTAATATCATGTACATCGCATGCCTTTGCAATAACATGCCCATGTCATACATGTTGCCAGTATAGGCATTGCCAGTAGGTAGGCACTTAATGTTGATAACTTAAATTTGATTAAAATGATACTTATAGAGTTCTTCTATCGTCAGTTGATGACTATCTATAAACGGTGCTAAATGTACACTGTGGACAATACCAGCAAATTAATATGATATCATTTTTTCTAGACTAGTGTGCATTGTCTCATGTTTACTTCGTGTAACGGTTTCACCCGGTTTCACACAAGAGGACACAAATAAGAGATGCCCTCCATATTGCGTGATGATCTTCCAGGGTCACACAACATCATAAGTATATCTAACCTCACAAAAATGACCCACAAATAGGCATCATTTCATACCACACGAATTTACTGCAGTGGGATTGCATTATGAAACACAGAATTCCCGACGGTGGAAATGCATTTTCTCCACAGATATGATTTTTCCATGACCCCCCCCCTCCCCCTCCCTCGAAGTTCTATCACAGTGTGACTGACACCGGGGACTGACATTGCCACCCAGGGATGGAATGTTCATCTGTCAGGAAACAAATCTGTTATAGTCTATCTCTTTAACTTTTTATACTTCTACAACCTCACATCTTTAAAGATTGAGATCATATCTGTTTTCTATTTACTCTATTTACTACGGCCCAGAGTGGGTGGGACGATTTATCAAAATCAGACATTTCATCTTTATCATCCTACGTAGGGAAATCTTCTTTTTTTTTCTAACGGAACTACTTTCAACTCTTATCCACGGAGAAACATAATATACCCTACCAAACCTAGAGGATCAGATACAACGCAGGGGCGGATCCAGGGGGGGCGCAAGGGGCGCCCCCCCCCCCTATTTTTTGGTAAATTTTAATTTGGATGGTTCAACACCCCCAATGCTGTAGGTATAGCGGCCCCCCCCCCCCTTTCCCAAATTCCTGGATCCGCCCCTGCTTGAACGTCTCTATGGTGATCACTGGAATATGATTATCTAAGATGTTGAATGCGCACTAAATAATCGAGTTTACTTGTACCTATAGGTTTGTAAACGCTAAACTATCAATACATGTGTACATTCAATAGCATAATGTTATTATAATCAAATAACATTGCCGACCAAACAGCACAATCCTGAAATTGAAGGCCGATATGATCGGTCCCAAGAACGTATACAATGTATGGCATGTTTTCTCTGTAGCCAACCACAGACAACAAAATAAAATGAAATACCAGGAATACGACATCTGAGAAATGCCTCATGGCAGAGAAGTATTTCCACAACCCACACCCTACCACACCTGCTCCCCCATTTGGGCAGACCCACCTATTGGGTTCCATAACATGCAATGGACGACCCTATTTTAAGCCATGGCCATATGTCTACCTTTACATGTATGTATATGTTTTTTTTAAATAAATATGGTTGTAAAAAGGTTTGACGTATTGAATAGGGCTATGGAACATCAGGGCCAAGTACCTCTTAAACAATTGAAGACATGAAACATGCCTCGTCTAGAGAGCAGAGAGAATGGGTTCCTCATAAGCTTGTATGAGCGTAGGGGGTGTCATTGATTTAGCCCGCGAAACACAGCTCCTCCTACCACTCCTCCCCCTGGTGTCCAAACCCAAAACCTCACCTCTCACCTTACCGCCGTGTCTCGGCCTCACTTCACCCTCAACCCTACTACTACACACATCGGTATAAACCATTTCAGTCTATATCTCTTATAATATTTTGGCTCTTTACACCACCAGCTACATTTTAATTGACATACATACCTTTTAACCTGTGGCTTTGACGTGGGCTGTAATTAGTGAAAGTATAAGGGTGAAGTTGAGTCCAACATCATGCCGGCGTCGACACGGTCGGCCAAGACGGCCGACGGCACCAATGGCGTCGATAGCTCGACCTCTGTGGCGGCCTCACAGGCCTCGACGCTCCCCGGCATGGATGTGTCACGGGCATCAGGGCGCTCTTCCCGCACACATCGCTCCTCCAGGACCACGTCCTCGCGGAAAAGACACAGCACAGCCCGGTCAAATGGGCGTCCAGATTCCACAGACATGGAGGTGTCATTCCACACGGTTGACCAGACCGGCAGCCACCAGTCACGCAGACGCCATGACAGTCGACGCTCCGCAGACCGGTCAGTGCTGAGTACCACCTCCTCCACGGCATACCGCATTGACACACTGGAGTCAGACATGCAGATTGTCAGAGAGGACATTACCGGGATGAAAATGAACATTGAGGGGGTGAACTCGAAGTTGGCAAAGATACTGGAATTTATGGAGCCCGTATCTAAGTCACCAGCACCCACTCAGCATGGCGGTCACGGATCATTGACCGCCCCTCCACCGCCAGGACAGGACCAGGGGCTAGGCCTACCACCACCGAGACAGCTCAAGGCCCTGGCCCAGCACACGGACTTCGTGGAAGCGCAGCTCAGGCGGGAGGAAATGCAACACAAGCCGTCTGATGGTAAGCTTCATTTTGTGTCTGACATACTTGCCCCTAGAGCCATTGTCAAGCCATACATGTTCTTGGAGAGGGTGGGAATGTCAACACTTAAACAAAAGCTAGAACACCGTCACCTTATTAACAAGGATGAGTACCTAACAGCCTTCCTCGCCCTACTAAAGAAAAAGGGCGCATATGAGCCCGAGGACTATGATCACATGTTTACCCACCTGCATCATGTGAGCATGGACAGTCTGTCCCGCCCCTGGGGGGATGTGCTCAGGTGGTCACAGCTCATGTTCGACAAGGTGGAGGCCCGCGACCTCGAGTGGTCACAGAAGTCAGAGATACAGGATGAGAGGGTCAGGATCTCTATGACTGGCGGAGGGGTGGATCACACTGGCGCCAGGAGCAGGAACGCCCCATCGGCCAGCGGCAAATCTGCCGTCGCCTGTCAGGACTACAATTCAGACAAAGGATGTAAGCACCGCCATGATCATGATGAGGGGAGCGTAAAATACATGCATGTCTGTACACACTGCCTGTCCAAAAACAAGCGGCTTCATCACACATTCCAGGCGTGCCAAAACAAATTCCGCGACGCCCCGCCCCCCAGCTGGCCGACTCAACCAGCCACACCCCGGGGCGGCGTGGTCGGAGATGTTTATCATGTTCAGGGCTCGTCACAGTCAAAAAACTAAATGAGGGCGTGTATGCACGGAATTCTGCATCGTATACGCCCCATCTGCCCGATTCTGTCCCGAAACACGAGCAGCAACGCACGTGTAGTGCCTCCCCGCAGGAGGTACAGAAAGCACGTGGACCCGCAGTGTTTGTAAACAATAGCCACGAGGTCAAATCGCCCGCGTCCAATCAGGGCGCAGCTCTCTCCACGCATCGGCTCTCAGCCTCGCGAGACACGAGCTTCGGCGAGATCCATCATGGCGTCGATGGGACAAAATCTCTCGATCATCTCTCAGTTTCCTCGCCCCAATTCAACTCTAATTCAGCTGCTGCGGATAATTGGGCCGCCAAAGAAGCCACGCTCGTCTGCCAGAACCCGCCAAGTGATGTGGCCGCCCGCCAGCCCGGCATGGTGGCAACACGGGACGCTCCGGCGACACACGCGTTTGGCGCCCCCGGTACCCAGCACGACGACTCCCCGGCAGCTCCGCCCCGGGACCTCGGCCCTGCACCGCCCGTCAACTCAACAGCCCATGCCGGTCTCTCCTGGACGGGGACGGGAGGCGTCGGTCGAGGCGCCCCAACTACACGCGCCTCAACTCTACCCCCGCCAATGGAAGGTAAACATCATAACTTCAATGCTATTAGACATGCGTGTGAGGGGGACCATTTTAATGCAAGTTTTGACAAAACTCCGGCGGCATTCCAGTCTCACAGGATCCGCACATGGCCAAAATTCTCTGGAAGGAACGCTGACCCAAAACTAGTTAAAATATACGAGGCGGTCAAAAAGACCGGCTTACCTAATTGCTGTTACGCTAGAATGTCACTCCCCACTGACCTAAATCTGGAAAGGTGGGACCACTACCTCCGCGGCTCGCCGGAAGGTGACGAGCTCGCGGATTTCATACGCTATGGGTTCCCTATGGGCTATATGGGGCCTACATCTGACACGGCTGGAATCCCCAACCACAAAAGCGCTGTGGATTACCCAGACAGCATTGATCAGTTTGTAAAGAAAGAATTAGAGCTGGGAGGCCTGGTGGGTCCATTTAAAGAACCCCCTTTCTCGCCCTGGATGCATATATCACCCCTCATGTCACGTGAGAAACGTAACACATCAGACAGGAGGGTGATAATAGACATGACATTCCCGGTAGAGACCTCAATCAATTCATATATCATGAAGAACACTGCCCTGGGGCACGTGAGAGATCACGCGCTCCCGACTGTGGACTTACTAGTCAAAGAAATGCTTAAGATGGGAACCGGAAGTTACTTGTCCAGTACAGATGTCTCTAGGTGTTACAAGAATTTCAAATCAGACGTGTTAGACTGGCCTTTATTGGGTATGGAATGGAGAGGCAATTATTTCTGTGACGTAACACTCCCTTTTGGGGCGCGCACATCAAGTTGCCACATGCAGCGCGTGGCGGACGCCATGGTTAACATCTTGAGATCGGAAAACATTGTGTGTTACATGTATCTTGACGACTTGATTATCCTCTCTCCCAACAGCTCCAAGGCGGAAGTGGACTTCGCCAGAGCCCGGGCCTTAATGGCGGAACTGGGTCTACCAGAAGCTGAGGGCAAGAATCAAGAACCAGCGCAACAAGCCAGGTGGCTGGGCATAGACATCAACACCCGTGACATGTCACTCTCTGTCCCTAAGGACAAGCTGGAGGAAGTGTTATCACAGGTCAGTAAGTGTCTCAAAAGGAGGTCACTCACACGAAAAATGCTCCAGTCCCTCCTGGGAAAACTGTTACATGTAGCCAAGTGCGTAAAACCGGCAAGGCTATTTGTGTCAAAACTCCTGGAGGCACTACGAGGCATGCGCAAGCCATACATAAATGTGAACCAAGAAATGCGAGCTGACCTCAATTGGTTCATGGATTTCTGCAGAGACTGGAATGGCATATCTGTGATCCCCAAGCCCGTCCCAGACATGGACATATATGTGGACGCGTCTCTAACAGGTATAGGCGGGTCAGACGGCACCTCAGCATACGGCGGAAGTGTGTGCCCGTCAGATGACCCCGTCAATGTCATCACGGAGTTAGAAGCAGCAAACGTTGTCGTCGCCCTACAGTCATTCCTAAACTCTGAACACTCAGGCTCACACGTAAGAATTCATTGTGACAATGAAGCAGCGGTGTCAGTCTTCACATCAGGCAGAGGTGAAAATGGCGTCCTCCTGGACAGCGCCAGAAGCGCCTGGTTGGTTCAAGCTAGATTGAGTGTTGACATTTCATATGTCCACATCCCAGGTGTGAAAAATGTATTGGCTAAGCAGGGCACATATGTCACAATCAATGAAGAATCAAGCTGAACTTCTAGTAGCAAAATATAAACTGAATATTATAAACCCTGACACTGCCATCTTTGACAAGCTCGCCCCCTCTATATTTTGCAGATCAGGCACTCCTCTATCTTCAGGCACTAGCGACCAGGAGGCAGTGGGCCTCCAGGGCGGAGGGAACCTGGAGCAACCACAGGTCGGGCGTCAGAACATTTCTAGCATTTTGCCACCACCTCAACTGGCACCCAGAAACCCTGCACTACTCCATGATGTGTGTGTTCATAGAGTACTTGTACATTCACACCCCAGCGCCAGCGAGCGTGGCCAACATCATCTCCCACGTCAGGGTATTCCTGGCACTGGCGGGGTACTCCACTCTAGAGGCAAATCACCCACGGGTCACACGGGCACTGGAGGCCCTCAGGAGGGACAAAACATACGTCCCAAAGGTGAAGCACCCGGTCCCCATGGGGATCCTCAGACAAGTGATCCTCAGCCTGGAAACCACGCCCGAGCACCGGCTGGTGAAAACAGCCCTACTCATTCAATTCTACGCAGCCTTAAGGAAGTCCGAGGTCAGCCCGCCCTCGGTCAAGAAGTTCAGCGCTACATACCACCTCACCAGAGGAGATGCTTCACTCCAAGATGGTCAACTAAAAATCAGGATAAAAACAGCAAAGAACATGCAACTGAACACACAGTCCAAGCAGTTGGCTCTGGAGGCCTCACCAGAGGAGGACATGTGTGTGGTCAGGGCCTTCAGATCGGTCTTGACCATCCGCCCCACACGCCACAGGCGGGACCCACTCCTAATGTTCAGAGATGGGAATCCAATGCCAGTGACATTCGTGGACAAAACATGGCGAGCTCAACTGATCAAGCTGGGATTATCAAAGACAAGCTACAGTCTCCATGGCCTTCGATCGGCGGCAGCTACAGAAGCCTTCAACCAAGGCGTCCCGGAAATGGACATTCAGAACTATGGAGGCTGGAGGTCTACAGCCCACAGGCTGTACATAAGAAGGACTAATAACCAGAAAGTAAACAAAGCCCTCATCAAGTCACTGGCGGAAAATGTGTAAACAAAGGTGTACTAGTCACATGTATAGGAATAATCTTACCGGTACTATCAAAATCATAAATATCATACATTTCAATTCCCACCACTACCCACCCCATTTAATACTCTTGCAGGCTTGGCTCTATAAAATCACATTCATAAAATCATGTATTTTACGTACAAAAGGTTACACATTCTACAATGTACTCATTTTAAACAATGTTCTTATCTCGTCATCGTCTTATAAAATATTCAATGTGTATGTATCATATTATAAAATCTAGACTTATTGTCTCCAAATATTATTGTATAATAAATATTTGTATCCAAGTCCTGCCTCCCTTATCAATCTAGCTAGTCTCGCGGCGTCTTAATTAATGGGTTCCTCATAAGCTTGTATGAGCGTAGGGGGTGTCATTGATTTAGCCCGCGAAACACAGCTCCTCCTACCACTCCTCCCCCTGGTGTCCAAACCCAAAACCTCACCTCTCACCTTACCGCCGTGTCTCGGCCTCACTTCACCCTCAACCCTACTACTACACACATCGGTATAAACCATTTCACCCACCCACCCTCTCCTAATATTCATGTATTACCATAATATTCAATATCTGTATTTACAAGGTAAATTCACATCTACTCTATAAAATCACATTCATAAAATCATGTATTTTACGTACAAAAGGTTACACATTCTACAATGTACTCATTTTAAACAATGTTCTTATCTCGTCATCGTCTTATAAAATATTCAATGTGTATGTATCATATTATAAAATCTAGACTTATTGTCTCCAAATATTATTGTATAATAAATATTTGTATCCAAGTCCTGCCTCCCTTATCAATCTAGCTAGTCTCGCGGCGTCTTAATTAATGATATTTCAGCTAAAGTACCAATGTACCATGGACCCATATACAAGGAACGAATCTAATTTTAAGAAAGATAACATTTCCCAAAGTCTTGTTAGAAATCATTCTATATGATTGTAGGCAAAATGTGAGTTCTGGGTTACGTGCTCAGAAAATCTAGGATGGGCAGGACGAAATTCAATTTTGAATCTTACAATGAAGTTAGGTAGTTGAGGGGTAGGGTGGAGTTGGAGAAAATTTCCAAATAATGTTGTGATTCCCCTGACCCAGCGACGCGACATTTTCTCAGATTCAATGGTCGGCTCCGATCTTCTGGGAAAAAGTGACCCCTATTTCATTCTGCTTGTGGGTGTACATTTTGACAACGGAAACAGACAATGTGGTTGTTGTATGTCCTGCCATTGGGTGTGGCTCCATGGTGGGTGTGGTGGGTGGAGGTGGTGGGTAGTGGCAGGTGGGCAGGGTGGGGTATGTACTGGAGGAGCAGAGGGTAGTGTGGGAAGATGTGAAGGTACATGTGTTGTCAGCCTGTATTATTGTACCAACCCTGATCTGACAACTGGAGCTGGGTGTGGTAGAGGTGGTGGTGGGAGGTGGGGATGTGGGAAAGGTTGGGGGTTTGGGGGGTGTTGAGGATGGTGAGGGGGGGGGGGTAACCTCAGCACTAAATCCCAACATCCATGATTTGAGCCCATGGACCAAGCCTTAAATCCATCCCCAGTTTGGTATCAACCAACCTATTGAACTCTGATGCCAAATCCTCTCTTCCTAACTTAGACACGACCTTACTCTTGCCTTGCCTGCCTCCCTCACCCAAGCCTGCCTGCCTGCCTACCGGATTGCCTGATTGCCTGCCTGCCCCCCCCCTGCCTGATTGCTTGACTCCTTGCCTGCCTGCCTCCCTTACCTCTGCTTGCCTGTTTCACCTCTGAAGTCCTTCCCCCTTCCTTGACTCTCCCTCCTTCCACCCCCTCTCTAACTACCTCTTTCTTCACCTTCTTCCCTGTCTCTCTTTAACCTTCCCACTTCCCATATGTGAGGTTCATGGGGGCAAGTTGGGGAGGGTGATGCTCCGAGCACGATCCTGGGCTAAATACACATGTATGTCAAGTGATGATCAACCCCACCCCCTCCCCCATAGCATCACATGGGGCTGTCGACCATCTTCCCCACAACAAAGGTGCCAGCTTCTCTTCCCAAACCATACATAAACCACCATAACTTTGAAGTGGTATTATATAGACTGACATGGCAGTAGCTCAAAGAGTATATTTTTGTGAAGGCCTGTGTGTAAACTATCAATAGTCATGACACTTTGATGTAACATGCATCAGATTCAATATCTAGACAACAATACCATATAACATACACTATGTATCAAATGTCTAACTGCCGTCTCACAAATCCAAGGGGGAATAATATAATGCAAAAAGAAGTGAGAGAGGAAACATTCTAATGTTAATTCAAAGCAATATGTTTAGATTATACTGACAAAATGTCGATAAATTATCTCAATTATTATTATAGTGGATGTCACTGACATCCAAAATCATAGCTGATAGACCCATACATGTCTATTTGACAAATAATTATTGCAATATTATATTATAGCGTATACTTAAATTATGAACAAGTGATGATATATATCATAATCCCATTATGATAAATGAGTTGTGACATTAGAATTATCTACATACTTATTCACCAAATACCCTATTTGGTGAAAATATCGATCGTGACAAGCTCTTGATATTTGCCTCTAGCAAGGCAATTCAGTCTTCGTTCTACGTTGTGACTAGATTCTTTAGTGATGTATCTAAGGGCATAACTCATGAAAATGAACTTATAAATCATTCTCACTTTGCCCTGCATTTACAAACATGAATGTGACATGAATCACCTCAATACAGATTTTCACAAAAGCAAATATTGGATCAGATATTGTATGACCGAAGATGGCTATTGGTAATAGCTTTGACATCGTGACGATATTTGCACGGAGAGAGTTGGATTTCCCTTCCATTATGATAAAAAAGAGAAACGCCCATGACGATATAAATGTATTTGTCTTCTTTCAGAGAAGGCTGTAATAATTCATAAACATGTATCAAATGAACTCGTCTAATCAACAGTGACATTTAAAATAAATTAGTCATCGGCTAAACGGGATATCATCCCATGTGGCGATATAGATTATCATATCTATAAATTCCAATTGCATCTACTTTTTCCACCTTTTTAACCTATTTTAAAATAGTAAAGTAGACTCCCTAAATCCTGGAGATATTTGTGATCTAAGAGACCTTTGGACTTTTGGGGACAACAAAACTCTATAAATTTGGCCAGCTATCAAAAACGCATACATAATCTTCATAATATTATAATAGTCTAATAATTACAGTGGTCATACCACCTTTCCAAAATAAAATAGGTATAAAATAGGTATATTTCCACGCAAAAAATAGGATAAAAAGGGATTTCTGCAGTTTTGCATTATTGGATGTGTTGTTCGCATTGACCAGTAGGGCTAATGAATTATGATGATGTCAATAATGACACATATAGCAAAATAGGAAGATATAGAATTTAAAGGCAATGCCGACGTCCAAAAGTCAAGGGCCTAACAATAGTTGTATGGCTGTTTACCTCAGCCCCCTAATTACAGTGCATAAAAATGCTTAATGGGCAGACGAAGTTTGAGAACTATTTTGTCCAAAATTGTGCAAGTGCAGCGCAGTGACAAATCTAAGGGTTCAGGGGCCATGCCCTCATGGGAATTTTTTGGGGAATTTTTTTTGAAAATCTAGAAGACATACACTGTATTCTTATAGGAGTGCAGAGAAAATTCAAAAGTTTACAGTTGTAATGATGTATTCTGATTTCTACATATAATGTATTAAAAGCTAGACATGCAAACTTTGAAGAGGAAAAAATTTGAAAGTCTATGATTAGCAATGCTGCATTCTGATGCATTTTGAGACACAATTTATTAAAGCTCAGCTCTGAATTATTCTCTATGATTGGGGCAGGGAACTTGTTTATTTTTTAGGAAAATTGGTAATCTAGCCTTGAAATAGTGCATTCTTCTGCATTTTGGGGAAAACAACTGAGATCTCTATGATTTGAGCCTCATCTGTTTAAATGAAAGGTTTTGAGAAAAAAATTGACAATCTCGACCGGCAATGGTGCATTCTGTTTCCTTTTGGCTAATAATGAATGAAGCCTGTGTTTAGGGGGAAACTTTTGGGAACATTTGAAAATGTAGACTTCAAATGGTGCATTCTGGTGCATTTTGGCCAGAATTGTATCAAAGCTAAGATCTGTATTAGGCAGCCTTTGCTTTATGATTGGCTTTTTTGGATTGAAAAGTCTTGGAAAATTTTGAAAATCTTGACTTCAAATGATGCAAACTGATGCATTTTGGCACATTTAGCATGTCTACCCCCCATCTTAAACCATCATTGAAAGAGTTATGTGGTCATTTGCAAATCACATCACAGTAGTACTAGGGGGGTTTGGGGGCATACCCCCCAAGAATATTTTGAAAATTAAGAAGGAAAATGGTGAAATTTTATGAGTTTTGATCTGCATGCCTGATGAAATTACAAGTCCCCCCCCCCCCCCCTCCACATAAAGGTAAACATAGTTCTCATTGGATCTGGACGAATCACAAGAATGACCAATTTGGAGAAAAAGAAATCTGAGAAATCTGAGGAGTTTGCATGCCTGTAAAGCTGTATACATTGTTCAGTACTTGGGTCAGAAAGGTAGGAGTCAATTTGTTAATTTCTTTCTGCTCGGGTGGTGGTGACATTCATTTTGAAGGGATACATTATGGAAATTTTGGCACAAAATATCTAGGTTTGGATCTATATTGATCCCTTATCTTTAAGATTTTGGAGAATTCTAAAAGTTCTAGACTTGAAATGGTGCAATCTTGTGCACTTTGGCTCAGATATCTCACATTTTAACAACATGAGGTGGGAGGATGGTGTGATTTTTGCATGGAGCGGGCTAGAAAATTTTCACCCCCCACCCTCTTAAAGGAGTCAAGGGATCCAAACCCCCCCCCCCCGTTAAAGAAATGAGCACTCCCTAAGAGGGCCAGGCTACCCCACCCACCCTATGGATCTGGAAAAAATCATAAAGGGTCAAAAGTCAATGTCAGCAACATATGCATGCCAGTGGAGGGTAGACCTAGCTATGGTGACATGTGCACTTGCAATGACAAAGAAAATGTCAATTTCAATCAGATGAGAAATACCTATACTACACCCATAAATTGTTGAAAATCTGGTGGAAAATCTTTGGAAATGGCGTTTTCTGGGGCTTTTAGAGACTGAGTCATACTTTCAGGAGACAAGAAAATATCTCATTGGATATGGATCAATCACAAGAACCAACACAGTTCTCAGGTATGTTTTTGTATGAGAAATGGAAAATATCACCTCCACCCCTCAGAAAATAGGTAAAATAGGTATTATTTGTCAAAAAATAGGATAAAATAGGTAAAATAGGTATATGTGCTCAAAAAAAGGATAAAATAGGAAAATAGGTTAAAGTATGATGCCTGTAATTATAGTCATATTGATAGTATACATTCATGATAGAGGCACCCCTGGTAGGTTCTTCAGGTAGGTCAGCAGACTCTGGGTGCAGCCTCAGTTCACTGGCTCCTTCCTCACGGGCCATCACCTAGCCTTGTCCAATCAAATGACACGTAACAAAACCAGTACTGGGTAATGATAGGGCTAGTAGGCCTCACCCTATTGGTCGGCCGTCAAAAGGTGCATGAGCACGCACCCTGTCCAGAGGTCAACTGGGGTACAAAGGGGCAGGTTTCAACAGCCGTATGTTTTCCTGAATAGAGTATAACTGGAGCGTAATAAGCATTATGTATTGTGTACAACCAGGCAGAAAGACATGCGCTACCTTACCTTTATATTTAGTAGAATGGGGAATGGGGGTAGGGAGGGGGGGATTCCCTCGGGGTAATTGCTTACTGTATGATTTAGTTTCATGGGAGTGGGAAGTTAGCTGTACTAATGTTGAGGGGTATTCTGTTGGGTGGTGAGACTGTAGCTAAGAATAAGGCAGCAAAATTACTAAAACGATACTAGGAGCTAAGGGAGGGTTCATTATTTATGGCCGAGGTGGGGGTGAGCATTTGAGGGGGTGGGGCTTTTCTTAGGGGTATTCCTAAAAATGTCACGAATTTAAGGCGTTGAAATGTCGCAAATTTTGGTAACAGCCTGTGTTATATTTTACCAAATTATGTCAATATTTTCTAAAATTTCCAAAATTTTCCGTGCCGGTCTCATATAAGCACTGAGAGTACGGGAGCTGCAATTTATAAGCACTGGGGCCCTTAAACTCAATGGTATGTAAGTCGAAACACAGTGATCGAGTGTCTGAGGTTTGACTATTATCACTCACCAGCAAGTATCATGAGATGTTTACACTAAAACACCTTACAAATGTATGTATTTGTTGCAAGGTAGTAAATTGTAGGTAAAAAAGTGCCCATTAAATGTATACAATTAGTACACACCAACATTGTTTTTGTAATAAAGTTGAAAACGAGCCAGGGTGAGGGGGGGGGGGCGCTTTTTTAAAAACCTATTCTGAGGGGGGGGGGGGAGAGGCTTTCTTTTCAACCTATTCCGAAGGGGGGTCCAATTATTTTTGATCTATATTTGATTTGCCAAATGCTCACCCCCACCCCTGCCATAAATAATGAATCCCCCCTAATACATGGTGTAGAAAAAAAAATACACCATATCTTCAAACTGAAGTATCACAGATAAGCATACACATATCATAATTCTATATGATAATCTCTTTGGACGAGGATTGTTCTATTGCCCCGAATCCCAACTCAAGGGGTTATGGATTGCTATGAATCAGGGGTGGAAAATATGTTGATTTAAGAAGTGGAAAAGAGAAACATGATCAAACAATATGGGAACGAGCCCCTCCCAGTCTTATCAAAATACATCCAGACGCCACTGAAAAAATTGAAAGTTAAAAAGCAACAATAGTAAACAATGTCTACCACATTAGACCAATAGAGGCATTCTTCTTCTTTATTGTGTCAGGGGGCTCTTGTGGTCAGATAAACATTGAGGTGGCGACCTCTAGCGGGATTTTAGTGCATAATACTGAGGGTTAGGGCGGGCTGTTTATAGTGGGACTAGGCGTGTTGTGGTTGGGCAGGGCAGGGAGACAAATGAGGATCAGTCAACTGGAACGGACCCAGGTCTATCTAGTCGTACAGCCAGGAAACTAGAGAGACAAAGAGGCTTAGAGCAGGGTGTAGCACAGAGATACACTGCTCAGGACACCAGTGTCCACTGAGTTTTCATGTAAGATTAGTGTCACGTGACCTTAAAGATGCCCCCCCCCCCCCGGCTGAATAGACTGTATCTATGCCCGATAGTTCATCTCATATTATTTTGTAAAACATATGTATAAAACTATTATACCTTGTATTTACCTAGACAGCCATTGAATTAGAATCATTTGCTAGGCCATTTGTTATCATATTGTGTACAATTATTTTGGTAGAAATGGATTAATCCATTGTGAAGTAAGAATTTATTTCTGAAAAAAACACATGTAAACATATCTAAAAACATGTATATATATAAAGGCAAGCCTTTTTTACATTAAGCACACATTGCACCCAGTGCGTAAAGTTTAAAGTAAGGAGAATAGACCTGAAGGCTCACTCCATTGAATAGGGATATCACTCATTATAATCAAATCGCCCGCATATGTAACCTATCATGTTAAAAAGTGGACCAGTAGTAAATAGCACACAGAATTAAGTACAAATCCTGATGCGTTCAAACATGAATCTAAATAACTGGATATGAAACCAGCCACCTAGCCTGTGCACGTCTGCTATGGCACCCCCCGTGCCCCCTGGTGAGTAGAGGCTGAACTACTGAAAGTGTCACCCCCAGGAGATAATTTTCTTTAGCCATTTAAAATTGTCGTAGAGCCACAATTCCAAATGATTCGGACAGCCCTTGTCTGGTTCTTCGGGACTGAAGTGAATTCAAATCATTATGAGTAAGGGATAATTCTTATTAGGGGTCCCGAAAATGGGTAATTTTCAGAAAATAATCCTAAAATTCGGAGGCTAATTTGAATAATATCCCCTTTCAATATTTCAATCAAACAAGCTTGGTCAGAAACTACAATTCAGGACCTCTGCAACACAGTTTGTATCATAGGGCTGTGACTATTTTGAGTCTTCCAAATAAATTATCCCCTGACAGTCATTTTAAGAGAAAATCCACCAGAACTGACCGCTTACTCTAAAATGTCACCCTCAGGAGATAATTTTCTTTTGTCACTTAAAATTGTTGTAGAGCCACAATTCCAAATGATTCGGAAAGACATTGTCTTGTTCTTTGGGACTGAAGTGGTTTCAAATCATTGTGAGTAGGGTGTGTTTTTATTAGGGGGTCCCAAAATTGGGTAAATTTTCAGAAAAAAATCTTAAATTTCGGAGCCTAATTTAAAAAATACCCCCTTAAAATATCTCCATCAAGCAAGGTGGGTCAGAAACTACAATTCAAGGCCTTTCTAATGCAGTTAGAATAAAACTGCTGTGACCATTATAAGTCTTCCAAAAAAATTATCTCCTATGAGTCACCAAATTCGTTAGTTCATTTTTTACTCACCAGGGCACCTCATTTATTGACCCTCAGGAGATAATTTTCTTTTGTCACTTAAAATTGCCGTAGTGCCACAAATCCAAATGATTCAGAAAGCCCTTGCCTTGTTCTTCGGGACTGAAGTGATTTCAAAGCATTATGAGTAGGGGGGAGTTTATATTAGGAGGTCTGAAAATTGAGTAAATTTTCAGAAAAAATCTTAAATTTTGGAGCCTAATTTGAAAAATACTCCCTTTAAATATCTCAATCAAACAATCTGGGTCAGAAACTACAATTCGAGACCTTTCCAACACAGTTTCTATCATAGAGCTGTGCCTATTTTGAGTCTTCCAAATAAATTATCCCCTGACAGTCATTTTAAGAGAAAATCCACCAGAACTGACCGCTTACTCTAAAATGTCACCCTCAGGAGATAATTTTCTTTTGTCACTTAAAATTGTTGTAGAGCCACAATTCCAAATGATTCGGAAAGACATTGTCTTGTTCTTCGGGACTGAAGTGGTTTCAAATCATTATGAGTAGGGTGTGTTTTTATTAGGGGGTCCCAAAATTGGGTAAATTTTCAGAAAAAAATCTTAAATTTCGGAGCCTAATTTAAAAAATACCCCCTTAAAATATCTCCATCAAGCAAGGTGGGTCAGAAACTACAATTCAAGGCCTTTCTAATGCAGTTAGAATAAAACTGCTGTGACCATTATAAGTCTTCCAAAAAAATTATCTCCTATGAGTCACCAAATTCGTTAGTTCATTTTTTACTCACCAGGGCACCTCATTTATTGACCCTCAGGAGATAATTTTCTTTTGTCACTTAAAATTGCCGTAGTGCCACAAATCCAAATGATTCAGAAAGCCCTTGCCTTGTTCTTCGGGACTGAAGTGATTTCAAAGCATTATGAGTAGGGGGGAGTTTATATTAGGAGGTCTGAAAATTGAGTAAATTTTCAGAAAAAATCTTAAATTTTGGAGCCTAATTTGAAAAATACTCCCTTTAAATATCTCAATCAAACAATCTGGGTCAGAAACTACAATTCGAGACCTTTCCAACACAGTTTCTATCATAGAGCTGTGCCTATTTTGAGTCTTCCAAATAAATTATCCCCTGACAGTCATTTTAAGAGAAAATCCACCAGAACTGACCGCTTACTCTAAAATGTCACCCTCAGGAGATAATTTTCTTTTGTCACTTAAAATTGTTGTAGAGCCACAATTCCAAATGATTCGGAAAGACATTGTCTTGTTCTTCGGGACTGAAGTGGTTTCAAATCATTATGAGTAGGGTGTGTTTTTATTAGGGGGTCCCAAAATTGGGTAAATTTTCAGAAAAAATCTTAAATTTCGGAGCCTAATTAAAAAAATACCCCCTTAAAATATCTCCATCAAGCAAAGTGGGTCAGAAACTACAATTCAAGGCCTTTCTAATGCAGTTAGAATAAAACTGCTGTGACCATTATAAGTCTTCCAAAAAAATTATCTCCAATGAGTCACCAATTTCATCCTGTACTAGTTTTAGTTCCGTTTTCTGCCACCTGTTAGGAGGGGGGCGCTAACCACCCATAACAGAGTTATCAGACTACAATGCTACGGCGAGGCCCATCCAGTATATGGACGTTCATGGTTCAAAACATATGAGGCCAGTAAATGTTGCTCTATATCTTGGTTTCAGTCTTTGCGTTTACCAATGTCATAATTATAACGGAGTGATCACGGGGGGGGGGGGGGGGTGAACTTGAAAGAACAATTGGCCATTCTGTTTATCCAGGACCAAATATCAAGATGCATCACTTTCAGTCACTAACTACATCAGCTAACATCCCCTGTCTCCCTGTGTGTGGGTGTCTAGTGCTTGTAGTATATAGCACTGTAGGGTGGTTGGTGGGGCTATAGGTGTGTGTACATTGGCTACAGATGGAGAAAGGCAGCTCCAGTATAGCCATTTATTGTCAGAAGGGGGTCGAGGAAGGGTTATAGAGGATGGGGGTTTTAGGTGTGTCCATGGTGGGAGAGGGGGTAAACATATAACAAATTCTCAACTCTATACAGGTGCGTTGGTTCTTCTTTTTTTTGTTGAGGTGGGGCTATGTGTTCTCTTGTTCCATGCTACATTGATGACATAATTTACTAAACCCCTCCTCCATCTACCAATAAATGACTCGTCCCTATACCGATAGCCAATGTGGGATGCAGATATATAGGGTTGATAATCGTGTATTAGGGGTCTGCTGTGAGACTGGTTGAGTTGGTTATACCCCCACCCCCTCTACACACACCTTACATCTGATGCATATTAGCCCTAGATAACCCCTGTCAGACCCAAAATAAGCCACTACTCCACCCCCACCCCCACACAGATCCACAGCGGAAAGGCAGTGCAATAAGGGCATATGGAAGAATACATTTTGTACATGAACATCGGACATCTATATAAAGCTGTAACTATGATTGTATTTATTTTTCCAACAGGAATAAGCACAGTATTGCAATGAAATGGTCAAAAGTGCCATAACCCTATTGGAATAATAATATATCGACATCAATGTGAAAGCATATATTATTATTTATTATGAGACGAGATACAAAAATAACCTCCCTGAAGCAACAACCTTCTGGCGGAAAAAGGAGGTAACAACAATTTCTAGCCTTCATCAGTTCATATCATTGCTCTGCTTTTCCAAGAAATTGATGAAAAAAATGCCGGAACAAACACCTCCCAACGTCAGAGATATTTCTGACTCAGAAAGCAATTTCAGTTATTTTGATCCCACATCAATATTAAAGTGAAACTCAGATATGATCAGTAGCATTTCATGTCTGCATTGTGACGATTGCTGTTTCTTACTGTATACCCCCCCCCCCCTTCACTTCAACTTCTACGATAGATATTACTTGGTATTGGATACCGGCAGTTAAATCATCAATTCTTTTTTTTGTCCACCTCATCCATTTGTACATTGTCATCAGTTTTAGGTATGTAGTTAGTATGCAGCAAAAAGTGGTTGGAGCCAAAAGGCTATCTAATATTGTTGAAGCACTTGGTAAAACATCGAGTAATTGTCGGACTGGATGGAATACCCCCACGCAAAATTAACCCGGAAGACCTTAATGTATCACTTGTTGTATGTTATGAACGGTTAAATAACATTTCAAAATACAAAATAAATAAAAAAAGACGATGGATGTATTATTAGCCTTCAAGCAGGTAGGCACACACTCTCCATGGGTACCGGAGTGCTTCAAAAACCTACACTGATAATAATGGACCTCGAAATGTTAGTCACTACGGACTACATTTCTATAGTCACATGAATGTAGCAAAAACGACTACACCAAGTTAGTCACCTATGTCTATAGTAAGTTAGTCATATAGTCAACCTATAGTCAGCCATTAAATCAGCTGATTTGGGCTATATAGTCAAGTGACTATGAATTTAATGGTTTCATGGTCTAAAGTAGTCACTATGACTAATAGATATAGTCAATCATGAGAAATAAGGGAAACTTAAGTACTGAAGGCAGGTCAAGGTTCAGCAGGGTAGACATGGCTAGGATAAGGCAGGGCAGGGGACAGGCTAGGATAAGGCCAGCCAGGGTACAAGCTAGGATAAGGCAGGGCAGGGGACAGGCTAGGATAAGGCAGGGCTGGGACAGGCCAGGATAAGGCAGTGCAGGGGACAGGCTAGGATGAGGCAGGGCAGGGGACAGGCTAGGATAAGGCAGTGCAGGGGACAGGCTAGGATGAGGCAGGGCAGGGGACAGGCTAGGATAAGGCAGGGCAAGGGACAGGCTAGGATAAGGCAGGGCTGGGACAGGCCAGGACAAGGCAGTGCATGGGGACAGGCTAGGATGAGGCAGGGCAGGGGACAGGCTAGGATAAGGCAGTGCAGGGGACAGGCTAGGATGAGGCAGGGCAGGGGACAGGCTAGGATAGGGCAGGGACAGGCTAGGATGAGGCAGTGCAGGGGACAGGCTAGGATGAGGCAGGGCAGGGGACAGGCTAGGATAAGGCAGTGCAGGGGACAGGCTAGGATGAGGCAGGGCAGGGGACAGGCTAGGATGAGGCAGGGCAGGGGACAGGCTAGGATAATGCAGGGCTGGGACAGGCCAGGACAAGGCAGTGCATGGGGACAGGCTAGGACGAGGCAGGGCAGGGGACAGGCTAGGATAAGGCAGGCCAGGAGACAAGCTAAGATAAGGCAAGGCAGGAGACAGGCTAGGGTAAGGCAGAGCAGGTGACAGGCCAGGATAAGGCAGGGCAGGGGACAAGCTACAATAAGGCAGGGCAAGGGACAGGCTAGGATAAGGCAGAGCAGGTGACAGGCCAGGATAAGGCAGGGCAGGGGAAAGGCTAGTAGGATAGGGCAGGGCAGGGCAGGGACAGGCTAGGATAAGGCAGGGCAGGGGGCAGGCTAGGATAAGGCAGGGCAGGGGACAAGCTAGAATAAGGCAGGGCAGGTGACAGGCCTGGATAAAGCAGGGCAGGGACAGGCGAGGATAAGGCAAGGCAGGGGCCAGGCTAGGATAAGGCAGAGCAGGTGACAGGCTAGGATAAAGTAGGGCAGGGACAGGCTAGGATAAGGCAGGGTAGGTGACAGGCCAGGATAAAGCAGGGCAGGGACAGGCTAGGATAAGGCAAGGCAGAGGACAGGCAAGGATAAGGCAGGCCAGGGGATAGGCTAGGATAAGGCAGGCCAGGTGACAGGCCAGGATAAAGCAGGGCAGGGACAGGCTAGGATAAGGCGGGGCAGGGGACATGCTAGAATAGGGCAGGGACATGCTAGGATGAGGCAGGGCAGGGGACAGGCTAGGATAAGGCAGGGCAGGTGACAGGCTAGGATAAGGCAGACCAGGGGACAAGCTAGGATAAGGCCAGCCAGGGGACAAGCTAAGATAAGACAGGTCAGGGGACAGGCTAGGATAAGGCAGAGCAGGTGAAAGGCTCCTGTGTAGGCCTATCATGCTCTGTCAGTCTAGACATACACTGTTCATGTATTTCTATGTTATCAAAATTGGAACAAATTACCATGATAACTCTATCAAACATGAGAACTCATGCACCCTATAACATCTTAAGTTGTCATAGTCAACTGTAACATAACATATAATAAGCAGGGATATCCATAGAACAGTGGTTTAGGAGAGGATGTGCCTACCTGAAGTCCATGGACCATTCAAATTTGAATCCTAACTGTTTCCTGTGCACACATTCCTATGACATCATCAATTTGTGTGATCCACATATAGTCACTCCTGACTATCTTTATGACTAATATGTGACTAAGTTGTATGGTCCCCTGACCACGGGGGTCAAAATATGATGGTATAGTCAGTACTGACTATAGGTTTTATTATCAGTGTACAAAACCGAAATTGTTGCCCCTCTCACCTTGCCCCACTCTCACCTGTCCCTGTTTGGTCACCTGGAGGTCGTTACTCAGGTGGAGGTCGTGGTACTGGGAGGTCTAACTTTGATCTCTAAGATCTGGATCACCTGGACGTTACACCTACACCGGGAATCATCCACACAAAATCGACCTGAATATACCCAGCAAAAATAAGGCGAGCTTGTACAGGCACTGGGGATACCAAAGCCAACGCTATAGGATTAGCTTGGGTATGCCCGAGGCCGGTACAACCTCACTCTAATTCGTTGGGATACCATCTAGAAGAGTACTAGGGTGTACATGTGTAAAAGTACATTGATAATAATGGCCCTGGAAATGTTAGTCACTACGGACTACATTTCTATAGTCACGTGAACGTAGAAAAAACGGCTATACCAAGTTAGTCACCTATGTCTATAATAAGTTAGTCATATAGTCAACCTATAGTCATGCATTAAAAGAGCTGATTTAGGATATATAGTCAAGTGACTATGAATTTAATGCATTCATGCTCTAAAGTAGTCACACTGACTAATAGATATAGTCCATCATGAGACGGCAGGACAATAAGTCAGGACAAGTACCCCCCTGGCATCTACCCCCAAGACATCAACCCTAGGGCCTTCTATCTACCCCCTAGGACATCTACCCCAGGCCAACTACCACTACCTAGGACATCTACCCCCTAGGACTTTTACTCCTATGGGCATCTACCCCTTGGAATTTTACCCCTGGGATTTCTACCCCTTAGGACATTCCATACATTGGAACCTACCCCCAGACATCTACCCCCTGGATATCTACCTCCTGGGACATCTACCCCCTTTACTCTCTAGGACTTCTACCCCTGGGAACATCAACCCCCCCCCCCCCCACATACCCATATGGTTGAGTCATATCATATGGAGGGGGTAGGTTTCTCCAGGGACATAAGGCATCTGCCCCTCGACATCTACCCCCTGGGAATCCACCCCCTTGGACATCTACACCCTAGGATTTTATCCCCTTGGAAATCTTTTCCCTGGGCTTTTGCCCCCTTAGGGCTCTACCCCATAGGACATCCACCCCCTTGGACACCTGCCCCAGGACATCTACCCCGTGGACATCCTAGGAGGTAGATTTCCAGGGGGTAGATGTCCAGAGGTAGGTATCCAATATCCCATGAGAAATCTTCTCCCTCCACATGATATTGGTGTCCCCAGGGATAGAACTCCTAGAGGGTAAAGGGATGGATGCCCTAGGGGGTAGAAGTTTTAAGGGGTAAATGTCCAGGGGGTAGATGTCCAGGGGGTAGATGTCCAAGAGAGTGGATGTCCTGGTGGGTAGATGTCCAGGGGGTAGATGTCCACGGGTAGGTGTCCAAGCAGTCGGATATCCTAGGGGGTAGAGTCCTAAGGGGATAGGTGCCGAAGGGGATAAAAGTCCTGTTGGTAGATGCCCTAGGCGGTAGATTCCCAGCGGGTAGATGTCCCGGGATAGATGTTGGATATCCCTGGAGAAATCTACCCCCTTCACATGATATGACTTATCATGGGTTGCTGCCCCCAGGGGTAGAAGTCCTAGAGGGTAAAGGGGGTAGATGTCCAAGGAGATTGTTGCCCTAGTGGGTAGAAGTTGTAAGGAGGTAAATGTCCAGGGGATAGATGTCTAAGGGGATTAAAGTCCTAGGGGGGGAGTCCTAGGGGGTAGATTCCCAGGGGTAGAAGTCCAGGTGTTAATGTTGTGGTAATGTTTAGCATGCTTAGCACATCTACCCCTTGGACATCCATCCCCTGGACTTTTACCGCCTTACCACTTCTACCCCCAGGACATCCATCCCCTGGACGTTTATATCCTAGGGGGTAGATTCTCACGGGGTAGATGTCCAGGGGCAGATGTCTGGTGGTAGATGTCCAAGGGTAGATGTCCGGGGGTAGATGTCCGGCGGTACCTGCCCTAGCATCATTGGATAAAGTAGATAAGCATAGGCCATATGCCTGGCACACTATAACCCTTTAGACAGTCAACCTCTGTATATTCTAGCCTGGAAGCCTAGAGATCCACAGTTACATGATCAGAATTTGAACAAAACCACATGATACTTCAATCAAAATTGAGAATGCATGTGTCCTATGATGCCTTAAGTAAATATACTCAACATTAACACAAGAGCTAATGCACAGGGAAATGTGTAAATGAGTATTTTAGCTAGAATAAGATGTGCCTACCTGAAGTCAGCTGAGCATTCAATTTTGAATCCTAACTGTTTCCTGTGCACACATTCCTGTGACATCATCAATTTGTGTGATCCACATATAGTCACTCGTGACTAGATTCTTATGACTAATATGTGACTAACATATGTAATCACCTGACTACGGGGGTCAAAATATGGTGGTATAGTCAGTACTGACTATGGGTTTTATTATCAGTGTAGAATATTTCCGGTTACCTGAATTATCTTCTTTAAAACAGTTGAATTAACTTTTGGCAATTTAATTCTGGAATGTTAAGGCTCAATATGTCTATCCACCTAGTATTGCTCTAGACATAATATTATTCCGGAGCTTGCTAAACGTCTACGAGGACAGACGTCATTCTATATAACCTAATCTAGAGCTGTTGCGATATAAATGCAGTATCCTATCACTTCACAAATGCTGTAACACGGAATGCAACTTTGAGTCTCTTGATGTAGAAAGCTAAAAACCCTCAGACGTCAATGCTAAAGCGCCTGACTGGTGTGTGTACGTACAGTTTCCACTAACCCTAGAATCATCAAACAGTCAACAGAACTCCCAATGTTAGCTCAATTGCCTAATTGCCTAAGATACCTCTACCCATTTATTTGAACTGCTGCTCTTGTTACAAAAATGATACTTCACTTCATGTTTAACTTCCCCCTTCACAATCAACTCTTCAAATGGAGGAAAGTAATGTCTACATTTACTCTTCAAACACAGTATAGATACCCTATATCTACAAATCAACGTGGCCATGTTAGATTACCAATGCTTGGAGAGCGTACCGCTACAGGTCCATCCCCCAGGACCACAATCTCTACATATACAAAGTAACAGATTCTACCCAACAGTATCTCCCCACCCACCCCTCTCTAGTCACACTCATTGTGCAGCCCAGCTATACCATGACATTAGAGCTTCTTTACTTCTTTTTACAGCGTGTTTAATCAAAGTCCCTTACCCTGTGAGGGCGTTGGACAATAGGCAGGGATGCTGGGCACGTTCCTAGGCTTCTCTATGGTGTGGACAATCTGTATTCAGTGCTATTCACTAAATACAACCACAGGGAAGTCCCCCTTCAAGTAAAGGAGGCTATAGACGTCTCTCCATCCCCTTCTGTAAATATTTCACTATTCCTTATCTTATATCTTAATCAAATATATGAATAAGTATCTCCCCTTTTGATTAGGTAGGTTCTGGATTGCCATCCACAAACATGTAATTAAGCAAGTTAAAATCAAGTTTATTGCAAACATTACGAATGATTAAAATGGCTACGTATTATACAAGTCTTCAACAGATACTTCACTTGAAAATCGGTCGGCTGGTGAATTGCGATCGGACAAGCACATCCATGCTATAGCAGGGAGAAAACACACACAATATCCCTCCGCCCCCCCCCCCTCTTTTTTTTCATGTATTTCGGTGGTAGTGGTGGTGGGTAGGGGGGAATACTATGACCACTCCCTCCACCAAGCATGATGTCTAGCTTTGGGTTGAGCTGTTGGTGGTTGGGGGGGGGTAAAGTTAGAACCGTTCATGCAGAAAATTTAGGGATGACTGAGGTGGTCTGTGGGAGGGCAGAGGGTACTTTATGGCGAGGCAGAGGGCGATCAGCTGAGAGTTATACGTCTGAGTGGTGTGTGAGGGGTGTGGCCATAAGGGCACGAACCCAAAGCTATGATCATCGCATCGGGAAATGTTTCACAGTCAATAAGAAAACATTTACAGGCCGATGCCACCCACCACCCCTCCCCATCTATACACCTCCTTGCTCCTCATACAGACCACTGAGCCTCAGATGGTGACACCAGTATAGAGGTATAGAGGGGTTCTATATGATGTGGGCTTAGAAGTATGCCTTTAACATCCCTCACTCCACCCTCCCCTTTATATGCATGTCTCTATGCCTACACACATTATGAGGCGGTGAAGATTGAGTGCCTTGACACCAGCAGAACTGACTGTTAAGTTCCTGACAATGAGGAAGGTGTCTCCTCAAAGGACTCTGTGGTTAGTGTGTTCAGAAGGTGGACAGACTTCTGTCAGAAACCCAATCCGGTGTTATAATGCACTGAGGACTCTTACCAATATGGATGTGGGGGGAAACTGACGGGATAAGTATGGTTAGCCTTCAAGGTGGTGACGGTGTATATGGAGAGGGTGAGATACACTTAACACTGGAGGAGAAGATAGTACAAGATACAACTTCAACTTCAGTCTTTTACTATTTCTGTCACTGCCTTATAAGTTATATCTCCTTACAATGTGTGACACAAGACTGGCATCATTTTGATATCATACATTTTCATGTTCTGTCACTTGTCAGGAGTGTATCGTTTCATCTCCTGTTCACACGAGAACTACCATACCGTCATATAATATTGGGACACACAAGGCCACTCAAGAAGAAAAGTGGTTTCTCATCACCAAAGACTGAAACATATGACGTGGGAGGTTTTATTTTGTGTTTTTTTAATCCCGGGCTAAAATGTATAGGATGATATCTTTTCACAACCACAATTCACACATTAATAGTCAAGAATGTATTGGTCTTCAAAAGTGGAGAAAAAGTAAGTCATTTCTATCCTGCTGCATTACTGGCCGTACTAGCTTTAATGTGATACCAAATACACCAATATTTGACCATTTTTATCATGTTTTTCATAAAACATCTGCAAAAAATGTTTCCCTCAAAAGCTGATTTTTATGTTGTGCGCGGTGGTGAGAAACAATTTTATTTTTTATCAAGTGTAAGGGGAAGGAGGGGGGGTCCAGACAGGAGTCACTTTATACCTGATCGGCTGATCGGCTGTATGAGAAGGAAACATGCATATATGAAAATGCAGAAGAGTAACATGATTATATCTAAACAAAGTTCACGTTTAACATGGAAGCCTTAAACATTTAGCATGTCTCCATGCAATTTGTGGACCCCTCCACCTCTCTGCCCCTTTAACCGCGGTCATGTCCATGGTCTGTCATGTTCCCACGCTAATTAACATGAATCCACCCTGGTGCCCCAGCCCCACCCTCCAGCATGTTTAACCCCCGTCTGATCCCCACAATCCCAGCCAGCCTTACGTGGACAAATCCCTTCTGGTCTTCCCGAGCCCGCCCTAACCCCCTGACCCCATCACCCCTCATGATCCCTACCCCCCCCCCCCATACACACACACACACACTTTTACCATGCACCACTCCCCTAGCTGACACACACCTCCCCTCACAGACTCTGGCTGGATCCTACTCCAATATCTTCCCGCGCACTCACTAGTCAGCCACTCCCAATTCTACCCTGCATCCCAGGGTTGCTCCCTTCTTTTATGCATGGTCTTCTCTCAGCTTAAATATAGTTTTGACGCACCAATAACGCTGACATAGCTCTCAAGCTGCATCTCATAGCCTACCTATACAGACGTTTGGAGCAACTTGGAGCACTAACATAATGAATGAGTCAAAAGCGTGTAGGTTTTACTAAACTTTTTTTTACTTTTTTTTTTAAAACCAATTAAGCATTATTCAGTAAGTTTGTACCAACCAAGATACTCCATAATATTATGCCTATTCCCCACTAAATGTCCCCTCTACCTTGAAGTTGAACTGAATGTTCTCTATGTTGAGCTGCTCTCCAGACTGGATTCCCCTTCAGCCGGAGCTATACCCCCCCCCCTTGTCATACAATGTAGCTATTTTCTAACCAGGGTCTCTAAATTAAAATTGGACCGGATTCATCAGTTTATCATGAGCCTGACAAAGGTGATGGGTATTGTGAGAGGTGAGGGTTGGGTCAGGGGGGTGAGGGAATGATCCCATTAGGATGACTGTAGGTGATCTGTGATAATACCCTTAATATAAGTAAAAAAGATGAAACCCTAAGTCTGTTTTCTTCCATGGTCCCATGTGACTTGGTTATATTATGTGTGTGTTTGTATACTGTTTACAATGATCAATCACAATCTTAATATGATTGTTATCCTTCTCAGTTAGTTACTATAGGTATGGGAAAGTAACTCAAAGGGGTGAATGTATAAGGGCACCAACGATCTAGTCGCGACCACCATCTTCAAAGCTTGCTGTCGGCTGATATAACTTTTCAGAATACATTCAGAGTTACCTATGGAGAGCAGACCCTGTGTGAGAATAGGTTGATAATACCCTCACTGATCGATCGTGCTTTTACAGTGTCACCCTGTTAAGACACACAAGACTATGATATCAAACATCTAACAAGAAATGGTTAGTAGTGATAAAGGGGAATTCACCAGACATATCCTGTCTGTTTAAGAGTCCCGGCATGGACCCTTGTAACATCATAATTAACTTTTATCTTGACATGTGCCACAGTGGCCTTTATAAAGAGCATCCTACTCCTCTGATATAGAAGTCGAGGGCTGTTTTTATCTCTTAAAGCTTTTGGGGAATATACCTTTGAACCACCACAAAAGTCAAAGATACATAGAGATGGGGATAAACATTATTAAACCAGGATCACATAAAGGGCACCGGAAGCATCACTCTAGCATTAAGGCATGTGGGAATGTGCAGCAAATCCATCAAAGGAGCTGTGAGAATGGCGACATTTTGTCTGTTTAGATCTGGATTCTGTCAGTGGTTTTTGAACGTGTATACGTGATGGCTTTTTGAGGGGAAATTGTTTATAGAAATGTAGGGTAAAGTAGTAGAAGACTCTAGTCAAGGGATGCGGGTGGAGGCTGTTCAGTGGGGGTTCTGCCTTTAGGGCAAATAAAGTCCTCCAACTGTCACCCCTCTGTGTATGGTGATGGCAGGGGAGGGAATTCAGGAATAAAAAATACATTAACCCCTTCCACACGGTAAGCCAATATATTGCACAAAATTGCAATGAGTTACAGGAAATCCAGTGGTGAAGGGGTTAAAGGCTGAGACTCTACTTCATGCTGTATGTTCACGGCTCGATACCGACTTGTTGAGACTTGTGGGAGGCAGAAAAGTAGGGTGGTCAGAGGAGACATACTCAATATGGTGTTCTCGTATTATGGGCTTCGGAAATAAAAATCAGACATCTGGGGGTAACAGTTTATTGTATACAGAAAGGCACACATCTTAGGGGGTGCAAGTATAGTTTATCACTTGTCAACCTCAATGGTGACATTTACGATCACATCATGTGCTTCATAAACTGGACCATTAGGGGTTACGTTAAATATACCCTGCTTCAATCCACTTTGATTGGAAATTTGTATAATTCCAGATCTTTGTATACAACTGTCAATCTCCCCTGAGAAAGTCTCATTCAAGCCTTGAATATATATAATATATTATTAGACATAAGAAAAAATAATTGATACCGTATCAACGAGTATAATAGAACTTTTACTATTACTGTGCTACGCAGACATTGCATGAATAGGTTTGAGATGATCCCACTTTTTAACCCAGGTCTTGAGTTGAAATAGATTGGAATCTATAGCTGGGAATTGACATCTTTAAACAGTTATCAATGCTTGAAATGGGTTATATCTTTTGACCATACATGAAAATGAGTTGAAAAGTGACCAACATATTTGTTTATAATGCTAAATTGCATATATATATATATATATATATATATATTATATATATATATATATATATATATATATATATATATATATATATATATATATATATATATAATATATATATATATATATATATATATATATATATATATATATATTGTAACACTCCTTTCCATCCCTTTTGCCACACACCCATCCATTTATTTCCTTTTCTTATCTCCTTCAACATTGTACCCTCCCTCACTCATTCCCTTCATTTTCCACAGTCATTAAGTACTCTCCCCAGTCTCCTAGGCTTTTACACCCAACTTCCCTGGCCCCTCCCATCTTCTCCCTTCCCCGTCCCACACCCATTTAGACATTCTGGCCCACCAATATGCAGCATGTTACTCAGGAGACTAGGGGGAATATTTAACTCCCTCATGTCTTAATTGCTCCCTCCTACAGCCCTAACCCCCTCATCTAGAACCCTCTCAGAGGGGCCCTCAGTCCCAGCCCACCATACCCCCGCCCCCTTTTGTTGTGTTGATGACACCAGTTACCATGACAATGCACAAGTCTCGCGAGAACTGCAACTGGAGCGAGAACACGAGGGGCACGAGGATTCTTGTGGACGGTTGCTTTTTATGTATACTGCTGTGGGTCTGTTACTGGCATACAGAAAGGAATAGCCCCGGTAATAGCACAGGAAGGGTTTGGTGGGAGTGAGTCTATAAACCTGCCCCTTCCCAATAGCCTTAACACAAAGAGACAGATCCATGCACAGGGGGTTGTGGGTATGAATTAAATGGGTCAGGAGAACGGTATCTCTCTTATAAGGGGACTTCCCCATCCAGGGTTTCCCTCCAAAGTGGTCAATCCCCGGGTCAATAACACTATTGCACGTTGATATTGTCTTGCCCACACAATCATAAAGCGCATATATAAGTATGGCCATTCCATGACATATACTAAAACTACTTGTTTAACACTCCTATATCGCTAATATGTCTGTTTCCATATTGACAGTTTTGTATTGACATGCAAAACTTAATGAGATGGCTCACCATAAATGCGGTTTCTAGGACATTTTTACATTGCTCACTAAGGGAGTGATCATTTTTTAACAACAGGGGGGGGTGGTTTTCCGCGCGGAGCGTGCGAAAAATTTTTCACCCCCCCGGTCAACGGGTCGAAATTTTTTACCCCCCCCCCCCCAAGGGTCGGAAATCGGCGCGCGCGCGGGCCCTTTGAAGCATAGTAACGCGTGGGCTTTTTGGCCCAAAACAGGTTAAATTTTTTTGACCCCCCCTCAAGAGGGGTCCAAATTTTTTACACCCCCCCCGGTCAAGGGGTCCAAATTTGTTTGCCCCCCCCCAAACCAACCCCCCCCCCCCCCGTTGATAAAAAATGATCACTCCCTAAATGTTTCCAGGACCTTTCGAGACCTTTTTCACAAGAGCACTTATCAGGACCTTTCTATGGTTCACTTACTGTTGCCATATTAACAGTTTGTACAAGGACCTTTCGCATACTGCTTCTTCAATGGCGATTAAATGCATATGATGGCTCAACGAATTTATGTTTCTTCATTGAAGGTTCCCATGACATTTCTATCGGGATCAGAGAAGCAGAGCAACTGCTTGGGCGATCGAGCCCAGTGGAAAGTGACTCATGACGTGGTTGGCGTGACGTTCCTGTAGATTGGGTGTGACTCTGTTTGACACGTCATGCCTTATATGGACGTAGCAATGGACGTCCAACAATGCCACCAAATCTCCAAAGGACCTGTAAATTTCCCACGGGCAGGTCAATAAGGGGGACAGAGATGGTGACAAATGCAGCTCCTGATTAAATGTAACACATGATAGAAGCCACAGTTATGGCGTGAGATCAACATTAGGTGTGTGCATGGGGTTTTTAAAAAGGGATTATCTCCGGTGTAAAAAAGGGATAATTTCCATAGCCGGTGCCACTGGGTGTTGGGTAAGGAGCTTTGGCTCAATAAAAAAGAAGCTAATTCCTATATAGACTTGATCATTTGGTGATTCATACATCTCATACTTTGGTGTAAATATGTGTACAGTGTAAGCCTGTCCAAACACATAGAGATAAGAGTCTATGTGTCATGCTGGTGTACAGCCGCAGTTGCGAATGTAAGAGGAAGTCAATGTTATAGATGGAAGCAGTGACTAATATGGGAGAGAAATAGAGAGAGAAAGTCAGAGAGAGAGAGCAGTTTCTCCTGAAACTAAAATGGTGAACAGGGATCCATACCAATATTGAATCTACACAACAATTATGTACCACAGGCTAATTCTTCTTAGTTCTAAAGGTCTAAGGCCAGTCTACTCTGTAGGTGCCTGTGATATCGGCCACTTATCCACCTGGGAGTGAGTAGTGTCTTGGTGAGATGCTCAGATTCTGCAGGGGTGAGGGGAGCAGCTCCTGTTTGTACACACTGCCCTGGACGAGCTGCTCACTTACCCCCTATGTACACCATGTCAGCCTAGAACGTTGTTAGCCATTCACCAGACCCGCTATAGGCGCTGGTGATGGCAGGTAGGGACCATTTTACTGGAGACTGCCCGTTTAAATTACTGCATGGAATTGTTCTCTGCGTATGGTATAGTTTGGAATCTGTTCTGTGGGGTAAATTTGTTCCTTTTATCAAAAATATTGGTCCCAAGAAATTGCCTGGTTCCAACGTACAATAACGTACATGTTGGGTTTACCAAAACGATGTGTTTCAGCTTTAAAGGCAAACTTTACTTAGAAAATCAGAAAACCTGATTCACCCGATTCTTTAGAACATTCTGATAATATCATTCTTATATCTTTACGGTCAAAATTAATGATAGTTTTCTGATATTAGAACCATGCAGAAACAGCCATTTTCCGATCTTTCTATACCTTCATAATTGTCAGCTCCCCTGTTAACGATGATATAATTAGAATGAACCATTATATTGAGACATTGCAAGTGTTCTCACACAATACTGCGTAAATACCCTTGGTATCTGGACCCTCACCTAGTTGAGGGATGGGACTACTTCCTCCATGTCAGCTCCTCAATCCCAACCTGGCAGCTGTCCAGCAGAAGCCAGGAGAACCCCTAACTCCAGGGTCCAACTACACTAGTGCTGAAATCAGCTGGAGAAGTACATTTCTGTAAATTGTCTGGAGAAGATTAAGATCTCTTTCTTCTATCCGCAGTCAGTCTAGTATCTTCAGTTGAACTTCTACAGACTCAGTGGTGCCAATTAACCTCTTGCAGGGGAGCTCTCGATCAAGCTGAGTGATTTGTTGCACATACTCCACAGAAACTGTCCTAGATTCTAGGCTGTACCATGTGATTTAGTAACCCTCTTAACTCTTCCTCTACCAGAATATCTTTGGGTAAAATCTCACCTTATAGGGGATGAGATGAGCTTTCCAAAACTCTAGTAATAATATAAATATTCCATCTAGAAGGGAAGGAGTGATGGATTTAGCTAAGGTTGTTCATGAAAAGGACAGAACCCAATTTTCCTGTATCTATTTTGATAAGGGAGATATGAGATTAGTAAAATTGCAATCATACATTTGAAAATGAATCTTTAACCAAACTTCAAACAGCTATTATAAGGATTCCCTTTTCCGATTTTGACAAACTAAATTTTATATCATAGATAGGTTTGAGTACTTTTAGATTTTTCATGTGGAATTCTCATGATGTATATGTTCTATTTGGTTACCATGGCAACCACAGTTACCAAAAATGGTCATTTTTAGGGTATCTGTTGCTATGGCAACCAATATTTTTGTCAATATTACACCAAAATTTATCAAAATTGTCAGTACCATATTTTTTGGCATGATTTTTTGAGAAAAAGGTTCAGTTACTTCCACAAACTATGTTTGACATTTGAATTCATTTATATCATACGAAAATTAAACCTTTTTTTTTTTTTAGCAAACTTTAGATTGAACCCCAGCCACCTTGTTGTCCGACCTTTACCCCTGCACCCCGTCCCTGTACTTTAGGTATCCTCTGTCATTCCCAGGTACCCTGGGTGAGATAAGACCCATGTTCAGGGTCCTGTGCTGGATCCTTCCCAACAAACCCTATATATCACCATTGCATGTCGCTGGTTACAGCTGGGATTGAGGCGGCTGTTTCAAGAGTGGGACAAGAGTTATCTGGAGCTGTAAAGAGTTTCTCTATCACAGCATATGTATAGGAAACAAATAGTTGGCCTCTATACAATCAGATCCCTGTTATCATTAGACCTAACAATGCTAGCTTTTACGAGAACCTGTGATATTCCTAGCTCCTGGAACGCTTGTAACATTATTATAGCTACAACCTGCTAGACCCCTATAGCCCCTGGGACCCTTGTCCCCCTATTACTAGAGTTACCTGAGTCTGTGGCACCCTGCTGTGCTGATAACAGGTGGTGGTATACACCGTGTCCACCCTGGCCTTTTATCTTATCTCTCATATAGCACAGTTAGACAGGGTTGGGGGGGGGGGCAATGCTATACATTATAAGTTGAAGGCTACTGATAGATGGTTGGGATATTGCAAGCCATGTAAATACAAGGGGCTTTAATATATGTGCTGGTATGCATTGCAGCATGATTTCGGCCATAGCAGGTTAGCTGCATGTGCACTTATTGCTGACAAAGACAATTTACATATTCCCTAGCCAGAATGATTACAAAGGCTTGTTCAGATTATTATTTTTCCACCCACACTGGTATTCTAGTGAATGTAAGGCAGAGTCTATTGTAGCATATGTAATTGATACAGATATGAAGTGCACGCTGCTGTCATTGCCAGGCTGACTTATATCGCGATATGTAGAAACAGTTAGCAACAAAGGGCACTTGCAATGTACTCAGCGATGTATTGTAGCTATGTTTATTATCAGAATGGGCTGTGTGATAAATATATCCATGTATTACACTGTTACTAAGGTCACAGTAAGGTTACCGCAGGTGGGATATAAACATACATCATGTGTGAGTATATAGGTCTATATGTATACCAGAAGACAGTGTCTGATAAAACATCATTCCAATGGAAATATGCATATGTATACATTCAGTGTATCGGTGTATTATTTAATGAGAGTTTCAAAAGTTAAGCATAATCGTACTAGTCACACTACGACTAATTAGCCTTGTCTTTCCCCACTGTGACGTCATCAGCATAGCTATATTTAAACTATTCAATCAAATATAACAGAATTATTCAATAATCACATGAAATCAGTACAGTTGTCAATAACTATTGGAATTACAAACCTTTCCCATGCAATGTCAAAATCCGTTCAAGTGATTGAGTCTTCTGTCACTAACAATTACTGGTTTCGATTCTTCTAAATTTCCCTTTCTACACCATACGTCATGAAATGCAATTATACTTAACAGAAAGTCAGGAATCCCCATTCAGATTCCCCTAACACTTAAAACACTGTTGACTCCCAAGACCTTTATTGTTGTGGGCATAAGGGGGAGATGTGTGACACCAGCGACTTTGCTGAGTTAAGCAGAATCGAAAGTGAAATTTGCACCAGGCATAGGGGGGATTTCTGAAATGAACCATGTATTAGAGTCAGGTATGTTTCCAACAGCTGTGCTTGTTGTATCTAGTCCAATAAGTGCAACTGCTGACCTTTAAACTCGAATCATAAGCTCAATCTCCATTCAATATCATTGAACGGATTGTACACCTCTGCTCTTATGCTATAATCATTTTTCTCAGAGTGTCTCTTGTTATAATGTATTGAATTGTTATGGACTGTGGCATAACAAATAAGCAAGAAGAATGCATGTACCCCTGCCATACACCCCATCAGTGTATACCGTGTGGCATCTATAACAGGAATAATGTAAAAGGATTGCAAAGAGCATGGAGGTCATGATACATGAAAGATCCATATAGCTTATGCGATTGAGCTGCTCTCATAAAAGGCCCATCTCATATATGAGTGACTCATCTTAGTGTGTCAGCATGATGGGTGGAAGTCCCACAGTGGTATCCCAGCCAGCTAACAGAAAACCACCAAATGGTGCCATGTTTGCAGGGGAAGCCACAAAAACCACTGCCCCCACAACATCACCCATATCCCACTCAGCTCAATACTATGCACCTCAGTCCTATTCCATTTAGGTCTCCATCCTACACAACAAGCAATGGGGGCTCTACGATGATGGGCGATTTGAAGATTTATAACTGGCTTTCAAAATTAGCTTTAGAGAAAATGTAGAGACAAACATGGGGAAGAAGGGGGGGGGGCGATGGGGAACAAGGGGAAAGGAGCTATGGAGTACCTTGTTTAATTACAATATCAAAGTCAAGAATAACGATTGAAAGATGGAGTTGAGAGGAAAATCATACCATGTGCCCAGCAAATCCGCATGAACGTACTTCGAACAGTGGAGCAGTATGACTGGAACCAGAACTGTTCCGAACATCTAGATTGTGTGAGATGCATGGTCCTCCCTCAGATGGGAAGGGTTCTACTGCTACATATTGTGTGGTAATGTTAAAATATCAAAAATAATGTTCCATGATGATATGGCCAATATGAAAGGGGGTTCTATTGCCGATAGCTCTGTATAAGACAACCTAGCCTTTACACATCATAGAATGGTATCAAACAAATTTACTGGCTGAACTGTGTCTGTGGTGAACCTGCCGTTCTGAAACTAGGTCTACCTCAAGCCAGATCTCCAGAAATAACAGGCAGAATGGCTCCTGTTACTATAAAGACTGTGATTAATTCCCAGCTCAGCTTGAAAATAACATGAAAATACAAGATGTGAATATGAACACCTGATCCAGGTGGCTGTTCCTGTGGCACCTTAACCAAGATTCTTTTTTTTTTAATTTCCAGATTTCTCAGTGAAAAGGTGAAAACCATCTCCCAACTACCTGATAATGTATCAGAGAGGGCCACTTAACGTGTCGTCTGAGACGTGGGTGGGATGATTCACAGAAATGTTGTGAAATTAGTTATTTGTTAACCAATATTAAATCATCAGGTTTCCATCCTGTGTCAGCAACTTGCTTGAATCATGTTTCCTATTTGTGTGGCTGAATTTTGTGTTATGTGGGAGGACCTGATGGGAAGGAGGAGTTTTTTTGTCACTGCCACTATTTTTAAACCGCCATAATATTAATCTTTAAAATAGCTCTTGATATAATATAGAAGAGTCACGCACTTCATAGATAAACACACAGCTATTGAGACACTTTCTAATATAATCCGATACAACCAATATGCTTAAAACATTTGGCTCATGGCTGTAGTATCCAAATGTGTGGGATTTAAAAAGCTAACAGCGACTGAGTGCTTATTTACGCTTATAGTATACATGTATGCTGTTTGGTGTGCCTGTTTTCCCGAAAGCTCCAAAATAGAACACTATGGGAAGCGGGGACTGTGTAAAGGTTCCGTATGTTACCCTTTGTATGAGATGATTGAGCAGCAGGCTTAGGGCTTAATGCAGAAGAGTGGACACTTCTAGTAAAGGGAGCCTATTGACACATTGTATAAAATAATATGGTGCGGTGAATACAACAGGCAGGGATAGAGTGTGATGTTCTACTGCAGTTTTTGAATTTACTAAATAATATATGTGTTTGTAGGGGAAAGATAAAATATAAGACATAAAATGTGTTTTCTAAATGTAACAAAATAAAATACTAATATCATCATACTGGGGGACATTGACTAACCCCCTTAAAATGAACCTAGGAATGAACTGATAACTTGCACCTTCCCCCAAACTACGCCACAGCAGGAGGTCCATGTCTTCTTCCAGGTGTTTCCTTATATTATCGCCCACAGAACAGTAAGAGACCCCTAGCGGGTATTGAAGACATCACCCCTGAGGGTTACACTGGCCCCCTGTGCTGACCCCCGGGTGCCGCATCCTAATGACAGGTAATGGCGGCAGGTAAGGAGAACATGCTGAGTCATGGGTCACTGGTCACAGGTGACCGGCCCTCCCAGCCTCTCCCCTTCCCTGTCCACACCTCTTTATCCGAAATAAAAGTCTATATCGCGTCCGCTATCTTTTAGCAATTTTGAAGTAGATTTTAATCTAAATATCGAAACAAAGTCATCTGTATGTCTGTTAACTCCCTGTGTTGAACTATTTAAAAAATAAGGCATAATATATAATGTTGAAGCTTCAAGCCATTCTGCCTGTACAATGTAGAAGGGAAATAGGGCGTAGGTCCCAGCCTGGGTGGTCCCCTGAGGTGAAATGTAGGGTACGTCTGTGTGTGGGTAGGAGGCAGTGACCAGTGGTCAGTATGGTATATGGGGGAGGTAGGGAGGAGTACAGTAGCAGGAGGCATGGGGGAAGGCCTGAAGGATGATGATTAGACTAGAAGATAAAGTATGTCACCAGGTGCGCTGTGCTGTGATCACTATGTGTACCCGGCATCACTCCCCTCTTAGAAATTAGAAACAGAAAGGAGAAAAGGAGAAATCGTTGGGCAAGGAAACAAGGGAGGGGTGCATGGACAGATACAGACAAGGAGAGAAAGAGGGAAGGGGAGCAGCAGGGGTGCTATTATGATCGCTTAGTCTTTAAGTAGGAAGGGGGCAGTATCGGCTAGGTGATTTATGGACTGGTCAGAGGCTTACAGTTGTTCTGACCAAAACCATTGTCTATCGCCATAACCAGGCATTAAAGCCCCTGCTGCGGGTCCAAAGAGGGTGGCTAGCCGCTGTCATGTACCATGGAGCCTATTCTAATTGGTTTCACCATTAAATGAATGTAGAAAAGGCAACGTATCATACCTACAACCCTCGTTAAGCTTATTCTCATTCATATCCGTCAATGTGGTTCTCGATTATTATTTTACTTACATATTTAGATGTGTCAGCGATATGAACTCACCTGAAACAGAAACAGAAAATCTGTGAGTAACATGTTAAAAAAATAGTATACTGTATAATCTGACATCTAATACCCCGATATAAGTGGCCTAATAAGTGAGTATTCAAATTGTCTGTCATCTAACCCCCGGGTCTAACCATATGACAATTATACACGATTTTGTTGCATTGCAATTTAACTTCAGAAACACTTGACTGTCATCTTGAACAATTAGACCATTGAGAATTTTCTCAAAATGTACCATATAGATACGTCCATACTTCCTAAAGCCTTCTTCAATGTTCCTTTCAACACCAGATACCTCATGAAATAAATTTGATATTCAAAGTTATACCAAAGTAATTATGATATGGCTGAACCGATGCGAAAGCTACTTTACATCACACTGATAACCACAGCCCCATGTCACAGATGTCAACATGAGTGGTGGGAGGCAGCCATGTATGTTTATAGGGGCGTCTACAAGCTACGGAGATGACAGATAGAAGGTTACACCCAAAGAGACAACACCATTAAGAGCCACACGTCCGGAATAAGGGAGGAGGAAGCCTCGCGAGGGAGCCATTTGCGATCTCCCACCCGAGGCTTTGGACACTCTAAAGTATAGAGGAAGAGCAAGAATATGTTTGGAGATTTAGTGAGTTCAAACGGAGGCGGAAGTGTGTGTAAGGGGTCAATGTGAGTGGCTGAGGAGCAGGTCAGGTGAACCGGCTCCTTACATAGCTCAGTGCTTCTAATATCGCCTGGCAGACATTGTATAGGTTAGTGCATGTATCATCGCTTACTTCCCCCTTTATCGTTCATCATTCAGGGTCATGTCTTTCTGGAAGTGACATCTATCTCTTCCGAGTCAGAAGACTGAAGGTCTGCAGGTGATGTGAAAGGCGCATGCACAGTGGACAGGAACATAATGATATGCATACGTGTATGCTCCATCATGGGAAAAACTAAAGTTGAATAATCACCGAGCGTATCTCACTCACAATTCTAGTACTGTTATAGTCTACTCTGTGGAGTGAGTGGTGAGAATGCCCCTTTATGCCATGCCATGTAAACCCCCGCACCACCTACAAAACTTTTTGAAGCGTTTTTAATGAGGATTTACAGAACAAGAATTTCACACTGTATATATGGAACGTTCTTGAAACATTTCTCTTCGAATATGGATTAACAGAACAAGAATTTGACAGTGTATATGGAACGTTGTCAACTGCTTTTGTTTTAAATGCTCCAGTTCCAGTTCTAAGGTTGATTCTAGATAATCATAATGTACCCCGATAAGCTGTTCGTGGCTGGCAAACAAACTGATTTTATTGATTAAGTGTACCTTTTTAGATCTCCTTAGGATCAAGGAATTGATCAGGTAGCTTTTTTGCTTCAACTCATACTCATTCCAAGTAACAACGTCTACAGAGTCATCTAGATATCCTTGTACCTTTTGCCACTGAAGTACCATGGTACGTTATATAAGGGGACCAGAAAGAAGGGCTTTGCACCAGTTCTGACCCTTTTGAAATCGTGTGCTTTATGATATACATGTACTACACTGTTGGTTCTGCTCGTCCTTGTGAACACTCACTTCCTTGAGACACCAATATACAAGCGTCCACATTGATTTTACGCTGTCTTTATCGTGTTGGGAACCACCACTGTAGTTGTACAAGACCAATATACCTCAGTTGTTTCCTTCCACCATCCCTCATCTCCCTCATTCCACCCATTTATCCACCCTTACGAATCCCAGCACATACACATTACCTCTTCTGCCCACCCTAAACGGAGCCGACACCTCCCCCCCTTCACCTCCCCCCAGCCCTGCCCGAATTTACAGCTTCGTCATACGCGCGCCAGGGTCTGCTTTGTTCATGTATAGGGACTATTTGCCAATGCAGCGTATTCCTGGGTGATATCGTCTTACTGAATGATAGGAATGGTAGGACTATTTTAAAAAGTTATGGTCAGACATAGCTTGCAGTTAACGCAAGTCCTTTTTGTTATTGAAAGCAGCACTCACATCCAAAGCAGGTGTTGTACTATAATGATTGATGGCCGGGATTGAAAAAAAGGTTAATCCTTTAGGCACCAAGGACAAATTGTGCACATGAAATGATGTATACAATCAGGACCCTTTCCTAGTTGTGGAGGCAGGACTGACAGCGCTACCCCCTCCTGAGTGTACTGGATCCCTAGGGTCCTCTCCCCAGGGTCCCAGCTCACTGGATCATGATATGGGATCCGGCCTTGCCATGTGCAAACGATGGCGTCGATTTGATTGTGGGTCGATCGAGACGGCGATCGGTTGACCGCTCCTGCCCCCTTTGCTCTGGTACAAGCACTCCTTGGGGAGCAATGGAGTCGTCTAGGTACCAGTGTATAGGGATGTAATGGGCTAATCCCTGTAAACCGCCATTTTGCCCTAATGGAAACTGCATGCATGGTTTATAATAGAGGTGTGGGAATAGTATTCTGTAAGTTAGAGGTACCAACTCGAGTTTCTGCCTCTGTGCAGCTCCAATCACCCTCCAGTGCTTCGGAACTTCAACTGATTGAGCCCATAGATATCCTAAAAGATGACCATAATTGGTCGGGGAAGATCATTCTGTATCTCAATGAGGACCTAATAAAAAAACATATACTTAATTCTTGGCCCTTTACCATGTGGCTACTGATGCCATCTTCCAGTCGGCCTGTTACCTACTTATATATAGGAGGATGTCTGCATCACAAGGTCTATGTTCTAACGAGGGGGAGCCTTGATTTATACTCTTATGTAAACAAGGCACAAGGAGAGATAAGCAAACTGTTATACATGTATATACTATGACACCCATAGGCCCCCGACAAAAGCTACATTATAGCAATGGGGGAAAAGTACCATAGTTCCTGCACCCCAGTCTTAGACTAGAGATATGCGCCACTCACTGAAAGAAATGGTCTACATAGATCTGTCCCTTTTAATCAACTGCCTTTTAAATCTTTGTTTTAAAATAAGTTTGTCGATCGCTTTGATCAGAGTCTATACATGTTTAATGCTTTTGGGAATACAATGCTGTCTTTTCATAATTACATTACTTTCGGCTGAACCCGGTTCTTTGCATTAGATGTATACAGACAGTCCTATGCAGACATCATCACATCGTCATGATGGACCCCAATATGCTCAGCTGCTGTTACATACACATAATGTTAACATGTGCAACATGCAATACATTGCATGTCGACTATTCTTAGCGGTATTATCCTATTAGTAAGTGAGCTATAAACATGCTAAAGTGGGTCTGCTATAGCAATGATCCAGGCACTTGATATTCAGCCCCTCCTTCCTATATAAATATACCAGTCAGAGGCATGCAATACCCCCTGTAACCATGGCAACCGTCCATCATTTCTGGTATTACATATATCCTGTAGTTGTACATACAACTAAATACCAAGGTCAGATGTCAAATGATAGATCACTGACGTATTTATAAGAGAACAGAATCCGGGTTGGGTAGAGTCACGATCCTCAGCATCTGATCCCGCTCAGACCCAAAACAAGGAAAGGGCCATTCTGCACTGCATCCCCTAGATACAGAACTTATATCTCTTCCAAAAAGAAGTAATGGCAGACCATTGCTTTTCTATCCCATAGTTCTAGCTGAAAAGTCAGTTTGAAATATCATACTGATAAAAGTCAGTTCATAACGGAAACTATGAAACTGTCGACAAGAGACTTTTGTGAAGGGGAGATGTCATAGTATCATGTCTATATTATTGACCAATCAAAAGCCAGCATTGTCTACTGCTGCTGACCCCTTACTGAATAAACAGAGATGACTTGCACTTTCTAGAGTCCAGTGTGTGTCTATAATTATCTGCATGATATTTTATTCCAAAATTCCCTAACTTTACAGTTCCCAGCTTCCCCACTATACCATTGACACCAGCGAACAAGATGGCTACAATGCAGATTAGACCTTAATACATGGCAGCAGCGGGATCTTGGTTCCTAACAGCTGATAAGTTGAGAACTTCTAGACTATGGCAGTCTAGAGCTAGAACAGTGACTTGTTTAGAGCATTGGGTCTAAATATCACTCAGGAGGATGTCACATATCGAGGTCAGTAAAATGTGAACATTTTAGCTGAGGTATACAGTATGAAAGTGCCAAGAGAAAAACAAACCATGCATTTCAGATACAACCCCTGGATACAAACCACTCCATTCTTAGAAGTTACAACATTTTGAGGTCTGGAAGACGCCATTGTCATCCCACTAGTGTCATACTAGATTCGCCTAAAGATGAGTTCCTCTGCAATATTGCTCTTTTCTGATCTTGATGACATGCAGGTGTTCCTCAAAACCTATCTCAGCTAACAAAAATACGTTATTTTACGTCAAAATAACGTTTTAAACTTTGTATAACGTTTTGCCATAATAAGGAGCCATAGAGAAACGTTATAATACGTATAGCGTTTTTCATTTACTGGGATCACTTTGTGATAGGATAACACTGTTCCGATAACTTTGGCATATTTCCCTATTGGGGGAAGCTCCCATTACATTTTTCATTTAACTTGTTTTGATTCCTTAGGCCACCGTTTTTTGGATTACAGGCTTTTGGCTCCAAATTTTTAAAAGGGCAGAGGCAAAAAAAAGAAAAAAAGCTGCCCTACGGGGGCACCAGATCTCAAAATTTCCCGAAGGGCAGAGGGGGAAAAAAAAGGCATGGAAAATCTCCTTTCTGGGCAATCTATATATTGAGAATTATCCCCAATCTGGAAGGCCTCATTTTACCTTTTGCTGGTCAACATGTACCTTTTTTTTGGGGGTAAAATTCTCAAAAACCTCAGAGGGGAAAGGTAAAAAAAAGTTTTTTTGTTTTTTTTTGCAAAATGCCAAAAATCTCGGTGGCGGATCCGTAATCCAAGTTATCAAAATAAAACGGCCTTATGCAGTAAACAAGAAAACGCACTGTATTCAACACGTTTTGCGCAGCGCTGCGAGGGTTGAGGAAAAAGGTGCGCTACACAGAGAGAAGAAACCGAGTCACAAGGGGAGTCCAGGCTATAAAAAGAGAGCCAGGGTCCCTTTGGCTCACTTTTCCCACTGTCTGACTCCCCCTTCTAACAGCCTTGACTCCTTTTCAATTAGATCAAACAGAGTCCATGTCAGCTGAGGTGAGTCAATGGTTACCTGGACTCCCTAAGGGAGTCACAGAGGTGAGCATACAAAACGGAAATAGGAAACCCACTAGGTGACACTACTGTACAATGACTGTAATGCCATCTAGCATATATGTTAAGAAGCCATCTGACTCTGTTTCTAATCAGAGTCAAGGGTCCCTACTCCCTTTTCCCCCAAGGGAGTCAAACAGTTGGTTACAGTTAAGCCTGCTAGGTGGTAGCACTATACCTAAAATGGTAATATTCTGCATGCTCAGATCTCTAGATCCATGTTATTTGTGACATTGATAATTATGCTGATACGTGTATATCATTGTAGCATCAACATGTAATGTGAGAATTACATTTTATGAAATAATTACAGTTACTTTAAAACTGTAACATAAGCATGATGTATAAGGTATAGACACTCAATTTGTAGCAACATGAGAAAGTTAAATCCCAAAAGCTCATATGTGGACAGTCGAGGTAAAAGGGTCCTCCAAGGTAAAAACTTAATAATAAAATTGATGTCATTAGCTTTCCAGTGATATCTTTTATAAGCAGGTACCATTTCTAGTTTTTGAGTACTGGCTCTCTGAATATGTGTGGTTACTGTCCAATCTTAAATGCCAATAAGCTCTATCTTCCTTTGTTTTAGAGATATTCCTATCTAATTAGCATAATTATGCTAATTACCAAATATCCAAACTTTTTCAAACAATTGGCCACAGCTTTTGATCCAAAAATGGTATTTACATTCTGTTTTCAGCATAGAAATCGTTTTGGGGTCTTCTTTCATTCAAATTTTTAAAATTTTCGATTTAGAATGAAAATCATGTTTCCATGGCAACCAACATGTGCAAAAATACCAATTTAGGCCCAAAAACGTTCTTTTCCATTCCAAATATGGAATGTTTTCACCAAAGATGGAATCTTCTAACGTGGCCTATCATATTGTACATAAAAAAGTAGTATAGATAAGTTTTTGCTATACCTTTGTCCTTTTTGGCTATATGGAGCCCCCTGGTGGCCAAAGTTGGTACTAAAAATCCCCCGCGGAGGTCCCTTTTCCCTTGTTGATCCACATATATGTTCCTTTGTATATTAATTAACTTATGTGCTCTGAGGGATCTTTCTGAGATCCCTCCTCCTTGTCAGGCATTGCACCAACATAATGTAGAAACATCAGCTAGGGAGACAGCTATTGAAATGGTTATATAGAGGGTTAGGGGGTAGGAATTACCTATAAATTATGACTCTCTATTCCAATGGAGCCATCCTGTGCCTAGACTCCCTTTCTAAAGGGAGTTGCAGCATAGACCTGGACTCTGTCTGTAGCGGGGAGTCATAAAAGGGAGTCATTTTGGAGGCAAAACCTGGGCTCTCTTAAGGGAGTCGCATAACTCAGGAGTCAGGTTCACCAAGAGAGTCAGAAAGAGAGTCAGAAAAGGGAGTCATTCTGGAGGCAAGCCTGGACTCCCTTTTGACTCGGTTTCTTCTCTCTGTGTAGACATGAAGTGTGCATGGACAGGTATACCAAAGTATACATAAACTTTTTGTATTTTGAGACGATTTCAAAGTCTACTCACATCCTCCAAATTGGCCAATTCGGGATCAAATGGCTCATTATTGTCAGTCACAAACTTTAACCCTTGCACACCGAGGTAGAGCAAGCATCATGATCTGCCAACCCCTTCTCCCTACCCACTAAAGTCTAGAAACTCTAGGGTTATAGGAGGTTAGAGTAACAGTATATACTGAGTTAGGGGTGTTGGGGGTGACGTGAGTGTTATGACGGCGGTACGTCACGCCGAATTAACCTGTCACCTAACGTCCAATTACATCCGTGTAAAGAGAAATGGTTGGGGAGGGGGGGGGGTCGAGGGTGAGTTGGGTGGGTGAAAGGAAAAAAAACTACTCCCGACTGTGATCTCAATCTTCAACCTTTGCATTTCGGTTATATTTCTTATTAATCTAAAATAAATTGGAGTAGGCCTGGTTACAAGTAGCTGGCAAATGCAAAAACGAATACGGTAAAAAACAAGTTATAAAAACAACATAGGGGCTCTGCTGATGTTTAATTAATTACTTTCCATAGTTCATGATTGATCTGTTTTTTTCCTGCTATACCTATAGGACTGATTCTCATGTAGCGCACCTCTTTCTTCCCCACAGTGATTGCTGCAATCTATTTCTAACATTCTTCATTACCAATTGTATTTGAAAACGGTCTTACTCTGATCTCTAGAATATGGTTGTGTTTATAGATATTAGAATTAGTATCTTCACCAACAACGCGGGCAACAACGGCGGATCATTTGCACACCTGGCCTTCCCTAGCTAGCAAGACAGTGCCAGCTTTTTTGTTCGACTGTGTGCTTGCACCTTGTCTACCGCTTTGTCTCTCACTTTTTATCCCGCTGTCTCTTTTCCCTGCTCAAGACTCTGGTATAACTAATAACAACGTTACTATCCTTTGCAAGTAACAAAATCCTTACCCCACCATGTACACAGAAATGCCCACCGTTTCCTATAACTCTAACTGTACCCTATCCTCCAGGTCCCCCCCTGGAGGTGTCTACACCCCAGGAGCCTACCGACCACACGCAGCTCGCCCCGGCCCTGGACCCCAACAGAGACCACGGCCACCCGACTGTGGGCCGCTGGCAAAGGCCGCGGCAAAAAGTAATTGTATAAATAAAAGTTGTTATCAAGACAGAGGGCAAGGTGGCGACGCGGCTAGCCATGTGGGATAAAGGGGCGGCCTGGTGGCTGGGGGGTACTGAGGTGTGCGGCTATTAACCCACAGGGCAGCACCTTTTTAGGGACCAGCCATTTACTGCTGGTCGGGGGAATGGTATATTCTTTAGTGATTCCAGTCGTGTATTGAAATGATGCACATTGTATGAAGAAGCAGTGGAAGCTAGGAATTCCTTGTTCTTCGGGATTGCCCAGGGTCAAAATTTATATTAATAGTAATATTTATCTAGTTCATTTCTAATGTTCGTTTGATCCACAGCATACAGCTCGCGGCGGGACCCTATTTCTGTTAGATAGTGTGGATCCAACCCCTTTTCTAAAATCCCTGGATCAACCCCTGATTATACATACACTTGAATGCTCATCTACCTGGAGAGGAAAAATTTGCCTTGGGGAGAAATATCCACTCCCCTGCCATCTGGCAATATATGACTGCTCCCTGATAGCGGTGGCTTGTGGGTGAGGTGGTGGAGGTGGTTAGAGATGTGGTGAGTGGTTATAGCTGTGTGCCAACATGAAGTGTCATTAACCTCCAATAACAGCTAACATGTATCTCTCACCTGGACCATCAGTCATAGACAACTCACTGTAGGCAGTGGTTACCCTGTTGTCAGTCGGCAAAGTAAGATTCTGATACGGGTCTAGAAAGTCTGGAATTAATTACACCTTGTGACAAAATGAAGAATTTTAAACAGAAGAACAACTGCGATAACTGAATGGAATAGACCAGAATTATCTTTTCAATTCATAGATTTTAGTAAGGCTGTCGCGTATTTGAAAGATGAAGAATCATATAGAAACCTGTGACATGACTATTGGACAACCTATATTAAATGCCCCCCACCCCCCACCCTCCCCCTACTCTCAACACTCACTTTAACAACAAATACCCTGGGCCAGTTCCAAATTGCTAAATATCCAGGAAACAATTGGATTTGGAGCCTTTAATAGGCAAGATCCGTTACTGCAGACAACAATAAAGTCTGCACTTTCCAGTATCTGCTCTGATAACTTCTTTCTCCATCCTCGATCCCCATGTGTATCTCACACATTGTTCTATAAGTGGTTTCCTGTTAACTGCCCAACACTAGCCTGAGGTGGTTAGCGGAGGTACAGGAACCCAGAATAAGTGTACAGGTATCCTCTAAAACATCATTTGAAGCCACGAAGGATTAAGGGATTAACATGAAAGGGACAGATACCAAATAAGTCCTTTCCTCTCTCCTTAAATGGTTTCTAATAGTCTGATTAGACCAGATGACCTCTTGTCTTACAATAGACTAGTATATGCCAAGCTAGTGGGCCACATGCCCGTGTGCTTTATTTGCTGGGATTGTACTTGAACTGTGATTGCTGTATGTGATTGTTGTATATTGATTGAATTATCTATATAAAACAAACAAACAAATTCCAAAAGGAAATCAACATACTCAGGCTCACTTGGTAACAAGTTGGTTGTGGATACGCCTTTTCAGATATAAAAAGTATAGCATGCCTGTGTCTAACATAATGTGTCCCATTTTAGAGGAGAAGTAAGGACTTAATGGTTTAGTCTGGTGATTGGGCTACATTGGGGTGGGCACCCGGGGGGGGGGGCACTCTACCATGTATTGGATAACTACTGCGGCATGACTCTGAAAAGCGGTGGCGGTGAATTTCCATTAGATCCTGAAAGTGAGGGGGGGGGGGGCAGTCACATGTCATCAAGGCCCTAATGAGTAGGGCAGTTAAAATCATATCATTAAATTGAGCACGTTTTCCTGCTGAAAGGGATGAATAAACTTGTATTTGTACAAAATTCAGTGAGACCTAAACTTGTAATAGATCATCAAATTTCCCAACCTCTGAAAAGTGGGGCGGTCAAATTTCCAATCCTCTGAAATGTAGGGCGGTCAAATTCCCCAACCTCTGAGAAGTAGGGCGGTCAGATTTCCCAGCCTCTGATAAGAGGGGCGGTAGGGCGGCAGTTGCTATCTACCCTCATAGACTCAGTGACCCCCCCCCCCCCCCCGGGGGCGGGCATTGAGTACGATACCAGCATAGATAGGAAGCGATATCACCCCCCCCCCTACCGCCACACACACACACACACACGCACACAGAATGGCAAGGGTTTGTTTTTGGGAACCAATTCACCCCAAAGACCAAGGCGCCATCTACCCACAAATCCGCGCCGATGACGTCATGTTCGGAGACGCCGACCCACTTCCGGTCTGGCGGGCACGGGAAGGAGGAGCTCGCGCATGCGTACACGGGGGTACACGGCACATGAAGAGATCGCTGGTGGGGAGCGATAAGGAAAGTGTGTGTGTGTAGGGGGGGGGGGGGGTGCAACGATTTACGAGGATTCGGGTGTGGTATATATGTAGATAGATTTGAAAACATGGCCCAATGGGTTCATACTTCGTATTCTCATCAATAAATTCCATGTATATCGGTAGGAAATGGTGATATAAATGCTAGAATACAACCATTGTGATACACCATCCCATCTTCAATTGATTTGTCTTTGTGACAGCAAGGCCTATACATGCATACGGACATTCTCCACTTTACCAAGGGTGTATCCAGTTGCTATCGGCCTCGACCATGCAGGTTTATCCAATCCCTGTATCCAACTGTGTCCGATATGATCCCCAGCACTCTGTATTCCCAAGTAAATAAATGAGCAGCAAGTGTGGATGCATATATATGGGTGATGTTTGCATCAGTAGCTCAGATCTCAAATGACGATCGAGTCATCATGGGCTCGTGCACTCTTGTTCTGCGAGTAATAAGAAAGCACAAAGGTATCCCGGGCATCTGACCTTAACATCATAATCTGGTGAGAAAAACAAAAAAGTTGTGAAATTGTCTAAAACCATCAGCTTTGACCAAAACATTGGCCCATGTGGAATCCAAGCATAATCAAGATGTTCGGGTCTCTAGCCTCTTTGGGTCTGATATAGTCACAGAGTATCCTCCAAAGGAGTAAACATCGTAATGGTGGTCTCTTATTTCTCTTTTGAGGAAGACTGATCAAAGGTACCCAGCATTTGATACATGCGGTACTTACAGGCCTGAGGGTTCACAACAAATAGTATACTCTAAACCACAACGTCATGACATCCGTCTCCTCATATCATGCATCCAGTTTGATTTCTCTGAAATACCCCTCTTCGCCCAGGCTGGATCTCTTTAGAGCTGTCATTATGTCAAACGTTAAACTATATGCACATGTAGACATACACGTCTGTTTATATTGACTTACATATGTCACTTTTTCTGCTGGACTTTTGATGTTAAGGTTCGATGTCGTTTATGAACTTTTTAGGTTGACATCTACGAGGGTTGGTGCTGTCTTGCACCCTGTTACCTCGAGGGGATGTTTCCATCAGCCGATCTCAGCAATAACCAACCAGAAAAGGAATGAGATACATATACTTAAGGTGGGGCTCCACAAACCGATTTTATTCACAAATCGGGGCTATTCTCACGAATCAGACTCAGTTATATCCCATAATATTTACATACCTTAAACAGGAAAGTACTATCCTGCCATAGGTTTATGTTTACATACAACGTTTTTATTTAATAACAAATGGAAAATAGAACTGCTAAGGCTATATGATACGATTAAGGCCCCGATTTTTATCCCGATTTTGCAACCCAGACTGATTTTTACTCCTGATCTTATATCTAACAGGTTTGATTTTTATCGGTCTGAATGGTGCAATCTCTATGTCTTTACCTAATAAAACTGTATACATAATACGTGTGATGTAAATATAAACACATCCTGACACTTTATATCTAACCCGATCATCTCCCTCACATATGGGATAGCTAGGGGTACCAGGGTATGATCGGATTGTGAGAATTACCCAAAAAATCGCGCAGTGGAGTCCCAGCTAAAGGCATACGGGTATGAAGTCCATTTGCATCGTTCTTCACGAGTTAGGATCCGGGCGTGTCACACTCAGAGTATGTCACTTTAAATAAATGAAAGGTTCTAGTAAAAGCAGTAAATATATTCCACGGCCCGATTTGGCTGATGGACGCCCATCCGTTGCTCATCCCCTGTTTCTCCGTCCATATTGGAGGATCGTCAAAGAATGAGCAGACCGTCCGCAGTCGAAAAACTTGAAATGTCAAAATTGACTTCAAATAGCTATTAGCCAAAAAAGTTTTTCTATAGTCAGTTGATAGTAATATCGGTCACTGTGTGAAATAGTCTATTATCACTTTGAGAGCAGCATTCTGGTTACACCTACAATGGTGCTATCTTTTGCCTGTTACATAATGTGATACAATGTCAGAATGTGAATTAACCAAAATGTCCATAGTGATGTTATTTAATGGATAATCAGTTGAAGTTTTGACAAAAATTGTTGTTGGAATTTTCATTTTAATCCGTGTTATCTAGGGATATTGCATCAGAGTTGGTCACATGTGTCGTGTCGTGTTGGGGGGACCTAAATTTCAATTAAATTATTAATTTTAATTGCAGCAGCATTCTAAGGACCTTATGGGAATCCGTACACTGGCGTGTCCAGTTTGGTCATTTTTACATCATGCAAACCTAATTTTAAATTAATGCAGATATTCACTCATTATTCTAACAAAGTCAATCCTATAGCTTTGGCTACTATACAATATATGACACAGTTCCCAGTGCTTACACATCCAAACCAAATCGTGACAATCTCTAGATATAGGAACACAGATCATGACCATGGTCGGAAAGTCATTGTGAATCTCTGTCTATATTCTTTTAGACTAGAACTACGAGTAGTCCTTAACCTTTGTCCCAGACATCCTTGTGTAAAGTCCCTATTTGTCCTTCTAACCCCCACCACCCATTTAATATAAGCCCAGACTGCCAGTCCTCGATTCACTTCAACTCTTGCTGGCGGGGCAATATGAATTGGGCCTTTAGGACTTGTCATCTCCCATTACATTCTCCTGCTTAATGTATTGTCCATTTCAATTAGACAACTGATTAAAATCCAATTAAGACCATGGAAAGCCACTCAGTACCAACATCCTATCAACAGGTCCTTAATAAACAGTGATTAGTTTATTATGCAGAGCTAGGTACAATATAATTAATGTGTGCATGTGAAAGGGATTAGTTGTATTGTATTTGATACAGGGAGGTGGGAATATAATGTGAATCATGGTCTATTGGCATCAGCTGTACCAGGCAATTAACTAAAGTGGTAATTTCTAGCTTAGATGAGGATCTACTTCTATTGTACTTGAAGTGTATAGAATACCCATAAACTATGTAATAATGGACAATGGCAGCGATGTAGATAGCCAATTAATCCGATACTGTCAATAATTAAGTCATAGTAATCCGCCTCATGGGTGCAGCAAGTAACATAATTACTGCAATGCTCAGGGTGGAAAACTTTAACTTGACCAAAGACCCCTACACTGGAATAGTCACCATTTCATCTACTCAGGTCAAGCCACCGTATTAGATTTCAAAACTTTTAGATTTGAATAGTGCCTTCCACCCAACCCGATATGGCAATGAGTTGGCACTGATTGAATGGAATTGAATTGATTAGATGTTTTGATGTTGTGTATGATTTCTGATCAGACACAATTATCAAAAAATATCATTTGTCACCCAATGGAGTCATCATACCTAGATACCCAGTCAGAGGAGGTTCATTACTGATAACCATAATTATTAAAGTGGACAAAGTCAACCACTGAGCAAAAACATAGTTTTAAAATCATAAATTGAGTTTTCCCTGCAGATTGAAGAAAATCAAAGTTTACTATAATGGCATGAGCATGTAAATTTTCCTACTATTCTCCACATCTAAATTTTTATTCTCAACACCGTTATAAATGCCTACATAAGACTGCCTGAACTCTGTGACTGCCACTCACCATATGCATCATGTTCATGGGACTTGTTGATCAGCGTTGGCGTTTTGTTATTGTTCATGGTGTAGGACTAAGTCTCTACAGTGATAATGTTTACTGGTGTCCTCCCAGATGTAATAATATACACCCTCCTGACACGATACATCTACATAACATGGGGATATATAGCAGGCATGAGCAGCTCACATCTGAAACTGGAACTGCTCACAAACCATTCATGAGGAATCTATTATGTTGCACATTGAACACTGAACACGTACTGGACTTGCTGAAAACTGCTCATAAGGAATTACAAATGAGCCATTCTCACATATATTTAAGAGATTTAATGCAGTTCTGATTATAAGCCATCTAATCCATCATCTATCATAGATAAGTATGTATACATAGATCTATCCCGACGAAGGGTTTTACAGTATGTAAGTGGTACATGTTTGTCAAAAGGCAAAGGTAGAGTGCCCCATCTAGACCTACAATTAGGACCTCTATGTAGACAGGGTACAACTCTGTACAAGAGTCACAAGAGGCACTTGCAGTGTAGCCAAGTTCACATAATGTGTATAAATGTTGCCCCATGCCTGTCGTGAATCCCACCCACCCTAGCCTCTCACTGCGAGCTGTTGTTACCTCACACTAGACTGAGTAGACCTCTCCAGACCCATTATTGCATTAGCCAGACATCATGGATTATCTACAGGAGAGTGCTAGTCAAAGCTTGCATCAGAAGGGTCTATTAGAGCAAATAGTTCCCAGTACATATCAGTCCCTTAGGCCAAAAAGAGAAAAAGAGAGAGATAAGAAAAGAGAAAACGAAAAAAAGAGAAAGAGAGTTGGAGACAATAATCCCAAACGGCATGTCACCTGAGCATTATCGTAACCATTGCGAGACAATAATTAAACATACAACACCTGAGATTGATAGCCATGCACTAATCATCATCAATGGAAGGCGTTGGCAAAATTATCTTTCAAAGCCTCAAGCAAAACACTTTTCTACAAAGGCAATCAAAGCTGACAGAGGCCTGGCCAACTCAGACAGAGCAGCTCTGAGCAGCTCAGATCTCAGACAAAAATTATAATTCTTATTTGCAGAGTTAGTGTTAGCTTTTGTGATGATGAACACAAACTGGAGGATTTATGAAGGAGGTGAGAAGCCATTGTTGACTGACAAAGTCTGTGCCTTTGACAGCTCACCATGCTCTGACTGTGGGGGAGATATCAAACAGCCACAGAGTGGCACAGGTGAAGATGCGGTGCTGCAGAGCTTTGTACGGTTTACACCTATATTCATGACACCACTGGTGCTTCCATTAACTAGAGCTTTGATCGTTGAGAGACTATGTTCGCACCGCCTCCATCTTGGAACTTTAAAATACACACTTCAAACTTCTGAAAGGGTCTATAAAGTAAACTTTATAGTTGCCATATCGAATTTCAAACTTGAAAACATCTTTATGTTCTTAGAGATGCCAGGGTTTGTGTCTGGGGGCATGGTAAATGGCCTATTGATCTCAATCTGTTATTTTTACATTTGCAATTTCTCTCCCTTCACTTTAGAGACTAGAGATTTCCTCACTAGACAGCCAATATTCCTTCACCCTACTCTAGGTATCCGTCCTATTTCGCTACTTCATGCCCAAACACTGCCGTGTCGTTACCTGTATACCCTAATACCTACTGTCCTGTATTACAAGTGCTGCTTCCATCTACATCCGCAGTCAGAAAGCTGGTTCAGTCTTTTCCATCCCCATCCTCTTCCTCCGGCCCTCTAGTCTTCACCTAAATCCATCCAATTCCTCTTCACCCTATAGCATATCTATCATCCCTTTACACACCACCTAGAGGAACTGATTCAAAATACAATATAATATTATAGGCTACTCTCGTTTCATTTCCCACTGCATCATTCCCTTCTCCCCTCCCCCTATCTTCATTACCCATCACCCCTCCCCCCTATCTTACTAATTCCAGCCTGTCTATGTGTCACATATACAGCTCAGTTAGCTGCAGAGATGAGGCAGTAAGTGGCAGGGGCCATGACCCTGGACCCTGGTCGATCTGGAACCGTTTCAAAAGGTAGTGTAAACTCTGCCCCGCCCTCCTCTGTGGTTGACTACAGTATATCTCTCAGCCATTGCCACGGTGGGACTACTATAACTTCAAGATGATAAAGAAACCCAGCAGAGACAAGGGAGAATTCACTTTGGATGTGGCAGGTCCCAGGTTCAATCCCTGGTGAAACTGAAAATCAATTTTTGCTGAACCCCTTCACCAATGGTTTCACCAGGGTTTGAACCTGGGGCATCTTGCATCCAGCTGTGGCCAAGTGAGAAGCAGTTTCATAGAGCTATCAGGAATTGAACACAAATCGCTCCACACAGAGTAGAGAATACCAACCGTTACATAACAGTTACCTGCCTGTCCACCAACCGCTCCATACCTTACCAGATTGAGATGAGAGGGAAGCAATGATTACCCTAGCCGTCCACCTTTTCGGGCCTCCAAACAGGTATCGGAAATACGGATCCCCTACACTAGTATAATTTTATTTCTCATATAAACTGTAAGATAAAGAAGTGCAAACTGCTATCAGGCTGGCACTGCCTATTGCTGTGTCTCACCCGGGTCTCACCAGATCAATACAAGTTGATAGTCTTTGACCAGGTGACATCTTTGACCGGGTGATGTTCTCATAGCCGGGTCTCATAGATGCCATTGCAATTAACACTTAGTATAGTGGTGGGAGCTGGTGAGGGCTGCTGATGCTGGTAGGTTGGGGGTCGGGCTTGGGGAGGTTAGGGCGGGGGTCAGGTGGCTTGATCCCTTTGAGAGGTAGACCCCCTTGTATGTCTGGATCCTGAAACACACCCAAGCAAAATATACAACCCCTTCCCCGTCAGAAGTTAGCAGGGCTGGATCAATGCTTCACCCTAGTCACCCGGGTTTGCCACTCACTGTTAGGGGGCACAGATATAATTATTAACTTTTAGACACAGCCGGACATACAGGCACTACTCTGCATGTATAGAAGTCATGATTTTTCCCTCTTTCACATCTTCACGTTGAGGCAAGGTAGGATAGCATGTGCCATCCAATTGCTTATCATTATTCAAAGTGCTTTCAATATAATATTAGTATAATGTTGATTTGGAGCTATCTTGCATTCTCTATAAAGAATCATGGGCGTGTCATTATACTATGCTCCCTTATGGAGGAATGGTACGTTGCATCTGAAGTGTTGGTGTGGTGTGTAGTAGAAGTCATAGAGAGGACACCCATATACCTTAGGGGTTGGTCCCCACCTGTGAAGTGAGCGATAAAAGGGGCCGAAGGGTAGGTGCACTGATAAGGGCCCCTTGATAAGGGATACGGTTCTTAGGGATGTATATATGTGATATCAGGTGAACTAGGTGAGTATGGGATTGCTGCATGCTGCTTTAGAAAACAGTTCATGTTGCTATCCCTACACATTGTGTTTGTTTATCTTTGTGCCTTATATATCCATTGCTTTATGTGTGAAATGGAGCCCCCTGTCCCATTCACACTCCCTTCTCTGCAGTTACAAGGCTTGTCAAATGAACTAGTTTCCCTCTCACAGCTTCTTTTTCATCAAGAAATAAACAATCCCTGATACACTGGCACATTTGCTCGCATATATGTATACACAAATGCATTGCCTTATTTTCTTACAGATTGTGATACCTGGCTCAGAGTGAGATGAAGTAAGTTTAAGAGAGCAACAGGACCCCTAGCGCCGTCTAGACCGATCCATTCTCTAGCCTGATACCCACTGCCACTTGCCCCTTGTCTGGAAAGTGACTCTATAGTGTCCTAAGATAGAGCAGCTCACTACCATCAAGGACATACACCCAGACAATAGGTACACCACCTGCTTATATTAGACACTCATATCACTCTACTTTATAACGTAGGATCCGGCATAAGATCAATAAGTTTCCTTTACAGCCTCCTGATGTCTTGTCCTCCACCTTTTGCTGCTCCCGAAAAGAAAGGCCTTTTGTTATGAGCTGCTCTATGAGGAAACACAAGACCCTGGTTACGTCCTATTTTGATCCGCTCTGTTCGGCAACCTCCCAAACACAAGGCTCATTTTGTGGATCATATGGGGCCCTGGCTGACTGGGGGAGATTGAAAGGGAGGCTGATTATGTGGATGCCAGGGGGCCCAAACGTTAGAGCAGCGTCTGTGTGGGGGTCAGAGGTCAGGGTTTTATGTGGACCTGTATTATTATTACCTGGGTCCTGTGTTTCATCATAAATCAATACCTGTGTTACTAATAGCCAAGACCTGCTAATTAGTAAAGTATATAGTTATTTAGCCTATTCAATCCCCAGTAGGCCTACATCCTAGATGATTTACAGTTCTACAGAAATATATACTTGTATAATATTATCCCAAATGCAATTTCTGGGATTTGCCATTTAAACTGAGCAAAATGCATAGGCCAGGAGGTATGTATTTCCCATATTCAAAGGAGAAAATAAAATGACAATAGGGAGGAGTTTGACTTTCACATCATGGACACAGGGACGATATATAGTTGATGGAAGATGGGGGCAATAGCGGTCTGATACCATCCGTATCAGTAATATCAATTAATAGATATGTGTACTAGAACATTTTGTAGTACGTAGACTTAAGCAGGTCTAGCATTGAAAAAAGAAACCTTATGTAGTAGGCCTACATAATGAGTGGATGTAGATACATGTGTTCACTTTCCAGGCAGGTCAACCCTGTACAACCTACTACATATGTTTACTACACTATAGCAGATATGCTCCCCTCTGTTCGAGCTTGTCTTCAGCCATTTGTCTGACATAAATTGCTGTACCCATAATAGCAGCAGCCCCTGTAATGAAAGACCGGCGGTTCAAGTTCAGAGCAGACTGAAAACTTCACAAGGTTACCCTCCCCCGTTGCCTCAGATCCTATTTTAGATAATTACAGTTTTCTGCTTTAACAGAGGCTGAGAGGGAGTTACTTTCTAAAGGATCTGTATAATGTGTGTGGGGGAGGTGAGCTACAACCTAGAGCACCCTCAGGGTTAACTGTCGGCACCTGTATGGGCTGTAACGACATAACAGTTGCAGTCCTATTAACATAACCACGGGCACACGCATGTAGAGAAATGTATTTAACAGAAGTACTGTCCTTCATATTTTTATATTCTAAAGGTTCACCTATCGGATTGTCAATTTCAAAGCTGATAATTATGTCTATGTACCATTATGTTTATCCAGCCCAGATCCCACCTTCTTTGACACGACACCATGATGGTTGTAGTTGATATGGTACTTTAATATCTGAGCCCAGTTCGCCCAGTTAAACTCCATATATGGGGCCCACTAAGAAATGCTGTTGAAAGTGTCCTTGCACTATCTCTCAGCTGTGTAATGTGAAACCGGGGTAATAATTTGATTGCTATGTTCCTTATCTTATTATCTCAGGATGTAACTTTATAGATACCCCTACCATATAGCATTATCATATCCTCGTCAGATGGTCACACCGGTACGGACAGAGACCATGATTAAGAGCCTCGCCCCCTTCAATATAGTACTCTGAACCTGGCGCGTCATCTGCATGGAATATTGTAACGAAACCCATGGTCCCTCAAAGTAATAACTATGAATTCTAAATGTTCCCAGGGGGGTAAATATAAATGTTTCCCATTATCCTAATCATCAGTTCAGAACTTGTAGGGTAAATGGACCTATACATATTGCAGCATCCAACCGCCATTAGAATATGTCCCAGTACGACATAGTATGACACATAGGGGGAGGACTACACCCTTAGGTGCTCTAAGCAGACTACTAAGTGACTCGGAGCTACTCATTGTATTGGCCTCAATACTCTGGCACCCATTAAATTGATGTTAATATGTTAGTTCCCTTATTATGTATTCGTAGCTCTCATAGTGTTGTGCACCGATGAACTTTATTGGCTGTAATACGCATGTGCACTTATACTTGAAGAGTTTCGTTGCAAAACGCAACAAATCCATTTTATGAGTTTTGAGATAATAGTGTATTTTTGATTTTGACAAATTGGTGAATAGAAAGCATTTTTCTTTAATAACTAATGATTAATGTTCCAAAGATAAAATACCTAGAAATCGATTTTTGAAATCCTTGGATTTTTTTTCTAGGAGAAAAAGGATGATTTAATTTCAATTTTCAGTTTTTTTGCAAAACGCAATAAATCCAAAACCAGTTTTTCTGCATATGTCCATAAAATCAGTATTGGCCATTTTTATTTCAATATTATTTTTTCTTGGTATAGTGGGACATACATGAAACACAAACAAGTAGCTTTAAAAAATCCTTGCATCTTTTTTCCTTGATTTAGAAATAGGATCTAATTTGCTCAATTTAGTTTTGCAAAACGCAATAAATCCACAAAAATCATAAAACGTGGTCTTTGTGTCCATATTTCAAATGCCTTCTAAATAAAATAGTTTTTTTATTTTCAAATAATGCTATCAACAATATAGACCAAGATTGTATTCAATAAAGCCTTATTAAGACTATAAACATAAAAGAATAAACAGTCCTACATACAAAAACAATCTTTGGTGAGGTGGATTTATTGCGTTTTGCAAAAAAACTGCTTTTGGATTTATTGCGTTTTGCAAAAAAACTGAATTTTCAACAGGCCCTATCTACAAAATAAATATACTTTTTCAAAAAAGAATTTCACAATTTTTTTCCAATTTACCCTACACAATACCCCTGACCTTTTTTCTCCCGATTTTGTATTTTGGCGCTTATTGCGTTTTGGAACCAAACTCTTCACTTATTAGCTTTCATATATAGTCCTTGTACTCATTATTTGCTTCAATATCTGTATGCACTCGTTACTTATCGGCTTATGTATTTCTGTGTACCCATTATGATGTTTTGATGCACTCATTATACTATGGTTAATAGGTGGTGAGGCTCTGGGCAGTCAGCCAGGTAAAGCAGCATCAAACAGCTTTGTGTCCAGTATACTTCATTGACATAATACAGTACATCTCGGATAGCACGTAGCCCCTGTGGAGCAACCTCTGATAGCAGAGTGATAACATCCATCATACACATACACCATGGGCTCAGACAAAACTGCCTGATAGATATCAAATGCATTAAAAGACATTTAGACAATACACGTTAGACTGCAGATGAGCTGCCAATCAGGGGTGTCACTGTCAGAAGCAACTTGACTTCGGACGGGGAGAGGGAGGGGATTATAATAGCACGAAGTTCAGAAGATTGGGTGATGCCAAGCGTACGTACAGCGGGGTCTATAGGGGCATGTACCCTAGGGCTATTTTCAAAATATTGACTTAATTTAATGCTTTTTAAGGTCCTAGTGTACCATATATGTATGAAGCAGCTTCTGTACAGATCAATATTATTCATTAGGATTTACAAAATTAAGCGCACAAGGAGATATCCCTTGTTACATATTATATTGGACTACTACTAATAGATAGGCACAAATTAGTTTTGATACAACATCCAAGGAAGAATACGGCAGAGTTATTCCAAAATCAAAACCGGAAGTGGGTTCTTGGATATATAATTCTATACCCAGGGCATGGAGAAACCAGAGCCAGGCCATACACCTATACTACAGGTAGACTGTAACCTGTCTCCCAACACCCTGGAGGAGGGCTAACAGAACAGGCCAGACAGGAGACACCTGCAGAGAGGTGTGTGAAGAATGTTTACCTTGTCTTTGATCTCCTCGCCACTCACCGACAGTCAGGGATCTCACATGATTTGTTGTGCTTTTGTCAGACGCTACTGGGTGAGATGCAGAGTGTAGGGACCGCGGTTGGACAGGGATCGGGAGTATAGGTGAAGAAGAGGGGTCTAGACAGACAGGCAGAAAAAAGACAGACAGACAGTGGGGGAACTAGGATAGCCACATAGAGTGTGAGAGGCGGAGAGCGAGAGAGACAGACAGACAGAGACAGGGGCAGAGATAGTAATAAAGGCAGACAGAAATAATGTAGGGGGGAGTAGAGATGATAGAATCATCTACCATAATTGCCATTATTCTATTTGGAGGTAATATACAGTTTAGAAAAGAGGACTACTTTTTAGGATAACACACATTTAAAGAAAAAAGCAAACCTCACTAACTTTGCTCCTGATCACATTGTACACATAACAACTCATCACCCTACGCCATCCCCCATTCACTGTCCCACCTGCAAACACTCCATAGGCAATACCTACACATTGGGAACTACATTACACAGTGGAGGTGCCACTTCATGTTTTTATGTAAACATGCCATTTTTTAGATTGAATTGAACTCAAAGGACATGGACCCCTACAATACATAGTATTGGGAGGAGGTATATATATTATTGACCTAGGGTGTGAAATGACATGCCTCCTTAGTAAGTCAGGAATGTGGAGTGTGAATAATGTAACACTATATAATAACATAACCCAATAGAGGCAGGATTATATAGTACATACATACACACTCTTACTACATCCAGTAATTGAATACATATATTGTGCAACTTGACATCCAGGGAGCTTACACTCTCAAACCACGGGCAATATAAGTAAAGGCTTTCATATATTTCGTATGCTGTCCATATTATATGATATAATGATATGACACAGCTAGTCGCAAATACATTTTTATATCACATCTAGATACATCATACCAGGTGATGAGACACAGTCATGTGAACGCATTGGAATATGATGACAAACCCAGAACATATGATACAAAATGAAACATCAGATTTCTATTTCATCATTCTAACTCGAGAAACATGTTAAAGTATGTAGGCTTTAGAGTAGATCGAGACTCTCTTTTGTAGTACATACAGGCCGTACATACATTCCCGGATAGTTTCAATCTAGTTCAGCAAAACAATAACATTGCAGTGTACGAAGAACAATAGAACAATCCCACACGCTTATTTACTTATCCCGTTACATGATGTACGCCCTATCGAGTAGTAAAAACCTGTATGTAAATCAGAGGCTAAAATGTACCTTCATTGGTACCATATGTGGGCTATATGTTTTGTATGTAATAACAGCATGCCAAGAGGAACTATAAGAAATCCTATACTGTCAGAAATCATCAGCGTGCTTACAGTAACTTGAAGCAAATATAGTCTATGGAGGCTGGAATTGCAGACCTAAAGAAGGGACGCCAAAATATGGAATCAAATTCTAAACGATAGAACAATTCTGAAAATCTACCTCACTGACATCTGGTCGATTATGCTTATCCACATCATAATTATATAACTTGATTACCCTCCCCCCATCCACCACTCACCATATACCTAGCCACCCCCACCCCAACATCAGATCCCTGATGAGTGCCTGGGTCCACCCTTGACTCCCAGAGAGGACATCAATGCTGGCTAGCAGCAGCCAAGTCAAACAGCAGACAGTGGGCAGGCAGCCAATAGGCGTGAGGCAATGTAACTTCTCTTTGACCACTATTTACAACATTGATCTCATCTCACTTTGTTGCTGTGTATCGAACCCTGCCACATCTGTACCCTACTCAACTGCCCCTCGATCCCCGGGTGTTCTACCCCTTCTCAGACTCATCCAGCCTCATTTTCTCTCCTGTAATTCTTATTTACTTTATATGTGTCCCTCTGTATGTCTGTGTCTGGAATATATGTTTGTTTGTCTCTTGGGCCCTCTCGTTGTCCCCACATCCTCCAAGTCTTAACCTACTCTCCATCTCATGTGGCACGATTATCTTATCTTTATATTCCTTATATATTCTCTCTACACTACTTTTATGTCCCTCATCGATAACCATCTAGCCCCACTCCAGGCCTGCCACTCCTAACCCCTGATTCCTGGATCCAGAGTTTCAATCCCTGCCTATACAATCCCCATCCTACATGACATCTCACTGCAGGGTAGGGAGCATCACCGACGACACGCCAAAACGCAATCGTTTGTGTATGGTGGGCAAGTTGTATTGTGAATGTGTGGAAGTACATCTCATGACAGAGCCCTGGTGAGGTGAGCTGAGCTGATTGAGAGCTGCTCACTGGGCCGCCCCATGAGCTGTCCATCATCAGACTGAGGTGTATAAAGTGGGCGGTCTGATGATAAATATATACCAGTTACTGAGTACATGTAGTGCATATTACATGTATCTTAGGGCCATTTTCCATAATAACCGATCTGCAGTAACTGTTTTGGCTCTACCGGCCAATTACCTGCCGATCACCTCCAAATCGGCTAATGGGAAATGCACCTAAAAGGTGTGCATTGGTTATAGAAGTATATTTATTGCCATTGCACTTAAAGTCCTCCCATGTACTTGCCATAGCTGTGCGCATATAAAGGAACCAATATCCAGAAAGAAATGCATTCTCCTTTTCTATATAATTATGCAGATGTCTGCATTCATAAGAAGTATATGGCCTTATACATTTCCAGTATCATAGCTGTAGCTATTTTCGCAAATATAAGGCATCCATGTATAATAGTGGGGAAAATGCCAGACAATGTAGAGTATATACTTTATAGATCGTCTATATTCATCACTCTGACAGGTACATTAATACGGGGGTGGTTTCTAGAGTGTTGACAGTGGGCCATATGCCTGTGTTGTCTCCCATGTTTGCCATCTGCTATACATGCAGTAGACATTCTGAATATACCTAGATAGTATCCTTTTGTTAGCATATCCTGTGTGTATTAATGCACCAGCGATTGGCATTAAATGTGCTATCTTTCTCCCACCAAATCAGCATTTCAAACAGTTTATAACCAAGTAGAGGCTAAATATATAGAAGAACAATGGTCCGCTTCAGTCAGTCAAAGTCTCCACCTTGCCTATTACCCCTTTCTTCCACTTCACCTCCAATACAGCAACTATTTAAGGTAAACGAAGCTAAACGGCACAGCAGGAATGCTCCATGCATGAACTTATCCACTTTTACCTATCCCTGAAGCCAAATCAATCCAGAGCAGAATTAACCAGCAAGTGACATTCGGTGTTCATAGCTAGTGTGTTCAGTATGCATAATTAGAAATCTTTGGAATTTGACGCTTGGTATTGTATCATTAAAATGACCTTTAAATTCAAGACTTCTTGCCCTCTCATGTTGCTCTTTGCCCTTTCAGATGCATTGTGGATGCACTATGTGCTTGGACATGTTTATACCCTGCATTTTCCCGCTATTGTAATCGATGTAATGTCAGTAGTAATAAAGTACAGGTTAAAGTATCCACAAATGCCATCTTATTTTTAGCCATCATTTTAGACCCCCAACTACATGAACTACATGATCCAATCTTAGTTGATAAAGGTAGACCAACTCTAATGACAAACTTAGACAGCTGACTAAAAAGCAGTAGTCTGCACGCCAACCTGTGGGTCTGATTTGTAAAAGTTTGTCAATATTTTGTAAGCAACTTCCAGAATTAAATACTGCTTATTTGAACATCTATCCCCAATGCATGGATATTTCATGGACCCAGGCCATCTATTGATAGAATGGAGCATGGGTGGGGTTATGCTGTGCACATAGAAGAGTGAGAGGGTGGGTAGACTTGGTATAAAGCGTGCAGTGAAGCAGACAGGACTAGCATGACGTCTTCTCCCACTATCTCTGTATCTATATTGATTTGTGTCATGGGAACCAGGACATGAAATGAGCGTATTCCGTGATATGATATTGCATACGGATATATACCCTGCAACCGTATTATCATATTTGTCCGCAAGCTTGCATATCTATGCACACCGTGTGCCATGGGGTTATCTCAACTTGTGTTTGCTAAGATGTTTTTCCATATCTGGGACAGTCACAAGCAATTTAGACAGACCCATTTCAAAGTTTTGACCTCAGAGGCCTTTCAATAAACTGTTCAGTAATCTATCAAAACAAGCAAGGGAAAATACTTAATGAAAAATGCATGCACTTCTAAGCATGCATATGATATCTTTATCAAAAAGAATATTTTTCCTTCAAAGGCAATAATACAACTATTTCAGTTTCAAGTTGGATGAAATCAGCCAAATCATACACTACTTATACATACAGTATATATTATATCATTTGACAATCTAACACATAAAGATGGGATAAAAAGTCAAGGAGTCTTTCACCCTGAACCATAACGTCCTAGGTGAACCAGGGGCCGAAGTGATGCTGGAGGGTACCCCATGGGTGGGTGACGGAGGGGAATAAGGGGTGGGGGTAACTGGGGAAGGGGTGAGAGTGAGAATAATTACCCCACCAAAACAAGCGGAACGGCCCCCGGGGGTTGCTGGGAAGGTCTGCTGGGGGAGGGGGTGGGGGTAAACAATACCCATGCATGTGCAGTGGCCCGAAAAGTGTGCATGAGCTTGTGTACGTCAACTGAATGTTTTGTGTGGGCTGGGGGAGAACAGGGGTAGACACTGAGGGACAGAATTATGGCAGGGGTAAGCAGGGCAGGGCTGGAGAAGGTGGGGTTTTAATATACAGAGACAGAGGCAAGTACATACACGTATTGGGAATGCTGGCGACCGAAGGAGAGAGTTGAATGGCAGAACAGACGTATGGAGGGCATTAGGAGGAGGTCAGGTGGATAACTGAAGTCGTTGGACAAGTGTGAGATAGAAACTGGTTGCTCAATACAGGAGTAGTGGGCCTAAGACTTAGATTAGTAGTGTACTTGGATAATAGCTAAGCATGGCGGGCATGGCAGAGGATGAGGATGAGGAATAACATAAATACTACATGGCTGCTATAATCAGAGTCACTTTAGCACTGAACTCAGTGAACTCATCCAATTGTGGGTCTGGAAAATCTCAAATAGAAGTACTTGAACTTCACCAACATAAAACCGTCTTGTACACGCCAAATCAAAGTTAACCCCACTTGATATAAATAAAAGCCATTTCCACTCAGAATCAAGCCGCCAACCAGCATGTCATCTGTTCCTAACCCTTTGGTGCTCAGAACTATTTGATCAATATGGATCCGTTTATTCAACATAAATTCCAATCATCGTATAGTCCACAGTAAGGAAGATGGTCTCCTTGTAATCGTAAGGTGATGGAGCTTTATATAAAGTGTACATCTCAACCTAGAAATCGACACAATAAGAGTGTCTGGATAATGCTCTACATCAATACACTTATTTTTAGGTCTAAAATCACTCCCAAAAGTGGGATTTGGTACGCAATACTTGAAGGAAGTAAGACGAACAAACATTAGAAATAATATGCTCAATACTCACCCATTACTATGTCCATTATAACTATTGAGGTGTGACAGAACCATTGAATCCCTCTCTGAATAAATGGAAGGGTCAAATCCAATAACACTAGTGCAGGACTTGATAAAATGTTTTTTAAATTGTTTTTATATATAAATGGTTATCTAGACACATGTTCCAATAGAAGCCAATAGACTGGCCCTCTAAACTGGTGGGAGCTGCTCGGGAGCTGCTCACGGTGAGGGACACGTGGGGGTGTCGGTGTTTACATACAGGGGGCACGAGCACCTCAATCTGAACATAAAAACTACCATCTGGCAAATAAGAAATACCCCAGGTCTAGACCTGGCTACAGACTTAAGGATATTCTTTCTTCTATATAGCTTTAAACTTCTTCCATACTTATAACACTACGTGTGTCTTTTCAAAATAAGCCACCCTGGATCGGGTTCTGAATCCAGATGGTTCAGATGTTTGGCACGTTCAGGGCTTATTTACTTTCAAATATATCGCTCTGTACCTCCACAGTTGGTGTTTTAACAAGGACAAAGTCACACCAAAGACACCCTGTGATACTAACAGCCAACAAGTAATAAATAAGTGCTTTGATAGTGGAAAGTTCTACGTCATGCGCTATGCATGTCATGAATTCACAAAAAGCTGACACCTATTAGTACAACTAAAAGTCAATAATGATCCAGAAATACATGATATTTAACTCTTTTCCACACCCTCCAATGTGTTCTCTAAGATTTAAATGTCCATGCCTTATGATGAAGAAATACAAAAATGATATGCATTGGGCAAACATGTACATACATACCATTATTTTATATGAAGAAGATGCTCGGATTGGGAGGTGAACATGGGATTTGCATTTTAAACAGATGGACTCCACAGGGAAACTCTCTCCGCTCTTGAGAATCATTCGTCCACGAATGGAAAATAAGTGTGGTCTGCTAGAAAATCAAAGTAACCCAAGTGCTACAAAATACAACATACCTGTCGGGAAGAGCGGTTTGAAGGGAACGGCTGTCGTTGGCACCAGAGGGAGTCGTCCTCCGCCATCGACCTCGTTCTCGTTCCTTTCGTCGTTTCCGGTATTACCGTTGTTATGGTGGCGGCCATTTTGTCTCCCACCGGAAGTGGCAGTAGTAGTAGTACTTCCGGTCTGCGGCTGGTTCTGGCTCTGCACCAACTGCTCAACCAGCTCATTGAGGGTGGCGACCTGCTTGGTGAGCCGCTCCAAGCTGTTCTTGGTGTGGTGGAGCTCTCTCTGCTGGTGGGAGTGCTTGGTCTTGAGGTGCCTCAGACTCTCAGCCTGCTCCTTGTTAATCTGTCTCTGCTGGTCCATCTCCGATGTGTAATAGTCCACGATATCTTGTAAATGGTTGATGGTCGCTGATTGGTTGAGCACCTTGAACTGGTACTCGAAGCGTCGGATGATGCGTCGCTCAGTGTCGCGGAGCTGAAGCCCGAGTCGCTCCTCCATACGCGACATATTGGTCGCTAAGGAAGACGCCATTTTGGATTTTTGTGACATGTCTGTCGATTGTAGAAGTGTGTCCTGTGCGAAAGCCAGCACCACCATGAAGGAGAGACTCAGAAGAAGCAGTTTGGACTCCATCTTTTTCTTTTTTCACAAAAAATAATTTTCACAAATATTTGTTGGTGCTAATTCTTGGGTTCCTCAGTATTTGAAAAACCTGTATGCACGCCCCCTTATGAATATCAGTATTATTCTCAGTGTTCAACAGGCGTTCACTCTTAGATTTCCCTTAGATCTTAGAGTAATGCAACCACTAAGACTTGACTACGGTCTAGAAGTGTTCCCCCAGGTCCAGATGAAATCTGAGTCAGTTATCCTGTGCAGAAAACACAATTATTATAAGTGCAGACAGGTACTCTCTGTGATTATAGACTAAAGCCCCTACTTATATTACCAACCACCCACTGTAACTCCCCTGTGTGGGAGGGAGATAAGGACGATAAGGGGCAGCCTTCAGTGATCCTGATACTCCTATAGTATACAGGGCAGCAGGGCTCTTTGAAGATGAACGGTCCCAACACAGCAGATAAAGGACGAGCAAACCTTATCTCTCCTAATTCACTTGGCCAAGAGCCTGTTTTGCTACATGCAGAGTGTCCTACCTTTAGTGTAACCCTTTTCTTATATCCTCTATTTATTAGGCTCTACTAATGTTGCTAGTAGAAAACCTTACCCCCTTTAGACTGAGCAAGGAAAGAATTTATAATCCAACATGTGCTCTGCCGATGGCAATAGTGTTTATCAATCCTCTTGAATGCACTTGGTAATGTTAGCGTTATCTCTAACAGTTTTACTTCTGAATAAATGTGATGTACACCAATAAAGACAGAAATATTAGAATGATCTCCTTCAATTAGCCGATGAGGTAGGTTGTATGCTATCCAATGCAGCTGAAGGAATCGGCAGAGGCAAGTCAGTAGGACGTGGGCTAATCGCCTCGTACCCGGCACAACTCCAGGGTAGCTCCGGGAGAGGTCTGTCCTCTAGACGGTCTCTGTGCCTCCTCACCTGAACCTGCCTCACCCTCCTCAACACACCTGTACTCCTCCAGGGGGACAACCAGTCTAACACAGGGAGTGGTGACTCTCCTGATGATAGGGCAGTATCCAATAGTTTGTATGGCTTGATTCCTGGCGGGAGACTTTGTTAATCCTGATGCTTCTGAGTCCTTAGTTAGTGTGTGGCACTGTTAATTACCTGGGGTCATCAGCTGTCACATAGGATTACAATTGCTGTCTTTACTGTTGCTGCTATTATGCAGAACTGTCCAATTGTTCACAAAAGCTTCCCCAATGGAGTGATTTAGCTTTAGTTGCTGACCTGTCCAGAACTGCTAGAAATTAGCAATATCAGCAGTATGTTGCTGGCTTAATGCTTTAATGCATGTACTCTATTTGGCCACATGTGATGCTCTGGAGACCCAGAAGGCACACATTTACAGTTCCTATATACTAGGTATGTACACGGTTATACACTAACAGCTGACTTGTGCATCAGACGACCGTCTGTAAAGCTCTGCCTTCACTCCAGACTCCCAGTTCCCTGTTGTAGCATAGGGAGTAGTAATAGTAGCCTCTAGTCGGGATGGTGGTGGGTGAGGAGGGTCCACGCGTGGCCAGCTGAGTGAGTCAGTCTCTCCTCCATGCACAACACTGGAGAGGTAGAGCAGGGATCATCACCTCCTGGAGCCCTGAGTCGGTCTGTCTCTCCTCCCTCTCTCCCTCTCCTCCTGCACCCTCCTCCTCCTCCTCCTGCCGTACGACGAGGTAGTAGTGGGCGGCTCCGGGTGCAGTGCTCAGTCAGTCTGTGGGCGGCGGGTGGGTGTTGTGATGTGCCTCAGTGCATGTCTGGGGTAAGGGGGGGGGGTAGATGGTGGGGGGGGGGAGGGGATGGTGGAGGGGAGGTTAATAGGAGTGGGGGGGGGAAGACGATGGGGAAGGGGAGATGAATGGAGGAAAGAGGAAAGGAGAGAGGAGGAGACGGAGGGAGAGGGAGAGGGAGAGGGAGAGGGAGGATGCGGCGGGAGATTAATTAACCGTTTAAGTACCACATAGTACTTTAATAGCTTTTAATCTGCTTTAATTCGCTATACCCTATGTCATCGTGATGCAAAAGTGCAGCCGTGCCAATACTTCGGGCATGAATCAACCCCCGGATCAACCCCGTAGGATCGGCAGGATGCTTGGCTGTTTTACTATAATATTATGTTTGCAGCCCTGGCGAGTTACTTGCCAGCGCTGCATTCGTGTAAGCATGTGCATACTGCCCTGTTTCATAGGCATACTGCTTTAAAGTACTATGCGGCCCATCGAGGTGTTTAGGTGGGATACCGAGATGCGGTTGGGTGGCTGTGGTTGGCAGTGTTGTCCCTAGTAAGACTTACGGATAGAACATTTTTCAAACCGAGTGATTTTCCTTCCCAGGGTGCTGTTTCTCTATAAATATACTGAGGTCCGTAAATACACTCTCCATATTATATAGATCTATGGAGGTCCGCAAATATATACGGAAATCTTTTTTTTGTACTTAAGCATACAAATACGGACATCCGTATATATTTGTGAACCTCTGCAAATTTATGGAATCAAATTTGTGGAGGTCCGCAAATTTGTTGAGAAACAGCACCCTAGATATCCTACATCCAAACATCCTCATGGCTCTAGACCCCTAAATTCGATATGGCGACATGGGCATTTCTTAAAACCGACATGCGACATGAGGCCTAGTGACATACGACATGAGGCTTAGTGACAGGGGACATGGACATTTCTTAAATTGACATGGAACATGAGCATTTTAAGCGACATAGACATGCGACATGATCATTTCTTAAATCCGACATGCGACATGGGGACCCCCCCCCCCCCCCCCCATCAAGGGCCCCATCCTCAGCTATTGCATGCACGTGACACATATATACTCACCTCCGGACTGACCACCACTCAATTCGCATGAATTTCCAGTATTCTCTCAATTTGCACTGTTGATCTCATACAACATCACCGAACTATCACCGCTTTAATATATATTAAAAGAGAACTCTGATTTCAATCATTACAGTAACATTAATCTCTTTTTTTCATTCCTCTCACTTACAAGTACAATCAAGTATTTAGACTGCCTCGACAGTTGGCAGCAATATCGTAGGTCAAATTACGCGTGGTTAGCGCAGCCGACTTCTAGGAAGTTGGTACTAATACAACAACAAAACGTTCTTATCATCTGCATATATACTAGTCATATGTTTTCTTGAATTAAATCACATATATATGCGTACTTCCATACAAGGATTTTATTATACATTATATTGCATCAAACTATGAGATATTTTAAATACAGATAGAGCATGCCGCACTGACGTTGGAGCGGCCACATACGTACAAATTTGTCACCGGTATAGATCATTGCTAAGAGAAGGCAGATACATGAGGTTTCAACATGTGGATGGGTTGGTAGAAACAGCTGAATACCCCCCCCCCTCCCCTCAGACTGTTAAATGCCTTGGTCGATGGGAATCTACACCCTCAGAAAAGTGAGAGTCATTGTCGCTAAAACTACCCTCACCTGAGAGTCAGGCAGTGCGTGACCCTCAGGTGAGGGTAGTTTTAGCGACAATGACTCTCACTTTTCTGTGTGTGTATATATGCGCCTATATGGAGATACGTGCATGTAGTCAGCCCTGTTACAATGACCAATGCCAAATCCAGGTGTATGCTGTCCACTCTCTGACCCCTGTGAGGCCTCTATAAGTCTCAAAAAGTCCCTATCCCTCCAATATTTGTGACATACATGCCTTTAGACATTAAGGGCCCACATGAATTCCCTATACATCTAAACGTTCCTATCCCACAAATATTTGAGACATAGGGACCACATTCAGACAGCCCCTACCTCAGAGAAATACCAGAGATGGAGGCCTTTTGACTGGTAGGGACATGCCAGCCCCTATCCTATCAAAACCCTATCCAGCAAACGCATTCGTAAGTAATCTTTAAGACTATTTCTTACTTCTGCAGCAAACAAGGGAGTGGTGATGTATTATCAACAGGAGGAGATTGCTGAAAAGTCTCCACCCCTCCTGTTTCAAACCATTTCCCAGTGGGCACAAAAATCAGTTCAATGTTGAATCAACATTGCATCAACATTGAATCAACATTGTCAACCAGTTTTCAATGTTGATTCAATGTTCTGTGCCCACTGGGTTAGGGACTGTTTACCACATATGGTATACGTGCTTCTTCTAATGGCTTTACAACAAACGAGACACTTTTGAGGGATAGGGGCTTTTGAGGGATAGGAGCATTCCAAAAAAAATGTGACTTGGGGACTTCACATACAAACCGTTTTGAGAGGGGCTGTTTAGCACATAGGGACTTCACCTGGTCCCTACATCTCAAATGGGTCAATTTTGAGGGATAGGGGCATTTTGAGGGATAGGGGAGGCCCCTATCCCTCAAAATGCCCGCAAGATGTAGAGCTAACCAGCCAGGCAGGAAAGAAAGGGGATACTTGACAATACGTGCTTAACATTTCTATAGCTTAATGTTTCTGTTTCCTACTTCCAGAAAACATTTGTGCTACCCTCTATTATATTCCCACGCACCATATAGTGCCTATGGTTGCCATCCCACTTTTCCCAACAGCCACCTTCTATATTCAACCTAAAGCAGGGTGATGCCCACTCTATCATAGTCTATGATGGTATGTGCATGGTATGTATTCTGGTATTGAATGAGTCCGGCATTCCCCCATTTCTCATGTATATTTGAGGTTAAACACCATTAGATCAGCAGCAGTGGGAAATTACTCACATACCTTTAGATTGCATTTGGAGGCGTGAGTTGGATGTTGCGTGCATACGATGTCCTGTAGTGTATGTATTTGGATTTAGTGACGGAATGTGTACTAGTACATTTCTAGGGCTGAGGGCCATAACCCATTACCCGATTTGGTGGCATTATCGGCCGATACACCCACAATGTTATACTACATAGTACTGCATTGGGTCTGTTTGTTGAGGGTGTATCGGCCGATAATGCTTCCAAATCGGCTAGTGGGTTATGGCCCTAATACCCCCAATATAGGAAAAGGAGAAGGGCGATGGGGATCTCGAAAAAGGTCCCAAACATCGGTGACGTCATTTGTGAACGGTCCCTATTGTGCAGAACACCAAAATACAAATAAGTGGTTGCCGCATGAGGGTGGGAGTGGGGCAAGGATGGAGGGTGGGGGTTGTGGGTGGGTTCCTTTAGATGTAGGACCTCATACATGATGTATACATGTGCGTCATGTGTGCCTATATTTATAGTGAGCAGATTCTCAGGCACTCACATCGAGTACTCGGAGCAGATCCTGATCCTGGAGCCACTCACTAATCGTGACGCCTGAAAAGGTCACATAGTACAGTCCTGGCCATGAGGCAACCGTTACTGTAGGGCTTTAGATGTTTTATAAGTTTTAGGACAGTTTGGTGAAGGTACTCTGCTAGCTATGTGGCTTTGAAAGCCATTCCTTTCTATTTTCCTAGGGAAATTTAGCAAGACTGTTGCATAAAATCACCGTTGGCAGATTCTATTCAACAGACGTATACTACTCTGTCTACTGGGCAAATAGGAAGAAAGAAATCTAAAATACATGTACACTGCATTAATAATTATGTTATTGAATATAGGCAGGGATTCTCGTGTTAGCCCAGTGGGCACAGAACGTGGGATCAGCATTGAAAACTGGTTGACAATGTTGATGCAATGTTGATTCAATGTTGATTCAACGTTGTACTGGAAGTTGTGCCCACTGGGAGGGAGTGTTCACTAATTTTATTAGATACATGGAGGGGGGGGGGGAGCGAAATATTGCAGTGCTCACGAGGGGAGGGGTGGGCGTAAAACGACGTAAAGCCGTCCTTATCAAGCAATGAACACTCCCTTAGTGTGGGAGAAAAGCAGAACAAAATTCAGGGGGAGAACACCTGATGAAACACGACGTTTTGTAACACACCGGTGTCTGCTGGCTTCTTCCCAATGATTGACCCACGCATGTTATAAGAAGCTGACGCAGCTAATTTGTGTCCCCATGCTTTCCTGAACACTGTAATCGGTCTTCATGCAATAGACTGTTTGACAACTGCACTTCCATTTCTAATTTCCCCACACAACCCACCGACTGCACCTGCTGCCCCACCACGTTAATATAACATTAATTAATCCTGTAATCAGAGACGCAAGCCATGCCCTCTGATCCTAATTAATCAATTAATCAAAGCCCTCCTTATCAGTTCTAATCTCAGTGGGAACCCTATAGGGAGGTAGCTCTAGGCCGAGCTGATAATCCAGGCCTGATGGACACCTGGTGGATTATCACCATGACCTAATACATTGATATTCATAAAGCGAATACCTGGTCCAAACTGGCCTGGCCGTGTTTTAGCAATAGATGCATGTGAACTCTGTCTCATCCGGTGCAGATGTGGCATCTTCAAATGACAATATCTCAGGTCCTACTGGGCCCAGAATAAAAATGGAAAAAGGTGAATACTTACCAATGTAATAGCTAAAGATCTGCAATACACCACCATTGACCTAATTTTATTCTCCCCTCCCTACTCATGGTCATCTGATAATACTTTGACCGGACACGGATAATACGCTACTTGTTCACTGGCTATACACAGCGACACAGTGCTCTTAAAAGTATACAGGGGCGACACAGGCATTTAAAAACGACCGATCGCGACATAAGTTAATAAGCAAAGAGGGTGACAGGGTGACCCAGACCCTTAAGAATTCGACCGGGCGACATATGCCTTTTAACAATTGATGGACAGAAAAAAAAAATTCAACATCTTCAAAATGTGCCTTCCCATGATTGTATAGGCAGACTGTTGTTGGGGGTGTACCTTATCCGCTGCTGATCTGCTAACAATCGCCATCCCCGTGTCCGGCAATCTATAATATAGTCATACCACTTTCTAGGTGTATGTAGAATTGATCCGTTTAAAATCTTTGGTATTTTTCGGTTAAGTCAAAAACTGTGTATACATGTTGCGTGTGTGTTTGTGTCACACATATGAGGCGGGAGGCGGGGGGGGGGGGGGTACAGGTCTACCCTGTCCTGCACGGTTGCCACGCCCTTGTCTATAATACCAGCCGCCCTGCTGTACCTGTCTCTATACATAGTATATGTCATTATCTGTGATGTTAATAATGCTCCCTAATACCCACATCACTGTTATCTATTGACTAGATGTAAGGTGAGAAGGTGTGAAGTGATAAGCTTTAATCTTGGCCGAATATACAAGGAGCCTTTTAGGTCTAGACTCCATCTGGTGTTTGTGCGTATTATATTAAGCCAAAAAAAGGGTTTGTTTCAGGTCACCCGACCGACCCTAACAAAACAGGGCCGACCCTACGTTTTTCATGCAATTTTGAAATTTTTCGCATTTTTACCCTTTTTGGTCAATTTTAGGGTATTCAAAAAAGTTGGCTAGAACATTCATGTTAAAAAAGAAAAACAAAAAAATACGACCTACCAACCCTACATTTTCCTCCCATGTTAACTCAAACAAACCTCTTTTTCTTTTAGCCTTATAGAGGCCAACTTAAATCATCATGATAGCAACGTGATACTGTTTTACAAATACTTCCACTTAGGATTTTTGTTCTGTGTTGTAATCTCTTAATATTTAAGACAAGGAATGTACCCCTTTCTCTCCAAAACTGTCTTGAAGTCCACAGGTTGACCAATGAGACCCAGGTTGACCAATGAGACCCAATGGAGGGAAAAATCATGCATAATTAAGTCCAGCTGGATTTTGCCAGCAGGTTTGGTGGGCACTTTTGTAGTTAGTGGTTCATGGACACACACATCCTCGTTTTCTACAGTGTCTTGAAGTCCTTGTCAAGGGCCCACGCGGGTCCATGCCTATAGCGCCCATATAAGGACCATTTCCCTTGAAACCATGTTCACACATAGTATCCAAATCTTGGAGAGTGCGCCACCCCCGGACATGGCCCTTAAAATGTCTAAAATTTGACACACAACACAGCACTCAATTCTTCTCACCCAATATTACGTTCTTCATGCAGGTACCCAAATCACAAGCGCCACACAACCAGCAAGCAAGTGAAACTGCACAGTTTGCATTCAATAATGGGTTTACCTTTTACAGAGAAGACATATCAAATGCATTTGCAGGATCTCGATCGGCCCTATCACAAGGAATATGCAGGTGATGTGGGGATCTATCAGATGGTATCATAAACATTTCTACATCTAAATCCTATAAAACCCATTTGTATTTCTGATTCCTCCAAGTTCCACAGCTGTTCCAAAAGAACGGAAAACCGATCTCAGTGCTGCCGCCTAGAGTGTCTTTCTGAACCCCTGTGTAGTTCACCTTGTCATCACCAGGGGGTACAACTTATAAGTACAGACAGGCAGTTTCTCCCAGGCACCTCTGGTATAATAAATATTACAGTGATCAGGGACTGATATTGCATTGGTACATTCAAAGTGTAACTGTAAATGTCAGTGGGCTTTGGGCAAACTATAAAGAGCTTACCCTTGGCATCACAGTTATAGATTCAATAATGGTGTAACATGAATCAGACTGTGCATCTTTCAAACTTTACTCGAGGATTAAATCTATAACGGATAAATTTAACACAGCGGGGAATGTGGTGAGAGGGGATAGACATATCTGGGACCGAAAGAGAGATAGAGGGATGGATGGAGAAAGGGGGATGGAGGAGCGAGCGAGAAAGAGAAAAGGAGGGCGAGGGGGGGGGGGGCGGAGAGAGGGCAGGAGTGAGATAAATAGAGAGGAGGGGATTGTGGTGGAACAGATATCTAGAACACACAATGAGTTCAATGTCTCATTGGACAGTATTACCTTGTCCTAGTTATAGGCTGTTTGTCCTCCATATAGATCTGTTTGTCCTCCATATAGATCTGACCTTGGTATAACATGATTTATATATGAGCCTGGCCATGCTTACACTTAAATGTGGATTGGCAATTTGCTTCAAAGAGCACAGTTTTCACTGTCCACGTACCAATGTATTGAGTTTGCATTGGTGTAATCAACCTTATGATTTCATTTCACATCACAATACAACAATTTATTGCACCTCATTGACAGAATATACCGCCATGGTATATCGGTGGTTATTATATCCATAAATGCGTACTTGGTCCTCAGTCATTGAATGTTTTCTTAGGCAGCGGTCATTTTTTAACAACAGGGGGGGTCGATGGATTTTCGCGCGAGCAGGTTGAATTTTTTTTGGTCCCCCCACGGGAGCGGTCTAAATTCTTTTAGGTTCACCCCCTCAGGCCGGCTGAAATTGAGTGCGGCCGACCCCTTTGAGCTATAGTAACGCGCTGGCTTTTTCACTAAAAAGGGGTGCAATTTTTTTGGTTTCCCCCCCTCAAGAGGGGTCCAAATTGCTTTGGTCCCCCCCTTCAAGGGGTCCAAATATTTTTGGTTCCCTCTCCCAAATCCACCATCCCCCTGTTGTTAAATAATGACCACTCCCTTAGAGAAAGAACAAGTGCTTAAGAATAAAGAACTGTCTGGTAACATTTTTTATTAACAGGCTTAATTAACCACTGATTCGATCAGAACGAGTCCTGTGCATCATCCCCATGATGTACATACTGATATGTCCCTTAAGGTCATCACAACATCTATAGGCCACTCGAAATATAAACCGGTTTCCCGTATTCAAACATTTAAGAAAAAGTGAAATCACCACGTAGGTCATAGAAACAGGTCCTGAGGAAAGCATTACTAATCTTTCTTGCTAATTTGGAAGAGGTACGATTTGGGAAATGTGTATTATATTATAGGGTCTTGGCAAAACTATTTTGCGGGGGGGGGGGGACCCAAACATATTCGGGCTGCCCTCCTCTTTGATTGGGAAGGGGCGGGCTCCTCTGTCCCCCCCCCCCTTTCCTACACCACTGTAAAGATGGATCAATGTATTGAATTGGTATCAAATTCTAGCTCATAATGCCAATAATGTAGTGGGACAGAAATAACTCACATTTTCGCCACTTCTCAAGATCAATAAACTCTTAACTACTAAAATGTAAATTTTGGTAACAAAAAGTATGTATAATTATTACCTTATACACTTCAGCCTGTGAGTTAGAAAAAGAAGACAAAAAAGGCCTGCCATGTCATATTGTCAGTATTTCATGAAGAGAAACCTTTATATTTCTGAGTGGCCTCAGGCAAACTATCGACTTCGGACACATACATCAGTTTAGTAATCGCTAATACTCCTATTGGTCAAGACCAGGAGAACATCACATACTGCCTCAAATATCACCAGGAAAACACCATCTTGTGCCTCAGGCTCCTTTAACAATGGATCTTCACATAAAACGTCACATGATAATTTTTATATCAATCCTACAAATGGTTGCTGGTGCTGTTGGACATGAACAGTTACTCATGAAGAATTTACGTAGCAATATCCCAGACTCTGGAAGTTTTCAATGTGAGATTTTTGTCTCAGGTACTCATCTTACAGAACTGAGTTGTGTGACCATGGCTGAGATCCCAGTTATAGGTTATATAGAGCTATATCATAATGCTGAAGGGCAGCCAAGCTGCAGAAGATGTGGTCCTGCTATCAAGGGTAGCCCACCAGGTTTGGGTGACAAGGCCGTTTGGACGGCAGAGTCAACTGAGGCAGATGGATTGGAGACACAAGAGATAACAGAGAAATGGATTCGTGGTCATACAGGTATAGTTTGCATGTTTGCACAAATGGCAAAAGGGAAAGTATCTAGTTGTACATAGTCTGTTGTTCTAAATATGATATTTCTGCATCAACTTTAAACCTATGTGAGTTCAGTATAGGTATAGCTTGCAATGAGTATATACATGTAGGTTTTCATCCAGGTCATTGCATACTCTTTATGATAAATCCATGACATCATTTCATCATACACTCTTTTTACCCTAACAGCTCAAAAATAAAAGTCCCAATTAAAGAATCATTGAATTTTAATCCTTTAATTCAATCAGGTCTTACCTAAAGCAAACACGGTGTGGCCGCGGACGGGGCCAGACCATGTTTGCAAGTGTTGCCCGGAGTGGGCTAACTGACGATCACACGTTGGTTTAGGGCACTGGGCTTTGGTGTGGCCCATGTGGGCTGGCCCCTTTGGGCTCAGATCAGGTTTTCGAAGGGCTGCCAATTTTGGGCTCTGATTGGGATTTGCACAGGCTGCCCACTTTGGGCTCAGATCAAGTTTTGGTTCTCATCACCGGGCAGCGATAAATATTACGAGAGCGTTTTTTATTTCTATTTCTTTTTGTATAAGGAAAGACTTTTTTTTTCACATTTAAGTAGTTTAGAGTTTATTGAGCCATGAAAGTTGTTATAACAGTTTTTATCTAAATCTGCATTACTGACAGGATAAGCCTTAAATTGATACCAAATATGCCAATATTTGTCCACTTTTTGACAGATTTTTTTAATTAAAAATCTTTTAAAAGAATTAAAAAAAGATGAGTGATGAGAAACAACCTTTTTTTTAACTCTTCCTTTACCAGGCTCCACATAAAGACACCCATCCCAAGACCAGATTTTTTCAGATGTTTTTCAAATGGGATATTGGGATTTAGGGGATGGTCTAACCTTTTAGAAACTGAAAGAATTTTGTAATTATTCAAACTAGAAGTACATCTATGACAAAATGAACAATGTTGAATAACCAGAAAGTGAGATACCTAAATCGCCCTAAATGTTCCAATCAGGGAGATAAAGCCCTATTTGAAATAAAACATAGCTTATTTTTAGTGCATATGTTGCCATTGGAACTTACATTTAGGCCACAATGCAACAAAATAGACCTTTACTTTTGGTACCATCCTTTTTAGCATGAAAAATTGGACAAAACAATTTTTCACAAAAAAAAACATATTGTGTGACTTTTTTTTCGAATTTTGCCTTAAATATTGCTCAAATCATGTTGAAAATGAGTTAAATATTATCCAAGTTGAGATGCCCAGCATTTCTGAAATATTAGATGTATGTATAAATGGATTAGGATATGCAGAGACAATATGCCATAGACTACTGTCAGAAAAAATTGTGGGATTCTACCAACTTTTAGACAAACCACAGGGGGTCAAAAATCGGCCAAAATCGGCCAAAAATCGGCGATTAACTCGCATTAATGCGTGTACGGTCCTGTACAGTAAACTCGCAATAATGCGTGTACGGTAGAGGAAGGGTTAAAGTGTTATCGTATTAGCATTTATACAATTCAATGACCTGAAAAAGTTGAACTCATCATCTTTTTAGAAACCCTCTGATCAGAACAACACCAATTATGTTTTTTGTCTTTTCATATTTTACCTCCCAGCGGTTGACTGAGATGTGCTAACTATAGTGGACAATATCCCAACAGTAGCTGGGGAATGTGCGGAGACCTTATAAAACAAAAATGTTTTGTTATACTTTTATAAATCATCATGTAATTCAACACAGTGCTAAACATTCCAAATAATTATACACCGCAACATTACTACCTCTGCCGTTGCTGTGTAATATTACATTTCAATGTATCTTTTACTGTTCTTCAGTATCCACTGGAGTGTCAGAGGTAGCAACTTCTACAGTGGGTGGTACTGCTTTTTTTGAATAGGTTTATTGACCATAAATCATGTAAATGTAGAACACTGCTAGCTGCTGCTAACACAGGTAAAATCATGCCAATTTTCATTGAATATTCAAAATATGAATCCCATGTGATTATCATTACTTACATGATGTGGGTGGACAGATTTTTTTATTGTTTAGGGAAATGAATACTACATTGATTAACGAAAAGTCTGTGATGACTTGGACTAACAGCTAGGACTCACAAATTTTATTTTTATCACCACAGCAATTGAAATACAATAACTTTCATCACTTTTCATTTGTTAGTATCAACTGCTGAGGCAAACAAATTTACTATGACAGGCAATACCCCTACATCTGATCACCCGTCAGGTATTAAAAAAATCCACCCATTTTCGAATGATCTAATTGTGACTCATGAAAAACGATCATTGTTGAAGGAAATTTCTTACATCCCATACTGTTGTATTAGGATTCATGAGCTTCCTTGAGCTGAAAAATTAATCATCTCTTTGAAAAACTGATCCACCAACCAGAGCAATAAGTATTTTCTCTTTTCATATTTTACTATAGCAACAGCTGAATCAAATGTCCTGACTACCATGGAAAATACCCCAACAATTGCCGGTAAATGAGTGGAGATCTTACTAAATTTATAATCAGAATATCAATTAGGAATGCGTTCATAAATCATTTGTTCTAAACATTCCAAATCATCATACCGTTGCAACATTATAACCTTAGTCATTGTTGTGTGATGTTACATATTCATGTATCCTTTATTTTTCAGTATTGACTGAACAGTCAGATGTAACGACTTCTACAGTGGGTGATACAGCTGCCGTTGCTAACACAGGTATAATTATGCCAATCAGGAATGAATATTCAGAATATAAATCCCATGTGATTATCATGACACATATGTTATAGGGGGAAAGATAACATCTGTTTTTACAGCAGGGTGGCATATTCCCTTATTAAATCTCTAGTACCCCCATACCGTTGTATCATCAATCAGATACCTTCCATGAGTTGAGAATTTAATCATCTTTTTGAAAACCTGATTCAACAATCAGAACAATAATCATAATCAAGTATTTTCTCTTTTCATATTTTACCATAGCAACAGTTGACTCAAATGTGCGGACTACCATGGACAATACCCCAACAATTGCTGGTAAATGAGCGGATACCTTACTAAATAATCAGAATATTAATTAGGAATACATTCATAATTCATTTGTTATTCAACACAGTACTAAATATTCCAAATCATCATACCTTTGCAACATTACATCCCCCGGCACTGTAGTATGATGTTATATTTCAATCTATCCTTTACTCTTCATGATCAGTATCGACTGGAGAGTCAGGGGTTGTGATTTCTGCAGGGTGGCATATTCCTTCATAAAAGAAGTCAGAGTCAGAAAATAGATGTTAGCATCAATAGTGGCCTCTAGTAAACCAAGCAGTCATAACTAAACAGTCATAGACTCTTGTAAAAGGAAATTTCTTACATCCCATATTGTTGCTTTAGGATTCATACACCTTCGATGAGCTGAAAAATTAATCATCTCTTTGAAAAGCTGATTCACCGACCAGAACAATTTAATCATGTATTTTTTCTTTTCATATTTTACTATAGCAACAGCTGAATCAAATGTCCTGACTACCATGGAAAATACCCCAACAATTGCCGGTAAATGAGTGGAGATCTTACTAAATTTATAATCAGAATATTAATTAGGAATATGTTCATAAATCATTTGTTCTAAACATTCCAAATCATCATACCGTTGCAACAATATAACCTTAGTCATTGTTGTGTGATGTTACATATTCATGTATCCTTTATTTTTCAGTATTGACTGAACAGTCAGATGTAGCGACTTCTACAGTGGGTGATACAGCTGCCGTTGCTAACAAAGGTATAATCATGCCAATCAGCAATGAATATTCAGAATATAAATCCCATATGATTATCATGACACATATGTTAGAGGGGGAAAGATAACATCTGTTTTTTCAGCAGGGTGGCATATTCCCTTATTAAATCTCTAGTACCCCCATACCGTTGTATCATCAATCAGATACCTCCCATGAGTTGAGAATTTAATCATCTTTTTGAAAAACTGATTCAACAATCAGAACAATAATTATATCAAGTATTTTCTCTTTTCATATTTTACCATAGCAACAGTTGACTCAAATGTGCGGACTACCATGGACAATATCCCAACAATTGCCGGTAAATGAGCGCATACCTTACTAAATAATCAGAATATTAATTAGGAATACATTCATAATTCATTTGTTATCCAACACAGTACTAAATATTCCAAATCATCATACCTTTGCAACATTACATCCCCCGGCACTGTAGTATGATGCTATATTTCAATCTATCCTTTACTCTTCATGATCAGTATCGACTGGAGAGTCAGGGGTTGTGATTTCTGCAGGGTGGCATATTCCTTCATAAAAGAAGTCAGAGTCAGAAAATAGATGTTAGCATCAAAAGTGGCCTCTAGTTAACCAAGCAGTCATAACTAAACAGTCATAGGCTCTTGTAAAAGGAATTTCTTACATCCCATATTGTTGTTTTAGGATTCATACACCTTCCATGAGCTGAAAAATTAATCATCTCTTTGAAAAGCTGATTCACCAAACAGAACAATTTAATAATGTACTTTCTCTTTTCATATTTTACTATAGCAACAGTTGACTCAAATGTGCTGACTATCATGCACAATACCCAAATAGTTGCCGGTAAATGAGTGGAGACCTTACTAAATAATCAGAATATTAATTAGGAATACATTCATGAATCATTTGTTTTCAACATAGTACTTAACATTCCTAATCATCATACCATGGCAACATTACAACCTCAGTAATTGTTGTGTGATTTATATTTCCATGTTTGCTTTATTGTTCAGTATCGAGAATATAAATTCCATATGATTATCATCACATATGTATGATACGGGGGGCAGATAATATATTGTTTTTTTCTACAGGGTGACAGATCCCTTGATTTAGAAGAAGTTGGAAAATAGATGTTTTCAAGATAGGTGCCACACTAAAGCTGATTGATAGGCCATCCCACAGATGGTGTTTATTTTATATCAGTTCCAGACTGTGATTTCTTGGACTAACAGCTAGGATTCACAATTTTTACTTTTATTGCTACAGCAATTTTTTTATTTTTTTTTTTTTTATTTTTTTATTATCGTTCATAACACGTACAAGAACATTATGCCATGGTCTACCCGACAATTTTTGACGGGGGATCTCCTTGGAATGGTAATATGATATGGTAACGAATTATCAAATCAACATGGTATATATATATTTCAGCAGAATATTTCCTTTCCAGAAGAATGCCCGTGTTTTGCTACTTAAATGCAGACTGTCAACAAGAATTATATACATTGAAACCGGCGAGATATACACAGATGAATGAATGGTACAAAAAAAAGAAGTAAAAAGCGTTTTAACACTTAGAGAGTTTGGAGTTTTACATCAGACGAGTCAAGGAATATCAATATATATGCACTAACAACCACAGGTATTAACCCAGCACAAGATAATCTGGTTTTATATTTACAATGTATTTTCCACGGTCGAGAAAAGATACATGTAGATCCTCATCAGGAATCATTTCCACACATAGACTCAGAGAAGATATGTTCTTTACAATAGGAATACATTCCCACACCAGTCGAGAAAAGTACATCGAGATCCCTTAGGAACCACTTACACAGTCATATAGCGTTTAACATCTAACATATTAACAAAAAATAAAAACAAACCCAAACACAGCAGTTAATCTCTCTTCTCTTTCTTCTTTCTTTTCACAGGGAAAACCTCCAAATATAAGTTGGGTTGTACTCCACCTCCACCCTTAACTCCTTTTCTCCTTTTCTCCAGAAACTTCCCTCGGCCACCTTTCATGTTTGTGCCTAAAATTTTCTTTATTTTTTCTTTGAAGCTAAGTTTATCAGCACAGTCTTGAACATCTTTATCTAAACCATTCCATAATTGTGCTCCCCGATAGTAAGGGCCTTTTTTATAACCCTGTAAGATTGGTCTAATCAAAGGAAAATTCACTTTATCGTCACTTCTAGTTCTGGCAACTTTATGAACCTCAGGAAGTTTCTTAGATTTTGCAAACATGGTTGACAACAGGATTTCCTTCCTCCTGCTATCTTGTCTAGGAGTCTCACATAATACATGAACCACATCAGTTGATTCATCCATGGTACAAACATGAAGACAACACCTCAAAATTCTGTTCTGCACAGCTTGCAGCCTTCTCATGGTTTCTTTACTTGTAATATCAAGCAAGTAAGAGCAATAATCCAACCTAGGCAAAATAGTTTGCCTGAAAATTAATATAGCAATCTCCGCCATTACCATATATCTAATGTTACCATGTTTAAAAGCCAGTTGATTTACTTTACCCTGCACTCTAAGGGCTTGCTCCTCCATAGTGAGAAACTGATCCAAGACCGTACCCAAGTACAAATAGGAGGCAACATGTTCAATGATAACACCATTCAAGCAGATATCTAGCTTAGGGCATTGCTTCCTCTTCTGTCTAGAACAATACCATACACTTTTGGTTTTCTTCAAATTGACTGTTAAACCAATTTTTTTATAGTTTTCCAGTAAGATGGAGCAGTCAAGCTGTAACATCTCCTTAGCCACTCTTGGGTCTTTGCTCTCAGTGTAAACCACCATATCATCTGCATAGAGTTTAAATTTAGCATGTTTTAAACCTGAGGCCACCGAATTTATGTAGATAGTAAATAGAGTTGGCCCCAGGACCGAGCCCTGTGGAACACCGAAATTCACCTCTCTGATCTCAGATACTGTACCATTCACCACAGTCTTCTGTTTTCTGTCCTCTAGATAAGACTTAATCCACAAGAAGACATGATGTGGAAATCCAAGATCCTTTATCATACCCAGCAGTATCGAGTGGTTTACACAATTAAATGCTTTGGACACATCAAAAAAACAGGCAGCTGTCACATGACCTTTATCCCTCACCAAGAAAAGATCTTCAACAAAGTCAAGAACCGCCTCAGCTGTACTGGTATTTTTTCTGAAACCATATTGATTGGTGGAGAAGAAACAAATATTTTCCAATGTATCAACTATGTAAGTCTGAACAATTCTCTCAAGTAACTTTGCCTGTACCGGTAATATAGAAATTGGTCTCCAATCACCCACTGACTTCGACTTTGTGCCCTTCGGTATCAATGTTACCTTTGCCGTGACCCAACACTTCGGGAAAGAACCAGAATCGATCGAGGTTTTATACAGGTGAAACATTTGTGGAACAATAAACTTTAGAGTATCCTTCAGCACTCTTGTACCTACTGTCTCAACACCAGATGGCTTGTTTATATCAATCTCATCTATCAGGCACTTTACAGTATTCTCATTAAATACAATATCATTACTGAGTTTCTGTAAGTAACCAGTCCTACTACTATCCACAGTAGGTATTTCCACTTTATCACCCTTCAAATTAAGATCGTGAAATAGTACATCACCTATAGAAGCAAAGTAATCATTCGCATAGTTTGGTACATCCAAAACACTCTCCCCAGATACAGCGTCCATCAACATCACAGTATCTACCACTTTCGGGGGATTTATTATTTTGTTCAAATAAGCCCAGAACTTTTTATGATTCTTTTTTGCCTTTTCCAAATTCCTCTTGATGAAGGCAACCTTTGCTTTTCTAACCTGTTTTGAAATACTTGTTCTGAGTGCTTTAGCACGTGTGAAAAATACCTCCCTCTTCGTCTCTTTATAACGCCTTATACAGTCCACTCTGAGTTTCGAGTCATGCACAATCTCCGGGGTAAGCCAAGGGTTTCCTGCATCCCGGAATGTATACTCCTTTACTGGGCAAGTTACATCTAGATAATCCCGGATTAAGTTCTCCACAAAAAGCCATTTCTCCTCCACACAGTCAGTGCCATAAAAGAGATCCCAGTCCACATCAACCAATATATCTTCCAAATCATCCTTACAATAGTTTTTATATGAGCGTCCTTTAAAATAATTCTTTACTGTTCTGTTCCTATCTTTCTTTTTTACTGCAAAAACAGGCAAATGATCACTAATAAGATCCCCCCTGGCACCTGACTGCTGGACAAACCTGGCATTTGTAAGTATATTATCAATACAAGTACCCCCATGGTAGGGCCGAGTAACCTCATTTACAAGCCAACGTAAATGTCTTGTTCTACAGAACTCTTTTAGTTTGTATGATTTGCCAGATCTTTCCAGCACATTGACGTTAAAGTCTCCAATAACCCATAGCTCAGATTTTATATTTTTTACTATAGTTGTTAGCTCCTTGAAAAAAGTGTCTAAGTCACTGTCCCTACCACCAGGTCTATAAACATTGCAAATCACCATGGCCTTGTTTTTTGGCTTACAAACCGACACTGCTAGACATTCAATGTCTTTGTTCATTCTTGTATGCTGCGTCATAACCTCTGAATAACGATACAAGTCATTTGACAAATAGCACAACAATCCACCCCCGGTTTGTCCCGTTCTGTCCAGCCTATGATAATCTTTACCAGGCCAGTGTAATAATGCATCATCATATAACCCATGTGTCCAGGTTTCAGAGAGGGACACAATATCAAATCCATCCATACACACCTGTACGTCGTCCCTTGTTTCTGAGTTATAACTGCGGCAGTTTACATGTGCAATTTTCATCCCCTTTACTCGTGCAATTTCATCTACTCCCAGCTTTTTCACATCCTGAATGGACTTATTATCCATTATCTAGAAAGCTGAAGACCTTATAAGATCTTCTGATTATCAATAAGAGGTACCAAAAATAAAAGTGATGAGGTGGATGATCGAATACCACCACGGAGAATGTAGCATATCTCCCTGGTGAGATGTCACTGTGCAACACTAGCTGTACTGCCAGATTATGCACAGGACCTGATGAGACAAGTTTCATGTTAAGAGATCAAAAGTAGTAATCTATGCCCCGGTAAGAGCTTGTGAGTTTTCTGGGTGTGTGCTACCCTAGTTATATGTGAGGGAATTAATTGTTTGCAAGTTATGACAGATATTTCAATGTTATTTACCAGCCCTAAGGCGTTTTGACTGGATACACTGCTCAATGTGTAATCACTACAACCCACAGAGGTTTTAAGAACAGGGTGTTGAGTTTATTACACAAGAGAAAACCCAGACAGGTAATAATGCAGTACGCCATACACTGGGCTAGGACCCCATCCATATAAGGAAATAACAGCCCCAAGCCCTGTGTAGAGTATCACTATGAGTATTACATGACTCAGTACAAATCAGATTAGCAGAATGAATGAGTAAACAAATAGAGTAGTAAAGTTTGGGCCTGATGACTCACTGTATGACCTAAACCTTAGATAACTTAACACAGTACCGAGCTATATTTAGAATCCATAGAGCACAGTATTATCATGTATCCTAGTGAGTCAAAATACATCAAGCACCCATTTCCAACAGGAAATGTTTATGACACCAATAATAACATCAAGTACTAACTACATAAAACACAGCATTTATATGAAATCCCAATGGATTTTCACAATAAATCTGGCGCTTGATACATCAACACCAGCAACATGGAATAGATGTGAAACTCCGTGAACAATTAACATTCAAATTTAAACACATAGCACATGTAGGTTTTTTTGAGTTGAAACGGGACCAGGCTAAAATGGGTATGAAGGGGTGAAGAGTTAATTTGTTAATTAGTTTATGTTCCGAGTGTACATTTACTTAAACTCACTGGATAATATATTACCCTGAACAGAGTTAATCAGAAGCGTTTTGAATCAGTTCAACTTGAAATTTAAAAATAGATAAATAAATGGGACATATGCAACATGAATGTCACCCGAACAGACATAAAACCCCAAAGCAGAATGTCATAAAGACAAGAGTGAGATAAGCCTTTTGTGGGCAATTATTAATCTCTTTCAGCGAGACAGTCCTTCACACCAAGTTCCTCCTTCAGTGTCTTTTGATTAAGATATTAAAATAAATTTATAGAAAGTCCCATCTGATCATCAAAGTCCAAGTCAGGATGTTAGATAAGGCATGCCACTGCAACAGTCCATTATTCCCACATCATCCTTCAGGGTTTAATGTGTTTAGAGAATTAAAAGAATTATAGTCAATATCCTATTTGGTCCTAATGATCCAGGGAGGTCGTACAGTTCCCGCATGCACTAGATCAGACAGTCAATCAGTTCCAATTCAACTATAACAATGGTTCATAAATCCAGTCTGATACCAGTCACTATTGTATAAAGCAGATTCTCATACTGGCTGTAGTACCACCAGTCCCTTCAACGTCTGTCTGAGAAGTACCATACTGTTGGGAACTGTCCCCCTTACTTTGTATTACCATAACAATGACGAGAATTAAAGTAGTCACATTTGCACAATAAGAAAAACATCTCAATGATATAGGCCCGGTTCCATAAAAAACTATGATATGGCCAGACCCATCAAATCATTCTGGAACACTGAGAAAATTAAAGTATGTGAAAACATTTACGAGGATTTAAGAGACACCTCCAATGCTTCAACACTGTGATGGGATACAACACAGCACTCATACACGAGAGTAATCCTTCACAGCTTTTCTCTGCTCCAGGTACTTCGTGGGGATAAGAGTAGACCTATCCAGTCCCCTCTTATCTATCAGCTCTCCCCTTATCTTCTGGAGCATTTTGCCAAATCTATTCTCACCCTTGAGCTGCCCAGATTCATATAACTTGCTTCCAAACGGTTCCCCTCCGCCCCATAGGATTGAGCTGGTTCCCTCTATCAAGTCAAGGGGATAGGTCTCGATCAGCTGTTGTGCCAAGGTCTCATCTTTGTACTTGATTCTATTTAACTCCTCCAAGGCCACCATCTTTTTCTCGTTCCATTTTGTGGGGTCACGTATACGGAGAGTGTTACTCTTCTTTTTTATTTCCTTGGAGTTGTTAGCTTTCAGGATGGAGTCCACCGCATCATCATTCTCCGCGTAAAGGGCCTTGAGATGGGTAAAGGCCTGCTCCACACAGATATAGGTGAAAGGGTTATCTTGCACCAGCTCAGCTTCGATATCAGTGTAATAGAAATTACTAAGGAAGCATTTGTCACCGCTAAATATGATACCCAGCTTGGTACACTTCATCTTCATTGGTTCGGGGGAGGGATTTATTCTAGGCCTTTTTATTTCCCCTTGTTTTTTACTTCCCTTTCCAGTTTCCTCTTTCTTGTCACACTGCAGCCCATCATGGTTCTGCCTACCAGCTCCACAGGAGTTACTCTCTTTTTTATCCTGCTTTTGTTCTGATCTCCTACTCACAGACCTACTGCGGCTGTCATCCCGCCTTCTACTCTGAGACCTAATCCTAGATGAGTGGCTCTCCTCCCTCCCACTCCGTCCTCTGTCTCTCCTCTCATCTCTGAAGACCCAATCTCTTCTCTCCGTACTTCTAGATCTCCGTTGGGCTGCAGGACTCCTATTATTCGCCGACCTCCAGTCCAAGTCATGCGCACTCCCACTTCTCACCTTTTCATCTACTCTTTGCCAACCACTCTCTGAACCATGCAGTGGTTTGAATCTGAATGCTCCAGTACCAAAGGTCTGTGAAGGGCCAGTTTTACGACTCTCCCCTGCACCTGTCTTCCAGTCTTCATTTCCTTGCACCGGGTCCTGAATATCTGCCCAACTGACAGAGGCTGGTTTTTCTCCCCCCTTCTCACCCCCAGTTGCCTCTGGCTCCTCTTGGCTCAGTAGAACGTATTTAGAGACCCTGTTAGTTGGGTCCTTAGGTGTCTGGGTGGTAGTTTCTACACTATGATTCACCTTGGTGCGACTTCCCCCAATGGCTCCCGTGGGTGGTGGGAAATTGAAGGCCCATGGTCCAGCGGCACCTTTGTTACTGTCCTGCTCCCCCGGAGTATGAGCAGGAGTCTGCTTCTTTTGTGGAGCTGGCCGTCTCTCTCCACCTACATCTCTCCTGGCAGAGACTGATCTGCGTGGAATCGGAGGGGGCGCCCGAGTGCCAGTTGCCTGTTCGTTATCTCCTTTATACTTCTCAGCCAGTCTCTGCGGTAGGAACCTGCCTGGGATGTCTTGTATATCATCAATAGAATAAGAGCCACCACCAACTCTAAGGGAGCCATTCACTATGGTAGCATGGAGACTGTTTTCTTTGTTGTACTTTGCTATGAAGCGCAGCTCCCCCCTCTTCTGTCTTACCTCCCTGGTCTCCTCATCTTCCATTAAAGCTTTGGCAGTCTTCCTGTAGTGCTTCATGTCAAATCTGTTGTACATGAAACATGCTTTAATAGCATAGCTTGCCAGGGCAACTTTGATGGGTGGGGGGCTCTCCCTGTTTATTGGAGTCCCCGGTTTCTTTAATCTACAAGCAAAGAGAAGATCAGCTCTCTGCATTGGTATTTTTAAGTTAGAAGCAATACCAAGAACCAGGTAGATAAGATCCTCATGCCGCTCCTCATCCACACCATGTATTACTATATTCCTTTTTATATTCTCTTCGGAGAAGCGTACAGAATTCATGGACCTGGCTGCCTCCATGAAGGTAGAGCTCTCAGCAAAGAGTGCTGCATGAGGAGTGTCAGCCACCTTCTTCCCGAGATCTCTGATTGATTTATCATTTGCCTTGTTATCTTTTTTGAGGGATTCAACCTCTTTCTTGAACATAGCCACGTCTTCTCTACAGGACTTAAACTCAGCCAAGGCCTGAGCCATTTTATTGTTTGTTTCAAGCATAGACTGTCTTAGTTCCTCTCTCAGCTCTTGAATATCGGCAGGGGCCTTTTCCACAGTCTCAAGACGATTCAGTATCTCAATGTTCTTACTCAGGCACTCATCCACTGCTCCCTTTATACCATCATTACTCATTTGTATTTCCCCCATCAACCTATTCTGCTCCTCTTCAACTAGAGTCTGCATTCTCACAGCATGAGCAGAGAACTGACCACGGACTTGAGCCATTTCCTCCTCCAGTCCCTGTACCCTAACTGGGATTCCACTCAGGCCCTGTAATTCACTCTGTGCATTCTCCACCACCGTCTTCATCACAACAATCTCAGCCTTTGCCCCAGCCAATTCTGCTTTCATTGGGTTGGTCTGTGCACAAATGATTCTGGCTACCGACTGCTCAAACTCAGTGAATTTACTGTTAAGAGTAGAGTTAGTTTTTTCAAGTTGTTCCGCCACCCTGACTTCCATGCCCGAGATCTGATCCATGACCCTGTCCATTTGTAGGTCATCTATTTGATTAAGTTCAGACACAACTGCACTCATGGATACTGGGAGAGATAGTGCCCCAGGGGCCTTAGGGGTTGAGGTGCCGAACCCAAAGAAATCAGTGGTGGGGGAGGAGTGTGCTGTGTGAAGGCTATCCATACTTTCGTTGTTTTTCCCATCCCCTTCCAGGTTCGGATCCAGGTCAATGTGAGGGTTGAAGGGTGCCTGATTTAGCTCCGGGCCTACTACCTGTCCCGAATCTGTGGCTGAATAAAGAGAGGCCCCCATGGCAGAATCTTTACTAGGTGCTGCAGAGTCCTCCGAGCCAGATACCAGAACAATAGAAGAGTCTCCCAGATCCGCATTCATCTCGGCCACTGACTCATCATGCATTACCTGGTCACCAGCGTGAGGGCCTATGACATTGGCATCAATGTGATCCACATCCACCACTGATGCATCTTCCATCACCGAGACAGAGTCAGCATTGCTTGCCATAGGAGAGGTAGAGGAGAGAGGCCCCACCTCCACCAGTGCCACCTCAACCAGCACCGAGGCTGAGCTCTCTCCCCCTGTTATCTTTGAGACATGATGTGCACTGGACCGGGAAGAGGGTACCTCTGGGTGTGCGTTTTTATTCATGGTAGTGGTAGAAGTAGTACCGTGCACAGCATTAGACTGGGTGTGGGAGGACGTGGAGGGGACAAGCCCAGCCTCCACCAGTGCACCAGGAGCTCCATGTGACACCGAGACTGAGCCCACTCCCCTCTCATTCAGACCCCCTCCAACCCCAATCGTGAAGTAATCACCACTGTCGTCTGCATCCAGGTGGGAATCAATATCACCAGGCCGAGCCCCAGCTGCAGTGACCACTTTCTTTAGGGTAGTCACGTTGGTGATACAGGTTATTCCTTTTATGTCAGCTACTGCCCCCCTCTGTACCACGCTATGAGCTATGTGTGAACTGACATCCATCTCCTCAGTTGGATCACTGGTAGAGGCTGATACATCAAGTGCAGGCAAGGGAGAGGAACTTAACATCGGTTGTTGATCCCTCTCTCCCTCCGTTGGATCCATTGTGGAGGCTGAGTCATTCAGAATAGAGGAACCAACCACCACACAAGGCATAATCACAGGCATGGTTACCAGAGCCTGAGCGTCCCCAACCTTCACCTGATATGAGGGGATCCATCCCTCCTCCTCCTCCCCCCTGCGATCAGTGGTATGCAGGGGTGCGGCGTGAGTGATGTGAGTGGGACTGAGAAGGCTGGGGCTGTCCGGCGTGGACAGCAGTGTGTCATCTAATTCTAAGTCCTCCCTCGATGGCAGCAAGCCCGTACCGTCTTTCTCCCCCCAACACTCACTCGAATCCACAGTAGAATGCAAGCTGAAGAGAGGCTGCGACTCATTATAGGCAGGGCTAAAGAGAGGAGAGCCCACCTTGGGTTTCCCGTCTCCCTCTGTGTTGAAGAGTGTCTCCGTGGACGATGTTGTAGCCAGCTTGTTGTTGTTTACCTCAGCCGCCATTTTTTCCGCCATCTTGTGTTCTGCAGAAAACGGAGCAGAGGCACCTGATTGGTTGAGAAACCTTGTGTCTTGAGCGAAGGGTTGTGATTGGCTGATTGCACCCGCTGACGAGGACTCAACCGAAAGCTGAAGCAACAGCGGCTGTGATTGGTTGAGCGAGTCTAAACATGACGTCACGGCTTCCGAAGATTTGGCGCCCGCCGAATCCTCCCGATCAATATGCCGAGGCCCGCCCTTAGCAACGGGCCCTCCAACTTCCATAGCAACCACCGTTTTATCTGAATTAACTCTTTCTTTTAAATGAATCTTACCGGAGCGTAAAGAATATCGTCCTGATGGTGGTTCAGAGTCAGCAGAGATGTCTTTCCACAGGGATTTTTGCCTTTTTCGGAGAGATTTGGGAGTGTTCATGACCGGCAAAAATGGGTCACGTGATTAAGTCGTGCACACTGCCAAGCCAAAGTTGCAAGAAGTTGGATCGATAAGACCAGAAAACTCACTGAATCGGCAAAATGATCGGGTGAAAGATTCCCAGCAGAGTCTTGAAATCCTTATATTTGAGCAGGCACACTTTTGACACAATTAGGTTGGTAGTAACTAATATAAAGCCTCTAGACCGGGGCGACGATCGGGAACACGTTCTACTCCTGTGACGTCATTATTAAAATACAATAACTTTTGTCACTTTTCATTTGTTAGTATCAACTGCTGAGGTAAACACATTTACTACGACAGGCAATACCCCTATATCTGATCACCAAACAGGTATTGAGACAATTTACCTATTTTGGATTGATCTAATTGTGACTCATGAAAACGGCCATAGGTTCTTGTAAAAGGAAATTTCTAACATCCCATAGTGTTGTTTTAGGATTCATACACCATCCATGAGCTGAAAAATTAATTATCTCTTTGAAAACATGATTCACACAGTACTAATTTAAACATTCCAAATCATTATACCTTATCAACATTACAACCTCAGTTACTGTCGTGTGATATTACATTTCCATGTATCCTTTACTGTTCAGTATCGACTGGAGGGTCCTATGGGGCTACATCTACAACACATGATTTTCCTACTGCTGCTAACACAGGTATAATCATGCCAATTTAAAATGAATATTAAGAATATAAATTCCATATGATTATTATCACATATATGATATGACGGGCTGATTATATATAGCTTTTTCTACAGGGTGGCAGATTTCTTGATTAAAAAAATAGTTAGAAAATACATGTTCACATCAATGGTGGCCACAGCAATTGAAATATAATAACTTTTGTCACTTTTCATTTGTTAGTATCAAATGCTGAGGCAAACGAATTTACTACAACAGGCAATACCCCTGCATCTAATTACCAAACAGGTATTGAGATATTTTACCTATTTTGGATTGATCTAATTGTGACTCATGAAAATGGCCACAGGTTCTTGTAAAACAAAATTTCTAACATCCCGTACCATTCTTTTATGATTTATACACCTTCCATGAGCTGAAAAATTAATCATCTCTTTGAAAACCTGACTCACAAACCAGAACAATAAAATCATGTATTTTCTCGTCCTTATATCTTACCATAGGAACAATTGACTCAAACGTGCTGACTACCATAGATAATACTCAAGCAGTTGCCGGTAATTGAGCGGAGACCTTACTAAATAATCAGAATATTAATTAGGAATACATTCATATATCATTTTGTTATTCAACACAGTACTAATTTAAACATTCCAAATCATTATACCATTGCAACATTACAACCTCAGTTATTGTCGTGTGATGTTACATTTCCATGTATCCTTTACTGTTCAGTATCGACTGGAGGGTTGGATGTGGCTACTTCTACAACACATGGTTTTCCTACTACTGCCAACACAGGTATGCCAACTCGCAATAGATATTAAGAATATAGATTCTATAGGATTATCAACACATACATCATATGGGGGGCAGATTATATTGCTTTCCCTTCAAGGTGGCAGATTCTTTGATTTAAAAAAAGTTGACTCAAACGTGCTGACTACCATGGATAATACCCAAACAGTTGCCAGTAAATGAGCGGAGACCTTACTACTAATCAGAAAATCAATTAGGAATACATTCATATATCATTTGTTATCCAACACAGTACTAATTTAAACATTCCAAATCATTATACCATTGCAACATTACAACCTCAGTTACTGTTGTGTGATATTACATTTCCATGTATCCTTTACTGTTCAGTATCGACTGGAGGGTTGGATGTGGCTACTTCTACAACACATGATTTTCCTACTGCTGCTAACACAGGTATGCCAATTTGCAATGAACATTAAGAATATATAGATTCTATAGGATTATCAACACATACATCATATGGGGGGGGCAGATTATATTGCTTTCCCTTCAAGGTGGCAGATTCTTTGATTTAAAAAAAGTTAGAAAATAGATGTTAACATCAATGGTGGCCACCAGACTTTCAAGATAGGTGCCACACTAGAGCTGATTGAAATGTCATCCCACAGATGGTGTTTATTCTATAGTAGTTCCATTATTGTAATCAATATGAAATAAATCAGGGAAATGACCATCAAATTCATTAGATGCAAGACTGTGATTTCTTGGACTAACAGCTGGGACTCACAAATTTTACTTTTATTGCCGCAGCAATTGAAATACAATAACTTTTGTCACTTTTCATTTGTTAGTATCAACTGCTGAGGCAAACAGATTTACTACGACAGGCAATACCCCTACATCTAATCACGAAACAGGTAATGAGATAATTTACCTATTTTGGATTGATCCAATTTTGGTTCTTGTAAAAGGATATTTCTAACATCCCATACAGTTGTTTTATGATTTATACACCTTCCATGAGCTGAAAAATTAATTATCTCTTTGAAAACCTGACTCACTAACCAGAACAATAAAATCAAGTATTTTCTCTTTTCATATTTTACCATAGCAACAGTTGACTCAAATGTGCTGACTACCGTGGACAATACCCCAACAGTTGCCGGTAAATGAGCGGAGACCTTACTAAATAATCAGAATATTAATTAGGAATACATTCAAATATAATTTGTTATCCAACACAGTACTAATTTAAACATTCCAAATCATTATACCTTATCAGCATTACAACCTTAGTTACTGTTGTGTGATATTACATTTCCATGTATCCTTTACTGTTCAGTATCGACTGGAGGGTCCTATGGGGCTACATCTCCAACACATGATTTTCCTACTGCTGCTAACACAGGTATAATCATGCCAATTTACAATGAATATTAAGAATATAAATTCCATACGATTATCATCACATAATATATGATATGGTGGGCAGATTATTATATAGTTTTTTCTACAGGATAGCAGATTCCCTGATTAATAAAAAGCTAGAAAATACATGTTAACATCCATTGTAGCCACCAGACTTTCAAGATAGGTGCCACACTAGAGCTGATTGAGAGGTCATCTTACAGATGGTGTTTATTCTATAGTAGTTCCATAATTGTAATTAATATGAAATAGATCAGAGAAATGACCATCAAATTTGTTAGAGGCAAAACTGTGATGTCATGGACTAACAGCTAGGATTCACACATTTTACTTTTATTGCTACAGCAATTGAAATACAATAAAGTTCTTTCGTCACTTTTCATTTGTTAGGATCAACTGCTGAGGCAAACAAATTTACTACGACAGGCAATACCCCTACTTCTGATCACCAAACAAGTATAGAGATAATTAACCTATTTTTGATTGATCTAATTGTGATTCATAAATACGGCCATACCGTTGTTATAGGATTCATACAAAAATTAATCATCTCTTTGAAAACCTGATTCACCAACCAGAACAATATCATCAAGTATTTTCTCTTTCCATATTTTACCATAGCAACAGTTGACTCATATGTGCTGACTACCATGGACAATACCCCAACAGTTGCCGGTAAATGAGCAGAGACCTTACTAAATAATATCATTATATTAGTTAGGAATACATTCATAAATTATTTTCTATCCAACACAGTACTAAACATTCCAAATCATCATACATTACAAACATCACAACCCCTGCCACTGTAGTATGATACGTGGGCAGACGAGGAGAAAGGGTCCTCCAAGGTTAAATGTTTAAAATGGAAGCCATAAGCTTTCCAGTGAGGTATAACAGTCGCTGATGAATATGGCATTGTGTTGATCTACCACAATTGCAAATGAACTCTATATCTCATTATTTCAATCATTGTCTATATTTAATGAGCATGATTATCCAGTATTCAAATCAACAACTGACAAGTTTTTTTTGAATTATTTGGTCATAGTTTTGGATATAGGAATGATATTTATGATCTGTTTTCAGTGTAACAACCCTACCGAATTATTCTATCAGTTACCGTCTTGTTTTATCTGTTTAGAACAAGATTCATGTTGCCATTGCAACCATATTTAGGTAGAACCCATATTTAAGCCTTATTTATGATTCAAAACGTTCCTTTTCCGTTCCAAATATATAAGTCTAGCACCAACGTTTTTGAGACAAACATCCTTTTCTACATAAAAAAAGTAACTTAATTTTTTTTTGGCCCTATCCCCATTAAGAACATAATGCTTAATGAAGTCTCAGCTTCATGATTTGGAAATTCGACAAAATCCCCTTGGTTAACGCAATGCTGATAGCTTAGAATGAGTGTCTGGGAAAAGGTCCATACCACTATTACTGGGGCTAGACAAAATATGTCTATTCATTTCTTTTCAGCATATGCAAGTCTTCATTTCCCAATGGAACAGGGCCAATCTTTACTGCCGGGCCTGATTAATACACATATACAGGGTACGTCACTTCAGACAGATGCTGGCAGGGGAACTGTGCTGGAGTACCAAGACCATAACAATGACTGTGCATATGGATACACTGATAATATACCTGAATTCGTCAATTTTACCCTTGCATACTGGATGAAAATGGATAGCAGAGCAAGCTCAATTAGGGCATATATATTTACCCTGCGTGGAAAGTACAATGAGGTACCAATTCGCATGGAGGCAAGGTACAAATACACATATAATGAGTATCGTGTTTGCTATGAGATGATAATGGGCACCAAAATGTGGAGAATTATAGTAGTCGGTCCTACACACGTGAATGTATGGGTGCATGTAGGAATCACATTCTTTAACTATCAGAGTTCAGGCCAGTTATGCCTATACCTGAATGGTGTACTTAGATACATAGATGCTTTTTGGTCGGTTGCGGCCATACCAGCTGATAATGTCCATGATCTAATGCTGGGATGTTCTGATGAAGCGAGTACACTCTCATTTACTGGTAGAATTGATGATTTCTATTTCTGGAGAGAACTGAAAACACACGGTTTTATGTCCTCCCACTACTCTAATAACTAATAATGGATACCCGGTAATTATACCAACTATACCTTTGCATATGCAGTCATCAATAATCACACCAACAATCACTAGACAGCACATTTACTGGGTGACTTCATGATGATGAAAATGAGATTTTTTATTGAGTAAGTTTATTGACCATAAACTCACACGTTCTACTAAAATGGTTAGGAAGAAATATTTACACCATGTATACGATTAAATATTTCAATGACATATTCAGTTCCTTGTGATTGTTCTTTTTGTGGTTGAATTATTCACTTTAAACATAACAGCTGCCTTTCTCAGATGCAGTTCATATGCCTTTTAATGAAGTGCTCCTGTTTTTAGAAAACAGATAGTGGTTCACACCACTCCATACACCTATTACTTTATGGAGTTAAACATATAGTCCAAGAGCTCAGGCACTTTTATTTTTGTTTTGGTGACCGAAAGGTTTGACGGTGCATTTTAATGTAGAATTTCATGCTGAATTCAGAAATGTAACTCTTACAAAAATCCGCCGTGGCTTTCTATGGAAAAAATTAGGTCAAAGTCGGGAACCTTTGATTTTCCCGGGGTTGGATTTTTTCTCTTTTGGAAATGGAATTATGCCTATATTTACAGGATAGAGCTATCTATACCCATGTTCTCAAGGGTCAGGAATTAGCTTTTGACACTTTTACATTTGTCAGATCCGTAGTACTGAAAATTGCAAGATGGCCGCCACAAACCATCGATTTTGTGCGAGCTTAGTCTACGATACTAATAATAGAAGCTGGCCAGGATTCCAGGGAGACTGACTAGAAAAAGAACTCTGAAAGTTGTCAAACAGGTTCCTTTTGAGCCCCCTCTGTCAACCTGAAAGCAGTGCCAAGACCAATATTCACTAGAACCCCCTAAATCCAAGATGGCTGCCAACTGGGCTGTGATCTTTTACATTCAACTCCAAAATCCTTGTTTATCAATGGAATTAGTTGTGCAATAACTCAAAATGATGGTATTGATGAGAACAATCAACATAGGAGGGAAGCAATGGTATATTTTCACAGGAACCTCACTAAATCCAAGATGGCCGCCAACAGGGCAGTGCTTTAAATATTAAATAAACTCTAGAATTAATCCTTATTCATGAATGGAATTGGCCTTGTCGTTGCTCAAAATGATGGTATTGATGAGAATAATCAATATAGAAGGGAAGGTAAGGTGAACTGTCAACCTAACCCCCCTAAATCCAAGATGGCCACCAATTTGGTAGCAATTTTCAATAGTCAATAGCTCTAGAATCCTTATTTGTGGATTGAATTGGTTGTGTAATAGCTCCAAAATGATGGTATTGATGAAAACAACCATTAACATATCATTTTTGCCTTCAACTTTTAATGATTACCAAAGCAACCAAGTATTTATGTAAATATTTGATACATTACCACGCTAAATTCCTGAAATTATATGAAATGGCAAGTATCCTTCTGTTGGTTGTGTAAGGTCTCAAAATCATGGGTTTGATGAGAATAATCAATGTAGAAGAGGAGGCAAAGCAGATTGTTATCAAAGCAACCTCAGCCTAAGCCTGCTGTTTAGTCTGAATTCAATGACTACTTGTCTATGTTTGTGTATCAATATGGCTACAGCCATTTTACTCAAGGTTTTTTTGTTATATTAAATTATTTCATAGATTTGGCATGGTCACTTTAGTCAATAGAGACTGACTGAAATATTAGCATAGATCATTAAGTGTGGGATCAATATCTGCAGATATGATATTTGGGTATCAGGAATCAATTTCAAGTTTACATTGAGCATCAGAGTTGGTGAAAAGATACATGAACAGAGCACTTATTATGTTGAGGGTGTAGGAGAAGTGTGTAGTTACCTAGACACACTCAAGAAGCGGATACTTAATGGGCAATCATGTGTGATCAAGGAGTTCTTTTTCTGCAAACACATCAAGGTGTTTGGTCACATCATAAGGAGCTAAGTTTAAGGCCCAATAAGAGCAGTATAATCAATTGAGAACCATGAACAACTCAAAGGAGATCCTGACTTTGGCCACAAACAAAGTTTTGAATATTGTGCTGTCAAAACAGTGCTATCCATTGCGGAGCCAAAGACCCAGTATGAAGCCTTTGTCAAGTATGTTGTGGTCGACCGCAATTCATAAATATATTTCATGATCGGTGTGGTGAATGGTATGTAGTCTATTTTGCCTTAAAAAGCTCTACATGTAGTATAATCTCTTGCCAAATAAAAAAAATCCCAAACTAAGACTTGTCTGCTCATGGTTGCACATGAATAGCAAGTTGACATGGTGAAACAGATTGCCCACAAAAGTTGCCTTCCTCCAGCATTGTTTCAAGATTTGGGTTGCGTTTAGCAAAGGAAAATGTTACCATGATGTGAATATAAACTCCCTATTAAATAACCCTGAGGGCATTATCATTCCAGATGTTTAGGTTGTGGTACTGTGACACATTTGGAACAAAGACAAATTAAAGCTGTGGACTGCCTGCTCAGAAGCACCAGATGTTATCAATGCTTTCTTCTACACAGCCAATCCATTCTCCCACATTCAGGAGACCAGTTGTAACTGATACACAAGGGTAGATCTACTGTCAGAACATCTCCTATAAATGTTGATTCATCACTTCCACCATGTAACTTCTTGCTTGTCCTGATGCAATCTCTTCCCTCACCTGAGAAGTAGTGCTGGGTGCTTTGACCGTTGAAATACATCAAATGATAACAAGGTATACAAAGAGCTCATCAATTGCTGTTGCTAATCAAAGAAGTATGCCATGGAATATTCGCATGTAAGAAGGCCAAGTTAGTTTGCATTGCACTTTGTAGCCACAATTAAGGATGCACCCCACACTAATTCAAGTGTGATCATAGACATGTATCATCGGGGCACAAAATAAATGTGTGAAACGTATTGTATGCTGGCATTATGCCCACTGCACAGTGCCATTTATGCTGGTATCCCTCTGGAAGGGAGTAGAGCTTTTATTATTATAGGACTCACTACCCCAGCTGAGTCTAGGGAGAGTACAGGAGTCCTAGGGTACAAGGGTATTGTATTGTGAATGGGGTGTACTTAGACATCCCTAAAATCACCTGTCTGGTATAGAGTAGGGGTAAGCACAGTGGAACCATACTTCTGGAGCCCTAAGTTCAAATCCCTCCCAAGCCATATGCATGTATGTTCTTAGATATATTCATATTTTGGTAAGGTAGAAATGAGTCACAGGCTTGAAGATTTGTGAAGTTTAAGTGAATGAATAATAAAAGTTAAATAGTGGTATTGTGTGTCCATGCTCTATTGCAGTGTGTTGTACCTCATTCTAATTCTTTTGTATTTGGCCATAAATGTCTCCTTTCCTCAAAAGCAGTACTGCAAATGAGCAAGCACTACGAGAAATATCTTTACTTATGAATGGCAAGATCATCTGACATTGCCTGGAAGTGAGACCACAGTGCTAACCCGAGGACACCTGCACTCTCCCTAGAACCTGCTGGACGAGTGGGTATTATTAATCATACCTCCACTCTCCCCCAGCAGTCTAGCCCCCTAAAGCCCCAGATTTCAGAAATCCAAGCAACCAGACCCAGCAAACTGGTTAGTTCTAAATGCTCACACCCTGTGGCACTACTGGTATCCCACTTGTAAGGAATATAGGCCTATGTATTTCACATCTATATAGCCATGTTTGATATTAACTGAAAGCTGAGGTTGACTCTCATACATGGGGATTAATGGTAAAATGTTAGTGAGTCTATGTTGACCAAGTCACAGTGACTATAATCTATGAAAATTATTAGGAACCTGGTAAGTGAACTCAGCTTAGTGGCCATGCTGTGATAAACCTACCTGACGATCCTGGACAAAACAGAAGGGTACAAGTATAATTTATCAGGACAAAATTTGAAAATAGTTACATTTATATATATGTTTGGTTGCCATGCATGGCAACAGTTATGAGTCATAACAAGGCAAAATGGGGTTTAACCTTGGCCCTCATTGATATGGTCAATTTAAGCTACAATGCCAATTCCATTCGTAATAAGGATTCTAGAGTTAAGTATTTAAAGCACTGCCCTGTTGGCGGCCATCTTGGATTTAGGGAGGGTTCCTGTGAAAATATAGCATTCTTTACCTCCTATGTTTTCTCACCAATACCATCATTTTGAGCTATTGCACAACTAATTCCATTGATAAACAAGGATTTTGGAGTTGAATGTAAAAGATCACAGCCCAGTTGGCAGCCATCTTAGATTTAGGGGGGTTCTAGTGAATATTGGTCTTGGCTCTGCTTTCAGTTTGATAGTGGGGGCTCAAAAGGAACCTGTTTGACAACTTCTTTTTCTTTTTCTAGTCAGTCTCCTTGGAATCCTGGACAGCTTCTATTATTAGTATCATAGACTAAGCTCGCACAAAATCGATGGTTTGTGGCGGCCATCTTGCAATTTTCAGTACTATGGATCTGACAAACATAAAAGTGTCAAAAGCTGATTCCTGACCCTTGAGAACATGGGTATAGATAGCTTTATCCTGTAAATATAGGCATAACTCCATTTCCAAAAGAGAAAAAATCCAACCCCGGGAAAATCAAAGGTTCCCGACTTTGACCTAATTTTTTTCATAGAAAGCCACATCGGATTTTTGTAAGACTTACATTTCTGAATTCAGCATAAAATTCTACACAAGAATGCACCGTCAAACCTTTCGGTCACCAAAACAAAAATAAAAGTGCCTGCGCTCTTGGACTAATAACTTTACGTTAATAATAATATCAACTAGAATAGATAGCTAAATGCAAGATGATGATATATGGAGAGTTTCTCTAAGGCTACCTTATTAGCAATTATAGTGCCCCTGATATAATGTGTAGATCAGAAGGGACATTAAGACATGAAAAATATAATTTTGAAGAAAGATTGTTTCAAAATTGCATTTACCTTTTTCTACCCTAGACATTTGTCAAAACCTGGTGTCATTTTTCAAAATGGCGCTTATTGCGTTTTGGAACCAGTCTTCATATTATTGTATGATACATCTATACTATGGTACTGTCACCGGTATCTTAATCTATAACTGAAATGGTAAAACATTTCAAATTTTGAATTAATAAAGTTGAATACATAACATCTTAACATAAATCACCCATCAAGACCTAATTAATATTAGTAATCATGCGCTGGGCTATCGGACCTAGTGGCTCCAAACTCTACACTATAGCATGTATCACTGTGTATTCCACCAAGGTTAAACTTATAGGAGAATCTCGTCCGCCAGACAGAATCCGTCAGTGGAATACTTCCATATCTAAAGGGAGTATCCCACTGACGTTGGTCGGCTGGAATTTCGTCACAATTGTACAATTTTAAACGTATGGACAAATCTTGCCAGCCGACGGAATCTCGACCGATTATTGTCAGTGGAATACTTGCTTTAAAGGTTAATTAGAACCAATATCGTATCTTTCAGGATCACAGAGAGAAGAAGTAGGATCACTGTAACTCTCAAATGGGAGTCCAGCTCCGATCACTGAGATAGCTCTCCCCACAACTCTAAAGTGACTCCCAATCATTAGGGAGTCTTAGAACAGAGTCATTATAGAGTCATTAAAGAGTTATTTTAGAGTCCTGCTAATGTTAAGGAGTCACATTAGAGTCCTGGGGAGAGTTACCTCAGTGATCACGTTAGGAGTTACAGTGATTCTACTTCTTTTCTGTGTGATCCATTATTACAGCAATTCACAACTTATAATACTAATAGTTGTATGGCTAACGACAGTATCATTAAGGTTGTTGTTTGTTGTAGTTATAATGGATCTTGAAAGGTACACTAATGTACTATATATAATATAGCGTTGGAGCCGCCAGCTCCGATGCCAGAGAATGCATTGTGATGTCTACTCCACCTTGTGTCTAATGGTCACACTAGTACCATAGACAGAAAATACAGACATTGACTCCACATGGTTTCAGGTTGCTTTTTGTCAATCTCTTTAAATAAAACATCTAAACTCAAACTCATGAAAAATAAGGTTCAGAAATGATGGCTATAGTGGTATCCATGCTTTTAAGGCCAAATTATTGTGGCCCCTCGAATAACAGTTGGAGTGGAGTGAGAACCAGTGGCCTGATATTTGTTTCCCATGGACCTAGATTTGAGACAATTTCTAAGGTTATTTCCCAAGGAAATTTCCAAAGAGATTTTGCCTTTTTTCCATGGAGCGAAAGTTTATCTTCTCGGTCATCCAGCAGAAAAAAAACACAAATTTGCTATGGTGCACTGTTAGAGATTAATGTAGCTAAGCAGTAGAATCTGCTTTAGTTTACAGTATATGCTTCGGTAATTATGTACATAGGCAGTAGAATTATATTGTTCCTTTACAGTATAAAAGGACGTATATTTGGGTTCACTATTTACAGTGTGGTTGCCTTGTTGTGAATTGGCCAGGGTAGTTTATGCTAGATTCCATATTATATATGCTGCCCTTGAACATCCATCTATCCTTCCATAAAAAAAGAACACAAACACATCACCATACATTATTGTATTTTCTATGATACATGTTCTGTTTATTTATGTTCAGTATTGGTCGATCGATCAATGGTTTAATAAACATCTCTAGTCACCATCAACTTAAAAGACACGTCTATAGATGTTTCCACATTAGGTGTATGTAAACAAATGAAGACAATTTAGTTTGGTCTACAGCTACTGTGGGGTAGGGCCACTCATTGTCAGAGGGGGCCAAGTCACATGTAATACATGGTATATATAGTGGTGTAGAGTATAACACGGGTATCAGCACGCCCCCAAAGGACAACATCAAAAGGAGAACAACAAAGTCAACTCAAAATCACCTTTATCAAGGACAGAACAATGTAACATGACCTTTCCCAGGGACAGAACAACTGGTTTATGACCTTTCCCAAGGACAGGGGAATTTAATGTGACCTTTACCTACAGGGCATCTGTACTTGACCTTTGTCAATGGCAGAACGACCAAAGATCACATTGCTAGAATAAGGTCTGCAAGTCTCAGACAGGGATATGCATTCTCTCTTTACTTCTTTACAGACTAAGATGTAACAGACACATTTTCTTACGGCATTAGAGCAATATACTATGCCCCAGCCTTCCAGCAACATCATTTGTACATATTACATAATGTTGAATATTGAACCTTGTCCTCGGGAATCTAAAACTATGGACAGGTATATAAAGTCCTTTTTTGTATTCAACAGTGCACAAATTGACCACATGCCAAAAATCATATGGGTCTTCCTTCTAACATATTCAAAAGTATTTGTGGGGAGTATTAGAATATCTTGAAATGTTCTACTCATGATTCTCACAGAGTGTATATAGTATTCTGTGCAGGCTCCCCGTATACTGCATCCCTGATATTACCCTGCCTGAGACCTGCAAAACGGCTTTAGTTCACCTGTAAGCCACTAGAGGGCTTCTAAGGTCAGACCCAGTGTTTTCATTCTGTATCTTGAGTTACCCTACGAGCATCGTTGAAACACATGCTAAATTGTTTTCGTTTTTCATTCTTCAGACTGTAAATCGTGGGCTAGCAATCTCCCAAAAGGAAAGTATGATCACTTCAATTCACATAAAATATCACAAATGTTTCAGGCCTTGTAAATTATGGTGAAATCACAAGGACCCTTCAGCCCTCATAATAATGAATGCGAAATACAAATAACTTGGGAGGTTGATGTTTTCTATGGTGAAATCCTTAATGACACATTTAATCATTCTCGGGTGTTACTGTTATCCAGCAATTGCAAAGGAGTACTTAATTATGCATGCGTATTATGCAAATTAGCCTTCCAGGTAAATAGGTCCTTATCCATTCATTATCACTAAGGCAATCATCATTTCATTATACTTCACAAAAGATACACACAAAAGAACCCTCTTCTTGGCCCAAAATGTCTTAAATTGGAGGTTCATATAGTGCAAAGATGGTATTATTATTGCAATCTTGTTATTGAATTGCATTTGTATCAAGATGTAAGATGTAAGGTATAAAGATGAATGTACCTATTACAAGTAGAACTGCTGGCAATACAGTCTAGCTCTTTTATTATATCCAAGTCATGATGCATCAATGATTATACTGAAATTTTTGCAGTTCCAAAAAAAGTGACTATGGCAAAGGAAGGCAAAATATGTTCAGATGACACGAAGCCCTATCATATTATATGTTACTGCTTTTATAAGTAAATGATGTTGCTGCAAGAAAGTCAGCTTTATTTCATGTTACATTTAAGACAATATGAACGAATGTTGTACTTGCAAGATGCATGCCTGGATTAGAACCTTTCAATTCAGTTTCTCATAGGTATGATCGTTACTACATCCCCTTCCATTTAAAGTTCTTAAAATGAATATTTCCGTTTTTCTATTTCATGGTTTCGGTCATTGTTATTGTTTGTATCCACTGTGGATCATTTGGTCTTTCTTAATTTTGAGTACTATCATTTTCGCACTTAATGAACAGTGATGCATGGACGAACAAGTTGAAATACTAATAATAATCATAATAATAACACGCATCTGTACAATTCCAGTCAGACTCATACGTATACTTGTATACCCTCTTCAACAGGTTTTGTGGTATACAAACATGCACATGGAGACTTGTCTGCAGAATGTGTAGTAGTAGCCATGGAATGAAACAGTCTGTTCATGTAGTAGGAGTAAAACTACCTAGAGCCGATGGTTGTGAAATGATGGAATGTGTCTGTATGATAAAAGATCGGCACGGATGAATAAACATTGTTGAGCCAATGGCGCTATCAAGCGTCTGTTTCATGTGGCATTAGCAGATTGTGTCCTGCTCCACATTTGAAATGGGTGCATAACACATTTCATGTGGTTTTGCCATTTTTACACATTTTTTTACACGGATGGAAACTTCCCATCCCTCGCTCATCAACTTTTTGTGACGAGGCGGGTTAGCTGTGCGTAAAACCAGCAGGGATTATACACAGGCTCCATGAAATGTGAGTGTCCTTACACAATGTATAATATGAAGTTCCAGCAGGTAGCAGTAGACCTCGTATAATGGCCTAACCCGTTGAGCGATTATCAGAGAGATTGGAAGTACCGCCTGCCACATGTGCTGCTTCATAGCCTAGGAGGAAATAGAAGAAATAGTGTTCTAGTATATAATGTAAATAAAAGGGGTATTTGAGCTAATGCAGAGTTATGATATGTATTTATTGTTATTAGAAAATAGAAGTATCTTCATGTCTGAAGTTTCTTTCACTTTCTTTTATATTTTGAATGTATCCTGAAATATTAATTAACTTTCAGCCCAACTGGAATTATTCTTGTTTCAAATCATGTCTATATCCATATGTAAAATATGATATCCTAAGTTAGCTGTTTAAAAACTAAAAGAATAACAATCAGTTAAATTTACACAATATAATGCATTATAATTATGACTATCATAGAGGAAAATCACACATACAAATGCCTAGTTGTGCAGGATACCTCGCTATTCACATACAGCGGTCCCGTACTGACTGTTGACGGGACTTTGACTATCTTGCCAGTCACCCTGAAAATAACAACAAATAAGAATTAGACAACTATCCTCCAACAATATATCTGAAATAACACAGTCAATGTGGGTAACATTACATCTGAACAGACTTTGGTATTAGTGGTTGGGTATTGTAAAGTTACAATTGCTATGGGTATCCCTTTTGTGGCTTCTCATTAAGTGCAGAACGCTCCTCACACATATTATTACAATCATGTTAGGCTAATAATCTATAGAAATGGAAAGGCTGCATTTAATCTTTTAAATGAATTAATATGCATATGTAAATATTTATATACGTATACAAATTTGCATCATGCGTGTTTTGGTAGAATTATCAGGTAGCAGTTAGCTTATCCTCTAGTCTAAGGGAATAGAGGGTAGTTTATTATTAATCATATGTAATGCATCACAAAATTCTTGCATCAAAGTGGATGCAACCTATCTACTAGCCTGTGGTTTAGAACATGGGATTAGTAAATGTTTTATACACCGATGGATAATTGAAGGATGTATTACTTATTATCAACTTCACTGTTGCACAGTATACTTGCATTGCAAGGGTACACCATTCATATTGACCCAGATTAACATAACTTGTATCCTACTCCAGAATCTACTCTAATTCTTTCCTTCTATTGCGCACTTGTTTTCATTTTTACTAGCATCCTGCTATGTATACCTAAATCAGTAGGTATTATAAATAATACTATGCTTCTATAATGAATTCTATTATGTGCACATTCATATCGGGTCAACAGGATACCTATGATATTTCTAAGGATTTTGAATTATCCAATTATTGTGGGACTACAGTATGATGAGAAGTACTAAAGCCTGAATAACATACAACACAACACTCATGCTAGCTAGTAGGATAGAGTTGTATCAAATACCTCAGAGACCTTTGGAAATTACATGATTTAGGAATATAGTCATAGTTTAGAAGAGCAGAATCAAGAGAGTCCCGAGTAGAGGGTTCGCTAAGAAACTAGGAAACAGTTGTTAAACAATTATTTTAAATGTTTGAATTTAGAAGTAAAATATCCTTGGGAAAAGAGAAGAGATTATCTATGGCATGTAAAGTAGAGAATGCTTGTTATCAAATACACTTACACCCTTTCACATTCAACATCTTCTCTGGTTTGACCTTCTCTACCTCAGAACATGGGACAGTGAATGAAGGCCTCTAAAAGGCAGTACACTGCTATCACTCCTTGGTATTGCTCGAGCGTAGTGGACTAAGCAGGATTTATGTTAAAACCTCATGGATACCTCACACTAACTAGCAATACCACCAATGCCATGGTAGTTACAAGTTCACCATAATTATCTCCATTGACTCCGCAGATTCTCCAAACCATATGCATTAAGCACTGTCAATTGGTATAAAGTGTTGCTAAATCCATGTTTGTACTTGCATGATTACGAAGCACACTTAGAAACAAGTTCATGTACAACTTCATCTAAACAATGGGTTGAGTTTTGTTTCATGTGAGGACTATGTTGCATGGAACAGCATTGGGGGAAATATGCTGCACTCTACTGTGATAATTTTGTAAGTGAAGTCAATGGCCATGTTTTTTGCCAATTCAAAATTACTCTGAAGGCATGTAGACATACAATGTCATACTTATGGGACCACATTACATTGATTTGGTCTCCTCTACATTGTTGGAGATAATAACAAACTTAATTGGTGTGATCTTGTATGAAATGTTAATAATTTGAATATAACGCGCTTGATATCTTCTGCAAAACTGACTACAAAATCCTCCCATGCGTTTAGGAAGAGGTTTATATCTATAGAACTACATTGCATTGAGGTTGCATCTCATCATGAAACTACACTGCGGTGGAGATAATAATTTTAGATGGCTGTCTACACAATCACACTGGTGGTCACTGCAGTTAAGGCATAGGGTGACTACATTGCATTGAGGTGGTATCTAAATTAAAATGTTTTTTTTTCAGGTAGCATACATTATTGATCAAACCCCACTGATGTGATCATGTTGGTGATGGTAATTAATATATTGCACTAGAATGCATCACCTACAAAATCGCGCATTTGCTTACAAAACCACATCAGTGGAGTTTGACTATGCAGTAACTTGTTTTGCCTAAACTTCAAACGCCAGCAGAGTTTAGGCATAATAGGACAACACTTCATTGGTATGTCAAAAACTACATCATTTTTATAGTAGCACTTGGCCGACTTGAACTCCACTGAAGTCATTTCATAGGCGCACATATGCAATAGTACCCATTCTCTCCTGCAGTGAAGTAGAACAAGCGTTAAGACCAAAGTCCAAGACGGTAGGTGGCATGACTTTTTACTCGCAAGTCCTGCCACAGTAGACTTTGGGCTTTAGCTTACTCATCAGCACACTTCTAGTCAATCACAGCTTACTCTACTTCCTGACAGGAGGGAAAGTGCACACTGCAGTCATTCCCCAAAACTGCAACAGTGGAGTTGAGACATTGTTGGACTACACTGGTGGATATAGCAGCTGTTTTGCCTAACTTCACTGGTATGATTTTGTAGGCGACGGTACTATGCAAACTAGAATGTATACAATATGCATTGCACCCATCTCCTACACTTAAGCTGGAACTCCCCTACTTTTCTCATCGAATCGGAGCTATTCTCACAATAGCTCACAAACAGTGCCGACATTATGTATAGTAGAAGTCACAGTTTAGATATATTATTTGTACATAGGCTATTTTGAGAATATCTCTGAATCGATAAATCGCGTATTGTGGAGTTCCAACTATGGTATGATATAAATTACATATTATGCACCATCGCCTACAAAATAGCGCCATATCCTACAAGAATCGCAGCAAGCTCGTGCAACCTCGACCTCCGGCAACCCCAGCACCATAATATCATAGATGATGCTCGAGATCCTACGGAGGTCGAGATGGTGCGCATGAGCTTGAAATCGCACCAGTGAAGTTTAGACATTATTGGACTACACTGCATTGATGTAGCATTGCTGTATGGGACTACAATCTGCATTGGACTACACTGCTGAGAGAGCATTGTTAGACTTACAGGATAGTGCTCGTGCAGCTGTTGACTATCCTGCAATGGAGAACAGAAACATTCCCAAACCCACTGAGATAAGTGTCAAGAGGAGAAGGCACCTCCCAAAGTGTCCAATCATCTATAGTATAACTCATTATTTCAGCAACTTTTGAAGTTGGATGCCAAACTATAGCCATTGCTCAACTACCTGGTTTAGGCTAAAGTCAGAGATTATTTTAGATGAAAAGCTGAGATGAAATGTGTTAAAACAGTAAAAAATATTGAACATCCGAGACATTGCCTAGAGCAAATCCCAGGAGACTGACGGGTAGCTGAGTCCTGGCATAGGGCTACAACATGAACGTGCTGTGATAATCGCTGCGTTTGAGACTAATGATGATGTTAAAGTTGTATTTTTAAAACATGATAACTGGGAGATAAGACAGTAAGTATGCGTTCAGATTTCACTTCAGACCAATTATCAGATGGAATTTCTGTGCTATTTTTGATGGTATTAAGTTGATTTTGCCGTGATCCAGTCAGTGGATGCTGGGCATAACTTTTGTTTCAATAATAAAATCAAGTCTTGTCCCTGCACCAAAGTCCTGAAGCCATTTTTCTATTTAGACAAATCAGTGGACACCTTGGGGGGCAAGGGAGTTTATTGTGTAAGTAAGGGGTGAGGATAAGAGTAAGTATAGAGACAGTTAATGATTAAGAAAATCCACAGAGGAACTTAACACAGAATATATTATATAAATTGTAGATAAGCCATTGTTATATGTATGCTACATGCGCAACCAGTACAACACCCACATGTAAGATAGTAAAGACAGTGATAAGGCTAGGTGGTGAAAGACTAAGGTGAAGGTAGAGGGTGTAGATGGTGTCACCTTGAGGTTTGCTGTCTTTGACTGTCCGTATGAAGGCAGTATTAGACAGTGAGAATCATTACAGTTACTTGACACATAGCACACAGTGTACACACACAGTTTATGTGGACCCACTAGCACAGCACTTAATAATAACCAGCATCTCCTATCCTAGTTCAGGTCTGACTTTCAATTATGGTGTGATTGAATAATTGATCTCATCGTGGACCATGTTCTATGAAGTCACATGCAATATCTAGTGAGCCTCCACTGACATGGTATACATGCTCTTCTGTATTGCACCTATGCTATTCTTTTTAATAAATCGGTTTCTCTTAGTTCATTGATATATATGGAAAAGCAGAAACCATTACATCATTATTATTACATATTTTATAATGATTCCTGTTAATTTTATCCCATTTGGCTAACTGTTTTCTTCCTTCCCTTATTGAATTACACTTAAATGACTGGTACACCATTCGAACAAGCATTTGAGTACAATTACATGAATAATGTAATTCAACTTGTTCCAAAGTCCACTAATTAGTATGTCAGAACATTGGTAATATAATTATTTGATATTTCAAGCTGTGAATAAAGTTCATCATGAAGAGGAATAGCAAAATTAATAATGCTATCAATGGGAAGTTGCAACGAGTAAATCTATTTCTACAACAGTGACTAGCATAAACACTTAGTGTAGACAATTTCAGAATCTGTATTGATTTTTATGAGAAATGTTCAAGCTCGAAATTATCACATGCATAATAACTATACATATTATGTGTTATGTACTAATCGCTTACTGAATAATGCATTCATGTGATAGTCTGTATGTCAGCTTAAGCACATGGCATCCAGAAAGTATTACGATCTTTAAAGAAAATATTTTACACAAGTTCTGCTTGTGTTTTTCATAGTAGGTTTAGAGCTAAATAGGGTTCCTTAAGTTGGGGTGATCTATCCTCTTTTCTTACTCCCCATTGAGGGTATTAAAGCTGCATGGAGCTTTTAGCCTAGGTTACAGTTAAATTAGGCTGTTGGGCTATTTAAAGTTCTACAAGGGGGAAGGGGGAGGGGTGAGGCTTCACAACTGGAGAGCACCTCGACCTCAGGGTGTAATATTTCAGTCCTCGTACAGTTTCAATATTTCAGTCCTGTTTCAATATTTTCAATTCCCTTTCACCGATACTTCATTGGATTCAATGGCCAAAATCATGATCTGCAGTCATATGATAGTCCCAATCTTTATTTGAGTTAGCCTCTTATTTGTAATATTAAGCTATACACTCTACGGAAATAATTTATTCTTCATCATCCATATGCTCTAAAATATTATGCCCTGAAACCAACGTCAACTTCAATCGTTTTGCAACTTAGCCATTTTGTACCCATCTGCTTATCATTGATCATTGTCAGGGTACTTTGCTGTTGCAATTGCATGGTTGTTCTTGCTTAGTCAATTGCTCAGACTTCCATATGACTCCTTAACATAAGACACGTACTAAGGAATACGATTTCACAACATTGAGCCCGGCAAGCCACTGTCACACCATGGGATGGAGTGGGTGCAACATAAGTATAGGGTAGCCTCTGTGCAATAGCTGTACTAGATGGTGGGTGCTTATCATTAGCAGGAAATGATACATGATTTCTCTTCTATCTTCATGTGGGCTACAAAGCACTGCTGTTCATGCACTTGTGCTACCAGCACTAGATATCTACCTCCAATGGTTACACTTTTCTCAATCTTTAGATAGGTTTTAGGGATTCCTTGAAGGGTATTTGCATGTTAGTGCTGCATTAAATATCTAAAAACCAGAATCAGTGAGCAATGCAAAGAAACCACTCTGACCGTTCATCCTGCTTCAGGGTTTAGATGACAGTGTTCCTACTGAATCAGATGCTTTGAAACATTACATTAAGTTAGGGAGATGAAAGTTAGGGATAGCAGGATGAAAGTGATTGTTTTTTTCCTAACCCCCTGAAGGGCCAAAAAGGGGAAATGGGAAATACCAGCACCCACTGTAAATTGGCAAGTCATTAATAGCTTTTAGAATAGGGACTATGGTTGCTGTTTTCCCTTCCTTATTAGATAATGTAGGAAATGGTATTGGTCCCTTCGAACCTGCGTAAGAGGCAGGATACAAACCTAGTCGGAATGGTTTCAATGAAATATGCCATTTTGTGTAGTAGTCGGCTCTGGGTCAGGGTGGGAGTGAGCTATATTTGCAGGCAAACCATGCATGACATTGACATACTTACCGTGGAGCCTAGAGAAGACCAACTGATGCTGAGGAAGAAAGCCAGGACAGTGAGTATTACGCCAACTGCGAACACCACTGACCCAACCAGGATGTATCTGTAAGATAAATAGTGCATAATTATGATATCAGTTACTAACCACAACCTGTAGACTAGTTGGGATTATTCCTGAGATGCATAATGTTAAAAAAATAATTGGTCTGACAGAGAATCTCCATTTTCATTTCATGTGCAGAAACAAAATCACTATGCCTAAGTACTTAAATGGCTATTCGCAACACCACCTTTAATACAGAAAGTGGATCTCGTTCTGCACAGCAACGCTCTGCACAGATAGATTAACATGTCCTTTATTATCACAATTGTCAATAATTACAGGAAACGGCCTATGGTAATGGTTACAGCCTATGGTCCGCTCGTGATGAAACTAGCGACTTGGACACTTTAGCCTACTGTTCTGTATAATTATCCTACCACGTTGCATAGGTCTGGAATTTAACTGGAGAGGGGGGGGGGGTGTTATGCCAGATTCTGCACATAAAAGCTTCTTAGCTAAAACTAGACGTTGCCCAGTATCATTTGCATCGTTTTTACCGTTCTCCAATGTTGGGTTACACCTCATTCATTGTCTTTTTCATCTATTTTATTCAATAGTATATGTAAACCAGATGTTGAAAAAAAATCAATATGTAATTGCCAGGCCTGAACTTAGGCCTACTTATCCTTGGGGATTATCTCTAGTTATCTAGTTAGAAGCAGGAATCTGTTTCAAGGAAGCAATCAATAGTTGCTGACCGAATTAGATACTAGCGGGTTAAGTCCTTTTTCTGGTCTGTCCATTTCCTGGAACTCATTCAACAGGATTCCTGGTAAGTCTGTGCAGGTCAGATGTGGCATACGGATAACTGCCTCCCCTTGAAATCAATTAGATCCAACCATCGAATAACATTGTGGGATCTCCCCATGAGGAACCTGTATAACAGTGGCAGCCTGACGCAACAAGGGACGAACTGACTAGACGCCACCCATTTTACCTATAATCTTATAAACATATTTTCATGGTAATCTTAATGATTCCCCCCTTTTCTGAAGAGGGCACCACTGTATCAAAGAGGCCCTGATATTTACAACAACCAGTCTGACGGACGACTGGTCAGAGTCATTTACACTAGATGATCACTGATGATATTAGTCAGATTAGGGTGCACTACGGATTATAGTTCAAATCCTGATGTTGACCTTCTATTTGTAGGCTAATGGTTACAAGAGCATGCCCTATGTAGCACTATTCTCAAGATAACAACGCCTATAGCCAGTCATCCACTTGCTGATGGATAAATGCTGTTGGCCATTCTTGGCCGTCTGGCGGTAGAAAAGATGTTCTGTCAGCCGTCACCATTCCATCAGCTGGTGACAGTCCAATATCAACCATATTAAGCACGAATGTCAGTATATCAGATTCTGCTTCACAAAGTCGATAGGTCATTTTCTCATATAAATCCATCCTTACAAAATGAGGCACTAGTCGCATTTATTGGAATACTTATGCCTCATTTTGTACGGATGGGATGTGGGGTCCTTATGCCAGAAACGTGTATTCAAGATGGTGTCTTTAACCCTCAAACAGGTAATCGTTTTTCACACCACTGGGAAAGCGATTGGAATAGAAGCATGCATAAATTGGCTCTCATGGATGAGTACAATTAAACCATGTGTAAGAAATAATTTGAATAAACTGAGCTACTTACGAGTAATCCTTGTTATCTGGGTTTGCCCTCAGTCTCTGATGGCCTACGCCGAGTATGATACCGCCTAGTACTCCCAGCACTAGCCCCATACTACCGCAGCAGATGAACACGGGCCGGGTCCGCTTGGCCCGGTGCACCTGGTGTGGGCCCGAGAAGGCCACATCATGGTGCGTAGTGTACATAGTGAACTCCGACAGGATGTCGAATACTCCGGACAGGAAGTAGTATTATCCTCTCAGTCCACTTCCGGTGAACCAGGGAGAGGATCCCAGCAATGCCTTGGTGCTGGTTCCTGAATCTTATTGTTGCTGTTGCTGTTTGGTGTTGTTGTTTCGTTGCTGTTGATGCTGTTGTTGTTGCTCATCATTTATGCATAGAATGTAAAATTCCCAAACACTGTGGTAAATTCACTCTAACTTATTTCTTGTAGTTTCCTCTTTCAATAGTTTCCTTGAGTTTCTTGCAGTTTTCTAGGAGGAGTTGCATATGTATTTGCTTAACATCTCCATTCTACACCCTCCATTTTGTTGACTTTCTGACCTTGGTGAAGGTCAGGTGAGAGGACAGTGAAGTCTCACAGGAAGTGGAACTGTGAGAACACAGACGAGATGTGGTGGTCACCCCCTGATTTGGGTCCCATGTTTGTCAGCATGGCGATTCACCGGAGTCTTTCGGTACTAGTTCATCGGTATCTGAAAGATACAAAACGGGTAAATTGACATTAATGTTTCATTCTTCTAGCAAGATTGAATAAGCATACATGAAATGGCAATTTTGTATCTCGAGATATAGACTGTACCCGGTATGGTATGGTGAAAAGTGATTATGAAGAAGTTCTAAGTATATACACTGACTATTGAACTTGATAATTTTCAAACAATTTCCCACTGATGTTCTAGATACTGTTTTTAAAGCATTAAATGGGGCAAAATATCAAATGCATGAACAGTTTATCACTGCCATCGCTGTGTCCGTTAACATACGTTCACCACTCAATGTATCTTGATGATTAATAGCTAGGAGTGTTAACCTTATTCTGGGGTATCTCCTTGCCAGACAAGCTGCTATAGCAAGCTGTGATGGAAATGAATCATACCATAAATGCCTCCCTTCTGACCAACCGCTTATGATGCTGTGGTAAAAACCAACTATCATTAAATATAATACAAACTTAATCTTAGTATAGGTGCTGTTAGGTGCATGATCCATCATTTAGTAACAATAATGAATAGACTAATTATGTAGAACCCCACTATTATCTAGACGTGTCCTTATCAACTCTAAATCCCAAAGCAGTTGGAAACTTGATAGGATTCAGTGGCCCTTATTATAGATTAACCTTTTGATGTTGTTTATCACCTTTACTCTCAATAAACTTAAACGTGAGTGGCGAGGAAGGAACCTGCCCCATAATCACTTCATGTTGTTTACCACCTTTAGGAAACACCCACTGGGAGGGTTGCAGACTGACTGCTGGAGCCAGGTCAAAATGGGTTCACGTTCTCTGTACCTAGGTACTCCGGAGCCTATCCCACCTCTTTGGTGTTAAATTTGACCAAATGGAACAACCAGTACAGCGCTGACTTTAATGATTATTATGCTTATCTTAAAAATGGGTAGTCTATACCTGATTAATGTAGCATACCTGTGCGCCTTTACCTAAATGGGCCCAGTGGCGTGAAAATGATATGAAACAGAGTATTTCACACATATTTAAACAGCTGAAGGTCTACGTGGTTCTATCATAGTTGATATTGAGTGTGTACCAATATCATACATCCCAAAGTCTATGGGGTGATCTCAGCTTTTCAGACATGGGCTTGTATCACTCTTGTGGTTGGGATTTGATACAATAATTCAATTGTCGCCGTATCAACGGAACAGATAGTTCTTCTATGGCTCCAATCTAGTGCAAAGTTTGATCGGTAAACAGCTTTCAGGAAATGCAATATGATGGCAAATTCAACTGTTGCAGATTCAATTATGGTACACTAATCAGGTTGCAGATATTTAACTTCGGTTAAATTGCTCGGGGCTCAGAGTAAAGGTTAAAAATATCATGAATGATGTATGACCTAGCATAGATACATATAAAGTTGTTGTGGCTTACTTTTGAAACTGTACTACCCAGTTTGTTCAGGTTTACTCCTATCCCCCACCAGCTGCTGGCCCCCTGCCAGCCATCCCACCAAAACAACCAGCCAGGCCTAGTGTGGCACCTGTGAGGCACCAATTCTGTGAAATACTAGTCATGGGCCTCAAATAGAACTGAACTGCCTCTGCCAGTTGGAATTAAGGCTTGGGAAACCCCTCAATGGTGTTTTGCTTCTATTTATAGCATTTCATCATGAAAGGCAATAGTAGTTGCTTCCAGCATGTATGAGAAAAACCGTCATCGACATGTACAAATGAACAATATAAAACATCCCAATTTTTGAGCGCAAATAAACTCTTGAATCCAGGATGAATTATCTAAGATGAATTCTTTGTGCTGTGCTGTGTCGAAGGTATCGTATCGAATATAACACATTTTTTTCTGATGAGAATGCATTTGTCAAAGGACAAGACATATTGTGATCATAATTGTATATAGGATTTCAGCAGGTAGGCCTAGGGAGTTCAATGGTTTAGACCTATGCATGGCAATGGCATACATCTTCAGACAAGATAATGGTAGCCAGAGCTTGGACACCCCATCTCCACTTCAGTAACCTAAGTTTGATCATTTGTATATAAGGCCATAGCACAATCCCCATCTACTTGGGGGTATTCATAAATTAACGACTAACCCGGGAAGCCGAGGTGCCAAAAATGAGGCTTGGGTTCCAGAGGTTGATTAACTTAATCTATAATTATTAGTCAAGGCAGAGGAGTTGTAATCATTTGACCAGCAAACACACCAATCTGAACCTTTTGTGGCATCTTTAAAGGTAATATCCATGAGATGCAAAGCCCACCATCAACTATGGACATGTTTGTCATTCTTGCTCAAGTTCTGGGAATTCACCTCACACATTTGCGATAATATAACTATTCCTTCACCCTCTCGTTCCTCGCCAACGTTTTCAGAGATTTACCCTCCCGCACTTAATAAATAGAGTAATGTCCTAGGAGACATATTTCGTTGCAGGCAGCAGTATTTCAAAGTATCGTGGTTGAGACAGGTAGGTACATGTATCTAAAAATAGTTATGTACACACTGATAAAGTGTTGTGAGACACCCTCCGAAGGGCTTAGATCTATATCTACATATATGCTTCTATAGCTTTTGAAGTATGGTGAGCAACATAATCTATCTTTAATAACTCAATTGAATTGGATGGCATCGTTTTTGTGGCAGATCATATATGGCACATTTAACATTTTTGAGTAAACATCGGTTAACAGTTTCTGTTACAGAACGATATAAGATTTTGCATATAAAATACATCCACCATAACCTAAGTAATAACGACTATGAACACAGTTTGGACATTTGCTCTTAAGGAACCTACTGTCGTTATACTCTTTGCACTTCGAACATCACCCATGGCAATAAATCAGAATTATTTCCACTCCTTTCCCTCTATATCTTATCTTCCATTACTCCCTCTCCTATCTATGTATGTAGCGTAAAAAGGTCTGGGTTAGCACTGGGAGCTGGTGATATGGATACACTGTGGATCATCATGTTAGTCACGGCAGACTTGGCAGAGGCAGTGGCAGAGGTGATAACATACCCCCTGTCTGGTCCCCCTAGGTGGCTTATCCCTTTTGCACAGACCGTCAATTTACACACAGAAAAGAAAATGAGTAAATCTCTTCAAAACTACTGAGTTTTGCTATATCCTCTGTGTCTAGAGTGTTCGTCACTGGGACTATCATTGCTGTAAACTAATGTCGGTTTGGGGCAAGACAAGCTCATTAACTTGATAAAACAGTTAATTGATGCTAAAGTGCTATGGTAGGTCCCTTCACCCTCATACAGTGAATGATTCACAGATGTTTAAAACAACACGTTCCACTATACCATATGGAGCTGGCCCAGACAGTGCTTGATCGATCAAAATAGGTTCTACTTTTTCAACCTTGAGACACCCTCACATCCAAGAAAGTGGCTCTGAATTCAAGCCTAAATAAGTGGGACCTGCCCATTTAATGAGGAGAAGCATCAAAGCCTAAGTGCAACCTCCATTAATAATTGGTAGCAGCTGCCACCTTCATCTAAACTTATAATTTATTTGATCACCACCACTGCCCTTGAAGAGACAATCTAAAAAAAGAAAATAAGCAAAATTACAACTTCCAACTAGCTGCTGCAGTTGCCCACTCTCAGAGTGCTCAGCACAGAGGGATCAACACATGGGTCCACAGGGTCTGTCTTGTGTGCAAGCCGATTAAATAGGCCATGTAAGTGGGTGAAGAAGGGGGAAAGGTCTGCTGATTGGTTTGATAAGCTGTACAGCCTGGTGCCTCCCACCCCCGCAGGCACCTGGAGGCTGAACCCCTCCAGCGGCTAGGGGCAACAAGGGACACCATACCCAGGCTGCCTCACTGTGCATGATGAAAGACAGCTTTGGCCTTGGGCTGTTGTTATGTCTGGTCGGATTGCAAGGGTTGGCTACTGCTGCCCCTTAGGCTACTCCAGGTCCTTCTGGGAGGTGCTTGATTGAATGCTATATAAGTCTTTGTGACGAGGAGATTTACCATTAGAATGACCAAGCGTAAAGTCTAAGGGGTGCTCATTTTCATATCATGCCATTTCACACAGCAAATTGTCATTGGGATCAACTAATGCACACCGTTCTTATCTCTCAAAGAGTTGATCAAAATAGGTTACTGGGTGAATTCAAAAGCTTTCCCTGATAGCTCTTTCTTACAGAATCATCTTCAATGGAACTAATTGGTGAAAAAAGATTCACTACCATCAGATGAACCTATGGTCAACCACCTGATTTTAAGTATCTCAATATTTAATTCCCCTTCTTGAATTGTGCAGACTGATGATAATTAAGAGATTAATCAATATAAAACGACATGCCTACCCTCAAGGAGACTACAAATGCTGTTATGGCATTTCTTTAGATAATATCACACAAAATTGCTTTCCAATGACATTTTGGAGGGACAGATAATTTTAATAATATGGAATCAGACAATTGAATTCAGATGCAGCATATTTAATAGTGACACTATGCGGACTAAGGACAGCAAATGTTGAACTTAACATTGAGTCTCCTACTGCTTAGTATGAATACTGTCTGGTGACCTAGACCTTGAACATATGTGGCAGCAGCCGATGGCACTCATCGGGATGAGGCTCGATCTCTACGCTCTCTGGGCAGAGGCGAATCATTGCTTTTCTATGTAGTATAACTGAACATCACATCTTGTTGGAGAAGATTGATTCTGACGTTGACTGCATGGATTTTTTTTATGAGCATAGACCGTATATTTCTCAAGGGTCCTCATAGCGAGTGTGGAGATGGAGAAGTATAACACAATTACACTTACATGCATTTACAATGCAGGTCTATATAGCTATTCATCATCTCATACTGATTACTAATGATCGGTTAGGCTACTATAGTTCATGTTTTTCTTAATTTCAGATCATGATATAAACAGATGACCCATGAGTGGCCTCAAGGAAATAATAATTCCAAAATAAATGCTGGTTTCCAATAACTAAATTGGTCGGCCAGGCCCAGCAGCCACATTCTCTTTTTTTTTAAATATTATTATTTTTCGCTTCCCACTTTTCTTTGCGCATGGTTTTAAAGTTCTCGCTCTAGAATCCCTAGAAATATATAAGCTTGAATTGAAGATCAGAAATTGCATGAACCTAAACATCAAGTTGCATTGCTAACTAACTACGTAACTGCTGTGCTTCCCAATGTTACATGAGCACCCATATCTTTCTCCCCTATCAACACCATGTTTTGCGATACTCCCTCCTCCTTCAGGGAACCCCATGTGGGTGCGAGAGGTTAACCCTGTCTGCCTGGTTTGAAAGCCGATTAAACAGCCCATGTAAGTGGTGTGGGGAAAGGCCAACACCCTGATAATCTATAGGGTCTGGTACCTTTCGAAGTAGCGGATAAACCAGGTAGCAACATGGGACTTGCACCTGACCATTATATAAATTATACAAATGTAAAATCCCATTGAAGGTTGGGATATATTTTTAGCTGTCTAGAATCTCACCCGGCATCTGTGATCTATCAGGCTAATGCTGGCGTGTAAGGTCTTATCTCTACCTGTGACATATTGTTTGCATACAGAGGTTTCTGGGAACCAACTGATTTATGAGAAAGAGGACACCTTTCACAACTCTGAGACGTTCCCCAACATTTAACTGCGTAGTAGGCCCCAAGAACCTTGTCTTGGTCTGAACTGGAGTAGGGCTAATACATTGCCTTTATGGGTGAACACACATCTCTTCCTGAAGACCTGACCACTAATATCGTTATTGCATACCATTGTTCATTCTTGGATGGTATAGTGTCTACAATATAGGAAGGATAGCAGCTAGGCTTCAATGTGAGTGGATATTTATATGTTTAAGGGTTATAAGAAGTTGGGTTAGCAATTGCCAAAACATCTTTTGTCATTCATCGAAGTCACTCACCTTGCTTTTTGTTTTAACGGTTTAGCTATGTTGATTAAACGGTGGACCTAGATTTGACATAGTAACGTGTGTTAGGATATCTCCTTAATCAAATTGGACATCGGGTTAAGTCGATGCGTGTTACTCCTTTTATAATTGGTCCCAATTAATTAGAATCTACATCTCGGGCTGGTCAGAGGCTAAACCTGATGATTACATTCTTTAATTAGTTGTGTAACTGTTTAGTTTAATAATTATAAAAAGATGAATTAATATCCACGATGGCAATTTGAAATGCTGTTAAATTTGAAAAAGGATCGATGATATTGAGTTTCGTTTTCTTTTTGCTTATTAAAAGCCAATATACAGCACTGATTGTTGGACACTTCTGCAATTAGGCCTTTTCATCTTCTATATCCAGACAAAGTTCTAATCTCGCTTTTAATGAGCATAGGAGAAGATAACCTTCTCAAGAGCTTTTTATGCTGGCCATAACAGTTTTCACCTTCCACTTAATTTCCACAAGGACATTATTTCCTTTGAACAAATACTACTAAATTTCATGCTCGTTTTCTTCCTAAATACGTTTCACATTACACTTGTACTATATCCTACACTGTAAATATTTAGGGTAGGTAGAAGCTACTGTAGATCTACAGTAGAATCTACTGTAAATGGATTTTCAGTAGAATGTTATATTCTAAATTTACAGTAGATTCTACTGTTTACCTACAACAAACTGTACACCTACAGCAGAATCTACTGTACACCTACATAAATGGCAACCAACGTTTTACATTTTACAGTGTACTTTAGAATTAGATCCAACAGAATCTACAGGAACAGTGCCTCCAGAAGGAGCCTGGCCTGGTAAGCTATAAGGTTCAGCTATAGACCCGGGGTAGAGACTCGATCCTGGCTATATTTCTATCCCAAGAGATGTTTTATGTGAATCTGTCTGAGCAGATTAGGGTTTAAGGATAGCAGAAAATAAAATGAAATAAAGGCTCAAATATACTGCTTCCAGGATATTGAGTGAGCTGGAAAGAGGTATGTTGTTTCTGTATATCTTATACCATTGCAGGGCAATATGGGAGCTAATATCAACATCAACGAAGATCTCCATAATAACAGTCGAGGGAAAAGGGTCCTCCAAAGGTTAAACTTAATTATAAAATTGAGATCATCAGCTTTCCAGTGATATATTTCATTAGCAGGTACCACTTCTAGTTTTTGAGAACTGGCTCCTTGAATATGTGTGGGCACTGTCCAATCTCAAATGCCAATAAGCTCTATCTTACTTTGTTTTAGAGATATCTCTATCTAATTAGCATAATTATGAAAATTCCTAAATATCCAAACTTTTTCAAACATTTGGTCACAGCTTTTAATCTTAAAATGGGATTTACACTCCGTTTTCAGCATAGAAATCTTTATGAGGCCTGTAATAATTAATTTCTTGAAGATTTCAATTTAGAATGAAAATTATGTTTCCATGGCAACCAACAAGTGCAAAAACACAAATTTAGACCCAAAAACTTTCTTTTTACATTCCAAATATGGAATGTTTTCACTAAAGTTGGAATTTTCTAAAGTGGCTTACTGTATTCTCGATCAAAAAGTAGTATAGAACAATTTTTATGATATTTTGAACATTGTTGGCTATATGGAGCCCCCTGGTGGCCAAAGTTGGTACTAAAAATCCCCCGCGGAGGTCCCTTTTCCCTTGTTGATCCACATATAGTAAAATTAATGTATCATTAATATCATAGCAAATACAGACTCGCCAGCGTAGGAATCAGGGAATATAGAGGTTTATGAGCACTATATATATATATCATTCTCACTGTTCTACGCTATATGTTTGTTGATCATTGTCACAACAATTACTAGGTTTACTTATGTACAGTCCCTTGTGTATATATGGATTACAAGGAAGAAAGGGGACAATAAGAAGACGACCGTCCACACTACTACACTATTGCATGACATGTTATATAAACGTAATTATTCACTTGGCAAACCCGCAGAAAACAGTAATTCATAATTTCCTAGAACCAACATAATAAGACTTATCGCTGGTCGAAGCACTGGTGCCCCTTATGTGTATCGATGTGTACACACATCCAATTTCCTTAAGTATCATCCATCTATGTGCTACGTTTTATGTCTGGCTATAATACACCATGGGCAATAGCTTCTATAGAGAAGGCACAAACAGAAATCAGTTTCTGAAGACTCTATAGACCACTATATGGTAATACAAGAAGACATTTCTGAGAAGCTGAGATGAATGTTTGACAGCATCTTCCATGTGACATCAATACTTCCTATATATATATATATATATATATATATATATATATATATATATATATATATATATATATATATATATATATAATATATATATATATATATATATACATATATATATATATACTATATATATATATATATATATATATATATATATATATATATATATATATATATCCAAATCAATGTATGTCTATAGCTTTAGTATGGATTTCTCTGGCAAAAATTGTGTTATTGTAAATAGACTGAATACACGCCCTTGTAGACATCTATATAAAGCAAACACTTGCCTGTAAAGTCACCCTTTCTTGCCACATATGTCTATAGTATGGATCGGTGCTGGCTGGCTGGCTAGGCAGGGGAATGTACCCTCTCTATATCCCCCTGAAGTGGGTCTTTTATCCTCTATTCCATTTTCCCTCTTCAGCCTTTAGAGGTTATTATTAGAGAGGCCGGGTAACGGTTTTCACTCTAACATAGCCCAGGCATTCGAGAAGCCAGTGAGTGAACAGTTCCTTTTTCAGCATCAACTTTTATCATAGGGGTAGAGCATGAAGCTGAAAAAAGCCCTGAATGTAATAAATTGAAATTGACCCGGTAGGGCAGGCAGGGCTGTGTCGGTCATCGGCTCCGTCATGTTTGTGAAGATGAGGTGCACTAAGGGTGTGCCCTGGGTCATATCTAAAATATGAATCGATCAATATGACTGTACCTTTTCCCTTTTCTCCTCCAACTTTTGTTCTTCCCAACCCATGGGTATAGGTACTGTCAGAACCTATTTGAATAGGCCTACATGTATATACCAAATTCTTTATTAGAGAGCAGTCTATTTGGCTCTGTGAGATTTGACCATGATACATACGTACAGCAGTATTTGTGGAGGTAATCTAGGCACCCCTCGGTGAAGAGTAAGGCTGGATAGAAATAATCAATGAAACAGGCATATGTTGTAGAACGGATTATAGTGTTTGCAGCACAAGTGTGCCATGAAAAAAAGATAGAACATTGTCAGAAGTTGTAATGCCCATAATACAGTGATGCTAAATATCAGTGCTGTGGGGACATCTGGGGATGTTGTTTGAGAGCATTTAACCCGACACAGTGGATAAGATAATACCTAAGGGGACATCCTTAGCCAACACACAGATCGCTCCATCCTGATATGGAGCATGTTAATGGAAAAATATGTCCATATATAGCATGGAATAAATATCAAATGGTGTATGCAAATCGAGATGCCTTTACTGCCATGCCAGAGCTGACTGTAAATGACATAGTTTGTTGGTTCGTTATTCATTGACATCATTTCTATTTGGTATGTAGAGGTCTAGTATGGAACCACACGAACTTGTTAGTGATTCCCTACAGAAATGCCCAGTTGAGATTATTACATTGTTCTTCTCTATGACAGATCTTTGCAATCCCAGCTGAAACCCTGTAAGTCTACTGCTGTTTGGGATTGGTGCAATGAATAAAATGGTGCTAGTGCCATCAGGGCCTTTACCTATAGGAGTGAGAGCGGTCTCCAATGAACTACGTCATACCCACTATAGAATATAGGGAGAGATGAGCTGCTGGCCAACCAACCAGGCAAATGGGTATGTGCAGGGTAGTGTATATAATGGATATAAACTCTGGTTGGTTGGAAATGCTTTTTCTATGTATGTGGAATAAAAATGTCTTGGTGAGGACTGGACGCGGGGGACATCGTGGCCAAACGCGTTAGTCACAACCGACTGGACAGCAGTAGTGGAAAGGATGATATACCCCCAGTCCCAGCTATCTATTTCCCCACAGAGACCACTAGGTGGCTTATCCCTTATGCACAGACTGTGAATATAGAGTAGCTTTCACAGGGGACTCACCCATCATGGATGCATACTGACATACATTTATATTATCTTAACTGGCCTATACATGTGCAGACACAGAATAGTCCATATATACATTGACTGAATCATATCGTTCATCTGAATGCTGCGCATGTACTTTGTCCATTCATTATTACAACCTGAAAGCATCACCTAATGCCCAAGTGATATACAAACATAATGATCAGATATACAATATATTGGCATTTTTAAATACGCCTGTGTTGGATTGTTAAAGAAGTACAGACTGTGTCAACATAACAATATACCATCACACAAAAATAAACAGTCCCAGAATAAAAATCCTTACATCAATCAATGATTCCCCGGCTCAGATATGGCAGACCCATTTGGCATGAACATTGTTTCCAGTTCGTTTAACTATTCCCATATCATGAAGCCCACAAGCCTTAAATCTCTACACGAAAATGCAGAAGAGAAGACACAAACTGCAAAAAATCAAAATGTTGAGGCACTATCTGTAGCAATATATTGTGAGTCCTTGTCGTCAATAATATATCAGTCTGGTGTCCTTAGCCTTAGACATGACGGGCGAGATCTTAAGGCAATCTTCAAGATAAGGCTCCGTACCTACAGTCTCCAAGCAGAAACAACCCATGATTCGCTTTCCTTTCTCTGTATACTATCATATGGCCATACTGAACAAAATATGTGGTCGGAGAAGAGTGATTATGACATCGCCTGCTAGAGTATATTACCATAAGCCATATTTTCCTAGGGTGCTCATAGTCAGCGTAGACATGCCTCATGATAGTGGGTGTAGATGTGCAGAAGCAATATTGGAATATCACTACATGTATGTATTATATGGCACCTCTTTATGACCTGTAGTTATTGTGTCATGTCTATTTTGTATGTTCAACTGCAAGTCCACATTCTAATTCTTGTATTATTGTCCAGTCTGAGTAATTTTACCTATTGGCCTATAGTGAAAGGTTAAAGAATTGAAGCTGCATGGATACATTGTTGTTAAATCAAAGTCATTTTAGTTTTCGGGAATGAAACATCTATTTGCCAGGTAGTGTCAGGTGATGCATATTAATCAGTATACACAGAGATGGCAACTGACATTTTAAGTTAGGATTAATTTTGAGTTGAGTGACAATCAGAAGGGACAATAACTATATTCAAATTGAAATTGGATGGGGAGTATACGGAGAGAGGCATACAGATGAGTTACCTTCTTAAGTATTGCCTGCCAACAGTTGGAGCCACAATAAATTAAGGTTCGTTGCAGGTTACCCTACCCAACGTAATACCGTATTCAACATAATAAACGCATATCCCCTAATAAGCGCACACACCCATGTTTGGGGCAATTTTAGACTGTAAAACCCCCAAAAATATGTCCATTTTTAGCCCAAATGAACTACTGACTATTTGAAATGTGTCACAAAATACTTTGTTAAGTGTATTGTGTGCTTTTTAGGTCAAATACAGGACTGCAACAGTAACATAAATGGGGAAAATGGGTGTAGGGGTGTGCCCTTATTGGACTTTCTTTTTGCTTTTTCCCCCCAATTATCTACTACCACCAACTGCCGCACCCACCTGTCCTGCATCTGGATTGGTAGGGTCTGTCTGGTGGGCAAGCTGATTAAATAGGCCATGTAAGTGGGCAGGAAAGGCTGGAACTCGGACGGCTTTGATAAGCTGCCGGGCCTGGTGCCTTTTGTAGTAGCACATAAACCAGGTGGCTACCAGGGACCTGAACCTGGCCCAATAGCCAATGTGCGAGGCAGCACCAAGGGAGGGGTTAAAAGCAGCATGGAGGGGGAGGGATATGTTTTGCTATATTTTGTGCGTTAGTTAACCTAATGTGTTTCCTGAATGTACCTTTTTTATGACTTTTATTGTCCTTGTCATAACTATATGGTATTACTTGATTATGCTAATCGGTTGGGTAATTGTAGTTGTGACCATAATTATAGATTTTCGAGTTGTTCAAGGAGTCAAGGAATATTCCATCAAAATATGCATTTTAGACTCCAGCCACTGAAGTAGTTTCTGAAATCTTTTTCATAACAAAAATCAATAGAGGTATTTTGGAAGCTTTATTGAACACCCCTTTATTACCGACATAGAAAACAATTATTTATCTTTTTTTATAATGGTTTGTCTTGTGACTAAAATTCCTATTTACTTGCATTCTTTAATTAGTTGTGTTACCATTTGGTCCAATAATTACAAAAGGATTAATTAATTTCCACAATGGCACTTCAAAGTACTGTTCAATTAGGAGGGGAATCATTGATGTGGAAACCATTATCGTTCTTTTATGTTTTCCCTCTGCCGATGATCAACAACATGTATCCCAATCAGAAGGGCATTGGGATACGTATGCATTCCATATTCTCTAGCTAGATATATACAGATATAGTTCACAGCTGTCTTTAAAAAAAAAAGGAAAATTTGCCAGGTTACAGTAGCAAAGAAAGTACCGAGGTACGTACCAGTGTTTTATTCAATTTAATGCAATGGACAATTCAAATTGCTGAAAATTGCAATTTGCTGAAAATTGCAAATTACCACTGTACATATCGTTTCTCCCACATATTACATTTATTTGCTGAACCCCCTAAATGGTATTAAGCTTAGAAACACCAGGTGCCGAATAAAACTATGAGTCATTGTATGGCTAGCTCGGCCATATTTTAGAGACATTTTGTGCTCAATGGACACTGCTAGTGCTTGGTCATCTCGTTCAGCAGCTCTGGTCAGCATGGCATCAAAGGAACCTGACACCTAATAGGGCCTGCCAAAGATTTCAGGGCAATTCATTCTTGAATAAACATTCTTTGCGAGGCACATTGGTTTTCTGTGTAATAATGCAGCCTGCACACGGATTTATTTGTTCTAAAACCAAAACAAAGTCAATATCAGTTGCTTAGTTCAGCATCAAAGTATGCCACTACAAATAGAAACACCACTGGAAATAATGATCGGCTGGCACCAAGGACCCACAGCAGGGGATACCGATAGTAGAAGTCTCAATTTTCAGGATCAAGAATCACTCATCCATCATTCCATCAGCAGCATCATTAAAACGCCAAAGAGGGATGAGGGGACTGTGTGAGCCAATGTGGGCCAAGATCCACAGGGGAAGTATTCTGGAGTTAATATTTTTGAAGCTAGTTTGGAAACAGACTTTCAACCAATGATATAAAAACTGTAATGTAGTAATTGCAATGATATATAAAATAAGCACCATATTCGAATTTGCTAAGCTATACTGCTCTAGCTAGGACTCACTACAGCGCATAGTCCTGCAATTTTAGCACAGAGAAAGCAATGTAACATGATTATACTCACGATACTTTTGATAAGCCTCCTTAGGCACAATATGGAAGTGGTCCTCTCAAGGCCATTAGTAAGGCCAGTCTACCCCACCTTAGTATTTATATCTCATAGAAGCACCGTGAGAAGACCTGGTAGGTTAATGACCAGTCTGAGCCATAGCTATCCCTGGTGACCCCAAGTAACTCTAATGATCCAAGACCATATTCCTTCTTTTATGTGAGCTGCTCTGGTTAGATCAGAGGTAAGATAGGAGAAAGCATGTCTAATACAAGAAGAGAGAGAGGGAGACATAGAGAGAGACATAGAGCCATGCATACAGACAGAGACAAGGAAACAGGGGTAGAGGATGGAGAGGAGGGTGAGGGGGAGACAAATGCTACATGTAAACTGAGATGATATAGATTTAGTATAGTGTGATTGTCGTTCTAGATTTTAGGCATCTGCTGGACTCCCTGACTCCCTCCCTTATGATGAGAGTCATAATCTCACAAGCATTTTGTTCATTTATAGTAATGATCCGTTAGTGCTTAAAAAAAGGCGGTCTAGAGGCCGGATACCACTCCAACCGAGTCCAGGCATTCAAGTACGTACTGAGTATACACTTTCTTTCTTCTATACTCCTATATCATTTCCACGAGACCGGGAGTGCACAGGAGTGGAGCAGAAAGCAGAAAGGCCCCTGGAGTTAATAAATTGAAATTGACCCAGTGGGGTGGCTGAACCAGGTAGCTACGGTCATGTGGGTCGACGGTTCTGCCATGTTTGTGAAGGTAAGGTGCACTAAGGGTGAGCTCCTGTCCATATCTAAGATATACGGCCATTTATCTTTTTCCTTTACTTTCTTCCTCATACTACTAGTCTATTAAACCTAACATATTAACCCTTCCTTATCTCCTTAAATGTTTTAGTTTACATCCCGTCTATGTATGGGAACGAATACGTCACAGGGTAAGGTGATCTGCATAACTGGGTTGACCTTGAGTAGCCTAGGATCATTGTATGCTATTTAGCAAAAGGCCAAGGTCCACTGCTGTGAGATCCCATTGAATATTTCCCTGACCTTTGAACAGTAGCCTAGGATCGAAGTTTACTAGATAGCATAAGACTAAGGTCCACTGCTGTGAGATAGCATTGAAAATCGATAAGTCATGGATTGCCTTTTAATCATTCTTCCTGGGCTGTAACAGCCTCTTCATTCGTTTTTTTCAATGTAAAATGAAGAAAATGCATGATGTCATCTACCTATGTGATGTGGCCACATTGTACTCAATGCATTGGATCTCTACTGCATGCACATGTCATAGTAATTGTTTCAAAAAATGAATATAGACAAAGGCCAAAGACTGGGAGATAATTATCATTTTAAGTACTTCTGAGAAAATGTACTTAATTATTGTTGCCCCCCTATCTTTTAGATCATTAACCTTCCCGCATTATATACATAGAGCAGTATCTGAGAAGGCATATCCAGGCACCCCTCAGTCCTCAGGAACAGGAAACAGAACTGAAAGGAAGTAATCAATGAGACAGGAAGATCTTTAAAAAAGTCTACTGAACAGATTATACTATCTAAGCCGCCATATTTTCCCCCTGAGCAATGTCGCTTGTCACTGCAATATAAAGCACCCACGTTATACTTCCACCATTGATAATGCACTGATCTGGAGGCACCGGGTAATTAATTTTAACAAAACTGGATATGACGTGCAGCTTGAGACCTAAGCTACATCAAAGCTTATTTTGGTCTATAACTGATCCAATGAATTTGGATGGATTGGGATAAAGTTTTTGAACGTGTTGAAAGTGTACTTGAAACACCGCGCCACTGATGCATTTTCTTTCATGAACAAATATCAACACCGATTTGTGAATATAATCCGTTACATATGGGTATCCCAAGGTTGCTTTGATAATTGTGAATATTTCACAAAAAGAAACGTTAGAAATACTTGCATGCTTGGGATTAATAAAGCAAAATAACATTTCATTTGCAGAGTCTGTTGTTGGATCCTTGGACTGGTATGGCAATCAGAAATTGGTACTTCAGTCACTGGGTTACTTCCCTATGAACCCATGAATGCTTTCTGTGAGAGAAGGACGTGGTCTCATGCCTGCAATATATCTACACTATCGTGACTTAATTAAGGACTTCAAACACCTTTCAGATACTAGAGAAGGGAATAGGCTCTTTCTACTCCATCCACTTTGGAGATGGAGATCGCCCTAGGCAGGCAACACAATATTTCTGATGAATACTATGATGCACGCCTTGGGAGCTCAAAGTGTAAGGCTCTCCGAGATAATTCAGATATAGGATCAATCACTGTTGTCATTAGAGATATGGATACATCCATACACTACAGGGGCTTAAAAAGTAAAAACAACTCCTTATAGACTGCACTAGCCCGGACCACTCTCAGCATTTGACGTCTACCTGCCTCTTTACCTGAAGCTGATTCTTCTGTACAATTCCTAATCCATTTCTCTACAGCTACACGTATTACCCATACTTTTTTTGCCTTCCTTCCAAGATATGGCAACTTAGATAAGTATCCAAGGCAAACGGTGGATTCTGAAAAGATACCGTAAAAGATGCATGGTTGTCAATTTTGTAGGTGTACAGTCGATTATACTGTGGGTGTACAGTTTATTGTAGGTAAACAGTAGAATCCACTGTAAATCTACAGTAGAATCCACTGTAAATCCATTCTACAGTAGAGTCTACTGTGTAGCTACACTGACTATGTTATGTTTAATCTACACAGAAAAAAGCAGTGCTGACTAAATTATTAGTCTAGGATATGCAAGAAGATTATAATCAGTGAGCATGAGTCTGTGGTGTATCACTATACACCAGAGGCATACTTATAGGGACACTAATCAGTGCTGGTAAATCACAATGATGTCGAGGCAGTATGGAGTCAACCTTTACAACTAACCATGTTGTATATCCACCATGCAATTTGTCTATCCAGTCCCCAAAACAACGCAGAACTGGTCCAATAAGTATTAGTAATGATGATGCAATTGCCACATGCAGTGTCGAAGGAAACAGTGGGAAATCGTCCTTGAAACAGGACAACCGAATCAAGCGATAGGAATGCCAAGAACATGCATTTCCTACATGCTATCGTAATATGGCTTACCCAGTAATATAAATAGCAGTATAGAGCAGGTAACCTGATGTTCACACTGGTTCACATGACAGTTTCACTGTCTGCAGGAGTCCTCTGGATACTCGAGAATGTCTCCAAATAGCTGTTTTGATATTTATTTGAAAAATCACCTGGAAGATAGTTGCATTGCAGCCGATTTTTCAGAGGTTTTACTTTAGGCAATGAGGGAAAAATGGAAATGTGGACTACCCCCTTAAGGGGAGCATCATCATAGCTTATCTACCAAATCAGAGCATAAGCTCTGCCACCATGATCAAAACCATTATGGGCACTTTGCATACAGAGTAGGTATATATTGCCCTTATTTCCCTAGCAGCACTGCAGGGCAAACTTTATTCGCATTGTGATGGCCACGCCAACATAGCTGGTCATCCATGGGAATGAGTCATATTACACCATGAGGGCGTATGAGGTAGGTGGCCTTGTTTAACCCGTCCCCATCAAGGCATCCTTTAATTGGCAAGTATAGCCACTGCTACTACTGAGATATAAAGTAATAATTATAGTATGCGCCACATCAGTTATTCATGATATATAATACCCATATTATAATGTATAGGGATATATATCGAATAGGCTTTGTAAATCAAGATGGCTATATTGCACTGACTGAGCTGGCTGTAAATTGGCCTGATTTCAGTCAATTGCCATTCACCACCAACATGCTCTGATATTATGGTTTACTCTGAATTCGCACCATATTTCTTGTTTGAAAGGAAGTAGGTCACGCCTGTCTACTAAAGAAATCTGAATCAATGATTAATAAACCCATTACTGAGCAGACATTACGATACAGCAAGGGGTACCAAATATGGACACCATGAACACACGCCTGGTCCGCTGTACAATATGAAAGGTAGCTTTTACATTGTAGGTGTCCAGCTTTGGGTTTCGGCTATCATTCATCCGGGTCCATGACAAGCTAGCATTAATTGACACTTTCCCCTACTCAATATCTTTCTGCCAGGTGCTTGACAGCTGACCTATAGCGCATGAAGCAAAGGCCTTACGATTAGGCAAAGGCCCTACGATTAGGCCACCACTTCAAATCACCTGAAATAAATATAGTATCTGATCAATTAATTTTCAACTCGTATCATATTCACAGATAGCTGCACACCATTCACTAAAACTAGTCAAGACACCTGTATATTAGGCATATTTAACTGTTTGAGGGGTTCCTTATGGCCTGCTCTTGTTGGTACCCTCGTTGCATTGCATTGCCTGCTTTGAGGCGGTTTTTATTCACTGAGCGTTGCAGTTCATTTCTATTCTCCCGTATTACATCCGTTTCAATGCAATTGATCTTAGTATAATCCTCTTGAAAGGCCCAATTGCTCTGTACGCTTTAAGTCCAAAGAATACAATTATCCTGGTATCAAAATAGATCCACCATAATTTTTTCAATCTAGTACCACACCGTGCCACTATCCAAGAGAAAATACCAGTGACAAAGAGTGATTGGTATCCAGGGTCCTCTGCAGGGGATACCAGTAATAGAAGTTCCAATTTCAGGATCAAGAGTTACCCATCCATCATTCTATCAGCGGTAACATTAAACTGCCATGGGGGTAAAACAGGACGGGGCGGGGTCCATGGAAGGGATTCCAAGCGTACTGTCCTCAGCCACTCGTGTATTTTAGGAATGCAAATATAAGCAATCATCTGGCTATTAATCGGAAAGACACTTTAGAAAGCTGTTACAGCTCTACCAGTATTTTGGGAACTTCATAACATGACCTGCTTGCGCTTTGTAAATAGTTTGGATGGTGGATAGTATTCTGAGCCTTCTACTGAAATAAATGTGCAAGCATGTTCTTGTCTGGAAAGTCACAAATTCTTGCCACACGCATCATTCTATATATAGCACATACCCATTAGTTCTGTAACAGTCGTCCGGCTGGGTGTGCAGGGGGTTCCTACAGTACTCCCTACATCCTACTGATATTGGTATGTTATCCTGTATTCCATTATTTCCTCATCAATCTTTAGATCTAGACATAACATTGCGCTATCCAAATGGCACTCTAACAAAATCTAGGCAATAGAAAACAATTTGCAAGCGGCTTTTAGTTAAATTCAACTCGGAAAGCTAAAAGAAAGGTGAAAGACTTGCTCAGTTAATGAATTGAAGTTGACCTGCAGCTGGTAGAGTAGGGTGAAGTGGATCATTGGGTCCGTCATGTTTGCGGATATTAAGTGGATTAAGGGTCAACCTTGGGTCATACCGTATTCAAAATAGGATCTGGTGAATATTCTTCTTGATTGGTCTTTCTTTTCTTTCATTCATTCAAGCATTCTCTGTTTTTTTCCTTCTTACTATTCTATTCTATTCTTTTCCTTTTCTAAGCAGTTATTAATAATTTCCCCTCTCTTCGTTTTCTCCATACTCTGTTTGGAAGTGTTTTATGTGTGTTTTTGCAACTATCATACCAACATTTAAATAACATTAACCTCCCATTTGAAGGTAGCCTGAGGAGTTCATTACAGTTATATTTACCTTGAGTCTTCTGCAATGTAGTGCGAGGACTACACTGAAAGAGATACCCTGCAGCATTTTTCTACATGTTAATGTAATTTTGGTTGGACCCTTTGAATTTGACAATACATATTTCTTATAATTACCTTTTATCTACCCTCCTCTGCTTAATCTGCAGTCTCACATTATGGGGTTGGTACCCCCAGGACCTCTACAGGACCAGGCAAAAATGAAGTATCTGAATGTAGCTGCTCAGTCAATCATGCTGTGTACTTGCAGCTATGATCAGCACCCTGCCCTTAGTTTAAACCATAGGACAGGGTAGGGTGCCTCTCAATCTGGTCTCCACTGTAGGAGAGTAGCTCTGAGCAATTCTGGTTGCAGCAGGGGTAAAGAATTCAGTCAAGTGGCCATAAACTCTATGGAGGTGCTCCCATATTGATTATTACAACAAAGTAAAAAAAAAAAGGATGTCAGCCGCTGCATATTTATATTGAACTTAGTGCCACGATGAGATTGAATACATGTAGAACCTAGTGGCCAGCCTAAACCATACAGGTACAACGGTTGATAGCTACATTACAACCAAAATATATGTATGTTAATTCTCTGATTTATGAGCCATTCCCTTGTATAGAGTTGTCACCATGCATTATATAAAGGTGTTTGTCCTATTTCCCAGATGCAACAGGGTTACGATTCGAAACTATAAATATCAGTTTCCTTTGGTTTACTTATTATCCCCGGACAGATATACTGCATCAGCATTTGGCCGCATTCAAATCACATTTAGTAGGGGCCTACTTCTCAATGGACTGTACTAGGTCAATTCAGTTTGCTGCGCTGGGCCTATGGCCTCTCAGATGAAATGATCAGGATGCTAATTTTAGACTGATGAAGCAATTTGAGCTGGCACGTGACCTGGGCATGGATGTATTGACAGCTCAGCAGACAGTACTCTCGTTCCCTAGTCCTTTCGACGGAAGGCTCTGGTGACAACCACTATGACCTTGAACTTTAATTTTGCTGGTTAGGGCAGCTCCTGCTGGTAGCTGGGAACCAGTGAACAGGAACCAGAATGTATGATGGTAAGTCTACCACAATACGTTCTGGCACCGTTTCTGGTTCCTATTTGCTGGTTCCAATTAAGCTAACCACAGAGACTGCCTAAATTCAGAAAAAAAAATCCAAGTTCAAAGTCATAGTGTTTGTCACCAGAGCCTTCCTTCGGATGAATTTGGGGATGAAAGTAAGCAGGCAGGGCTATCTATGGCGGGTGTACTGCTGTTTTATCGCTCACTAGTAGACACAAGTCCCTTTCGGTATAGTGATGAGTCAGCTATACAGGAGACCAGTGTGGGGATAGCATTCGATTTTATATCAGATGAAATCTGACCCAGCACTACTTGACCGTTATCCTGATGGCCGACTGAATAACCAAGGCTGACATTGTTAGCATTATTTTCAGCGTAGATACGACCCCTAATGTCACTAATCATGATGTGCTCTCATGATGAAGCCTGATGGAGTCAGTTTAAGTCTTGACAGTCAAAGAAGGCTCATATATATCATAGTATGACTATTCAACTACACATCGCGGCTGTTTTAATAACCCCATAGAGGTGAAAATAATATAATTATCATCAAGAATGAACTGATTTTCACTGTAGTAGTAATTTTCATAAGATGTCACATTTTGCTGAGGCACTACTCCATTGTTGTTCCGCAACATCAAAAGAAGGTACAAAACGGCAGCACTGTTCTCCCCATTGTCCCCTTTTTTCAATTAAACCCGGCTCTCACTGAAGAAGAGCTACTTCATTGTCTGTCTGTTATGGGTTATTTAACCCCTCATGTCGGGCGGCATAGATTAAAAAGCTACCACTCTGGGACCTGCATACACTGAAAGAAAATCAGTCACTGCAGCGAAAATCATCATTGACAAAGTAAATTGGGATGCAACATCGCAGCGCCTATCATTATGGGGGTTTAGTGCCATAAACAGACACTAAGTGGCACAACCAGTGTAGTAACATGGCATTAGCCTCATGACTTGTGAGGAAATTTCCCTCAACATCCCCTCGCCTGATTTTGACAAACGTAATCTCCAAATAATCATCGCGAGCTTCTCGCCCAAACATTTATATAAATGTGTCTATATGTGGTTATATAATGATAACTTGACCAACAGCTCACTCAAAGAATTATGAGTTTCCACTCAAACATCATGGCACTCTCAGTGTTTAACACAGAAACACATTCATAGTTGTGATTGAACAATTGAAAGGAATAGTGAAGCAAACAATGCAATGTCTGTTCTCATACTGTCAACAAAATATTTACAACGCATTTGCCTATCCGTCTTCTAGCATTAATGCTATTGTTCTATTCAACCACTCTCTGCAGTATTGAATATGGTTCACCTCCCTGTCCGATGCTAAATGATATAGCCTGCTTTAGATGTCCCACTGTATATAATACAGTATATAAGTAGGCCTAGAGCCCCATAGCACTCTATAGTGATGTAGTAAATAATAAAATGTAGTTCTAAGTGTGGCGGGATTGGACAATGACTTAGGGCATCCTGTCAGGTATGACAAAGGATTCGCCAACAGAGAGGCTGGATTTATAGACACTCAGTGGCCAATATTGCCAGCCTAAAATGCACGGCTTTAGACGTGGTGCTGCATTGACTTAATTCTTTGGTTGCCATACATAGGACATACACTTTATGCAGTTCACCAGGGATGATAATGATAAGTGTAGTGAATTGTAGAAAATACAGATATGCATGATTTTATTTCACACTAAAAGCTATAATACCCCTCTTCGTACTTAAAAAAAGAAATTGTATTAAATTATATGTACCTTTGATGATACTCTCATAGAGATTTACTCTATGAACTAATATAATGCCCCATTTTGTCAGAACGTATTGTCTGTGCAACACATAAAAAGACGGCTGATTTATGATAGCCATGGCAGCCCTACATCTGCTAAGATGATGAAGCACCCATCGTCGTTGGTATAAATCTGTTCAAGGGTCTTATTTCCATGAGTCATGTGATGTATTTCTGTCTCCTGAAAGCCACATGTCCCATTCTTCAATTATAGAAACTTCATTGGTGACGTTACGACCATTATGGGGAATGAACATAATCTAAATATCTCTAAATCTTTTAAAAGTGTTTCATTTCGGAGGAAATAGTTTGAATTTACTGTGGCCAAGAAACAGTAAATGATGATTCTTCAAGCCTGATTCTTTTTCATTTAATAAAAGGGAAATACTCGAAGTCAGAAAAGATCATTGGAATATTCACAATACAACCGATTATTCTGAAAGTGCCTATTTGCTGTCATTTAAAATGACACTTGATAAAGATTGAAATGCCTTATGGCCAGAACATTCGGTGTAAGTTGGATCGCAATACCTCAGTGACAACACATCCGTTTTGTAAGAAAATACATTAAAGAACCCGAGGGAGGGTTCCATTATAATAGGGTCTGCACATCTACCCAATAAAATGTCTCAAAGTGCACATAGTAGTATAGAAGTATAACATCCTTGAATAAGGGCAAAATAAGTAGAGGGTAAGATATAGGAGAAAGGGTCTGGTTCTGTAAGCAGACATGTCTTTAGGACTGGTCATATGTTGGGGCTGTAAGGGTCAGCCTGTCGGAACAGCCAGCGTATAGCCTTAGTTATGAGGCCCATGAGTCATTTACCATGGAACCCTGGACAAGAGGTTGTAGGTCATGGAGGCAAGTAGGGGGTTCACGGAAAGCCAGGATGGGTATGCCAATGAAGGGCGGTGATTATGAAAGGGTGGCTAGGGACGCAGGGTTGGGTTAGGTTGGAAGAGGAATTGGTTATGGTTGGGGTAGTTGTGCATACATCTCTGTACTACTTTAATGGAATTTTGAGGGTCAAAAGAAGTGAGGCTGCCCTATCAGATGGGTAGTAAAGAGGTGGTCAAGGACAGACATGGCAAGACACTCTGAAGAGGCAGTCTTAGAAAAAAGTGAATATATGGGAATTATGGAAAGGGTGAGAAGAGGGTATTTCTAACCGTAATGTGCATTCATGAAGGAGGCAGTGAGTCATTGGGTAGGGGTACGAGGGAGACAAGGCAGGTAAGCATGGAGGAACGAGGAGAAGACAAGGGAGACAAGGGAAAGGAGGGATTGAAATGTAAGGGGAGGGAGACGGATGCAATTACGAGAATAGGGTATCAAATAAAGCCAGGGGCTAGGCATAACATTAAAGAGAGGGGGCATCGGGGTATAAACGAGGGACTTATTGCATTTAAGGGGGTGGGACTGAATGGTCTGTATCAATTGGAATGGATAGTAAATTTAGGGAAAGCAGGTGATACGATAGGAACTGCTTAATCACTAATGAAGATATACAATGGGGGGGGGGGGGGAACTACATGTCTATGGGGTGGTGTGTATGCTATGCGGGGGGTGCATATATATGAGATGGATGAGGGTAAGGGAGTAGGCACAGTGACAGCCTAGCATACTATCAGGCTTAGCCACACCTGCCACATATTACATATGTGCTGGGATATTATCTTACACTCTTCGAGCAGAGACTGGGCTGTGTAATCATTTGCCTAATTAACACCTCCTACTGTATGGGTGGTTGGGGTAGAGAGGGTGGATTGAGGATGAGGCTGAGGCATGGTAATTATCACTGTGTTAATCTAGATACATGCCTCAACCTAGTTTCTTGAGCCCTGATATTAGGACTGTGTCTTAGCAAAGTATGGAAATATTCAACATTTGATACAGCACTGTTTATAAAGACACCTATAATATAACATACCTATATTACCTCAATATAAATCCCCACACTAGGCAGAGGTGTTACCTATCCAGTATCAGTATAGTGGAAATAGCATGTCCAGACCACTTCGCCTCTTTGGGTATCCCCACCCTCCTGCTCCTACTACATCTCAATCTGCAAATGGCAGGGACCAAACCATAAATAATCCAGCAAAAAGGTATCTGTGAGGTCTATACATAGTAAGGTGGCTGCGAGCAGGTGAGGGGGCAGACTAGACAAGTGTAAAGGGGAAAGGGAGATGAGCTAATGTATTTGAATGTAACCCTTCCTAAGCACTACAATGTCATGTTAGGAAGCAAGGGTATCAGTTACTATCTGGTGCTAATGATAGCACCATGGTAATGTATATTAAACAACGCTCTTTATAAGATCATAAAGACAAAACTTTGTATCACCCTTTGACTTTACAGTGTACCGTATTAGGTGTCCCCATTCTATTTACCAGAAATAGAATCAGTAGACGTACAAAGCCTTACAGGGTGGGATGCACTACCACTTTATCATGGCCATAAACATAGGAAAGATTCTACTATCATTCATCATTTTGTTGTACATATTTTGTATAACTGTTGCCAGATTATGGATTCAGTGACACTCTTATTATAACCCCGCGTGAATAATAAAATATATCCTGCATAGCAAGTCAGGTTGATTTCTCATTACCTATGTGGCACTGTGTAGGTCTGGTGTTTTAGACTGATTAAACACGTCTTATTCCATACAATAATGACTCTCTCAGCTGCCTCCAATTTCTCACAATTTCTCACACACAGTGTAGCAAAGTCATTTCTAGTGTGGACAGTAAAATAATGCGTATTGCCTTGGTCAAATAGTAGGAGTCAAATACAACATCCTTCCTCCAGTATATTTCACGGAAACCACCAATGACACCCTTACAGTAATCGGAAGGCGCTAATTACTGGTGGCTGATTAACATGGGGTATGTGTGGTACTAATGAGTAATACTTCCTGCATACCATGCATGCACAATCCACAGTCACCTCCCCCTCCCCCTCCCATTCCCCTCCCCCTCCCCCATCCTCACCCACATTCGCCCACAACCCACACCCCACACTCATACCACTACCCATACCCACACCTCACCTACACTCACCCATATAGGCCTACACTCCCCCAACTCAAACTCAAGCACCACGAACTGGAACTGCAGAATTAATCAGGGCAATAGGTTATAATAAGTAGGTGTATAGAACAGTGTAGCAAAAAGGGTAACGTCATATACTGTACTTACAGGTCTTCATGTATAGATAATATGATTTCCTCACCTGAAACAGAAAAGAGGGTGTGTCAGTTTAAATAAAAAATACATGATTAACATCAGTAGTGGGAACAGCTTTAAGCAGTTCAGACTGAAGCAGAGATAAAACATTTAGTCATGCAACGCTAAACTCAAGGGAGGTGCCCAATATCAGTTCGTCTGATCAAAGTGAAAGTAGGATCTGCCCCATTCTTGTTCTAGCTTTTTTCTTTTGTCAAATATATATGGAATTATCAAATCGATCTGAAAATAAATATCACATGATTATTAATAGCACATACACAGCTGGAGTGTAATCATAACACATCGCCATTTAGGTGTCTACTTTATCAGTGACCTTAAGCACTAAAGAGTACAACACATGTTCCTCCTAGATAATACTGAAATTGTTCTGTCCGAGCAAAGTCTTGAATGTACAATTTTGATAATGATAAGTGAAAATCACAAAAACCTTGCATCAAATCAAGACACATGAAATCCGACATGAGTTAACCTACAAGTCACCTTGATTGGCCGAACTGCTATAATGGGTTAAGTTGGTGCCTAATCATGGGTTGTGGCCCCTCAGAGAAAGGATCAGCATGCTAATTTCTGAGTGATTGACCAATTTGAAGTGGGAGGGAAGTGAGTATTGACATTCATGTTGAACCTAATTTGACAGGACTAACTACTGCTTTGTCGATGAAGCTATGGTGGCACACCTTATTGGACAGGAGAATGTGAGGGTGGCAATAGAAGGGAGGGATGGGCAGTCAGAATGAGTGGTTGGGGGGGGGGGGTAAGTACAGTGGTATGAATGGCCATAACGGTGAGGTAAGATGGAAATAATGAATGGGAAGGGTAATTATAAGATGTAGGGAGGTAGCAAATAAGGGACTCATATGAATTTAGGGTGGTGATTAGGACAGCTGATGGTGTCAAGATGCTAGGAGTAGGAGTTAGGGGAAAGAGCAAGGGAGACACGGGATGTTCATGTGGCGAGTGAGGCCAAAGGGCAGAGGGGGGATGTATGATAAAGTAGTCATAAGGGTAGGGTTAGGTGCTGGGACTAATAGGTATTGAGAGCCAGTGGGCGGAGGCTTGAGGAAGGGACTGGAGGAGGAGTAGAGCCTGAGGCCTTCATGGTCAGACCAGACCAGACCAACGGTAACTACAGCAGTCAATACTAGCCCTCAGGGAACTGCCGGACATGGCCTCAGACAAGCCAACATCATGGGGGCTGGGAACTGGTACAGACTCCTCTGTATAATACCTGGATATTCCAGCTGCAAAATGTGGCCTTTATATACCACCATGAGAAGTGCGTATATAGATTCTTCTTTTATATATATATATATATATATATATATATATATATATATATATATATATATATATATATATATATATATATATATATATACCTTTTGTTTCTGAGGAACATCAAAAGTCTATGGATGTGCATGTGCGAGTGTATAATTTGAACCTCCTAAGGAAGAATACAGGGATTAGAAAGCAGTATCAAGCGTCAACCCGCAGATGTTATCAATATGTGATTTGACTAGTCATGGCCATCTACATGTTTATCTGTCTCTTGTTGTAAACATATTGCCTGGGCTGTAGTTGGACTATTTGTAGGATGTGGTGAAAGCTGACTGCATGGCCTTCTGACCAGAGGCGGTGTCATACAAAACATAGGTGGCTGAGATTGGGTTACCTCTTTGTGTCACCCATGTTATCTGTACTACTGCAGGGGACAGGGTTGTGACACTTGACAACAGTGTAGAAGCTACCCTGAATGTGCACTGGGAATTATTTCATTTCAGCAGGGGGGAAACCAGGAAGAGTGATCTTTAGGGTTACAGTACACGTATGAGGTACACGGATACTAGGTACTAATCCGAAGAGATCTTCGAGGAGAACATGTCACAGTATCAAATCCAACCACTGAATATAACTGATATTCCTTGTATATATAAGAACATAATTATATTGTGTTCTCAAGGAATATCAGGCATGATTAAAGTATCAAATATTCAACCATTGAAAAGACCTACATGATAGCAATGGCTTGTTTACCAACGGAGTACTCTGGTACAATATTTGGCATCCTATGTGTGACGTGTTACCTTTCATTTTCAACCTTGACACTTCCTGGCTCACTAAAGGGCAATGGCAATCTAGCATGATGCCTCATATTATATAACACCCCCTGAACTAGCCGTAGGAGTCTGGCCAGCTAAATATTATGGACTAAGCCATGTGTCCCATTGGTATAAGGGTGAAGGATGGCTAGGCAGCACAAAGACAAACATCCACTGGACCTTTACTGCTTTGCCAATAGACGCATGCATGTTTATGCCACCCTAAGGGGCAGACTGCATGTCATTTGAACTATGATAGGCAGTCTTTCCCCTATATGTCCATTTTCCTTTGACAAGCACCATTGCGGAAACTTAGTACAAGGTCCCTAGCTTATAATTCACGCAGTAGAGATTTTAGATTCAATATTAAATATTAGGAAATTTTCATGTGAGCTACCAGATATAATGCTAGCTGAAAAGCGTAATGGCTTGATTTATTGCTCGTGCTATTTACTAATATACAAGTTATAAAGAGAAAAACATCACTACCACTGACCAGTTTGGTAATTTTTACAGAGTTGTGGTATCTAGCGTTGTACAGATAGGTAATACGAAATTACAGCACACTTAAATCCTTATTTGTCTCCTTCTAACTTAAAGTTTTCCCCCGTAAACACAAACACTTGTAGGCCTGTCCCGTTGTGTGTCATTAAGGCTTGCATTTCACCTCGGATGGCTTGAAATAAGGACCGCTAGGGAGCCGCATTCACTGTGGGAATCAGTCAACGTCTGCCAAAATCAACAACATTTTATCAAATTTCATCTCAGAGATGAATGGTGGGTCTCTTACATATTGCATCAATCACAATTAGTTTTTTGCTACACCTCATCCCCCAATAGAAATCACTCTGGCAGTATAATTATCATGTTGCAAGTCACATTTTCTAGTGGGTTCTTTTTGAAACAGAAATTATTGATTGAAAGCCATTGTGAGGCAATTTGATGATAATCTCCAATCTGTTTTCAAATCCACAATATTATTTATCCTTATCATCTGGGCCAATATACTCATAATGTTGTTCTGCTTTTGGATCTTTATGTTCTTGTTGTTGAAATTCTATTGGTATAAGATATGATTATATGGAGTAGAATTTCAATGTATTTAGTTCACAGCAGCTTTGCATTCATTTTACAATATCCCATCCCAATAATAACATTTATAAATGACTCACAATAGGTATATTGTATAGCCCCAAAGCCCCATCGACGTGATAAAGTAGGTAGTAGTGTAGGGGAATTGGACAATGACTCAGGGCTTTCTGTCAGGGATGACAAAGGATTCAGCACCAGGTCTATTTATAGACACTGAGGTCCCAAAATTAGCTGCCTGGAAACTCCACGCTGCAGGGCCCGTTTGGGGTCTAATGCATAATTTATGCCCTAGAACTTTGTAAAATCTGAAACCGGATCGTTGTGATTCCACCTCCTCCGATTTATACTCACTGCTCTATACCCCTAAACATTCAGCAATATGACTATTTATTTCTAGCTATCATATTAATTGTCTTTAACTGTATTTTAGGACTTTGCTACGTGTAGATAACAAGCTCAAATCATAATTATCAATATATCTAACTGAATGGATAAGCTACACACAGTTTTAACAAAACTGTTATCTTATAAATTAAACAACAACTGAGTCATATTTTATTCAGAGATATTTTTGATGATACTTTATTATCTTTTTATTGTCTTGGTAATACATGAAAGGGTAGTGAACTATAGCATCCCCACACCTGCTGAGACCATAAAGCACCCATTATATTTTATATGAATCCGGTTAGGTGGTCATGTCCATTATACACATGAGTTCTTCCTAGGCCTGCAACAAGCCACCTGTCCCCTTCATCAACTACGAAATCGATGATGTTACCACCTTATAAAGAATACTAACATTTCTAATTGACATCCAAATCAGGAAAACACATCTATTTCATCTTTTATTATACCTCTTGTATTCAATGATAATAATTTACATTGGCCTTGCAAGAATGTATAACCATGATTTGAAGAAAAAGAAACAATTATTATGTCAAATCAGCATCTGGACACCACGCAAAACAAATTCGCATGGACGAGATTCAGTGGCAATTAGACTGGCCAAATATTCATTGCCTGTTTGATGTAATGGTTGATAACAATAGATCTATCAGTGTTTGTGGCAGCAACCAGCTGACCAAATTTCTAAATGGGAAAAACTGATTCAGGTGATAGGACTTGTCTCATCCAATAAAGAGGCATAGTCACAATTTGAGATAAACTATCCAGTGACCTTTCCTCTGGCGGATGTGGTCATGGTCAGGTGTCATTCAGTATAGAGGCTGTAAATGAGGGTGAGAAGGTTATTCGGTATCCACCACTGCTCCCTGGCGGATGTATCCATTGACCTGCCTGTGTAGATGGGCAGGAGAGCAGCCCCAGTAGGTAACAATCACACACCTGATTAACCTGACTCCATGTGGGCTGGCTTCCTGGTTACCATGGTAACATGACTAGGGACCAGTGGGGATCTGACTTTATGTGGGCTATATGTCACAGCAACAACTACCCATAGACCCCTTCTTCTGTCTCCGAGCTCCTACTTCGTACTCTAGACACACCTGTAATGTGCTGGGGTTGCTGATTTGGCTAGATAGCCTTTGTGATTGTGTTCTGTCTGTCACACTCACATATCTAGCGTGAGGGAGGGAGAAAAGAGGGGAATACAAGGGAGAGAAGGGAGCAATCCCGAAAGGTATATCGAGGAAACAGAGATAATCAAGAGAAAGGTAGGAAGGAGGGAGGAGATAGATGGGTAATATGTTCAGCAAGGAAATGGGGTAGAGAGAAAGAGGATGAGAAAAAGATAACAAAATGACAGGGGAAGAGAGAAGTAAAGATATTTATAGAGAGAGATAACATGAAGAAATTTGGATTACACCATCAGTTGTATCACAGAACGCTTACCTTCGTTTCAGAAAGTATTTAGATATGAGGCAGTCATGAAAGCTCAGATCTAAGTCACATTATATTGGTTCAGCTTGTCTGTTGAAGGGCTGGGCAGCCCTTTGCACACTTCCATCGAAGCATCTATAGTTCATCAGTTCCATGTGTTTCCCATCAGCTACCATTATCTGGCCCATGCCCCATAAAGTACCACCAATAAAGTATACCATGAGAATAAAGAATTCTTGTATAAGGATATGATTAGAAAGGCAAGAGCCAGGATAAGAGTGAAGAGAAAAATGCTCATGGTATTATAGGTAGACATGGCTTCCAGGAACGGTCACATTTGGGGATGTAAGGGTCAACTTGTCAGACCACCTAGCGTATAAGCCTTGGTTATGAGGCCCAGGAGTCGTTTACCATGCCACCATGATTGGGGGGAGGTGCAGAGAGCCATGGTTAGGGGGGAGGTGCCGGGTGATGGAAAGGCATGGTTGGATGTGGGTTTAGTAGCTATGGTGAATTCCCAGAGGAGTTAAGCAGCTGGGGGTGGTGGAGGAGGGATTGGTGTTAAAGGGAATGGAGGGAGAGGAAAATAAAATAAAAGGAACAATTAGAATATTATGCAAGAGAATTGATAGGCATGTGAGGTGATGGAGGCAGCGGGTTCAGAGAATGGGGGTTAGGGATAAGAGGAGGAGAGGAGGAAGGCCAGTAATGCAAGGAAGAAAGAATGTGGAGGGAAGGTGATTGAGAGGTGTGGTGGATATCATGAATAGAGCATGGCCGAACACTAAACAAAGGGGAAGGAACAGGTAGGGAAGACTGGAGTTATGGAGTGGCGTTTAGGGTAAGGGGTGGGGGGTCCAGGTGGAAGTGAGGAACCAGCACAACCCCAATGCCACGTCATTCCTTAATAAAAATCAAAGAGGCTAGCCTTCTTGATTGACATTTTTCTTTATTGTTGTAGAAAGGAACTTTCAGATATAGGCTATTATATATCCTAATCGCTGTACCCATGAGAGCATGGGGGGGATGCTAGCCATTTGTGACTGAGTCTTTCCTAGCAGGAGGCATGGGAGGGGCTGTCACTCAAAGGGGTTAAGGCAGAAGCGGTCAGGGAACAACAAGGCTGAAAGAAAAGGATCTATAGGGGAAACATGTGTGTAAAGGAAGTAAAAAGAAGGAAGCAAGGAAAGGGTAATGATGAGAGATGAAGGGAGGCACACAGAAATGATGCAAGAGCGGGAGTACATGAGAAGGGAACATTGAGGAAGCTGGAGGGTATTAAGTAAGCAGAAAGGTGTTAGGAATGCAAAGCAATCTAGGGAAGTATTAAAGATGTCTGGTCCAGTTGGGATGAATAGAAGATTTCTGGACCTGGTAGAAAAGGATGTGGAGGGTTAATGGTCGTTGCCTAATGCAGGCCTTACATGAGATCAAGCTGACCCTCCATGACCTTGCCTCACCTGGCCCACTAGCTCTGCTTGGGGATTTATAGCTGCTTAGTATCTTACAACCTCTGAGCATGTAGGTCTGGTCATCTATCTCATTATCACCCTCCTCAGAGTGGTTAAGCAGAAAGGGTGGGTGGGGGTATGGCTGGGGTCAGGGGAATTATCACGGCATTAATCTAGATACATGATGTAGGCAGAATCATTGTGTTTAGATATTCAGACAGGAATCCTAGGCTCATATAAAGCCATGTGACTAGGTTGCTGTAGAAATCACCTGCCTAAGGGACCTATGTCTGAAGATTACCCTAATTATCAAGGATTGTTTGTCAGCTTTTACCATTTGAACCATTAGTGTTACATGGCTTAAAATGAGAACCACTCGGGAGCTGCATACACTGGGGGAATCAGTCACTCTCTGCTCAACGTCAACAACATCTCATGAAATATCATCTCAGAGATGAATGGTGGGTGTCTTAACCATTGCATTCATCACAACTAGTTTTTTGTTACACCTCATCCCCCAATAGAAATCACTCTGACAGGATATCATATTGCAAGTCACAGGTTCTAATTCTGAAAATAGTGGGTTCTTTTCATGATGGATAATATTGATCAAAAGCCATTGATTGTGAGGCAATTCGATTACCGTATTCGACGTAATAAGCGCACACCCCCTAATAAGCGCACACCCCCCATTTTTGGCAGATCTTTATACTATAAATAACCAAAAATATCTAAATTTTTCACCCCAATTAAACTCTTAAGTACTAGAAGGTGTCCATAATCATTTTTAAGCGCACTGGGCGCTTATTACGTCGAATACGGTATCTCCATCTCCAATCTCTTCATGCCTGCCTTGTAAGATGATCAACCTTCTATCTATCTTACTTATTACCCATGAAAATGACACATTATTTGATAGTCCACAAGAAGTTTCACACACATAAAAACGTATTCTATTGTTACACCCCATCTGCCCATGTACACTAAACCATTTCCCCTGGTGTTGGCCTCTGCACATCCAGTTCTGATAACATAGCTGATATAAATTTGTCTACATACAACCTACATAATTATGTATATTGCATATAATGCAGTGTGTCCCTTATTCTGATATCTATGACTGTATAGTCAGCAGTAAGAGTTAATTATGTTCGGTGCTGGAATGATAAAATGTGTCTGAGCTTTAGATTCAAGCCTTCCTACTATACCTCATTACAATATGTATGACCCACAGTTATATATTATGTAGGTATAAAGCCCCTATGGGTAATCGTGTGGGGGAATTGAATGATGAGTAAGAGTCTTCTGTCAGGGATGAGAAAGGATTCAGTACTACATCTATTTATGGACAGCCAGTGCTAATAAGTAGTTACGTAAAGACCCTACTCTGTAGGCTACCTTTTGGAGGCTAATGCAAGGTTATGTTGAAGATCTTTGTAGAATTTGAGACTATGTTATTGTCTTCCCACTTCACTGACCTTTCTATTCCCCCAGACATGATCAGTAATATGACAGTGACCTATTTACCAGTCATCATTCGTTTCTTTCATTTGGTCTCACCATCATATTGATATATTTTATTGTGTCTTAGGACCTCAGGTTTGCTATGTGTATAATATGCACAACAACTTCTGTCCACAGAAAAAAAACTAGGGAGTAAGGAGAAAGAGGAGGAGAGAATAATAGACAGAAAGACAAAGGGGCAGAGAATTCAAGAGAGATATAACGTAAAGACATTTGCACTAAACCATTAGTCATATCAAAGAATTCATATGTATCTAGCTTCGCTTCAGAAAGTATCTTGAGACAGTCATAAAAGTTCTTTGATTAGGATAAATGCTAGAGCCTGATGCTTGGAGAACGACACCCTGTACTCTACACACCAAGCAAAGCACATCAACCAGCCCTAATATAATGTGTATAATAATATAATATATTATGGTGTGCTACCATGATAGCATTACTGTTTAGCTTTATGGAGGGACTTCATATAGAGGAGAGGGGAGTGGCGGCAAGGGCTGGTCAGTCCTTTATACGGTGACATCAATGCATCTTTGGTTCACCAGTTCCATACGTATCCCATCACTCCATCAGCTCCATTAGCTGACTGTGGTTCCCATCAAATAAAGCATATATTATGCGGAAATGTAGCATTCTTGTATTAAAAAAATTCTTACCAGGATAAAGACAAATAGAAAAATTTTCACGGTATTATAGCTGGACATGGTTTCCAGGAACAGTCATATTTGGGGCTGTAAGGTTCAACTTGTCAGGCCACCCAGCATATAAGTCTTGGTTATGAGGCCCAAGAGTCGTATACCATGGCGCATGGGGAGGTGAGAGAGGCATGGCATGGGAGGGGGGCTGCACTGTGATGGTAAGACATAGCTGGATTTGGATCTGGTAGCTATGGTGAGGATCCAGAGGGGTGAGATGTTAAGGGAAGGTGTTAAAGGGATGATAAAAGGGACAATTAGAAAATGTGGGAGACATGGGATAAAGTAAAAGGAGGAGGGGGGAAGAGCCAGCTGAGAGAATGAGAGCATGTCAATAATGAGAGAGGGAGAGGAGGAGCAGGGAAGATGGGAACCTAATTAATGGGGTGAATTATCAGTGAGATATGAAGCATGGACCAACATGAGGGGTGGGGCAGCAAACGTCAAGGGAGGAGAGACAGGCATAATGGTAGACTGAGTGGGGATTGTGACAGGCGGGTGTCCAGGGGTGAGAAACCAGCACTACCCATGAGGGACACCTTAATCCTTACACTGTAATGTAATTAGTGAGGCCAGAATCTGTGACTATAAGAGGGCTTAAGCTGTGCAGTGTGAGAGGGGTGAGGTAGAGATGGTTGTGAATGGAAGGGGTTAATGCAGAAGCATCCAGGGAACAGTAAGGGTGAAATAGAAGGGTGGAGTAAAATGTGTGTGTAGAATAAGAATAATAAACTGAAGGCAGCCAGGGAGGAAAGAGTGAGGATGCGTGACAAGCGGAGGAACATAATTATATGCTATTATGCTAGACACTGAGGAGTGGAATGTAAGGAGGGGATGGGAATGTAACACTAGGAATCTAGGGGGTATTGGGTAGACAGAAGGATGTTAGCACTACAAAGGCAATCTGGGGAAGTATTTATCAGGTGTTTAATACCAGTGTGAGGCACCTAACACGTCTAGTGCAGTTGGGATGAATAGTAGATTACTGGAAGGTAGGGGATACATTCAGAACTTGCAGAGGAGGGTGAGGGGGGTTGATGTTCATTACCTAATGTGAACCTTACATGAGACCAGGCTGACCCCTGCATGTCCTACCCTCACCTGCCCCACTAACTCTTCTTAGAGATTTATAGCTGCTTAGCATCTTACACTCTCTTAGCCTGTAGGCTATCCATCTCATTATCGCCCCCTCAGAGTGGCCGGTTGGGTGGAGAGTAGGACTGGAGCCATGGGAATTATCACTGCATTGATCTAGATGCATGACTTAGCCTAAATCCTTGCGTTCCCATATTGAGACCGGGATGATGTGATGATACCAGGTAATGTGACTAGGTTTCTGAGGTTATCACCTGCCTTCAGGAGTGAACTATTAAAGTCTGAGTATTACCGGATTACCCTAATTATAAAGGATTGTTTGTCAGCTCTCACATTCCCTATTTTAATACCATTATCCACCATTAATTATATTGCATTGGATTAGTAGCATAATAAGCCTTTTGTTAGCAAAAGCAATATCATGCGAATAGTTAAGCGTTATTTCTTTCGGTCCAACTATATGAATACAATAATTAACTTAAGCAAATATTACAAGGGAAATCAAAACCATTTTAGGCCTAATGGTTTTCTACAGGAGTAGAAACTAACATTTAGCACCATGGGCCACCCGGGCCCGCAGCCTCAGAAAGTAAAACTAAGGGCCCAGAAATTTTGATATTAAAAGTTGTGAGGAGGGGAACATGAAAAAATGTACTTTAAAAAGAATGGTATACCCTACACGTAAGCTACATAATTGATATGATAATGTATGAAAGAGAGTCCTGCATACTATTATACAGGAGACAGGGCAGTGCCACTACCACAGTCCAATGACCGACACGAGCTTTGCTGGTGCTCATCCCTTAGGGTAACATCTATTCACAATGGCCAGAAGATACCCACTCTAATGAGAGTTGACTGATGATTATGTGATAGAGATTTGATATCATTGGATGGTATAACTGATGATGCATTTTTCAAGCTGTGGTTTTGCTATCCTTATGTCATGTAATGGGTACAAATAGTGAACAATGTAAGCAATTGCCCCCACAGTTTTGAACCTAACTCTGTACCATGCCTTTTTTGCAATCAGATTTACGCTATGCTGTCTTGTTACATAAGGGACATTTACAAGCTATCTACATAGCCCTTATTAATTCATATTCTATGGTACACCCATGTATGACTTGTACTCCCATGACCCGACAATGTAAGATAAATTTGATATCAAGTATGCTGTTTTGTAGACATCTTTATCTTATTCATGTACAGATCCTTTCTGATGCTATAAAATAAGAGATAATAATTTTGATGCGTTATTAGTGTCATTTATAATGTTCCCCCATATTCATGATAGTATCCAGGTATTTTATGCTAAGTACATATAGACTCACAGAGGCGATCATATCCTATTTATATACCGCCACATTATACTGCCCATTAAGTCACAAAGCCCTGATTTAATTATTTGACGGAGTCCAGCCCTCAGTCAATCACATCATGGCCTCATATAGTATTATGCTCTACACCATGCTATTTATTTCAAAATAGTGGTAGGCGATCGGGTCAATTCCCATATTTGAAATAGGATTTTACAAAAGGAATAGAGTTTTCCTGGATATTCTCAGGATTACAAATTATGCATTTTTTATATCAAGAGGTGAACAGACATACGCGGTTATAATTATAAGTTAATTAGGATTTTAGAGCAATGAATCACAGAGGCAATTTACATTTAGGTATTTAAGAAGCTACCTGAAGCTACCAACTTTATTTCATTTCTTTGTTATCATGAGGTCGCATTTAAAAACAATGTAATGTTTATGATGGCAATTAAGAAGGTGCCTGAGCAATCACTTATAGTGAGGCCAACAACTGCAAATAATTATAAGTGCAACATGGTACTAAAGACTACCAATGTTAGCAGAATGATATTTTCTACAGAAATGTTTCAGCGTGGATCTTAGTCTGAGCAGAAACTCCATTCACGTTCTTATACTGAAAACTTCAAGTGAATATAATGTGCATTTCTCTTCATTATTCTTGCTCCCTGGTTGGCGGCGACTTGGATCAACATCTCCATTCAGTCTCAGCAATCTGAGCTCCCATTCAGAGGTCTCTTCAAGATGCTGTTCAGCAATGCTCCATGGTGAGACATGAGCCTTGGTATTGTGCACAGTAACAACAGCCGAGGGAGGTTCGTGATAAATTATAATGAGTAATTAAAGAACAGTGTTTCCATTAATGAATGAATCCAACACTGCAAATGGGCTGATGCTAGCACTGCTAGTAGCAGGTCTTAAACATCTAAAGCACACATGCCTTTCCTAGAAAGGTAGCATGGTACAGTTAGAGGTGTTGATACATTAATATAAATGTTATCCATAATAAAATGCTCTTTGTTGAAGCATAATTACAGGAAGGCGTTATTCTGCCTTAGAATGACCATTATCAGATAAGTGCAAAAATGAATCCTTTCTATATTCCTTATCAAACTTGGTTAGGTAAATGCCGTGCCTCAGGCACACTGTGATTCTATAGACATAGAAGATATGGACTATGCTAACACTAAGAACATTCGCAATACTCCTTATATGACCGTTACTACCCAACAGAGAAGCTGCCCCGTCATATAATCCAGCAGTGAATAAATGAACGTTTTTCAATGTTAACATTTGTATTTTGAATGTTTGTAAATTGAAATTGCAGTTTTAATCAGGGTAATAGAAGTAGCACGTGGGTGGATAGATCTCGACATGAATTGTGCAGCAAGTTAGAATAACTTTCTGGGAAGATTTATAACACGTAACATTTCTTTTCTTTTTATGTAGTATAATTTACTCCATCTCAAATCTAACATTACAATAATATTATGTAGAACAGTGGCTCAACACGTGAGAAGGTACCTTCGCGGGGGATTTTTAGTTCTGGTTTTGGCCACCAAGGGGCATTAGAATGGCAAAATAGTGAAAGATATGCCCAAAAATCCTTTAGGGTAATTTTTTATGGAGAATACAGTAGTCTTCTTAGAATTATTCCATCTTTAGTGCTAACATTCTATATTTGGAATGTAAATGGAACGTTTTCTATGGGAAATTGGCACATATTGCACTTCCTGGTTGCCATGGAAACCAGTCCATGGTTTCTAAATGGAACATTTTGGTCCTAATCTCTTGAGAATTCCATCAGTTACTCAAAACTGAAAGCAGATCTTGAAAATTCCTCCTAGAACCAAATCTACATTGGATATTCACATTTATTTAGTGTATTTTTTTAGGAAATCTGCCATTTTCATCATTTTTAGTGTTTATTATGGGATACAGTGCGTTTAGAGCTTATTTATCATTTTCAGTTATGAGTAACAATGCATGTTCAAGATCTGATTCCCACAAAACCACTAGGAATATCTTGCCTTATGATATCTCATTTTAAAGATCATGACCTAAACATTAATCATCAATTCCCCCGTGAGTACCCCTTTCCATGTGCCTGGTCACAGATAAAGAATGTTTTTATCTGACAACTTCAGTCCAAGATTGCCATAAACACGGGAAATAAATTGGGTTACTCGGTATTTCTGAATGAGATACGACCTAAAGTCCCGACCATGAAGAAACTATGTTTATAAAAGGAGTTGGTGTTGTTTTGCAACTAGTGTAGAATCAATAACTTCCTATGCATATTTGGACCTACTGGTCGTGTCGAAATGGCTTAGTTTGAAAGTTTGATCCTTCGTTTGTTATGATATTCCAGTTTTACCACTAATGCAAAATGAATATAGGACCCCAATAAAATAAATTGTACACCCAATAATCTACGTACAACGAGAAAATAATTGACATTTTTTTGCCCAGCCTAGTATCCTTAGTTTTTATTAATGTATTTATGTACTTTTTCCATAATATTATATTTCGTCCACTCTTTCACTGGGCTGCCAGGGTAAGATCTTACTGCCATTTGCAAAATACCTGGTCTGTAGGTCAAGTGGCAACAGAAAGATGGCAGAGTCTTATTGGATTAGCGAAGTCACTATCCAAAACAAACTAGCAGGTGACTTGGTGGATGGCTAAGCTTTACTAGGTCAGTAGGGTATCATGTTTACGTACAGATCTTCATGTGTAGATAGTAATCACCTCACCTGGAATAGAAAAGAAAAACAGTATCAATATCAACTAAATAAAGTACATGTATGTAGCATTAGAATTATTGGAATACAGGGCATCAATAAATGTGTACTATAACATAGGTTGGTTATGTTATTAACACAAGAGAATGGGCCACTCCCTAAATTACACCTGTAGAAGGCCATTAACCACACTCCCACACACCTCATCCCTCTCTGCCAGCCCTTACCCCCCCCCCCCCCCCCCCCACCGGAGCCCCATCCCATTCCCCCTCATTAAGTAGCTCTATTCTTGTTCAGGTCACATACTGGGGTGCCGATCAATGTGCTTGCATGCCCAATGAGCCTGGGCCAATCAGAAATGAGTTAACAGTCAGGATTTGGCACATAGTACCATGTCCATGGTCTTGAATACTAATCTGCTGTAGCCTGTAGGAGACCTAGACACGAGAATGTCAGAGGAGGGGGTGTCTGGATGTATGAGGGTTGGCGGTGGAGGTGAGAGGGGCTGAGGCAGTAACAACCAATTATACCCAGAATACATGGAGTCATTTTTATGCTTTCTCATGTTCTTACATCTTGAGACAGAAAGGGATAGGCACAGACACAGACATTGGGGAGAGAGGGAGACTTCCTTCTCCTGTATCTCCGTCCCTATATTGCTACAGCTGCTTTAATGGAGTAACAGCTCCTGGCCAACACCAATTAAAGGAATGCTACCAATCCAACCTGTAGTACAGACAGCTATAGCTGTCTATTTCTTTCTTTCTACTGACAAAAACAGAAATAGATTTAAAAGGGAAAGCTGACTCCCTAATTAGTATGTGGCCATGCGGTAGACAGCCTGAGTGGACACACAGAGTCCAGTTCTCAGAATGTCAAATGACATTTTAATGTGAGAAACAGTAGGTCTGTATCAAATACCAAGAGTGGATGTTTACAGACTGTAAAATCTGCTTGTGTAAGGTGATTTACTCCAGACATCTCTAAAATGAATTGCTCTAATTATAATCAAGAATTTAAATGTTGGGTTCCTATGTTTAGATGACTATAGAACAAGTCTTCTTGTTATCAGTGCTTTCGGAGCCTGAATTTATTTGAGACTTTTCCTTTTAGTGATTTATTTGTGTTTATTTCCATTTTATACCCTGCACTGACACAGGACCTGTGCTTATTTGAGCGAATATGATAAGACAGGTGAGCACGGACGGTATGCAATATTTAGAGGTGAATGAACGAGAGGTAGTGTCCTACGAAAATCTCTTTCAGTAGATAATTTTGATAAATAATTCAGTTTGGTCTAGTTTCCATGATGGGAGTGCCGTGAATAGGTGGCTAGTGGGCTAGCTGTGCAGTTTGCACTATTTACCTACTAGGCCTCTGGGGAGATTCTAATTAAACCATGCTTTATTTATTTAGTCAAGAGATTAATTATGTCATGGAACAACCTAGTATCATCTAGCTTTCTGCCGATCAATTGTACAATAATTCATGTTGAGGCTATCGACCTAGTGGGTTCTAGTGTACAGGGTTTTACATTAATTTTACAAGGTAGACTGTTTTTCATTTTTCATTTTATATCTGTGAGAAATATGGAAAATGCAATTGGCTATAGTTATAACACTGAAGTCATACACAAGATCATTACTAATTAAATGATGAACTAATTATTTCCCCTCATTCCCCTTTCCTTTCCCCAATATCTTCTTTTATCCCCTTCGTTCCTTCACCCGTTCTTACTTTCTCATCAAGCTGTTTGCTCTTGCCTGCCTTCTTGAAATGTTCCCAGCGTGTAATCCAGCATTTTCATAGCGCTAATCCTCCACTAATCAAGTGTCAATGTCCTGTATTGTAAACACCATGTCCACTGGTTGAATCGCAGGCTTAAGGCAAGACAAGTAGGCCTATTCAAAGCAGAGCCTCTCCAGATAATCCCTATGGTAATCAACACATATTGATCCCCACTGTGCCTTCTTTGCATTGCTAATGATTCAAAACACTATCAGCCTCACCAAACCAACCACTTCCTACCCTACAACTGCATCCATACAGTATCGTCGCGACATAGCGATGGAGCGCGCTTCAATTCACCGGGGTATTTGAAGAGAAGCGCTTATTATAAATGATGTTATTTTAGTGCTTAAGGTACCTTTCAAGACCCCTGTAACCTTGGCGCTTTCAATATGATATTTACTATCATCCCACATTATTCCCATATCTCATTCTGTGCCTGACAATCCTATTACTCTCCTCACATTTCCAAGCCATCCACAGTCATTTTTCCTCATTTCAATTTTTCTCCTCTGTCTACCATTCATTTTCTTTCATTCCTCTTTCGTCTCGACCCATAGTTCGTGCTTTGTTTCTTCTTTGAATTTTTCTCTTATTCTCAGCTGACCTCCTCTCTTTTCGTTCCTCTCACCAGACCCTATTTTGTTCCTCTTTGTCTCTACATCAGGATATCTATCACCTTATACCAATGTGAGAGGAGCAGATCTACATTTCAGATAATTTATTCACTACTTATGAATATCGGCAATTTATGTTAACCCTTTCATGCTTTCATTTCATACAATGTTTTACATCATCATTCGAAGATTGCTGAACATCTTGTTCTGACATATTATATGCTTTGTGTAATATGTTTTGAAAGCTGTTGGAATGGCACTTCCATTGCTATTATAGAGAACATTCTAAGTTGGGTTACCATGACAACTAGAAACATTCTTTTCACTAATATCCAACAATATTGCCAATCCTCCCAGGAGGTCGGGTTTTAAGTAACAGTTAATCCTGGCAGGTTCTGCCTAACCCGAAATCTCTAGGTGGCTAGAGACTTTCTATTTCATAGAGTCCCCACTACTCAGTCATTGCTGTAGCGATTTCTATAATCAGTGGTATGTAAATGGAGTCATATAACTTTTCCTTAAGGAAGACAGACTACTGATAACTATGCATTGGTCTGGTTTGATTAAAGGGCATTAGAAGATAAATCATCTATGGGAAGACTTTATTACACCCAGCTGCACACACAATGTCTACATACACCTCCACCTTTACATTTATACAGCCGCTTGCCATAGTGTCCTCTTCTGTAACCTAGATCTACATTATATGGAGAGTAGTTCATCACACCCACGCCTTGTCCCATCTCCTGCCTTATGCTCTGTCGGCTGACACCCTCTCCCCTCCATCACTATGCTAGATTGACATTTACTGCTTCAATTCAGAATGTCCCAATGTCTAGGGCATCTAATATCTCCCACACCTATCTTTACTCTAGAGTTCCTTTTCTCTCATACACGTGGACCAAGGCTAACCAGTTTGACCCCCCTGCCTTTCCACCTTCTCACCCACTCATCAGGCTTATAAATGTCAGTATCCCATATGCTGCTGAACCTAATCAGCAGTATCCCATATGCTGTTGAACCTAAATAACCTTCAATAATAAGGGAAGTGATGAATAGCTTGAATACACAAAAATTGGAATTAGTTCAAAGATGGTAGTTGTAGGACAGAAGGTCTGATATGTCAGCATCTTCACTGTGTAGGCTAGGAATCCGAGATGGCACTGGTGCAGCTTAGGCCGTACATAACAGCAGCGGGGGATTGTACCATGGCTTATGAGTTTGTGTATTAGGTGCGCAGTACCACCATTATTCTGTGCAGGTGCAGGGTTATAGTATCTGGGCACTCGGGGGAGGCTGTGATTTGTAACAAGAACAGTGTCTGGAATCCACAAAGGGTGGATAATACCATCACTGGTATTCCCCAGGGAGCAGGTTCCACTAGATTAATAGTGGTGAGTGTAATAGTGGGTGTCATGGAAATTCTCTCGTGGTATAAGGTGTAACTTTGTCTAAATGGGTGTAAAGTGGCAACACTTTTGTACATGAATCTCATGGTTTTTAATCATGATATGTGCATATTCATATTTTCCAGTATATACCTCTTTTACCGAAGAGTTTTTTTTTATTACATATTTATCCTGGCATAACCTGCATAGGAAGACATCCGCATTCATGGTTTAGAAGTATGGACCATAACTGCTCAGTTATTTGATGTTGACTTGTTGATATACTCCTACAAATTAATGTAAAATATAGGTTTACTCTCGGCCTTGCAGTTTTTACCAGTAGAGTAAAATTATGAGAGCAGCCTCCCTTATTACACTATAGATCTCACTGCCTCAGTGGTCCACTCCTGGGAGATTTACAGGACAAAAGCACTATCAAGAAATCTTTTCACAGTCCAGTCTGTGTGAGCTGAATACATAAGCAGCTCACAGCCAATACCTGCAGTATACAAGATTTCAAGCCCAAGGAGGTCAGATTTCAGTGAGCCTGAACTTTATACACAGACATGAGCTGGTGATGCTACTGGGAAAACAACAAAGGAAAACAATTATGTAGGACAAGAGTAAATAGATTTAACCAAAAAGGTGATGTGCATTTTATTGTTACATTGTCGCACCAAAGATACGGAATACGCTAAGGGACTAAAGGGTCACCCAATTCCTGAGTTGATGCTGGTGTCAATGATTGGAAATGTAACTCCTCAGCCGACTAAATAGATATTTCCAGTGAATCCTACTTAGGCCCTAGTGTTTCTAAGAATCAAACTAAGCCTTTCCACAAACATGTTATTCAAACCGAACAAGTTAACAATTACAACGCTGTTATAATGTTATAGGTCAGGTGAACTTGACATTGCTCTTATTTTCTGACACATTATAGTATCTTATATCACCTGTGAAACTGGTTGAACACATTGTCTTTTTAAGAGATGTCTTTTGCCATTATCACAAGCAGTTATCAGAATATTATTCTTATTTATTCATTACCTATTTCTCCTTCTTATTTCCTTATATTCGTCACCTCAGTATACAAAGGTTGTAAGTGGAAAAAACACTTTTTTTTTTATTCTTTCAAATTTTTCTTTATCCAATGATTTTTCAACAATTTTTGGAATTTTTCGAATTTGACCCTTTTTCTCAAAGTTATAGCTCAGTATACAAAGGTCGTAACTGATTGAATACATTTTTTCTCAGTATACAAAGGTCGTAAGTGATATGAAAATATCATTTCAAATGTATCTTTTAATGAAACGATATGTTTTGTTCTTTTTTATCGAATTATTTTCAGTAATGGTGAATTGCAGAAGGCCATGCACATATCTTTACAAAGATATAATTATTTTTCACTTACGACCTTTGTATACTGAGGTGACGAATATATGTTCTCCCTGTCTTATATAATTATGTAGAGTTCGTCTTTATGTAATTCGATTAAATAAGGACTCGAACCGCAGTTTTCATGTAGAGATGCAAGAACACAGGGTTTATTAGTCGTTCACCTGTACAACAATGCTAATCCTTGAAGTATATGAGGTTCGATCAATGAATGTTTGGCTTTTAGATAACTTTCTATATATTACACAGTCAGAGACCTGAGAAGGTCTGCCAGAGCAAGGGGGTGAGGACAGCTTATATACTGTCCGCCTCCGATAGGGGTGCCCCCTGGCTCCGGCCGCCCGAACTACCTTGTAGGCGTTCGATTACAATACTAATATTAGTGTCCCTACACCACCCCCCCCAGACATTACATACGCTTACGCTTTTAAATATATGTACAATATAATATAAACTCATACAACTGAGTTTATTTTAGTAAAGCGTTATGTTACGTCGTGAACACAGTAGGGTATATAAAAATATACAAAACTAATATTATTTACATAGGTGGTAATATATCCGAACGGCTCGACACATTTCGAATGATTAAGGACACTTGTATAGTACACATACAAACATATATAGATTAGCGACTAGAACAATTTGACATCTCTCATGACAAAAAAACATAGGAACAAAAAAACTGAAGATCCGGGCAGCCATCCTAACCTTTTTCAACATTGGTTAGGCACGAAGTACCATCCTTTCGGAAGGACTCGGGTGTGTGGTGCTCTCCTCTTCAACAGCCGTCCTGTTCTAACTGAACAGACACGTTCTTCCGAACGGGTGAATGGTGCTCTCCTCTTCAGATGTCTGGTCACCGTATTCATCTTGCGTACTTCGGTTACTGCTGTTTGATGGTTCAGTAGACGTTCATACTACACTAACTCGTTCTCTTTCGAATATCAAATCACTCCTATTTTCTCACTCTTGAATCGTGGGCTCACCCTTCCTCACTCTGGTTCTTTAGCAGTTCCAGAGCGGATTCGCGGGTGCCATCCCACTCGTCCAAGAACACTCCAAATACCTGCTGGAACTTGACGTTCATAGCCTCGTTCCAGTCATTTGACTCCTGCAGGCGTTTCTGAGCCAAAGCAGTCCGTGATGCGGCTAGCTTGGCTTCGTTCCGAATTTTATTCGTTTCGGCGGCCAGAAGCGCCTCATTATCTTTTTCCAGGTTCGTTCTGGTTCTGGCCTCCTGTTCAACCAGAGAGCGGGCAAACAAGTTCGCCACCCCCTGGTTGTATCGGACAGCCAATTCCCTCTGAGTTTCCTGGAAGTCGTCCACTGCCTGCTGGGCTTGGGCGCACACCACTTTGTCACTCGGATCAAAATACAGATCCACCGGTCTCGTGCTCAGTCGGGGCCTATTGTCCGGAATCTGAGTCAGTACAGGTTCGACACGTGCCGGAACCTTCTGTGCGCTCAATTCTGGGAAATCACCCGTCTCCGGCTCACGGGCCGGTTCTTTCCGGTCGAACCAAGCAGGTGGATTATCACTCTGCGAAGCTGACGCTGATGCCGAACCTGCTGACGAGGACGGACGTGACTCCGACCCCCCACTCATTGGTGACTGATAGTCAGTCGAATCTCTCCGTTTCTGCTGCTTTGATCTGGAGTCACGAGCCACAGCCAGGGGCTTCTTAAACTCCGATCTTTCGGGAGAATCGGACCGAGATTTCTTTCCTTTGACACTTGCTGGGCTGCGGCTAGCTCGCCTCTTCTCGTCAATCTTTGCCTTGGGTGGATCACCCCTCCATTCACACACTCTAGAGAATAGTTCATTCGTCATTTGAAATTTCCCCCGAGCTCTCACTAGGGCAATTCTCGCACATATCTTGCCCTTCTTGGACTCATGCACATTACAGAATGAATCCGTCTTCACGCCGATGTGCTTGAAGTCCGAAGGGATCATTCTGTTGTATTCTGTCATCACTTTGTCGTGCAGGCTCATTACCTTCTCGCGCGCTGCACTCAGTCCGGGGCTGTGGCAAAACTTCAGATGGCGAAGCATGACACCCCTTCGGGGAGTAACGCAACCATTGCAGGTTGCACTATCCCTCTGTCCTTTCTGATTGGCACATTCGTAGACCACCGTGTGGTGGAAGTGCCGTTCGCATAGATGCCTCAGGAACCGCATTGCTGTCGGATATGTCCTGTCCTTTCCTTTCTCCTCTATGCAAATGGCGAACGGGCAATATCGCTCACCGTCTTTCTGATACCAACATAAGTAGGCCCAGCGCAACTTCGACTTCTGGTCTCTTATGTAGTAACTATCGGGGTATTTCGTTAGTTGTTTAAACCACTCCGTATAGAAATCTGATGGCAAGGGATCGTCCTCGGTTTCCCGAATCCAATCTTCGTCATCGCTTTCGTCATTCATATTTCGGGGTTCGGGGCAACCGTACGCTTTCTTGCCCTTCGCACATTCCTCGAACGAACCCGGAATGAAGTGTGCGAACTTCGCCTCACTATTCTTCCAGATTCGTTGATTTCTTTCCCGTTCTTCCTCATCTTTCGATCCCTCTTCACCCTCTCCCTCTTCTTCCTCCTCTGGTTCCTCCTCATTTGGAACCTCCATCTTGTCCTCCGGATCCTGTGTGGTTGGATCCGGATCGGTTTCCGGAGGTTCGTCACCCGAAACTGGTCCAGACTCGTCGTCCGGACTATCTACGGGTTCAGTCACTTTGATTGCCTTCTTAGTGGCTCCTTTGATAATACCACTGACCTTGGCGGCGGCAGCAGCCTGAACGGCAGCCATCCGTCCCTCCAGTGGATTATCACTCGAAGGATCTTTCCTGCCCACTACCTCTGTGACTTTAGCAATCACTTTCGGAGGCACAGTCATTTTTGTGTCTTTCTTAGATTCCTTCAACTTCTTTTTTTCTTTCGCTGACAGAACCGGTGTGAAGGCACCCTGGTCACTGTCAGATTCGGTGTCGGTCAGAGACTTTTTCTTCGTCTTTCCCTTCACGCCTTTACCTTTCGTTTTCTTTGGGGTCTCCTCTCCTTCGGTTTCGCTCCCTGTTGACACACCACCTTTTTGTTTGGCGGCCTTCAGGATTGCTTTGCCCTTTCGGATGGAAGCCAGTCGTTCTTTATGCTCAGCAGAGGTCAGTTCTTCCTCTGCCCCGGGAACATATGCCCTAGTGGCGTAGGTCCCCTCTCGAATCATCGTGCTGATGATTCCGTTCAATTTCTCCTCCGGCTCCGAACACTCCTCCAGTCGACGAAGTAATTCGTCTCCATTCAGAGTGTAGAGCCTCGGGACGTCCGGATGCTCCGCTCGTTCTACCCAGTCTTCTGCAGTCCTGGGTTCTTTCTCCATGTCGGGTTCCCGGTACAGTACCTCTCCTGCAATATCCATTCCGGTCACCCCCATTCCAGTATGGTCAGTCAATACATGGGGTAGGTTCGGAAGGCGATTCTGTCGATATGCGATTTCGCAATCGAACATCGCCCTTCGGAACGGCTGACTCACTTGCAGTCCAGCCTCAGTTCGGTTGTAAAACAGGAGCCATTCGGATGGCAGTGCTTGGTACTCTGTCGGGGATAGGAAGTGTCGAACGCAGTCCCTAGTGGTTGCGTCCCAACACTTTCGGTCTCCTTCTAAGATCCGGTCGTGAATATGGACTTCCCGACCGTCATACCTTGATTTAAAGCCATCCAGATTCGGTTCGAGCAGCGGCTCGTCCGATCGTTCCAGGATTTCTTCAATCTCCATTCCTTCCATTCCCATGCTACTCTCCTCTGCTCCGGATTCATTCAATGCACTTTCTTCGTTCTTGGTAACTGGCGACATCGCCTCGGTCTCCATAAATGCTTCGGACACCTCGTCGAGGGCCGATCGTTCGGAATGAGAGCCAGACGCCGAAGCCATCGTGACACTCAAAAAGTTCTTTCACTCGATAATAAATGAATGACAGGTACCAGGACCCTTTCTGCGGGATCCTGGCGACTTCACCCACCTGCTATACACCGAGTTCACTTTCAAACAGTCTTTATCTCCTCGCTTTTGTGCTCTGATACGCTTCCCCTTGCTCTGTCCGGCGAACCGTAAACAAATATGGCGGATTGCTGACCCGCGTCGACCTTTGCGCACGCGCGTCGGTCTCGCGAGATACCGCGCATTCGGCGAGACTTCAGTTTTCCCGCGCTTGCAAAATATAAACAATCATTCATCCTTCCCGCGCGTCACGCATTACGATCAGGTAATTATAGCACTGATACCCTCACCGCCCTGTCGAATTCATCTCGAGTCCTTATGGATCTAAATACGGATAGCAACTACTAATCCGCCGGATTATCCGTCCATTACCCACTGGCACATTCACAGGTAAGTTTGTTGGATTTCTGACTTTTATCGTGATCATTCCTACATATAAGACGAATTACCCGGTTACCCCGGTAATTATGACAATATTTAACTGATTACATCGTTGTGTTTCAGGTTAGGTAACAGCACCCCTCACCCTCAATCTAGGGCTGCGACGAACCCCTACTGGATTCTCCTTACACCTGACATTCGGAGAGGTTTTCGCCCGTTCCCTCGTAGCCACAGAGGGGACAGTCCTTCTCTTCCTGTCTGCACCTGCCGAGACATTCTTTGTTTTCTCCGATCGCTTTGGAGATGATTTAATTTGCACCAATTCCTTCCTCACCTTCCTGGGTCTACCCGGACCCCTCTTCTCGATTACTTTATCTAACTCTCTTTTCATCTCCTCCTTCTCCTCTTGTCCCATCTTGAACATTTCCGTGGAGTACTCTCTCCCCTTCCATGGTTTCAACCGGGCCACATTCGATTTCTGATTCCTCCCGAAGGTATCTCTCATCAGGACCGTATCATCACTTACTCTCTGGGTAATCCTCCACGGACCATCCCAATTATCTCTCAGCTTGATGCCAACCAGAGGTTCGTGGTATCTCGCTACTAAGTCCCCTACCGCAAACCGCCGAACCTTTAGATTAGTATCATAGCCCACTTTCTGCCATTTAGCTGTCTTTCCTAATTCCTTCCTTACTAATTCGTATGCCTTCCGGAATTGTTCCTTCAACGCCTCCACAAACATGATCTGACACGGGACATCTGGATTCATACCAACTACTCCGAACACTAGGTCCGCTGGCATAATCAGATCCTCCCCGAATACTAACAGATTCGGAGAGCAGTTCGTACTCGCATGTACCGTGCTATTATAAGCATGGCAAACGAAGTCGCACTGTTCATCCCAATCATCCATCTCTTGATTTACTAAACTCTTCAGGACCTGTATTAGGGTACGATTGAATCTTTCCACCTGACCATCACTCTGTGGTCGATACGGATTGGTTCGGGTCTTGCAAATGGCCAATTGATGACACATTTCCTGCCATAGATTCGATTCGAACTCTCTCCCTTGGTCGCTATGCAACATCAGAGGCACTCCCAAGTACAGTATCCATCCCTTCACTAACATTCTAGCACAAGTTGCTGCTTTGTGATCCTTCATTGGGAATACCTTCGTATACTTCGTGTAGTAATCCGTTACTACCATCATACATGTATTTCCTTCCGGAGTTGTCACAAATCCTGTGATTATATCCACTGCCACTCTTGCGAACCTGACTCCAAACAGTTCCTGGGTTAAGGGCATTTTACCCAACCCAGGCCCGGGCTTGCTCGTACAACATTTCGGACAAGTGTCTATCCATCTCAACAGATCCGTACTCATACCTGGCCAGTAATACATTCTAGCCAGCCTTTCCAGAGACCGTTTTCTCCCAAAATGGCCACTGGTCCGATGCCCATGGCAAAAGAACATTATATCCCTTCGCATGGCAGTAGGAATAAAGATCTGTCTCGACTTATTTCCCAACGCATTCGTCTTCCACCTATAGATCAGTCCATTCACCACCTCTAACTCTGTCCATTGAGCTATTAGTCGCCTCATCTCCCTGTTCTCCAACGATATTGCTGGCCGAGTCGGGACCCTTCCTTCTACAAGGAACATCTTCAGACGGATACTATTCGCATCTCTCTCCTGGAAGCTCTTAATGGAGTTCTCGTCCCATTCTAGTATCATGGGTTCGAGATCTCTAAAAGGCTTCCGGACTCCTGCCAACACGGCATTATGCTTTCCACAATCATCACATCCGTCATTCTGACACTTCCTCACCGGGATTCGCGACAACGCATCAGCGTTTACATGCTTAGCCCCCTTTCTATGCTGAATTTGGCTATGGTCCAATCCGAACTCAGATAGGTGTGCCAACCACCGTCCTATCATACCTTCCGCGTCCTTAAAGTTTAATAACCACCGGAGGGAGGAATGATCCGTACGTAAAGTAAAATCAGATCCCCACAAAAAGTGCTTATATTTCTTTGTATATACTACCACTGCCAATAATTCCCTCTTTGTCGTACAATAATTTCTTTGTGCCTTACTCATTGTATTGCTTGCAAATGCGATTGGAACCTCTTTCCCATCTTGGACTTGAGACAAAGCTGCCCCTATACTTTCATTGCTCGCATCAGTGTCTAATATGAAATGACCGTCCGCAGTGGGGTATTTCAAAACTGGTGTTTCCACGAACAACCGTTTAATCAGTTCGAATGATTCCCCTTGCTCTTTCCCCCATGGGAACTTCTCCTTACGTCTCCCCGGGGTCCAGTGCGACAGACATTGTATTGGATAACTTATCCGGGAGTATCCTGGTAAGAAATCTCTATAATAAGAACAAAATCCTAGGAAGGATCTTACTTCTTTCGGTCCTTTAGGAATGCTCCAGTCTGTTACAGTCTTAACTTTCTCCGGATCAGCCTTCACCCCATCTGTTGAGATGATCCGTCCTAGATAGTTAATACTCTTCTGAAACATATTACACTTTTTAGCTTTCAGCTTTAACCCATTCGAGATTATTCGCTGCAACACCAACTTCAGGTTCTCCAGGCATTCCTCGAATGTCTTTCCGAATATGATCACATCGTCCAGATATACTAGACATTTCTTCCACAATAAGTCACTCAGTAAAGTCTCCATCATTGCTTCAAACGTGGCCGGAGCATTACAGAGTCCGAATGGCATCACGTTATACTGGAACAACCCTACATGGCTCGAAAACGCAGTTTTCTCCTTGTCTTCTTCTTTCATTCCTACCTGCCAATAGCCAGACTGCAAATCAATCGTACAAAACCATTTATTTCCTCCGAGGGAATCAATGGTCTCATCTATCCGGGGGAGCGGATACAAATTCTTTTTAGTCAAGCCATTCAGTTTTCGGTAGTCTATACAGAATCGGATACTCCCATCCTTCTTTGTTACCATACATACTGGACTACTCCAAGGGCTGGTGCTCGGAGTTATCACTCTTTCCGCCAACATCTTCGTAATCTCCTCTTCCGCCACCACTTTCTTTGCTAGCGGAAGACGTCTATATGGTATCTTTACTGGATTCGCCCCTTCTGTGTTAATTGAGTGCAGGACTCGATCCGTTCGTCCCAACGGCTCTCCGGGCCGCGCAAAGGCTAAACTACACTCAGTTAACATCTCCCTCAGGGCTTTCCTCTGTTCCTCCGTCTCTACTCCGGATCCCTCTATTAACTTTTCCAATCCTTCTTCCATTACTTCATTGTTCGGGACTAGTCCACTTCCATTCTCAAAGCTACTGGTGACCGCTTCCGCGGATATCACTTCTCCCACTACAGTGCCTTTCTCTAGGTAGATGGTTTTCGAACCCGGGTTCGTTATAGGGGCCACCCCCCATGCTATGTTGCCTATCAGGGTGTCGGCTGATTCCAAACCCCTCTTTCCCAACACTGTCACATTAGGTTCGAAAACCCCCGGAACGCCCCTCTTCATCCTACTGGAGGCTATTAACACATCACATGCCATTCCGGGAGGTATTTTTACCGTCTGTACCACACTCGCTACTCCACTAACTTCTCGTGCCAGGCATTGTATCCTGTCTTTGTAGGGACGATTTACTTTCAACATTCCAGTGATGGGGTCCAAGTTTACCCCATATAAGGAAGCGAAATCCATCCCAATGATACCATCATCCTCTATCCCAGCGACAGTAGGGGAAATGATATATTCCCTACCACCCACCAAGATGATCATACAAGTTCTACCAAACGTTCGTATCTTGCTCCCATCAGCCGCACATGCATTTACCCTCGTTGTGAGGTCATCATCCATGTTCGACACCAGATCGTAGAATCTTTTCGACATAGCGGAGTGGCTAGCTCCGGTATCCAACAAAAATTCTCCCATTCTGCCGTTTACAGATACGGACACATACCATCTCTTTCCTCCCATCATAGAGGGATTACTTGCGAACCTCTTGATGTCGTCTGCCATGTCAAAATTGAATCCGAATCCTTTCAAATACTCCAGACACGGATGACCTTGGGGAAGGCGGATCCCCCCGATCCTGGATAGTTCCTCTACCCAACCTTCCTCTCTATTGGTGATCGGTTTCCCTTCTTTGCTCTCCCTGGCAACTGTCTCACCAATACCCCCAGCCCCACATGTTTTCGGCTCATCAGCATTTCCCATGCTGCTGGGCGGATACATTACAGACTCCTCAATCGCGTTCGTATGGATTGTATCCTGGCATACTTTATTCGGGGTCGTCAGCTTGCCTTCACGGACAACCCCCTCTAATTTCCCGTCTCCTCTCTCTTTCTTTCCCTCCAAACTGGTTTCTCGGCCGTACATTCGGCTGCGAAATGTCCGGTCTCCTGGCACCTGAAACACTTCACCGTTGCTCGATCTAGCTTCGGTCGTTTCTGATAGTCCAACAATCCTTTCATTTCCTCCATCATGGCCATTAACCGTTTCTCATTCTCTGATGACGCTCCTAACTGGGGGGTAGGGATGGGTTTAGAGCTTGCCTCTACTGGCTTCTCTTTCTCGGGTGGTTTACTACCATTTTTCTTCCACCGATTCTTTCGATCCCACTTATCTCCCCCTATTGCTGCAATTCTTTCCTCATCCGAACCAGCGTCCGAATCGCTTTCCTCTGGAGCAGCCGTATGTGCAGACGCCACTCTTTGGTTGGGTACGAACCCAGAAAGTAGTCGTTTCTTCTTTTCATGCTGATCGATAGCCAAAAAGAAGTCTACCATTGAGGATCCTCGCCCCCATTCCTTCTGGACGAGTTCAGCATGGGACGGATCCCTCAGTCCTTTTATGAAGTGTGTGAATAGTTCATCTAAGAAATATTCATCATCCCGTCTCCAATAAGGTCGAGCCTTTTGCAATAATCTTTGAAGCTCTAGTCCGAATACTTTCGGAGACTCTTTTGGTTTCTGTGTTCGTACCTGGAACTCCGACCAAGGATCATTCGCGGACAGCACCCCAAAAATGTGTGTGGCGGCTGCCACCAATTGGTCATAGTTTCCATCTTCCCCATACGTCTCTCGCCAATCATCTACAGCTATTCGTCCCGGACCCTCACTCAACCATTTAATGAGAGGACCCAAGGAAGCCTCCTTGTCCCACCCATGATAACGGTTATCGTCGCAAAAGTCTTGGTAGCTTTCCTTCCAATTCTCTCCATTGAACCGTCGGGGAGTTCGAACAGGCTTCCTGGCACTGTTCTGACTCCATACCAGTCTATCAGACTGCCTCCGGCTCCATTCCATTATTTCTGACTCATCTTCCCGGGTCCGACTGCAACAGTCTATCCCCATTCCTTGTATACAAGGATCGGATTCCACTATGGCAGCAACCCTCGGGCCCATAGATGATCGTTTTGTCAACCTCCTCGGGGCAGGGACCGGTCTTGGTGCCCCTCCTCTTGGATTTGGCTGAGTTCGTTCAGGACTGGGGGGGTAACCTCCGTACGAACCGGGGTTCGGCACAGTTCCGGCTCCTCCTCCCGGATTCGTTCCGGGGTTCGGAGCACCACCTGTCCCCCTGCTCGGAATCGATCCTCCCCCTTCGTTATAGGACTGATGTCCTTCGTTCAATCCGGCTCCGGGTAATGGTGCCCGATACTGGTAGGTTATATTATATATCGGTGGTGGTGGTACCGTATAATTATGTCCTGCCAGCGTGTCATCCGCAAAGGGATGCAGAGAGCCGTAACTATGGTTCATTCTTTTGGGTGGGGCCTCGCTCGTGATATCATGGGTGCTAGAGATTTCTTTCTCCTCGGTTCCCCCATACGTGACTTTACGATAAGTCTCATTCGGAACAGTCCCTCCCTGGGTTCGTTCATACTTCCCCTCCGAAACAACCCCCCGTGTTTCGATGGGCTCTACTGTACTCAATATCGGACTAGGTGTGGATGCAACGTGTTTAGGTAGCTTGGCTCCCTCATTCATTGTTTCCCGCCTCCTAGTCTCTTCTTCTTTGCGGATCTCCTCTATCTGACTCTGATAAGCCAGGTAGGTATCATTGATTTCATCTTTCTTTTTCTGAATATTTTCGAGGTCAGTCTTCATGTCGATTCGAGCTTGCTTCAATGCCTCTCGTTCTTGCTCGAACTGTTCCCGCAGGGCCTCGCCGGCTTTCTCTTCCTTCGAATAATCAGCCTTGATTTTCTTGACCCTTTTGGATTGTCGTTCGATCTCGCTTTCATAGGTATCCCGAAGATCACGACTTCGGCGAGCCTCTTCCTTCTCTTTCTGGAGTTGTGCTTGCTCCTCGGTCAGACTGTGTTGAGCAATCTTAACCTTCTGTTGGACCTTGGCCAACTGAGAAGTTTCGAGAGCCAACTGTTCACTTATATATTTCCTATCCGCTTGGATTCTGGATTTTACTTCACTCAATTCCGCTGCTTCCTTCTGGTTCTGTGCGATTACCCTTGCCTTTTCGTTGGCTAATCGGATCAAATCTTCATTCATGGCTGTATGCCGATCCCTCATTGACTCCTCTTCTGCTTTCAATTTCTCGCAGTAGGCGTCATAATCAGGGACCTGTCGACCTCTTCTAGACAAATCTCGTTCCATATGTCCGAGGTTCGGTTCGGAGGGAAGCATGTCCGCCCATGGGTTCCCTCTGAACGGATTGGTGTTCGGCACTGTTCTGGTAGGAGGAAATTCTCCCGGAGTTCGAAAAATCAGACTCCTCTTTCGAGATTTTTTATTCTCTGGGGTATGCATTCGAGAGGCAATATCCCAGATTTCATTTATTTGGGCGACTGTGTAGTCCAGTTCCCCATCTTCCAGCTCGGCTCCCGATCCTTCATCCCCCCCGTTCCTTGACTGAGCCTCTGCCAGGGTCAGTCCGCTATCTTCTACATAAAAATCCTGGTCACGGCACCAGTGTAGAGTTCGTCTTTATGTAATTCGATTAAATAAGGACTCGAACCGCAGTTTTCATGTAGAGATGCAAGAACACAGGGTTTATTAGTCGTTCACCTGTACAACAATGCTAATCCTTGAAGTATATGAGGTTCGATCAATGTATGTTTGGCTTTCAAATAACTTTCTATATATTACACAGTCAGAGACCTGAGAAGGTCTGCCAGAGCAAGGGGGTGAGGACAGCTTATATACTGTCCGCCTCCGATAGGGGTGCCCCCTGGCTCCGGCCGCCCGAACTACCTTGTAGGCGTTCGATTACAATACTAATATTAGTGTCCCTACAATTATTACATCCTATCTCTTATTCAGGTGAACCATTATTTCCTATCTTCCCTTTTTCCGAGTATATATATTTCTAGTGTACATCAGACTGCATGTTCATGTGAAAGTAGAAGAAAGTAGCCCATACAATGGTCAAACATAGATCTCATGGGCACGCTGAACACTACCTAAATAGGACTTGTGCCCTTTTTGTGCCAGTGGGTGGGTTATCTGTCCCACTGTCCTCCTAGAGCACCCATTCCACATGCACCTGCATCTGCGCCATGGGGTAGAAGCTATTCGTCTTAGCCACACCATTATGCCATTATTCCGCCCCAAGTGAGCAGCCATTTTGCTCCTCGGCCACAAAAAAAGGCCAGTCGGTGATATCAGGTGTAGGTGTTGATGCAGTCCCACAGACAAGATACTTACAGTGATATCATGCAGATTGAGGCAACTTTGATAGAAAAAAATAATTCAAATAACATGATTTCAAAATGTGAGGCTGTTAAGGTGGGCTTCCCCGCACAGGGATAATTTTGACGTCGTACTCTTTTCTTTATGTTATAACTCTGGTTGATTTACAATCACGTATGCATGACGACACCATACAATGGATTTTGACCTTTTTTCCTGCCTTATTAATCATTCATTGATTGTTAGTTAGTTTATTCCGGAGGGCAAGTTGCATTTTGCATTCCAGACTGCCATTAGATTAAGTTTTTCACAAGTGATGGTAGGCCGAAGGCCTACCAAGGGTGATCGTATCCAGGATGATTGAATCTATGAGATGAACCAAGAGATAGAAATCCCGCTCCTACACATTTACCGAAGCAAGGGTTCTTTAACCTCCGACACCACATAGACATGGTGTGAGAGGGACAGGCCTTTGATATGCTGTAAGTCTACCACAGCATGGGAGATGGCAGCCAAAGATGAAGTCATTAGGCAAAAGGGACTCCAAGCTCATACAACTATGTGCCATGAGTCTGGAGTGATACCCCCCAACTCACCGAGCTACCAACCCCCATCTGTTTTTGTTTTTTTTGTACTTTTGTAATTTTTTTGGTATTTTTGTTTTTCCTATACCGTAAAACCTCACGTATAAGCCGCGGCTAGTACGCAAATCAGATCGCTGGTGTGGCTTATAGGATCGGCACAGAGTCCAGGTGCAGCTTATATCCGAGTTTTTGCTCCTATAGTACAGTACAAAGTAACCATAACCAGATCGCTGGTGCAGCTTATAGGATTTCATATTTTGTCCCACAATTGAGCCTCCTTGAGGAATTTCAATATATCTTCTTCCTTGGTGGTGTTAAATACCTTAGATATGGATGTAATGTCTACCAGGTGTTTTCTTCTGCTATTTTCAGTCTTTCTACTGTTCAGTAGAAGGTGCTTTACTGTCAGACGAGTTTTGCATTTTTGACATAGCGGTTCGTTTTCCCCATTTAATCGTTATTCATGTGTCATCTTCCTGCATCTCTGTTTCTATTGTTACCTTGAAAGGCCTTGGGTACTTTTACCAGCATTAAACGTGAGATTACCAGGGAAACTGACTACAGACTGGGCAGTTTGCTTGATGACTAGTTTCGGAGTCCCCTTTGTAGTTATTATTACACGTGGGCTTCTTGGGGCCAGTTAATTCCTAATCAAGTTATAAAAAGGCAGGCCTTAAGCCAGGATAGTTGTATTTAATTTACCAAAAGAAAAAAAGTTATTGACAGGCCCTATTAAAGGAAATAGTATGAAACTCAGCTAGATTTAAAGTTGAGAAGATTGGCACTGATTAATTTACATTTTGTAAAGAATGATTAGCGTTCAACCTACAGCACCAACAGTTTCCAACAGACGTTCCACACCGATATAATTATCACCAACACTCATAATCAACAGTTACTGCTCCATTTTAGCTCCGTGAACATGCAACTAGCGAACATTACTGCAATAATTATTGATAGACGCCAACTCTACTATGGTAGGCTGGGGCTTGAGGGTAAAGGGATGTTTAGCAAATAGTATTAAGGCCATGGGGAATGTGGGTGTTGCTTTCCTGATAATATATGATATACCCGTTGGACATTGATTACGGTTGTTATTGCACGTATATAGAGTTAGTGCAGACAAATGTAGCAAATATTTACTTGATGTCAACTTGCTACAAAATAACATAATACAAAACAGTACTAGCGTCCTTCTACATATACTACTAGGATGGATATACCTCGTATCAATACCTCATTGGCAAGCCAAGCTGCTCTCCAGAGATATGTCCTTTGACTCAGTTTTGTCAATTAGTCATGTGCACCATCATTTTCTATGTATCTATGCCATCAGAACCAGGCTCCCCTCTGTATATATGCCAGCATAGGCATGGCTTCCCTTTGAATCTATGCCATCATATCTGACCTTGTCATCTAGCCCCTCCACCCACCCCCTCCTCATAGTGACCTCGGCTTGGTGGCAGTCTAGAAACCCACCGGACATCCACCCGGCTATTGCTACTGTCATTATAAGGTCTAAGCTCTAACACCATCACCTCAATCCAGGTGCTAATGAGACGCAGTGTTAGTGAGGTGTCATGTAAAACAGCTTGTTGTAAGTGATAGAAAACACTTCAATGATGTCGCTTTTAAAGGAAATTACCTAATGCCAATTTACCACTGAAGACTTCACCTTGTCCGTGGCTCGCACAAAAGTAGGTGCCGGTTTGAGTGCTGCAGACAGTAGCTAACACCTCTACCATTCAAATTGTGGCTACATTGCACCTCACAGCCATCAGCATTGGTGATTACAGCTGCATGCCTATAATATTCATTGCTTTCCCCTAAGTAATAACTTCCATTCAACAATGGTCAGCAATATTTTTAAAAGACCATTATGCCAATGGGCTTTAGAATGAGATGTTATGTCAAGACTGTGATTGCTATTCTTCACTATACAATTCAGCAGCTGCTTGTTTTAATATGGATCCTAGAAATATCTACGTTTTTGTTTAGATCTCTCAGTCTCCTCCCTTCTTATTTTCCCTATACTATTTATGACTTCATCTTAATATCTGCTCTTCAGGCATCCACATGTGGTGTCTACCTGATATCATTGAGCTGAATATCTACTGCAAAAATAGTTTCATGTTAGAGACACCATCCCTCTTCCCTCCCACCCACAAGCTCCATAATCTACTTCACCCACTATATGAATGTACACTAAGTGCCCCTAGCTGATAAGGATGTCAATCGTTTGTTAGCAGTCCGAGTGGATCTCAGCGAGGCAACTAACTCATGGCTAATTTGGGTGACTGTGCTTGAGCAGCTTGAAGAGTAGTAATGATCAGCGACCGAGCATCTCCCCATGACACTATGGGAGCACCTCTCAGGATCAATACTGCCAACCAACTGACAGACTCAATTTGGTTCGCTGTCACAAGCAGCTCGTTCGACGAGTGACCAAGCACTTCGGCATATCACTCGCTGAGCAGATATCTAGCAGCGTTACATGGTCATATTGCACTGCTAGCAAGAAAAACTATTTTGTGATAATATCGGGAATTTGTTTACAGAAATATTATTGGGTAAGAACTACTCCATGATCTTGTATCTGAGTACTGGGGTGTATTTTGTGTTGTGCAGTATGGATGTAAACTAAGTTCACCCACATCTTATAGGTTGGGTCTTATACACAGCCACTACCCCCCCAACACAACATGCCCTAGTTGGGTATACAGTCAGATGTTTGCAAACTTCATGAAGAATGAGGGGCCTCCTTGGCACGTTATAGGCTGTGAGTAAATAGCATGTAGCTCCAGATATGAGAAATGAGAAACCAAATGTGTACTATCATTCATCCGAAGGTGAGATTGGCACTGTAGTTGGAACTGAGGCATGTAAAGTCCAAGCTTTGAAAGCATTGATTCAATCAAGAAGATATGTGCCTACCAATGATATTTCTTATCCAATCCCATCCAAGCACACACAATGTAATATCATAAAATGGCTGCCATAGTTCTAAGTAAGGCTACATAGTAAGATATAATTCATTTTCTTGCGCTTTTCACATCAGAAGCTTCATGATGTCTGATCATGGACTTTCACGAGGTTGGGTTGCAATAGCAACTGGTATTTTTATAAAGTAGCATGTGAGCACATTAAATTTAGTAAAGCAGACTTTACTCTACAATCTGGAATAGATGTATCATTCTGCCTGACATAAAATCTCTCCTTTAAGAATTGAAAGTATCAGTCCATTAGTAGTGGATTTACTCATTAAATGCAACCACTGCTCCTTAATTACTAATTATAATTCATCACCAACCCTCCTTGGCTGTTGTTACTCTTGAGAATGTCAAAGCTCCTGTCTCTCAAGAGAGCATTGAAGAACAGTAATTAAGATACATCTGGATGAGAGCTCAGATTCCTGAGGCTAAAAGGAATTCTTATGCTGTTGATCCAAGTCACTGTGTGGGCAGGAATAATGAGTAGAATTGCAAATTGTGTCTAGTGACTGCAGGACAAAGACATTATTGTGTGAATGGGTAGTAGTAAATTAGGAATGAATTCGATTTTGTAAATTTTCAACTCCATGGGAGATTACACAACCCCATTCAGATGACTTTTTAAGCATTTAGTTGCATAGTGAGGTTGAGTGTTAAGCAAATAAAACAGTAATATCACCTAATCAAGTAAATCAAGACCTAACGAAATGCCCCGTAATTTCTAAAATGTTTGAATATAATCATTAACTTGGGTCTGTGGTGTAGTAGTATATTTCATCCTTCCCTTTTGCGCTTGTGATGGCTGTAGTATTGTTCAGGAATAACATTGTTAATTGTCCTCATCAAAAATACAAAACATAGTAATTCAGTCAGCCACCTCCCACGGCTATTTTGGTATACATAATACAGTGTAGAAGGCAAACGTTATCTGATGCTCATAATAAGCTTGGTTAAGGCCGAACTGTGACAGCTAACCAACTCAGGTGTCGGTGGCTTAATGTAGGAGTCTAATATGGCTGTAGGGACTATATATATAGGGCAGAGTCGTTGATGTAGGTTAATGTATATGCATACATTAATCGTGGTACAACCCTCCCCAAAGGGGTATAGTTGATGAATACATGGATGTAGGAGAGGATGTGGAGGGGAACACCATAAATGACACTTTTAGTGTTAAATCCGCCACAGTGCATTCTATGGGGTGCATGTACTTGGATACATTGAGCATCCTTTGAATAATTATCTTCACTGCACTGTCAGAACAGAGATGGGGGTTGAATATGGATGTATGGATGACGCTCATGGATATAAATCTTACTAAAGCATCAAATCAAATGGTGATTTTTTCCCCTTCTGATTATACATGCCCCTTCTATAATCAAGGGACCTATTCCAGAATAATTAATACATGGTTATCCCAAGCAAGTATTTTTCTGCAATATTATGTCAGGTTCACAGCAATGCATGAATGAAGGAGCTCTACCATAGTTATCAGTCGGTGGCAGATGGTGCTGGGAGGGTATCTGATCCAATTGGGTTAATTTAAATAAAACGAGTAACATTACATGGGCCATCAGCAGTTACGGGTTTTTCTTTGGTATGCCAATGTTTATTTCGATTCGCACGACCCTTTGAAAATATTCTCTCTTGAAGTTGCAGTATATTCATAGCTGATAAGTAACTATAATACAGAAAAATACGTTACTTTCATGGGACAAAGCTTATAGCTCTGTATGGGGGGTGGGGGGGGGGGGGGTAAGGGTTCCCCAGTATATCTCCATGTTTCTCATTTGTTATCTTACATTGTAATAATCTAGCATTATAGGAGTTTGTAGATAGCTCCAAATTATACAGAAGACAGCTTGTCTTTTCATGTGGCTCTTAAGTAAAACTACAGAATTGACTCACAAATACCTGTAAATATGTACTTTCTCTTTATATTTAAGTACAATCCCTAATATGTAATCAAGTAAAAGATGAAATTAGTATAAGGCAGGTGCAAATTGGCAAAGCAACCCTTCATAATGAAAGTAGTTCACCCATGCAGTTGACTACTGCAAGAACCTTATCGCCTTGTATGAGCACGTCCCTATATGGACTTAATCCTTATATGGACACTGTCCATGTATGGGGTCGTTAGAGATTTGGACTAAGACATGTATCTAGATTAATGCAGTGATAATTCAGGCTCACCGACCACCCACACACTCTCCCCTCAGCTACTCGGAGGCAGCCATAATGAAATAAATGGCATACATGGCACAGTCTCTGCCAGGAGAGTGTAATACGATAAGCATCTATAAATCTCCTAGCGGAGTAGGCAGTGAGGCAGGTGAGGTTGGGCCATTTGGGGGTCAGTCTGATCTCATGTTAGGCTCCCATTAGGCCTACTACCTCACATCCTCACCCTCTTCCATCGCTCACACCTTCAGGACACCCTCCCAATCACACACACACCATCTCGCAGCCCTAGAACCCGGCCTGCCCCTCTCATAAGTTGAGCGGTTCCAATCTTATCCCCTACTTTCCCTAAATTTACTATTCATCCCAATAGGACCATCCACCCTTAAACGTCTTAAACACCTCATTTATATTTCCCGAGATTGCTGCCTTTGGTGGCAAAACCTACCTACAGGTCTGCCAGCAACCCTTTTCCCCTAAACCCTGACCCCTTCACTCTAACTCATTTATCACGTCTCCCCCTGTGCCTCATAAAGTTCCTTCTTTTCAATTCCTTAGAACACATTTATTCTTCCCTCTACCTTTCCAACTACATCATATTTCCATATTATCCTCCCTCTATAATGAGTCTCTTGACATCTATAATTTTAACGTTTTACGTGGTGCCTGCTGCTCTCTCAGGTCGCTGCCCCCTCAACTGTTATAGGAATTTATGTGTCTCACCAGGGGCGTGTTTTCACGTAGACTGGAACTGTTTCATTTCACCAAGCACCCCCATGCACTCTTCATCCCCTATACCCAAGCGTATTGACACCCCTTGCCTTTCCTCCTCCCCCCATTACTTCCATCCATTTCTGCTTCATGAAATACTGCTATCTTCCTTCCTGCTTCTAACCATGCCCCCTCATCTGTTCTATTCCTGCATCCCCCTGTCCAGCACTTGTTTTATTTCATTCCCAGTCGTTATATTACTACTCATCCAGCACCACCCCCTTGCACTCTTTTTCCGAATCCTAGCTAGAACCCAACACACTACCATACCTGTCCAGTACAATATACCCCCTTTAGATACACTTTCCCCCTTTGCCAGTCCCCCTGCTCCGTGGCTCTAAGGCAAATGGCCCCCAGGCCTCATAACCAAGGCTTATATACTGGATGGTCTGACAGGTTGAGCCCTCCAGCTCATTCCCGGTAGCCATGTCTGCTTACAGAGCCGTAAGCATTTCTCTCCTCACCTTTATCCATTTACATTCTACTTCTTCCAGGAAGTATACTATATTTATGCATCTTTATACGTACACATAATATTATTGTGGTTGATAATTACTTTATGCATGCTGTCATGTATAACTCGTCAGACCCTCTCTCTTTCTACTCCTGATCGATGATTCCTGTCATTCACATGCTCCTTATCTTTTAATCTCTCTCTCTCTCTCTCTCTCTCTCTCTCTCTCTCTATTTACATTCCCTCTATTGTATATTTCCCTGTAATTTCTCTTCCTAATTTCCTTCATGGGTATTACTATACCTTTTGATATTTTATTCCTTTTCTCTCCCCCTCCTCTGTTTCCCAAACTCCCCATTGCTTCCTCCTTCCATTGGCCTCCGAGTGTGGCGGACAGTGCAGCAAATGCTGGTACCTGGTTCAGCTACCCCAGCAACAAGATAGCAGCCATAGAGGTGTACCTAAATATAGGGGTGAGAGGTAGGTGAGTAGGGAAGGGCAGGGACTATATAGGAGGGTGCCTGTGACATATTGCCCCCATCAGGTCTGACTTCCACTACCCCCAAGTAGAGAGTCATGTTACCATGGCAACCAGGAGGGCGGCCAACATGGTGGCAGGGTAATGAGGGTTGTGTGATTGTTACCTACTGGCCCATCTATACAAGCAGGTCAATGGACACATCCGCCAGGGGGAAGCGGGGGACACCAAATACCCTTCTCACCCTCATTTACAGCCTCTATACTGAATGACACCTGACCATGACCACATCCTCGAGGGGAAAGGTCATTGGGTAGTTTATCTTGGATAGGGGCTATGCTACCTTAGTGGACAGGACAATCGTATTGTCATCTGAATCTCTTACTTTCATTTACCAGCTTCTGATGCTGCTACTTTACGCAAACACTAATAGGGTTTATTTCACAATATAGATTATTTTGTCATTAGAACGTCAATCAAATCGGACAAGATAGACTAGACTGTGTTTAATCCGTTGACATTCCTGGCAGCAGAGCCTGAGTCAGTGCCCAATGCCCCTATACTACCACCTTGTACTCGGTAGGCCGAGCAATATCTAGGGAATGCTAATTGGTGAAGCTTTATATTGTAATGCATTTATATTAAGTATGGGCTTTAAGAATATTTGGTCACTTTTTCCGCAAAGTACTGCTTACCTCAAGATTTTAGGAATATTATATAATACGTAATAATACATAAAGGTAATGCTTTACGCAATGAGTGATTACGACTTGAGCGTTGAAATATCCACTCCCTCATAAGGGAGTGATCATTTTTAACAACAGGGGGGGGGGTTGGGTTTCCCCGTGGAGCGCGCAGAATTTGTTACCCCCCCGGTCAAGGGGTCCAAACTTTTGTGCCCCCCCCCAACCCACCACCACCCCTGTTGCTAAAAAATGATCACTCCCTTAATAACTTTCATAATTTTTAGAATCAAAGCAAATACCCATGCTCCAACACTCGTAATAATAATTCGAAAGTAAGTTTTGATATCCAATAGGCAGTTGTGCATGTCTATATAACGTATTCAATTCTATCCTTGGTACGATATGTACTATAGAAGAATGGCAGAGTATTCTGTTGCCAACACCATGTCTGCAAGCACGGGGAGAACCTACCATTACTGCCTGGACTCCAAGACAGCAACTGTAACCAAATATTCATAGGAAAATATTGATTTTAGGCTAGCTGCAGAACTTCACCAAGGCCTTCCATAAACAAACGTAATGGCATGTGGCTGCCCCGCCATGTTTGAAGGGAGTGGGGAACGAACTTGGGTAGGTAAAGTCAAAAATAAATTAGAAAGTATACTGGAAAAAAGAGAGCAATAGGAATTCTGATAGAGAGATGAAAGTACCATTCAATATAAGAAAATATTTTGTTGTTAGCCGTTGGCCCACCTTTGATGCAAATTCACAATAGTAAAAATGGTCAGAGAGTAGAAACCCCCAGTGTTGTACAATTCAATATACGTATGGTAAACATCAATCCTAGGGAGGAAAATAAGTCAGGGGGAACACTGACAGTGTACAATAATTAAATTAATAACAATGTTTTAGAAGATCCTCGACATCTAAGGTCAGAAATAATTCTTGTATAATCACTTTGGATAATAAAGTACTACCACCCCGACTCACCGTTAGGTTACTCAAACACTGTTTTAAAATACTAGTCATTTTCCACTCTACTTGTTATAACTAAACTCCATTAATTGTCTCAGAAAGGCCCCTCCTGGGTGAGGGCTTGTAATTGAAGTTTTGTAGATAGTAGCCACTGATCTTAGTGTCAGTATGGATAATTCAAATGTACATTCTTGGCTGATGGTGGTAATTCATGATAAGAAATTGATCAAACTCAGGCAATGTGTACGGCTTCTCTTTGAGTCGCAAAAGGCTCAATGTATAAGTCAGGCACAGAGCAGAAGACACCATCGGAACATTATGTGGTTTGATAAAAAGAGGCATATTGCCTTCATTAGAAAAAGGTTCGACATTGTTATTTTTGATCCAATCAAGCATCCAGCATAGGATTTTGTATTGACAATTTTATTTTCATGGGGATTAGCTAGGGATCTGGTGTAACCGAATATTGGGCCAAAACAAATCAGGAGCAATACAGTACTCAAGAAGTCCTCCATTCATCAATAAGGAGAAATCTGATGAAGGTTTTTCAGATTTTGAGTAGGCAGTGAATGATTCCCCCAGTGTATGCAGCTTCCAGATTTGTGACTTTTTACACCATCCCAAGTGACATGCAAGATTTAATAACACACAGCATGAGAGACTTGGGAATGCATTTTCTTCAGCGTGAATCATTTTGAACTGACATTTTGAATTAAAAAGGAAAGGAACTAGAACTTGTGTCGTGTTATCCTTTTCATATCTTTTATGTTTTATTTCATTTCAATACAACAATCTGTTTTTTGGTTAACTGTCAGGTTTGAACATGAAACTACTTTTTCAGGGATTTTGATAGATGGCATGACGTTCACAGCATGTTGAGACCACATGGATTCATTTCGGATAGCAATAGCCTATAGGTTTGCTACATCTCAGGAAATATAATCAGTTAACGATTTCTCAACTTTGTAGTTAAAGGATAAGGTAAACATGCACCATACCATTGGTATCAATATAATGCATACATTAGATTAATTAAGCTACATTTCACCTTTTACAATTGGCACTATAGCACCATTCATTATAGGCCATTTCTGAAGTCTTCCGAATATGATATGATTCTCAAAACTTCTGTGGAGTAGTCTCCTATACTCCACATCTCAAACGGCAGAAACCTGCTGTGTATTTAGCCATACAGGTTGGGGACAGCTTGCTCAGGCACAAATGATATACAGGCTCCCTTGGGGAGGGGTAGCATAAATGCATATGTCTATATCAATAGGGCTGTAAAGGCCTAGTGGCTGTATTACCCCTTGTGCTGCCCAGTGCCCATCGCTCAGACCAGGAATTTGGGGGCATGGCTGTGGTCGTAAATGTCTGCTGACCAATGCCATGTGGCAGGCCAGCAGTTGTCATACCAAATAATACTAGTATGATACATCCAAGAAGATTGTCTTAACCCTCCTCCATCATTAAGGTCGCTGCGGCCAAATTATCATCTTAAGAGCACATAATTATAATTACATTAATTTGTTTATAAACTGTGTCGGAGATCACCTCCACCTCCTGATTTGCCCCTACATATCACAACCACAGTCCCTCTACAATTGAGATGCAATAAGGGCTGCAGTAACATAGATTACAGAGGAGGGTTACAGATGTAACCCAATCTGAGGTTACCAGCTTTGTATGGAACAAGGTCAATTCAATTCAATTCAAAGATTTTGATTTTTACTGCAACTGACAGGAACAAGTCCTGTATTATGTCAATTACAGCAGGTTGGAGATATGATATTACAATATATATGCATTTTGCTATCATACTGTGTTACATCAGTCTATAGATGCAGGTTTTACAGGTCAATAAGCCATCAAGGCAGTGTTCACCCTACTAGCCTACAAGACTTAGGCCACTCAAAAAAAAAAAGTTGTTTCTCATCACCGCGCGCAACATGAAAATCGTGATTTGGGGAAAACCTTTTTTTTTTTTTTTAGATTTTTTTAATGAAAAATCCATCAAATACACAATGTATTGACAAATATTGGCATATTTGGTATCAAATTTAAGTTTAGACTCTCAGTGATGCAGTTAGCTAGGAATAACCGGCATTATAACAACTTTTGCGGATCAATATACTCTTAAATACTAAAATGTGAAAATTGTGCGTGAAAAGTCTCAATTTCCCTATATATTTTAGGCCCCATTAGAAAAAAAAAACAAAAAAAACGCCCTCGTCATTTTTCTCACTGCCGGGTGATGAGAAACAACTTTTTTTTTTGAGTGGCCTTAGTAGTGTCTGTTATCTACTGGGGGAATTCACTAGACGCATTATTCGAAATACCAGCAACCATTAGGCTTGACTATAAAATACCTGTGTATGACATTGGGGTTCGATATAATATATTATATTGTCTGGATTCCATTCTAGTACTTAGCTCGACGTATTGCATTGTGCCACATGTTACAATATTACTTGTAAGGTTTAATCATAATCGAAGCAAAAGTTTTTACTGCCAGAGCAACAGAAATAAGGCCATATTTGTTATCGCAGTATGGGAAGGAGTATAATTCTGCAGTTGATATAGCTATATAATTGCCTGACCCACCTGCAGTGCCACCTGCAGTCCCACATGAGCTAAGCTCGGCTGAGGTCATATCCAGCTGTCTCCTAGATGCCAGGTAATGACTATTCTAGATGCAGTTGGTTTGGCCTGGTCTAATTCAAAGTCCTACCTCACCGTACACCTTGCCCTTCAAGACAACCCTATGCCCCCATCCCCTTACCCATAGCACTTCTTTAACCTCAGTCCACATACAGCCCCTTTTCTTCTCCCTTTCCAGACTCCTCACTGCCTCACAATTCCCGATCTCTGTCGAGTTTAATATTAAGACAATTGATGAATTAAATATATGATATCTATTCTGTAGCGTACTTGGTTTAAGAAAATCTATAGTTCTAAAAGGGCCACAATCCATATTGTGCTTTCTCACTTAGTCACAAAACCATTGTCAATATTGTTATGTGTCAATATAGAAACGGCTCCCTTGAAGTTGTGGCCACTTGCATGAATGCTTTACCCCTCCTGCAGCCAGAACTGCTCAGAGCTGCTCTCATACAGTGGCCATTACACTGAAAGGAACCCTGCCCTGCCTTATGCAGGTGGGGTCCTACCAATAGTTCTAAGATGATACGCATCATTCTTTGCTGAACAGATTCAATTTATGCTTAGTCATCACCTGGCAAGTCATAACTGTACCAATACCATATCTAAGGCTGTGAAAGTGTCATAGGATCAGAGAGATAAGAATGAGAACAAGAAGTAAAATCACTTGCATTCAACTCAGAATGTCACTAAGCATGTTATCCAAACAACACTGTAGTGTGTCTGATATGAAGACATATTACCAGTACTGTCGGAACCATGAGTGTCCTCTGAGCAAGGCTAATATATAAGCAAAAAGATCTAGACTCTACTAAGATATTACTTTTAAGTGAAACAATTCGTGAAGTGACAACATGGCTGTGCTACCCAGCAGTCCTTGAACTGCTGCACATGTTGTAGTAGACGTTGTGTCTGAATGACTGTTTCCAGTCTACATCAGGGGAAGGGAGCCACTCTGAGCCAACCATAATGAGCAGCTCATCCCGCAACCTTGACCTTATGGGGGAAAGTCATATGGCTTAACGTGTTATTAGATGCTAAAGCTTGCGATGCGTAAAATATGGTAGTTGTAGGTAACTAAAGGAATGACGGCAAATAATTTCTTTAAAGAATTAGAAGGGAGAAAAACATTGGCGTAAAGGAATAAAGGAGTTAGAAAGAAGGAACAAGGGAAAGTCCTAATAGGATACTTTGATAGGCAAGACAGAAAAAGAGAAAGAATGAAAAAATGAGCAGGAAATATGAAGATGAAAGTAGCAAAGATGGAATAAGGAATTTACAAAAAAGGTATATTGAACAGGTCATATATTGGATGGCCTAGGGCCAACCTTAGTGCACCTCATCTGCACAAACATGACAGAGCCGATGACCGACATGACCCTGCCGACTGGCCAAGGTCATCTTCAATTTATTAACTCAAGGGTGTTTTTGCCTTCACTCTACCGATATGCCCTTCCAACCCAGTAGAAATGATATCAGAAGCTAGGAAAAAAGAAACTACACGCACTGGGTTCTTGATAGCCTGCACTATGTTGGAGTGGCATCCAGCCTCTGCGATAATAAGGGTAGATCTAAAGGCTTAAGAGGAAAATGGAATAGAGGATAAGAGGCCAATATCAGGAGGATATAGAGAGAGGGAGCACTCCCCCTGCTAACTCAGCCAGACGGATCCATACTATGGATGTATGGGTGACTCTCTAGGAAGAAATTGTGTTTACGTTTAGTTCAGCAGCATTGTCCAGAGTGGTTAGACTGCACATAATATTATTTGAAGATATTTACACAAACAAGGAAAGTTTAATCTGTATTACAACTGATGTTGTATAATGTAGGAGTAATTCTTAGTCACAAATGTTCTTTATCACCATAAAATGCTAAATGCAGAACACTACAATTGTTTGTATAATATAAAATTGTATTTGAGAGAGATCGAGCTACAGTCATTCAGTTATCAATTAGCTATATTCAGTTATGTCTCCTACTTCTAATAACTATAGAGAATGATGATATAACATATAGCATATAAACTTTCTCTAGGCTTAAACTGTTTGCCTCCGTTTTCCCTACCCATTATTATACTTATCCACACAGATAGCCCTACATCAAACATCTCCTGGGACAGAAACATATAGCTGGGGTACCTGGTGTCTAGCTGAACCTAGCTTTAAGGGGCCATGCTGTTTTTATTTTTCTGCATATTCCAGGAGATTTAGTGCTAAAGTGCTAAAAATAAAAATTTGCACAGACATGAAATATTGCCCTGCATAAGATGACTGGCGGTGTAATCATGCGTACATGTATTCTGGCTCGAGAGGAAATAGGATAAACATTGAAATGGTAACTCCCAAATGAGTTAAGCCACATTCCTGTAAATCACTTAATCATTTATAATTTGGTGTATTCTATGAAGACAATAAATATGATACAATTCTATAGCAGTATGGACGTTGAGTTTCTATCCTAAACCAGCTGTTTATCTCCCCACGGTGCCTCTAACATGGGGTCTTGGGTCAGGTAGAGGTCTATTGTTACCACCTGGTTTATGTTCTACTACAAAAGGCACCGGGCCCAGCAGCTTATCAAAGCCGTCAGCGTATTGACCTTTCCTACCCATTTCCATGACAAATTTAATCATCTTGCACACCACGTGGACCTCACAAACCAGCATGGAGCTCCTTGTGGGGGTGGCGGAGCTTAGCAGCTGTGGTCGGTCAAAATCTGAGGGCTGCATCACATGTCTCAATTTCGTCTGTTTCCATTGAGGTAGCTATTATTCAGGGGTATCATGCTAAAGCAAATAAAATTTCATCCCTAAGAATTGTTCTACTTTTTTCTGCTGCTACTTTGGCAAATATTCTACTTGTTTATTTTCCTGACATATGAGTTGCTGCAAAATGTGAACAAAAGTGCACGTGATGTCGCACATTCCTTATCTAGGCATGTGATTATACCTAGTGCTATGATATAACAGATATGTAATGCATACATGCAGTGTTGCTCCAATATTGCTCCCCAACCCCACAGCACCACACTTTATATCACGATCTTAAGTCGTAATATACCGCAGCAGGTGATGTCACAATCACTCTTCTCTCCAGCCAGATGTCACAGATATAAAGAAGAGCCACAACCAGTGGGTTGCCACTGCTGGGAGAGTGCAGAGACCGAGCCTCATCCTCCCGAGTGTCATTAGATGGTGTCAGCAATGTCGAAGCTCAAGGACACCAGACTTGTTACTGATGCCGGGAGACTCAGTGCTGAAACCAATATACCCCGAGGAGGGGCATACCTCAACATGTTCTGATACTGTAAGTGGGGGGAGGCTTCTCCTTCTACTTGGATGAGATTGGGGTTCATGGGCAATATTATATATATATATTATATATATATATATCTATATATATATATATATATATCTATATATATATATATATATATATATATATATATCTATATATATATATATATATATATATATATATATATATATATATATGAAATAGCTGAGGTATATCGATATGCCTGCTATGATTAATGCCAATGTTAGTTCCCTACAGCAGATCTGGACTATCATTATTTCACATAATTATCTCATTTCAGGAAGATGAGATATATAAACTCGCCTGGCGGACAAATTACTGGATATTTGTAATTATGTGTTGATGGGGTGTTAGGTTCATGCTGATTGAATCCATGAGATGAGTGAAGATAGAAAGCATGCCTTTTTAGTGAACAAATCTCTCAACCAACAAAACCTCTCCTGCAGTTTCCACAGAATGTTCTGTAAATAGGAAATAAGAACGAAACAACCTCACTGACGTTATATTAATTAATCCTTTCATAAATAATCGATGGCCCTCAACATCTGAGAAGGTAATTAATGAGGAAGATTGGCCTTATTATGAACACAAAAAAATAGCAGTTTCATTATCTAAATGAAACACTGAATACCAGTACTATCATCGGTTCTGATTGGCAACCCATAGACATGCTTTAAGAACAAACTTGGAAAAAACCTATAATATATTTAAGTAGAACACATGGCCTTTGCCTCGCACTTGTAAACTATAGGGCAGCAGTTAACCACCCGGCAATAGGGCATAGGACAGGGGGCAAAAGTCAACACTTGTAATTGGACCAGACAGAAAAATAGCCCAAGGCCAACTCTGCCTTTCATCATTCATGTTAGTGCAGACCGGGTGCAGTGTCCCTTGTTGCCCCTACTTTAGCCTCCCCAAGCCTCCAGGGGTGAGAGGCACCAGGCGGTACAGCTTATCAAGGCAATCAGCAGACCCCTTCCCCCACTTACATGCCCTCTTTAAGCGGCTTGCACAGGCGACAGATCCCTTGGACTCTTGTAAGGTTCCCTTGGGTAGGAGTGCAACTGTGGCAGCCATGGATGGGATACTGCGTTCTATTTTGTTTCCTATATTATTAGTTTGATGAGTGCATTATGCCCGTGGATGATACATCTTTTTTTCCGCAGGGATATTAGTGGTCAGAAAAATAATGTGGTGGAATCAAGAGATCTCAACCTTAGACCGCTGACCAGCTTATACTGAAGGACTATACGAATCATTCTCAAGCTTTGGCATATATTCCGTTATGTTATTCAGTAAAATGTACTGATCAAGTAAATGGAGTACTAGGTGATTCCTGCCTGTTTATGATATGTTACCAATCATATATCATATATTTTTAATCAAACAATACAAATGGAACCCATCATATGGATTTAATCGTACGTTGGAGGTCAATTGATGGGTTCCAGGGTGCGTGTATGGACCAGTAAAGCTATATGTTAGCTACATGTATGTCAGTATACAGCCCTGATGTCCGAGCCCCCTGTGAGGGCCGCTCTATATATATATTCACAGTCTGTACATATAGGATAAGCCTTGTGGTGGTATCTGCTGGAAATAGATAGCTGGGGCGGGGTGTATATCATCCCCTCCACTGTTGCTGCCAGGCGCGCTGCGGCTAATGCCATGGAGACAAAATTGGAGGAAAATAAAGGGAACAGTGAAAACCTTTAGCACTAAACCATAGTTTATATCGATTATATACTGCCCCACATGCACTCCTGTGCCTGTTCACATTGGCACCAATCACCGCTTTATAGTGCATTACGGTTTTGGATAAACTAATCCTTTTTAACCCACGGTATCGGGGGGGGGGGGGCTAAGACCAAGAACTTCACACCTTGGAGGGCAGCAGCCAGTCTGTCATGGTTATCTTGACAAACTCGTGGGTATCTACCACTTAGACTATTGATAGAATTAGTTGATGGTCCAGATGGTTCTCCAGGGCCTTTTAGTGTCTAAAAGCATCTACCAAATATATTCCCTGTGCTGTAAATATAAGTCACACTCATATATATATATAACTGACGCATTAGGATAGAAACTAATAACATTCACCCATTCAGATGCACTAAATGGCCATATAAGGGCTGCTCGCAAGTGGCCCTAGAGGTATAATAATCGTGGTGTAGCTATGCTATATCTACACCCAGGTCTGCCATTGCATGTCTAAACACGTATAACATTATGATGGCGGAAATGTATGTAAGGGAGAGAAAGGGTAGACGCTGGAAAGAATTAAAGATGATGTTGGAGTGCTATCCGATATCAATAATAGTATGAGCATATCGAAGGACTGGAGGGGGATGGAATACAGGATAAGATACCAATATCAGGGGGATCTATGGGTTTGAATGGTTTCCCAACCAATCAGGCCCGCAGCAAAAAAAAAGAAGAAGTGGAAAACACCCTCGTCATATTTTTCAGAAACCTTTTTTTTGAGTGGCCTAATGTACCAGAAAGAAAAACTTTGAAATTCTCAACATAGTGGTACTAAGTTACTTTGTCAGATCCCACGCCCTTTTGGTAAAAATAGCAGGCTGTAGAAGATTAACCTCATCTAAGGCCATAATTCATTAGGTACAACAACGAATTTCTAGAAACTGGTGAGAATACATCAGGCAATACTTCAAAATAACGGGGAAATCAAGGGGAATTTGGGACTGTATCCCATATAGACCTATGTACAATAGACAATTTTCTATGATTTTTTTAAAAAGAGACCTGGACATAACCGACCTGTCAGTTCCTACCTGCCTGGACTCGGCCACCACAGCAGGTACACCTGTGTGTGTAGGTCCTAACGACCTGCTTGAGTGGGCAGGTACTGGTATAACAGGCAGAAAGGGCACCCAAAATGACATACAAAGTGATGGAAATTACATTACCCATTACATCAAAAGCATAATTTACCTTACAAAAGGGATAAATAAGAGTATTCCATGAAGTTCACTAGCATAGTCTATGTATGCATGCAATTTCTCATTATTGGGTCTATTTCTATGTCCCAGGAGAAGGCCTATAGCCAATTTTCGCCATCATATTTTTAAACCAAACCAAAATAATGTTACTTAAATACCTTTACTCAACCTAGGGATGGGGGTTCTTATGGGGTTTTGGATTATATTTCAATGCATAAACCGCTTGAAGAAATCTGTGTACTGTTGTTTGGCATGATTTGAATAGTAAATGTTGCCGCCTATATTAGAATAAGATACCTATCAAATCACTGTAGTCAGGGGAATCTGTGTATTGGAGATAATCATCTATGAAAATGATATTTCAGTAGATTGACCCCCTTTTCTGTTGAGGTAGCTCTACTGCCTGCCTCATAAAAACCGTTCCAATCTAGTTGTAGGCACTACAGGCGCATACATTTCACCAATTAAATTCTCATTATCTATCACCTGGACAGATGCAGGCAGTTCAGAAATAGAATGAAATATTCTTCCTGCTTCTGCTCATATGGCAGCTGATACTGTAATACGTTCAATGGATGAGAGATTGTGCATTACATTTGGGTCGTTTAGCACTGTGACACATACAGACCCGATAAATGGGCCCGTGATTGCTCTACCTACCATAATATGATTGGTTGAGGGCTGGACTGTTTCGGACAATCCAATCTGATCTCTATGACTTGGGCTAGAGTAATATAGCCGTAGGAAAGCTATAATACAGGATATTGTCGTTTTTGGAAAGTCTAAGTATAGCTTAAGGGTAAAATCCAGGGCTGTTTTTTTATGTTAATGATCATATGGGAGAGGGGAGGTAGGGGTAATAAATAGCACATAATTATGATCCATCACATAGATCCCTCATATTCTCATTATAGGATGCCTGTAGGCATTCATGAATAGATTACAGATTTTAACATTTTGTAAGTGCTATAAATCCATGTTGTATTGTAAGTGCAGAGGGGGAGCCATGAATGTGTATACCATTGAATATGTATTAGGACGATAAAAAAAAACGCATAAAAGGTTCATTAGCACAAAGTACAATTTCCTGGTATATCCATGCCTCATATAGGCCTATTCCAGCAGAATCACTAGGACTAAATTCATCCGAACAGCAGAAAATAATCTTGCCGGTGCCATCTTGCGTGCGGATAGCGAATAGTTGCCATAGAACCTAAGAAAAGGCATATCCAAATTATGGCATGTAGGCTACTGGGAAAAGGGACCTTAGTGCGCCCTGCACTAAGCAAGGCTTAACATAATTTTCTTACCCCAAGAAAATACTAGAATCAAGATTAGAAATGATAAGAGACACCATTTGCTTGATGATATCATTTTAAAATGAAGGGAAGGATTACCTGTCCCATTACATAAAGCGAAATGACTTTGAATAAAGGTCTGTTTGCTTAAATTTCTATTGTAGCTACAAAAAGCTCCATTTAATCTGATGAACGACTTTCTGATGCTCTGGCATCAATCTTTTCTCTCTAAAACTGAAATTGAACATCATCACACCCCTTTCCCAGGCAAGAACATCAATCTTGTTATGGATAACCTGCCTGGAATACACTCTTAGCTATTGTGATGAAGACCCATATATTCATTATTAGTATTGGGACATGCCCTTTATATATATTCCTTAAAATAGCTTGAGTGGCATCTGAAATAGTAATAGGTCCTCTTCGCCTATATTTATAGTCATGGAAAAGTACCAGTGCCTCCCCTACTTCTACTCTGTGTGAAGCCACTTACCACAGTATCTCACCACTAATAAGCAATTATACACAGAAAAAACACATTAGTGGGAGGATATCTGAGGCCTTGCGGAGGGGTTCTTGTAGTAGGAATACCCGGTAAGACTAGTGTTTATTTCTAGTGTTTTTATCTTGGTACAATATATCATATGGGAGGGGATAGCTTAATATGGTTTGTGGGATGGTAGTTGTTTTATGAGTTATTAATAATAATGTTATTGTTCAGACCTTGAGGTAATCAACGAATAGGCATCATATATAGGTATGATTTCTCAGAGTTAACCCCATCTTGCCTCCTGTCCCATCTCGGTATACTTTTATTATAATTTCTCCCTCGCATCTTTTTTCACACTAGTTGTTTCCGTGTCTTACCCTCCCCCTTCTCTCTCCCTATTTCTCTCTCTACTAATCTCTCTCTTACTCTCACCTCACCGTAGCCTCGTCACATCTTCATCTTTCACATAGCTTTAAATAGCTTTTATTCCCCTTTTCTCAATACCTCAAATCAACCAAATCCCCTCATTCATTACTCACCTCCCCCTCGCATTCCCTGTTGTGTCCTTCTATCCTTCCCCGCTGACATATAATTAGCCTCATATGATAGGCATTGCATGTTGACGCCTACAGTCGGTGGTCCTTGTTCGCCTCCAGCCAACTTCTGTTTTTTCACGGGAAGTCATGCAAGAACAGGTTGGTGGGAACGTGGTCACCAATTACACTGGCAATCTACCCCACTCGACTAGTAGTAACCAGCCTAGGAAACCTGGGGCTCGATTCATAACAATGTACGACAGCTCAGAAAGGCTACGACCACAAAAAATCATGTCTGTGGGGAAAACAGGGCAAATCGTTTTTTTTTCAGGTAGTAGTCAAGGCATCATACAAGGCTGTAGTACAAATAATTTGATATCATTTCACAATGAGATCATAGGACACATGACCATAACATAATCATACCACTACCCAGCAAAGGGTGGTTGTAACAATAAGTAATCTAAAAATAAATTACTGTATTGTAGAAGGACATAAGAATATTACACATACTACGATTTAGGGGTAAATAGTTAAATAATGATTTTCAAAAAATGGGTAATATTGTGAATCTATGAGGCACACATTCTCACAAGGTGATCTACATGTCAATATCAGACATAACATCTTGGTTTGGTACAAAACAAACCATTATTAAAGAATTTTTAGATGGCTGAGATGACTTCAGAGGCTGTCTCAGCCATCTATTGTGCAATGGGCATTTTTGCCCTTAAAACGACCTTATACAGGTATTCTGTACAATTAGGTAGATGAGAAATTTGCTACAATTTTCTTGTGAAATGCACCCCTTTTTTTGTACGACAGCATTCTACGATTTTGTTGATATAAGCTGGTCGTATGATATAAGCTGGTCGTATGTGTGCTTATTTTTCTCCACCTAACAACTGTTCACCAGGTGTCGTAGCCATAGCATAAAATGACCCCTGGACGATCAGCACTGGTCGTAGCAGTAAAATAGCCCTCTAAATCGTACAAACTTATGAATCGAGCCCCTGGTCCGAGCTGGTATTGAACTATTTGGCATTGATCAGTATCATACTTAGCCGATTCACTTAGGATTCCTTTCGAGTGACTGTACAGCTCCACAATGTTATACTCATATTATAGTGCCAATGAAAAACGGTACTACTGTGCATATAATCAGTGACAGGGGGCCTTAGATTTGTAACAGAATCATAATATGTGGCCTAAATTGTTGCTAGAGACCTTGGTAAAAAGATATAATTTATAAAAACCTGGTTGTTGCCATGGTAACACTTGGTGGTGCTTGGAGGGGTCAAGGGTCAAGGTCAAAGGTTGCTGGGGACCTGTGAAATTATGCGGGATGCAAATCAAAATATCGGATATGTGTTAAGCTTTGATTAAAGATGTCATTCATTACTGCACACTCAAAGGTCTTAACTTTTTGCCCATCTGGTCAGAACCAGGAATTTTGTCGTCTATTTGTACTGTGACACTGTAATGGGTGAACCGTATTGTATGTTTATAGACCTTTGATTAGCTGTTAGCTGCACGCACAGGTGTAGCCTAGAGCCTCACAAAGTTTTACAACAACCAGGATAACTGCAGTTTTCATGGAATTCATAATTATTTTGTTTTTAGACCACTCCAAATAATATGCTGATTTCTCATTACTTAACCATGAGAAATGTGATGAGGGCGTGTTTGTTTTTTTGCTGAGGCTATAATTGTGTATAGTTCTTTGCAGGTGTCCAAAGAACCAAATTCGCATTTTAATAACTAAGTCAATTAGGATCTGCGAGAGCTCTGAATATCCATGTTTGCTCCAGCCCATTACATTTGCTGTTCTGTAACCTTTAATTTGATACCAAACATGCACAGTCATAATTATTTGTCTAATTTTGACATATTTTTCCACAAAAAGTTGCAAAGAAAAAGGAAATAATATCAGATAGGAAATGTTGGTAATGCGCGCGGCGATGAGAAACAAATACATCATTTGGATTGGCCTTATTATGGTATGTAATTCTCTGCTACACAGGCTCACATCTACCACTGATCTTCCTCATTTCACAACTCTTCGCCAGAGGATTGCAGAGAATCCATCCTACTAAGGTATTTCGATTAAAAATTTCACAGAGTATTAGATCAGGAGGACAATGTTCAGCAAGCACAGCTTCCATTATAAGGTAAATATATCTAAACAAGCCAATTACATACTTCAATATTAAAAGGTTTATGTAATACTATTTCCTTGCCTGTAAGTTCTGATTCTAATTTTACTTTTGTTTCCAGAAAGACAATGTTGCAGTGCAAGTTCTTGGTTCCATACAGACTAAACTTAGAATAATCTCTATCCAGTGGAAAGTTTTAGTATTATATTTCCTGGCTCTTATGGCTGTTCTCTATCATACCTCACACCCATCTGTGTTCACCGTGAAAAATAGGGATCAACTTTGCAATCTTAATGTCAAATTGAGGAAAGTGGTTACGATCCAAAACTCCAAGCTGGAGGAAGTTATCCAAAAGGCAGCCTTAAGTATGGTACCAAATAGGTCACAATGGTGGTGTGAAGCCTTGTTTGATGATGAAGAGAAGGATAAGTTTCCAACTGCCTACAAAGTAATGTTACCTAACTTCACTAAGGAGATCAGAAAGATCAAAGGAGGACTGGAGGGAAACATCGGGCAGGTATGGCAACAATCATTAGCGTACTCTCGCTTGGCCAGTAATGACTTTGTGAAAACAATTTGTGAAACAGGTTTCAATGCTGGTCACAGCGCTCTCATCTGGCTTACTAGCAATCCCAATGCCCATGTATACTTCTTTGACCTGGGTCATCATTCTTACACAAAGAGTATGGCTAAGTTCTTTCAAGCAGAATTTCCAGGGAGGATTACTTTTATTTGGGGCGATTCCAGAACATCAATTCCTAAATTCACAAAGGAAAACCCCTCTGTGATGTGTGACCTCATACATGTGGACGGTGGTCATGCCTATAATGTAGCGAAAGCTGACCTACGTCATATGAGGGTTCATGCTAAGGAAGACAAGCATCTTCTTTTGCTGGATGACCATCCAGCAGTCAGTCAGCCTGGTGTTGGAATAGCCTGGAAAAAGCAGCTCCAATTAGGACAGGTACAGGAGTACTGGGGATGTCAATTTGAGTCTCGTAAGGCAAAAGGATTTACAGTAGCAAAGTTCACAGACTTAGGTTAGATTGACAAACCAAGACCATGAATGATGTTATGAATAATAGACCAGTAATTGTCTATTTTGTTTTCTTGACACTGGCGCTAATAGAAGATATCAGGAGTAAAGGACCCAACTACCAAGAACTGGACATCTTTTAGGTGAATACGCTGATTTAATTATTTATAAATCTATAGTATTAACATACTGTATGAGGCCAAACTGGAAGTCTTATAACTAAAACGCGAGGGCTCCTTTATAGAGCAAAGGGTTGATCGTACATATTGATCAGGCCTATGTCTACACTATACCAAACAGCCTAGCTGAGGTTTGAAGAGTGTGACACCAGGGAGTGTAACATTTGTGTTACCTTTTATTTTGTGGTGCAAAGTCTGAGTCAAAGTCTACTGAGTCATGTTCTTTCTTAATTGTTGATTAAAGCTGCAATTCCACGATTAAGTCATAAAATAACCTTGCACATGTTTTCGTTAATCATTTTGCTCAATGTGTGGTTGTGATTTTTATTGTTAATGCTGTGATATACTAAATTCCTTTATAAGCCATAGCCTATATAGGTATATTTGATTTCAAATTGAAGCTGAGCTGATTGGTGTACGACCTGCAGCTTATACACAATAATAACAGACCCATGATAGGTTTATGCCGAAAGATCTGTTGCTTGGTGGTGCTGGTGGTCAAATGCCTGATACCTAAGGAATCATCCAGCGATAGGCTATAATGCCAACAAATTATCTCCTATAACCTTATCACAGTTCAGGAAAGTAATTCTATTTTTACTTGATATATCTAGCGGCCCAAGTAATTAAGTTGAGTTATGTAAATGATATAATATGAGGATATGAAAGAAGATGTACCTCTATGCAGATATATTGGCACCTGACTGTCCTGAATAGGCCTAGTACTGAATCTTTTGTCATCCCAGACAGGATGGCCTGAGTCATTGTCCAATTCCCCTACACTACTACCCCTTATTACCTACTATACATCACTACAGGGGGGTCATGGCCCTATGCATATATTTTACTATACAGACCACGAATGAGTCATATAGGCTCTATACTCAGATTATAATTATGGAGTTTGAAAAGGTATCATTAGTTACAATAATTACACCGTGTTTGTATCTTAAACAGGTAATTATCGAGATTGTATCTGAGACTTTATGCATGTTACACGTCTCAGTTATATGGAAGTATACTTGTGTAGTCCAGGACAGCGACTAGACCCACATATCCAAAGGAGGTTATTGATTTAGATAGGCTAGCTGCAAAACGTCATCGACAGACTGATCAAGGTCCTCCATATACGCCCTTGAAAATCACATATTGCTACTTCATCCCTGGCCCTTTTTCTGCGTCTCACAATCGTAATTAACATTTGGTATTGTTTAGAATTCCGTTCTTACGGTTTCTAGCCTTTCGCCATTTGGTTCTCTCACCTTCCTACCTGATCTGGAAACGATACGGCACTGTTGTAAGCTAATAGTTCCCAGAGCATCTGGAGCACCTATAAGGGTGCCAGTCATCGTCCAACCCTACAAATAGAGCCTATTGCCAAATGTCTGCCTCAGGCGCCCACCACAAATTACAAACCATTGTACAGAGAGAGCATGTAGATGACCCTAAAGAGTCCATAGCTAAGATCTAAATTGCCAGCGTTTGAGAACCAATATGAATACAATATCATTATATGTCATGACTATATATAGAAGGTGTATTCTGCTACTAAGTGAGTCATTGCAGAGCACCCTGCACTAGATCCCAGACCCGCATAACCTTCACCCTCAGAAAAGTGAGCGTCAATGTCGCCAAAAGCGCCCTTACCTGAAAGTCAGGCACTGCATTCTAGCTTTCAGGTGAGAGTGCTTTCGGTGACAATGACGCTCACTTTTCTGAGGGTGTTTGCTGGTCCGGGGAGGTGTCCAGCAGTTCGCTAGACGCAGCATCGACTGCTGTAGCTGCTCTTGGTCTGGTCTGGTCTGTCCTGACCATGCAGGCTTAATAGACCCCTTCTCACCCCTGCACCTCCCCCCCTACTTCTCCACCCACCATACAACCTTGACTGTCTAAATCTCAGTCCTCACCAACACCCCCATCCCCAACCTCACTCGATCTGCTCGATCTCACTCTCGCTTTTGCCCTCACTCCCCACACCACGTCTGCCATCCGCTGCACATATATACACTCTGATCCTCCTTGCCAACCCTTTCCCAGCTTACTGATTACTAACTAGCCTTGTTTGTTATGTTATACCATCCCTTCCTGGTACCTTCCCTACCCATTGTCTTAATGTCCACCTCTCCTGTTAATCTCCCTCTCCATAACTCCTTTACTTAATTTTCATTATCGCCACAGGTCTTAACTTTCTGCTCCCAGTCATGCTACCTTCACTCCCACTCCATTCCTCTTACTTTATCATGCTTCCTTACCCTAGTCACCCCTCCCCGACTGTTTTTATGTACATACCCTTCTAACCCCTCCCACATGATATAATTATGAGGTACCAGTCTTGCCATGTGTCCATCCCACACAAATGTACCATCACTGCCTTCAATGTCCCACTTGTAAGGTTTGCATCGCACGTCGATGCCTAACTCCTCTAGGATATGGGTGTATGTTCACTCATGGGGTTAAAGGACAAATGCTTTAGGGCCACCTGAGATATTACAATTGGCCCTCTAGATTCTATTTTTGAATAGTCAGTTGAATTGGCAATTTTATTACTGAATAGGAGCCTCATCCCCTGCTCCTGCCTCCTGGAGATGACTCATCAATACATCAATACGGACCTGTGTATCCTGGTGGGCGATAAACCAGCAGTTTGCCAGCAGCAGTTAGCCCTGCCCGTCCAGGTTCAATGTGAGTGTCAATACGCCCCTCTTCTGGTCAGGTGCCACCTCTATTTGGTCCATCATTCTAAAATTAGTATCTTGGTCTTTCCAGCTGAGAGAGGCCAGAAGTCAAGGTCAGTCACATTGACTTGACTTGTCAATCATGATTCAAAAAAAGGGGTTATAACTCAAGCTTTCTACTATATTCCAATAGTATGATTGATATTTATCTATCTAAATAATATTATGTTTTGACATAGAAAGTAAACACAGGATTTTGACAGAGTAAGTTCAGCAAGTATCTTTGATGTTGTCAATATGTTTACTCACAGTTCCTCTTGTGTATTTAGAAAAATTCCTCACCTGGAATGTAAAAGAAAAATGTATCAGTATAGAACACATATCTTACATCATAATTATCAGATTATCACACAAGCAATACCAGACCCCATTTTGATGCCGCCGCTCTGCATCCTATCATTGGTCAATTCTGCGAAAATTATGAATAAAATACTAAAATACTTCTTACAAGTATTAAAGTGCCCTCAATAGCATTGTTATATTGAATAGCATCCAGAAATTCCCTATAATCATTCTCCCAAAATATTCCATTTCAGATCATCCAACATAACCATGTAAACCAGGTGGGTATCAACAATTGATGCACTGAAGTGCTCAGTCACTCCCTGTGACAGCGAACCAAATTGAGTCTGTCAGTTGGATCATAGTATTGAGCCTGCTCTCATAGTGTCATGGTAAGATGCCCTGTCACTGATCATTACTGCTTCTCAAGTTGGGGAACACAGTCATACGCCTGATCCAAGAGTTGGTCAACTGGTTTAAATACACTCTGAATGCGAGGAAATATAAGTGGGAGTGAAGAGGATGCCTCAAGTATGCAACTCAGTGGCGGATCCAAGATTGTTTAGAGACTAGACAATTTTGATGGTCTGGATTTGAAATGATGCATGCTCATGCATTTTAGGATGCAATAATTTAAGATTCAGCCCCCTCCCCCTCCAGGTCATGTTATATAACATTGTCTCCATCTATCTCCCTTTCCCCTCTTTTCTTCTCTTTTCTTTTCTCTTCCTATTTTTTCCCCCCTTTTTTTTCCTTTTTTTTGGAGGGGGGGGGGGCAAGGCCCGTCCGGCCACCCCCTTGGATCCGCCAATAGAACTATTTTAGAAATTTTGGGTAACATCGATATGGCAGCGAATGAACCAAGAATATAGTAAAATCACCAATAAGAAAGGAGAAACAACCTAGGTGGTGATTATGTGACCCTTATTACATGCAATGCCAAGTTCAATAGATGTCATTAGGTGGACAAAGGGGTATATGAAATACCCTTCTAAAGAGCATATGTATGCAATGCATTTCCCTGCTGTTCAATCCGTGCTTAAGTTAAAGCGGTGTGTCATAGGCAGTCCTTTTAAAGTATGAGTGTTCATGGCTTTGAGCTGCTCCTCGCATGTTGAACCGTTTAGTCTAGGCTCCTTGATAGAGGTGTCAGAAACTACATCTCAAGCACTCAACTGAAACCTAGTCCTGCTCTGAACTAGAAAAGGTCAGCGGTCCTAAAGTCATTCCCACCCTGTTGTATCTAATTCCCTTATGAGGTGACATCAGTGAAATATTGTTCTATCACATGAAGCAAGCTGTTTGCCCGGCAACACCACTAGGGCTGGTCGGTACAAAAAATAGGCTAAACCTTACATGACAGCAGCAGTAGCCTGGTTATGTTCTGACTAGAACCTTACATGACAGCAGCAGAAACCTAGGAGATGTAGTCTAGCTGAGACCCATCCATAGGCAGCATCAGAATGGAGGAAAGAGGAGGGGTCAATGGCAAGGTCAGGTATGATGGCATAGATATCAAGGGAAGCCATACCCTATGGCATACATACAAAGGGGGCCTAGTTGAGATGACATGCCATACTGATATATAAATAGATATCATATTGACATCTTCCGCGAGATTATAAATTATCTCCGGAGAGCAGCTCTAGAAGATGATGCAATGTGATAGAAGGAGGTTGAATCTTCCTGGTGGTCTATAATTATAGAACGAGGAAGTCTGAGAATAATTTGAATATAAATTTAATTTCCAGTAAATCTGACCTCAGGTAAGCTATAATTTCATGTATTTCAAACCTGGGTGCTATGAATAAAGGTACTCTTTGGGGGGGGGGGGGAGACTAATGATTAATGTCCCACGCATCCTTGCGTTATTCACACATGCATATAAAAATATGAACAGTGTTGACTAAACAAGGCTTCTTCAGGAAACTGCTTACAAGTTATATTGTTGCTAGTTTTGACTGATTTCAGGAAAGTCCTAATTGCTTTAAGTTTAAGCGATTAACGTAATGTAATGTAGAATGCATCCCTTCTCTCATTGTTAAAATGAGTACTTCGACTTTCCCCATTGGTAACCAAGGTGCAGATCTCAAATGGCAAATGGTTATGCATAAACCAAGATAGAGTTACTAATTGGCTATAAGAAGTGTGCTCAGGAAGTCTCATTGATGTCAAATTTATTACATTGGTCAGTACACGATTTTATTTTGATTGGTCTTATTACAGTTTTAAACTCCCCTCATAAAATTATTTGGAAATACAGAGTACTTCTCGAAATTAAATCCACACAGGAGTCATAAGTACACATTTCACATTTTAGTAGTTAAAAGTTTGTTGATGGGCAAAAAGTGGTGATAACGCAAGCTATTCCTAGCCATCTATATTATTGAAAGTATATGATTATAAGCTTTAATTTGATACCAAATATGGCAATATCTGTCAATTCTTATCATGTTCTTCCCCAAAGATTTGCAAAAATAACCATTTCCCCCCTCAAAACCTCATTTCTATGACGTGCGCAGTGATGTGCTGATGAGAAACCAGTATTTTCTTTGAATGACCCATAACTAAACGTACCTGCCCAACCTGGAAAACATTTTTAACATGGGAAAGATGTCAAGGTCATTTAAAGCAACAGGTCTGGTATACTGCAAAAGAGGAGTTGGGATATTGCATAGAAATAAATAATTGTTTTCCTTTTTTGATATAACCTTACTGATAGTCAGATGGCGATACCAGTAATTCATTTATTGGGTTACGAAGACACCAGCCCTCATGGAGATATATAAAAAAAAGAAATGTCTGGTGGTGGGGTGTTGCTTCTAGACATTCAACCAGGTATTTGTAAGATGGTTTTAAGGCAGCAAACGTCTCTGATTAGTGTATTTCCCAGGCTGTCATACAAAGACCTGGTTGTGCCGAGGTACGAGCCTCTTCCTTGGAGAGTGAACAAGTCTTAAGGCCTGTGCTTGCCAGCTACCAGCTCATTAACCTCAAAGTTGTCTGCTGGGACACTTACAGCTCCGAATATCATTATCTACCTACCCAGGATGGAAGTGATAGCATAATGGTGTGGCTATGAGGAATGTCCTTTTTACTGTCCTTCAGATCAAAGTGGACTGCAGCATGATTATGCTGGTCAACACAAAAGGACACAAGACCAATATAGAGAGTGTTCCCCTGAGAAGCATGTTAGACTCCAGTTAGTTACTTTATATAGTTATTTTTTCACATGTTCAGTCAAAAATATTTATTATTATAATTATATGGTATGATGAAAGAAAGAACGAGAGAAAGAAGGAAAGAAAAAGAGACAGATCTAAGAAAAGAAAGACAGAAAGAAAGAAAGAAAGAAAGAAAGAAAGAAAGAAAGAAAGAAAGAAAGAAAGAAAGAAAGAAAGAAAGAAAGAAAGAAAGAAAGAAAGAGAAAAAGAAAGAAAAAAAAGAGAGAAAGAAAGAAAGAAAATGATAAGATGAAAATCAGATGATTCCATAGATTCCCAAGCGGAAGCAGGTCTCTCAAAAAAACAAGATCAGAAGATTAGAGCATTCTTAAATCCACATTTCCCATGACGGTAGAGTGGCCTTTGTGGGCTGCCTATATGGCATGTTTATATATAGAACATCAGCGATGGGTTCTTGGAAACACTTTGGAGAATTCATAGGAGGTATCTGCTAGTGAGGATAATGGAGTCACATTTAGTGGAAGGATATGTGTGGGTGTCGAGAAGGAGAAGAAAGCAATCCCCAACATCAGTTCAGCAATTGGATGCCTCTGTATTCCCTGAGGGATGTAGGTTAAGCAGGCCCATCTGAGTGTCATTTGTCCTCAGTCCAAACTTTGTATGAGAAGTTCTAGTGAGGAAAATAGTTTCATGTATATAGAAGAAGGATACACTTTTTACATAGTCAATGGTGCATCTATGCCTGTGCCCGTGTGATAGTTGGGAGGGCGTATAGTGATTAGAGATGTTTAATATATTACATTATATATAACAGAAATTATGGAAAAAAAAGGATTTGGGACTATGAAATGCATCTTGACATATGACTCTATAACGCTGTATTCTGACATGTCCATGGTAGCAGATTATGAGTGTCAATTTTTATCCATATAAGTTACATCATTCGGCAAACAGAAATCCGTCTTCCTCTGACATATTTCATAATCTTGACACTATCGCAAAAAAAGGTTTTATCTAATTTAAGAATACCGTTGTGGGTTGTAAGCGCTTATTCAGATACCATTTTCTTCATTATAACGTTGAATGCTACAGTCCATGGAACTCTACTAACACCTTATACAATCCAGACCTATATATTGATGCTTAGGTAAGTACTGCTCATGAGCTACTCACATATTCAGCTCACACATTGTGGACTGTGAAATGATTTGTATAAGACTGGAGGTTTGGCCTTTGGTAAACCCCCTCAGGATGGAACTACTCTGTGCCTGTGCTTTTGTATGGGTAGACTAACTACATTCATATTGGGCTCCTTATGTACACCAGTGCTCAATGATAGCACCTTATTACATCATGTTGCAACCCTTCGAGGTGAGATCTTTAATTAATCTGGCCATGGCCTCTCAAGACAAGAGGAAAATGAGTCGCTGTGATAAACTTATTTCTACCCGCACATTTTGACAAAAAGGGACTGGTTTCATACAAAGGGGGCTGTTGCCTGGCAACCACCCAAGACATTTGAAAATAGACGACCTCATTGGATTCCTTGATTTAGATTTAGGAGCAATTTTAAAGTTATTATAAGATGCATACTACTGTTGCTTTGGCCTGCCACATGTGATTACTCCCTGTGCTTAATATGACACTAGCTGAAAGTGTTGAAAATATTGTGTTAAGGACCTCGTACACAGAAGGGAATATCGATTATGATTGAATCCAATAATACCGCGGCTATTGTGTACCGATATAGCCACACCCACATCATTTAGCCATATGTATCATTTATCTGCAATACATCTACTACTAATCAAGCGTGGGGATGGATCCATGAGAAATACTAGGGATGGTATTATCCAGACACAGTTCGCGTTATAATTAAATCAGAGCAACTCCCATAGCCCAGATGCATGAACTCGTGGATGTGATCTACATTTAGTCCATTAACTCATGGCAGAGATTGCACCAGATATTTCATATACAATGTCTAGGTTATACCAGCGCCATTTTAGGAATTTGCTCTGAAGGTCTACAAAGTGGAGGTGCTGAGATTTAAGTGCTTCTACTTGCATCAAGATCAATCCAATGATGAAACCTTGCTAGGGGACTCACTCATCGGCTGCTTTAGCCCCAGACCCTTAGCATCGCTCTCTGTCTGGATGGGTATTTTCTGCACCTAGATACACTACAGCAAAGTGTAAGTGGAGCAACAGTCGGAGTAAGGGGGAGGGGGTTGAGACTGGGGAGTTCTGTAACAGCTCTAACCCTGCTGGGAATCGTGAGTGCTGTTTGACTATAACACAGGCACTGATCTCATTCATTGATTCTATAATTCCATAATAGCACCATTGTGTGGGACTGGTATCAGAAAACAATGTGGAGCTGGTACAGGTTTGGACTTTACATCTCAGCAGTAGTAGGCTGGTTGAGGCGTGACAAGTCTCTAGGATATGCCTAAATAGGGAGGCGGTCGGCTCTGGTGCAATTCACTGTCTACCCGGTGGTGGTTTAGAGCGTGGGAGGCTGGCCACTTTGGCTATTTTCAAATCTATTGATTTTCAAATCAATTTTGAATTGGTTTATGTTTCACGACCATTTCTGTTTAGTCTGCGTATGTTTCTGCCTTTGTCACTTCCCCTTTTCTTGTAGATACCTGAGGACCTTAAAATAGGATTAACAAAGAAATGGTTCTGCTGTCTGCTGCCCCCACTGTCTGCTGCCCCCACTTTGAAACTGCTTGCCAAGCCTTGGGGGACGGGAGAATAATACATAACAGGGAAGCAGTGTATGGAAAGGAAATACACCATACTCTCTAGACAGGAAATCGCCATAATGACATGCACTAGGAAAAAGTACCTTAGTGCACCCTGAACTAAGGGCCCTTTTCGCAGATTGTGTCACATCTACATCATGGTTATAGAGGTGAAGAGAGTCAGCCAACAGGATATGCACCGAACAGGTTGGTTGGGCACGGGGTGGGTATGCAGGACTAACAATCATACAGATCTGATTTACAAAGGGCCGTGACTATTGACAGTTCGAACTGTCAATAACAGGACAAAATTCCCTTATTGACAGTTCAAACTGTCAATACCAGGATATAATTCCCTTATTGACAGTTCGAACTGTCAATAAGGAAAAAAAGATTCTCTTATTGACACTTCCAAAAAGGAACTGTCAATAAGAGAAAATGAATCTCTTATTGCCAGTGTGAACTGTCAATAAGGGAATTATATCCTGGTATTGACAGTTTGAACTGTCAATAAGAGAAAAATATCCCACTATTGACAGTCTGAACTGTCAACAAGAGGAAAGTGTTCCACTATTGACAGTTTGCACTGTCAATAGCTGGCCCACCTTGATTTGGCTATTGACAGTTCAAACTGTCAATAGTGGAAAGCTTTCCTCTTATTGACAGTTCAGACTGGCAATAGTGGGATATTTTTCTCTTATTGACAGTTCAAACTGTCAATAGTGGTAAATTATACCATCATTGACAGTTCTTCATCGAACTGTCAATAGTGGGAATTTCCTCTCTTATTGACAGTTCCATATCATTACTGAGAGTGATTTTGGTTGAAAAGTCGATTTTGGTTGAAAAGTCGATTTTGGTTGAAAAGTCGATTTTGGTTGAAAAGTCGACTTTTGTAGTAAAGTCGATTGTGGTGGAAAAGTCGATTTGGTGGAAAGTCAATTATGGTGGAAAAGTCGATTTTGGTGGAAAAGTCGATTTTTAGTGCAAAACCGATTTTTAGAATGAAACCAATTTCTAGTAGTGCAAAGCCGATTTATAGCGCCAAACCCGATTTTTGGGGCAAAACTTATTTTTGGGGGAAAACCGATTTTGGGGGCAAACCTGATTTTGGGGGGCAAACCGATTTAATAGGCAAAACCGATTTTGGGGGCAAAACCGATTTTGAGGGCAAAACCGATTTTGGTTCCAAAACTGATTGTGGTGAAAAAAAAAACTTTTGCCAAAAAAAAACGCTTTTGCCCCAAAAAGACACACTTTTGCCCCCCCCCCCCAAAAAAAACCCAACACTTTTTCACCTTTTCACTCCAATGTCAGTGGGAACTGTCAATAAGACAGAAATATTCCACTATTGACAGTTCGCATGAGGAACTGTCAATAACAGGAATAATTTCCACTGTTGACAGTGTGAACTGTCAATAACAGAAATATTTTCCACTATTGACAGTTCGAACTGTCAATAGCATTTTTGTTTACGAAGAGGGCTAAGATCAGACTGGAAATGGCATAGTACATATTCAAGTAGATATGGGTGTCTATCAAATGCAGGAATTGTGTGGGTGGTTTGGAATATAGGAAGACTCTGTACTCAGTGCAGACCCTCCCTCTAATCATGTGATGGAGAGAAAGTGGAGAGACACACAGCAAAAGAGGGAGAAATAGATAAGACATTGAAAAGGGAAAAGTATTGGAAGAAGAGGGAATAGTCTAAATGGGAGAAGGTGATACAGGAGCTGAGAGATTGAGAGATTGAGAGGTGAATTGGTCAATGGATATGGAAAAGAAGGGACAACAGAAACAGTGGAGGCTGGTCATGTCAAAACCACCCCAGAAGAATGGAGTTTACAGGCTCTTGCAACCACCTCTGGATCATTAGCAATACAAAGGAGGCTAGTTGGGACTCACTGTGTGTGGATTACCATAGGGATTATCTCTGGGGAGTCTGCTCTGGATACATGCCATGCCTTTAGCCTGCAATATCACTAGTTGACGTGATGCATATACAATATAGAGCACAATACCCTGATTTGTGGGAGATTAGAGGTGAAAATTGCAGCCATTCTACCTTGAACTATGTTAAGGCAAATTACTATATCATATAATTTATATAATTTATGAAATGCGCTGGCCATGTACCCCTTCCACTTTAAACCAAGAGAATTTAGCTCAGAGAAATAAAGGTGTTGCAACCAATGTTGGAGCATGGAAGTGGTGATATAATTATAATAACAGTAGGTTGGTAGCTTTAAGGTTAATCCATCTTCATCTACAGCATATCAGAATCAAGAGGTATTATACATGTGGCAAAGCTAACTTCTGTTGATTGGTTTTACTAATATAAACAACCACTCAGAACTTCAGAACAGATATGGCCTCATCGGATTAAAAGTTGTTATAAGATAATTAATGCCATTGATTTGGCCGGACATATGTGAACATCCCCTGTAATCAATATGGCAATGATACAAACAATCTTTCTAAGAAAGAAAATACATAGAATAACACACTTCCATATAGATTATGGGAAAATACCAAAAACTACTCAATAATCATATTATTGAACATGGTAGGGTCTCAAGTCCTCTCATCAATACGACCACATCTGTATGACAATTCTAATCAATCTAAGCTAGTCCCATAGTCTTCTTGCTGCATCTAGGAGTAGATTATGGGCCTTTTTCATGTCTCGGGTCTGATTATACCAGCTTATGATGCTACATGGAGTGATTATATAGAGAGACAGGATGGCTGCATCAATAGATAATGGAAGCCCTTCGCCGACATACCTTACTAGTCTCTCAGACAAGCCTCTGATTGGGGTCAGTTCCAAGTTGATGGATGGGATAAAATGACAAGGGAACTTATGGCTTCTTGTGCGGTTGAACCCCTAACATAATTATTATCTGGCCCACAATTAACTTACAGAATAGTACATTTAGTACAATATCTTATACTTCAAGAACAAGATGCTAGAGGATTTATTATGCTTCACCTACACTGATATTCCTAGACTCCCTATACGCCCAACCTCTCAGTCACTAGTGCCTAACCTAGTTAGTCATTTTTTGGCTCACTATACAACCAACCTAGATTAGTTATTATTGTCAGGTTGGTCACTACTGACCAACCCACCTTAGTCTTTTTAGTTCCAGGGGGAGCCACCGAGTGGTCATCACAGGTGGCCCCAACTAGTGGTATACAAATACAACACACCAATGATGGACCTAGGTTAGCCACTTCTGACTAACCCAGGTTGGTCATTTTTGAATATAACTTTGCCATTGTGACTAACACTCATATGACCAACCTGGGTTAGTCTGTTCTGACTAACCCTTGCAACCTATGGATTTTCAGTGTAGTGAGTTTATGGTACTGCTGAGAAGCTAGGCAATTAGTGTGGCGGTTGATGCCATTGTCTTACGTTGGAAAAGTACAGGGTACAAGTGTAAACAATGTCGTAATAACTTATGTGTGTCCGTCTGCTATCATTCTGCAACTCTTATGGACTCAGACGGCACGTTTCCTGAGAGGTAAACTTTTGTATTATCATCAATTAATAATAACTGATGGTGTGGGCCACATTGTATTTAAGCACCCGATAGACAGAAATCAATATAGGTATATCATTGAATCTATTATTATGGTGAAGATCTGCCACTGTATATATATGGGAAGCACGGTAAGTGCATGGACCCCGCCATGGACCCTTTATCTCAGCACCGATAGCCTGGTTCAGGAATGGTGAACACTAGGATATGCCCAAATAGGGAAGCTGTCGGCTCTGGTGCAATTCTATGTCTACCCGGTGGTGGTTGAGAGCGTGGGAGGATAGTCACTTTGGTTGTTTTCAAAGCTATCGATTTTCAAATAGCTTTATTTCAGTTTATGTTTCAGTTCCATTTTAAAAAGGCATCTACTTTGTGTATGTTTATGCGTTTGCCCCTTTCTTTTATATTGTCAAAATAGGTACTTCAAATAGGGATATGGGTGCTTAAGTGCAATATATTCATTATAGTCATGGGAGCCAATGTATTTGGTTAAATCTATTTATTTCAAGTATAAGTGAAGGAACGCAAACAATATAATTCATATGTAATGATATTTATTATTGACAAAGGGGATGAATAGGAAATTTGCCACTAGCTGTGCCCATTTTGCAAACTCTTTAGAGAATGAAATGTCCATGTGTGGACACCCAGTATGAAGGTAAAGCGAGTCAGCCAACAGGGTATAGGGCAGCACATATGAGTTGGACGGGTGGAACAAGGCGTGGGTGTGCCTACTTCATTATATAAATCAGATTTGCAAAGAGGGCTAATATCAGGCTGGACATGGCATACCTATCAGTGTAGGAGTGAGTGTCTATCAAATAGGAATTGTGTGGGTGGTATGCGCTATACACGGTCAATATACTCAGCCCAGACCAGCCATCTGATTATGGGACAGAGAGAGAGTGGAGACACACACAACAGTATATAGAGATTTGGCTATGGTATGCAGAGAAACAAAAAGAGGAAGAAAAAACTCAGAAAAGCCAAATGGGGAACGAGGATTGGAGGGAGAGGAAATTTGATATAAATCAGATAGTAACAGGTTAGGAATGAGAGTTGAACTTCTAAAACGATAGTTTAAAGAAGGGACGAGAGAAGATACAAAAGTAGGGTAGACTTGTCCTGGCTCACCTCAGGAGATGGGAGTTGACAGTCTGCTGGGACAGGCTAATTAGGCTCATACTCAACGCATTGCCACTACCTCTGGATCATTAGCAATGCAGAGAAGGACTATTTTGGGACTCACTATGTGTTGATTACCTAGTGATTATATCTCCTGAAATCCACTCTGGATACTTGCTATGGCTCAAATATTGGAATCAACTCACACCAAATATGGAAAGTCCACAAGTATGCTCACCTCCCTGCCTTGTGATGGATAGGTGACAAAGGTGGATAGTGTATAGGTGAGAAGGAAAGATGGATAATTCACATGAGTTCTTCTTATCCAATGAATTTCAATGACTTTGGGCAACCACAATATGTCATAGGCCGATCTATGATACTTTATTTGGTTACAATATTACATATTATACACAATGAACGATGACACCCAAGCTTGTTGCTTGCCTGAGGAGTGCTACTCCCCTCCCAGGGTGGAGAGTTCCACTGCTGTTTCTAGGGAGAGGCACTGGGGGGCACTGATAGTTCCTCACTAATATGTCGATAACTTTCCAGAGAAGTTAATATGCCCGACATTATAATCCACATTACTACAAATCATCAGGTTGATAGCTTCAGGGTTTACTGCTGTTATATAAACTGTGGGGAGAGCTTTTAGCTCTTATAGCAGATTAGAATTTAGAACCATTACATCAAGAGCTATCAAGGTTTAAGCACCGTAGCCCGACTCTCAGCTGATTTCTGTCTGGGTCTGGGCAGGACTCATTAGATATGCGCATAGATTAAAGAACACACCGGTTTGTGACCAGACCAAGAAGATTAGTGGGAATCAGTCTGGGGAATTCCTGCAGCAGCTATTGGATTTAAGCAATGCTTAGTGAGTAAAAAGGTTCAAGGTCATTAATGGCTGTTTTATCTGCAACTTCAATATGAAACTTATGATGTGTCTGTGGGGATAGCCATGAGTGTGACTATACATGGGTGCTCAGAATTTTGAGTGTGTCGCCGTGTTGATTTTTAGCAAACGTGCCGTGTCGCCGTGTCGATTTTTATGTAGTGCATTATGGTCTATTTGACTGTGTCCGTCGATTTTTAAAACCCCCGTGTCGCACGTGTCGATCTTTACAACCCCCCATGCCGCCGTGTCGCACGTGTCGAATTTTACCCATGTATAGTCACATGAGTGCAGGAGCTATAAGCTTAATCCTAATAATGCCCACCCTCATCAGGTAACAGACCGATTCAAGCTAAGCAATATGTATGTCACACCCTGAATGCACAAACTGTGACTTTATTATATAAAAACGCTACCTTGTTGATTTCCTGGGAAGCCTCTCTCAAAAGGTCCCATGGCTTCACCTTTCTAGACAAGAGACATTCATTGATGTTTGCAAACGTGTTTTGTGTTTAAATGCACCTTTCGGTCGCCCCTAGTGTGCCTATAGGAATCTATACTGTGAGATTTGCTGTATCTGCAGATTTGTTTTCATTAAATCATCGGTGTGACACCAGGCAACTATAAAATATTAAAAAATCAACCTAATTACTCACTTGTCTATAGCACATCAAATATTTACTTCTATGTTGGTAAGTCATCAGATTTAGTAGAGAATATAGGCTATTAAGGGCACACAGCTAACCTTGTTCTGAACGATATACATTTTTCATGGTCTTCGTGGATGCAGTTTATTAGACTTTAAAACGACCAGTGCCATCAGCCAGTTGGGGCCAATATAGAAAGCTGCTGACTGGGCAGAAAATGCCATGGCTCATCGGCTCAGTCGCCATCATTGCTGTTAAAGGTCTCTAACATTCAAAGCGAGTAAAATCTGATTTAAAATGTGAGCAGGTGGGGTAGATCTGTGGTTGATATAAAGAGGAAACCTAAAGGGAGCTCTATCAATGGTCAACTCATTGTGGGTATGTATTAGATTTGATCCACTATTACCAGTGCGTTCTGATATAATAATATCACAATGGTTGAATATTTTAGCTTTACACTTTAGCTTGGATGACAACTATGCTATAAATAGCACAATATGGAAGCCATTATCCGATCACCAAATAGCAATAATCGATGCTCTATCACATTAGTATCAATTATCCTGGGTCGATTGCGTTATGTAGTATACGTTACATGACAAAATACTCATTTTATCAGCATGGCTATCAAAATCAGTCATAAGGAATTCTCAATTTCAAGGAAGAACTGTTGAAACAACCTCCTCCTGCATCAGTTTCTAGCAGTAGCACCACTTGTTCCATGTCCTGTACCACGCCCATATTAAGGCTATAAAACCTTTCCCTTGTACAGGATAGAATTCAAGTATGCAGTCCAGTGGCACTGACGGCTTGATTGTAGTTCCACATAGCTGCATGCTATCCTGCAGAGAAACTGATATCGTGGTAAAAACCCACCTCTAGTGCATCTTTAGTACAGAGAGGCCTTGCTAGCCACTGCCTCATTTTATCTACCAAGTCACATCCATTGCCACACTTCTCCATCCACTTCTACTTCTACCTTCTCCCCCTCCAAAGGAGGCTTTTAAGAGTTAATGTCAATTGCCTTCTACAAGACGTAAATCTTTGCACCCTCCCCACCCACCCTTTCTCTCTGCACCCATCTCTGAGATGGTGCTGTGCGTGCAGGGGTTCACGGATGCCTCCTTCCCATGTCCTGCAGAGTGGAATCCCCGCCGACAACGACTCCCCTGGGGCCATCACTGTGCATCTTGTTATTCTAAAACATGCTTAGAATTCCCTGCCACAAGGGCACACCTACTTATTGAGAAATGTGGCACAGAAAGTAGGACATAAAGGATTGCATGATAGATAAAGTGGATGGATTTTTCAACATCGTACAAACTGAATGTCAATGGCCAATTTCAAGTGGCATTTTCTTTAATTTTTGTATTTCAATTGCAACAACAGACATTCCAGACACCGCCAGCAGTGGTCAGGAAATTAGTCATTATATAGGAGTGTGATTATATAGAAGAGGAGTGCTATCACATGAGAATTGGGCACCTTTTAAAAATGGAGCCGAAAATTCCTTCTGTCAAGAAACAGTTCAGGAGATGATGGAGAGTCTTTAGGATGCCTGGTCGGTGGTAGGACATTAATTTTGCATGGGAACACCCTCTGTTCAAATAAGCAATCCCACTGCCCCAACCCCCCCCCCCTACCAGGTCTGGCACCCACTAAAACTAATTGTTTCAGCAGGTTCCACTGGGTTACCGGCAATGGCAGCAAATCAGGTTGCATGGAGTCAGAATGGAGCATTTGCTGCCTTTACAGGCATTAATTATTGGCACGGGGGCGGAGGGTGGGTGGATGTAAAAAATCTATTCTTCAAGAAGCTCTGGGAATTGCAGGTTCCATTGTTACTATTTTCTGAGCAATTTAATTGCAAAAAAAGCTGGGTATTATTAATCATTGCTGAAAATGATCATGGTGGCGCTTGCCTAGTGAGATTTCTGCCCAAGAAATTCGGGTGTAGATTGATGAGATTGACTGAGTGGCTAACCAGAATTAGCTCTGCAGGTAGGAGTAATAATATTATACTGGAGAAATGACAGCTGACTATTTAAACTACCCAATGCTTTTTAGTAGATAAGCTAATAGAGGCTCATACATTTTCTCATAACGTTCTTTTGAAAATATACTACATTATCTCCTTAGGTTTTATCATCAGAGCATGCATATGAACAAATCAATTATCCTTCTCACTGTTATCCATCGCACAATTTTCTTAATCTTTAATTTGCAATTCCAATTGGGCTACTTTTTAATCCGAGCTCTGTTTTTCCCTCAGCGAAAGCCACCCAATGTTTTTTTTATTTACAATTACCACCCTGTCCCTTTGAAACTGGTATTTTTGATGACTTAATAAGGAATTAACTGGACCCAAACATGCTGCTTGTAATAACAAGTACCAAGTGGAATCCGAAACTAATCACCAAACCAAACTACCCAATCTGAAAACATGGGACTTAATTTTCCTCGAAAGCCCATGCTTAACACTGGTAAAAGTCTCAAGGCCATTCAAAGTAACCAAATGCTGTGTGACGCAGGCCCGGGAGAGCTTGGACTGGATTGTATGGATACTCACACGTCTCAATCTGCTTTTTGTTCACTCATGTCTTTGGCCGAATTTCACTATGACGAGAGTGATTTTTTTTATCTGTTATTCTTACTGAGGACTTCCAAGGTAGGGAAATGTATATTATGTGGAATTTAAAAAAAATTCAATTTGCCTATATACCTTAATGAAAATGTTATATCATGAAGTTTACACTTCAAGACTCAGACAGGAAGTTATTCAGCCAATGAAGGCTGTTATTACATCAAAAATAGTACAGTTCTTGACTGTTGAATATTTCATACATATCAGGTTTAACAACGCAGTCATGTGGCATGCACTGCAAAAAGGGACCGTAGTGCCACATAATAAGATATCCTGTATAGTGTATTATTATACTGCGTGTTTTATTCATTTATAACTGTATTTTATAACCACATGTATACTGATTTATATTATAATCCAGATATCTATGTTCTATGAAGATTATTTTGAGTTGTACTAATTTTGATCAAAACATAAACAACATTTTATACACCAATTCTGCTCAGAAAAAAACCATAGCACATCGCAGCAGTGCAGCATTCTTCTCAATAAAGTCATCAGGAGCTCTACCATAGAGCTCACCCACAGGCTAACAGCTCAGGCTTACTGGTCAGTGACCCCTTTCACAGTGTGAGCTGCTCACACAGAGTGGGCTGTGAAAGGATGGAGTAAGTTTACAGCTGAATGTGACTTCCGAAGACGCAGACCGATGTGTGAGTTTAATACGAGCAGATTATGCTGGGTAAGCTCTCACCAACTACAATGCAGGTATTATAAGTAATTTGGAAATGTATAAAAGGGGATGGGGGACATTTCCTCAATAATACATAGAGATACCGTAGAGTAGAATGACTACCAAGGGGGCACACACAGGTGCCGCTCAACAATATGTTCGCCATTATCAATGATAATATTATTATAACTGGAATATAGTATATGCTCACATGATATGCGCAGTGACCTTTTACTTAAACAATCTAGATATGGGACATTTTCTACTTGTAAGTGAAAGGTTAGGGGTGATCTTTTCGAAACACCTGCTGTATACAGATATGGCATTTCTTGTGAACCACCTTCCAGGTGTTAGGTCTTATCTGTCTGATTAGGTTAGATGACACATAAGGTGATTATATGGAGGGACGAGATGGCTGAATAAATGGATGACGCCTGTCCTTGGCCTTCAACATATATCCCACCAAGTGGGTTCTCCTAGACAAGCCTCTCACAATGGTTCACCCTTCTGACGGAGGCTCACTGCCCGGATGATGGATACAGACACATCTGGCGATCCCCTAAATATCGCCCGGTACATTCTTCAACCAGCTACTCACGTTATCTATATAAAATTGTATTTGTGTGAATCACATTATATGTCACAGAATTTTATGCAGGAGGGTTAAATAAATAGTGACATGGGGCATACGACATTTCTTGAAATTGATATGGCGACATGGGCATTAAATTTTCTTTAAATCGATATGGAGACATAAGAACTTCTTAGAAACGACACGGGACATGGGCACCCCCCCCCCCCATCAGGTGCCCCACAGGGCTGGATATTAGCCTGGGATTGAATTAAATGTATGCTGTATCCACCCCACAATGGGTCTGGGAATCTGGAGCCCTTCCCGGAGGCAGGTATTCATTGTGTGCCTCACTATAGCCGGGTGTGCAGGTTGACACTCCCAGCGCCAATTACCTGCAGCCTTACCCTTGTGCAGCTGTAGCCTTGAGGCAGTGGAGGAGTGAGGGCACCCTGCTTGACACACATATTACTTACCTTAACTAGAATGTTAAGATGTCACACTCCCAGTAAGGCTGATATTTTAGTCCATGATAAACATATGTTACTGCTTGCTTCTCTATCAGAAATATAGAAAAAGGTTCATGAGTTTTAGTCTGTTGACTTGGTTATTTAATGTGTTGAGCGTCGGCCGTATTCTATGAGGTCGTTGTTCCCCTTTTTTCTAACTAATGGGGCTACCTTGTTCCATGAAAAGTAAATTACGGTCACTAATGTGCCTCTACATGGGTAAAAATCGACACGGGCGACACGGCGACACGGCCGTTTTAGGCCCTTTTAAAAATCGACAGACACAGGAAAGTTGGGGGTAAAAATCGACCCACAGGCATTTTTCTCTAAGTTCTTATATAGCTAAAAATCGACACAGTGACACGGCCCTTTGGCTAAAAATCGACACGGCGACACGGTCAAAACTGGGGGGACCCATGTAGAGGCACACTAATAGTAGAGGGAAGAATGAATCTTTGTGTGGTGTTGATCAATGAGTTGCAATAAGCTGTACATTTATTAAGCAACAACCATTTGAGATGAACACAATACATCTGCATCAGTTATTTAGAAGTAAGGAGATGTTGCTTTATATCAATGGCCCAAATAGTACTGTTACATGAAACCCTCAAAACTGTTTTATAAAGCCAACAGGGTTTAAACACGAACCATATATATATATATATATATATATATATATATATATATATATATATATATATATATATATATTATATATATATATATATATATATATATATATATATATATATATATTATATATATATATATATTTATATATATATATATATATATATATATATTATATATATATATATATATATATATATATAAATGTGTTAATTGAAGGTGTAGCTAGAGTGCAGAAGGGAATATGTACTTGAGACATCAAAAAAGAAATGTTGCCACTATTCCTAATTTATAGCCATTTACACAATCAGCTACAACAAAACCTGCAACACACACACTATTAATCAGGTGGAGCCAGTTCCCAGGGGAATACCCATGATGGTATTATCCACCCTTTGTGGATTCCAGACACTGTTCTTGTTACAAATCACAGCCTCCCCCGACTGCCCAGATACTATAACCCTGCACCTGCACAGAATACAGTCTGGACTCTTCTCTAGGGACTCATTATCCATGGTACATACTTTCATTGCTATCCTGTCGTTTTAGTATAAGGTCTAGGCTATACCAGCACCATATTGAAGTGTAGGTTTTTGAATATTTTGATTTTGGTAAAAATGATAAAGATCTAAATCAAACTGTGCTCGGTCAGGACTGTCCCCCATCTATGTGAGTGTTGGAATGAGTACTGGGCGGTTATGAGACATTAGGGAGTATTCCACTGACATAAATCAGCCGAGAATCCGTCGTCGGACGAGATTCACCCATAGGCATAAATTTAACATTGTAGACTTTTATCGGATAACGGAATCTCGGCCGACCGACGTTGACCAATGGAATACTGCCTATAGACAGAGCTGCACAGTAACGTGACCGAATCACTGGTTACTGCCTATCAGTGCTTGGGTCGTATTGCACGCTGGCTGTAGGCCGTGTTTGTAGGTGTTTGTTACTGTAAATCTACAGTAGATTCTACTGTAAATCCATTCTACAGTAGATATACAGTAGATTCTACTGTGTACCTTCACTTACTATTTAAAGTGTATACACGAAGAAAGCTCTAAATGGACAGGCAGTCTGTTCAGGTGCAAGTCACTGTCTACTATTTCAAGGTCTGAGGGGACAGCCAGATTGAGTATTTTACAATCTATTGATTTCTAAATTGATGCACCCACTGCCCCAGTGCATGTCTTATTCATCAAAGGTTTCCCCATCGTGTGTAGTTAATGGCTTTGTCTATTCCCTTGTTGTCGGAGGTAGGCCTACTATAAATAGAATGCTGTTGTATGGCTATACAGACAGTGTAAGCATTGTAGTCTGGTGAATGGCTCATGAACTTATGAAGGACTGTATTTTAGAATATATTAATCGGGAAGGGAGAAGAATAAGAGGAAATACAGCTATTGAGAGACAGTGATGGTTAGACAATAATGGTGAGGGAGATGATGTACACATTTGCTTTAAAAGTGCCTATATTGATGATAGTCAGGGGGCGTTTTTGAATTAAGCAGTAAGGTGTAATCCAAGTGATGCGGGGGAGGCTGTTGGGAGTGCCATCCTAGGGTGGCAATATACACATGCCATGTGAGATTTGTTGGGTAATGCGTGGGTGGTGCGAACTCTAGATGAACCGAGCACCATGTATAGGCACCTAGCAGAACACAGTGGTTTTTACGAAGATTTATTGTGTGTAATCACCCTTATACGGGTAGAAACTAGCTCGGGCGCATTGCCTTTCTGCCGCCAGCACCCCTGCCTATACAAAATCGTGGATGGTCTTAAATATATATATCATTATGCTATGGCATCTTGTTAACATGCACATTTGAAAACAGAGTAGAAAATCCTTTTAAAAATACATAATTTCCTTTATGGTAAAATAATATACATTATCGATGAGATAAGATGGGAAGAGGAATATGTCTGGTGATGCTTTTATATTACATTCATAAAGCAACGTGGATAATCCTTTTTTGTCGACAGTTTAAATTTCCATAGTGTCTCTATTACAGTGTATTCCGGTTTAAGCTCATTCTAGCGCATCATGTCTCTGTTCAAGACCAAAGAGATAATACCCTGGTATTCACAAATGGTACCATGCATGTGACAGTTCTTATCAGTGTTTGTAATGCAGGGCTAATTGGGGTAGATGAAAGTGTCTGCTAGAGTCTTTTCTGCATTTTTGTATAATATTAGTGTCTATTGCAGTCTTGACTGGCCAAGCCAAGAGGCTGAGAATGCTTTTTGGATTTGAGTGGTAACTGTATGAATCTATAACACCTGATACCCAGTGGGCACAGGGCATTGAAACAACATTAATTAATAATAATCAATGTTGGTTCAAAGTTGATTAAACATTGATTCAACGTTGTACTGAATTTTGTGCCCACTGGTTGAGTAAGAACCTCCTCGACAGGATCAGGAATATCTAGTGTTAATGCAAGTACACCTTAGATACCTCTGAGGAGGTGCCGGAGTTCCCCCTTCTTACTGCCTGGCTCTATAGGCAGGTCCTGGAGGTGGGGCTGCTGAGTAATGAGCGGCCATGGAGGAGCAGGGCTAGAGCCGCCTGGAGAAGTGGGGTTGGGCACAGGCTGACAGTATCGGCCGTTGCTCACCACTAATTGGCATCATGAGTAGTTATATCTGCAGCATGGACTTGCAGCCCCCACACTCATCTAGTCTGATATAAAGGCAGGGGTAAACAGAAGAGGGGGAGAGACAGAGATGGGTCGATAGACGGACAGCGGCAGAAAAAGATTAGTCTATAGATTGTGACAAAATATTCCATGGATACACAAAGAATTGGGAAAAAAGGCTGATTGTAAAGTCATTGATAGAACTTTTCTAGTTAATGTTACAGAATTCGGACCATGTTCGCATACATGTTACATGTTTCTGTACAATGATAATGGTTAAATACACTAAGTGCTCATTGAACAAAAACAAAAAAAAACGACAAAGGTACAAAAATGGCCGGAGGATTTACAGTAAAAATGGAAATGGGACACACAAGGAAGTATATTAGGGGAGGGAGGCATTTTAGGAAAGAAAAGGCAGGTGAAGAGGATTGTAAAGGAAAAAATAGAAGGTTTATTATGTGAGGGGAAAGTGGTGGATGGGCAAGAATAAGGAATTGATGAGGGCCAGTAGTATAAGGAGGTAGCTAAGCAGGAGGGATTCACTCGTTGCTCGGACAGGCTGACAAAGCTCATATCACACACTCCGCCACCACCTCTGGATCATTAGCATTGCAAAGAAGGCCCACTGGGGAATCTGTATGTGTTGATTACCATAGGGATTATCTCAGGAAGGCCCACTTTGGATAGCTGCCATGCCTTTAGCCTGAGAGCCTGATGTTCTGTGTACAATGTAAAATACATTCTGTGATTGGCAGCGGATTACCTCTGTCAAGGAGTGGATTACATGCAAGAAACCCCTGTTGAAACAAATCAGAAACTATGGTGTAGTTTTTGGATATCTATGAATGATCATAGCTTAATTCACATGTTCTCTTAGAAACCATAGGGACCGTGGTTCAGAGTCCTAGGGATGAGGAAGGGAGAGCCAGTGCCCAGGGGAATAAGAGAAAGAAAGAGGAGGACCCATTTGGGCATAGAACATATAGGTTCAACGATGAATCAATGTTATGAGGTAGTGACGGGGAGGAAGGAAAATGAAAATAAGGAGTGTAGCATAAACATGGGACAGGTAAAGGAGGGATGAAATTAGAAGGGGTGGGCTGGAGATGAGGAGAAATAGTAAAATGAAAGTGGAAGGAGTCAGGCATGTGAAGTGAGGGAAAGAAGGATAGAGTATTGTGGTTATTGATGAATCAATCTCAATGACTGTATCCAGCCACAATGTGTCATCTCCATTATACTTCTTACTGTTATGAATGAACAATGACACACACATTACTACAAACCTGTATATATACAGTCCTCTCCCCGACGTGGCCTAACAGGTGGGAAGCTTTAAGGCTAACCTCTAGTGTACAAACTGTAGGCAGGATTAGATACTACTAGGTTGTTGCGTGATACAACTGCTCTCGTGACTGAGTTGGTTAAAAAATGGTCTAGTTAGAACTGCCCCAGAGGCCAGGCCTTCACCAGCAGTAAATAGTTGGACATGCACAGCAGGGCTCAACAGCTGCCTGCCCACAAGGCCCCAACGAGGAAAGCTAGACTAAGCTTAATACTAACTGAGTTGTCAACTTGTGATTTAAAGGTATTATGTATGATAATAATAATAATAATTTTTATTATCAGTATTATTATTATTATTATTATTATTATTATTATTATCATCATCATCATTATTATTATTATTATTATTATTATTATTATTATTATTATTATTATTATTATTATTATTATTATTATTATTATTATTATTATTATTATTATTATTATCATTATTATTATTATCATTATTATTATTATTATCATCATCATCATTATTATTATTATTATCATCATCATCATCATCATCATCATCATCGTTATTATGTATAGAATTTGGTTTCATCACAAACAAATATGTAAGATTAGAATATTTCCCAAGTTGGCATGGTCAATAATTGGCCCCTATGCTGGTGATAATGCCTGTGGATGCAACAGTAAAACGGCCCAATCTACAATGATTAGCTACACTGTTATAATTATATATTAGGATAGCTCAGGTCCACTCAGTTACAGATGGAATTCATATGGCTAGAATGTGTTACCGTACAGCAGTAGACCCCAGTGTCCTGCATTCAATAACCTTACTGTGTAAACAACCTTTGTCAGTATTTTGATGCAGACCTATTTGTATCACGCAATGCAATGCCATTTGACATTCTGGAATGTGAACTCTCTCTGATTATGTGTCCACTATGGCCGTCTACCACATGGCCAAATACTAATTATAGACCCGGCTCTCCCTTTTAAGTCTATTTCTCTTTTTATGATTGGAGGGGAAAAACTGAGAAAAAGGTAACAGTTTTGTGTACAACAGGTTGTCCTGGCAGGCAGCATTCACTACATGGGCATTAGGAGCTGCAGTTGTGAGCAGTAGGTCAACTAGATGTAGGATCAGGGATAGAGGATTGGGACAACAAAGAGCACCTTGTAGTAATGAAGGTATTAATTGATAGTAGGATATTTGATTGAGGGATGAAGAGAGCCATGAGTCTACTGCCCCACACTGCACCTATCTCTATCTTCATTTCTCCGTCCTCAATTCTGTCTTTCTTTCTTTCTTTCTTTCTTTCTTTGAATAACTATCTTCTATACCTATTCTCCCAGGATATGTCTGTGTATATTCATCTGTCCCTCTGCCCTATCTGTCTCTCGCTCTTCATCTTTCTCTCCCAGTATGAAGGTTCCTCTTTTCGTTACATCGAAAACGCAGTAAAGAGAAAGGCTGCAATGTATCCTGGGTAATTGGTTGAACTGCTTCAGCCCCTCTCACCTCCACCACTAACCCAATAACATCCAGACACCCACCCCGACATTCTCATTTCTACGTCTCCTATTTAAAGCAGATTAGTATTCAGGACCATAGCCATGGTGGTATACGTGCAAAAGCCCGACTGTTAACTCATTTCTGATTGGCCCAGACTCATTGGGCATGCAAGCACATTGGTCAATACACTGGAGTGTGACCTGAACAAAAAGAGATCCAGGTAATGTGTGGGAGAGGGACAGAGTGTGATGGAACTGAGGTAATTGCAAGAGTATATGGACTAGGTGATGAGAATGTGGTAAGGGCAATGAGCAATTAGGAAAGGTAATTTTTCCTTAGGGTATCGGTCAGAAGACATAGGAGCATAAGTATAAGGTTTTATGTACCAAATAAACATATTCAAAACCCAAAACTATAGCAAGATACCACTAGTATTTAATATATAAGCGAATGAAGTGAGAGAGGCGCGCAGATAGAATAAGGCAGAACCCTAATGCTTTCTAAGATAATAAAAAAAAGTATTGTGTGCAGAAAAATAGCGTTAATGTGTCTGTTCATGACAGACTATAGGAGCCCATGGGTTGATTTGTGTGGTGAATCCCATTGCTACTGCAGGAGTACTACACCAGTGCAAGCATCTAACAGTGGCAACCACAGGAGGTGCTCTAGGACTATGTGATCACGTGACCAGCAGATTGGTACCAGTGTAACCAGCTGCTGTTCGTGTTGGTGCTGGAGGTAGTGGGCGGGATGAGGGTGGAGGAGTGTGGGGGGTGGGTACTGTTGGTGTGTGTTAGTATGGGGCGGGGGGGGGGAGAACAGGGAGTAGTGGTGGCAGCAGGTAAAGATGGTGTTGTCTGTATAGATATACACAGGTGCATGGAGAAACATGCAGCCTGTTAGGCTGTAGCAGGTTCAGGTGAGGAGTTAGGCAATAATTTTCCTTACACACGATAGTGCATTTATAATCGGAGCTATACTTGGTAATTATTATATGATAGAGATTTCAGTAAAATTATTAGATACATATAAGACTACATATATCTTCCAGCATTAAGGTTGTTAGTAAAACGTTGGCTATATTTAAGCTAACACTATATATTTATATAATGCCAACTCTGAGAAACAATAAGGCTTATTATGTGGCATTTCAGAAGACCCCCCCCCCTCTGGCGACCCCCAACATCTCAATGTACAACTAGAGGCCACCCATCCCCTGTCCCCCGCCTCCTCCACAACTGTAATCCGAGATACAGCCAGCCTGCTCACTATCGTTTCATGTTGTGTTTTTTTCTTTTAAATCTATTATCTCGCTTATAAGCCACTCCCTCCCCACTTTGGAGAAATATTTTGAATTATGCGAGGGAGATATAAGGGAGAGGGAAATTGATAAATGAGCTAGGTTTTACAGTACGTCTATGGATAGGGTGTTGAGGGCGTGTCTGCACAGGTGTAATGTGGTATACATGTCTATTAGTTATCGACAATTCCCATGTACAACATGCGGTTTGCTATACCTAGATTTACAATCCATAATATCAACCTGAATATACTCACAGATAAGTCAATATCTGGCTACATGGAACTGATTCTTCTTAATAGAATCAGTGATCGAGAACATCGAGATCATTCCACTTCATACTTGATCAATAACAGTGACGACATCACCTGTTACATTCATGGACTATGCCACATATTATTAGTATGTGGCAGCAGTGATGATTAGCTGATTAGATATTTTAACCTTATACAAAAATGTCTAATCAGCTATTCATCAGTGCTGTCATAATATACTAATACAAGATGACATGGACTCTCTACTGCTTTAGAGAATAATATCATATTTTACATGTATGCGCTATTAAAGCCACAGGCCTACCCTTGTCTAATGGATGTGCGTTTATCATGATCTACGTCGATACACTCTATCAGACTTTAAAACGACCGGGGCGAAGAGCCAGTTGTGTCCGATCTAGAAAACTGCTGACCAGGCAGAAAATGGCATGCACTGCTCATCTCAGAGGTCTTCATTGATCTTAAAAGTCTCTGACACTCAAAGTTTAAAAAGTTGACTAAAAATAATTATGAGCAGGTGGGATGGACTAGTGGATAGAATGAGGAAATCTCATGGGAACGTGATATGGTTTTCAACTCCTTGTGGATAGAGACTGTAGACACCTACAGTAGTTTATAGAGATGAAGGGTCTGTGGCAAGACGTATTGAATTAGGGAAGATATCCTATAAATGTGATGGAAATGTTTCTGATTGAGAGGATATTCCTAAATCCCCATACCAGCATACGTATCCTAGTTCTAACGTACCTTTTGCCTGCTCAAGTTGAAGTATCCAATGAGGGGAAGAGGGGACAATCCTAGAACCTACAAACGCTATTACACACATGATCATGTGACACACCATGCAAAGCATGGCAAGTGTTTTGAATTACATAATTATTTCGATTGAAATGCGTATCTAACAAAATCCCACTACTAACCCACCCAGGAATGGCATTGAAGCTTACCATGGCACCCTCAACTACTGCAGCTGACACAATTGAAGTACTAGCGTTAACTATAGTTAACACTTTTGTATAGGAATTGTATAGGAATCCCAACATTTTCCATCCGCAAGGAAGTAGTATTTCTTGAGGGCGACCTCATACCAGATATAAACCCAGTATGCAACGGGCTAAGAGTCAACTTTGGACAAAGACACAAGTCACCAACACCACAAAAGGGATCATAAAGATCTTTGCCAGTAGAGTGGCTATTTCCCACTTGGCCATAACCCAACCACCTCAGCATTTCCCCCACTGTCCCCACGCGTTAGCCGCTCATCGCTCACACATAATAGACAGCTCTGTGCGCATGGTCACTGTGGGACGGCTTCCATTTGTCTCCGCTAGATGTCAGCACTTTTGGCCGGAACCGGAACTATCAGAAAGTAGTGCTGAGCTGGTTACCGGCAGTGTGAGTGCTGTATGTGAGGGACAATAGAGAGGCTGTATAGTGTGTGGGAGTGCCTTTGGGACTGTCTTTGTTTCTCTGAGAGATGATCAGAGGGGTAGGGCCATTCTATTATTCATAACTTTCTATATAGTATCTGAATGTAACCCCTTGAAGGCATAGACGAGGTCTCTCTGAGTTATGGTCATCAGACGTCTATGGATGGATCACTAGGATGAAAGCAAAATGATGGTGGAGCTTTAAATTAGGGTTATTCATTATAAGTGACACGATCTGCGAAAGGGACCTTAGTGCAGGGTGGACTAAGATCCCTTTTCCCAGTACATGTCATTATGCAGCACACATCCTCAAGCAGGTGATCAAAAGAGGGCTCAGGGACAACATCTAGGGATAAGGTGTGGTTGATATTATTGGTTTGTATTTTTCCCTGCGACTGCAGTTCGAATGACTATCGTCAGACCCACCCAGTATCAGACCTGAAGCAATAAAGGGTCCTAAACAGTGAACAAGTGCCTCCCAATGAAGGCCCTCACACCCCTGGTATAAGGGTCCAAGCTTCAGAGATGTACAGAAGGAGGCACATGCCTTCATTATAGGGTCCCTGTCAGCACCTGCCATCCAGCCGATGCTGAATACATAAAGGGGTTGTTGATAAAAGTACCCTGGGACCGTTTTTCGATGTGTGATAGGAACATACACAAAAGTTAATGCCTCTATTATTGTATTTCTTATATCCTGAAATGAGTTATTTACATCTAGCATCTCCCTTTCTTAATTAACTAAAACACATGAATATGGTCCTAAATCAACCTGTGTAGGCCCACATTTATTTTGTATTTTCTCATCACTGACATTATCAGAGGAGTGTGTGATTTATATGAGATATGTCAATAAACCTACCTGAAAGAACTCCAGTCATGAAAACGCAAATGTTGTGGCATTGGAGACCAATTCAACTTTAGGATTATTACCATACACACATAATACATAGCACGCTCAATCTGATTATGTGTCGTGTTAACACTTAGACCTGGGCACATCCATCACATCCCCACTGGTGACAGAGTATGATTTACTTTTTATATCCGACAGCTGGAGAGCCAATACATCACCAGCCGATGGGCCCTGGATATTCTCACCCCAACCCCCCCCCCCCCCCCAACACACACACACACACATCACCACCTACAATAGGACCAATAGTACTGAAAGTAGCTGCAGCATAGGGGCCGTATTGCTTGTCCGGTTAACATTGATCAAAAGCGGAATGTCTTCAGGGGCCTTCTCTGTATGGTCAGCATCATCTAAGGCAGTTATCCTTTATCCACAAGAAAGGATTCCAGGAATCCTCCCCTTTTATCTCAAACTAGATAGTAATTCACTTGGTTTTCCTGGGAATGCCCTCTCTGTAGCCCTGCCTTCAATATATCAATTATACTATTCTATTTATGTAAAAATATCAGCTAGTATTTAAAGGTAGCAAACCGATACATCCACCACATTTACACCATACTCTAAATCATAATTTCCTATGTACTCTTTGAGTATCACATGAATATGCCTTTACAAGTTGTCTACACCACCTTCTAGGGATTGGAAAACAAAAACGCTATTGACAATAGTAGAATAATTCTGTCTTATTGACAGTTCCCACTGAAATTGGAGTAAAAAGTGTTTGTTTTTTTTGCAAAATCGGTTATGTACCCAAAATCGATTTTGTACCCAAAATCGGTTTTGCCCCCAAAATCGGTTTTGCCCCCAAAATCGGTTTTGCCCCCAAAATCGGTTTTGCCCCCAAAATCGGTTTTGCCCCCAAAGTCGGTTTTGCTCCCAAAATCGGTTTTGCACTAAAAATCGGTTTTGCATTAAAAATCGACTTTCCACCAAAATCGACTTTTCCATCAAAATCGACTTTTCCACCAAAATCGACTTTTCCACCAAAATCGACTTTTCCACCAAAATCGACTTCTCCACCAAAACCGACTTCTCCACCAAAATCGACTTCTCCACCAAAATCGACTTCTCCACCAAAATCGCTCTCAGGGTTATGACTGATGATAAGGAACTGTCAATAAGAGAGGAAATTCCCACTATTGACAGTCTGAACTGTCAATAAGAGGAAAGTTTTACACTATTGACAGTTTGAACTGTCAATAGCTAAACCAAGGTGGGCCAGCTATTGACAGTGCAAACTGTCAATAGTCGAAATCGATCTTCTTATTGACAGTTCAAACTGTCAATACCAGGAAATAATTCCCTTATTGACAGTTCACACAGGCAATAAGAGATTCATCTTCTCTTATTGACAGTTCCAAAAAGGAACTGTCAATAAGAGAATCTTTTTTCCCTTATTGACACTTCGAACTGTCAATAAGGGAATTATATCCTGATATTGACAGTTCGAACTGTCAATAAGGGAATTTTATTCTGTTATTGACAGTTCGAACTGTCAATAGTCACGGCCATTGGAAAATTCCAGGATAGGAACATTAAAGTTCACGATAATGTCCCTCCTAAGTGCCCCTTTAATAATGAGAACACAACTATCAAAAACATACGGACAACTTAATTCAGCGTTACCAGGAAGATTATGTTTCCCCCATATCCTTTTGAATAACTACCATAAAAGGGAACATAACTCTGACTGCAAGTCTTAGGACGGGCGCGGCCAGCCGCTCTCAATGCGGGGAGCTGCTCGGTGGCCACAGAGAGCAGCTCATGGGGGCGGGCACTGAGGGTATGGGATGGGGTACAGGGGGTGGGTAGGTAGGTTGTTGGGGGTGGCACCAGTCCCTACACGGCCAACACTGAGCAGACACAACTGCCCTGTACACAAATATCGACTTTTATCTTTCAATAGATCCCAGAAGGCTGCACCCAGCCCCTCTGTGGGACGGGCCTGAGTCGATACTAGGACGTAGCCAATATACAGCCTGATGTAGTAGTGTACAGGGGGCAGGGACAGAGACAGAGAGAGACAGAGACATTGGGAGAGTATGAGAGAGTATAGGAAAGGAAAGAAATACCTTGGACACCAATCTAAGGAGAGAGACATACAAAGAGAGAGAAAAGGGACAGAGACAGGCAGGCAGACAAACAGAGGGATAGATGTATGAGACAGACAGACAGCTAGAGACTCGCGGAGGGAGGTGGAGAAGGGACAGAGAAAGGCAGACAGAGACAAAAAGAAATAGAGAGGCAGAATGCAGTAGCCTAGATGATTGGAATACACATCTATATTTATACACCATGGTGGATGAACGAGGTTGGAGATTTGGGTTAGATATAAGGGAAAGGTCCAGCGTTGGATCCAATATTCATCCTCCCCCTTCGGAGAGCCCAATATAGCCTTTGATGCCGGCTATGTATGTTCCATATATAGTGCATATAAAGACACAGGAGGCAGCATAAGCCTCATCAAAAAATAAAGACAGGCAAGAAGGAAATGGTACTATAGATCTAGTTAGATCCCGGTACATCTTTAGATCTTCAGTACTATACCTCTGCAGGGAAACTATCCTCTCCCCTAGAGCCCAGTCTGTTAGGAAATAACAAGACGATATATCAGTTTTACATGTAAGTATAAGTAGATACATATAAGGTAGAGTAGCAATGGAACCATTATGTACTAATATAGGATGCAGGGAAACAACCAGATTATTTCCAATGTAAAGTTTTAAACAAAAGTATAATACTTGTACAGTAAAATAAATATTGCACAAGTGTTCTCATTACTAAACCCCATGGTTTGGCACGTAGCTGTGAAGATTGATATAATGTTAGGAATTTCCCTCTCAGCCCTAATACTTAGTCGAATCAGAAGAATTATGTTCTCTCCTCCTTTCCCCGGAGAGCGGCACACCTGTTATGTATATCTCTAGGTGAGGAAATTATGTGGTGCCTACTATGGGATGGATGGCATAGACTATCTATTATGAAACAGATGCGGTGTTTACTAAGGGTAGTTAGTCATAGGAACAACAGAGCCGGCCATCTCTATGCATAGTTAGGATGTGCGCAGTTCTCAAATTCATGGTCACTTGTAGATACTCAAAGCACCCGTTGGTCATGTCTAATGCAATGCATATATATGTACAATGCTAATATTTGAGGGTGTCTTCTAATAGACAAAGCTTCAAGAGATTTATTAAAAGGGGTAAAATGAGTCGTAATGCCAGAGTGTTTTGGGTGCCTTCCTGTATTTACTTCATGTGCATTTTGATGAGATGGATCAAAGATGCACTGATAAGAAGGTTTAGTTGTGTAATTTTATGCCATAAATTCCTCTGATGTATGGGGTAATTAAGTGCCTATGGCTCTTGTATTCAACATGAAAAGGGGATGACATTTTATGTTCAGTCCCCAATCTACTAACTTACACTTGCCTTGAGGGCAACCTTTCTTTTAGATTCACAGAATCACTCTCTGCACAGTAGTGCATGCATATGGGATTGCCGATGTCAGCATGCATGAAAAGATTTGGATGGAATAAGTTATCTACATCCATACCAAAGTATTATGCTCATAGCCTACCCCAACGCGGAAGAAGATATGTGGCATCCATAAGAAATACGACGCTCTGTGAATATATTGCTCTCCCGTGATTTACATTGGGATGGAAGGGTCATGCATAATCCACTTGTTCTCTCCCCTAAATAATTGATAGCCGGCACAGTAGTTTAGGCATACTATGTGATAACATTACATGTATAATCGTGTTCCCAGAGTGGATAGAAGAGCAACCGCCTCTGTGTTTCTGATATGTCCCCCATTTCCTGTTTACCACATCCAATGCTCAGAAACATAGGGGACATGTTAGGCCATTAGGCATGGTTTTGTAGAATATATCATTCAAGTCCTTGTCCTACAAAATTCCCCTTATCCTACAAAAAGATCCCCCTATGCTTTATTGGCCTTAAAGGGATACCATATCTGATAAGTTGTTCTTTGGGGAGTATTGCCTCAGTTTGTTCGTTATTCTGTTACCAGGGGCAACACCGTTTTATGAGTGTTCAAATGACCTACGATTAGGTATAGAAATCTGGTCATATCCTAGGGTACCTGAATCCCATATTCAAGCTATTTGACCAAAGGATTCTTTTTCTTTGTTGCCTAGCAACAGGATATTGCCAGGTATAATGACCTTGTACAGCCCATCTCTCAGTCATTGAAATAGAGACATGGTCACGATTTCGATCTGATGTATCTATCCCAACCCTTTGATATAGTTACCACTATAACCAAGCTCTGTCCCTCTATTCTGTGAAGTGTCATACACCTAAAGCTAGCAACAATAAATTCTATGCTTTATATGCATAGCAACAGGCATAAAGATAGATATTTCATCTAATTGGTCACCCCTATTCCCAGTAAAATGGGATTTCAATGGTTCTGCGGTTGTTATTTTGTCATAAGTATGTTGCCTAGCAACAGCACAATCACACATTCCATGCCTAGCAACAGGCATAATAAGAGTTCATTTTAATACCCCCTTATTGTGCCTGTTTCCAGGCATGACGACAAAAGGCATGGCAGTTTAAAGCTAACATGCTTTGTAAGATTAGGGCAATTTTGTAACATAAGGGCCTTACTGATGGCCCATCTACAAGACCTCCTTTACATAACAATAATGAGGGTCCATTTCAACTGTCCGTTTCCTAGGGTATGGTTGATGCTTACTGTGCCTGTTGCTAGGCATGACAACAAAAGACATCGCACATTATAGCTAACATGATTTGTAGGACAAAGGCAATTTTGCAGGATAAGGGCTTAAATTATAGACCTTGTTCTACAAAACCTCCTTTATATAATATGTTGTAGGATAATGCCAGTTTTGTAAGATAAGGGCATCCCATTGGATGTCATTGGACTCGTTCAAAACCAGAGTTCATGAATAGGGCCGGTGTCCAAAAAGGAATCCTGTCAGACACGAGTTAACACATGCCGATAAAGAGTGATATATAGTGTATCAAACCTATTTCCCATACAACAGTATACAACACTCGATAAGTTTGGTGCATTGACCTCTGACGATATTCATCAAGTCTCCCGTCCCTATTTAGCGAAGTTTAACTCTGCTTATATAATTTTCAAAATATATAATAACATCGTGTTAAAACTAGTGTCCTCATCTTTACAAGATATTCCCTCTTAAGCAGCATTGAGTCAATACACTTAGAGTCATAAGATATTCCAAATGACACCAATATACCCATGCAGAAAGTGTGTCAGATTTAATATACTCCTGACTTAAGTATGGTTTTGCCCCAATGTTACAGTAAAGGTCTTTATATCCTAGACAGATATTAGAGAGTAGACTGACCTTGGTTCTGCGGTTAGTATGGTGCTGGTGGTGGCAGTCTGAGCAGTGGTAGAGTAGTAGGCTGTAGTTTTAGTAGTAATCCTCATCCAGCTCCCATACAGAGACATAGAGAGCAGCTCCTGAGGGCACAGCAGCAGTGACCACTGGGAGAGCAGCTCACGGTAAGGGTCCAGGAGTCTGTAAGCAACTCATCTTAGAGGCAACTGCCAAAGGTCTCCTCCTGCTCACAATGGTCCAAGGACAAGCCCTCTGGAGGCAGTAAGACTAAAGCAGTAGTAGTAGTGAGAGTCTGCTGTCTTATGTTGGTGATGGAGAGATTTGGAAATGTGTCCAGTATAAGACTGGGGTTAGTAGAGAGGTTAGGGGAATGGGGTGGGGAGGTGGTACATGGGTCGTCCTGCACTAGCTGCTACCGCCTCAGTGCACCACCTGGAAGGGCGGGGGTGGGGAGGGGATGAGGGGAGTGAAATGGTGGAGGGGAGGGGAGGGGGTGGCAGGAAGGAAGCAGTGGGCACCACAGCCTTGTTGGCTGCACAGCCCAGCAACCACCACCACCAACGGGAGGCCGTCCGTTCTCAGGATGGCAGGCGTCCAGAGGGAAGGGTAGGGGAGCAGGTCTGCCCTGGCTGCTGTAGTAGGGTAGTATCCTGGGCCTACCCACCACCACTACCCTCCTTGGTAGGGGCTTCTAGGGGCTACCTCCACCTCAGCCCTCTCCTGTAGTAGTAGAACCAATAGTCTGGTGTGGTTAAGGTAAAGTCCAATGGAGGAGCTTCCAGACAGGTGCCAGCCGGCCTGCTGGGTACAGGAGGACTGGTGGTGTGGTGGAGGGGTGTCTGGTTGGCTGGCAGGCTGGCACAGTGAGCAGGCTCAGCGCCCTCCCATTGCTGTGGCTACTATTACTACTACTGCTGCTGCTGCTGTTGGTGCTGCTGCTGCTGCTGCAGCTGCTGAGGAAGCATGGAGGAGCCTTTCTCCTCCTACTGCACTGCCCCTGCTGCTGCTTCTTCCTGGGAGATTTGAGGCTTGCTGTTTTCTCTGAGCCTACTCCTATTCAGTTCTATTCAATAACCCTAAATGCCCTCCTCCTTCATTTGCTCCTATTGCCTATCTTATCACTATTGTAGCATTTAATATTTCAGGCTGCATTGGCATCAAAGCCTTAAGCAAGTTTAGTAGATGCAGGGTGGTAGTAGCCTTGCCCGGTCTGAGTTGCTCCTCCATCGCTCACCCCTCCTGTGAACTGCTCCAGTTCCACCATACAGCACTGGAGCAGCAGCAGCAGCAGCAGTCCGAGCCGATGCTGCATGCAATGGAGAGAGGCAGGCAGGGCATGTGGGCCGCCTGTCCTGTAAATAGAGATTATAATCAATGAATTGGGATCTTATTAAAATGAATCCCCTAAACACCCACCACATTATGACTATAGACCTGTAGGATAAATGTATGTATTTCATTTTATTTTGTCCTGTGAAACTGGAACATATGTCCAGTGGGTAGTACTGTATGTATGTATAGATGAGTAGTACGTGCTATACTTAATTTTACAAGGATCGTACGTATTCAATATTTCTTAGAATAATAACCAGAACTACACAGTTTCAATGGTTCTAGGGTGTAAGATGAGATAAGATGGGATGGTTCATTTCATGGGAACATGATATTATCTACGCTATAGGACATGTGTGTGGCCTTTTATGACTAAGCCTAACCTCTGCCTATGCATTGTCTACAACCTACCTTGTGTCTTCTGTCTGTCCTCATTGAAGTAAAGCAGTGTGGTGGCTTATGATCATGATAAACCCCAGCCTCCTCTCACATTCCTTTGTTGTGCTGTTACACTTGGTATGTGGCTCGTGGGGATGCCTAGTCTCTAGCAGAGATAGCACTGGCATTTTGATCTATATCCCATCGGCTTTACCCCTAGCTATTCCTCATTTATCCTCTTGCTAACTTCTCTGATATCCTGCCAATAATATGATGGGTATGGACAACTAAATTCGACAGGAGACAGTGCCATTTTTGGGGCTTAGTGAAATGCGACGTGAGGAATAAGAAGATAATGATATGCAACATAAGCATTTCTTAAAATCAACAGGGTGACATCGGCATTTCTGATAATCGACAGGACGACATGGACACGAAGTCCTCTTAAAATCGACAGGGGACATGGGACCATGCAAAGCCCCGATGTGGTCTTGAGCTTATTGGTTTTAGGTAAGGATGCAAACTTTAAAAAAGGCTACAACTGTGAGCTTTAATGTATTTTTCCAAAGAGGAGTGTGATAGCCTGTGTGCCGGCTGTTCTGCCTGGTGTACCAGGATCCTTCCCCCTCCTGCTGCTGCTACTGCTGCTGCGGGTTGATACAGTTCCCCTGTGGCCAGTGGTCCGCATGTAACCCTTGTTAATGATGCTTAAAGCGGGGGGAGCAGGGAGGGGGAACCTCCATGGGTGCATGGGATGTGTGGGGCTAAACCAGTCCATTGCTAAAGTTATCTCTTTGGCTGATGCTCAGTGGCCTTGATGAGGGGTTTCACACTTTGCTTTTAAATACATCTACAGCGCTGGACTTGCTGGAGGTTCAAGATAGTCCTGATTCCAAGGTTATGGCCAGTGTATCTATGAAAGTTGAAGTCCTGAATCGCAGAGCAGAAACAATAGTAAACAAGTTGGAATCTTGTAAATAATATCTACATACGGCCACGGTTTAATACTTCACCGATAACTAATTGTTGTCAAACGTGCCAATAGTGAGCTGTGGTAGTTTATAATGATATTGCAAATTAAATGACAAGTTAAGGATTTATAAATGAAGTGAAAATATCGGAATGATTCTACCTCTATTGTGATGTGACATGATTGGTAGTGAGATGATATGATTATAAACAGGATATCCATATCTAGGCTATATCTTTCCAGTCGAAGACACTAAGTGTAGATAGTTTGCATGCTCATCTAATTGCGTGCAGGACTCTCAACCTTCCTACCCACCACCCAACCCCCACCCACCAGCCTGCCTGCTTTCTCCTGCAGTAGTCTACATCACCACCTATTAGCCAGAAGGTGGTATGGACATGTAAGGCCTCGTTAGCATCATGGATATCTTGTCGTAGATTCCCTACGGAATTTATGGTTTCTTCCACCAATAATGCTTTGCTTTCACATCTAATTCTTTGCCATCCCATTGTGTTTGATTGGTGCCAGCTCCAAAATGGTGCTCTTTCTTTCTGGGCCATTCATTACTTTTTGGACAGTGACCGGGGATGGACTACTCCTCTTTGAACGAGTCCATGTCCTTCTGCGGTGCTGAACACTTCTCCTCTTGAACACTGAACACTGCAGCCCCCCCCCCACATCCACCCAGCATCCTGAAGCAGCGGCAGCAGTAGTCCTGAGACACACCCACTACTACCCTAGGGTAGACGTGTCCACAGTCTTCAGTACTGCTTCTGTATATATATATATATATATATATATATCTATATATATATATACATATATAAAATATCTTATTCATGCTGAAAGCATATAGGCATTGTGACTGCCTTATTTATTTAGCACCCATTCGATGGAATATGGACTTCACCACTGTCATCATTTGATATCTCATCAAAACTATTATCACTTAAATAGGACTTTTATATGATTTTGTTTATAATTCCTTTATTTGTCATTGAATTAGCTATGATTCTGTGTCTCAGTTATGTGATGTATCTATTGCATTTGTATTATTTAGCATTGATAGGGAACCCTCCAGTATACTTTATCTCCATGCTATTGCATGTCAGAAAGATGGTCACAGAAACAGCTAATGGAGTTCACATCACACTAAATGTCTCTCATTACACTGCACATACTGTTCATGTATGTACTTTATTAACACTGGATTACTTCTTTATCTTTTTCCCTTTTGTAAACAATGTTATATACAAAAGAGCACCCAGAAGCAATGCCTTGGTGTATCAGTTTTTACAGTTATATACGATAACATTTGCAAGAGATTATTATATTTATAGTCAAATAGATAAAACTGCTCATTTTATAACATAATCCGCTTCCATCACATATACATGATAACACTATTTGTGATTATTTTCCAAGACTTCATATTAGAGTAGCTAAGTAGCTAAGAGCCCTTACTATTTGAACCACTCATAGATGCTTCTAGTTCACTTCAACATCCAGGGTGTTTTGTATGCTTAAACTGAGGTAGGCTGAAAAGCAATAGGTGAGTGTAGAAAGTTTTGACAGATATGATTTCTCAATGTCTGAAGCCAAAGCACTAACACACTGTAAAACAAATTGCAGGCTATGTTACTGAAGGCGGGAAGAAAATCACAACATCACTTCCTCACCCTGGTTACTAAAGTTGGGTAATCAGCAACACATGTGTGGATCCAAAACAAGATATTTTCCTAACATACATGTTGCTATAACATGCATGCCGTGTTAGCAGTTGATCATTCACTATAGAATAGGGTAGGGGGAAAGTCACCTCCTTTACTCACCACCCTACAGGGTACAGGCATCTTAAAGATAAGACACAATCTCCTACACAGCACCTTGCAGTGTACTGTCAGGCTTCAAGAAGTAGCAAACACTATAAGCTTAAAGATGTAACACACTCTAGGTATAAAGGTTTTGCACACATTTTTTTACGCTGAAGCATCAACCAAAACAATGACGCCAGAGATATGAGAATTCTGTATTTGAGTCTAGGAATTGGGTCTATATAGTTGTTGTTTTCTTGCCACCAGGTGGTGGCCCTGTGAGTTATCACTTGGCATACCAAGTGAGGCCCATAGCAGGAGTCCATCTAAAAAGAGCAGCTCACAGAATGAGCATGCAGCTCTGAGCAGCTCACATTCAATCACTTAGTATGGAATCCTACTCTCATTAATTTTGTCTCCTCTTTCATAAGCTTCTCCTTTTCTTTCTAGTTTTCTCTTCTTTTTCCACAACACCTCATTCATCTTCCTCTCACACACTATTCAAATAATTCTGTGTTTGATCAGGTATTTTCAAAGCATTTTCAGGTAGTCTCATAACAGGATGCCCGTTTGATTGTTTGATACTCATTTTTCTACTGCTTGCTGGGGATCAGTACATCCTTCATTTCTGTTCGATTTCTCTTTCTACATCTGTATCAATCAATCAATTCTCCCTCTTTCTCTATCTCGTGCTGTAGATAGGTATTAGAGTATGTGGCAATCTGTCCATGAAATGAAAAGGGAAAAGAGAAAGTGTAAGCATTTAGAGAAGGAAAAATTCAAAACTACCTGCGTTGGCAGTCAAATGAATTATAATCTTTTGTTACTGAACTTTGCTTGTCATATTTCATATAATAGGGTGGAGGGAACCTCACTCTTTGCAAATACATCAACTTCAGTGTCGCTGGCATTTAAAGTACATAGACCAAAGTTCTTTTCTAATGAGAGGTAAGCATGAATCATTTAGTTAAACATGATTCTAGCCCCATTAGCTGTTCCTGTGACCTTTTGTCGAACATGCAACAGCAGAACTAAGGAGTCAAATTCTAGGGCAAGGAGCTCACAATGTGTACACTGGTACAAACACATCCAAGGCATCTTTTAAATAGCATGCAGACGCATCCTTTTGTACTCTTTAGGGGCCATTACGGTTTTCACATTAGTATGGATACTAGCCTTCTGGTTCTGCTAAATACTGTATTGTATTTAATTTCTTTTATTTATACTGAAGGTATTAAGGTCAATGACCTGAGTTTAAGATACGTCCAGTTCATATACTTATACTACTGCTACATGTAAAATTACTTCCATTACTAATGCTATTAATGCTCCTCCAAAGCCTATTGCCACTTATATTCTGAATTCCATCATTATTATTATGGTTATGTCTAATACACCTGCTGTTACTGCTGCTATCACTACGACATGTAATACTACCATCAATACTGGTCATTCTACTACCAACTTCAAGTGGTTAGTGTGAATTCAGGTGAAGCTCCCTTTATTCACATAGGACTAGGCTAGGCCTCCCTTGCCAAATTGGTTGTCAAGGTTATGGCAAGAGCACTGCAATTCAAGATGTATTTTTAGAACTATATAATTATTAGATTGACTTGAATATAGACATTCATGCAGTGGGGATGGGGAGGTGATACTCCCTTCACCGACGAGAATGGCTGAGCATCCTTCTCTTTCAGTACCACAAAACTAGAGCGTACCTATACTACAACTGCATAGCTACTGGAGATCACACCCACATGACTGGAAAAGGTAGACCCCACACCCCGACCTCCGCTTCTGTCTGGCTCTGCCAATACCATTTCCAACTGGTGTCAGATTTCCAGCACAACATGAGCTGAGCATGTGTGGTTCACATCACACTAGTCGGGGGGTCAGCAGGTCTATGAATGACAGACAGAGGCCTTTTTCAAAGAGCGGTAAAGACTCCCAAGAGGTCCTAGTAATGAAATCTAAATGCAAAGAGATGCTAAGAAGCAACATGGGTGAAGGGGCATGATATAGCATGTAAAGGTGTCATAAGGGCTGCTTCCACCAACGCCACGTGACGAATCCGTCATGTACACCATCCTCTCTGTCCGTCGACGGATTGGGCAAATCCGTCCAATTTTGACGGATCTGTCACGTTTCTGCTTCCACTACTTCCGTCCGTCAACGGATCCGTCCATATTTGATGAACCTGTTTTGACGGATGGACGGATCCGTCGACGGACGGATTAGTGGGAGCCAAATTAGCCGTCATAAGGACCCAAAAAAGTGATCCACTGATCCGTCTGTCGACGGAAGGACTGGTGGAAGCCATTCTGACGGATCCGTCACACTTTTGGCGGGGTGATGACGGGGAAAATGGCTTCCACCAACCCGTCAGTTGACGGATCCATCCAAAAAGTGGATGGATCCGTCACGTCGCGTTGGTGGAATCAGCACTATAATGAACTGACCATCGACATCGATTACAGTGGCCAGACTTTTGAAACCGGTCCAAATTTAGTGGGTTTTTTTTAACGTGTCCTGTATAGAACACAATACTGTAACTCATTATGTCTATAGTAGCAACTTTGTTCTTCAGGTTCAAAAATGATTATGTTGGGATGATAAGGTTGGTGGTTACTGAAATTTGTTATCCTTGAATGGCTAGTAAATACACCATTGCATACGCTATTTAGATGATACATTTTATGCTTTTGAACTACATTGTTACCGGAACTGATAGGTAAGCCTCCAGTTCCCTAGAACCTGACTCCTTAGTTTTACTGTTGCGTGTTACATAAAAGGTCATAGGAACAACGAATGGCACTAGCGTCACATTTGACTAAATGATTCGTGCTTGCCTCTCATTACATTTTATGCGCTGCTTGACTGTACTTTAGACACTAACAACACTGGATTACCTGGTAGTTATTGGCTGTTTGTTTCCTTTTTTCCCGGATCTTGTTATATGAAAAATACTATTGACAACCCACCAACTTGGTTTATCAATTATTATGTATTCAATTTACAATAGAATGTTTATCCAATTATTTCTATTTCTAATTCAGCTTTTATTTCTGATAGAGTATAAGTTGAGTTCAAATTTAGCAGTTCGATGTCATAGTAACTACATGTATTGACTGTATTAATGTAGTGTGTTTAGTATTAGAGGATTTTTGGCTTATAGCGACAACTTTAGATGTTTTTGAAACCTTAAAGTACCTTATAGTTTCGTTCACTCTATGTCTATATTGCATCCCAACGTGGTTTAAGACATGCCTCAAGTGAGTAAAAGCCTCGAGGAATAAAGGATTTAATCTAATATTTTCGAACTTTCTATCTTCTGAAGGGATGACCAAGGGATTGTGCCACTCAAATTCGAAAATGAAGGTCAACAACATGCACTCTCTTTTAACTCAGTGAATGGCAATGTGAACATTAGGTACATAAAAAGAGAGAAAAGAAAAAAAAAGCATTGTGAAAACTTCTGACGGTCAGGAAGAGGAACTGGAAGTGCTGACAGAACCTAGAAGCTACTACAACATCATTATCTGATACATATGTACCACAGGTGAGCTACAGCCGTACCAATTAGCTCCTCCCCTTCCTTATCTCCTGTCAATACTGCACCCTTCATCCCAGACAGATCCTATTGATTACACACCCAGCTAGTCAATAGAAAGCTGTGATATATGGCTATAGTAAAGGTGAGTCATATTAAAGGTGTACATTCCTAGCGGTACCAACGCCACCTAACGCAAATAGTAGATTGAACACGCATATATATAGATGACTGTATAGATTTAAACTTTATTCGGCGACTTTCGCTACTGATTTATTTGTTTGTCTATTTAACACTTTAAGGACTGATGTCGCTAGAAGATTACATTTGTCGTCATGATGCACCAATACAGCCCTGGCAAGTAACTCGCCACTCCTGCACCGGTGCACCATGCCAACCCTTCGGAAGTATCTCAACCCATAGGGTCGGCATGATGCTTGAATGCAGCACTGGCGAGTTACTCACAAGGGCTGCATTCATGTAAGTAGTATAGTATGTATCGGAACGGGACTATAGTTAAGTACTGTTTATTACTCAATCGACATGCAGCCAATCAGAGGCCTCCATTTGGTCACGTGACCCGTTGCCATGGTAACGTGACCTACTTAGGGCTCTCAGCCAATCAGAAGCCAGCATTCTGGGTGACCTACTGACCTACTTAGAAGCTCTCAGCCAATGAGAGGCTGGCATTCTGGTAACTATGGTAACGTGACCTACTTACGTCACGTGACCTACTTAGGCTCAGCCAATCAGAAGCCGGCATTCTGGTAACTAGGGTAACGTGACCTACTTAGGGTTTGTTTGTAAACAACACCACGTGGCTCTCTTGTTTGTAAACAACACCACGTGACACGTGACTGTTTGTAAACAAACAACGTATATATAGAAAAAAACACAACAAGTTCCATCTTATGTTAAAATTATATTTTCGAATAAAAAAGCACATCTGTAACAGCGTCTATGTGTAACTACGCGCGTTCTCATTCAAACACTATAACACTATCATACCGTAGCAGCAGCAGGTAGGACCGGAAGAAAAGCAAGCGCACGAGCAGAAGCGACGACACCATTTGCACCATCCGGCCGTCGCGTTGGTAGCCCTACTACCCGTCGCGCGTTCCACTGGAGTGGCTTTAAGAGTGACAAATGACGATTCTTTGTCGACGCGACTGCTAACATCAGCATCGGCAGCAGCATCGGCAGCATCGGCAGCAGCATCGGCAGCAGCGGCAGCAGCCTCGGCAGCAGCGGTAGCAGCAGTAGCAGCAGCGGCAGCAGCAGTAGCGTGAGCATTAGCAACAACAGCAGCAGCGACAGTAGCAAGGGCGGCAGAGCGGGCACTAGTAGCGTTATCAGCGGCGTCATCGGCAGCCGCAACAGCATCAGCAGCAGCAGCGTCGGCATCGGTGGCATGAGTAGCTGCATCGGCGGCAGCAACAGCAGCAGTCACAGCCGCAGCGGCAACAACAACAACGTCATCACGACCCGCGTCACTAACAGCCGCAGTAAATGCAGCAGTAGCACGCTGAGCAGCACTAGCAGCAGCAGTAGCAGAGGCTACAGCATCAGCTTCACATTCGCGCGCCGCTTCGTCATTCCGCTTCATGTCACGGTAGCAACTTTCCATCACGAGGATCTGCAAATTGAGGCGCGGTGCTGGTGGTGGTAGTAGTAGTAGTAGTAGTAGTAGTAGTAGTAGTAGCGTGAACGATGATGACGATGCTGAATGTGGTTTCACTCCCCTTATATACCCTTACGCCCCGCCTTTTTTCAAGCCACCGGCCAGCTGCCCCTTCACGGCAGGTCTTTAGATCAGCCTTAAGTCGCTTACTACGTGGCTCATCATCCCTCTAATCGCATTTTCCAGCCGCCAGCCGGCTGTCTGCTGATGACAGGCGAGGGTGATTTGTTTTTTTCTTTAGATATAAGCCGCTTACCACACGCGCACCCTCTAGTCACAGACAGAGTGACAGAAAGGGAGGGGGTCGCTTTGTTCACGCTACCTGTAGTTGTTTTTCTATACACACGGTGAGCCCATGACCCGTTAATCCTTTATACAGGTAACACGCGTTCAACTAATTACCCTATTGTATGACAGTCGGTACACGGATTTAATTTTAAACCGCCTTCCCATCTGGGATCCATGTCTGGCGGGGTGGAAGGATCCAGCTGAAAAGTGTGATTAGGGCTTTTGTTTCTCTTATGATAGCAGCAGGTCAGCATGCGACAGCTGAAAATGTCAGACTCGCCGCTCCTATAAAAGACTGAGATGCGTCTCTCTTTCCACACACCCTTCTACCATCGCCGCCGACACCGCCACCGCCGGCCAGCCGACCGCCGCCACCGCCTGCAGTCACCGCCATCACGCCAGCAGGGAATTTCGAGCTGAGTCTGCTTATTGCTTATTTTTTTTCTTTGAGCTTTTTGTTTTCTTAAATTTTTATTTTCACTCAGTCTTTTTTGTTTCGGAGGAAAGAAATATGGCGCTGCAGAGGGCGCGAGTTTCTAAAAGACGGTCGCGCGAACAAAGCGCTCTCCTCAACTGCCCGGCTATTTTTTTATCTCAAAGGAGAGAGCGTCACGTAGTTGAGGTTCACGCTTCTCTTGAGGCGTACCGAATTCTCGAGAAATGCAAAGCTGAGCGCCATCGTCGTTATACAAGAGCGGAAAAGGAAAACGTAGCGACATGGCCGAGAGCCGTCTTCTCAGAACAGCATTTACTCTACTATTGCATAACAGCTGCTCTCAGCGCCCCCACTCGTTGGGCGTTTCATGAAAAGAAAGAGCGCCGCTACTCTCCTCACCCTGCCTCCTCTTATAAAGTGAGAATAAGTGCTATGAAACGATTCGACAAGCCGATCGGTTTCTTGGGAGCGACTGCAGCTCCCACTCGGTGGGCGCGCGTTGTGGCCGACGTGAACACGGTCTCTAAACGTTTCGACGTCGTCACTTGTTATCCCGCATATTGCAACGCAGCCGAATTGAAGAAGATAGGGACGCACTATTTTAAACCATACGCTCCAATATGTATTTGTCACCGCCGCGCTCACACGCCTTATTGCTTTTTCGAGACGATCGTGTCACAACACAGAAATAGAAAAAAAAACGGCAAAGCGACGAGCTTTGCCTAAATGATCAAAAAAAAAAAAAAAAAGAAAAAAAAAAAAAATTAATCTCCTCCTCCTCCTCCTCCTCCTCCTCCTCCTCCTCCTCTTCCTCCTCCTCCTCTTCTTCTTTTTTTAAAAAAAAATAAATATTTGTATCAGACTCCTCTGGAGTCTGATACAAACATTTATGACTATTGAGTGAAAATAGAATTTTATCGCAAAAAAAAGTCACTTCTGCCGCCGCTACTGTGACACCGGCCGGTATCAATAAAAAGGTCGGCTGACTTTTCTCCACAACCATTCACTACCGACCGTTCGAGTGAGAAACACAGCAGACAGTCAGACACACAACCGCTCTCTGACGCGTCCTGAAAAAAAAACAAAAAAAAATGTCCAGTAGTAAAAGCAAACTCTTCACAGAAATTCATTTCGACGCTCGACTACAAGGACCCTTTAGTTGTATCATTAGCGGTCCGTCGGGTTGTGGAAAATCGCGCTTGGTGGATCAATTTCTGAGCGACGTGAACAATTTGGTCACGCCGCCGGTGGAAAAGACTTTTTACCATTACGGCGAGTGGCAACCTCTGTTTGAAAAAATGCAAAATCAGTACGGTGTGGAATTCAGAGAAGGTCTTCCTAGCAAAGAGTCTATAGCGGGAGACGTGGAAGTAGCAGAAGACGCTTTACGACCCCACACTCTACTGATATTGGACGATCTGATGAGCAGTTCCAATCAGCAAGTGGTAGCCGACATCTTTACTAAATACTCGCATCACTGGAACGTGAGCGTCATATACATCACTCAGAACCTATTCCAGAAATCACCCGACTTTCGAACTATGAGTCTGAACGCTCACTACATGATCGTTTTCAAGAACCCGCGCGACATGGGGCAAATAGCTAGTCTGTCTCGCCAGGTGTTTCCGTCCAACGCGGCGGCCCTCTCTAGTATATTTACCCATGAACTCAAGCGACCTCACTCATACCTCCTTCTGGACTTCAAGCAGTCAACACCTGACGATCTGAGAATACGCTCCTCTTTGACGTCCATACACTCTCAGCTAGTGTTCGTACCGCTAGACAAAAAAAAGAACAAGAGAAAGCAGTAGCAAAAAAAAATGTCTTCTCATCTACTCGAAAGACACTTTGGTACTCTCAAGCACTTAGCTAAGTGCTCGCCAAAGGACTGCTCGCATCTAATAGACTCTGGAAGCGACGATCTGATCGCAGCGTTAAGTGAGATCTGTCACAATTTACTGGTAGGGAACATCCCGCTCAGCGACAAACAACTGGACAAGCTTCGAGAATCGGCTGACGTGTTGAGGGAGGTCGGCAAAAAATCTACGCCCATCAAAAAAAAGAGACGCGTCTTGGTACAAGAGGGAGGTTTCCTCATTCCGGCTCTCATAGGGATGGCCTTACCGCTTATAAAGAGCATTCTCCGTATATGAGACACCTCATTCGACACCTACTCGCCGACAGCACCACCACCACCACCACCACCACCACTACCGCCACCACCAGCGTCATTGCCACCGTCGTCCCCATGACGGACTCAGAGCAGCAACAACACTACAAACGTTTAGCGCTCGTGGATCCTGAGACGCTCTACAAATCATCACGAGCAGGTCTACTTCATCATGTGCCCGCTGCTGCTGCTACTACTAGCGCTGCTACTACTGCAGTCGCTGCTGCTAGTACTTCTACTGCTCCAAACCTTCCTCCTCTTCCTGATGAGCGCACTGAAAAGAACGAGAGTTCCGCTCCTGCCACCGCCGCCCGCCTACCTGCCGACATGGCCTATTACCACAAGCAGGCAGAACAGTCCCTTCATCCCGACGCGGCCTTGCACCAGGTGCTACAGTTTATCTACAGGGACTTGGATTTAGTGTTGAACGACCCCACTTTGGAATCGCGCGAGAAAATGTTGAAATACCGAAGGTTGTTGAATAGATTGCAATTTTTTCTCGCGAATCCCCACAACAGCAACATCTCTTCGTCCTACTCTTCTTCGCCCCCGGCTCACCTCCGTCAGTCTGCTGAAGAGGCCAGCGCGTCCCTACTCGAGCGGTTGGTGAACCAAGTTCCCAAGAGGAATCGCACTCGGACCGTGGCGCTGTACAAACAATTGGAGAAATCCGGTGTGATCAAGTGGAACGAGGACGGTGCGGTGCGCGAGATGTCGGGTCGGAGAATACCACCTGAGCGTCGCATCAACATAGTGGACTTACTGAACGACGCCGCCAGGTTCAGGAAGACGGCGCCCAGACCGGCGGGCTACTCGCCGTTCACGAAAGCGCTGCGCGAAGCAGTTCCCACAGACTCCTTGATCGGAAACCATCTGTATAAAGCGAGCGGACCTGGCCAAAGTTTGGACACACGGCTTGCTGACAGAGGTCGGAAACGACCGAGCTTCGACTCGGAAGAAGGAGAAGCAGCAGCAGCAGCAGCAGCAGTAGCAGCAGCAGACTCTTCTCTCCAGGTGGTGGACGATCAATCCTCTGAAGACGAGGAGGACGACCGTGAACTTTTCCAAACTCCGACTTCCTATAGGAGCGTGCCGCGTAAGAAAAGGAAAGGGCGCAACCGCCTAGCGGCGAGCTCGTCGTTCACGCCCTCAACAAGCCCACCATGGGCAAACCAGTGAAGAGACTGACCAAGAAGGAAAAAGAAAAGAAGCGCGTAGTAGCTAGATATACCGACGTCAAAGCGCCCTCCAGTTTCACTAGCGTGACTAAACTCCAGAAACATCATTTTCGCCACCTGAACCCGGCCGTCATCCGAGATGCTTTAGTGTCGCTGGACGCCTACACTAAACATAAACCCATTCGGAGAAAATTCGCAAGGAACAAGACTATAACCGGCGCAATCGATCAGCAGTGGCAGATAGATCTGATGGACATGCAAGCTTTGGCGTCTCACAACGACCGCTTCCGGTACGTGGTGACGGCGATCGACGTTTTCTCTAGGTACGCGTGGGCCGTTCCCATTAAATCCAAGAGCGGCGCTGATGTCACCGAGGCCTTCCGAGAGATGACAGGCACTGGCGAGAGACGACCGCGCACTGTTCAGACAGACAAGGGGAAAGAGTTTTTGAACAAGATCTTTCAAGATCACTTGAAGAGCGAGGGCATAGAGTTCTTCACTGGCGAGAACGACGACATCAAAGCTAGTCTAGTGGAGCGCTTGAACCGCAGTCTGAAGGAGAAGCTGTGGCGTTATTTCACACACAAGCGCACGTATCGCTACGTAGACGTACTGCACCATGTAGTGTCTTCTTACAATCGCACTCACCACAAGACGTTGAAAATGGCGCCGGCTCAAGTCAGCTCGGAAAACAGCGAAACAGTTTTCTACCGACAAGATCTCCCAACTAACAAACAAATCGACGAAATATGGAAAAAGAAGAAAAAAACAAAGACGTCCGCCGTCGACGTCATCGCTCCGGGTGACAGAGTGAGGATGTTGAGAACTAAAGGCGCCTTCGACAAAGGGTACGAGGGAAACTGGCGCGAGGAAGTGGTCGACGTTGCTAAGACGTTGGGAAGCAGAGGGTTCGAGCTGAAAGACGACAAGGGCGAGGAGATAAAAGGCGTCTTCTACCCGGAAGAGGTTCAGAAGGTGTACAAGAGTCGTTACGACAACAACTACCTGATAGACGAGGTGTTGCGCCGCAAGACCGTCGACGGTAAAGAGTTAGCTTTCGTACGTTGGTTAGGTTACGACGACAAGTTCAACGAGTGGATCCCCGTCAAAAAAATAACGTAGAAAAAAAAAAAAAAAAAAAAAATGAACATCACTCTACCTAGCAACAGCTCTATGGAGTATTATCCTGACAACAGCTTGACGTCTTTCCGAACTCACTTCGACTCGCCGCTCCTTCTGCCCGAAGCGTACGAAGCGGCTCTGACTGAGATCATCCTCCCTACAGAATGGACTAACGTGCACGACGACGACTTGATCATCGTTGTTCCTCTGCGCACCAAAGGTTCGCTAGAGGAGGCGATCCAGGTTTTAAAAGAAACTAAATTCTCCGAAGGAAAAAAACCACAGGTAGACTGGAAGAGAATGAAAAACGCGAACGGTCTGAGCAAGCTAACGTTCAGCTCAAAATTCCCGCTGAACTGGAAGGAAGCGAGCTATGTAACGGTGGAAGAGATATCAGACACGTCGGAAGAGCAGCAATTGAAACCGGAAACAAAAAGGTTCAAGAGAGAGGTCGACTTGAGACAGACGAATGCCGTATACAAGCAGTTCTTGTCCCCGGCGGTGAAGAAGAAGACGATCAGCCATCAAGCAAGACAGATGATCGAAAAGATGGAGAAGGACATGGGAGTGCGCAGTTTCATGCCAAACATATTCGAGATACCTCCTATTTTCACCGGAAGCAACCACACCCTAATCGAGCGCTTGAGTGAGACGTTGCGAGATGACAGACTAGAGGGCGACAGCTTCTTGCTCAAACCGATGCGGATCTTATCGTACGACGCCAAGACGAAACGCGTCACCATCAAACCGCCGAGACACTGTGCTGTCCTGCTGAGTCAGCATCTCGCATGCGTTCTAGGCTTCGGAGAGAAGACGTGTTTCGCGTCGCCGACTACCGGCGCCTACTCGATGGATGTTTACGGGGACGTGCACTCTGTGTACATATACACCGACATGATCCAGGAGAGACGTGTGGGCGACATGCAAGTGCCGCTGTTGCGCTGCGTGGCGGTGGACAGAGGCGGAAAGCGTCGAGTGGCGTGCAAGCTATCAGTTTTCCCCATTTGGATTATTTCCCCTTGAAATCCAAGAGGTTTACCGAGGTCGGCATCTATTTAAGAGACCGATCCGGTCATTCCATCCCATTCGGTAGAGGCGAGGTGACCGTGACACTTCATCTGAGACCTATTGAGCGCTGAAAGAGAGAAAAATGATGCGTCAACGCGTTCCGTACTTTCCACCCAGGCGCACCGTCGGCAGAGGGTACAGCGATTACTACAACGCGCAGCTGGGCAACGGCGTCAACGTGTACAGCGGGCGCTCTTTCCAGAGCGGGCACGGTTTAGGCGGCGCTCTGTTAGGTCTGATGCGCTCGGCTACCCCGCTATTGAAGTCGGTGGGAAAAACGCTGCTCCGCGCCGGTGTGGGCGTAGCTAAAGATGTGCTGGCGGGTCGGACTTTAAAGAGCAGCGTGAAAGACCGAGGCGCAGGCGCTCTGAAGAGACTGGCGAGTACGGCGTTCTCGGGAGGAAAGACGCCTGTCGCGTCTAAGAAAGGGTCGAAACGTCGCCGGCATTCTCCTCAGACGGGCGGTGGCTCTTGCAAGAGACGTAGAGGGGATGTATTCGACCGGTAAGCGCCTAGGCGTTCAGGTATAAATAAAAAGACTGGAGGCGGCCGGCGTCAGTCTGTCGGCCGCATGAAGAGAGAACACAATGGCTTACGTACACGAGAGCAGTAACGAGTGCGCGCTCTCTGAGCTCGACCTGCACACCGTAGCGCCGACTCAGACTACTATCTTAAAGTCGTCTTTCCTGGGGATAGAAACAAAAAACTCTTTAGAGGATGGAGGTAACATAAATTTCACCATCAACAAGTCGCAAGAGTACACAGACCTGAACGAGAATTACCTTCATCTGGAATGTCAAGTGCTAAAGGACGGAGCGGCGATCGAGGACACCGACGCGGTAGCTCCGGTGAACAACTTGGCTCACTCGCTCTTCAAAGACGTCCAAGTCTCCATCGGCGGTTTCAAAGTGTCTGGCAACACCGAGACCTACCCTTACCGAGCTTACTTGGAAGGGTTACTCAACTACAACAAAGACGTGAAGGACGGCGTCATGAGCGCCCAGGGGTGGCATGAAGATACGCCCGGTCAGTTTGACACGTTGACTGACGCGAATGCGGGGTACAAAGCGCGCAAGAAGCTAATCTCCAACAAGCGCTTTTCGCTGATGGCGCGACTGCACTTTGACCTGGCTCATCAACCGAAGCTCATCGTTGGAGAGACAGAAATCAATCTCACTCTGAAACAAGCGGCGCCCTCTTTCTATCTGATGTGCGCCGCTGACGGAGGCTACAGCTTGAAGATCTACAAAGCAAAGCTCTACGTGCGACGCGTGCTGGTGGCGGACGCTGTAGCGGAAACGCACGAGAGAGCGGTGATAGAACACGGGCCCTTCGACTACCCGGTGAACAGAGTGGAGGTGACGACCTACGCCATCCCTCAAGGTAACAGAGATCACAGCTACACGCACTCCAACACAGGCCAGCTTCCCAAGTCGATGATGATTTGCTTCCTTGACCACGACGCCTTCAACGGTAGCTACACCAAGAACCCGTTCGAGATGAAGCATTACGACATCAGCTCGCTTCAAGTGATAGTGAACGATCAGAAAGTGCCGAACGACGCCTACGTGCCCGACTTTAAGACCAAAGCGGCCGTGAGAGAGTACTTGGCGCTACACACGGAAACGGGGATGTACGAGGGCGCGCGCTCCTGCGGTATTTCATACGAACAATTCCTGAACGGTTACACGGTGTTCCCCCTCGACTTAACCCCAGACAGATCGCACGACGGGTGTCGCGTGAACCTTATAAGAGCGGGTCAGCTGAGGGTGGAAGTCAGTTTCCGCTCGGCGCTACAAGCGACAACAACGGTGCTACTCTACTTGGTGTACGACAACGTCGTCGAGCTGACCCGAGATCGACACCCCGTCACCGACTACCACATGAACTGAAGACAAGACGGCGGTACTTGGCGTATCGTATGAACACGCTTGAAATAAGCAGAGTGTTGAAGGAAAACGTTCACACAAAACATCGTTTCCTGGGCGTTTTCTCTTGTGACACTATTCCGAAGCACCCTATCAAAGACACTTGTTTCGTGAGCAACACAGATCCGCAACATTTACCAGGTCAGCATTGGGTGGCGTTTTACGTGTCGAGCACGGGTGAAGTGTACTACTTTGATTCCTTCGGCTTACCGCCGCTGAGTGCGGAGTTCTTGTCTTTCGTGGAACGCTCTGCTCCGTTCAAGTGGCAAAGAAACCGCATTCAACTACAAGACACTTCTGCTGACACCTGTGGACCTCATTGCGTTCATTTCCTAATTGAAGCATGTCGAACAAGAAACCCCAAGAAGTGCGTCATGCGCATGAGCAAAATCCCAAAGCTGAGCGACCGGGTCGTGAGTCAGAAGCTATCGATGATGCTGTTGTGACGGGTTGTTGCGATGGCGGCCGTTTCATGGAGGCAAAGATTCTCTGCCTTGCCGAAATGGTGTTGGATTTATCCAAAGTCGTGCAATGTCTATTGGAGAAAAGTCGTCCGGGGTGTGGTGGTGCGAGTGACGGCGGCGTGAGACTTTGCGGCCTGTTGAGTTGCTGCAAATCGAAGAAGCAAGCTAAAAAAGCATAAACTTGTGTGTTTTTTCTGATTGAAAATGAAAAAATAAAGAATAAAATGAAAAGAAAAGAAATTATCTTGTTGTGTTTTTATTTCTATATATAAGTTACATAACTTTTTTTTGTTTGTTTGTTTACAAACAGTCACGTGTCACGTGGTGTTGTTTACAAACAAGAAAGCCACGTGGTGTTGTTTACAAACAAACCCTAAGTAGGTCACGTTACCCTAGTTACCAGAATGCCGGCTTCTGATTGGCTGAGCCTAAGTAGGTCACGTGACGTAAGTAGGTCACGTTACCATGGTTACCAGAATGCCGGCCTCTGATTGGCTGAGAGCTTCTAAGTAGGTCAGTAGGTCACCCAGAATGCTGGCTTCTGATTGGCTGAGAGCCCTAAGTAGGTCACGTTACCATGGCAACGGGTCACGTGACCAAATGGAGGCCTCTGATTGGCTGCATGTCGATTGAGTAATAAACAGTACTTAACTATAGTCCCGTTCCGATACATACTATACTACTCATGTATCATGACAACCGAGGGCATGGTACATTGATGAGTTCTGCCGTCCTTAGAGGGTTAACTAACACAATCTTAAATAATTTGGGATTTTCTACAGGCAATTTTAATATAAATATAGGGCCTATATATAAATATACCTTTAAAACCTAGGTCTAATATTGTTAGAGAGTGTACACAGCCAGACACACAGCTTTAATCCCCTCTTCTAACAAACACATAAAGCACACATACCTCTGGTCGATTAGCTATGGTTCGGTGTAGACACCACCCTCAGGTGTGAAAACAAAGGTATGTACACCCAGCGGCTAGGTACTATCAGCAGCTTAAAGATGGGGCGCACATTATATAGGACAAGCTTAGTGCGTCTTAGAAGAAAACGGTTACTTATGAAGGTTTCATGAACAGAATCAATATGGGGAAAGGTGTTAAGAATTGCTATTTGTCCACGTACCGGGGTATGAATTCCCTAGCTGATGTGTGTACCTGACAGATGTTGCTATTGATATTGACAATGTGTTATCTGAGACAAGTATGTTCCCATTGCGTATAGCCAAGTACACACTCAGAAAAGTCAGCGTCATTGTCGCTAAAACCACTCTCACATGAAAGTCAGGCAGTGTCTGACTTTCATATGAGAGTGGCTTTAGCGACAATGACGCTGACATTTTTGAGTGTGTACACAGAGGCAAATATCAGAGTCACCCAATGTCGCCAATACTACTCTCAGACAAGGGTCAGGCACTGCTGGACTATAATAGATGGGTCAAGGGCCATTCTAGTGAGGGTCAGGCTAGGCTGGACATTCAATAACAGGCTGGACCTTGGCAAACTTGCTTGAAAGTCTGGCCATGCTGGATCCTCATGCCATAGTCTGGCAATGCTGGACTCTTGCAGGCTGATAGAGACTCTCCCAAGAGTCCAGCATTGCCAGACTATGGCATGAGGATCCAGCATGGCCAGACTTTCAAGCAAGTTTGCCAAGGTCCAGCCTGTTATTGAATGTCCAGCCTAGCCTGACCCTCACTAGAATGGCCCTTGACCCATCTATTATAGTCCAGCAGTGCCTGACCCTTGTATGAGAGTAGTATTGGCGACATTGGGTGACTCTGATATTTGCCTCTGTGTACCTTCTTACTCACTCCGCTGCCTCCATACACGTACTCTCTTTTTTCTGTGTAATGGACTGTGGAGGTCTTTTATTTGTTGAATTTTGTATGCTATATGTTATATTAATATTGGCTTGTTTTGCAACAACTTCTCATGAGAACTCAACTCTCCATCCAAGCACCCTGTAGGTGCCACAAGGCTTCAAGATGTGGCTCACACCCAGTGGACACAGAATTCAGTTCAACATTGAATCAACGTTGAATCATCATTGAATCAACATTGTCAACAAGTTACCAATGTTGATGTAATGCTCTTTGACCACTGGGCAATAGGTTAACAATGGAAAACACACCGTTCTACACCGAAGCATCTTGCAATAATAGTTATATGTCGGCAGGCATTGTAAGTTCCTTACATTCTACCAAAATGAGGAATTACTATTATCAAGACAACTTTGAGAACATTGGAATTTCAAATATTGTAATACACGTGACTAGAGTAAGAGAAATAACAGGTCACCCTAAGGGACAATGTGATAACTGTATCATTGCATTCCGGGTATGGAACCTGGTAGAAGGTAAATCCAAAAGAAGCATCTTGCAGAATGCTATCAGGTCACACTCACACATAGCATAGAATCCAAAGCTCGTTATTACTTTCCTCGTCTGATTCTTCAGCTTTCTGCTAGTATTCTTATTTCTTCTAGTCTATTGTGCTCTTTCTCCTGCAACACATCATATATTATATCTTACTCTCACATGGGATATTATTCGAACTTGAGCAGGTTCTGTTTGTACTCATTATCCTTCTCCCTCAGGGTGTCTGTCAACAGTGCGTCTGTGGTAATTTTTGGTGGAAGCTATGGTTCTTATTATCACTTGGAATGCCCAGAAAGAGTTAAATCACAATGAGCAGCTCACGGAATGAACGTGCAGTCTTGATGAGCATCTCACACTCAAACACCTTCCATCTTCCTCCCACATGAAATACTATTCAAATTATTCTGTTTACGAGCAGATCATCTCTAAGTATTTTCAACCGGAAGTCTCTTGGAGTGTGTTTCAACAGGATGCCCGTTTGATTGTTTGCTAAATATTTTCCTACTTCGGACTGTCTGGCTATTAGCCCTACCATTATCCTATTTGGATCCGCCCCCCCCTCTCTCTGTCTCTGTCTCTGTCTCTGTCTCTGTCTCTGTCTGTCTGTCTGTCTGTCTGTCTGTTTGTCTCTCTCTGTCTCTCTCTCTCTCTTTCTTTCTCTTGCTCTCTCTCTCTCTCTCTGGTTATGATTATGGTGTGCTCTAAACCTGGTAAAACCACTCCCTAACAGGAGCCCCCTCGCCCATGATGGAAAACTAGTAAACCAGTAATAATGCTTAATATATACTACAGAGAAAATGGCATTCTTCTACCCCGACTGCACCTGACGACCGCCTCCCCAGTCAATCGAGTTCACATCACACCCACACGTCTGGGCGATCTAGCCCCCCCCCCCCCCCCCCCACCCACTCAAATCTACCTACTCTGCTGTCTGGCTATGCCAATACCATGTCAATTCCCAACTGGTATCTGATTTCCAGGACAACACAGACCCATCATGTATGGTTCACATCAGAATAGTCAGGAGGTCAGAGGGTCAATAGTCGACAGGCAGGAGGACTCATTTGTAGAACAGTATGTGTTAAAAGAGCAAGAAGCAAATGCCATTAGAGCAGTTACAAGTTGTATTTTATGCATCCAAAACCTCTCTAAGTTGGCCCTCTTGTAAACTGATAGGCTTACTATAATATTTCTTTTGTTATTCATATTATTATGATCTAGCCCAGGTCTAATTCGAGAGGAATACTTGAAATGTTTTCCACTGTCTATATGCCAGGTCAATATGTTCAAGTTGCAGTAGAAAATGACTAATCACAAAAACATGAAGAATGAAAAGCATCTAGATATTCCGATGTTAGTGTGGAACCAAATCACTGCAGATTCCTTGCAGTTATACCTGCCTGTTGTTGAACGCTACATCTATTGGGATAATAATTATGGTAAGTCTTGTTATTGGCAACAGGTTCTAAGATTGCAGAAACATTTCAGTAAAAATCCAATAAGCTTTACCAAGGGAGAAGCCAGCTTAAGCTGAAAGAACGTACAGGTACGAAAGGGCGAGGGGTGTCACTGAAGAACTTTGGGGAATGAGAGAACGAACGAAGGTTTTAAGTTATAATGGATGTACCTAAATAATATTAATATCTTTATAATAGGAACATGACAAAGCTCATTAGGAAGCAATAATAGACTAACGGGAACCCATCTCAGTTTGCATTAGGGTTGAGGGTCATGCTATCTATGACGAAAGAGACTGGTCAACAATAAGGCATTGTATAATTTGTCTTTAAACACCTCAGCTTCCTATTTTCACACTCTTTTTTGGAAATGAGACCATCCTATTTTTGTGTCTAATTACCAATTGAGTGGTCGTTATCTTAAAGGGTTGACCTTCGAGAGTGTTGAATAATTGGCACAATTTACTTTTGATTTGATGCAATCAACTCCATGCCAGTGCATTCCATCTAAATTTAGCTCCCAGGTACTTCCAATGTAAAGGGAATCTCACCAAACTCCCGCACATTTTCTGCTCATGTGTACATCATCAGTCAGTGTGTTATAGATATGTGGCTTAACATAATGTAGTAAAAGAATTCTCGATTGACTTAATTTATCACTTATGGGAACTTCCCAGATGGCAAAGACACATTGGACCAACGATTTCAATGATCAAAATTATTTTGCGAACTGATTTTGCGAACGTTGGGACAATAAAGGCAAAACAGATCGAGGCATATAAATGGGATGTTCTTGGCAATGGCCAGAAAGCAATATGAAGGAATTATGATATTCGACCCACATTACAATCCTGATATCGGCCCATTTCTGTAACGACCCATGCTTGCAAATGCTGATATTGATCTCATGTTGTTGACCCAGTGTTGGAACAATGTTGGGCCATTATTTCCTTTACAATTAAGGTTGGACCAACATAGAAGCGAACTAGATTGTCCCACTGTTGACCAGGGTGATTGTATGCCAGGTACAGATTAATTAGTTTGCTGCAGGAAATTACTGTGAATATTAGTAGTATATGCAACCACATTTCTGTGAGTAGCTAAATGGTAAATGGTATTACAATAGTTTACAAGTATCATTTCAAACCGAGTTAGGGTGAAATTAAGATGAGTTGCAAAGGCAGGAATAGTTGTCTCTAAACTTGACAACAATATCTAAAGCATTTTTGCACACATTTATTTTATTTGATATTTTTCTCCTTGGTTCCAAAACTTGACAACAACGTTTTAGTCATGTTTGAATACATTAAGCTATTGGAACGTGTTTTACTTTGGCTCATAGCCTCAGCATAGAAAAGATAGTATGAACCATCTAATCCTTAAAACGACTACCCCGAAAATGAACATTTTCTATGGGGACAATAAAATAATCAAACAGTCATGTCTATTACATTGAATAACCAATTGAATTAAGGTTGGTAAATCAGTATTGGGCCAATAATTATTACTGCTTGCTGCATTAGTACAATGCTAGGAATCAGACATTGAGCACAATGTCATATGGACCCAGCCATTTGAATCCAGCCATGGACTAATAATATTACAAAGTTCCAATGTTGGTCCAGCATTGTATCAAGCATGTACCTACACTGGACCGATGGTCAAACCACAGCTGAGCCAATCTCAGAACTTCAACATTGAGCGAATCGTAGGGCTTTTCATTGGCCCAACATTAGCCAAATGCATCAATGCTATCAGGGTTAATTCACCCGCCAGAATCCAATGCCAACCGTTGAGGTAGCCTGCTAGACTATAACAAGTCTGAAAAAGTCAAATCGATAAGAACTACTCAGGCTGACCAACGATTAACATAATCATGAGATAATGATAATATCTGATGATGACGAGGCTGTCCAGCCAGGAAGAAAGTAGCTTTAATCATGCATGTTTCTTCAGTTCTTTCCTTAATGAGACAGACCTGTCAAGATGAGGAAGCGGCAGCTGGCTGTGTCCTCACTACCCCCTCCTCCCACATGTCCACACTGATAATCTAAATTCTCCGAGCATGTGTCTCATGAGATTGTAACAATTGAAGCGTCTTTGACCAGCTGTAGTCTTTGACCAGCAAGCTCAAAACGGCTGAAATGCGGGCTATGTACACATAAATGCAGGGGGATTTGTAAGATATGGTGTTAATATATCCATTAACATTTTCCCGGCATTTCTGTGTACATAGCCGCTATTTCAGCTGTTTTGAAGCATGCTGGTCAAAGACTACACCTGGTCAAAGACTACACAAAGTCAAAGACGTTTCAATTGTTACAATCTCATGAGACACAGCCTCCGGGCCTTGCTGTATAGTGGCTATCCCAAATATGGTTGACGCCTAATACTCATAGGAATGGAATAGCTAAGGTGGGTCAGTAACTACTGACTATACTTGAGGAAAAACACCCCCCTGAAAGGTGGTGAATCAAATAAAAAAATACTTGATAGTATTAACTAACCATGGTATGTTATAGGGATCCCAAAAACTGACACGGTTCGTCGCTATTAACTAAGTTTTTGAGTGCAAAAAGTACCTGTGCATTGTCCACATAAGCACCTGCTATGGTGCTGACACAAGCATCACATTTTCTTTGAGCATTATCCAAAGATTAATTTCATTTAAAATGAAGGAAGAAGAAAAACTGAGAGGGGTAAAAGGGAGAAGCAGAGAGACACAGGGACAGAGAGACCTGTTTCTACTGTGGCGTGAGCTTCCAGGAGAAGAAAGTGTTTATCAAACCTGAGAGAATATTAGATAATTATTATCAGAGTGGAAGGAAGTAAAAGCTTTGATAATAATTACTGTAATTTAAAAAAACTTTCGATTTGATTTTTGATCAGCGTTCATTGCATATGTGATTTCAGAGTGTTTATTATGAGACAAATCAGATATCATTGAATATCAACTTCGATAAATTGGAAAATGGCCGCGTTCAGCAAAAAGCTGTTATAAATGTCATCCGCTTGCATCTCTTTTGATCACTTCATTGTCCGTGCTTTTCTCCACCAATTGAACGGTTTCTGAGATATTTGTTTATATTTTGATGCTCATGTTCATGTTTTGTTGAAGCCACGATTAGGCAGCTACAGTGGTCATGAATATAGCTCTTCAAGGAGAGCCGTCCCTATCCCTAACTCGTTTGAGAATTAACAAACATATAAAAAGGGACCATATTTTGGAGCTTTGGGACATTTTGAACTAGTAATAAATTTGTCTTCTCAAACAACTGACTTCATTGTAGGATCTTCAAACATAATTCTTTAAAAACAGGTGGCAACGAACTCGTGTTGAGCACCTCCTAGACCCATAACGTACTGCAGATAACAATTTACACGTTTCTGTTCAATTAGTGCTGTTTACAATGTATATGCACTATAACGTCGACGATTGATAAACACAATTACATAGCTCAAGAAATGACGATAGAAATATTAAATTGTTATTGTAACCCTATGTATTATGTCAAAGCTACAAAAGGATCAGGTGTGCTTCAGGTAACATGGTGGAGAAATCTGAAGTAGCTAGGCCAATGTTTTCTTAATCGAATCTTCCAAATTATGCTATTATACCAACATATTTTATGAAGCTGTTTTAAAAAACGCTTACTAAAAAGGTGAGACTACCTATAATCCATATTTTCCTGGCATACGTTAGTCTATTGCTGGGTTTCCCATGACCAGTGAGAAATACGTAGCTCGTCTCAACAGTATGTCCAATATAAACTTCACAAAGATGTATTCACAAAGTTTCCTGTAAGTGACAATTGCCTTTATAATCATTAAGCAATAATATTATATACAATTATATCACAATTTCTTAACGATAAACATTGATTTCGTTTCATATCGCTACTGTCAGACATCTTCTCCACTTACTATAGTTGCCTCTGATTCAATCTATCATAATAATTATCCAGATACATTATTGAACAAAGGACGAAAATTATCACGTAAATCCTCTTACGTGGGCAAACAGCAATACAGACATGTCACAGGAGCTGGAACGCCCACCTTTGGGTAATTTCTGCCGTTTCAGCACTTCTTAGCACCCACCCACACTGATGATCCAAATGCCCTGGCCCTGACTGGCCTTAGTCTGTAGTGGCTATCCCAGGTTAGTTATAGGGACATTGGCCAGGCATGCTATTAATAAATGACTGAAGCAAAACAACACATGCCTTACTCAAAATGGCTTAGCCTAATACTCATTGGCATAGAGAAGACTAAGGTGGGTTGCTCATTGCTGATCAAGGCCAAAAAAAAAAGAAGTTTGTTTCCAGTCACCCGACCGGGTCTACCAAGGCAGATTTTTTTTTTTTTTTTTTTTTTTGCCATATTACAGTCTGTAAATCAGACAATTATTAACGATTTTAGAGTGAAAAATCAATTTTCACCCAAAAAAAAGATAACCGGAACATCAGACAATGGTGTACCAACAGGGGAAACCTGGGGGGTCGGGGCCCCACCCCTGCTGGATTTTTTAAAAAAAAAAATTTTTTTTTTTAAATATATATATTCTTTAATATTTCTATGAAATATTCAGGAATTCACGGTAATCACAGGTCTTCAGGGGAGGAAGCCAAAAAAAAAAATAATAATAATAATAATAATCCGACCGGCCGGGTCATGTCTCCAGGACCATGTTACTGGAAACACACCTTCTTTTATTTTGGGCCTAACCTCATAATTATCATTAACTAACCTAGGTTGATCGTATAGGGAGTCGGAAAATGACTAACTATGTAACAGGTACTATCGACAGATTTGTAAGCCAACACGGGCTAAGTTCTGGAGCCTAAACATTATCTGTACAAAATGCCCTGTGGATATTGTTCTCATTGCTCATTCGTCTTCTCGTTGGCTCTGGAAGCATCTACTTTGTGTGCGTGTGTGTGAATGGGGGGATGCAAAGGTTGTTGAACAACTTATAGAAAACAATGGCTGAGACCTTAGTATGTTAGAATCTGACATAATTATTGCCAGGCCGTGGGTTGAAATAGTGGTCAAAGGTGTTTAATTTTGAGGACTACAAACTACAGTTCGATCAATGAGATGTATGCATTGATCAACTAACAGTAACATCTGTGGTCAAGGCAAATATCTGATCCCAGTGTATGTACACATTTACCATTCGTATCGAGGGCTCAGGCAGGGGGGGATTAAATGGCAATAACTTTATTTCTGCATGTGCAACAGGTCTTTACTTGTGCGTTAAAATAACCCTCATGGCTCGGAGAGTGGCGTTTGTGATTCATTTGATTTTAAATGGCGGAGATGAAAAGGAAATTGCGATGATTGTGTTTGATGCCTCCAACATTTGATCTGCTCACCCAATGATAAATATTTTGTAGGGTTTAAAGATCCTTAAACTCAACAAGATACAATACGTGTAAAGGCACTTTATGTAAAATATCAGTAGTAGAGTATTCGGCTTTTTAGATAATACTTATGCATTAGATATTTGAGGACATTTGTACAGTATCATTGCTTTGCTCATTTTGCAGCTTTTATCTGTCTTTTGGCCTTGAAGGGAATAGACGGCTGATAATGTAGACTTTACATTATGTCCCTTGAACTATTCAGTTGTGCTTCAGACCACACTATAATGTAAATACTAAGCTTGGAATAGATGGTAGCCCTACCTAGTAATCACATAACACTTGAGTTACAAAAGTGTTCCACTTTTATTCATCGATCAAGTTGAACTGCATCATTATTTACATTATTGTTTTCTGAATACATATAAGAACAATGAGAAAATACATTATGCACTGTAAGTTATAAGCTCTCTCACAGGTTGCACTGATGTTTATGATGCAATGTAATATCACAGAGTTCGGCCTCCCTTTTACATGTATTACTATTTAAGTTACGGACACTTCAGTAACACAGGAAGGTAGGACGAAATGAAAAATCTGCAAATAAAATGAAATTTTATCCGTTTTGCCTATGTTAGTACAGCGCGCCTGTAACATGAAGAAAAAAGAAGTGTGGCCAATGATGCATGATGAAATATGCAATCTCAGTGATACTTCACGGGAAACCGTTATGATAACAGATATCTGATCCATAATGATATTTCATTGTATGACTTGGATTGACAATGGATACGAAACAAAGACAATAATGCCCCTTGTATAGACAAAATTGATTTCTTTGCCAGTAGAAAAGGGGCCTGAGTATACCTTTCAGTAAAGTTCCCTTTCACAAATCGTGCCACATATATATGTTTTTGGTGGGAATAAAACGGAATCTGGCCATTTCAGATTAATTGCTAAAGTATTTATGTTGCCACCCAGCTTTCCCATATGAACATGCAAATGGTTACTCTACTATATTATTAAATGTACATTCTGGATACTTTTCAAATCTACCTTCTGCGGTTTCAATAAAACAAACTCCCAAAATTATGTTTTGGTAAAAAAGAACTTTAAAGCAATGCTAGATCTAGCTACGAGTTTGACACAAAATGTACCAAAACAATAGAAATGGGCTGACGAGAGTACATGATTTGTGCTTTGAATACTGCGAGAGTCGCTAGTATATTAAGAAACTGCATGGCACACATTGAGTCTTCTCAAAAGCCTTTATACAGAGGGTGAATACTGCTAGATAAACTGATAAGTAAATGACATGAATACCATGATAACCCATACGTTCTTTGATTGCCACGGGTCAAATACCCCCCTCTCCAAGTTATTTTACCTGGGACCTCCATGAAAGCAGCAATTGAAAATGATCATTCACAGTCAATTTATATGCACAGTGGTATTTAAATGCAAACAGCTTAACATTAGATACTGTCAACTGTTTGACTATCAACAATGATAGTTTTGAACCTATATACTTGTATATATCGTATCTCTCATTCGATTGACTTCACTGTTCGTCATTGTATAGGAGTACATGAACAGGTCTGTAACGTTATCTACTCAATTCTGAGTCTGAGTCTGAGAATGAATTTCGTTGGAATGAGAAACTGTTTTTTTATGTTGTATAATCATATAGTTTAAACAATCAATTGTATATTATGCATATATATGTTCGAGGCACATATAGCCCAATGAGCATGTGTCATACAATGCGACATGAAAAAGAAATACAATGACTCATGAGAGTTACGTCATAACATGTGACATTGCCTGGGAAAATGGACCTTAGCACAACCTGCACTAAGGGCCCTTTTTGCAAATCACGTCACAGAATATTGGATTCCACTTGGGGGTGAAGCATCCTCTTCGAGTAGATATACTTGGCATAGTGATGATACAGCCTAAAAGTTAACAAAGCTGTGTGAACTTTCTGTGACCGAACAGCAAGTCACATTTTCACAACACAATATACTGAAACGTTCATGGACGAATCGGTAGTTCTTCACTCTCGCTCTATAATACAGAGAACATGTATCAAATATCACATTGCATTAAGCTTGGAACATGGGGATTTCACTGTGATCCAATCAGAAAAATATTATATAATTTCTTATGCTTTATCATCAAATATGCAATATATGTATGAATATAATTATAGAGCAACTGTATAATCTCAGTGCGATCGGATTATATTATAAACAGCACAAGATTCAATACAATCAACACCAAATATGCATCCAGTGCCCTCAATCCTTACTTTGTATTACACATATTACCTGGCTAGTATAAACAGTATTAAACATTACCTGAGTCTCACCATTTCCTGTGCGGAAAGAATATGTGCCCTCTTTTAAACTAGTCTTGAAACTTTTTGCGACACCTTGACACTCTATGCCTCACAACATTCCCCGAGTCAGTACGTTGCAGGCCAAACGGTCCCCATTAACGTTATGGTTTATATCGGATTAGGCCCACACAGTTATCCTAATTCATTTAACATACCCCAAACTTCCATTTGTGTATTAAAAAAAAGAAATAGGGTAATGTTGTTAAGTACAAGGTTGATTTAACCGCCTTTTATCAATGGTCAGTAAACCTCTCTATCAATTTCTAATGCTGAGAAGGACGGTCAGGATGAAAAAGGGAGAAGTACAAGGTATGGACATAATATGTCAGCCTTCAACTTAAAAGGCCACACTCTACAGCAATACATCCTGTGAACACATGTTATATACTTTACCCTGTTTACAGCCGGTTTATACAGTATACATGTTTGGTCTGAGAATACCAAACTCTGCAAATATGCATAATCATGCAGAAAGGATGCTCTGAGGTGGAAGGCACTGGTCACCCTTTCTGCCTGTCTGCTTACTTCATTGACAAAATAATTTCACTATAATTATTCCTGCAAAAATAGCATCATCACAGGCATCAGGCCATTGGCCTGGCTGAAGGGGTATGAACTCAACAGGACCACCCTCATGTGTTACCCCGGAACCGGAAGTAGGCAACAATGAGCAGACATGCGCAGAGGAGAGTGAGTGAGGATGTAAGATGGCGGCCGTTGTTGTAGTAGGGGCAGTAGGGGCATTGGAAGGAGGCGCACACCTGACACAGGTTCTGATGGAACAAGGTGTAAACTGTGTACAGCGTGTTCTTCTGTAAACCTGTAATGGGGAGAGGGATAAAAGGAGGTATGAGCATTGTTACTTATTTATGGAGATACGCAGGTTGGTTTATAATGTCTAATTTATATAAGCATCTGGTCTTCATCTATTAGGCTAAAGCCTATATATGAGTATGAGTTGATAAGGATGTGATATTTCAAGTGAATTTTTTGAAATTATACTTCTATTTTCTTTTTTACAAAGTATGAATGATAATCGTTGTATGAACTAAGCATGAAATCTTCCATGACCTTTCCCCTCATCTTTACCTTGATGTAAGGATTATCTTTTGCTTGTTTTAGTTCCACATTATTCGGGTTTGTTTTTTCACCCTAAATCGGGACGTCTCACTCAAACCACTCGCCAATGGCTTAGTATTTCTATAACAATTGTCTCCTCATAAGGAATGACTCACTACACCGGAGTGAAGAGTGCTTGTGTATATATGCCTACCTGTTTCTGCATACTCATAGACGTTGATAGCTTGTTGTATAGAGACGTTAGCTGCAGGGTACCACCGCTCTGCACGGAAATCCAGACACGTCCGAGTCTGAGTCATCTATATGTAAAAATGGTGAATTTCGTCTTTATTGTTATACTCGCTAATAAGTGTGACAATGGTCTTACTCCCAAATTGAGTGATGACCTCAAAAAAGTATATACATGTAAGTAAGAAGGAACTAACTGAACCAGGTGCCTGGACATTTACATACCTCGCTTATTCTTAATTAAGTCCAAATAGGTTCGGGTATAGGTGTATTATCAGGGGTTTTTTTTATAGAAAAGAAAAGAAAGAAAAAGGGGTTCCCCTAATATAAACAAGAACTTTACCATTCTACACCATTTTGCTGCAGACCATTTGGTTTATAAATACGTCAGGTATGTATAAATGTCCAGTTACCTAAGTGAAGCAGTTCAGTTCATTCATATAAGCCACATGTACCTGGGAAGGCTGCTGCGCCGTCTGTAACATGCGGTGCTGACCTCTGCAGGCCACAGTGGGAAGCAGCTAATGTAAATCATTTTACCACAGAGGGAGTGATTAGAAGGCCTCTCTGCCTGGTTCAAATCTATAGCAGAGGCATCACTCTCCAAGCACATTGTTTGTCTAAACTCAAGGGCTTGGGGTTGAAAAGGCTGTTTAGATTGTGTCTGATGAGCACATCATACCATACTGATCTGTGTAATGACTAGTTCCCCTAACTGCCACTGATGTCACTACTGCATGGCAATCTGACCAATATCCACTTGGTTTCTCAACAGGACAATGTTAGCCTTCACATGCGTTTCACACCAGGGTGAGCCAAGGTGTTAGATAATATAACTTTGTCGCAAATGTAACTATCCATATTAAGAGTTATTGGAGTTGAAAATATGCATCGCTTTGCAAGTCTAACGATCAAAATGCAGTTATTTTCAAGGACCGATTAATGTAAAATATATACCATGCCCAAATATGCATTAGGGGCCGTCCATAAAGTATGTCACGCTTTTTTGGGCCATTTTGAACACCCCCCCACCCCCATGTCACACTTTGTCACACTTCTTCCGACACCCCCTAGAAAAGTATGTCACAAATCTGCTGACACCCCCCCCCCTTTGCATATAATTAGGTACCGTATCAGTCTGGTCCCATAATTTGATAAAAGAACATACTTACATTATTTTAACCCAGTTAAAGGCGTATTACAATTAGATTGCTACTAAAATGTGTTGAAGTATGACATCAGTCTCTGGAATACCTTTAGACCCAATGTTACCGTAAAATCTCTCGTATAAGTCTAACCTGTGTATTAGCCGCACCTAGAGTTTGTGCTGATGCCATAAGCTGCACTGTCGATCTGATTATGGTGACTTTTGATACTGTACCATAGTAGCAAAAACTTGTGTATAAGCCACACCCTGACCCTCGGCTGATGCTATGAGCTGCACCACCGATTTGACTCACGTACTAGCCGCGTACAAGGTTTTATGGTAATGGGTTTTATTGGAAAGACCCCTTTTGATTCCAATTGTTCAAAGTGGCAGTATCATGTTTACACCAATAGTCATGGCACTAGATCTCTGCGGCTGAGGTATCCTCGATCCATAGATTCTTGACAGTGTTTACAGGAATTATAGGTGTACCACTGCCATCCTGTCAATTCTCTTGTGTTGCCACATCTGTGGCAGGGGTGGATCCAGGAACTTGAGAAAGAGGGGGAGGGGCTTGATATAGGCAATGTTCTGATGGTATTAGACCTAATTACATTAAAAATCTATAGCAATAAGGGGCAGGATGCCCCCCCCCCCCCTGCCCCCCCCCCTGCCCCTCCCGTGTCCCCCACCTGGATCCATCCTTGTGTGGGATCCAAATACTTGCTCTATCCACATAAGGTCTTCATGGTGCATCTTCTGGATAGCATACATGAGTTCACATTATTGCTTAGCGGCAATGCATACTGGAATGATACAGGGGCATGGCAAGCAGTTTCAAAGTAGAGGTGACTGAGGGGTATATTGACCTTTTTGACCCCTTTTTCCTTGACCTTTTTGGATTGAACTTTTTTGGGGTTGGTCAAAAGTGGAGGGAGGGGACATGTCCCCCCCTAACCCCACCACCCACCCCCCCCCCCCCCGTCCCCCTTGGTTACCACGCCTGTGTGAGACATACTAGAATCAGACTGTAGGTCATGCTGGTAGAACCTTGTTTTGGTTTCTCTCCTTTGTTCTTCCTTTGACCTGGGTGCAAGGCTAACAAATACTGAGAGGTAGTTCCCTGACCCATCTAGTTTCACTGAAAGCCCATCTTTGGCTGTTTGACTTGGTCTTTATATATCATGGTTTGTGACAAAACTTACGCCAAAACTCTCCAGTATGTGCAAAGTTTTTCTTTTCCAGCTCTTGATACATGGTCCTTCCTTGAGAAGTTATCCTCAGTTCAACCATGTTAAATGAACTTGGGGCATTAATGACCTTCAAATGTGCATCCAAGTTTGCATTAATAAACTGATCTATCACAGTTATAGTTTTCTCATACCTGGGGTCTTGAGTTGTGTGAATTTGGAAGGTGCTAGGACTTGTAGATGTACTACAACCACAAATATGTATTTAACCTGCAGATGTCACTAATCTATACAGCATTTATATTGTTTACAAAATTCAAAAAGTGTGACGTCACACAAGTCCATAGACCCCCCCACCCCCATGTCACACTTCGTCACACAAAAAAAATACCCCCCCACCCCCTCGGGCGTGACATACTTTATGGACGGCCCCTTACTTTATTTACCTTACACTACATATGTATACTTGATGTAGTCATTAATATCTTTAACTTAAGGACACTAGGATATCTTATTTATCTTTAGACATAGGGGGGGCGGAGCTGCATAATTATAATGGAAGACAATTATCTTTAAAAAAACGTTTTATTGATATAACCAGGATTATTAGTGCATAAGAGTTAAAAGAAAGAAGTAAATTTACTTACATTTTGAAATAGTACATTTAGAGTGCCTCCCCTGAAGCTTGCTCTGCGTAGACCGGGTACGTGTGAATTATATATCCCATTAATGGTGTCCCGGGCCACTACGAAGCCTGTAGGGATCTGTATAGACACAACTGTCATACCCGCGATGTCTGACAGGTCTGGCCGCACCCATCTAAGGATGAACAAGAGGGTGATATTAATGAGTTACAGGGGTTATAAATCATGTTTCAACAATATTGAGTGAGAGCGATTCTGTCTATGCATTAACATAAGGACTGTCATCCCAGTAAACAAAAAACGTTATACAACATCTTATAGCGTTATATAACGTTTCTCTAAGGCTCCTTACTATGGCATAACGTTATATAACATTTTGAAACGTTATCTTGACGTAAAATAACTTTTTTTGTTAGCTGGGGTTCGTATGGTAAAATATGGGTGATTTTTTTAACAACTGGGAGTGGTGCATTTGGCGGGGGGGGGGGACAAAGAAATGTCAACCCCTTGACTGTGAGATAAGAAATGTCTCATCTTTTCAGTATTAATCACACAAACACAGCTGTGTAAACTTCCTATGTTATTACTGCCAGCCCTTTTTAGTTTCTCGTTTAACTTGAATATTACCTTGTGCAGAACTTCATGTCCATGATAGAGGAGTTATGACCTGAGAAACGCAGTTGGTCCACTACCACTTCGTAGGACTCGAACTCCGGTCCCGCTACCTGCCAGTCTCGCTCTACGTTCGAACCAAAGTCCATCTAAGAATACAGAAATAGATGTAGCCAGATGCAAATAAAACCATTATTGCACAGGTTGGTGCTTTATCTCAACTAAGCTTAGTCTAAGAGATCCAAAAGGATGAGGCTGAAGGGTAGTCAGTAGGGGTAAAGTATAGGTTTAAGTACATAATTCAATAGTTTTTCGTATTTCCTTTTGCAATCTAACAGAGAGTGGAAGCGGAGGGTGGGGGTACATACTCCGACTATTGCAATCGTTTTTTGTCATACGATTTGAAAGTCATAACTACATTTTTCAGACCTGACATTGGAAAATATTAAGTTTATTGACGTGCAAACATTCACAATGGAAATGGTCAAATACATTAATTACGCAATATACAAAAAGCATTGTCTTTCTACCTGCAACATGGCATAGCCAGTACCACGTGCCTCTGCCTTCATCTGTCCATACGCCTTGGGGACTGCGCCTTCATGAAGGACGGAGAAGGTCGACGCATTCAAGGTCAATGTCTGTTTCCACCAAGGTGAAGAGGTCGACTCAAGGTCAATCTGCATCTGGTATATGTCGCGGTTTGTCTCCCTTAGAGCGTACTCTGTTAGTGCACGAAGGGCGTTCAGGGTATCCTAGGTGAAATTATTAGAATTAGAATTTGGAATTGGAATTAACATAGGCACTTCATGTCAAGAAAATAGGTTATATGTGAAGTAGTTCAACAGCAAAGCATGGCAATATGTAACCAATAATTTATAAACTAAGCAACTAAAATGCTGTTATGACTGGTCGGTGATTTTCATGGCATTATTGAACTAAAAGCCACTTAAAGTGTTCCTCTAAAGCATAGTAAATTTGCTTAAATGCGAACATTCATGCAGTGCATCTAAGCAGCCTCTAGGGATGCCTACCTGAGTCCCGGAGAACTTCATGAGTGCATTGCGCTGTGTCTGCATCCACTTCATGATGGGTGTGGCCGCCTCAAACTCGTTCTTGTTGAGGTAGAGTTCGAGCGCGTAGGATGTGGCCGATATAGCATTACCGAGGTTCTCGAAGTACGGACGAGCCTGCATGAAGAACACTGTGTTCACTACCTCCACCGGGTTAGGCTCTATGTCCTTGTTAGCCCAGTATACATACTCATCTGTAGGGGAGAGGAAGGGGAAGAGTCAAGCAAGTATGCAGTACATGTGGAAGTATTTTCACCTTGAAGAAGGATATTATGTCGTCTGAACCAGTTTCATGGAACAGGGGCTTTCACAAAGGAGGCCCCCTGGGATGATAGCCAAGGGTCTTTGTACACCACCAGATCCCAGTACAGATTTGCCACCATTTGGCACTTGATTGATTGTATACGTTGTCTGGCAGAAGGGGCTCCACACAGATTTATCTTGCATAAACGCTTATGAATTATCGAGTTCTCTTGGAATCTATTAAAGTCACTGTATCTTTTTTTTGTCAAAGATGGTCATGAGTGAAATGAATGTTATCTCAGTATATATGTTGTTCATATAGTAGTCTTTTATAGGCTGTCATCAGTCACAGGTAAAGAACAAGTGAATAGAACATGTGTGGGGGTCTTACTTTGCCGCTTCATGGATCTGAGCCTGTTATATGCGTCCTCCTTGGCCCTGTGGTTGGCCAGGTTGAGTGCGAAGGCGGTGATGGCCATCTGGAAGGGGTCCGTGAGGTGGGCGTACCTCTCGGCCAGGTACTCAGAGGCACTAGTACGGGCAGAATCGGCAGCTGTCTTAGAGTCCTATCAAAGGGGACAGAGAAATGTGGAAGATAATAGGGAGTGATCATATCTTAAAAACAGGGGATGGATTTCTCTTTCTATTTTTTTTAGGGGGGGGGAAGGTCAAAATGTTGAAACATTGATCGGAGCTTCTAAGCTGAGGGGTAAATTATTTCGAACCCTCGGTGGATGATGGGGGCGGTAAAAATAATTCAAGCTGTATTTATTGTTACTATGTGTACTAGGTCGCCTGCCCGCAATTTCACCACCCAATATTATTGTTCAATAATTGCCACTCCCTTAATTACTATCATGGGGAGTGGAATATCATGACATAATTATGATAAAGCAAGAGTGTGGCCTTGATACCCCATACCCCCTTTTTAACTTTACAAAACTTACCCCAGTGAGTCTGCCGATCTTGGAGAGTGTGATGGTAACGTAGGCTGTAATAGCAACGTGCCAGTTGTGTTCTTCTCCATCATTGTCTATGCTGATCGGCTGAATAGAGGAAAAATCATACAGTGGGTTATTATCTAGAATTGCATACACTAATTTTTGAATTCTCTAACACTAAAGTCAAATGTCCTCAGTAGGCCTATGGCCTACGAGCCTAAACATCGAAAATACCATTGATGCGGCTTAAAACTCTGATATCGTTGTGGAGGTCAAAATAATTCCACCCCTTTGAAGCAACACGATTGAATAACATCTTCAATCTTCGTAATGGGACCAAATAGGAGAGCAAATGGTAAGCCAAACCTGGACTCTTGTGGGCCATTAACCCTAACATTAGATATTAATCGACTTTGATAGAAAACAGTTTTTACATATAGGAACAACCGGCAGCACATCTCCTAAGGTGCTCGATGGGAACTCTTTTTTCTGTTTTTAATGATGTAACTGCTCAAAATTTAACATCAATGATGCCCAATAAAACTATTTAAAAACATTAAGCGATGAACCAACCTGCATGCTACGGTCGTAGACGACCCCAGAGGTATCCTCAAAGTGGCCGTCAGTCCTGTTCTGCTGGCTGGCTATCCACCCCACCATCTTGTTGAGCAGCTCTATGGGGATGTAGAGCTCCTCACTCCACTCTGAGGCCTGCGCATCATTCAGGGTACGCGCAATGAATGCAGACACCCTGGACGTGTTAAGAGGGTAGTGAGTTGGACTATTGTATTGTACATTTGTACCAGTGTATTCAAAGTATGGCGATAAAGAGAGTATTTATTCATGTACTGGAATAGCAGCATATCATACATATAGGGATAATGAACGATTCCATATTGATCTAGTGTAATAGTACATACAATGCATAGAGGGATAATAAACATATCCCTAAAGTGTACTATACATACAATGCCTATAGGGATAACAAATATATAGGATGAGTTTGATTAATGGAGCAGTTATTCTTCAATACAATGAGTTAAATCTTGTGACTTGGACCATGCACTTACCAGATGGAAGGTTCACTCCAACGTCTGAACATTTTGAAGGAGCCGTCATCACCCAGGTAAGTATACTGCCTCATCAATACTAAAAGGCAATAGGACACAATTATCAAATATACAGCAGTCCAACATTATAGCACTCCAATGCACTATATGGGTATATATCTAAAACTGGACATCGACATCCATGTATCAGAGTCCTTCTAACAGAAAGCTTTATTCAGTCTCATCAAAGTAGAAATACATAGGTTGCTATATGAAGGAGAAGGCCATGTTCATGCCTATGTGTATGTCTGTGTGGGTGAACATGAGTCTGTGTCCACTAGTGTCTGCATTCATGCTACAGTCAAAGGGTGTTTTTAGGGAAATTTCCCTTTTTTGCGATTTTGAACTCTTTTCTTGCCAAATCAGGTGTTTTTAGGCAAATTTCACTTTTTTGCGGTTTTGAACTTTTTTCTCGCCAAATAGGTTTTTTTTGGGCAAATTTCACTTTTTTGCAATTTTGAACTTTTTTCTCGCCAATTAGGGGGTTTTTAGGCAAATTTCACTTTTTTTGCTATTTTAAACTTTTTTCTCGCCAAATACCGTAAATTCCCGTGTACTACCCGCGGGTTGTACGCGAACCAAACTCAGCTTTCATTTGATACCAGACATGCCTATATGGGGTGCGGGTTATACGAGAGTTTTTATCATTATAGAACAGTACTAAAATTGAAATTTTCAGATCTAAAAACGGGTTGTAGGATTCTCCTGAGTTGGGGGTGCGGGTTATACGCGAGATGCGGGTAGTACGCGGGAATTTACGGTAGGTCTTATTTGGCAAATTTCACTTTTTTGCAATTTTAAACTTTTTTCTCGCCAAATAGGGTGTTTTTATGCAAAATTTCACTTTTTTGCGATGTTGAACTTTTTTCTCGCCAAATCAGGTGTTTTTAGGCAAATTTCACTTTTTTGCGATTTTTAACTTTTTTTCTCGCCAAATAGGGGTTTTTTAGGCGAATTTCACTTCTTTGCGATTTTGAACTTATTTCTCGCCAAAAGCTGCGGAATCTGCCTCCATGCGTGGTCCCATTGATGGACTCTGGATAGACCCATGCATAGTGAAGACCTACATAGTGGACATGAGGTCAAGTTAAAAAGTGCAAGTCACTTGTTTTGCAACTTGCACTGAACTGAACCTAATAGCCCTTGACTGGATTGTCAACAATCAATTAAACTATGACCAAACTCCCTCTATTTCGGAGACCAAATACACTATCAAATGATCTATATTTTTTCAAAATAACACCCTGTGTAGAATGGCTCGGTATTCAAGAATCCTACTGCGAGTAAAAAAATGTCAAATTCTAATTCTAAATACCTGAAAATTGAGAAATGCTGACGTTCACGGTTTATGTAGGAAATGTACTAAAAACAGCAAAAAAAGGCAACAAAACCCTAATTTTCTCAAAAACTGTTCAGTAGGATTTTTTCTAACTGAGGTTCCACTGTTTTCTACCCTCATATTACACATTGGCATAGAGAATATATTGACACCTAGTCAGGAGTTTGCGCTAGGAGCAATCTGTGAGGCGAAAAACAGCCAAAATGAGCCACTGGTCTGAAGTGTAAAACTGGGCATCGATCACTATAGAGCTACAAAGAGACAGAGAATCGATGTCCAGTAATAATAGACAATGACTATTCAACACTATCAATGGAATATAATTCAGAGATAATATTTATTTAAAAATTAGAAGGCAAAATCAGGGAAATGTTTCGATTTAAAAATGACCTCAAAGGGCCATGGGGCGGGCATTGGTGTTCCATAGTACTCAGGTTTTTCCAAGGGTTCACTTCTCCATGGGTGCACGTCGCCGTAGTACTCACTTCTCCATTATTCTAGGGCAGTTCTAAATATCATTTAAAATTAGCGGGCGGATTTTGGGTAGGGGCAGAAGAGTGGGGTTCAGGTATTAATATCTTGAACAACTTTTAGGGAAAAGGGACAAACAAAATTAATGTCACCCGATTTCAGATTAATTTTTAAAAAAACAGCAAATTATAACTTACTTGATTTCATGTACTCCAGCACCCTAACAGTGGTATCTGGTTTCAGTGCATTAGTTGCCTGCAAGTAACGCAGAGTCTGTAAGTTTAGTGCAAAGTCTGTCATATATCCCTCCGCCGAGTCGTGAGGCACTCCAATGATGTCGCTAGTGGTAAAATAGTCCATGAAGAAGCCAGGTGAGACCACATCACCTGCAAGTAGAGTTATCATTCTCATTATGATTGTAAGATGTGTTATTCATACAGAATCATTCAATGCTCAGGCCAAAAAAAAAAAAAAGGTGTGTTTCAGGCAACATGGTCAGAATTTCTAGGGTAGGTAGGTCGGATTTTTTTATTTTTTTATTTTTTTTAACGTAGAGAGAACCAGGAATGAGTCACGAATCGAGAAATTTGCTCGCGACTCACCAGAATCATTCAATAAATCCTCTATTGAATAGGAATATCAAGAAGTTATTGCAAATTCCTCTTAAAAAGCAATTTTCTGAAGTTAATCAATTATTCAGGCCTCTGAGGTCACTGGGAGCTTGTTTTTCTTGAAAGAATTTGTAAAAATTGAGAAAAATAAACAATCAAAATCAAAAAAAAAAAAAATTCTCCAAAATTGGGGAAAAAATGCTAGGGTCGGCCCTTTTTTTAATCTAGGGTCGGGTTGCCTGAAACACACCTTTTTTTTTTTTGGCCTCAGTAGTTGAATTAGGACCTATTTTCAACTGTCGAGGATGTGGCAACTGGTAGTGTGATTCGAATGCTTAACCATCGCATTATTGGAATTGATGTGTTGTTTGGTGTATGGATGTATCGGGTGAGTTATGAGGTTTATAACAAAGAGAAAGGGAGATGAGATAAAGCATCGGATAATCCCGGGGGATAATTTACTGTCAGCTTTTAAGAAAGTAAGTAAGCTTTTCATTTTATCATATTTAACGTGGTTCCCCAGTATGCTCGTTCACAATCTCTTGATTTCGATGATTTAATGATGTCGCAATGGGTATATCATGAGGTTGGTAACCCTATTATAAATGTTGATGTGCCATTCCCTTTGATAGTAATTATAATAAATCTGAGGTTGAGTATCTAATCCAAGTCCTTACCAAAGAGGTTGAATGTGGCCGACTCTGATCCTGGCACGTAGAGATGTACCTTCTGCTCCGGGTGGAAGAAGATCTCCGGGATGGGGATGTCAAAGTCAGGTATGATGATGGAGCCCTGGTTAACCAGGTCTATAAGGTACGGGGTGTGGTCACCATTCGTCATCCCGTCCATCTGATGAAAGTCAAGTAACTCAATATGTTAGGTAGAGGACAACATGGCAAAGAAACTGTTCAGATATTATGCACTCATTATGTGTGAATTGCCACAATAGCTGGATTGCAGCAAGACGAGGCCTGGCCCCAACCAGTGACACATGATAATAAATGAATTTCAAACTTAAACTCAAAAGCAAATGAACAAAAGAGCAGCGATATTCCTTCATGGTTTCATAATTTAAGGGCCCTATGCTTTAAAATAAAATGCAGTTGTAACTGTAGAAACCCTGCGCTATGGTGCATTCATGCAGCCCTGGCGAGTCTATTCACCAATGCTGCATTCATGCATTATTCCGACACTTCAGTAGTGTATCAACCCTGCAGGGTTGGCATGATGTTTGACAAGTTACCTACCATGGCTGATTTCATGCATCATGACGGTAACGAGAATAATACATTGCCCAGTAAAACAAAAGACGTTATATTACGTTATGTAACGTTTCTTTGTGTTCCTTTATTCTAGCAAAACGTTATTCCCCTATATTATAACGTTAAAAGCGTTATTTTGACGTAAAACAACGCTTTCCTGTTAGCTGGGTTGAGGCACTATGTGGCCCTTGAATAGTGAGTTTATGTCTACTTACAGATACAGAGATGGTGACTTGTTCGTGGTCAGAGTCTATGAAGGTGTAGGCACTAAGGGAGACAGTGAACTCTCCCGTCTCCAGGGTGGACACTACAGGCATGTGGAGGTAGGTGTTGGATCCCGCCTCTATCTGTAAGACAAAAATGTTATGCTATTATTAGTTATATTCTTCAATAAACAATACTAGTAAATATTATTAGTAATACAGGTACATGATTTTCTAAATGGAGGCAAATGAAATCCCACTTACCATTCACCAGGCTATTTACTAGAGCCCTAGCACTCCCCGCCCTCCCCTCTACAAAGACCCCTCCACTTCACCCCCCCCCTCCCCCTCCACATATATGCAGGGCCTTTCTGTGCTTTTCAAAATATAAAAGACCTTAAAACTTCTATCTCTAGAAACTCCTTACCAGAATCATGGTTTGGTGGTCACCGCCTGATGTTCTTGGTGAGTATGACTTGACGAAGCCGTTATCTTCTACATTCACAAAGCGGTAGTCGTCAGAGCCATGTAAGGTTACAATCACCTAGACAAGAAGGAAAAATAGTTGCTATTTTGAATTATATGAGAAGGTAATCAATGTTTAAACTATAATATTTTTTTGGATTATATTAATTTTGAGGCCAATAGAAAGTTCAGATATGCCTGCTTTAGTTTGCTTATCTATCCACATTAACGTGTACGCTCAAGTTCAGCTTTAAGTCGTTCAACAAAAAAATGTCCTACAAGCTGAAAAAAATACAACAGGGATTTTATTGCACAATTCCTACAAGTGGAAGAAAAAGACAACGGGGAATTTTATTGCACAATTCTTGAGCCAAACGCTGCTGTTTAAATAAGGGATAGATACAGTTTAAATAAGAAGTTGAATCGAGTTACTCACCTCGATTCGCTCATCCTGCCCATTGAACAGAGATATCCTAATACCGATCTGCTCACCGCGTCTGATGTCGCTCGGAGCCTCCACCAACATGAGGAAGGTACGTGTCGCGTCATGCTGCAGAGAAGAGTGATGTATATTAACACATGAAAAACACAACTGAAAATGGCAAATTTTGCGACTTCCAAAAATCAGCATAGTAACTTGTCATTATTAATATTATTGTAGTTTTGACAGGTAAGGAGTAGAACACGATCTTTCAACATGACAGTATTATTGTGACAAGGCCCCATAGTGGACAAATTTAGTCATAGTGGTTATTCTATCAAGGGAGAGGATGTTTTATTTTACAGAGGATTTAGCTCATTATTTGACGCCCAACGCTATTCCCATTTCACACTTTACAAAATCCAGAAAGCAGCAAAAGAGATGTTGATGGTAATTTAGATGGGTAAAGTCAGACTTGTTGTGTACTCACCATGACCGGGCCCTGCACGAGTGTCAGCCCGTCCTCTGGGTGTATGACAAACCCAGATATAGTGTAGGGGTTGGTGGACTCAGGCACGTCTATCTTAATCTCACCCTTACCATTAGGTCTGTAAGAGAAATATTAAAGTTGCAATGTGCTCAGAAATGTAGGTACAGAATAACACTGATCATATATGTGGGTGGGTGAGCAAAGAATTGTGTGTAATGTAATTTGAATCACTGGACGCATTAATCCCTTGTGCTGTTGTGTATATATTATGTATTCTTCCCCGCGGCATAATGCTCACTTGACATTAATTACTTGACCCCCTGTTGACTGTAATCTCTAACTACGGACTCCAGGGTCAGGTTAGAACTCAAAGTTATTTCAATTAAACTAATTAATACTATATCTCGACAATACCAATCATACACCAAATATATATATGGCCGTTTCCAACTTTCATGCTCTGAGTTGCTCATGAGTTACTCACTTGATCCATGTCCTCCTCCACAGCCAGTCTACGTCGGAGTAGTAGCGGCCCATCTTGTGCAGCTCATCTAGAGCGTGCCGCCTCGGTACGGGGCGTTTCAGGTCAGGACCTTTTTTTAAAAAAAATAGGTTTATTGACACATCTCATGTAATATTACACACTCCTCCGATGATGTCAAAAAGTAAAAGTTATTTATGGAATAACATGTCATGGTTATCACTTTACGCTATAGTATAGGATTGTCCGTTGGACCTTGGAAGGGTCATGTCTTTGTTTTGCATCATTTTGATGATGAGAGTTTTTAGGGTATCACTAAAGTGGTAATTCTTTTACAATGTTTATACGGTTTTCGAATACATGTAGATTCAAATAGACATAATGGTCAATTCAGTGGTCAATGAGCATAGTATTTTCAGGAATGTTGTGTATGTCATAATGTTTGCAAAATGCATGATGTCCCTGAATATGTTTCTTACCGCTCTTAGGATATATTCAGGAAAGCGTTTTTAACAAGCTAATTTCAGTTTAAAAAATGAATATTTTTTAACACAGTATTTTGATAGTGGAGTGGGGGCGGGGGTCGACTTTCAAAGCTATGAAGAACTTTTCGAAATAGACTCAAGTTCAGCATTTAAGGGTCCAAAACTGTACCCTTTTTTCATCAAGTAAAAGAAAAGTGTGTTTACAGGTTGGTTTATTTATCCACTCCCATGCTCTCAAATCAAATTCCCCGGAGCAGTTGGTGTTCTATTGAGGTTGGTTTCTCGTTTACCCAAAATACGTGGGGCAAGTAAATCATGCCACCAGGATGAATAAATCGAAATGATAGTATTATTAATTCACTTACATGCCATTTCGTCCGATCCGTCCCTGCAGTCCACGCGGCCGTCACAGGTCCTGTTGAGGTTGTAGCAGCCGCCCGTCACACACCGACCCAGGCCCAGCGTCTTGTTACAGATACCCAGGTCTGCAATGTAACATGAAGGATTTTAACTCAACATTAAGCTTGTATGCAAGCTCTTAAATGCCGACAAGCTCTTAAATGCCCACATTTTTATTCTAAAACAGCGCTCCAAATTCCATTTCGACACTGATGTTGATCGCAATTAAACTCGATTTAATTTAATTCAGTGATCGTATTTAGACTGCAGCGAACAGGCACCATACATGCCTGTCAGACTAATAGCCGGCTAATATCATATATATCGACATATCATTTTCTGCATTTTGGAAAATGTTTAATCATAAAACATAATCTAATTTAAATGTAATATTTAAATGCAATAAAAAATGAAAATAGTGCCTTCATCTAGAACACAGAGTTGAACAAGTTAGAGCGGACGGTGCCATAAATATACGGAATATTAAGGCAAGTTATATTCATGCCAGTTGAATTAAATGTCACATACCATCCCTAAATGTCATGTTTCTGTCAGATAGGGCCACAAGGCCTGCCATCTCGAAGGTAGTAAGCGTGTCGATACCCTGGGTCGGGGACGGGAAGAACACGTGCTGGTACCACCTCTCATCGTGATGCCAGAACACATGCTCAAATGGAGATTGATTCGGTTCGTCAAACTCACGTAGTTGCTCTATCACCTGTAGGGCAGAGTATTTCAGTTTATTTAAAGAACCAGTTACTCAATTGCTATGGTTTAGTTAGGCGATTTAATACATAAACAGAATTATATTTATAAGTTTAACTAATGTTTAATATCCCACCTATTTCATTGAGAATCGAATGACTGAAACTAACAACTGTTAATTTGACATTGACATTGATTGATAGTGATATCATTGGTTCAAACATTTATTTCTATTATGTTTTACTTCTTGATAATACACACGTTCTCTGAACAACAAGAGATGGGCACTGGCCCCATTATGATTGTGACAAATTTGGATACATGACGCCATGGAGCTCACATACATTTTTGATTATGGTATTTTGAAATATCATTAATGAATAAAATCTAATACACACTGCAAAATAAAAAAAAAGATTATGATGATTTTTTTTCTTTCTTTTTTATTACAAGCATACCTTTTTCTCGGTGAGGAATGTGTCGCCTCCCCTCCTGTACAGCTCGTAGTCATGCCCGTTTAACATGAGGTAGGCCCCAGGGTCGGCACGGGCCACGATCTCTATGGTGTCTCCAGAGAAGTCCTTTCCCGCGTTCAACGTCAACGACGCCTGAAAGTCAATGTCAAGAAATAATTTAAATCTGGGTACAGGAATTCATTTAACATGTGAGTCAGTGTCTGTAATTAATCTGTAATTGATATTTGATGATCTTCAGGCATGAACTATTGTCTATCCAATTGTGAAATATATGACATAGATTTACAACGTATATCATCTTTATTCAATATCCTCGGTAGTAACTGCAGAAGTGACTGTGGCAGTATGGTCAGCGATTAGCTTCAAGACAATTGCAAACATCTCCTAATACATAGCTATAGGGAAAGAACTAAAGGGCTATATAGGGGGATGTGGTCGAAGGGGAATGCACACTTTCTAGTACAATAGACGATTTGCTATGAAAACAAAATACAATGGTTATATAAATATCAAACATATATTGTATCCCAGGTTCTAATACTTAAGTAAATAAAGGTGTAGGGTGGGGGGTAGATTGATGGAAATATCTATGAACATAATGAACCAAGGAAAGCATCGTACAAGAGTGATATTGCATACCAAACTAACACATCAACACTCATCACAACATTAATTCAGAATTCCAACTCAAAGTTACGAGGAAATAAGATCCAACATCACAAGTTTAGTCTTACCGGGGACTCCTGTGTCATTGAAGGAAGCATAATATGGAAATTACGTTGTATTATATTCTGTGGCATACTATTTAGTTCAGGGGTATCATGAGATGATAAATCACAGAACGTAGGCATACATAATGCTTATGTCTTAACTAAAATTAGTTTGTTCAACCATTATGACATAATTATCAATTTTAAAGGAATGTAAACAGTACAGGCAATTCAATGAGGTCTATTTGAATATGTAGATAATTAACTTCAACTAGTAATAATCTACTTAAATGCCAATAATTATACTCACATTAGTCAGCCTTACGTCCTTGACGTAGAAGTTCAGTGCGTCCACTACCACCTCGCCTGCCGTCATGTAATACGCCAATATCCGCGACATGGGTGCCATCTGACGACTCACGGCGATACTAAACGTCTTCTGGGTAGAGGACATGCGCAGTGTGTCCCCCAGGATGATACCTCCTGCACCCATCACCTGGGACAGAGAGGACACCATTAATAATGGTAATTAAATAAGGTCTTAATGATAATTCTGAGAAGGTACATTGAGCTTAACAACAGTCTGATAGGTTTAACAATATTATAATAATTAATGTGGTATCTGTATGGGTTTTAGACATGGCATGGCATGAACAGGTTCAAGCACTTCTTTTCATCCAGAAAGAACCACTGCATGTAGATCTACATTCATCACCGATGTGGATCCTCTAAGGGCCGCATCTGTTTCAATGAGCCATTCCCGTTATCGTCGTGATTCATGAATCCATTTAGGCCTGGCAGGTAACTCGCACCATGTCGCCCCTACAAAATCCCTACATTCCTGAAGTAGACTCACCAGTGGTGCACTCAAGCATCATGCTGACAAAGGGTATAGGATATTAAAGCATTAGGTGACCCATAAAAATGAACGCTTGACTCATGATATTGATAAGCTATGTCATACCTGGACAATTTGTATTATTGGTTGAATGCATGTATGTATAGAGGTCCTAGCGGGAGTAGGGCAATGCGCCCGTGCTAGGTTTAGGTACATTTACATTTTATTTCGGTGTATCTGTATTTATTTAACCTAATAAAACATTAGAAAAAAATGGTTACATATATATATATGTGAATTGCTACTCACCAGATAGTTGACTTCTGGTACATTGAGGCTTGTGTGTAGAGTGAAGATGGCGTACTCGTTCACCTGGAAGATAAGGCAGATAAAGTTTATGGAATTTTGTTGAACAGTTGCAGACAACATGCCTCTGGATCAAGGGGTAGTATTGTATGAATTAATATTACATCTGCATATTATGCAAAGTATAATGCTGCTGGATCAGCTGTGGATGTACTGCACAGTATAATAAGCAATTATTTTATCTTATAATCTATTTTGATTGAAAAGAAGGTGAAAATGTGATAATTATTTTAGTTAACGTTCAAAAACATTCTGGGAAATATTTGGTGTATCCGGGGTGTATCTTAAGTTGCTTCTATAGAAGTTGGTTTAGTAAATTGTCTAGTATATTATAGTTCATTATTCGATTTGAGAAAGAGAAAAAGATGCATGATCTGACGTTACCTTGGGTGCTTCTGTGGTGGTTTGTAGAGAGATGTACTGGTCCTGTGGACTGAAGTAACGGTATAACTCTATCTCGTCCTGGTCCTTGGGTGACGAGGTGTGCCATGCCTGTGGGATAGATATTATATTGAGCGTTCATATTAAAGATAAACGACAAGATTCCACTGATTCAGATTTGCCAGTGTATATTAGTACTGAGCGTCTTGCCTGTATGTAGCCTCATGCCCTGTGGTGCCCTCTGGATGTGCACATTAGAACTTGCAATTGTTTTGGCTATAGAGGTCCCTGGTGTTGGAGCAATGAACCAGCAGCATATTATGCATCTACATGTTCACCTATTGCTATTGGACATTCGTGAGAGCCGAATCATGCTGCTAGAGAATCCTAAAATGTGCCTGATAATAAGGGGATTGGTCACATAATTATTTGCTTTTTAGATAGAATATAATGTCCCATTGTTGTTTGTTTTTTGTTGTTGTGGCTTTTTTCAGGGTTAAACCCTCAACCACATATAAAACGCAAACAAAGATGGCTTACCCTAATGTAGATCTTAGTGTCCCTCTTGTTTGGTTTGACGGTGTACCGGATAACGTTGTCTTCTGGTATGACCACTTTCTGCTCGCCTGTTTTGGTCGTCGATCCACCCTCGTGTATCTCTGTGACGACCACAAGCCTGTTATACGACCCTGCATAAGGTGTGCCATCCGTCCTAGATACTGCCATCTGTGGAAGCAAAAGGAAAGGTATACATGTATAGCAAGGCTATCAACTAAGGCCTAACCCCCAAATTTCACTACCAGTGAAACAATATTGAAAATCAGATTAGAAAAGGCTAATAGAACTATGTAAATTCATATGATACCAAACAGTAAACTTTTTAAATCCAATAACCTCAGGGTCATAGTGTATAAGTTTTGATTGTTAGTCTCTGAATTATTAAAAGGGATGTCTGGTAAAATTAATTATTAGCATTATCAGCATTATTAGTAATTGATTATTTAGACACCAGTATTACAATGTAAGTCAATGTACAGCTATAGGAGCGACTACCATGTTACTGCTATCCACCATTGTATGATTAAAGCTAATAGTATAATGTCGTAATAGTATGTGATCATACTGAGAACCGTGTGGTAGACTATAAGTGGGGCACAGCTCTCCCATGGCCTGCAGCCACCCAGTCACACCAGACATGTCCATCCACAGGGACAACACATGGAACAAGAGCAATATCACTACTTTTTTATTTATCACTTTCCTATTGTTATTTTTACAGCCATGGCAACAACCTCTGCCTGCACACCGTGCCAATGCTGCTACATGTTGTGAATGGAACACTATTGTTGGCAGTATTGGTGGAAGAAATAACACAAATAATGAGATTTAAAAAGTTAAACTGGCAGTGCGCCGCAATATTCAAATATAAAACTGTTTTAACATCAATTCCAGTCCAGTGTTTTAAGGATGAACTTTATAGCGTTATCTAATAAACTATATAATCATCATCACGGCTTTAGCATGAAATTATCAGATTTGCATTTTATCATTTAGATAAGAGGTAATATCAATTTATTTCAGAATTCAATATGTAGAGAGGAATTAGCATAGGACACAGTAATTTATGGGAACTGGGGCCTTCATAGGTGTTACTACAGCCAGAGGGAGAAATAAAACTCCTAACCATGCTAGCTATGTTGTTATTTTGCAAGATGGGGCACCAAACCTGAAACGTCTTATTTTTTGTTTGGCCTTAAGATGGATGGATATAATACTTACATAGACAGTGAAAGGGACCTCAGGTTTGAAACTGCGAATGTCACGACCTAGGATCTCGATCTTGACCCCATCTCGTACGACCTTGGTAACCGAGGTACCATTTTGAGTCTCCAGCCACTGCCAGTCATGTATCCAACCTGGGGCAGAGGATGGCGAAAGAGAGAGGGATATCATATTACCTCTCAATACAAACTATATATATATTAAACACATACAACAAGTATATAATACATGCACATATCGTGCCATAGCAATGCCGAGCTTACCGTTTTTCTTTTCAGCCAAACTGAGTGGCACAGGTCACGGCAGGTCACGTGACCTGCCGTGACCTAGTTCCTGCCCAACTTTAGATAACATTGCAACGTGCTTACAATCACTTGCAGTGAATCGAGATGACAAGAACATGATCTGTCACTTGGTTTGATGACACTTCCAATGACAATGGGTCACCCAATCGAAACAAAAGTATGAATAAAACAATGACAAAACGTTTGTTTGAACCTACCTAACGATACATCCACGCTCTTTCTATCTACTTCCATACTCCTGGTACTTTCCAACGTAAAAAGACAGTACTGTGACTCAATTTGAGACTTCTATAATGCTGAATTGAACTCACGACGATGCAGACGCCATTTACCACTGGAAACGGAAGTGATCCTAATCTCACCACCTCGAGATTTGTGTCGAAATTTCACCTTTTTTAAATTTATGGTATAAAATACCTGATACATGGTGAAGTGCGCAGATTGGAAATAACAATGTCAAAGAAGCATGCCTGTACATAAAAAAAAAATGAACAGAAATTGGGTCTGAGTTTGACTTCCGTTTACGTCAACACTCAGCCTGGGAGTCGGACATTGTGTCTGCTTTTGGTCTGTATTTGACTCGTATTCCTGTAATTCAAGAGAAACCATTTGGTTCTTCAACATCTTTGACGAATCATGAACACCAAGGACTGCAAGGTAAGCATACAGAGTGATTATTGATTCTAATAGCATATCGAACTAACCTAGTTTAGAAAAAGATTTGAGTGGATGTACACAACGATGTGCATGACATTGAGACATTGCCATCTTCGGCACACCACCTTCAATTTTAGAGCTAGATCTAAAGCGATTTTCCTTGTAGTAGGCCCTATTACAAACTTCAGCCATCCTCACAGCCTGATTACCTATTGCCCTATCTAAATTACAAATTTTGAGGCTTTTGGAGAGACAGGGGTTACGGGTCACATCTCCAGTGCCCATTTATTTTTTTACATGTTGGGACCTGGGACTCGCTCATACCTCCATGGCCCCCTCCAAATTTATTGAAAAAACAACTCAATAACTGGTCGTGGGGGGGGGGGTCCATTTATCCTAGAAATATATTATCTGGAGCTAAGGGAGTGTTCATTTATTAATTACAGGGGGGGGTGGTGAGATTTCGCGCGGAGGGGCGTAATTTTTTACGCCCCCCCCCCTCGAGAGCGCGTGTAATGTTTCGCGCCCCCCCCTCGCCCAAGGCGCCGAAAAAATTTGCTCCCCCCCTTTGAACTATAGTAACGCGCGGGCTTTTTTGCTAAAAAGGGGCTTAAATTTTTACGCCCCCCCCCCTCAAGGGGGGTCAGAATTTTTTACGCCCCCCCCTCAGGAGGGGTCGGAAATTTTTACGCCCCCCCCAAACCCACCACCCCCCCCTGTAAATAATAAATGAACACTCCCTAAAATAAGTCGGCATGTGGACAGTTCTCTTCTCTGAGGGGGGGGGGGCATGAAAATTTATGCCCTAAGGCTAAGTAGGCCTATAGTTCAAAATCTGTGTGCTCTAGAGGGGGGATAGATATAGCCTATCAGGGGAGCAATAAACCCCCTCCCTCCTATAGATAGGTAATCCAGGTTGATCAGGTCGACATCAAGACACAATACCAAAACTTACAGCTGGGTCTGTGTTTAATTTTTGAGATTATTTTATAATTTTACTCCTAAAATTTATTTTTTTACCAAAGAAATTGTAGAAAAAAATAGCGACCTACCAACCCTACTTATTTTTGGCTATGTTACTGGAACACAACACTTTTCTTTTTTAGGCCTTAGGGTTATAGGATTTGTGAAAGTTGGGGAACCTAAATTATTTTACTATAGGATAGAGTACAGTTGTAGCATGGTTCAGAGAGGGGGTATTTGCCTGCTTTTTTATCACCATTTAACCACTCTTCCTACCAGTAAAATACATCAATTACACCCTCTTTTTTTCTATTTGAAATATTCATGGGATCTGATATAGCTGTGCTGTTCTGTTATGGTGCTGTTTCTCCACAAATTTGCGGACCTCCACAAATTTGCGAACCTTCGCAATATTGCGGACCTTGGCAAAGTTGTTTCCATAAATTTGCGGATGTCTGCAAATATATATGGAGCTCCGCATTTGCATGCTTAAGTACCAAAAAAAAATCATCAATTTCATTCTTCTCCACAGATATATGGAATGCATATTGCGGACACATTTGTGGAGAAACACCACCTTTGAAGTACAATATATTTGATCAAATTTAATCTTCATACAATACAACTGTCGTCCATGAATGCTATCACATAACCATACTGCCTATTTCAGACAGCAGACCCTGTGCACTGCGCATGCAAAACAAATGCGTGCACGAGGGTGAGAGGGAGGGACGGAGAGAGAACCAGGGGGTACTGCCCCTGCAGGGAAAATGGTACTGCCTGCACATATTTATGTCGGTGTGGGGATGGCAAGTATGGTTGTGTGAATACCGACTATATCGAGGACGATGAGGTAGCCTGGGCTGAAGAAGATCTGCAGGACCCCCCTTATAAGGGTGAGGAAGAAAAAGCCCGTAGAGAGGTAAGCATTTTACTGCTGTCAAACTCCGTCTATTGGACGGCCCTAGTTATAAGTCAAACCCCCAATTCAAATTGATTATCAACTTTGGGGATACCTGCTGAGAAAAAACGGTAAGGGAGAGACCATGAGGAAGGTTGGTTTTCTTCCTTTTTTCAGTTGAGGTGACAAGTGAGATCACTTTTTTTCCCTACTCAAAAGTCTTTTTTTAATCTAATCTAAAAATCAGAACGCCAACACATTACAGGTTGATATGATGCATGAAAGCAGCTGTACAGGAAATCCTCAATTGAAATCTATCAGTTATACATGTAAAAAAAGGGTGTAATAAATAGGTATTATTTTCTTACGATTTCAAGAAGAAATTTTTATGATTTTTTGGGTGCAAAAATTGTAACAATTACCATTTTGGGGTTGATGAAACTTGGCATCGAAAATGTTATTTTATTTTATTGTAAGTAGGTACATGTAGCATAGTTCACTGGAAGACTGCATGTGTGGTTAACATGACAATTGATATGGGGTCCCTTTTTTTTTTTATATCAAAGATTTTAATTCTACCTAATTCTTTTTCTCAGCTGAGTGATGATGAGGAGCAAGAACTAACTGACGATGAGGAAGTTGCCAAACCTGAGGCAAAGAAAAAGAAATCCTCAAAGTTACAACAACCGACCAAGGCGACCAAGGCTACGGGGAAAAAGAAATCTCTTGAGGCACCCAGAATTACTGAGGAAAACACTAAGAAAAAAACTGCTGAGGTGAGCATTTATAGGGGCCCTTGATGGGGGGGGGTCCACATGTTGCATGTCGGATTTAAGAAATGACCATGTTGCATGTCTATGTCGCTTAAAATGCTCATATCCCATGTCAATTTAAGAAATGTCCATGTCCCCTGTACTAAGCCTCATGTCACATGTCACTAGGCCTCATGTCGCATGTCGATTTTAAGAAATGCCCATGTCGCCATATCGAATTTAGGGGTCTAGAGCCATTTTATATGATTCTAGTATAAAAGGGCAAGGAATAAAATTCTAATTAGCGTTCAAATAGAGCATTCCAGACCATCCTAAACCTGTCAGATACTGTAGTAAACTATCTGTGTACTATGTAAACACGAATTTGATAATGAAGAGAATGTTCATATAAAGGATAGAGGAGATCGCCGATCTGTGAAGGGCTATAGAAGTCAGGCTCTGTATGAGGGGGGGGGAGGCTCCATGTCACCTATCGATTTTAGGAAAAGTCTTGGTTAGGGTAGCTATCATGGACAGGTGAGATGGCTGTCCATCGAGAGGCACAGTTGAACCAGAGCTTGGACATAAGACAGGGAAAATTCCTGGTTCACCTGCCCATAGCTTGATTAGGGTTGCATTATGCCCTTTATCTAAATGATGCACAAATGCAGCTCACGAAGTTTTTGTTTTTAAAGGACTGAACATGCGATTATCATGACAGATGATTCAGTGTTTCAGGCTTTTCATGTCATACATTAAAATTGATGATTTGAAAAAACATTTGACTGTGTACAATTCTTTTCTCAGCTGAGTGACGAAATTTCAGCACAAGAGCTAATTGAGGATGAGGCAGTGGCTGCACCTGCAGCAAAGAAAAAGAAATCTTCAAAATCACAACAACTGACCAAGCCCACGGAAAAGAAAACATCTGCTGAGGCACTCAGACTAGCTGAGGAAAAAAAGAAAAGAAACGCTGCTAAGGTAAGCAAATAATTCATAATCTAAATTATCTTGTGCAAGTTTCTCCTGAATGACAAACATTGCGGCTTATAGCCCAAGGCCACGGTTTGGGGTGCAGCTAATACAAATGTTTTTCCCTTACATGGGCTCAGTCTCTGTCCCTTGTAGGAGTGGCTTAAACTCCGGATTTTTGTGCGGCTTGTACGCGAGTCAGACTCAGCTTTCTTTTGATACCAAACATGCCTATATAGGGTGCGGCTTATACGAGAGTTTTTATTAGTATACTACAGTACCAAAATCGCAATATTCAGACCCCCTCTGCGGCTTATATAATTTGTCAAAGTTAGGGGTGCGGCTTATACGCGAGTTAGGCTTATACGCGAGAATTTACGGTATATAAATATTTCAGAAGGGAGAAACTAGCTCTTAAAAATCCGGAGGATGTAACTATGGCGATGTTTGTACTATAGTATACTTTTAAAACCCTCATATAAGCCTCTATATAGGCAATAACAATAGTATCTAATTTTGTGTATTACAGGAACAACGAAAAGCTGATATAGCACGGATAACTTCACAGGTAAGTTGGAGAAATGTATTTTCAAATTTTTTTTCAAGTTGCACTTCCCATATAAATCCCGGAAAAACCTGAAACTTTTTCAAAATGTCAAAATGTTCCTTTGGCCCCCCCCCAGGTTTCCCACTTCGAGTCTCTAGGCCATGTGCATAGCCAATGTAATTAAACTAACCCTTTAAGGACCACATTCTACACGGTGCGGTCCTTAAAGGGGATGTCATGTAGATGGTACACGGATCAGGGGCCCTGCAGACAAAGGGCCCCATGACAATTGGCCCTCAGGAATATCGGCCCTATGTCTAATAGCCCTGCGGAAGATTGGCCCCATGATGAATGGCACCCTGACTTTAGGCCTCCCGGATTATAGGCCATTTCCCAAACGCCCGAGCATAGGTGATACTAACGTCCAAGTATGGTCCATACTAACGTCCGAGTATGGTCCATACTAACGTCCAAGTATGGTCCATACTAACGTCCGAGTATGGTCCATACTAACGTCCGATCCCTGACCATACTAACGTCCGATCCCTGACCATACTAATGTCCGATCCCTGGCCATACTAACGTCCGAACACAGGTCATACTAACGTCTGGTCCCTGACCATAGTAACGTCCGATCCCTGGCCATACTAACGTCCGAACACAGGTCATACTAACGTGTGAGTATAGCCTGTGATCAGACGTTAGTATGGTCAGGTATCGGACGTTAGTATGGTCAGGGATCGGACGTTAGTATGGCCAGGGATTGGACGTTAGTATGGTCAGGGATCAGACGAATATGGTCCATACTAACGTCCGAGTATGGTCCATACTAACGTCCGAGTATGGTCCATACTAACGTCCGAGTATGGTCCATACTAACGTCCGAGTATGATCCATACTAACGTCCGATCCCTGACCATACTGACGTCCTATCCCTGACCATACTAACGTAACCTGGCCACAGAATACAACAATCTAACCATAAAATTCCTCCATTTTTGGAGCAACATGCACAAGCCATATAGATCTCCAAACACCTCAAAATATACAAACCTAAAGATCTAATTTCAAAATTCTCCCGGAGCAATATGCTCCGAAAATTCCACAGAACAAACTGAAATTCATGTTAAATTCCTTAATTTTCTAACGGCAATATGCCCGCAAACTATCACTCTAAATGTCTTAATGTCCTCCCCCCCCCAGGATGCATGCATCCAGAGGTAGAATTGCAGATTTCCTTTGGATTCATCCAGAAATACATGGATATATAACATAACTTATATTTATGTATTTTACTTTGGGGGCTATGATGGCCCATTAACTCTCAAAATGGCGCATTGATCTTGCTAAGGAGTGCGCCATTGTCCCGTTGAAAAATATCCTATCAATATCCCTGCCAGCATTGTCAGTGGGAGGTTAAACTACACAAACAAACAAAACAAAGCATGGTTAGCATGGTTAAAATAACTATTCAATTTACTTGCAGATCACTCAATTATCTACAGATGATGTTCAGACGTTAGTCATAAGACTTGTTAATCTTCACCCTGATCTTGTGGACATGGCCATGGGCCCGGATCCACCAGAACCAGCACAGAACAACCAACCAGACGGCTGGTGCCACTGCCACAGGTGTAGGGAGATGCCAACTTTGATGGAAAGGAAATGCTGCATCCCCTCCGATAATATGACGTGTATCCTGGTAACAGAGGCAGGTCATATCAATCAACTGGTTCTGTCAAGGACAACCTTAGAAGTCGGTGTATTGAACCACAATCAATACTGCATCCAGAACGATGACCCCAGGAATAACCGTACGCTGCGCCATATGGCCTACAGGAAATATATTCTATGGAGGCTGGGGTACCTTGGGACAGGGATTCGGGTTCCGGTTGCGAGTTGTGTTGTGTGGGCCATCCGTGATAAATATCCGTCGGAAAATGGACGCTACACAGGGTTTAAACCTTTTTAGACACTTTTATTGAGTACTTGGAAGATGACGTCACTACCTAGGTTTTTGGCTTTTTGAATGAAAAAAAAGTTTTTTTTATTAACCAAAACAAATAAATATTGGAAAAACGTACATTTCACAATCAAAAATTCAACTTAAGGCTTTTTGGGTTGGACTAAGCACGTTTCTTTTTTTCATCTTGCAGCTGACAAATGTTGATTCCCATTTGTGTGTTTTTGCCTCAAATGGCCCAGAATATTGCAAAATAGCATTATCTAAGCTGTCAAAATAAAGTCTTTGGAGACTTAAAATATGGGTCGCCATATAACAGTAGATCACAGAATGAGTCTTGTAGACAGAACAGCACACAATTCTCATATTTACAGGTTGGTACCTGTGTATGTGGACATGTTTACAGTGATACTTCAGTATTTGACTGCAAAAGGATTACCGTAGTGGCTTGAATAAGCGCACCTGCGCTTATTTATTGCGATGCTACCATTTACCCTGCGCTTATACAAGACCTGCGCTTATTCAAGGTACAAAATGGCCTAAATTTTAATTTCAATACCCTCATTTACCCTGCGCTTATTCAAGACCTGCTCTTATTTGAGACCCCTGCGCTTATTCAAGCCACTACGGTAGTATCATAATATCTCACGTATAAGCCTAACTCGCATATAAGCCGCACCCCGACTTTGGGCCAATGCTGTAAGCCGCACTGGCCATCTGATTATGGTGACTTTTATACTCTATTATAAGAGCAAAAACTCGTGTATAAGTCGCACCCGGACTCTGTGCCGATTCTATAAGCCAGTGATCTGACTTGCGTCGCAGCTTATACGCAAGGTTTTATGGTATGTGTACCAGTACTACAAAAGAGTGATTCCTAGGATCCAGGAGAAATGTGTTTTGATATGTTTGGGACATTGTATGTATATTCAATATGTACCGTAAATTCCCGCGTATAACCCGCATCTTGCGTATAACCCGCACCCCCAACTTAGGAGAATCCTTTAACTGGTTTCTGGGTTTGAAAACTTCTATTTTAGTACTGTTCTAGTAATAAAAACCCTCCTATAACCCGCACCCTATATAGGCATGTTTGGTATCAAATGAAAGCTGAGGTTGATTCGCCTACAACCCGCGGGTAGTACGCGGGAATTTGCGGTAGTATCTAAACTCTACTGGAGTTTCTAAATATGATTTTAGTATTTTTAAAATTTTGTACAGGAGTATTTCTACTTGTGTGGTACCAAGTAAAAAATGTTGGACCTTGGTTAACATTCAGGTATACTTAAGTTTGAATTTAGATGTTTGTAATTGTTTACCAGTACTATATGGTTTGAAACATTTTGACATAGTTATTTTGTCTTACTCAAGCCAAAAAGTGGGATTTTGTGAAGCTGTATACTTTGATTCCGATTAATTGTGTATACAGATCAAGTTTAATGAAGATGTTTGTGAACTTATGTGGTTTAAGATCTACCCAATAACACATGATATGAGCTTTAACCGGTCTGAGATCAATATTCAAAGTGCATCCATAACTTCTGTGTTTGCCATGTTCCGTCCATCCAAACAGGTTTACAAATGATACTCATGATACATAATCTACGACAATACAATAATGTCTGGTGCTTTTATGTTTTATTCACAGAAATACAAATCAAAACCAGGGTTCTCAAATGTCATTGGCTCTGCCTCATACATGTTTTTTTGACATTGATGGTAATTATCGAGGATGGACACTTATGCACTTCTGTACTCTCTGTCCTGTATTACAAAAAACACAATTTGCAGGATATGAAAATTGAACAGTTTCAAAAATAAAGATATCAGTTTGTTACATGAAACATGTGTGGTAGTTCTTTTTAATTGAAGTTGTATAGTATGTTACTGAAAGTCACATATAGAAATTCGCTTGTTCTTGCAAAATGCTGCTCCTGCTGACTCTTAAAGAATATAATCTCAGATATAATTTTGAAGTAGCTATCCATGCATATATCATCTGCTATAAATTTCTTATAAATCTGTGAACTGTGATTGTGACACAATCCATGGCTGTGATCCATTCAACCAGCAAAATTACCAACTATGAACATATGCCTATTTCATTAGTGTAGCGAGGCTTTGTATACCAAATGATCAGATGTCTGTTTTTACACTGCAATTCTACTTTAGAATCTCTTCTTATGCTGTGCAGAAATCTCTGCATTTGAAGGCCTAGGAACTGAGGCGATATTATTCCTTTTCCTTGGTGTTCGGAGCATCGGTGTAGAAAGGTGAATTCCCTGTGCAGCCTCTGACTCACGGATTCCAAGCACTCGGGCCATCAGCTCGTTGATGTATGAGTACCTTTTGGGTACTTTGGCAGGTGTCTCGCTCCACCTCTTTGAACCCTTACTCCAGTAGTTCCGCTGCCTAATGTAGATGGAAGAGTTTCCATTAGATAATCTATATCTATATATCTGACACAAGCTGAATATTGTGTTGCAGCACTTTAACAGACAAAATCTAGAGACACTCATCCGCCCTGCTGCAGTTGAAATCAAAACCTTTATCTTCAAATAAGTGTGGATTTTTAACCAACTTAAAACACTAGGTGCAAGTTATAAGATTTCTTCAAAGGTTTTACGGTACCTATAGCCGTCATTTTTACTGTTGGCAGCATCAAATTACCCCAGAATCACAACTGATATCATTTTAGCTATCCACAGGTTTTCGAAAATCCATCTATTAATACAAAAGTTATTCCCATTTTCCCATGTACCAGCCTAACCTTGGTATAAGCAACCAGACTCTCCTATAAGCTGCAACATTACGCAAGAATATACAGTTTGATTTTTGATTCTTTGGAGAACCCTGCATGATAGATAACACAAAATTATAGAAAACTAAACATCTACTTATAAGGCTCTGAATGAAATAAAACTCTACATTACATTGGCTTTCCATTCTTGTCTGTTTGTACCGGCCTGTCGGAGTGCTCGTTGAAGTCGATTGCGGCCAGCAAGCACCGCATTCTGTAGTAGACACGCCTACAAATATAGATGTTTTCTATTTATAAAATAAACACTCCCCAAGTCACTACTAAGTCGTTCTCCACCTCCCCCAGCCGCACAGAACACCGTGGCGGCAGGGGGAGATGGTCAAACACTTCTAAGTTGTTCTCTACTGCACCCAGCTACTCAGGTGACAGACACTTTAATGCTTCACTTCCCATTTATTGCAACACCCGTACCTAAGATGGTAGTTCAAAATCTCTGACTTTACCATTGTCTTAATCAAATTTTCAGAAAATCTCCTTCACATTTAGTCAAAAGATCAAACATTGGGATGATGAGAGCGCACAAAAAGTATGCTTTAAAAGTTCTGGATTTCAGTTATTGAAGTCAGATTTTACTTTGTTAGAAATCTAGGCCACTCAAAAAAAAGATCATCTTTTTTTACGGTGGAGCCAAAATGTATGACTTTTCACGAACAAAGTTTAGTAGTTGGGAAATGTACATTATTCCTAGGCCACTGCACTACGGCCAGTTTAAGCTTTAGTTGATACTGAATATGCCAATTCTTTTCATTTAAAAAAATATTTTTCATAAAAAAAACGTTTAAAAGAAAAAGTAAGTTTTCGCCAAATTACAATTTTTATGATGCCCATGGCGATCAGAAACCAGCTTTCTTTTTCTGAGTGGCTTAATTTAGAGAAATAGTACTTCCCTTATTGGAGCAAATCGGCAACTAGAGCATTTGTTTGTTATGAACGAAATTAGTTATATCAGAGTTTGTAACAACAAAGTTTTCCTGTATTAAGAGTTTCTGCAAATACATCTAAAGCTACTTGGGCAAAAGTGTGCCTCAAGACGCAAAATTCGGACTGTGCTTACGGGAAATAAATCCTTTTCGGGCAATACATGAGGAGGCTCGAATGAAACTGCTCGAGTTCGCCCGTGTGCCTAGAAACATATAGAGATGAAAGACTATTAGACTAATGGAAATTGTATGAGCTTAGTAGACTTTTCCAGGCCTTCTGAATATGTTATACTTAATTATAGACATGGCTAGATTTGACAACTTTTCTAATAATAACCCGTAGCATTGCAACAGGTACCGCTAGCATGTAGGGTAAGTATGAATTTTAAAATATTCCTGTGGCCAAAATCTAAACTTGTATGACTTTATAATACCTGAATTTCCGCAGGTACGACAGATTTGTGACGAAGGTTTTTTTCCGGATCACTTCAATCAGCTTCTGCTGTACTTTGGAACCTGGCTTGATCCATGCTTTCACTCTTTCCCCTTCTGGCAGTGGCAGCTTGTGCTGGCAGCGGCCTGCGGTTAGCCCTGTTGTATCGAGCCACTCGTGCATGTCCGACACATGATACAGTACAGTCTGCCACAGCATCTGAAATGTTTCATTGGAAATATGTCAATTGTTCTCATTAAATTAAATTGGAAATTGGAAATTGGAAGATTTACAAAATTCAAGATAAAAGCTAAAACAACTAAGACTGCGAATTTTAAGGGACTTAATACAGATGGCAATGAAAGACACACGTGGGATGCCTGTAAACTCTCTATGTGTGGAGAAGACTGTAATGATTGAATGAATTATTATCTTCTTACTCGCAATTTGTCTGCGTCACCTCCACACTCGCGAGCTGCAAACCACAAGTGATTCTTGATTGCCGGTATCCATGGGATTATATCCGACATGCCGCGTTCTTTGCCAGCCTGTAGATAACAGATAGAACATATCTATATAGATAGCAATATCATATTCTCTTTCTCTGGATCACCTTTGCATGTTCATGAACCACACTAACAAAAAAAGAGAGTAAACTTGAAAATGAAGGAACAACAGGTGACTTCACAGCGGAACAAACTGTAACTGTGTAACAATCATTGGTCTGTCTTTTCATGTACTTACAGCCAGAAGCTTACTGGCAATGTTCCTGGCGATATGCCATAAGTCCCACTGATGGAGTATTTGTGAATAGCGGGCATCGGTCCCTATATTGATGTAGATATTCATGCATGATATACCAGTTTTAATATCCAACAATTGTGTGTGTTTTTTTAAATATGATAGCATTCTATGTTTTAGGAATTCTTGACCTTATGTCGACTGAAGCCAGATGTAATGGAAATCGTAAACTGGAATATTGGGCACCGCTTGATTCTTAGGGGAGGGAGGAGGGAAAAGGGTCTAAATTGCATAGAATCGTCACACCACTTAGAAGTCTGATTAAAGTTGTGTCTTTTATCATATGCTACTGCTTTATGCGCACGCACATGGCACGCATCTCTGGTCATGCTACTTTAAAGGCCGGCAATCAGCAATAAACTTATACCGTAAAACCCCGCCTTTAAGACAGATTTATTTGGGATTCATTTTCTCTACAAGACAATTCTTTATCTAGAAATGGGGGGTTATCGTAAAGGTGGGGTTTTTATACATTAGATAAAAGTGAAAAAAATTTCAAGGTATTTTGTACAAGACAAAGTTAGGGGGTCGTCTTAAAGGCGGGTGGTATTAAAGGATGGGTTTTATGGTACATACTCATCAACTTTCGTATTTGTGGGTGAGCGTCTGTCACTATCTCTGCGATAACAGCATTCCCCAAGATCTGCTCCATTGCCCGCTGAAAGCCCAAGCGCTCCATTATGACACTATTGAGGTCGGTTTCCACACAGTCCACCACGGAGAGGGCGAGGATCTTCTTCCGGATGATGTCTAGCAGACTATATGTCAACAATGTGGCACAATGACCAGGAGAGTCACTCCTACCTGTGGGTAGTAGAGATGTGAATGAAGGAGTCAGACAATATATCGGCTAGGGATGTCATTGGTATGATAGGTATTGATACATCGCTATTTTTTATGTATTGGATAACTGAATCGACTATCAATGGGTATCAATACGCCACCATCTTGGATTCTTTTTATGCTTTATGTCATTTTTTACGGCTAGTAAATCGGACCATTATTAAGGTATTTAGGTAGTAAAAAGGGGGCTTTCATAAAGTATGTACGCACCAGGGGGGGGGTCTATTTTCTGAAAATGTTTGCATACATAAACCCTTTATTTTAATGCGTACAAGAACTTTATCGCAAAAACTCCAAAATATTAAAATGTTCTTTCATTTCATTGTCTCTAATAATTTTTTACAGTGTCTGTAACCTTAAATTTGGAAAAAAAATGGCTTAATCTACCTCTTCTTTTTATATAATGAATAACTGATATATCACCTAAATCGACACCAAAATAGTGAGTAACTAATAACTCATAAAATTCGATACCAATGACATCCCTAATATCGGCTGTACAGGGGTTCTGATATTGGCGACTTAAGTACTGTAGTATACTTCTAAAATCTCATCGTTTAAGACATAGCCCAAATAGGCATGTTCAGTAGATAAGCTACTGACGTCAATACAGTCAGACCTTGGACAAATCCGGTGCTTAACCTGTTAATGGCTGGATACAGTGCTTTAATGCCCTTTATTGTCATGAGTATACTGGCTTTAACTGTATTTCGGAGTGCATTAACCCTGTATTGTTGCCATGATGAAAGAATGCAGGAGTTTCTTCATGGCTCATGATGATAAAGAGCAGTGTTGCCGAAAACTTTTTATACACACAGGCCAATGTGGCCTGTGTAGTGCGATCTTACACAGGCCATTTGTCCTTCACACAGGCCAAATAGAACTACCGATTATTCCCGCGTACTACGCGCGGGTTGTACACGAATCAACCTCAGCTTTCATTTGATACCAAACATGCCTATATAGGGTGCGGGTTATACGAGGGTTTTTATCAGTATAGAACAGTACTAAAATAGAAGTTTTCAAACCCAGAAACGGGTTATAGGATTCTCCTAAGTTGGGGGATGCGGGTTATACGCGAGATGCGGGTTATACGCGGGAATTTACGGTAGCGTGTATATACATTAACGTATATTTAGGGGATTTCAGACAAAATTATATTGATAAATAAAGGTGTTTTTTTTATGAGAAATGCTAAAATGTATTGAAAATGTGTAAATCCATTGAATATTACAAGGGCGTGACAACCAGTTTCAAAGGAGGGGGGAATAAGGCCAAAAAAAAAAAGGTTTGTTTCCAGTAACATGGTCCTCGAGCATAGACCCGGCCGGTCAGATTTTTTTAAATTTTTTTTTTTAAAGCTCTAACAATCGGAATTTTGGCAATTTGCAAACAAACAAAAACAACGTTTTTTACCCCTGCCCCCGGATTTCTTTTTAGCATTTGAACAAAAAAAAAGATGCTGTCCAGTAGAAACTCAATCATGCCCTTTAAAACTGGGGATATTTCTCAATATATCTTCATTTAATAGCCCAAAAGAGGAATTGTTCATGCTTTTTTTTGTTGACCCCACCGCCTGGGGAAATTGGTACCCAATTCCCCCTGTTAAGGCCAGACCAAAAATAAAGTTGGTCACAGAAACCAGAACCACATTTTCGGAAGTACAAATTTTTATAAAAAAAAAAAAAGTGTCTACGGATAGCGCCCGCGATATTTTATGAGAAAATGCTTTTTTTCTTTTTTTTTTTAGGTGTTTTTTTTTATATTCTCGAGGAGGCCGGAAATTTGAGCTTCTACAAAAGAGAGATTTTTCCTCAAAAAAAAAAGAAAAATCGCTCGCACCACTGAGGTAAAATCAATTTTTAAAAGTGTTAAAAAAGAGGTGGGGTCTGGACCCCCTGGATCTGCTCTTTACTGATCTAAAAAAATATTCATTTTGGTGTGCTTTTTTCCACTACAATTTCACCTACAGACCATTAAATAACTGGTTTTTTTTGGGGGGGAGAGGGGAAACTACTTTTGCTCTAAAATGCTTGATAATTGTCTTATTTACAAGCCGTAAAAAATGACTTGTGGCCCAAAAAAAATATCAAAAAAAATATCGCCAATCCTGCTTGGGTAGACCCGATCGGGTGACTGGAAACAAACCTCTTTTTTTGGCCTAAGGGGTGTTTGAGCCGTTTTGACCCCTTTTATCTTGACCTTTTCGGTTTAACCTTTCTTGGGGCTAGTCAAAAGTGACAACACTGATTAAGAGTAGAATGTGCTTTACATACCATCGCCAGCTAGTATCAGTGGAGCATCTGATTCTTTCAAGAGTTTCTCCTGCATCTCTGTCCAGTATTTCTCTACAGCTGGGGCAATGTACCTACTCTGTATGCTGGTTTAAGAGAGGGAAGGAATACATGAGTACTCACACATGAACCATGATTCTCAAACATAACCTGCATCCTTCCTATTTACAGCACATAGACTTCAAGATGGTATAACCTGCATTTTAGTACAGTCGTACATGTACATTTATCCGAAACTTGTATGCCATCTTTAAATTTCTTTTTAATTGTTCCCGTTACTGTTCAATACATGATCTGCTGACCAAAAGATGTTAATTTAGTTTGTCTATGAATTTATTGATTATTACATGATATCACTCATGATAGTCCTTACTAGTTATGCTCCGTTTGACTCATGAAATTTAGCTTCATGAACTTGGCCATCAAGGCAATCTTTGCGAAGTTGTTGCCGGAGAGTATTAGTGACGTGGATGCGAGCAGCGTCCCACCGTCCATCCCATGGACCCTAGGTTGGGATGACCACACTCCTGATGAATGCCTTGTGTCTGGTGTCTTACCTGGACACTCCCAGACTATCAGAAGGGCTGTACCTCTCTTTGTTTCTCTGAATGTCAGAGCTTCCTCACAACCCTTTTTATGGCAGTGGGTCCCAACCGCAACCATGAGTAAACGCATGAGCACGCCATTAAAGGCAATACATTTTCTTGATTCAATAGCCTCATTTGTACCCATGGTTACCCTGAGGTTTCTCCAGTTTGCCCTTGGCATTTGGATTGGCTCGTCATCACAGTCCTCATCACTCTGGGCGAAGTCAGTGTCATCATCAGCACTGTAAGATATGAAAGGTATCTAAATTCTTGCCATTTTTTATCTGATGCAGCTAAAAAAGATAGGCAAGGTCATATGACCTAAGAGATAGTTGTTTCCGATTAACATATACCAATGGTTATTTATATATTGATACTGTAAACGTATTAATTTTCGCTCAGTTATAATACCCTACATATGCAAGATGGGTGTCATGAAGGGTTAGTACACAGAAGTCATGATGCATGAATGCATCACTGTGTAGTTGAAGCAGTGTGCCGTCCTTAAAGGGTTAGGGTACATTAGTCATGATGCATAAATGCATCACTCTGTAGTTGAAGCAGGGTTGTCCTTAAAGGGTAAGTGTACAGTAGTCATGATGCATGAATGCATCACTGTGTAGTTAAAGTAGTGTGTCGTCCTTAAAGGGTTAGTGTACAGTAGTCATGATGCATGAATGCATCACTGTGTAGTTAAAGCAGTGTGTCATCCTTAAAGGGTTAGTGTACAGTAGTTATGATGCATGAATGCATCGCTGTGTAGTTGAAGCAGTGTGCCGTCCTTAAAGGGTTAGGGTTCACAGGGGTAGACACTAACGCTGGCCCGGGAGCCAATGGCCCGTAGTTTTGGGTCCGGGCCCGTAGTTTTCTGCAAAATAGCATTCCTACGGGCCCAGGTGGCCCACAGGAGTATTTGGAAGACAATTTAAAATGTTTGTCTGACAACTGTAGTGATGCAATATATCGTTGGAAAGAGGGAAATGTGCCCAAATTAATCATATCGATTAAACTTGTTCATAGGCTAATCAGGAATATCCCCTGAAGAAAACATGATATTGACCATTGGCCCACAGATCTTGGCCCGGGCCCGTAGTTTTCTAGAGCTATGGGCCCGGGTGGCCCACAGCTGAAAAAGTTAGTGTCTACCCCTGGGTTCAGTAGTCATGATGCATAAATGCATCACTTTGTAGTTGAAGCAGGGTTGTCCTTAAAGGGTAAGTGTACAGTAGTCATGATGCAGGAATGCATCACTGTGTAGTTAAAGTAGTGTGTCGTCCTTAAAGGGTTAGTATACAGTAGTCATGATGCATGAATGCATCACTGATCACTTGAAATACTTAGCTATCCTCAAAGGGTTAGTGTACAATAGTCATGATCACTGTGTATTTGAAGCAGTGTGCTGTTCTAAAAGGGTTAGTGTACAGTATCCATGTTACATTCATACACCACAGCTCACTTTAAATACTATGGTGTTCTTTAAGGGTTATTGTAAAGAAGTCATGCATGAATGCATCACTGTTCACCTGAAGTACTATGCTATCCTTAATAGTTTTGTGTGCATCATTGTGGAGAAGTCATGATGCATAAATGCATTACTGTCTAGTTGAAGCAGTGTGTCGTCCTTAAAGGGTTAGTGTACAATAGTCATGATGCATGAATGCATCGCTGTCTAATTGAAGCAGTGTGGGTTAGGGTAAAAATAGTCATGATGCATAAATACATTGCTGTCTTGTTGAAGCAGTGTGATATCCATAAAGGATTAGTTTACAATAGTCATGATGCATAAAAGTACAAAGCTGCCTGATGGCTGGAGGTGAGGACTTCGCACTTCAAGCTGTTTTGGCGCTGGTAGACAACAGCTATCAGAGTAGAGAGCTGGCTGATGGCCGGAGTTGACAAAACCAATCCCATAGGCATTTCAAGTTAATTGTAATGAAGATAAGACACTTACGATTTTTCTGCCGGATCCCCATCACTGTCACCATCTGCAAACATCTTGGGTGAATGGGGCAGGTCCTTATTCGCTGCAAGCCTCTTTGACCTTCCACATGTCTGCTCTTTAATGGGTGTAAGGTATTCCAACTCGTCCTCTGGGATAACACCTTAGATTAGACAAGCCAAGTTATGAAGTACCATATTATAGTTAAGGGGTTTCTCATATTCATAAATAAAAAGAGCATCCCTGAAAAAGATTAAGTTCTTGAACTCACATCTCACACCCAATTTTACCAAACCGGAATATCTAATGATATATTCATACAGTTTGCTTTTTGTAGTTTTATAATTATATTTGCAGGTATAGTAAAGTGCTTAACAGTTATACATTGGTTACAGTCACACTTAAACACAGCATATTCAATGGCGGTCATTCACACTTGGAGACTTACATAACCTGTTTATATATAGCAGTCTACTTACTGTCAGTGGTGTTGGACAACCCCTGGGGTGTACTGCAAATCAACTCTCTCCGAGCATTGGTAACTAAATAGAAAGATATATATGGTTAGAGGATTCTCCACTAAGTCAAAGATGGATTATGTCACGATTATGTTTTTTTTTATTAATGTTAAAACATAATACAAAATGTGTAAAAAGACATGCAAGATTCTTGGTCAAAAATAGTGACCAAAATATCCAACCAGCAGCTTCTTAAAGGGGTAATTCAGTGGTAATACTAAGTCAATAATTTCCATATCACCATTGTGCAAAGCAGACAGGTTCCAAATTTACAATCACTGACAGTTTGCCCAAATCAACAGGTTAAAAAACACAAATGCAAGTTCTTACCTGGTTTTGGGGTTGAGTGAGGTGACTGGTGCGTGGTCTTTGCTGATATGAGAGAAAAACTAAGGTTACTGCATCACTCTGGACATTAACCATGTACAGCCGGACTGTGTCTAATTACATGCACTGTAAATTCTTATGTTGTTTAGTGTTCAAACTATTCATCTATACATTTTTGAATTCATAATGTATTTTATCAAAATGAACCCGAGGCTCTAAAATTAAATTTGATTAGCTGTAATGTAAGTCTCATATAAAAGATTGATTGTGTGATTAACATCACATGTGACCCAGGGCTCTAATAACCAAAGTCCCAGCCAAAGTCACAACCAAAGTCCAAGCCGTAGTCCCAGCAAAAGTCCCAACAAAGGTCCCAGCCAAAGTATGGAAGAACCGTGTCCAGCTGTAGTCTATCTAACATTAATTGATTGTTAGTTAGTTTAACGTCCGGAGGGCAAGTTGCATTTCGCATTCCAGACCGCCATTAGATTAAGTTTTTCACAATTGATGGTAGGCCGAAGGCCTACCAAGGGTGATCGCATCCAGGATGATTGAATCTATGAGATGAGCCAAGAGGAAGAAATCCCGCTCCTACACATTTACCGAAGCAAGGGTTCTTTAACCTCCGACACAACATAGACATGGTGTGAGAGGGACAGGCCTTTGATATGCTGTAAGTCTACCACAGCCTGGGAGATGGCAGCCAAAGATGAAGTCACGAGGCAAAAGAGACTCCAAGCTCATACAACTATGTGCCATGAGTCTGGAGTGATGCCTCCCAACTCACCAAGCTACCAACCCCCATGGCCTTTACAGATCACCTAGTCCCCATACCTCTTCAAAAGCGTCTCATATTTTGATCTCACATTCCCTTTAACACTAAGCTCTATGGATGTCTGTGTGAACGTGACTCTTTTAAAGGGTGGATTCAAGGTTACTCTGCTATTCTTTAGCATTAGTTCACAGAGAGGTGTATTTTGACATCAAATTGACCTTTTTTCTCCCATCTTTTTCACTAGGAAAGACTGTTTTTTCCAAATTTTTGGATGAAGGGCCAGACAGACATAGCTTGTAAGTTAGTTGCAGTGTTATTATTTATTCAAAATATGCAACAGGAAATGTATACATCCACATCAAAGTTTGACTGCAAATCAACTTCATTTTGGCCAAAACCGTCTCCCTAAGACCCAGGGTGCCCCTGGGTCAATAATGATGTAGATATAATGCTATACATTGAACCAAAATTAATGTTACTAGGACACAAACCGCTCTTATGAGCTGCCCCCCCCCCCACCACCCCCAACAATTTTAGATACATTATACTTTTTACAGTATTACGTACCTTTTTTATAAACAGGAATGATGGGAGAATTGTACAAATCATCTGCATCTTCCATTTTGCTGGAAAAAAAATTCATGTTCTTTATATATAACTAAGGATATGGAAACTTATGAAATCTGAGACTTAAACGCACGGTGCAGATTATACACAGGGCTACATGATAATAATTTAGCTACCTTAAAAACGTCATATATAAGCCACATATAAGCAGCTGTACATTGCAGGGTTCTCCTGGCACTTTTACTGTCGCCGGCATCATAGTCCTCTAGAATCGCCGCCAGTGTCATTTTAGCTTTCTATACGTTTTTGAATTTTTAAAATCCATCAATTAGAACGGAAGTTATTCCAATTGTAAGGCTTTTTATTAAAATTTAAAAGAAAACACTTTTATGCATCAATGCGAATGCAGTACCAGTACCATAAATCACTAGCAACCCTTGCCTTGCACCCATCTTGGCAGAATCCTATAAGCTGTTACTTCTAAGCAAGAATTTACAGTGTGATTTTTGAGTGTATGGAGAACCCTGCATAGACATATATTTATATGCTGCTTGGCCAATACTGCAATAGATGCAATGAATGACCGCATCTTTTCTAGGGATAGCAAGTGTTCTATAATTTGCCTGGTCCACCTACCTGGGCTAGTACCATAGTAGGCACAGGCAGACAAACCACAGTCTTTGATATCTCAGATGTGGTCCACTAATTCCCTGCAAACTGTGGCTTTTTCTGATAGCGGCAAACTATAGGCTTTTTTTTTTGACAAACTATTGTCTATTTTGGCGGCTAAGTATGGCCTATTATTTATGGCAAAATATGACCTATTCTCACTGACCTAACTGTCCAAAGACACATGATAGTAAAGAGCCTAGGGATGTAATTGGTACTTGTAAGATAACCGATAATGGGTATCAAAACCATGTGTATCGATACCCCCTGAATCTCAGCTTTCTAACAATGAATGAATTTTTCAGATATTCCTATTAGAGGCTGAGCTATTGTTGTTTAACCAATGTGATAAAGGGAATGATGCTAAAATAGACATTCTTATACAATAATTAAAAGATATTTTATTTTTAGAAACAGTCACGGGCCTCAATCCTTTCTCCTACCCGGCATATTTATTTTTATTTACATGTTTCTTTCTGTTATATTTACCCTGTTTTTATGATATACCCAATAACTGATATATCAACATATTGACACCAAAATATATTGAGTACCGGATAGCCTATCAAATTTGATAGCAATGACATCCCTAAAAGAGCCTAAAAAAAACTTAAAATCTAGTCATCTTACTTACCGTTTGTTTGTTGGAGTTTCTGGTACTATCTCAACATAGTCACTATCACTGCAATTACAAACAAGAAAGACTAAAGTATTGTATTTTGAAGGCATTGTGTAAAATATAACTTACTGTCCTGTACTGTGGTATTACAAAAAGCAGCTCACCAGGCTGAAAATACAGCTCCCATTCATGTAGTATTGAAATGTAAAGAAGACAGAATGTCTACTTTAGTACTGTATAGTTTGTCCACGGATTGCCAGAAAAGCGGCAGTTAATTTCTAGATTTTATTTTGTTCTCGCCCTGCTAACCCATTGTAAAAGACTCCAGGGTTCTCCCTGAGTGAATAAAATGTCAATGGATGTGAGAAAATCTGTAATTTCTTTTTCGCTCCTAGAATCCTGTAAGCCATACTGGCATTCTGACTTTTGTACAACTGGTGGATTGTACAAAAGAATTTACGGTACTCAAAAAGTATAAAAACATAGGAAAACAGATATTGGAAAACGCTTACCCTGACACAGCGAGGAGTGATGCAGTCACCTGGGATAACTGTGGGCAACGTGCAGCATGAACTGCCAGTAGGTGGGCAACAAACTCCTTGGTATCCTTGATACCACAGAGCATTCGTTGCCGCTCCCATTCCTCCCAGTGGTTCCCGATGGTAATTCTGCTTTGGGCTGACTTTCGTACTGCATCTGCATGAGCTTGTTTCCTCTCTAGCTCTGTGCTGAACGTCCTTCGTTTCTTTCGCTGTGGTTCTTCTGATACAAGGTTCAATAGTACAGTACCATCAGGGTCCAGTATGGGATCTGGATGTCGTGCCGCCATGTCATGTGTCTATAATGTGGAGGAAAATACAATGCTATATACTACATAGTACAAGTGACTGGGGGTTCGACTTAGGGTGCATACACTTGGAAATGTAGGGTGCATATGGGACCCATAGAGTGCAATGTCTTTAATGAATCAAGTTTATGGGGGGGGGGATCACCTACGGTAGTTTAATTCTTATTTTCAAGGAGAGGAATAGGCTTCAAAGGTGAAAATACTATCAATGTCATTGAGGTTGATTTTAAGTCAAAATCTACGGGAAATATGGTATTGGGCCTATATGAATTTTAAACACATTAACCCCCCCCCCCCCCATACACACAAACACACGCAACAAAAAGTCCGAAATTTTAAAATATTGACAGTTCTAATAATTATGGTGTCTTTTTTAATATCATACATTGTGCTATCAGGAACGTACCAACACTTTGGGAAATAGGGATGCCAAAATGTGTATTCTGGTGAATATTGCAGTGGACATAGATCTACAATATACTTTTCGTTGCAGTTCTAGTTGAAATATTGAAATATAGAATGTGTTTTTGCTCAAAAACATATTTGACTGCTTTCTAAAATATGATGGGATTTGAACCCCCTCTCCCAGAACCTGAACTAGATGCGCCCTATGCTCTGGGGCCATGGACACAGGTCACCTTGTGATAAGACGCTGTTGGTTAGATCATATCATATTTTGTTCACTGGGAAGGCCCTACGACCAAGCTGTAGTCTAGACTGAAACTGCTGGTGTTCCTGCCCTTTCATGCTGGGCGTTACTGTAATCTCTCTGTATCTGCAGTGTCACTAAACTAGGTATAGGCCTAATAAACATAAATTTCTTTGGGGGCACTTGTAGGTCCTCGAATACTCTAAATACTTTTGACTTGTCACAAAGTGATCCGTACATGTCTTGCATGGCCTTTCATTTCCAATAGACATAAGAGTGTTTTTCAGTGGCATTTGACGACTGTGGTGGTCCCGTTTTCTGTGTAAATTTAGTCATAAACTCACTCACACTACTGTCAGAATCAGCTCGAAAATTGTAGTGTATGATTACCATTGCCATGCTCGTGTCACTGACAATTATCAATATAACAAGCATCCCAATCCACTATTAACACACAAGCTAAAGACACATCACCCATGCAACTTACCTCTATCAGTTTCTCCTGTTAGAAGACGCATTTAAAAGAAGATCTTCATGTCCAACAATAACTTCTAATCAGCTTGTGGCTGGCTGCTGAAGGTCAAGGTCGCAAATCCGCGGAGCTACTTACTGACCTCAATTGACCTGAAGTTCTGGATGTGCCCACACGGTGGCAGCACTGCAGTGCCGCGCTTGCCGATCAGCCCTAACGCTGCATTGGCCCATCACTTTTTAAATGTGTCGTGTGGTACATATGGTACACGTGAGTCGCTGTATTTATAAGTGTTTTATAAGCCAAGGACAGGATAATTACCATTGGCCAAGGCTTATAACACTTATGCAGCTACTCAGACATATCATATCTGACTTAAACTCGCTGTAGGAGATTGTGCTCACATACAGCCATGTATGTAATATACAGTCAGGTCATTTCTTTTTGGTCGCTCAGCCAACTGGTGTAATGATACTATACAATAAAGAATGTAAAGAACAATGAGTACTTGATATAACGTTTTGTCTCTAGCCTTACCTTTTAAATGGAGTTCTTTTCCTGCTAAATCCCCAAACTTCTCCTTCATTTCTCTCGTTGAGAAGTCAAATGGAACTGTTCCTGTAACCTGTAGTATGAGAAACATTTCATGAAGCGATTATGGCTGCTCTCATGGTGAAACATATCTTTCTATGTAGAATAGCAAAAAGGTACTGTTTTATGTATACCAAAATGATAACAACCAGTTTTAAACTATATACGAAAGTATCACAGTGTAGTCACAGCAAAAATATAAATGCTTTTGTCTTTAATAATCATGCAATTTGTATGATTAACCAGGTAGGGAGCTATTATATTCTAAATTTAAGCTTACATAGGGTAGTGTCTTGATAATCTCCCCAGGTAGGTAGTCCCCGTTCTCATCGGCCACCTTTAATCTGACCGTGCCGTTACCTGTGGCCGCCCGACCACTCAAATGTCTGAAAGCAATACACGTTAAATGTTAGGTTTTATTTTAGCATGGGATAATCTAGTATTACTAATGTCTGTTATAGTATTTGAAAAGCCTTCTGGTAGTATATTGGCGTATCTATGAAATTGCCAACACTGCTACATAGTTGCCATTTCCTCTATAGTATCCAATTGATATGTTTCAATATATATAAAGTGGGAAATTGTGTTGAGACAATGCACAGATTACTTAGTTACATACCTTCCTAATCTGTGGACAATGTATCATATCAATAGTTGGTCGTGAGGTTCATGCTTATAGGTAGGTTTAATGGTCGACACACGTGTCTTATACCTGAGTGACTATGACTTACTCTCCGTATAGATGTCCGATAAGTCCCCATTCATCGTCAGTCATGTAAAACGGTGTGGTCACATTCACCTCAAAACGACGTGGGTCTGAGGGAAGAGTAATATCAGTGCTACAAATTACTTGAACATGTAAATTTCTAAGCTGGAAGCTGAGGTCACAATGATGTTGTACAAGTATAGATGTCATAGGTGAGAGAGAAATTATTTAGGGATTATATATTCCAACTGTAACATTATCAGATAAGTTAATTATAGTGCATTATTAGATTTCAATTTGAGTATATGAATAGCTACTTACACCAAAATTGGACACTGAAGTCCTGCTCGTAGATATGGCCCTGTAAAAGAGAGGAAAATGTGCATACGGTTTTCTATTAATGAGTCGACCTTTAGTTAAATGATACCATTTACGTTTTGACCTAAACATCGAGATCCAGGGTCGAGGAGGTACCAGAAGCGACGACATTGATATAAAAGGCATTTAGTACTAAGGGCAGATGACAGGTATTCATTAAGATGAAGGGCGGACTTCAGGTATTTAGAAGGGCATAATTCCGTTAATATGAAGGGCAAACTTCAGGTATTCAGAAGGGCATCATTCATTTAATATGAAAGGCAGACTTCAGGTATACAGAAATGCAGACTCTGAGAATGTGAAGACCTGGCTTCAGATACTTAGAAGGGCAGACTTCATGTATTCAGAAGGGCATCATTCCGTAAATATGAAGGGCAGACGGCAGATATTCAGAAGGGCATACTTCAGTTAATATGAAGGGTAGCCTCTCCTGTTATTTAGAAAGACAGACTTCTCTGAATGTGAAGGGCTGGCTTTGGGTATTCAGAAGGGCATGCTTGAGTTAATATGAAGAGCAGAATGATTTGAGATATTCAGAAAGTGTAGACTTCAGTTATTCAGAAGGGCGAACTTCCGTTTATATAAATAGCAGACTTCTCTCATTGAGAAGGACATAGTTATTTATGTTATTAAGTTGCATTAAGCTGATACCACCCCCCGGGTACTTACAAAGGCATCCACCTGGATGTACCACGTGCCCCTCTTGACGGGGTAGGCCAGCTCAAACTTCCCGGTGAACATTCCTGAAACAAACAATAAAAGTCAAAACACAGACAGAAGTTAGGTGCTATATACACTGGGTTGTTGTGAACATTTCATTTTCATTTAGTTCAATCATAACATTTTCCCAATAATTTCCTGAGGAACCTGATAACCCATTGAATGATTCTTGCACTGTTTTGCTTGGGTACATATTGGCCAACTCAGAAGAAGAAAAAAAGAGAGAGAAAAAGAAGGAGGCCAAGGCTAAAAGAATTTAAACCTGAAATGGCCAAGGCTTTTCGTCAGTGCAGGTATAACTTGGACGTCATCACGTCTGTTGTTGGCTGATATATGACTTGTGTGATATCAGTAATTCTTTATAAGGCACATGATGTGCTCTGATGACGCCAGGTTTGTAAATCATACGTGTTTACATCGCAATAGACCTTGAACAAACCCCCATAAAACCCCCAGTTTATGGGTATGGCCTATGGGAAGCATGTGTAGCATTTCGATTCCCCGTAAAAGGTCAACGATGTCTGAACCTTATTGTGCAGGCGTCAGCTAGAGTAGGCAAATCTGAAAAATAAAACACTGCGCGTTCTACTATGTATGCCTTGAGAGGGGCATGTATATATACGTGACCATGTCGCTCCATTTATGTGTTGTTGGGGTACAGATTAATTGAAAAGTTATTGTCAGATAAGTATCAAGTAGGGAGTTCTTCTTGATTATTGGGAATTGCAGGTAGCAGTAAGCGCCAAAATACATCTAACATCCAGTTACAGTCCTCATGGGAACTATGCAGTACACTGTAAAAATATTTCCGTTAAAATAACGGAGATTCACTGGCACCACTGGGTGCCGGACTTTCACCGTTATTTTTACGGTCACCGTTTTTCCCTAAGTCACCGTTATTTTTACGGAACTGTCACCGCTATTTTTAAACAAGAAATCTCCGTTATAAATTTTTTTAACAGTGATTCTCAGTACCGTTAAAAAAACGGTGATTCACTGGCACCACTGGGTGCCGGATTTTCACCGTTATTTTCACGGTCACCGTTTTTCCCAAAGTCACCGTCATTTCTACGGAACTGTGAATCACCGTTATTTTAACAGAATACAAAACATCACTGTATTCTGATTCAGTGCCTAAACAATAATTGTAATGGTATTTTGTGTAATTTAACTGATTTGTCCCAGTGCTATTCAGTTCATTTATCCCCCTATACCTAACTGCATGCTCAATATGGTTCCAAACCCAATTTGGTACCAATCAGCAATATCATCTTAGTGTCAAGACTTCAGACCTAATCATTAGGAATTAGTCTATGAAAGCCTTATAGAATGCTTCATGACACTTTGTAATACCAGTCCATGAGCAGAAGTCACTCTAGGATGGCTACAGAGCAAACCTTACAGCTGTATCTGTATATATATTTCTTATCACCACAAAAATGGTGTTCCTAGCATCTAGGAAAATCTCTTCATGAACCAAACTGCCACCTGGTGTGATAAAACTGAAATCAATTAAACGTAGCTTCACCGTAAAATAAACTGTGTTTCACTGTAAAAATAAACGGTGTTTCGCTGTACTGGATTACGGATATTCAAAGTAAAACTGATCGATTTTACATTGCCTCACCGTAATCATATGTTATGATGAATCACCGTAAAATTTTACACTGATTCTCGGTATATTCAACGGAATATTTTTACAGTGTAGTTTAGAAATCAATCCGCTATCTATGCATCTATGAAACATGCCTGTTATGGGTAAAGCTTTAGGGATATACTTTTAATTCAGCCTATAGATTCGGTCCATGTATCTTCCAACATGAGGCATTGACTGTTAAAGCTAAAGGGTGTGTCTGTGCAGTCTGTTGGCCCTAAGCAAGAGCCTGTGAGGATCCCTGTTAAAAATGGTTGCTTAATAGGCGGTCTGGCATGAAAAAGGGTACATTTCAAAGCTGAATGACTGGAAAATTCTCAGATGACACTTTAATCCAGCAGCTTTTTCTCAACGTTAAGGACACATATCTATGTACAGGCCAAGGGTAAGGCCTACTTTCTGTGGGTTATTCTATTTTAATAACTTTATGTTTTAGCCAAGTTTCCCATGAAAAGGGTGCTATTTCGTTGATTTACCTTCTGTGATAAGGCTGCCAAATTTGAGGTGATGTTCACACATAGTTCCTATATAAAAGATAGGGAGTCCCCCCCCCCTCCACCAGGAGTTCACAGTAACTAAGTCTACCAACAATCAGCATGTCCTCACTCTGCCCCAGATTCATTGACCCCCAGGTGAGGCTGGGGTCTATTCAGGGTTGACTAATGTGGGTTTACAGGTAAAATACAGGTGTGACCCCAGACCACCAGACCATGCAGCCAACCCTAATACTCACCTGCCGTTTATCATACAGCTTCCCTTCAGCTAAAGCTGCTAAAAATAGCAGCTACCACCTCCCTGTTTCTGGGTCGAGTGCAAATAGGGCATCCTTGAAATAGCCCTAGTCCCATAATTTCTTAAAATCGACATAGGACATGGTAATATCTGTGGCATGACCCCTTAATTAAGGGCTCATGACCACTTTACATGTTCATCATCATGGGGAGGACTACAATGATAGGGATGGTACCCTCTGGTCAACTAGTGGAGAAAAAAGTCAAAATAAAGTAGACAACGTTTTTTTTTTAAATTGGAAGGGGCTTACATTAATAAACCTGTATTGCAGAGCTCCTGCTGTTTATCACGCAGCGTAATCGGCTGACTTAAGGATGTACCAAATGCTCAAAGATATTATTCTTAATGTATAATTAAGGATCCATTTCATTGAAATCATATGAAATGTCTCATCGGGAGTGGTCGATTCTGGACCTTACAACTGGTCACACCGTGCCAATACCCATGTATCTCAGTCCACGACCTTGTGTGACCTTTAGACCTATATCGTGTAATACATGTAATACACTGAGTGCTAATGTGTTCTGATGTCTGATGTTCTGGGAAGTGTGGCCACTGGCTATGTACATAGAGGTTTGTATTATGTAGTTACACCTGGGTAATCAACACCCAGTCTATTGTATGGAACCAGTGGGGGACATCTGTTCTCCATGGAAGCTCTGTGTAGGGTACCCTAAAACCATTCATCCACAGCAGAGATTTGGAGATGACTAACATTACCGTATCGTCGCATATAGCTGCCGGGGTTTGAATAGGAGCCTCCCTTGAATAAGAGCCGGGGGTAATAGGGCTTTGAAATTAATAGGTGCCTGGCCTTGAATAGGTGCCTGGTTCTCCGTCTTTGTAATATATTGGATCTAAATTAACATTCAATGACTACAAAGGGACTCTCAGGTAGCTTGTTGTATTGTTTACCCTGGAGTATAGATGAAGTTTGCTTTAGAATTAACAATATTTGTTCAATTAGTGCACTTACTATGCACCATATATGATTAATTGTATTCAAAACACTGGCAACGGTACCCATTGCAAGTTGATTTTGTTATCAGAGGCCTTTATAGGTATTTTTCTCTCTTATTTTTTGAGGGGGGTTGCATAGCCCTAAAGCAATAGCTGCCGGGCCTTGAATAGCTGCCTCCCTTGATTAGGAGCCGGGGGTACAGGGGTATTGAAATAAATAGCTGCCCCGGCACCTATATGCGACAATACGGTAGGTATCCAGGGGTCCTGATATTATCTGAATTCGGACCCTACAGGACCCCAATCCAGAGAACAATATTACAGTCTCTTGGACCCACAAAGGGCCTCATATCCCAGAGAATCCAGGTGGTAGACCCACAATAAATCTTGATGGGAGTTATGCTTGGTGGGAACGTTTAACAATTAACTCGCCGCTAGTGGGGGTGCGGGGATCTTCTCACTTATGATCAGTGACAATCTTGTACAAGGTGGTGGCGGCGGATGGGGAGTCCTGAGAATGGTCCAAATTTCAGTAGCATTATTGTTGAACGTTCTCAGAATAGTTCCAGTTAATTATAACAATGCCCACATACCCATGTTGAGTTGTTGGGCCAGCCATCTCATGACGACGTTACGGCCGGCATCCAATAAGTAGACAGTCATCGTGCCGTACATGGGCTTTAACGTTGGTGTCAGGCCAACCACGCGGAAGTTCACTGGAAAAAAATAAATTAAAATACACAATTATATTGCACATTACTGCTAAGTAAATTAGAAAATCTATGTGAAAAATCTTCGATTTCACACATTTTTATCTAAAAGTCTATTGAACACTTTGCATTGGAACTGTCCTGTTCTATATTACACACACACAAAAATGCATTAAAATATGCGTTATTTTGTATTATGTGGAGCACCTTAACACTGGTAACCTACCTGTTTGGCGAGCAAAGTAGATGGCCCTATCGGTCTGTATGAACACTGCAGCATAGCGGGAGTCAAACTCCAGGTTGGTCTCGTTGACGAACAGGGGGCGGCCTGCCTGCTCCCCCAGCACACCCTCAACCAACAGACGGTGGGTGCCGTTCTGCAGGTAGTCTGGTACCTACAGGAGGAATAGTAACGGCTGATGAGACTACTGTGGTAGCAGATTGTTGCATTATATTGATATACTTTTCCCGTGGCTAGATCATCCTTTAGGGAAAATTACACAGCTTTATTTTCTCAAGGGATGCATTGACATGTCCTTTGCCCAATAGAAAGGACATTATATATGTCGTATTTAAATGCCTGGTTATTACTTATAAACCCCAAAAGTACATAATGTTCGAGGGCCTAAGTGTTCCAACCCTCATGAAACTCCAGAAGTATCCGAGCACATGCATGTAGGTCTCAGAATATAGGGGTCTCCTGAACAACGGCTCCTAGAATAAGAGTCCCAGGACACCCCCTCCCCCACCCAACCCCCCCCCCCAACCCCCCAAAAAAAAGGGAAAAGAAAAGAGAAAACCCATTGCTATTTGGCCTTGCTGACTTACATCAAGTTCCATAGACTTGGTGCCTGGTGAGGTGAATCTGACCATCTGACTGGCGTACTCCTCTCCATCCCTGCTCAGCATGGCCCGCACGAAGACCTCCTTGTGGTACAGGGACATCATGGTGGCCTGGATCATGTAGATGCCACCCGGCCGGACCTTACGGGAGGCCACCACCAGGTATTGCCTGTGTGGGGGGAAAGGGTCATTTTAGACATGGGGATTTCATGGAACAGAGACACTTCTGATGATATGAATAATGATTAATATACTGATTACTTTGTATGAGGATTTTATTTTCATATACTAAATTTACATAAAGATATGTAAGAAGGGTTATTATTTTTTCTCCTTGAGACAGGGTCAGTACCAGGGTTAATTAACCTAAATAGCTAATGCTATGATTATGATAACCAACATAATATTATATATTATATATACAATGCATATAGATATAGGTATAGATATAGATATTTGTTTATGCCACATCTATTTTGGGGCCTAGAGTATATGTTATCAGCAATCTCCTTCCTTCCTTTTAGTATCTATATATAACTATTCCCTTCCACATCACCCATCCCTTGGCACCAAGCCCATCACTGACAATAAACATGACTCCTCTGTGCCATAACCCAGTGTGCCACCAGAGGTCAGGGGTCCCTCACGTGTGCACCGGGCTGTGTCATCTACCTGTGCCAGGTGTAAGGATTCACGGTGCTGTGGTGTGCAGTCTCAGGCCCCGACTCTATAATAGTAGAGTCTGGGCAAACTCGTATAAAAAAAACTTGCTTCACTAACTTGCCCTCAGGAGTTGACCAATCAAATCCTGTACACCAATTTCTGTGCACAGCCTGACAGGAAGTAACAATCTAAATATAGTAGTTCCACCAGTCCCTTTTGCAGCCCTTGTGGTGGAAAAAGGTACTGGTTGAGCGAGTCTGATGATGTGTGGTGTGTGGTGTGTGGTGTGTGGTGTGTGGTGTGTGGTGAGGGAGGGGGGTGGGGGAGGGGGTGTATCAGTGTATGTGGTGGTGGACAACACACATGTTTGTGGTTTCTTGACATGGCATGCTTTCCATTGTAGTCTCTATGATAGTATATGCACCCCCCCCCCTCCTCCTCTCCATCTCTCATACACATAAACCCTCCCTATAGCATCCATCTTCTGTGACCATCTTCTCATACAGTATGTATCCAGGTAGGTAACTGGTAACTGTTATATGTTGAGTTGAGTCGTTTTCCATCCAAACTCCTCATATGTTCCAAGGGGGTACCTCCCGACCACTAACACCCTCTTCTGGATATACCTAATACTTAGGCATTTTGTCTCTGCCACCTGACTAAAATAGGGATGTGCTGGTAAAATCAAGGGGTGTTATAGACAACTAGGGTATTTTCACCTTGAGTCAGACACTCAGACCTTGACTCAGACACTTAGATTGTTTTTTCAACCAAAAACCACCAGAGGTCTTATTTTTACATGTCAGTGTCCGTTTCAGAGTATGTGTCCAACTTATGGTGAATCTACCCTAGATTGTAGGTGGGATGTGCCTGTTGATGCACCAGCGACCAGGGGAGTGAGTCAGTTACTGTTTACAATAGAACAATTACAGCACTGACGTCTATGGAGCTCCTATGGCGACTATGTCAATGACATGCAATCAGTGCAGGAATATACATACACACCTCGGTGACCCATCAATATGAGTTTCTTACACCGAACACAGAAGATGGAAGTTTTCGGTTAGTTAATTTTGCACTCCCCCAATTATAAAGCCCATCCCCAAGAGAGGTCCACCACCCGCCTCCTGTTATTGAATAAAAACTCTTGATCCGTTTCATAATCCTGTTTTGGATCAAAACCATGGATGTTATGACTATCAAGTATGTCCCTGTCCAAAATCTGGGTGAAATTCAATCCTATTACTGACCAAAAACAACTGCCTGGCCGTGTGTAACTATATACAAGTTATCTTGACTTATGGGTTGAACGGTCAGACACCACTCAGCTTGGGTATTTAAAAAAAATGATGTGCCTTAAGATTTGTTAAACACAAGTTTGACAGCAATTTCAGTTAGACTCTTTATGGGCTTAAATAACTTTATTGATGAGGAAATAATACGATGACAAAATAGAAAGTAGAGTGCATGATAATTTGTATAATTATCACCTGAACATATAATCATAGTAATTAGAAAATTCAGCATATTTAGCGATGTATAAGTATACCCCCCCTATCACAGACGAACTCACCCAGACATACCATTTAGCATTCCTGACCGTTGATTTATAACTATAGTTCAGCCTAACTTAGTGACTTGGTGTGGCTCTTCTTCTATACCAGTAACATCATATCTGCATGTATCTCCTTGTCACATATTTCTTTGTTATTTTGCCTTAACCCACGGTGGACGCCTGAGACAAAGGTTTCACACTTTGGGTATATTGCATACCCAAGGGTTAAGTCAGATAGACGACACCTGTACCTTGGTATGCCTTATAGTTATACCCACTGCCCACTGGTCATTGACTCGGTGTATAACACCTCGTCTTGACCTTGTGGGGCAGTGGGTCTGAGGCATACCAAGGTACAGGTGTAGTCTATCTAACACATATTGACATGCTCTCCCTCCACCACCTATGGAAGGATGGCGTTCCAGTTGTCGCTGAATCAACCTCGGAATCGTATGAGAATGAAGTGGTGAATTACCAATGATATGTCCTATTCATGATTATCATTTACTTTAATCTGTCATACTGTAAAAATGTTGCATAGGTGAACTGTATTGCAAATTTCTATATTTGATCATGAAAGAGGACCATGGATTGGTCTTAGTATATTGCGTGATGATCCAGGTAGATTGATATCCGGAGATTATTTTGTCAATTGGAACATGAGTTGATTAATTGCAAAGCCATTCCACAATCCACAACCGTATCCTCAGTCATCTTAATCATGTCACATCTTTCCTCAATGTCACTCATGTGGGCGTACAGTGCACTTGGAAAGAAAAACAGACAATTGCATTAAATTTTGTTTTGATAAAGTATCATTTATTAAACCACGGTGGTGGCTTAGAACAATAGAGTTCGCACCTTGGTTATATTGCATACCCTGGTTTAAAACAGATAGACAATGGTTATGAAAAGGTATGTAGATTAACCACAGCTTGCTGGTAGGGCGACTTGGGCTTCGCCCTCGTCTGGCCCCCACCAGCAAGCTGTGGTTAATTCTACATACCTTTTAATAACCATCGTCTATCTATTACTTAACTTTGGGGAAGTTTGCAACAAATGTGGTTCTGGCCATTAATTGGGTACTGCCAGTACATTTTGGGCAACAGGTGAGTGCGTATTACCACTCGAATAATTGGCTCATGTGACTTCCTTAGTCAGCCAGGACATCTGTTTCTTTCCTCCGTGTGGGTGAGGATAATTGTGACAAAACGTTGGAAAACGTGACATTAGGGGAAAACACCTTTATTTAAGTTCATGTCTTCAGCTACAATTTGATACTTCAAGCATCAAAATATTTGAAATAGTTACTGAGATATGACATCTCAAACATGGGATGGTAGGGACATGCAGGAATTCAGAATAGACTGCAATGTGATCACATATCAATATATTTTCAAATAATCCATACAAATCATAATTATTAGAAAATAAACCAATAAATACATATTATTGTACATAGATTTGGATCTGGTAAGAATATTGGCATTCTGTTTTCATTTCTGAAATCCTCATGGATGGGGCAATTGGATAGGGATGATTTTTATTCCAAAAGAATGAGGTGATTGTTGCCATGGCACCCAAATGTCAACAAATGGGCTAGAAATGGCTAAAAACGTTCTTTTTACATTCCAAATAAGACCAATTTAGAATGAAAATAGAATTTTGATAATAGCTTCAAAAGATTCATTGGAAAAAGTTAGTCTAAGGTCATTTTCTCGTAAGTATTCACATTTTTAGCCATATCTTTTGAAATATCATGTTTAGAGCATTTATGGCTGTTCCCCCTAATGTTACCATTTCCCAGGTTTCGTCACAATTATGATATGGTCACAATGTGCCTGCAAGATGCTTGTCTTTTTTTATTGCATTGTTCCATGAGATTGCTGATGCATCACCACGGAAGAAACATGTTTGTCTTCCCGAGTCTGTAAAAAGATGAGCACTGTCAAACATTGACACTTGGCCACTCCCGAGGCTGTTGGTGGTCATATGTGTTGTGGACGGTGTATCATTGGCACTAACATGAAAGGGAGGGGCCTACCTGGGACTTACAGGTCTGCAGACCCAGATTCTCAGGGGTGGTGCTTCTATATACATGTAATAGTAGTGGCTCACAGTTGTATTCGGGAGTGGTAATATTTTAACAACAGTTGGTGGATTTGCAAGCGGTGGCCACAATAATTTGACCCCCTGAGAGAGGAGGTAGAGGAGCCGAAATCAGGATGATGACCGCTCTCACCCGCGGAAAATTCCAGCAAACCCCCTGTTGTTGAAAAATGACCACTCCCCTTTTCACACGGAGATGTGCAGATATAAACTTCTAGGAAATTACTTAGCATAATGTGTGTTATGGTCCTGTTTTCGGTCCGGGCTTGAATCACACCCATTTTATTATGGAGGATAATATACGTTAACACCATTCTAGTTACAGGTGTTAACCTTGCTTCCAACCAGTGCTTGTAAACGTAGTACAGTAACTTGAACCCGCAGATCTTACTGCACGTCCAGTAACAGTCAGAGTGCAGTCGGGACAGGTACTCAGCTCTATATATAGGGGCGCTGGGCCTTTAAGACCAAATACAAGGTAATTTTCACAGGAATGGTCTGTTTACATGTCAGGTTTAACCTGCCAAAAGTCCTGAAATATCCTAAATCATGCTCTATTCATTACCATTTTTGTATTGGATGAGAAAACTCAATCTGCCGCCATCAAATGAGACAATGGGTTCTATTGGTTCACAGAGAGAAGAAACAGAGTCAAAAGGGAGTCCAGGATTGCCTCCAGAACGACTCCCTTTTCTGACTCTCTTTTTGACTCTCTTGATGAAAGGAGTCAGTACCTGACTCCCTTAAGAGAGCCCAGGTTTTGCCTCCAAAATCACTCCATTTTATGACTCCCCAACACAAACAGAGTCCAGGTCCATGCTGCAACTCCCTTCAGAAAGGGAGTCTAGGCAAAGGGAGTCATTGAATCATGGCTCCCTTTGAAGAGACGGTCATTGGTAATTTCTATTCCCTACCCCTCTATATACCTATTCCGACAGCTGTCTCCCTTGCTGCTTTCTTTACATTATTTTGGTGCAATGCCTCACAAGGAGGAGGGATCTCAGGAAGGTCCCTCAGTGCACATACGTTATTAGATAAAAAGATATCTGAGCTTTTGTGATTTAACTTTCTCATGTTTCTACAAATTGGGTGTCTGTATCTAATACATCATGCTGAAGCTACAGTTTTAAGTTAATTGTAATTATTTCATGAAATGTAATTCTGACATGAAATATTGATGTTACAGTGATATGCATGTATTATCATAATTATCAATATCACAAATTATGTGGATCTAGAGATCTGAGCATACAGAATAATACCATTTTAAGTATAGTGCTACCACCTAGCAGGCTTAATTATGACCAACTGCTTGACTCCCTTATGCATTCATCGACTCCCTTGGGTCAAAGGGAGTAAAGGGGACCTTGACTCTGATTATAAAGAGAGTTACATGGCTTCTTAACATATGTGCTAGATGGCATTACAGTCATTGTACAGTAGTGTCACCTAGTGTGTTCCCTATTTCTGTCTAGTATACTTACTTTTGTGACTCCCTTAGGGAGTCCAGGTAACCATTTACCCACCTTAGCTGACCTGTACTCTGCTTGATCTAATTGAAAAGTAGTCAGGGCCATTAGAAAGGGGAGTCAGACAATGTGAAAAGGGAGTCAAAGGGGGGGTCTGGCTCTCTTTTTGTAGCCTGGACTCCCCTTGTGACTCGGATTCTTCTCTCTGTGTTGTTACATGCAACACAATGGAAATAAGCTGATACAGCAGCAATCTTTCTTGCTGTTATTTCACTGTGAAGCAAGCATCGACCAACTGAAAGCTGAAAGTGAAACCATAATTATTTACAGTATTTAGGTCGAAACCTATGGCGAACCGTATTCATGGCATGTAGAGTGCAGGGTATCACACCTACACACCTGCAGCCATAACTATACTAATCCTATTGATCAGGTGTTCCGTATACACAAAGGTCAGGATATTGATTGGTTCTATCGATTTATTGATTTGACCCTGTCTAATTTGGCACCTATTGCTGCAGCCACATGTCACTCAAGGAAAAACTCCCCACTGCTTTCTTTGGCATGTACCGAGCTATCTCTATTTCAAGGGTAATTGTCTACGGCTCATGTTATCCTCATCTAGTTGAAAAATAAATATTATAGTGTGAATTTTATATGCTTCTGAGTTCAATAAAGATTACTCAATCCAGCAGATGGCTACCATCCACAGAAAACCGGCCTTGTATAACCACAGTCACTTATATTTAAAGTATGAGGGATTTGGTTTAGTTCTCAGCAAAACTTTATAGATGTAAGATGGCAATAACAAAATGCCCAGCACTTTCCCAACTACGTCCTTCCCTTATCAACATTATTTACGTTTTTCTATCTCAAGGACTACCACATGCCGATTTTAAATGTGGAACGGGAAGAGTTTGGCGAATCACCTTTTTTTTCCAATTGAGAAACATGACTGTAGATGTGTGCGTGTGACCAACATAGTTATGGACATCATCATAACATCCATTTACAGAACGCTTACGCTGTCTTAGTTTTGAGTTATTTCTTTATAAACCACCACCCCACTGCCAATGTTTACTGAAAACCCATCGAATGGCGTGATGTATGGCATGTATATACCTCAGGGTGTTGGGTGCATAGATCTCCTCAGTCTAATGCGTATGTGAACGATGGTAACTCATGCTTAAAGACACAAATATCCGCCCTGCAAGTTGTAAGCTTGGGCGGTCTAGCGCAGGTGACCAAAACATACTCAGAGATTCTGCCTCAGCATATATGTTTATGCCAGTAGCGGGATAACACCCACTACTGCTGATTGGGATGCCAGCACTCAAAAAGATGCTCCATGCCAGGTGTGATAGTAGGTCTGCTCGAAAGGGTTACTTATGCAGTGTACCAGATTAATTCAGACTCTTCCCCTTCTTGTATTATTTTTATTATGTCAATGATTCAAAGCACCAGGTCACATACTTGTACCAACAGGAGTTCTCATGGATGCTGAGCCTGATATCATTTGTGTCCATTGTATGTGCTTATGGAATTATGGAACATCTTTGGTTGTTGGGTCCTCCTTGGATTCTGCTGGGAGAGAAGGCGGTCTGATTCCGTTTCTTAGCTGTTTCCTATGCTACTGAACTAGACCCTATATAAAGTGCTAGGCAAATGGGATAAAGAGGCGGGATGAAATGAACAGGCAAAGTCAGCTCCACACCTAACTCAGGAATTCTTAAAGGAATAGACAAGTCATAAAGTGGATTTTTACCCTTCATACACCTGATATGCACATTCTTGGAACTATTTTTGATCTCTTGATGGCCATAACAGGAGATCCTGTTGCTGATTACCGGCCACTCCATTTCTGGCAAGCCCTGAGAACTTTCCTTAGAATAGAGCTTTCCAACAATTAGAATCATCTAGAGGCGTAATACGCAGGACTCCCATCCCATATATCCAGGTATTTCACATGCAGGTAATTACCCTGCTCCTCTTTATACATAAAAGGGGAATCATGTGTGCCTTTATAATAGCCTTCTTCAGCCTTTCATATGTCCACTCCCATATTGTATTTGTTTGTTTTTAACCTCTATTTTAAGTATGACTGACGGGTTGTCTTACATATCGTTGCCAACAGGGCACAGCACGCTGTCATGATCAAAAGTGGACTATATTTTATAGGTGTCATAGGTGCCATTCCCAGGTATATGTTTAGCCTTATGTAATATTATGTCCCATGCTTTGTGGCACTTGACAGTCACGTTGTGACACCTACCTGACATTTAGTGACACCTGACTTATTATGAGTGACGCATATCTCCACCTTTCCACCTACCTGTCACTCCCGTGTAACCATAAAAAATAGGGATTTTACAGTAAACAACATTTCGCAAAACTTAAGAACGATACGAATGATAAGAATGATAAGATAAAAAACGTATCTCCCTCCCCAGCCGGACACTAACGTGTATAGGAGTGCAGAGCCAGAGGGTCCACCCCTGAGGTCGGAAAGTCGCCGAAATTAAGGGGTCAAGGTCACAAAGTAGCTTTTTATAGACCCCTTATCCCATTGCCCATTTTCTCCAAAAGTCGCCCAGGTCGTTTGAATCATTGCCTGGGTCTACTCAGTGCCTTTTGACCCATCTGCAGCCATTAGTATAGGATATGTACAATTGCCATTTTCCTAGGCGATTCTCCAGAGATTGGGGCCCTCTAGAAAGGGACCACAAAGATGAAGTATCGGTATCCTCTTGTGGGGCAATTAGTATCAATATCACCCCCTTGATGAGATGTGATAAGTGAACATTCATAATGTCATAGACAGACATATACACTATATAGTGTATGTCTATGATGAGTTAAAGGAGGGGCTACAAGAAGTCCTCCAATGCCAAAGACCCACAATCCGTCCCTTTAGAAAAGGACCATCCACTTAAAAGCATATTGCTATTGGTAGTTGAATGAAAGGGGGAAGCAATGTTGGTAAAATACAAGCACCTGAACAAACTAACTTTACATTTTTGTGTTTTAAAAAATGAATCTGAATACCCATGTGAGTTTGTCTCGTGTCATGGGTTGGGATCACTTGTCACGTAATAAGGCATCCATCCATTTAGAGGGCTGGGAGTGACACATATACCCGCTGAGGTGAAAGCCTTTTGGTTTTTAACCAATTATAAAAAAAACACATTCATGTAGTAGTTAATGGGTGACTGATTTCACCGTCAACACGGAAAAACATCACTGACAGATTAACATATAATTAAAGCCATGTGTGTGGTTAACATGTTTCATTGTGTAGCTTGAAATGTTGTGTCTCACCATTGTGTTATTTTGGTTTAAAAGTTTTATCATGAATCTGTGAATCTCAGGGCGTCCCAGGAGCTATAATCATATTAAAAAAAACTAGCTAGTCTAGGTAAACATTTCTGTGTGGCCCCCAACAAAGTTCAGGGCCCATCTAACAATTCTAACCAATACACCTTTCGCTGTTATTCCATTCTGATTTCAATTTCAAAACTTGTGTTTCTAGTCAATCTAGTCCGTCTAGTTACAGCAAATTGCTGATCAGGCAGTTTCTCATGGAGGGCCATGATTCATAGAGGGTATTGAATACATAAACTTAAGATTGTGTCCACCTTAAACCCTGTAAAGATGGACCGCTTCTCATGTTGAGATGTGTTATTCTAATATATTTGATAATTAGTTCCTGTAGCCAGTGTGGTGGTTTGACCTCCACGTGAATACTGAGGTTTCAGAAGGACCATAACATACAATGAATCTCAAATAATTTGAATCGGTGTGTTATCTGTTTTAGTCTGAAAATGTTGTTTTTTTCAAGTATTTCGATCAGCTGGATATTTGTACATATGATATTAAGTTACCGTCAATAAACATGGAATATTCAAGCCAAACCATTACCTAATTACTTATAAAGACTAAATGGAAACCGGTTATTCCTAATCCGTTGACGCATCAGCACAGGTGGTCTTTTTAAGCAGAGTATACAAGATGAGGCCCAAGATGAATTAGTTATGACTGCAGCTTTTAGAATTAGAATGTCAGTGAGCAGGTGAGATACCTCCAAATGGAAACTACACCTTCCCCCTACAAAGGTATGATATTTTTACCCCATCAGAAGTTGTTGATGTACATGTAAACCCCCTTTGAGAGCAGGGCTCGAGGTATGCCTTTTGCAAACATCGTTATTCATATGTGTGTATGGATGGAGGGGTTGGTACCTGCTTTGAGTACCTGTACACGTCTTCCCGACATGCCACCCTTCACCCCTGACCCCCATCCTGACCCCTGTAACCCTCAACACCCCTCCACCATGCACCAGTGTTTTCTGCACATTCTCTGATATTATTGTGACCTGCATTTTTCCTGAAGGGGCCAAAATTGATTTAGCTGTCTCTTTAATCGTCTTTTTTTCTTAAAGCCTGATTTAAACGCATCATCTCCGTCCATTAGATGTGGATGACATGGTGAATGATTTTGCTTGCGTGGTATTTTTAAATGGGGTTTTATCACCATAAAACGTTAGCCAGGTGATATCATTTCACTCAAAATAGTTTGTATTGAACATTGAATTAGACGAGCATTACAGTTATGTCTTGAAAATGTCAGTGCTCCCATATGGATTAAGATCATTAGAGATGTATGTCATATTGACTAAGATGATTAATGAGGACATTCTCTACATTTCCTCTCACATTAACCCTTTTCTTGGCTGACACCTCACCCAACAGACACCACCTTTTCTACAGCCTCCCAGCTCATTATTATGTCCCTGCACATGCTTCACTGTTTGTCTAGTATCTACTACTGCCTCTACAGCTAAGCCCTCAGCCTCAGGCAAGTGTTTTTGCTATACAAAGGTATGTAGTGGTGTTAATTCAAGTGACAATGTGATGCTGCTTGGTCGGGTTGGGGGACTTGGGATTATTGTTAGAATTTCACTGGGAATTCCAAAAAATGGTCTTCCACCAATCCCGCTCAAAATTACACCCTAATATTTGGCCAATTCTGTTATTTAAATATACAGCAGTCCAACATTATAGCACTCCAATGCACTATATGGGTATATATCTAAAACTGGACATCGACATCCATGTATCAGAGTTCTTTTAACAGAAAGCTATATTCAGTCTCATCAAAGTAGAAATACATAGGTGGCTATATGAAGGAAAAGGCCATGTTCATGCCTATGTGTATGTCTGTGTGAGTGTCTGCATTTATGCTACAGTCATAGGGTGTTTTTCCCTTTTTCGCGATTTTGAACTTTTTTTCTCGCTAAATAGGTTTTTTTTAGGCAAATTTCACTTTTTTGCGATTTTGAACTATTTTCTCGCCAAATCAGGTGTTTTTAGGCAAATTTCACTTTTTTGCGATTTTGAACTATTTTCTCGCCAAATCAGGTGTTTTTAGGCAAATTTCACTTTTTTGCGATTTTGAACTTTTTTCTCGCCAAATAGGGTTTTTTTAGGCAAATTTCACTTCTTTGAGATTTTGAACTTTTTTTTCGCCGAAAGCTGCGGAATCTGCCTCCATGCGTGATCCCATTGATGGACTCTGGATAGACCCATGCATAGTGAAGACCTACATAGTGGACATGAGGTCAAGTTAAAAAGTGCAAGTCACTTGTTTTGCAACTTGCACTGAACTGAACCTAATAGCCCTTGACTGGATTGTCAACAATCAATTAAACTATGACCAAACTCCCTCTATTTCGGAGACCAAATACACTATCAAATGATTTATATTTTTTCAAAATAACACCCTGTGTAGAATGGCTCAGTATTCAGGAATCTTACTTCGAGTAAAAAAATGTCAAATTCTAATTCTAAATACCTGAAAATTGAGAAATGCTGGCGTTCACGGTTTATGTAGGAAATGTACTAAAAACAGCAGAAAAAGGCAACAAAACCCTAATTTTCTCAAAAACTGTTCAGTAGGATTTTTTCTAACTGAGGTTCCAGTGTTTTCTACCCTCATATTACACATTGGCATAGAGATTATATTGACACCTAGTCAGGATTTTGCGCTAGGAGCAATCTGTGAGGCAAAAAACAGCCAAAATGACCCACTGGTCTGAAGTATAAAACTGGGCATCGATCACTATAGAGCTACAAAGAGACAGAGAATCGATGTCCAGTAAAAAGAAATATACCCTCGTATTGTATAGAAGGCCCTTCCTCATTTCCGAGGAAGATCTGGTATACATTTTCTACGACTTCGGAGTGTCTAGAAAGCACTAGGAATGTATCAACCCAAGATGTATTGCACACCTGCATCTTTACCTGTGGATATACAATGTGTAAACAACTTATTTTGTTAACCCTCCTTTTTTGTAACTCTTGCTCTTGTGGAAAAACCTGGCTGACAAATATTGATATTCATTGCAAAGATCATATACCGTAGTGGCTTGAATAAGCGCACCTGAGCTTATTAATTTCAATGGTACCATTTACCATGCGCTTATACAAGACCTGCGCTTATTCAAGATACAACAATGGCCTAAATTTTCATTTCAATACCCTCATTTACCCTGCGCTTTTTCAAGACCTGCGCTTATTTGAGACCCCTGCGCTTATTCAAGACACTACGGTAATTTATCTAGCTTTTCCACGCGAATAATTTCAATATCACCAGCCGATTATCTTGATGAAATTGTATTGTTATTTAGCTGGGTCTTTTTAAAAGCCCATTATACACATGACATTATATGACATGAAGGTGATTTTAATGAGATGTGTGACATCTGAATATGATGAGCATGCCATATGATATCTATCTTTCCTATGTATTGTTTAAACATACTGTAGTTGGTCTCTTACTACGTATGTAACACTTGAGTACAAAAACCAGACAAGGTAAATTAGACTTTAATATACGGCGACTTTATTGTAAAGGTAACTCTTGGGTATTATAGTACAAGTATAACCAGCGGATATACAAGATCAGAACAGATATATAATACAGTGGGCAACCCTATAGCATAGAGTTAAGCCCGTGAGCACAGGGTGGTCATGTCACGACAGTCCCAAACCTGACTGACTTCCAATGGAGAAGTAGCCGTCTTATATACAGCGCTGCATAGCCACGTGACCGTACTAGCAGCGCCACCTGTTAGGTTTAGTTATGTAAAATGCTTATGTAACAACTACCGACGGTAACCGAAGGTGGTACCGGTACACTACCGTATAGATAACCGAACTAGAGGAGTCGGTGTATGTAACGAACCGACGATACTAGTTAGATGAATAAAACAGTTATTAAACACAATAGAACCGTGTTGTCTTACATCATACAACATACAATAGATATACAACAATAACAGTTAGACTTATAGTCAACCCGTTACACTACCCCCCTTTAGAATGTAGGAAGGGTTGGTTTTATAATAATAATACCTCTTGGATACATTATATACCACGTATATCTATTTATCAACAAGTAACATTTCTACTCATAGTAACAACAGGCATACATACATGAACAACCAGGTTAACATGTATATAACAGTTTATATCAACAATATAGTCTTTGGTATCAAACCATAGTCCCGTAGGCACATGATATAAAAACTGTCCAACTGATAGTCCTAGACTAGTATCAGTTAAAAGTAAAGGCACCAAATAACCACCTTGGAAACTCAACACATCACCTACTTCATTCAGCAATGGTGCGAATCCGTGTGGAGTTAGTGTCCTTATATATAAATAATAGAACTATAATAGCTCTCACTTCCTTTGGCGAAGAAAAGTTTTATAATTGGAACTATAGCAGTTCCCACTTCCTTTGGCGTAGAAAAGTTTATATATAAAAATCCATATTAGCGTATCCTAAATAAGGTGGGATAGATCGTCATCCTTATTAGGGGCGGTACTCCAGTACCTAGCAGTTTATGGTGGTAGAGATGGATAGAGTCCAGTACCGGTATAGTACTTCCATCTCTTGTGAAATATAAATATAAAAAGGTAGGTCCGTGCCTCCCTATAAATAATTATCACAGGAGGATGATCCATATAATAGTTCATAGGTCACAATAGTAGAATGTGACCACCGGATCAGGAGCCCTGGACAGTAGTAGAGCACCGACGGGTGTGGCTTAGTAGTAAACCACGGTTGAAGACATCAGGCTGCTTCCAGTGTGGTGGCAGTAGTGACTAGGTTAAGTCACGACAGCACCGTCGGTCTGCTTCGGTTGTCCAGGGGCGTGTAGCTGCGTCGATGGTTTAGTTTTACCTCCGAGGGGCGGAACAGTGCACCCCAGAGGGCCTGACAGGGGACCATCCTTAGGTGTCCATAGGGACACCGCCGGATGGCTTTCCTTCCCCATCAGGACTTCCTCCAGGAGGGGCCTCCGTGGTGTAAACCACAGCAGCCTCCAACTGGAGAGGAAGGGCTCCACCTGGGGCTACCGAGAGGGTACTCGGCGCCGCAGTAGGCTCCCCGCCACTGACCACCCGGGTAGATTGTGCCATGAAAGAAAATGGCATCTCATACCTAGGTGGGTGTACTGACAGTACCGGGGTCACAGGAGGAGCAGGCCTTGCGGCAAGCCCCAACCTGGACTGGAGATCTGGAAAACCAGTTCTCTCCCACTCTGTCAGCTTTAGCCCGAACTGCCGGAAGAACTTGGCGTCACAAGTTGTCAACCTTGATTCAAGCTGTTCGATCGTAGCCCTCCAGAGGGCATGATCTTGCTCCAGACTCGCCTCACGCTCGGCAAGGACTCTGGTGCGTTCAGCAACCCAAGCTTTCCCTTCCCGGATAGCCTGTTCTCTGAGCAACTTGTACTGCTCAAAGTAGGACTTCTCCAAGAAAGAAACCTGAAACTGGAGTAGCTTACTTGCGTTTTCAGCCATCTTAGCTCTGTAGCACTCAAATCCGGGGACTAGAGTGTCAGAGAATCCAGTGTCAAAAGCAGGACCGTCTCCAGGCAACACAGGTAACCCTGCTAGCCCTTCGTCAACAGCCCTGTGCTCAGGTACTGGAGTCACCTCGTCATCCCTTGCGGGGTCAGAGGTTGCTCCGTGCTGGGGTGGAGCAGTCGGCTGGGCTGACGCCCCATCCGGCTGTTGTACCTCTACCTGTTCAGCGTCACTGATAGGTGAGATACTCTCCTGTGGAGCTGAAGCTTTCTTTTGCTTCTGGCTCCACTTGTACTGCTTGACATAGTCAGCAGCAACCTGACCCGCCTGCTCGTCACCCAATGAGTTCTGAACAATAGCCAGTGCATCACCCAGTTTCTGTCTCTCCTGCCTGGGCAGTTGATCAGCAACCGAGGGCAATGCAACCGAAGATACCGTGACGGTACCGACGGTTTGGCTACGGTCGACCTCAGATGTTACCGTGGCGGTGGCGACACGTTTCTTCGCAGGTTCACTGCGGGAACGGTCACGTCCACCTTTGGTATCATCTTTGGATGACTGGCGGCCCCTTTTCAGATCTTTCTTCTTCTTAGGAGGGGTATCCTTTCTGACAGTGGGCATCGGAGTTTCTGTTTCTGGCCCGAGATCGGTTTGTTCGCACTTGGCGCCCTTACACAATCTCTCCCAGTCAGCCTCCGTGAGGTAATTCCACTGTTTAAGTTTGTTGGTTCGCCACTTATACTGTAGATTCCCTACACGTTTGTGGCACCCCCAAACCTTGAGTGCAGCCTCAACTCCACGACTAATAGTGCGCTTGTGAACGCCCTTATTGTCGCAAAGATGCCTTACCAAACCAGCCCTCCGTTGGCAACGGAATAGCTCCCCGTCACTGTACTCAGGGCAGGAAGTACTAGTACTCCCACTCACACAGTACAAGTAGGGACGCACATTCATGTGCTTCTCTACTAAATGACGGGCGAACTTGAACAGGTTCGGCCACCGTTTTGCAGCTGTCGAAGCCCCCTTCAGGCGCTGACAGCGAACATACGGGCAGGGATCCCCTGGCACGTAGTTCTTCCAAGCATATTTCAGCTTGGGACGGCATGACCTATGGATGTTAGGTTTATTCCCTTCCAACACTGCCCTGAGGTACACGAGGTACCAGTCAATGGGGTGGGAATCACCTGTCAACCAGTCTTCGTCGTCTGAACCCTCGGTCGTGTGAGGTGCAGGAAGAGCCATTTTGCCATTTTCCTGAAGTAAATCAGAAAGGCTCAGGTTCTTCCGGTCATCATCACGGAGACACAGGTTTAGACGAACATGCGCTGCCTTGGCGCGGAGGCGGCGATTGGCTCTGCTCTCTGCAACAGACCATCCCTCGGCTTCCGCCTTGGACACTCTATCAGCAACAGCTTTGAGCCTATCTGCCTCAGTCGGTGCGACCTCTTCGGTAGCAGGAGTTTCAGGGGAAGATGTAATCCTCCTCTTACGCTTCCGCTTCCGTTTGGTCTTAGCACGAACCGTGGACCCGTCTGATGAATCACCATCAGGGACCGTCGGTTCTTGTGCCAATACACCGGCGGGTTTCGGAGAAGATCCCCCTGCAGGGTTCTCCTCCTGGTTGGTATTACTACCACCCAGACCAGGTTCTGTTTTCGGAACAACATCACCCGACCCCTCAGGGTTAGGTTCAGCTGGTACCGAAGCCGAGCCTTGACCGACGGTTGGAGCACCGGTAGTGTCCATTTCCGTGTCAGACTCGAGAACTCGGTCATCCCCGTCGGAGGCCTCAGCCTTCTTCGGGGCCGTGCATGTGCCATCTACACGGGCTGCCATACTGTTAGCTCAGGCGTAGGTGAACCTCACGGTTCACTCACCCGAGCCTTTAGTAGCACAGCAAGTAAAACAACAGTGTAGGTACTGCCGGGCAGACCTAGGCACCACTGATCAACACGCTACCCTACGGGCAAACGTGTTGATCTGAAGAAGCCTGGCCGCCTGTGGGGCTTATATACCCCACCCGTCCCCCGTGACCCCGCCCCTTGACCGGCTTCTCAGCCAATCAGGGGTCGCGTCTCGAAGATGCGCCGAGGTGACCCAATTTCTCACGGCTCATTTGGCGGGAGAAATCGATCAGGTGACGCGGGCAGCGCCCTTCCCACGTCTGGCATATCCGACGGTGGGAACTCCGACTGTTGTTTACAATTTTCGTGGCGGAGCCACCGGAAAACCCGGGAATGATATACCGGCATTAGAGGATATACACAGCAGCGTGTTACTAAGCAATATGTGGTCAAAACTAATCCCATACTTAGAACTAATCGGCAAAGCCAGCCACCCGCCCTGAACACGTGCTTTTCTACCTCCAACGGATAACCACACCGGATAACCCGTCTCTTCTCGTTGTGTTTTGGTGATCGAGTACCGGGCCAATGACCACCGGCCCAGTACGGAACTGTCCAGGGAAATTTAATCAAGCCAGCAGCTAAATGTCGTCAACAAGGTAAGAAAAAAATGTTTACACAATTTTATCTCGCTCTCTGACACGTGTGCTCCTCCGTAGACCTTGTACCGGTATGTCCAGCAATGATGACACCGGAGGTATCACCTTGCTTTGTTTACCGGTGCCTACGGTTAGTCCTTTACGCACAGCTGACCCTTTTTTACGAGGCCTACCGCGCTTGGGCTTGGTAACACACGACTGTGGTTCAATCGGTAATTTCCTAGGACGACCCCTTCGGCGCGCTACCGTCGGTACCGACGGTATGACCGTTGGTCCTGCCTTCGGTATCTTCGGTAGCGCAGGGTCGGTTGGTGCTGGTACTCGACCAGCACCGAGGGAATCTTCACCGTCATCTATATATGGAACTCCATACCAAGGTCGGAGTCTAGCCACATGTGATTTAGTGAGAGTCCCTTTTTGCAACCGTATTACTACAGTAGTTTCACTAACCACCATAGTAACCGTATGCGGACCATCCCAGGAGTACAGGGTCTTGACTTTGGAATTTGGTGTGCTAAATCTCGCGACCTTATCCCCCACCTTGAATTGGCGGAGTTTAAGGCCCGTGTCATAGCCCACCTTCTGCAAACTAGCAGATTTTTCCAAGTTGTCCCTTACTACTCCATAGGACTCGCGTAATGATTGTCGAAGTGACTCAACAAACATCACTGTGCAGGGTTGCTCGAGCTGGTGTCCCTGCACTCCATAGACCATGTCACTAGGCATGACTATGTCTTCACCCATTACGAGCATATTAGGCGTACAGCCCGTCGACGCATGTTCGGTAGCATTGTAAGCATGGGAGATATAGCGAGCGTGCTCATCCCAATCATCCCGGTGCTCATTAACCATTGTCGTGAGACATTGGATCAACGTCCGATTGAAACGTTCCACCATACCATCCGATTGAGGTCGGTAGGGGTTCGTATGCGTCTTGCAGATGTGTATTTTACTACACAGTTCTGCCCACAGTCGAGATTCAAACTCACGACCCTGGTCGGAGTGAAGCATTAAAGGACCTCCCCACGTGAGGATCCAATTCTCGAAAAGTGCTTCTGCGCAGGTAACAGCTGTATGATTTACCAACGGATATACTTGGACATACTTGGTATAGTAGTCCTGTACCACCATCATACAGGTATTCCCACGGGGGGTCGTGTTGAAACCACTAATGATATCAACAGCGATCCGGGCAAATCGAACACCGAATAGCTCTTGACTTAGAGGTAGCTTACCAATACCAGGTCCAGGCTTTGATAAACAGCATTGGGGACATTGTCTCACCCAACGCCGTATGTCCAAAGTCATACCAGGCCAGTAATATCTACTCTTAATCTTTGCCTCAGTCCGTTGTCTGCCAAAGTGTGCTGAAGTTCGGTGGCCATGACAGTAATTGAGCAACTGTAGTCTGAGTGACAAAGGCACTACAGACTGAGCTGTTCTCTTCCTGCCAGGTTGCACCCTCCAGCGGCACAATACACTGTTCCGTATAAAAAGATTATCCCACTGAGCTAACAGTTGTCTAACTTCTTTACATTCCAGCGAAAGTGCGGGGCGAACAGGCTTGGACAGGCCCAACAACTTCAAGGAGTACACCCTCGAAATAGCTGGATCTGCAAGCTGCTCATCCTTCAAGTGATTTAACGTCCAGTTAGGAACTTTCGCACCCACAGACGCAATCACTGCATTGTGAGACCCACAGTCTCGGCAGTCTACACGGTGACAGTTCCGGATAGGATAGCGGGACAAGCTGTCCGCATTCACATGATCTACTCCACTCCTGTGTATGATATGCTCATTCGTCATGCCAAACTCAGAGAGGTGGTTCAACCATCTACCCATCATCCCCTCAGCGTCCTTGAAGTTAAGGAGCCACTGCAGAGATGAATGATCCGTCCGTACGAGATAATTCCCACCATATAGGAAATGTCTGTACTTTTTTGTGTAAACCACCACTGCCAAGAGTTCACGCTTGGTTGTGCAGTAGTTACGTTGTGTTTTGCTTAGACTGTTGGACGAAAATGCCAGCGGCACTTCTCGCCCATCCTGGATCTGCGACAAGGCAGCACCAATACTTGTATTAGAAGCATCAGTGTCCAAGATGAACTTACCAACAGGTGCAGGGTAGTGCAAAACAGGTGTTTCTAAGAAGAGTCTCTTTAACTCACTGAAAGACTGTTCTGCGGCTGGAGACCAGACTATTTTAGCCTTAGCCTTCTTCTCTCCAATCATCAGCTCTTGTAAGGGAGCTGCGACTCTCGAGAATCCAGGTATAAAATCTCTGTAGTATGAACAAAACCCGATGAAAGAGCGTATCTCCTTCGTGTCCATCGGACGAGGCCAGTTCTGTACCACTTCGATCTTATGAGGATCAGCCATGATGCCATGTTCAGAAACAATTCTACCTAGGTATTCAACTGACTTCCTAAAAAGCTTGCACTTTGAAGGTTTCAATTTCAGACCATATGATAAGATGCGTTTCAGCACAGCTTGGAGGTTCTGTAGAGTTTCCTCCACAGAACCACCGAAGACGATGATGTCGTCCAAGTATACTAGGCACTTTTTCCAAAGTAAACCCCGTAACATGGTTTCCATCATTGCCTCGAAGGTTGCCGGGGCATTGCATAGCCCGAATGGCATGACGTTGAACTCAAATAGTCCCATATGGGTAGAAAATGCGGTTTTTTCTCGGTCCCGGGGGTCCATGCCGATCTGCCAATAACCAGATTGTAAATCTAGTGTACAGAACCATTTCGCCCCGCCCAGAGATTCCACACATTCATCTATCCGAGGTAGAGGATATGCATTCTTCCTAGTGAGTCCGTTCAACTTCCTATAGTCGATGCAAAATCGACAGGAGCCATCCTTTTTGGTGACCATCACCACAGGACTTGACCATGGACTCTCACTAGGTTGAATCACATCTTCATCCAACATCTTTCCTACCTCAGCCTCCATAGCACTTTTTTTAGCCATGGGTAACCGACGGTAGGGGATTCTACTGGGAAGCGCGTCCCCAGTGTCAACCCGGTGTTGTACCGTATTGGTACGCCCTAGAGGATCTCCTGGTTGCGCAAAGGCGTCAGATAACTCCGACAGCTCATTGGCCACCATTTCGCTCTCTAGGGTTGTGAGGTGTGACTCACACAACAGGGACCTTAAATGTTTCGGTAGGTTGGATTTGGCTAGAGCCTCTTCGTGGGAAGAGTCTCCCGCCACCACACCTACTTCCACAAAGTCCGTAGTTAGTGAGTCTACCCCATATGCTCGCGTGGTGTTACCAATAGGCGTCCCCTTTCGTAGAGTGATTTCTCTACTACTCGAGTTACAAATCGGTATCACCCCCCAACGAGCGTTGGCCAGGTAAGTATGATAGCCAGCAAGACCTAACTCAGAGAGCTTTTGATCTTCTGGTTCAAACATTCCCGGCCGTTTGGCCTGCACTCCCACGCAGCTGACTAGGACATCGGATACATGTCCTGCTGCCAACTTTGTGTCTTGTGCCACTGACGCCACAGAAGAACCATTCCTTAAAACGCACTGTACAGATTGTTTATAAGGATGTTTAATCTGAAGTCGGCCCGTTGCGGTGTTCATTGTTACCCCGTAAAGAGCAGCAAAGTCCATCCCCAGTATGCCATCATCAGTGATGTCGGTGATGGTTGGACATATCCAGTATGTCTTGCCATCAACCAACATAGGTTTTACAGTTCTGCCATAAGTCTGCATACTATCTCCCGTAGCAGTCCGAGCCTTTACTCCCAGTAGCGGAGCTTCGGGCTGGTTGCAAAGACGGGCCATGAATCTACGATCGACCAAGGTGTGAGATGCACCCGTGTCGACCAAAAATTCACCACGCGTCCCGGAAATAACCAGACTCAGGTACCAACGCTGTCCCCGTAAAGGGACACACTCAGAGGTCAGCATCGGGCTTCCCCCTCCATCCATAGCAACCCCTTTTGTCAGGAGATAATCCCAACACGGGTCGCTCGGGGAGTCTTGAATCACACTGCTCTGGGCAATTGATTCTAACCAAGACTCCTCTAAGCCAGCGACTACAGAATCCTCCGGATTCCGTTCGTCATTGCCAGCCCCGCCTTGCCAGATGCTTACAGGTTGTACAGACCCTTCTGCCTCTGCGCGGCCTTGGTTCATGGAAGAGTTAACACCGTCTACTAATCCCTTACAGGCATGGCTAACTGTGGGGGCGCCATCCTTGCCAAGAGGATGGGCCCCATTCAGTTTTCCGTCTCCTTTTCAGTTTTAGCAGCGACGGGTGCAGGGGCTTTGCATTCGCTAGCCCAATGACCCATCTTTTGACAGCGTCTACATGGCTGAGGTTTCGTGTCCTTTTTCTTCTTTTTCCTTCGCTTTCCAGATCCAGAATCAGAAGTGGACGCAGAGCTCTTTTCCAAGTGCTTCCGCAACAAACCCTCAATCATCCTTTCCATGTCCCTGTCAGGCATTACTGCCGCCACCTCCTCGGAGGCGGGCTGTTTTTTCTTAGGTGGTTTTGTGGCGGCCTCTACCACCTGAGCTCCTTTCGGGGCTACAGATGGAGCTGCCGACACTCCTCCACTAGGAAAAACAGCCTGTTTGGTGTCATACACATCTGCATGGTCAAAAAGGTCAGCTAGAGATAAGTCCGGCTGCCATTTCTCCCGCAGATATGCCTGGAGATTGGTGTCTCTGACTCCATTGACAAACCTGGAGGTTAACTCCTGGATGACAGTGGGGGTGTCAGGTCTACATCCCTGATAACACTCGGATATCAGTTCTTGTAGAGCAAATCCGTAGGATCTCAGATGCTCGTCCTTGCGTTGGACACGTTTGAGCAGCTGAGTCCTTGGGTCATGCTCACCAATCTTCCCAATCGCCCATTCAGCTGTTTCTTCAAGTGAGCTCAATGTCTTGATCTTCACTCTCTCGAACGCCAAAAGGGCTGGTTCACCTGGCCCGTTGCAGAGTGCTTGCTTCAGAGCAACCAGCGCTTGCTGATTGTTCCAGCGATTGCTCTCCACAATAGCCTTGAACCGAACTTTGTACTTTCTCCAGGGTGGCGACCCTGTGAAAGGCGGAATATCGATGGCCTTTTGACGGGCTGCATCAGGATGTTTGATCTCCCCAAAGTTGAAAGGAGCATACCGTTCATCCAGTTCATCGATGTCCCGCGGGACGATGTCTGTCCCCAGCTTCTCAATAGCCGGGTTCCTGTCGTACTTAGCCCGCTGGACAGGCGTTAAGCCTTGTCTAGCTCTGGGTTTCGGTACTGGAACTGAGACCATGGTCTGCTGCTGATTCAACGTCGTTGAACCAGTAGATGGGTGGGTGTACCCTGGAGGTGTTGCCGTGCCTCCAAAGGCGCCACCACAGACCGGAGTCTGTAGATAGCTAGCCCCCATCTGAGGTGTCATACCTGTTACCGTGGTGTGTACTAGCGGCGGGACACTTGAAGGTGTCACTGTCGTGTACACACTGGGTACGGGTATGACTGGAGGTACCACCGTGGAAGGTGGTGGTACTTTCTCCGACTTCGTCTTCAGGTCCTGATTGACTTGCCTTAACCCTTTAGGGCCGAGCATCGACTATAGTCGACGCCATGGCTGGCCGAGCATCGACTATAGTCGACGCCATGGCTGGCCGAGCATCGACTATAGTCGACATAACTCTATGGGAATCAGCAAAGGCTCGGCCCTAGGGGAAGCTCCTGTGAAAATGTCTCGCCCCCATCACCAGAAAAAGAAATTTTTGGTCGGCCTTAAAGGGTTAAGCTTGCGAGGTCCTGTCTGGCTAAGTGGAGCTGCGTGCTCAAATCCTTTCCCAAGGAAGTTAAGCTTGCAACCTCACATTCGCCGGACACCCTCTGGTGCAAAAGTTTGTCAACCTCCACCTTGTGGGAAGCCATCTCGTTCTGGAGTTCCAGTAGGAACTTTTTCTTCTCATCAACCTCCCTTAGGAATAACTTCCTAGTTTGATTGATGGAAGCAAGTTCCCTCCGGGCTTCCGCGAGCTCGTGCAACTCAGTTTTCCTGGTGGGGATACCCATGGCAGCTAGTAGGTCCCCATCCAGTGGTAAACTGGATGGCTCATCTACTGCTGGCGGGTACCCCTTACCAGGAGCTTCTGTTGCCACATTAGTCTTCTTTGATAGCCCGCCACCCCCCATACCGTTCGGTGTAGGAGTGGCACCATCAGTGAAAACCGACGTGTCTGGATCCAATGAAGGATCTGCTACCGTCGGTGTAGAACCGAAGGCAGCTGGGCCGAGAGTTTTAGGCTCTCTACCCGGTATTTTCTGACCCTCAGGACAGAAAAGATTCGTGGAAAGGGAGTCCAACGATCTCCTGGAGCTTATATCAAAGGGTCCCGGGATTGGAGATTGCTCCCCATCCTCTCCTTTGGTAAAGGCTTCCACAATAGGATCACCTATTGCTTCTTGGGAGAGGTCGTCACCGGGCACCTCCAAGGCTGCCCGGCTCTCCCGCCTATTGGATTTGCCTGTGAAGAAGCGTACATTCTGTACGGCTTCCTCACGTTCCTCAGCAGGGGTTTTAGTCCTGCCGCTGAACGAGCTGACAAAATCGTATAGGTAATCCATATACTGTAAGTCTATTTAATACCCTATCAATGGTCGGTTCAATCAAGTGGTCACGGCACCAATGTAGTTGGTCTCTTACTACGTATGTAACACTTGAGTACAAAAACCAGACAAGGTAAATTAGACTTTAATATACGGCGACTTTATTGTAAAGGTAACTCTTGGGTATTATAGTACAAGTATAACCAGCGGATATACAAGATCAGAACAGATATATAATACAGTGGGCAACCCTATAGCATAGAGTTAAGCCCGTGAGCACAGGGTGGTCATGTCACGACAGTCCCAAACCTGACTGACTTCCAATGGAGAAGTAGCCGTCTTATATACAGCGCTGCATAGCCACGTGACCGTACTAGCAGCGCCACCTGTTAGGTTTAGTTATGTAAAATGCTTATGTAACAACTACCGACGGTAACCGAAGGTGGTACCGGTACACTACCGTATAGATAACCGAACTAGAGGAGTCGGTGTATGTAACGAACCGACGATACTAGTTAGATGAATAAAACAGTTATTAAACACAATAGAACCGTGTTGTCTTACATCATACAACATACAATAGATATACAACAATAACAGTTAGACTTATAGTCAACCCGTTACAATACTTCAAACATTAAAAGATATCTACATCAATTACTCACGTATGCACTGTCCCATGAATCCATCTACTGTAGACATTGTAATTTTCCTGTTTTTTGCCCTTGATGAATCATGTTGTTGTCCTAAAGTTGGAACGTGACCTCATGTTCTCACACAGCACTTAGCATGTCTCCAGACCAGGCCAAGGTAGACAATTAAAGCTGCACTCTCACTAATACATCACACGGGGCCCTTGATGGGGGAGGGTCACCATGTCCCCATGTTTATTTTAAGAAAAGCCAATGTCCTATGTCTCTGTAGCTTAATAACCACCATGTCCCATGTTGATTAAAACGTGTTTCTTTAGATTTTCTTCGATTTTTTTAGATTTTAAGAGATGGCATTTTTCCATGTCACTATCTTTTAGTTCCTCCTGTTATTTGTCACTAAGCACCAAAATATCCATGTAGCCGTGTCGAATTTAGGGGTATAGGGCCATTTACTCGTCAGGTGACTAAAACTGTGCTGGCAAACACTTCCTAATTCATAAACTGATGAATTTATGTAGATCAATTAGTCAAGTGATTACATCTCACTAGTAACAAAAAAAAAGGAAAATAAATTCCCACGTATGGCCGTTTATCACTGTACGCCTAGTCTAGCGTAGAGAGTTGAGCATTGCCTGACACCTGCCCTCGTGTAGACTATACTTTACAGTTGTGATACAGGTTGACATCCCCTCATGAGCAGAGTTCATAACTTGCAATAATTCATGAACATATCATCTCAGTACAAAATACAGTCTCGTCCCAGTCTTCAGCTGCCCAGTATTTAGATGCCTCTACACCACAGTTGGCCGAGAGAACAAAAGAAATGGCCTGTATGTTGACATGGTCTACTGAGCACACTCTCCTACTGTGGGTGTAAGTCAGATATGAGACGCGTGACTAGCTGCATGAGTGTTATAAGCCTTGGACAATGGTAATTATCCGCGGCTGATGCCTTGCACAGTTACCCTGTCCTTGGCTTATATCACTCATACAGCAAGTCACTTGTACTATATCTACCATTTAATATTACTCTATAGTGCACATGATGGTTCATTGTATGACCGTTCTATATAGTATGCAGTAGACCTACTCTAGACTGGTATTACGCCAGACTCTATATATTATATATCATTATGAATTAGTGTATAATCCGTATACAGAATCCTTTATTATACAGCATACCGTATACTATATGACTTAGTGTCTAACCGTTATACATCCCTTTATACACACTCCTGGGTACATACTAGATACAGTACAGGTACAAAGATCCATGACTCTGTATAACCTTTAACAGTTCACAATGCTACTTTGATATATGCAGCAGCCTATATATATGACTCAGTAGCCTGAGCTGCTATTCTAGTTTCCACACAGTAGAAGTGTACACTGAAAGAGCGATCACCTCACTAAGGGGTATATTGTACGCAGCCTATAACGGCCACAGCAGGGCATTATGTAATAAGTCACTTTCACAAAGGCAATTCAGTATAAGCCCAAATAAAATCTATACAAGTTTGCAGAATGGAGTGGAATAAATTTATTATGTCAAATCAGTTTTCCCCTCGGCGTTATTTTGAGGGTGATCAACTTTGACCCCCGACACTGGCCCTTTCTCTTAATAACCCCCGACCACCTGAGTAAAATAAATCCACCCCATCCCCTTCTTATTCCAGTTAGATATATGACTCAGTGTACCCTCTAGTGTTGTAGATGTGTCAGGTTGGCGAACAGCCCCGGTACTCAGTGCATGAGACTGAATAATCATGTTCCCTATAGTCAGCCCTGGAGCTGATCGATCAGCACCCCCCCCCCCCTCTGTACCTGTACTCCGTCAACACTAAGTGATGGGCGGGGCACCACCTCGGCATATTGTGTATTACTTATGGGATATGTATGACAGTGGAGTCAGATACACAGGGGCAGCACTGTATATGTCCTGTAAAGCACATGTCCCTGTATAATAACCATAATAGAGATAACAGGTCAAGATGTCCCACTGCCAATACTGACTTGCATGGGGCCAAAGGTGAGCAAATGCATCCCCCTCTCTCCCTCTATCTCTCTATCCATATCTCTCTCCCTCCCTCTTTCTCTCCCTCTATATATACGTATCTGTATATCTTTCTCTGAAACACACACACACATAAATTTTCATTCCCTGTATGCCCCTCTACTTACCACATATCATATTGAACATGTATATAATCATATCAGCTGATGTGTTCATCCTCGTACACACTCATGGTATGAACCATCCCCCTTTAGAAAGCTATGACGTGTTATGCTTCCAGAGATAGCTAGGGGGTAACCAGGTGGACAATATACCTGTTGGCATCCACACCGCTAACCACGAGTTGTTAGGACATGAAATGTGATACATAACTATATATTTACTGATGGAGTTTTATACTCTGCTAGCCAATGCAGATGCAATTGCCAACTAGGGTACGTATATATGAAGGTATCATAGATATTGTGAACCTTACTCAGTCATTAATAGCGATGTATGCTAAATCGACGTTAGTTGAGCTTTTCGATATGTGATAGATAGACTATGGTTATGAAAAGGTATATAGAATTATCCACAGCTTACTGGTGGGGCCAGACGAGGGCGAAGCCCAAGTCGCCATTCCAGCAAGCTGTGGTTAATCCTGCTTACCTTTTCAAAGCCGTTGTCTATCTGTTTTAAACCACGGTTTGCTACATAACCAAGGTGCGAATCCTTTGTCTGTGGTAATAATCATATCGATATCTTAAAGTTGCTGAGTTCAAGACGTTATCCCTCATGCTGACATGAGAGATGGCACACAGCTTGACTATTTCTGACAATTCAAAGGAAAGCTAGATAGGATTAGATGTATCATCATCGTTCCATGACCAGACACTGTCTCCCTGCCCCCCCCGCCTCATCTCCCCCTTCTCTCACTACAGATCTGATGTCTGAGACCTCTTGCTCTGGAAATGAATTTCTTGTTTTTGTCCCTCATCTTGCCTTCCTTTTTGGCTACATCTTGCACGCTAAAGAATGAATTCCACTTTCACTTTAACACAAACGCAAAAATCTCTCAGAATGTCCCTTATATGTATGCAGACCATTGCCTCACCCAGTCCCATACACACTAGTACTTACAGTAGCCGTACACAGTTGTACACAGAGGTCAGCAATAGGTACAGTGGGTGTAAAAATAGCCACATGAGGGCGACACGCACAGGGGTCACCTGTGTTTGAATACAGAAGGGGCCGGGGTAGGGGTGAAGGCGGGGCCATCAAGGGGTGGCGGGAAAATTAAGTCTTAAGCTGAGTGAGATGGGCCTGGGGCCAGACGGTACAGGTGGGAGACCAGGTGATGAGACCGGGCAATGCGAGACTGGGCAATGTGATACAGGGTGGCAGGGCTGTATAAGACAGGGTGATGTGAGACAGGACAGCATAAGACTGGGCAATGTGAGACAGACTGATGTGAGACAGGGCAGTACATGTATAAGACAGGGTGATGTGAGACAGGGCAGTATAAGACAGGGTGATGTGAGACAATGCTGTATAAGACAGAGTGATGTGAGACAGGGCAGTATAAGACAGGGTGACGTGGGACAGTGCTGTATAAGACCGGGTGATGTGAGACAGGGCTGTATAAGACAATGTGATGTGAGACAGGGTTGTATTTATGACAGAGTAAGAATGGAGAATTGCGCTGAGTGTGGGGAAACTGGATAGTATAAGCTGAGCTACCTTAGATGATAGAACACTGTGGAGATACCAAGATAATCATAATAGGGCGTCTTCATAGGGGAATCAATTATATGGGCTGCTCACAAAGGATCGAGCACGCTAGGAGGCTGAGCAGATCAAAAGGATGGGGTTGGCATTGGCCTAGCACCCCACCCAGGGAGCTACCCTACTGGGAGTCCTGCCATGTACTCTAGGTAAACTGCCAGAGTACTGCCTGGTATTAAGCGTTTGCTTTAGGGTTCTAGGTTAGATTAGGTAACACCTCACCAGGTGGGCTATAATACGGGGCAGTATACAGGTGGGAGAGGGACAGGCCCATACACAGCTTATACACAATGGTCAGTATACTGGTCAGTGCAACCCTTGTGTACTGTTGGACTGAGACCACAGCTGTGGGACTCTTAGTTCTATTGACATATTGCATATATTGTAGATTGACGTGTTGGCTTGGGGGTGCTGCTCTCAACTAGCCTGATTATCTCTCTCACTGTCTCTCATACCCCTCATGCCTATCTATGTCCCTTTCTACGTCCACATCGTGAGTCACACACAACTCAGAATCTGATCCTCTCTAAAGATGTCTGATAGACCTATGCCTTTACAATAATATCATGCACTTTCTTAAACACTCTAAACCTTTCTCAAATAGAACATTCATTAGATAGTACTAAATGATATACATAATGTAGAGTGACTTGATTGCTGTACTGACCAAGTTACATTCTTATGACTCATCGCCATAGTTATGTGATCCTCTATTAACGATCTAATTAATAGACGTTTCGTTACCTGTGATATTCTTATTAAATATCCTCTCTATCTCTATTTCCGCCCCCACCCCTACACCCAACCCCCTAACCCCACCTCTTTCAATCCACCCATCCCTTCACCATTCCCTCCCCTCCCCCCCCCCCCCCCCCACACACACCTCTTCTACCCCCACTCAGCGATCACAATAGTCACACAGGTGTGGCGTGTTCCCCATTTACCTGTACAAATCACCCGCCGAATTCCCCACACCTTATAGCCTGCCGACACTCCCTAAAAGCAGGGTCTGCAAAACTGCCACCCACATCATTGGTGCCATTTTCTTGCTCAATTTCAAACCTCCCAAGCATGAATTGGATAGTGAAATTCAATATAAATGATACCCTACATGGGCCGCCTAAATAAATGCCATTGGAACCTGACATCTGACATTTCTAGATTGCATTCATGCTTACTCATAGAAAACAATGTGGTTATATATAGCACAATGGGAGAAATCACTCAGTGATTAATGTATGCATGCCTGGTCACACTCCCTCCCTAGTGTATAGTATACCCACTACACTGAGTACCACTACTACCTGTTGGAGTACTATTACTAGCACTAACTGCCTACAGTATAGATTGGCTTGCATTGCCTACTCACGATTTGCCGGTGAGTCTGTAGCCGTCCTGTGACATCCGCTGGACCTGTTCACTATATACAGGTGAAGGTAAACTCATTAACATCACCACCAGTACTCCTAAGGCACCACCCCACACCCTGGTATCCATGGTGGGTTTGTGGTGTATTAACATAGGGTTAAATCGGTAGATCCTTAATGTATAGGCTGTGTTATTATTGTTGATGCTGTGAGGCGTTGGTCGCCATCGGCATCAGGAGCCTGCTGCAGCCCTTACTCCACAACTGCTACTGCCACCACCACCACTACCACCACCATGCACCACCGCAGCCAGTGGTGGTGGTTCTGTGGTCACCACATTAGCACCACCTGTACTGGCTGTAGTTCTGGATAGTGACACAGGGGGCGCCACATTGTACTTGGTGGTAGTGAGTCAGTGTATTGAGATGTGGGTAGGTTGAATGGCTTAACAGTGTTATGTAATATCTAGACCTATAGATGGCTATTTCAATATGCATGCCATTGCGACTATAAGACTGGTAGCAAAGGTATATCACTGCGAGCAAAGGTATATATGTGTCCTAGTCGACAGGGGTTTCTCATCTAGCCTATGTGTATCAACATTATTGTGATTACCTGTATGTATAAATTCAAGCAGTATACAACATCAGAAACTCCGATCTGGTGACCAGTTAGTATTACGTAACGGTGAACTGGCCTGAGCTATGCAGGATTTACTAACCGTTGTTGTTGTTTCTCATAACTGTTTTGTAAATGCACATTTTACCCATGATCAGTTTTGAAAACCGAAGGGAATTCATCCTTTTCAATGTGTATTGTTACGTTCATTTACTAGTATGCAACTATTAAGATGTTAAACTGTCCATGATTTACACCCAAAAGTAATGATTATTTTTCATACATGTACATCATTAAAATACATGTAGAGTATATTATTTGAGGGGAAATGAAATAGTATGTCGAAATGCTTATTTTCAGAATGCCTATAATATTATCACATTGAAATGATAAAAACAACTTGAAAATTGGTACGTAGATGTTATTGAAATATTCACCAAATAAATAATTGTTTTTTTCTGCAACCATCCATTCATGTACATATTCATATATTCCATTCCTCGCAATGATACGTGTCACGTGAAGAAGAATCCATAGAAATAGACACCACAAACCGTGAAAAATAACCTCCAACAACACAGACTGTGAGTATCAAGTGCCATTGGTGAATAAACAAACTGATATTGAACACCCAGTAACCGCTCTAAAATACCGTATGTCTGTGTATACCACAAAGGTAGGGCAGGATTTAGGTGAGGTGTGGGTCTAGGTGAGTCAGTGGGAATACTTGTGGACAGAGTCCCTCTCCTTTCTCACTCCCCCTCTCTCCATCCTACCCTTGCACGCCTTGAACTTCTAATACGGATATATATATATATATATATATATATATATATATATATATATATATATATATATATATATATATATATATATATATATATATTATATATATAATATTAAAGACAATCATTTCTAATCTAGATCCGGAACTAGCACGTGACTTTGGCAGCCTCTTAAAGCATGATTGAATAGACAATGAACTGGAGAAATAACCGGAATATAACTTAGAAAATAGAGACATTTTTAAGACCATAATATTCATCACGAATACCATCATCAAAATCTACTTTAATTACCTGCGATTGTTGAAAATGCTGAAGTGATCCCCCCATGTGTGACTCATAAAATGTGTTATATACTCTTATCAAAACTGATAGCTTAAATTAGAAATCTCCATACACAGTAGCTACCCTTAATCTCTCTAAAAAAATCAGAGGGATTTTCTATCAGTAATTTTTCCCATGATCCTCTAGTAGATAGATGATTTTCCCATGATGCATCATTACCCATAACACCTTGCATGTATATAAAAGTCTGAATCTGTGCCATTATCCTCAGTTCTCACATGCACTCCTGAGGAAGAGCTTCAAGCTCGAAACGTTGAGATATGCATGGTTGTATAAACATTCTGGACTTATCAAGGAATAAAAGATCTGAGAACTCAAGTTTAAAGTCGTTGAAGTTATCAGTTCGTGGAGGTTTCAACATCTATATATATATATATATATATATATATATATATATATATATATATATATATATATATATATGTATATTACAGCCTTTTAATTAATTTTTCTTAGGGGGAGGGGTGGTGTGTCAATGCAGCCCTGGTATAAACTCGCCAGTGCTGCATTCCTAACTCATGCCGACTCTACGGGTCCCAGACACTAGTAAAGAGTCACAATGCACCAATGCATGTGAGGCGAGTTGCTCACCAGTACTGGTGACAAACAGACATGAAACCTTAAGGGGGCATCCTCTCCTTAAAGGAGGTTGCCATTCGTGACCATGGTATGGCAGGTATAATATAGATAAAGGTGCTACAGGATTCTGATGTGTATAGGGCCTGGTCTGACTGCTCAGTTGGCTGCTGCTGCCCTCACATGCAGACTGTGACGGAACACGTGCCAGACCCACCTGGCAGTGGGTGACATGATGCCTGCTCTAGTGTTTGCTAGCCCTTTAAGGATCACCTAATGCTTTAATGTGCGCTCCCCTTTGGCATGGTACATGATTGTCGCCTCAGCAAGTCTAGGTCTAGGCTGCGTTGATACAGCAGGATGCTCATGCATGCGTGTATCAACGCCGTAGGGTCGTCATGATGCATGAATGTAGCCCTGGGGAGCAGATTCGCCATGTATCATGCCGACAACACACCGGCACATCACGTTAAAGTACTATATGGCTAGTGGTGCCAATGTCTTTATGTGAGGATACTGAGGGGATGGAACCAGCAGGAATGCTGCACATTATTGTCTTTACACACACAGCCATAGCCTTGTTTCCCAAAGCCATATTTCCACTGTTGGTACATGGGAAACCTTTACTTGGGAAGTTACTCGCGATGTCAAAAGTATTCTACATGTGTGTGTATTGCTCCTTTGAAATTGCAATCCAATAATTTAAACATTGCGGCATATTTCTTACTCAACGTTTTGTCATTCCAACTGGTGAGAAGCATACCTTACACTCAACCTGGCACCAGCACACTGAAAAAGTAAACTTGTCTCCAGACTCATCAAAGTGACTATCATAAAATAAACAAGCCAAAAGTTGTCTAACCTATCAGGTTACCATCCCACAAATAGAATGTGGCGCTGGCAAATGTCGGGTTTTGGGCTGGTACATGCCAAGTGGGTCTTCTATCTCCAGCTAGAAGACCCGCTTCCTTGTCACTTAGATGAGTTTTTGACTCGTTTATTTTATGACCGTCACTTGGAAGAGTCTGGAGACAAGTTTGCTTTTTGAGTGCAGTGGACATTATGGCCTTGTGAAGATACTACGGGTGGAACCAGGGATGGTGTACAGATTGCCTTGTACATACATCTACCAGTATGTATACAGCCCTGTTCACCCAGACATACCCCTTCCCTATGAGAGACTGTTGGGGATGCAGAGTGTGCTGTTTTCCATGGTTGCCAGGTTGGCAAGACAACTACATTTCAGAGAGTGTAGCGACGTGTTCATGGCCAATTATCATGTTTACATAGCATACATAATCATGCCACGTCTTGAGACCAACCTTCTGTAGGACCAACCCATCAACAGATACCATTTAGGAACGAATTGATTCATGGATATGATATTATTTAGTTTCAAATATATTATCTAAATGTATACCACCGCGAAAAGTATTGTATACAACCACGACTTATAAATGTCCCACTTGTGAGACTATTACTGTAAATATCATTGCCAAACAAGATGATTTTTCGGTTCCACCCAGTCTGTGCTACAGTCTCAGCTTGTTCTTCTAATCCATTTGTATTCTCTCACGATCTGTCAATAGTGTGTCTAGAATGGGTGCCAGTCCCTGACCCAGGTTGAATACTGGCAACTGCATGAATGTTGGGAGGTGATACCTCCACTGCCACAGAATACATCAATTTTAAGATCACTTTATTACCAGCAATTCCCGGGGAAATTAGTATCAGTTTCGGCTGCACAATGTGAGATTTAAGAAGTTTGTTTTGACTAAGTTTGATTATGATTGATAGTACTTGTAAGGAAGTAGGAACTTCAAGCAAATGTTAAATTCGCATATAATTTGATCATTTATTATTCAGAGAAAAATGAAATGCTATGTACACTGGTACTAAATACGTATATCCATGGTTACACTTACATGTTATTTATCTTTACATTATAATCTGTGGCTGAGCCTCTTCAGATTTTTGTTTTTGTCACCGATGATAATGTTACATTGACGCTTTGCATAATATAGCATACTTATTATATCCGAATAGTATATCAACCCGAAAACCAGGTTCACCGACCACCAAAAATGTACACATCAATTACAAAAGTTATACTGTGTCAGGCAGTTAGTCTCATTTTCAACAGGCGAGTGGTCTAAAAGCCAGTCTCAAGGCCATTGAGGTGACCCATCAAGGATAAGGACAAGGTATATCCGTTTCTAAATTATATCACCTTTTACATGAGTGTAGCTATCTCATATTATCTGATTATACTATTAGCTTACTTTTTTTTTGCAATTTTGGTCATAAAAAGTAAACAATTCAATTTGCATATTTTGGCAGGTTTGGATTCAGCAAAACCAAATTGTACAGAAACAAGTGACAGATACCTATATAAGTTTGATCCCCTGAAATGTTTTTTTAAAGGTGCACCTCCTACATATTCGAGAAATCCATGTTAATCATATGATTATGTAACTGCATAATATGATATTCAATGTGTAAGTTAGGTACAATTCCGTATCTATAGCATATGGTAGAGCTATACACTGATAGAGCTATGTACACAATTATTCATTCAAAACACCTTCATGACATTTTCATAATTGCATAGTGCAAATGAAGGTGATTATGTTACACCATTCAATGGGGACAACATACTATCTGTGTCTTAAATGAACACGGCAAACTATGCATTAATGACTTCAGACAATTAGGATTAGTAAAGTGTTAAATTCTCATTCAAAAGGCTGAGATTCATAATGAAGTAACGATTGGTCTGATTTGGACAAGTAAATTAAACAAATTAGATATACACATTTTATAGAGCACATTCAAGATACTCCTTGATGGAATGTAGTCAATCTGTCACTGGTGGATTGCTTCAACACTTTTACAATCCATTCCTAAGCAGTTATACAATACATGTACAGTCTATACATAGAATGTTTAACGTTGTGTGGGAGGCCATTGGGTTCTTTTGCAAGCTAGGATACTGCGGCAGGCATGTTTCTATCTATCTTGAATGAAGTTAATTTCAGGGACAGCAAATATGTAGTTGAATAAAGTAATACTTTTACAGGTATATATAGGAATGTTAATGATGATGCAATAATGACGCCCTTTATATAGCCGGGTGTATAGTTATATCCTTTTTGTGTCTTTACAGTTATACATTGACAGTTCCTTAGCACCTATTGCTTTATACATATTATATACACACTTAATAACGTGGTTAACATGAGGAATCATCATTAGCTCCTATAGTGAGCAATGAAGAAATGCAATACACAATTCTGTGGATCCTTTACCAAAGGAAGTTATCGGTATGTACAGTGTGTTTCAAGACACTTTACTCAACCTGAAGGTGCACTAGACAGTAGGGCCAACATGAACACACACAGAAAAGTGAGAGTCATTGTCGCTAAAACTACCCTCACCTGAGGGTGAAGCACTGCCTGACTCTCAGGTGAGGGTAGTTTTAGCGACAATGACTCTCACTTTTCTGAGGGTGAACCATGGCCTCCGGGGAATGATACTTTGTAAGACCTCTGCTGATAGGCCAAGAATATAACTCTATAATGGGATACATCCCTTCGTATCATGTACCAGCACTAGGAGCTAACCTATTATTCCGACATCTGTTCTACATCAATGGTATGTCCAAACTGAAATTATACAAGGCTAGAAATAAGAAATGAAATAATTATGGTAAAAACATTTGAGTATACCCCTCTTGTATCAATAGCCACACTGTTAGAAGTAAGTAGTGTTCCTGTACAGCAACTATTGGGGGCAACTTTGGTTCCAGTAAATTCTGCTGTAGACCTACAGTAGAATCTACTGTAGACGCAGACCTGAGTTCTAAAAAGGCTCACATATTCAACATCTTGGAGATTTGAACCCCCAGGTTCCAATCCATAGTCCTGAACCATGACCACTACGCCAGTGAATCCTGCATGTCAGGTGCATTGAAACACCTCCTACTTATGTGTGAATGGTAATGAGGTCAACACAGGATCCCTAGGGACAATTTTAGAACTAGACTGTTCATGTCTTAAGGGATAATATGAAAATTACCCTATTGCAGTAATGTACTAATAAGGACTGAACTACCATTAGTTGAAGTGTAATCTTGATGGCCTATAGATGTTTTTCAAAGTAAATTTTACTATCTTTCATGCAGATTGTTGAGATACATTGGTCTTATCCTCTGCATATTTTCAATAGTAACATTTCAGTGTACCAAAATATATTATAATTTAGAATTGCATCAGGAGAAATGTAGTTTGTGTGAGAGTTTCCTGCCGGGACTGGAACTGCTGACCCTCAGACTACATCTCCCACGGCTCTACCGACTGAGCTAGAGGGGCAGTCACTATGTAGCCTGCATCATTGGGCTTTTGAAAAGATCAGGTGATATTTGAGCTGTGGAGTATGGTACTCCCTTCAACCTCTCTGCTCTCTCTCCCTCTGGTTGCTGGTTATGGGATTCGAACCTGCATCTACAGTAACAGAATTGTATGTGTACAGCAAAAGTTGCTGTATTATCTTTTACAGCTAAAGTACTGTATAGTTACAGCACATATTGCTGTTCACAAACAACAACTTTTTACAGTGCATTTATATATAATAGACAGTCAGATTTTCCTCGCATCAGTTGCTGTTCTTACATTTCTTCTTCTGTGATTCTCTCTGCTTTACCTTTCTCTACCTTTTTAGGCTGCAACGGGCACTTCGAAGCTTCTCTGCCAGACCCAAGGTACTCCACTGGGGTAGGGTAAATCCAATAGCCAAATCAACACAGCACAATGGTAACTCACAAAAGGTATCCATATAGAATCCAGGCTTCTTAAAGCCTCTGTACGTGCTCCACATAAAACATCATCACCACAGTATAAAGTATGATCTACTTTTTATCATCATGAAATTGCCTCTAGAGCAGGTGTTGTCACGGTGTTCAAATAAACGACAGTGACACTCGGGGCAGGCCTACAAAGGCCAGGGACATCTCCCCACACACAGCCCTCTCAGTTGGGATTGTATATGTAAATACGACCCTGTATACCGGGATACTAAAAAAGTAGCCTTTTTATGTGTATCCAACCAAGGGAGGCTCCATAACAGCTGACTGCAGGAAGAAAAACTTTGGGTAGATATATTTTTGTATATCATGTATTCCATCCTGGGCGTCGTCGTGTTTATGCACATGTTGTAAATATTATTCCACAGAATAATCATCTCAATAGAATAAATTTCACTGGTTCCAAGTTTGGATTTCCTATCTTTATGTGTTTATATCCGACAGGGTATTGTATATTATTCACGTTGAATTAAATGTATACCATGTTATCTGCAGCTTCCAATTTCTGCACAGAGGCAGCAGCTATACTAGTGCCATGGTCCCCTTTGGAGCTTTTGTTATAGAAAGGGAGGGGTGGCACTGTAATCATCTGCTAATGTCTCTCTCTATATATATGGACCATGGCTTCCCAGGAAACAAAAAAACGTTATACAACGTTATATGACGTTTATCTATGGCTCCTTTATGTGGCAAAATGTTATATAATGTTAAAAACGTTATCCTGATGTAAAGTTTCCATCCTGCTGCCTGTTATCATGGTCCTCTTGGTATAGAGGCTCTCAGTGTATTCTCATCACTAGTACATGCGGCAGGTCTACATTCCAATGGGCCTCTGTGGATTTCTACTGCATGATATTGCAGCTTTGCACTATACATTATTTACTATCATCAAGCTGCATATGGGGATGCCTTTAATTGATTCAATATAGTGCCTTTACCAGGACCTATGCAGCCCAGATAGGCCTCTAGTGCACTCATCTTTCTTGCTTCATCTCAGAAATATAATATCAACAAAAATAACTAAATTCCATTGATATCTAATCCTAATGACGCCATCACTTGAAGGTACGTCAAGACTTGGTTGAGGACGTAGATGTCCGTCCAAGCCCCATCGTCATGGCTACCCCTAAGATGGCTGCCAGTGTCAGTAGCAGTAGAGATGGTTGTGTGTAGGTGGCGTGGTTGTAGTGAGGACAGTAGGGACACTGGAAGGACCCACACACCAGACAGATGTGGCTGTGGTGAAGGGTCCAGGCCGTGTAGATAGTGTTATTTTGTAAACCTGAAGGAAAAGGGGAAAACTTTAGTGTTATTTTGTAAACCTGAAGGAAAAGGGTAAAACTTTAGTGTTATTTTCTAAACCTGGAGGAAAAAGGGAAAACTTAAATGTTTAATCTGCATGGATTCCTTCTGACTAATGTGGTGTTTTTTTTTCACTATATATTAAATCAGGTACTATCTGGTCAATCTTTGTCTGATTATTAATTATTGGCGTGTGTAGAAGCCACTTTATTATTATCATACAATTTTGATTCGCCAGATGGCGATAAGATCCGACGAAAATAGTGATCTAGAAGAAAGCGTTCATCGTCCGATTTCAAGTGCTCTAGGTTACTGGTAAGTGCCATTGTTTTACCAAAGCAATCAGGTAAATACTCTATACCGATCACTTCCATCAGGATTTGATAAATCTTTTAAACATAATCAATTACACTGGTGTCAGAGTACTACAGGATTGTTGGCCTCACCTGCCTCTGCATACTCAAATGCGTTTATCATATACTGGATGGAGACATTAGCCACGGGGTACCATCTTTCTAGGCGCGTTTTAAAACATGTGTTCGTCTCATTTATCTGAAAGATGAAATAAAGAATATGAACTCCTATTCTATATCTACTATTGCAATGTCATTGAAAAATATAATTACATTGACATGAATGTGATTATCATGGATGTACCATGTCTGATTGAAGGGCAATTAACAATTGGCCAAAGGTATGGCAATCAAAAATTCCACCAGCCTCACACTGTGGCAGATGGCCACGCATTTGGAAATTGATGGGTGTATCTATCCTTAGTTCACCTGTACCACACAAGAGAGCACCACAGGTCCACACAATCATACGTTGGTCAACGTCAAGTGGACAGGGAATCTACTTGTATGGGTGCTTGATAGTCCCATAGTTAGTCATTGGTGTACAATTTTCTAGAGGGCAAGTCCATAATAATTGTGACACGATCTGAGAAAAGGGACCTTGCAATAATAATGGCATTGCACATGTGCACTTAAGGTCCTTTTTCCCAGTGCATGTAATTTTAAATTAACCAGTCTGCTATAAGTATAGACTCCTGCTAAATAGACTGATAAATTATACATTACGCTTTGAAATAGTTATTAACACAGAAATGAATCTTACTGAATCAAAGAAGGTGATGAGAGCTCCTCCCCTAAATCGCACTCTGCGTAGCCCGGGTGTTCCGGCCAGGTACATGGCCTCTATGGTGTCTCGTGATACTACATACCCAGTCGGTACCTCGTATTGTACAATGGTCATGCCTGTTATAGGTGTAACATCCGGCCTCGTGAACCTGAGAATACAGAATAGGATGTGAGCACTGACCAGTAGATGACAAAAGAAGTATGTAGCTTAGGATACAAATGATTTGCAGCATTGGCCAGGACTGCTAGGGATTTGTTGAATGTACAGGGTTATTCATTTGTGGCTGTATTTTAGTGGAATATATTCTACAAAATGAATATTAATCTCGTTTGATAGCTACACTGACTCTGGGACGAGGATCAAGCATTGCATGACTCTTACCAAAGTGCTTGACCCTTGTAGGAGGAGAGTGCTTTTGGCAATATAGACTCAAAAAATAAACTTGTCTCCAGACTCTTCAAAGTGACAGTCATGAAATAAACGAGTCAAAAACTTGTCTAAGTGACAACGAAGCGGGTCTTCTAGCTGGAGATAGAAGACCCACTTGGTATGTGCCAGCCCAAAACCCGACATTTACAAGCTACAGATTCTATTTGTGGGATGGTAACCTGATATGCTAGACAACTTTTGACTCGTCTATTTTATGACAGTCACTTAGACGAGTCTGGGGGCGAGTTTACTTTTTCAGTGTAGCCAGCGTCAGCCTTACGCTCACATATATATTTGGGTGTGGGCCCATCTGGGTGTGGGCCCATCTGGATTTGGCATGTGCACCGGCAGACATGTAGGCCTACTCCCAGGAATTTTCCTAGAAGTGAGGTCCTTGATGAAGAGCTTCATTTAAGGGAGAAATATTTCCAGAAAATATTGTAAAATAGCATAAGCCCAACTCACCCCACACTGGGCCAAACTTGGGTTTGATGATATCAGTATACACAAAATTGCATTTCATATTTATCAAATTAAATTTTATTTTATTCAAGGACAAAGGTGTTAAAAGGGACATACTTAACACAGAGAGTGACATCCATTATACTGCAATTCCTGCCGGAGCAATCAGAGGCAATAACCCCGACGTGGTAGGACTCATAGTCCGGGTTAGCCTGCAGGTGGTAGTACTCCACGTTATGTGTAGCATCCAACTGAAAGTAGGAAAGCAATACACTTCAGAAAATATTTAGACTTCTGACCTGCTTGTATGGAATACGGTCACTATACGATATTGCATATGAATAGTTGGCTACTTAAGGTAAAAGCATTACGCGGTGAAAATTCATAAAAGAGCACATGTGTTATGATTTACTGGGGACAAGTAATGTCCCATTTCTTCACTATAGGATTGGCCTACCTGTAACATGGCATATCCTGTCCCCTTAGCGTAGGCCTTCACTTGTCCATGAGCTATGGGTATCTGGGGAGTAAGGAACAAAATGGTATATATAATTATTATATCCATCTAATGATACATATTCTTATCCCTTTAATGTTGCGTTACAAATTCATGAACTTACGTAAAAAATAACTGATGAATACTTGAAAGCAAACTATTTTTCATTGAAGTAGATGTGCTTACCTCACTGTCAAAGAGGGCGTCAAAGTTGGTGACGTTGATTTTGAATGTTTCCTCGTAGCTGGGATTGAAGGTGGAGCGCAGGACAATCTCCATCCGGTAGATGAAGCGATTCTTCTCAGCAAGCGCAAAGGCCGTCAGTGCTTCCAGAGCTATTAATGAATCCTGTGAGGGTAAGATAGAAACTGGTATTACCTTTTACACCTTGGTTGTATCAAATGTATCCTTACATAATCGAGATTTAAGTTAAATTAAACCCCCTGCGCCCCTATATATAGGGCTGAGTACCTGTCCAGACTGCACTCTGACTATTACTGGATGTGCAGTAAAATCTGCGGGTTTAACCTCATGAAGTAAAAATAAGAATTCTCGAGTGATTTTTACATACCCCCAGGTCTTTGTAGGTTAACATTTACATACGCTGATAGGTAGTGTAATGTGTTTTACCTGAGCGCTGATGGACTGTGCCAATAGGCAATTACAAATGAGACTGGCATACTTGCATTTTCAACTTGTTGAGCACTTGGTCACAATTCCCCTTTTTCCATTTCCTAATAATTATACTACCCACTTCCCAACTCATAAATAACAGTGCAAGTCTGCTTCATTCTCCTAAACCTTTCTGTCCATGTAAAAAAACTACTGATCTGGGCCGAGGCATATATTATCCTTCGTGCACAAGATATTTGAGCATATCTTATGTTTCAAGCACAGTTAGGTACTCTCCTGTCAATCCAGGGAGTATACTTTTCAAGAAACCACTACAAATTTAAGGGCTATTAGAATGCTGTGCATGCCCATATACCTGCGTTGATGACCAGCTCGTCATGCTCATACGTTGGGTCTGCATCCATTTCATTATCCTAACTGCCTCGTCCGTCCAGGGCTGCTGGTTCTTCTGTAGGTAGAGCTGGAGGCCGTAGGATGTGGCCATCATAGCGTTACCCAAGTTGGTGATGTCCGGACGAGGCAACATGATGTGGACCGTGTTGACGATGTCCTCCGGGTTAGCTTCTATCTCCTCGTGAGACCAGTAGGTGCCATCACCCTGAGTTCTGTTCATGCTGTGATTATAGGGAGATGAATTGATGTATTTTTGAATAATATTTAATGTAACAAAACATTTAATTTATTAAGAGGCTTCAAATGATATGTAGGTTTTAACAGCTGAGCAGACTGTCTTGCCTATGCTTCAATGTGCTCATGGGATCATTAGATGCCCCATATTATATTATGTGCATTTTCTAATGTTTTGCTTGATGGGACAGGGGTAGGGGTCCCATGTCCCCTCTCGATGTTAAGAAATGCTCATGTCACCATGTTGGTTTTAAGAAATGTCCCATGTCCGATGTCACTATCTATTTATTCCTTTTGCCCCATGTCATTATAGGCGACAAAAGGGCCCCTGTGCCATGTCGAATCTAGGGGTCAAGGGCTATATACCAGAACGCACACTGCATAGAGGATCTGCTTTAATCTCCTTTTTATATTGCGTAAAGTTGATTAGATAAGGATATTAAGCAGCTTTAAGCAGCTTTAAACTTGTCAGCAAAAATTGATGAGCCAAAAGTCGGGATTTAATCACCCTTTAATTATGCTTAATGGTCTTCATTCCGAGGGTCCAAGAGCAAAATTAAAGGTGATTAAAGAATGAGTTCCACTTACTTCCTGAATCTGTTGAGGGCACTGTCCTTGTCCTTGTTACTGGCTACCTGCAGTGCATAGGCCGTAATGCCCATCTGGAAGGGGTCGTGCAGCTTAAACCAGTGGTCAGAGAGGTACCCTGCTGCCAGGTCCCGAGCCGTATCCACACGGCCCTTCGTGTCCTATCAGCAATACAATGAAAACACATCAGAAACTGTTTTGAATTGATTTTGGGAAATATACATAGGAAAGATGTGAGGGTCAGCCTGACCCTATAGCAATGTATCTTTCGGGGGTCAAAGGGAATTCTGGACTCTCATCATGAGAGTGTTGGACTCTTTGGGCCATGAAAGAAAATGCAGCATTGTCAGACTCTTGAAGGAGAGTCTAGTATTGCTTGACTCCCTTACAGGCTGTGTATGAAGCATGTAACTCCTGTATGTCCTCTGTTTTTCTCCCTTTTTTTTTTTACAAAAGCTAAGAAGAACATGATGAACCAATAAATCCAACGTTGTGGTTGATGGAAGAATATAATTTGCAGCATGACTTACACCAGAGACCCTCCTCAGTGAGCTGAGGGCTATTGTAACGTAGGCAGTCAGCGGGATGTGCCATTCAAGCTCATTACCATCTAAGTCATAGGAATATGGCTGCAAAGAACAAAGTACATCAGTTTTAGATAGGCCTCTTGGTAGATAATGTCATATTGATATCGCCTGTGACTTTATACTTTTTTTTAAAGATTGTACGCGCATTCAGAGAGGAACCTGTCTCTATTTGCAGCCATGTAGCTATATAGGCCTAAGTGTGAGAAAATTAAATAAAAACCGAATGCAACTTGTAAATGTGTCACCTAAGCATTGCAACAAAGGTAGGACTACTGCTTGTCCTACGACGGTGTATATAGCGATTTAGAAAATCTCTAACATTTGCTGAGAGATGTTTTCACCAGGATAAATCTAAATCTATATGCAAATCGGAGAATAGAGCCCTAGCTTATTGACTGTATGCAAAACATCCCCTCCAATAGACTTTCCAAAAATAAACACATACTGTATATGCCCTGTCGTAAAGTACGTCTGTTGTCTCAACAAAGACCCCTGAATCTCTTTGCTGGTCTACAATCCAGTCTGCCACCTTGTTCACCAAAGACGTCTCTATGTAGAGCTCCTCATTCCACTCCGACTCCATAGCCGCATGCAGCGTCTTACAGATGAAGGCTGTGATCCTAGTGTACCAGGACAATATAGCATTTTATTTTTTTGAAATACAAGATTTCCTATGCTTTAGCATTGAAGGGCCGTATTCAATGGCCCCATTGAATACAATGTGGCCGTATTCAATGGGCTAGGAAAAGATAGTTTTTTCTTCATAAAATGGCTTCAAATAAGAAATAAACACAAATGCCAACTACATTGATACCATGGTATCAATGGGCGTTGGCATTTGTCTATATCTTTATTGTAAACTTTTGTATTTATAAAAGTTTAGAGGTTATATGACCTCAATAGTATATAGATTATATCTACTTAGTAGCAGAAGTCTAATTGGTTGAGAAGGAATAAGTGTCATCAGTGATAATTATAATGCTATCTGAAAAACATCATGGTTTGTGTCCTTTTTTAAGAACGTACACACACTTGTACATACATGTACTTTCATAATATTCAAGAGACATGAAAGCATAATATGAGGTAGTAATTTTTATATAAATATGATGTGATATTTACATTAAACAAGGCTTTTCTGCACGTCGGAACATTTTGAAGGAGCCATCGTCTTGCATGTAAGCATACTGTCGCATTAGAACTGTGAAATTGAAATGGGTTCATCTTCAAGTCGGGTCTTTATGTACTTTATATCATAAATAATACATCTTAATCCCTTATTTCGAATTTGTTGGGATCATTTCTGAAATAGGTTATAAGTAAATACATACATATAGGCATGAGCAGCAGAGTTGTGTATCCATGGTGAGCTTAATGCCGGTGATGATTATATCTTTCAATATTTGTATTGATTATGAAATGATAAACAACTTTAGATGAACTGTACATGAACAATCGAGATAAAATCCAAATATATGAGTCTTTTCTCTTTTCTGAAATCAATGATATTTTTGACTTACTGTCCTTCATGTACTCCATAGCCTTGTTTGTGGCGTCCACGGTGAGTGCATTAGTGGACTGCAGGTACCTCATGGTCTGGAGGTTGATGGCAAAGTCAAACATGTAGCCGTCTGCTGAGTCATGGGGCAGACCTGTCATACTGTCAGTACTCAGGTGGTCCTCAAAGAACCCAGGAGACACCACATCACCTGGTGGGGAAAATGGGGAATCATATTATGTATAATCAGAGTCTAGAGGTTTTTTTTATCTGCAAAGGGGAAACTGAATCTCACAGCCCAAGTTAGAACTGATGATTAATTACTTTGCTCAGTGGACCTTGAGACTGTATTTCAAAAGGGGAAGGCCTGATTACTATTTGATATCAGTACATATATGTCACTTTAGCATTAGCCCGCTGGCCTGTACTTGTAAAAGTGATAGCTGCTCAGCAGCCCCTTCGTTTCTCCAGAACTAGATTTGCAGTAGATTATAGACAACTGAATTTTATAGTAAATAGTGGTAATCGACTACAGAGAAAGGTATAGTTGTTAGCAACAAATAAGACCAATTGATTCATTATTCATTTAGGAAAAGACCCTCCCTTACAATACAGGACCAACTCAAATTTCCTTTCTGCAGTATCCTTTCTGCTTGCCTCTCTTCTGAAACATGTCATATTCTTAGCTATAGGTAACTCTCTATTCATGTGTACGAAAGGATTTCTGACTGAAAAAGCAGAAACTCCATACCATATGATCCAAGACACACTCAATATATGTTGCCTAGGCATGAGTGCCTTACCAAAGAGTGACATGACTGCTGCTTCAGAGCCTGGTACATATTGATGGTAGCGTTTTTCTGGTACCCAGAACTGTTCAGGGATGGGGATCTGGAAGTCAGGGATGATGATAGAACCCTGGTTCACCAGATCTATCAGGTAGGGGGTGTAGTCTCCGTTCTCTGCACCATCCATCTGTAAGGGTGAGAACAGGTAATAGAGATTAGATGAGGGGATTGATTTTCCTCCTCAACAGATTTCCTAAAAAGAACTATATCATTTTGGACATGGTCATCTCAGGCCTTCTCCTGAATAGAGCCAAAAGCAGTGGTGCACCTTTGATCCCCGATTGGATCACAATGATGGCAGGGTATAAATTATTCACAATTCTAGTCATTTACAGGCTATATGCAGCACCATACATACGTTCTAAGCTTCATGTGGTGGTCCATCTGTCAATAGTAATTTGCTTTCTAGAACCCTGAACCACACTCACCCTGACTTCTATAGTAGCCTCTTCTGTATCCGAGTCATAGAAGGTGTAGGCAGTGATGACAATGGTGACTTCTCCTGACTCAATAATGGGCAGAACTGGGAAGTGGAGGTAGCGGAACTCTCCCGACTCCAACTGCAGAACAATAGAAATAGTAAAGGTTATTACACACACACAGAGAAGTGATAGAGTCACAGTGACTCCCACTTCACTCAGATGACTCTATAATGACTCTCTAAATGACTCTCTAAAAGTATGGAGTCAAATGGATTTGACTCCCTTAATAAAGAGAGTCAAACTCAGCAGACTCCATTCAAAATCAGAGTCAGACAGGTCTGACTCTCTTCTGACCCGAGTCAAACTCATGTGACTCTCTATGAAAGAGTCAAACAGATTTGACTCCATACTTTCTAAGAGAGTCAAAATGATTTGACTCTACATCAAGGAGAGTTAGCCAGCACATCATATCCTTCTAGAATTGACTCTTATTAGAATCATATTGATTGAACTCCTGGCTTCATCATTAAGTGACAGGAAACAGATTGAAAGATTCTGAGATTTCCCACCATTATTTATTTAATCTCAGTCATCAAGTTTATAATCCATACATAGAGGAAACAGTGGCAATGCTTTAGCCTAAATGTTTACCTACAGAAATGGTGTCTATGATTCTACCGTACCTTCTTTTGGTCTATTGCACATAATAAAACAGATTTCTATAGTCCATCAAACATTCCCACTATCAATATGAGTATAACTCAGTTCTGACCTAATCAGACAAATGGGGTTGATCTAAAAGCATTATGAAAGGTGCTGTACTGAGGGAAAAACTCTACAAATTATATCATGAGGGCCTCTAGTGGAAGAAATCTGAACTAGTGTTACATGGAAGATACAATTTTGAGAGTCAAGAGTTGACTCTCCTTCTATGGGAGTCAATTGGCACTGACTCTGTGACTCTAACATGATCAGAAAAGTGAAGACCTAGGCTCCAATTCAATGAAAATCACTATAGAGTACAGCTCTGCTGACCTCTGTCTTGACTCTATTTACATTGGTTTGATTCCATATCTTATCTCTGTGCACCTAGTTGCATATCTGATGCACACTATGCATGTATGGGAGTCAACTAGCTGTGACTCCCAAATGACCTGTGACTCAAATGTTGCCTTAAACAATTATGTATTGTATCAGAAACTCACGGTAAGCATAGTCTGAATGTCCCCGGCAGTGGTACGCGGGCTGTAAGCCTGGACAAAGCCATACTCCTCCACGTTCACAAACCGGTAGTCGTCGTCACCATGAAGTGTCACGATCACCTGATGGTTGTTACAACTTAAGTGTTAATTGAATTGTGTCACAGCATAGAGAAGATAAGTCTTATCTCTAACTGTTAAATCAAATGTGTCGATTTTGAACTGACCCACCAGTTTAACAAGCATGTATTTAATTAAATCAAGTTGCTGCTGCATCATTTCTAAAATAGAATGCCTGCTCCTTACGACTGACAGTGGTATATTCCCTATGATACATGAACATTTCTAGTTTAAAAATTAAAATTTTGCCATGTACATAATAATAATGATATATATGAGTACTAGAGGCTCTCCGTCTAGATGCACACAGCTATCAGTAAGCCTCACCTCTATACGCTCGTCCTGTAGGTTGAATAGTGAGCACCTCACCCCGATCTGCTCCCCCCGCCGGGACCCCTGGGGTACCTCCATCCCCATGAAGAAGGTGCGCGTTGTGTCATGCTGAAAACATGAAACTTGTGTTAGTGGTGTTAACCCTTTAGATGCAGCATAGTGCCCTTTTTGGCATGATGCATGCATGAGACTCTGGCGAGTAACTCGTCCTGTATCTATGTACTGATACACTCCAGAAGGGTAGGCATGATGCATCAATGCTGTTACTTCTTGGCGCTCCATGGCTGCATCATGATGGCATATGAAGATGCTGCATGTTCTTGGAATTATTCAGTACTTCATCAGAGTAGTTAAAGAATCACCTTTTTTTGTATTCAGTTCATCCGCGCATAACTGAAGCTTTTTTAAAAGAGGTTCCAGTCTGGCGACCAGTGAACTTTAACAAGATGATGTTCTTGTACTTACGCTGGCATAGTTGTACTTGGGTACTATGGAGAGTCCCTCCTCCGGGTGTAGCACTATGGCCGATATCACGTACGGATCCATAGACTCAGGTACCTCAACCTGCAGCTCAGTCCGACCTACAGGCCTGCAGAGGGTAACAGAGACATTAGTTAATGATTGTAGATTTTTTGATCATAAGAAATAGGCATAGCATTTGAACTACCATGCACAAAGCCTATAGTGCGATTTTAAAATCTTATTTGGATTCAGACAGATTCAATGAGTTCATCCCTAATGTCATTGATCATGTAATAAGTAACACTTCACTGCACTTTTAACTTGCATTTTCACGGACTTGCCAAGAATTAGTAATGAAAGATCATTCTGTAGTATAATTTTTTAACATTTAAGATTAGAAACAACAACAATACATACATGATGTAGAGTGTGTGCCAGAGCCACTTAGGTTTGCCAAGAATTAACAATGACAGATCACTTTGTACTATATAAATGAAGAATACTTTTTTTTAATTAAAGATCTTTTTTAAACCAATACCTACATGATATAGAGTGTATGCCAGAGCCACTTGTGGTCGTTAAACCAACGCACTTGTCTCTGCAGATACTCCATGTCTGGCTTCCGCCGCACTGCAATGTCACGGTCCTCCATGGGGCCTAGAAAATAAGTGCATAAAACAATAATAGGTTTAGTATTATAACAATCAGCAATGACATACTAAGATGACATCAGGGTTAACCAGTGGACGTGACTGCCTAATCATCCATTGTCGATGAAGAGGAGGCGTCAATGGAGTCTATAGATCTCCCCTACCACCTCTTCACCATCTGCAAACTATTTATATCGTTCTAATGATAATTTCGATCTGCTCCGACCCTGTAGCGCAACGCTACTCAACACTTTGGCGTTTACTAAATCCTCTATCCTCTCCGAACTTTCAAACTTCTAGGTCTGATAATCGTTCAATTAAAAGCATTTCAATATACATTGCTGTCACAGCCTCAAGGTTTCGCAAACACATACATTACCGTGGAATATTACTCACACCCTCACACTGTGGTACTTAAAATCTTTCAAGCTCGTATAGTAGTGTCTCTCTGTGTGCTCTGCATCACAAATGTAACATCAGACTCCCTTATAGTTATACCAGCTGCCATGGGCAGAGTGCAGTACTTAGTTCACAGATATGAATCCAGGTGGTGTATACGTACGGAAGTTGTTGCGTCGTTTAGGATAAATCAATTAACCAGAAGGGAAGTAATAACTAATATGGCTTGTTTGTGTCAAGATTCAAGACAGTCTTATTATATTTGTGCCAATATTCCAGGTAAACTGCAAAAGGCTCTAGTTAAAGCCTATTTCCAGCATTCAGCACAGAAAAGATTATACAGTTTGTGTGCCTATTTGCTTCCATGTCCTTGCAAAACTCATCTTATCTATCGGTCCTGATCACTACCCATGTAGGACATATATTTATCAGTTTACATTTTAAAAGAAGGTTATGACGAAAACAAACAAAAAAACACACATATGTGTCACGATCTGCAAAAAACGTTACTGCAAGGTCCCAAGAGGTCCCTTTTCCCAGGCCAAGTCACATAACACTGTTTCTTGTAGGTAGGGATGTTTGCATTGGATAGTCTATTCATAAAACATTGCAGTCGGTATGAATGTATCCCTATAATATAAAGCTACTATATCCCCTGAGCAGATACAAAGGCTACATGCTGATTGATGTGTAGAGGGGTATAGTCTGAGAGGCTCCTATTTCAAGTGAACATAATACTAACCCAGTGACCTGTGACGACCTTTACTCCCTCCTGAATACTAATAGGATCTCTGGCCTACCCCTTCTCACACCTTTGAATGTGCATGAGTAGCTTGATTATAAGAAACATACAAGGTTGTTATTTTATTAGCAGTAGAGGGACTGAGTCATCCAGCTACAGACCGACTTACAACCAAATACTTTTAATATACATATGACACACCTGGCGATATTTATATATAGTTGTAATGCTTCTTAAACAGCAAAACAATATGACATACAGCTCATAGGCCAATACTATTATGTGTGAGAAATTGTGGGACTATTCAGCCATCACTATTGTCACCTGCTGCATCCCTTTTAAAAACGTCCAGGTGCCTTTGAATTTCACAACCCATGCTGTCATTGATCTTTCACTTTCTAATGCATTTATATTCACATGTTCTGAGATTGCTGGTTATGTTCTAAGAACATAGCACCATTAAAAGTTTACAACTTACAAGCCATCTCGTCGTACCCATCTGCACAGTCTAACATCCTGTCACACGTGCTGTTGATGAGGTAGCACGAGCCGTCTGGGCACCGGTCCAACCCCAGTGTCTTGTTACAGGTGATCTGGTCTGGAGGTTAAGATAGACAATAAGTTGGTATAAAGCTCATGATTGGTCTTAACTGTGTTGATGTCTACCCCCAAAGAGAGGACCCATAAAAAAAACACTATTCTAAAATTTGAGTCAGGATGTTCCCGTACGTTCTCATTCCCTCTTATTTTGCTTATACTTAATGAAATTGTGCATATCTGGTACATTGATAATTTGGTAATATTAAATAGGCTACATGGTAATAAAAAAAGGTTTGCCTCAATTAACTGGATATATACTGCCCATATATAATGTATGGACCATCTGCTAAATATTATTATGTAACTGTATGTCGAAAACATTCAGGACCAACAGCCTTTGATTATCATTTTAGTCTCTTAGGAGTTGAATATTGGTCTGTTGTCATGGTTGAGGTAGAAAGGTATTACCGTAATTCAGATTACCGATGGAGAAGCACAGTAGCTAGGGTCACCAAGGAATAAATAAAAGAATATTAAAACAATTAATGTTATTACCTTCAAGTGACTGTCCTGTGAAGTTCATATCACTTAATACATGCAGTCCGCCCATCTATAAAAAGAAACCATTGATAATTTTAACCACGATTATACTCATCTTTACAGAGTTTTATCAAACGATATTTCAACAAAGGCTTCTGTATCTACAGAGTATAAGCATTTTCACTACCCCTACCATAACCACACACATACCTATATAGAAGGTCTGTCCAATGTCGAGGCCCCCTGCTTCGGCCTTATGTACTTACATATACTATAATATACGGTGTCGATGCCCCCTACTTAAGTCTCTTATCCTATACGTACATAGAAGGTCTGCACAGTGTCGAGTCCCCCTACTTGAGCAGGTATGTAGATTGACTCATCCCACCGGTCGTCATTGTGGTGCCATATGTGGTGGTAGGGTGGCTGACCAGCCTCCTCATAAGTAGACAAGTCTTCAATAACCTGTTATAATGAAGTGTCAATTAAGGTGTATTCAGATATTACTGTCTATATCAATATCAATCGTAAGGGTTTAATAAATCTTCTGGGAGAGAAAAAAAGTGGTCAGCGATGGCAGATGGCACCTAGTTCACGCAAATGCACGGACAAACGTTTACAGGGAGTTTTACAACAATCTTTAATAATGAAGTCTTAGTCTTCATCTTAAAGGCGCACTCAACCCAGGACCTTACCCTGCCGAGTTTTGTACGCAAATGACGTCGTGGGTTCAGTGCGCCTTTAAATATTGTTCCACTGCAAAGTTTTGAACACCTCATTAAGACTATTGGTAATTGAGTGATGTATAAAGAAGAAACTGGGTTGGGGGGCAGAGCCCCCAATAACATACACGTTAAAAAGTCTTCAGTAAGACTGTAAACGTTTGTCCATGCATGCACTCACAAGAGCTAGGTCGGTCGTGCTCAGCAATGGACCTTTGTCCCTAAGCAGTATAGGGACTAACAAGTAACATACACAACTCTGCATGGAGTCCATCCACATTGCGTAACTGCTTGAGACAAAGAGTCTTTTGTATAAAATGTAAAGATTATTTTTAGCTTTTTAGATGCACTCGACCCCAATTGAAGATAAATAATAGATGATTGATTTTCACAACATTTTCAAATCCATAATATCGTATATTCATCATACCTTTTCCTCATCAATGATGTTCCTCATGCCTCTCCTGAACATCTCATAGTCTACACTGGAGGTACTTATGTAGCCACCTGGAGTACCATACCCAATCAGCTCCAGTGTGTCTCCACTGAAGTCCTTACCAGTGTTAACCTCTATGTTAGCCTGCAGAGATGAAACCAGGACACAATATGAATGTTAATCTGAATTTAGATTTTAATAATTATTCAGAATCTATAAGGGGAAATAAAGTAAATTTAATAATTCAATTGGATTCAAAGACTGAATAATGTTGCCCCCAAGGGAACTGAAAATTATATACCAGGGATTTTTTTTAACTTTCAAGATTTGCTCTTGTAACCAGGGACACGAGTGCTATTTTCTGAATGTTGTCTCTCCCTGTTTCCACAGCAGAAATCATAACTCAATGATAAAGTGAGGAGAATTTAAAATGTACAGTGGTTACCTGGAAAAGCCTTGCATCATGAACGAAGAAGCTAAGTCCGTCAGCAACCACCTCCCCGTCAAACACAAAGTAAACCATGATTCTGGCAAATGGCGACATTTCACGAGATACTGCTATGCCAAAGGTCTTCTGTTGAGAAGACATCCGCAACTGGTTCCCGACAAGGATGTTTCCTTTTGACACAATCTGTAAATATTCAATAAAGAATTGTAAAAACAGTGTTTTTTAGAGATTAATTTGGCATGCTAAGATGCTTCTAAATCTCAAAGAAAAACGCTATTCCAAAGAAAATAGCGAAAAAGGCTTCAATGCTAGTATATTTGAATATTGTTAAGATAATAATAATCACTAGCAAAAATAAACTGTACTTACAACATAGTTTATTTGGTCCACAAAGACATTTGTTCGGACAGTTAACACCATGTAGCGTCCTACCTGAAATTACAACCATAATAAAATTTAATGTAGACCTCATTACATCAATATTTGCTGACAACGGGTGAGAAAAGATATAAAAGCGCCAGTATAAAATGGAGAATTGGAAAACAGAGATATTCAATGTTCAGTTTTAAAAATATCATTACAGATTAATGGCACTCAATCATTCAAATAGCTCAAAGGCCCAATTTCTTTATTACTGAGTCTTGGTGATGAAACAGATTCATTCTTACTGTGGGATCATCGGTTGAGGTGCTGATCTTGACGAACATGTTCTTTGGGCTGTAGTACCGGTACAAGTTAATCTCCTCGTTTGTGTGCTTACCTGTCGCATGCCAGCACTGAGAATACAAGAAAGGGACATAAGTTGGCAAAATAAACCCACACAAAAGAATGAAATATAAAGTGTGAATGTTCTATTTATTGTAAGAGTGCAAGAAATAAGCAGAATTTGCAAGAAGGAATATACAAATCATAACTCTGGATAATTCACAGCCAAAAATTATTTTCTTATTTCAAGAAACTAAGATAAATAAACTCGCCCGGCGACAAATGACTAGTTTTAAGAAAAACATATTTTTTAAAACTAGTCATTAAACCGCCAGGCGAGTTTATTTAGCTTATTTTCTTGAAATGAGAAAATTATTTTGGCTGTGTTACTACAACACCATATCTGTGAGTTCACTGAGCCATGATAAGTAATGCATGACTTACCCTGACAGTTATACGTTCATCATCCTTCCTGGGGTTGACCTCGTAGCGGATAATGTTATCATCTGGTATGACCACCTTCTCATACGGTGGGGTGGACGTGTCTTTACCTATGTAGGTAGTCTGTATGAATACCACTCTGTTATACTGTCCATCGTATGGTGACCCATCTGGACGCTCCACTGTGAACTACAAGGAATAAAGGTACAGGAAAATCTATAGCAATTTCAAAAGTATGTATTCTTATTGTCCTCTTAGATTCTGGTGATATAATGCCTCCTAACTGAAGGCCAAGGCCAAGTCCTAGTGGGTAGTTCCTGACACCTGACACTAATATATATGCATTTATAGATAAGTAAGGTTGTGTAGTATTTTGGTTTGTTGCACTTTTCAACTTAACATTTTCAATAACATTTCCAAGAAATTCCAACTGATTCAACATCTATTGAGTAGGGGTACAACACTGCTTACTGTTCTTAGCTCATAGGCCTACGTCTAAATATGCTGGCCACGCGACCATCACATGGTTTATTACTATGTCTAATTTCTAAAAAAATATCTCAACCTTCCATACTACAAGCATAGGCCTACTGATTGGTTGCCACTAACAAAGGCACCAAGGGCCCTAGCTCCCCCAGGTGGGCAGGTGGTGAACTAGGGAATACACTTACTCCACCTGGGGAATATGTCCCAATGTTGCCGCGCAACATTGGCGCCATATCCTCTGATTTATACTAGTAAAGAATTGTGCATCATACTCACATAGACAGTAAATGGGAAGCCTGGCTTGAAGGTGCTCAGGTGGCGACCAATAACCTTAACCTTGACCCCTTCCCTGACAACTCTTGTACGCGCTGTACCATTCTGTGTCTCCTGCCACTCCCAGTCAAAGAACCAGGCCTTGAAGTGTAACTCCTTATCTGTGACGTCACCAAACTTTTCCTTTATCTCCTTCATGGGGAAGTCAAAGGGGATCTCCTTGGAAATCTGATGAGAACAATAGAAATTTGCTTTGTTATCTTACTACAAAGCTGTTTTGATATGATTTCCACTGAACATGCAGACCTAGATAAGCAATTGGATACTAGAGTGACAAAATTAATTGTGTTTAAAATTAGAGTAAAGTTTAGTTCTTTACAGCAATACATAAATTGTTGGATAGGCCTACCACCGTCTATGCAGTGAGAGGCCAATATGCATGATAAAATAAATCATTATGTCAAGTTGACCCATAATCGAGTCAACTTAAAAGCACTGGAATTACTGGTATTAAGTAGTTCAGAACAAGCCCAATCCCAACCGTGGGTAAATAAATATAAAATATACACTCAATAACAACCTCTTGATATACAGCTAGAGTCACATATAAATTACTATAAGAGTCCACAAAACTCAAAATAATAGTATACACACGTCTACAGCCTAGCACAGGTAAAGTGCCAGTGTCTAGTAAAAAGCTCACTTGTAAACAAGTGTCAGTATGGCTGAAGCCTCAGCTTGGCCAGCAGGTGACCAGCTGACCACAGGTTGACCAATGAGACCTATTGGGGGGAAAAATCATGCATAATTAAGTCCAGCTGGATTTTGCCAGCAGGTTTGTAGGGCACTTTTGTAGTCGTGGTTCAACGACACACACACCAAATTCTCGTTACTTACAGTAAAGTTTAGTTCTTATTTAATTATTAGATTGGTTGATCAATTAAATCCTATCAATGAAAGAATACTGGTCAACACATTTTAATATCAGAGAGGGTAACCTTAGTTTCTCAGACCCCATTTTACCAATCATAATGTATATAAAATCACATGTAAAAACTTACATAAGGTAAGTCTTTCACCATTTCCCCTTCAAGTTGTTTCCCGTCTGGCTCGCGCACCCATAACTTAATTGTAGCATTGCCTCTCGCTGGTATGGCAGCCATATGCCTGTTGCAAATATAAATCATTTTTGCATTAGTTGAAAACAACAAATAATGTGTAATTAGAACTCATGAAATATCAGTTTCATCATTTTAGTAGAGTCAGAGCGTGAGCCCTAATTTGTCAATCCTTTCCTGAAGGACAAATGGAGCACAATACAAACATAGTTTCATTACAAATCATTTCAGCACAGTTTTATTATGAATAAGCTCCACACAGGTTCATTACAAAAAAGCTAAGCAGTTTCATTTTGCAAACAAGCTTAGCCAAATTGCAGCTTTTGTCTCATTGTGCTCGTGAGTATTTTTGCAGAACATGTAAAACATACATGCCACCTTTGATCATATTTTCAAAATGTGTACGCTCCACCATAGGTTTATAAATTACATTATCTCATACCCAATACTTTTCTGCCTGTCATCTCTGTGTGGAATGATTTAATGAATAAACCATAATGCAATACATTATTTGTAATCATACCAACATCACATGAGCGTTGTCTGCCCAGTATCTTACGGTAGTCTTATCGCGAACAATGTACAAAGCATATAACTAAATACTACAACTGCTTACCTAAATAAGAAACCCTCCCTGCCATTTCTTATAACTTTATATCTTTCTATAAAGTATAATGACAAAATCTGTTCCTTTTATGAAGGCAATCATAGAAAGGAACATGTTCTGCTTTTTGCGTGTTTAGTGTGAACGATCTTTTTCAGGAACAACCCACCGTCAATACCATGCTTATCACCAAGGAAGGGGTTCAAATGAAGGGCCTTGTAAAACTCCTGGACTCTTTTTTTAAAAGACTGTCAGGACTGATACCGTGAGAAATATACCCAAAATACAAATCAATGAATGAGACATGTCTATTATATTGATATGCAGGGAATGCGACAGAGTCAAATGCTCTAAACAAGTCTATAAACTGGGATTCATTCATGAGAGATTGGAGTCACATGGTTGTCATAATTAATCCATCCTCGTTAGTTAACTTCCTCATGCCAACCATATTGGACTTGGTTACAGTTAAAAGCGAATCGAATTCGACAGGAATAGTCATATATCCTGTCTGTCAATTAGTTTGCAAAAGGACATGGTAGTGTTCTCTTTGTCCCATTATTACCTGTAACATGTGCATCACACAAATGTACCAGACATGCTAAACCATGAATGATAAAATAGGTTATAATTATGTCAGCAATTGATACAGATCAATCAATGTTCAAACAATCAACATCACAGGCTTTCTTACAGTCCCTGAATGTTTTTGGTCATACCATGCTGTTATCCTCTCATTAGTTGGTAGAACTATAACATCACTAAATCACCTCTTTAATTCTGGTCACACTGCTAATTTCATTGAAAATATATATCAGTTGAAGCAATGACCTGTTTAAGCTGCAATTGGTTAACTGAGCATTATTGAAATAGCTGCCTATAAATTATTATATTTCCTATAGACAGATGAGACAAGAAAGGGTGACATTTCATGAAAGAAAATAGCATAGATGTTGATATAAAAGTGAATACGTTCTTCTTGGTTTAGAAGATTACCATTTCTATCATATAATCTAAAGGATAATTTCCCCTGATATAAGATGTTCGTTCATGTGATGAGTACAAACAAAATACATAGAGCGTTTTTTTCTGATACCGACATGGACACAACTCCCTCTTGCCCTTGAGTTTGAGTTTAGATTTTTTATTTGGCACTAATAAATCGTATACAATACAGACGTTTTTCATATTATGCCAATTAATGCTTATGTTCGAGAATTTACGTCACTAGATCACTAGTTGATTGAAAGAAGTTCTTTCGATAATGCCTTCAGTTCAGGTATTTGTCCCTCAGTCATGATATGTGACTGGTTTTACTACATGTGATTATATTACAATACGCTCGAGGGCTCTCAGGTCTGCGGGTCGCAGACATGACCCTTGGATGCCACCCTTTTCTTGTTGCATGCAAAGTCTATAGAAAACATCAGATCAAGTCGTTACCTGGAGGCGTCTCCCCACACTATTGTTCTGATCGATAGTAGTAACAACATTGTTACATTGCATAAAAGGAATGCAATGACAGAACACAAAAGCGCACGATAATATAATGGCGGACAACGCAGAGCGTCACAGCATAGTTTCATACTCTCGTTCCAAAATCCTTCTGAAGGAAGGCTCTGGTAACTGCCAAATGTTGGGATTTTGCTGGGTCTGGGCAACCCCTGCTGGTAGCTTGGAACCAGTGAACAGGAACAGGAAATGGAACCAGAAAGGCTGATGGTAAATTTACCTAAAACTACCATCATACATTCTGGTTCCATTTCCTGTTCCTGTTCGCTGGTTCCAGCCTACCAGCAGGGGTTGCCCAGACCCAGCAAAGTCCAAAGTTCAAGGTCATTTGGCTGTCCCCAGAGCCTTCCTTCGGAAGGATTTGGGAACGAGAGTACATAGTTTCGTTGCATAGACCCAGGTATAGGGACTCATAAGGCAATATACATTGGTTCCATAATATAGCTATTATAGTGTGCAGATAGCATAGCTGATACTTCCATAAGATAATCTGCATTACAGCAGCACTAATTGAAAATTGTCTAGGCTGAAACCTTATCATCACTCTGCACATGTATCTGCACGTGAAGCAATAATTATACAAAAAGAGATGCAATGCTCGCAATAGATTGGTAGGATGTTATACATGCATGTAAGATTCAAATGTTGCATCATTGGAGTTCTGTAGAAGAATGCTGAAGGTCAAATTGTACTACAGATATCCTGACAACTGGCTGCATATAATAAGATCAATGGAAAACGGCTCATTGTCCTAGCCTGGTCCCACTTCATCTGACAATAATCTGTGTGGTCAACCGATAAATAATCCCGTAAAAAACCTAAACATTTCTTATGTAAGTACTATGTACAGGCTTACGTGTAATTTCTAACCCTAGGGTGATATATTTTTGTCCTCATCTCATGTTGACCTAAACCCATTAAAGGAGGGCAAGTCAATGTCTTGAATCAAAAGTGTGTTTTTTTCAGTTTTCTATGATCCCGCCTTGCTGCAAGTGAAAATGTCAATTCAAATTCGGACAAGTCAATAAGCGTAATGTACAGTGCCTGCTTATCATGTTGTCTTATAGATCATCACCACAGTTGTGGCGGTTACTCCTTACTTTTTCTGGTGAGTGTGTGCAAAGTGGTGGTGTCGCAACCACCTTTCTGTGCCATCATAAGGAATTGCTAAAGAGATCATTCTGTAAATGCAGATTTAAGCAAACATTTTCAATTCTAACTGTGTTCTATGACCAACAGCTTCACTCCTCCTTTGATATATGAGCCTATAATTGCATGGCCTGCAGTGGTAACAATCTTCCGCCAAAAGCTGCTGTACATGTCAATATTGTTTCATCATAAGCTTGCCTTTCTCAAATGCAAACATCGTTTTTCGTATCATTATTGGATCTAGTAGTTCTATCCTTTTACCTATAGCATAAACATTGGATGAAGCATAATTGTCCAATCATGAAAACCTACCGTATCCCTGGCTTATACAAAACATTAATCAGTAAAAGGAACTGCTCAAATGAATGCAGCATAATAAGCGATTTGTTACAAATAATACATTTACAGAACTGATACAAACATAGTTATTAGAACCTTGTAGAAGCTATGAGCAATATGTCAGAAAATCATTAACAATTTATCATTTCAACTTTAATAGGGAAAGACTCAGATAAATATCCACACATAATAAGTGTATGAGTTATTAACTTTGAGGCGATATGTATTAAGGAAAACTAATGTAAAATAATTATGTAGAATATGACATCAAACAGTGTAAGCAAGTGTTCTGAAAATAAATGTAGTGTACCGTATGATTTGCTTTCGTATGATCAAAAGAGTCATCCAAATGAAGTACATACAGAAAATACACAAAGCAGCATTATTGAAGCGTTATCTAATATGTAAAACGTGTCTAATTAAAAGAAGAAATAAAAGCTGTAGAAGCTGGTGACTTACTCTCCATACAGAAGTCCGGATATCCCCCACTCATTGTCAGAGATTTGCATCGGAACCGTGACATTTACTTCAAATCTTCTCTGATCTGAAATGAAATCACATTTATCAAAAGATTTGCTATCACATAAACTGATAAATAACATGCAGATTAGATTGGGTATATAGATAGCTCGGAATGAGGAAAAAGTAAATTGTTGGATTATTCAAAATAATTGATAATCTATCATTGACTCAACTAGCCCAGTACTAATCATTTTGGATGTTTTAAGTAGAGATTTAGTCATTTATATCAAAATTAGATGTATGATCACTCACAGAAAAATTCGATTTCGAAGGTCTCTTCATATCTGTGACCCTAGAGCAAAGAAGAGTAACATATATGAGTTTGCACACATGTACTGGAGTAAAAAGTGTAAAGCAGAACATGATTGTTTCCAGGACAAAGATAAAAGCATAGCCTTTAAGAAATAATGTTGCCCTAGTTTGTCAGAAGTCACGTGATCTTACCTGTGTCAAGTGATGGGAATTTCCTCAGGGTTTTCCCCACGCTGACTATAGTAGATTAATAAAGGCATGGCCGTGCTGCTTTATCATTGGAGGTTTCCCTCTATACATCATCAAAAAGGCATAAAATGTCTACTTACAAAAGCCTCGACAGCAACGGTCCATATACCAGTGTTCAGCGGATAGGATAACGTAAACTGAGTATGAAATACACCTGTTAGGAATAAAAAGATGAGTTTCCTTTGTTGTAATTCACCCAATGGTTCAGTCAAGGACAAGTGGTTTTCCAGGACATTCAGTCCAAAAAGTGTGATAGTATTATGCTGTTTCAAAAGAAGAAACCGTTGATTTATAATGAAAATGTATATTAACATCTGTATGATAAAGGAATTCATCCTCCTTGGCTTGGGTGGCGCTCACTTACCCATGTTTAGCTGTTGTTGCTGCCATCTGCGGACAACATTACGTTTGGCATCCTGAGGAGAGGAAATGAGAATGTAGTGAGAACAAAATGAATTTAACTTGTAGAAAGCATAGCCTGTGCATGTTCTATTCGTAACATCTTACTCCTAATAATGTGACAATAAGCTATTTCTTTTTTTAACACGATCGTATGATACTGCACAGAGCTGTTCACAGCACACAACCTTCCACAGCATCCCAGCAAATTAGTTCCAGATTGTTTCACCCTGTTTTACCCCTGGAACTGTGTTCTCATTTCGTGCATTTTGTGTGACATGTATACCATGTAACAGACTCACACACACTGACACAATGTTCCATGGAACAGATTCACACAGTTCTGACAGATTTTTAAAAAGCTTATTCACACCAAATGACAAAATATATAATGCCCTAAACCAAAATGTTTAGTCATGTATTTTTAGTTTCATTATGAATTACTAAAAGATAGGAAACACTGTAATACTTTTTACAACCAGCAGTATTTGACATAGATAGTCATAGCACACTATTGGTGTGTGTGCTGCTGGTTTGTACAAACTCATTCGATCAGGTTCCTAGCATTTCAACATAGGGCTGATGAATATATGTACCATTATAACCATCAACATTAGAGTTTACATGAGCAGCAGGAGATAGCCAGGCATTTATCCAAACATGATGACCAAAGGAAAGGTGTCTAGCATCTGGACCTCTTTATGCTGCTTTCATTAAAATGATATGGCATCTATTTATATACATAATGAATGTTAATAGAAGGACAGGTGCATCGTCTGATTCACAATACATTGGGACCCTGTTTAGATACTTATAGCTAAAGAAATTCATTCTCTTTAATCAGGAAAAGGGGTACAATCAACTTTGATGACACCTGGTGTCACACATAACAGGTATTTGTGTGATGTTGTGTCACCTAGTTCCCCTTCTGGCACACACTCACACATCTTCAAACAGAACCATTATCACTTTGTCAGGTTGGAATAGTGCATGGTTTTGACACCAGGTGTCATCTTTGTTGTTTCTTGTTATTCTCATGGGTGAAATGGAATCATTTTCAATGTTTATAACCATAATAATATGTTGTCAATGCAACTTAGACCTAGCTATACACCTCTAATTCTATCAAGTTCCATTAGTGATTGAAAAACACACCATATGATTTGATTAAAGCTGCATTAAGAGGGACAGACCACAGACACCTTTCCTCTGGTAATCTTGTTTGGATAAAGGTCTGACCTTTTGTTACATGTGTATACAGCTGATAATTGGCATGAATTGTACACAACTTCATCAGGCCTACACTACCATGGTAGAAATCTTGTTGAATGAGATAGTATGCCCATATACAGCAGGGAGTGCACTAACAGATTTCTGTTAGGGTGCCATATGCAAACTTCTAAATATAATGAGTATTATAAACTAAAAAGACTTTCCTTTCTTTTAAAAAAAAAGGAAAAAAAGTGAAACAATGTGGTTGGAAACATTTTTTTGCCATGGTAATGCTGTGTGAATATGTGTGAATTTGTGTGAATATGTGTGAGTATGTGCCACTTCTTGTCCTATGGGGTATGGTGTCATATTGTGCCAATTAGTTCCATAGGACAACAGTCACACAAAGTGCACATTCCAAAAACTAAGTCAAACTAATTTGCTGGGATCCGACAAATTGCCGGGAGTAGTAATCAAAGATAGGCTCCTTCATGCTCCATCATAGGCTTCATTGCTATTTCAGACTTATACAGTTATAGGACATTTCTAGCGTTAGTAGAAAAGAATGATATATACCAATATGTACGCGGTGAGGGAACCAAATACAGGCTTCAGGGACCCGGGAATAACTCCTATAACACGGATGTCAACTGTAAAGAAAAGTTTTTAAAACTGAATTCACATCATATTTGATAAATACATTGAACAACCGATACATTATATTTGACATGTACTGCGAACCTGGGAAACTATATAATATATGATAATTCTTTTACGTTTTCTAGAGTTCTAGGACAAATACCCCCTGGACATCTACCCCCGAACATCTACCGCCTACCATCTACCCCCTAAGACATGTACTACCTAGGACTTTTACCCCGTTGGACGTCTACGCCCTGGACCTTTACCCTTAACGACTTCTACCCCTGGAGGACATACAACCCCTCCACATATGCCTATTATGGTTGAGTCACATCACATGTGAAGGGGGTAGGAAGAAGTCCTAGAGGGTAAAGGTCCAAGAGGGTAGATGTTCAAGGGGGTGGACGTCCTAGAGGGTAGAAGTCCTAAGGGATAATGTTCAAGGGGGTAGATGTCCATGGGGTAGATGTCAGGGGTTAAGTATCCAGGAGAGGATAATTATTCCTAGATTTGGGATTACAATCCATAACATTGCTTCTTTCTTGAGCCAGAGCTAAAGCATTGAATATGTAGGGGATGGATGTCCTAGGAGGTAAAGGTACAGGGGGCAAGGGGGTAAGTTCCTAGGGGTAGATGTCCAAGGGGGTAGATGGTAGGGGATACATGTCCGAGGGATTAATGTCGGGGGCACTTGTCCTGGTACTATTTTCTAGAGTTTGTAATATGGATAATACATAGGGTAAGTTCACCACGTTCAACCGGTCTGATCCATGTTTTTTCTTGAGCTACCTTTCAGGTCTAATTACTCCTAGAGTATTTTGTGCATATCCTTCAGGATTGGACCAAACTTTAGGTATTGCTCTGGAGAACAACATTCATGATGTCTTACAAAGCCTCATATCAGTTTACAGTATTTAATTCCATGATTCATCAGAGTATTCAGAATTGCCCCATTTCACCCTAAGTCAGCCAAAATGCACCTTGAGTCAGCCATATTACAACCACCAGAAATATTATGTGGAATAAACCAGTAATTTCCAGATTTTCATCAAGGGATTGGCTGACATGAATGCATCAATATATCACAACTAACAATAGAGAAGAAAACGATTTATTGAATATGGAATAATCAAGACAAAGTCAGTACTGTACCTCAGGTGAATACAACTGCATTATGAGCTATCAATACAAGCAAATATTACTTGTATGAGCAAAGAGGACTAAATATAACATTATCGACATGCAGTATAGAGTTCTTTTCAATATATCAGGGGATCTACCCTCTCACCCCCTTTTCTCCCCTCTTTTTGCGTTTCACCCTTGCCCTCTATACACTACACAAGTAGTCCTGCTATCCTTAACCCTCTAGTAGAAGAGGGTATTCTGGGAGGAGCAAGTATTCACAAGGGTAGGGGGAGAGTTCTTAGACAAAAGTTCAGGGTGACAGAATTCCAGGGGGGATTCCAGAGAAGAAAATTGCATGGTTGACTTAGAGTATGAGGTGGCTGACTTAGGGTGAATTCATGGCTGACTTAAGGTGAAATGGGTACACCTTACGAAATCAGTCCTAAATATAATTTAGGAAATTAATTTTGCTCAATAAAGTCATGATTTGTGTAATTTAGATACATATCCAGCCAACAAAAGCGATAAACTCTGTGTATGAAATGGACAAATACTTCAAATCAACTACCAAAGAGTACGAACAGTGGAGAGATTTTCATTCTCTGTTTGTCAAACCAGGTCAAACGGAGGTACTTCTGACAGATTCTACAGTATGAAAAAGAGTGATGATGTGGATGCAATGTGCAGTATATATTTGGAAAACACTTCAATTCTTAAATCAGTGGGAGTTTATTGTCACCAGATGCATACTGAACTTGTACTTTCATGTCAAAAGTGGTTGACTCAAGGTATGAGTTTGACTTAGGGTGAACCTACCCTAGCGCCTCTTAATGTGTCAAACACCGTTGTTCCAAACCTCCCATATAATTATATTACTAGGTGAAGGGGGTCATTTCACTATTTCCAGGCGTCCTGAAACACACCCTGTAATATCAATTTCATGAGGTACGGGGGTCGGGGGAGTAGTAATAATCGCACACATACCTGTCTCTGGTGGGGAGTAGATGGGTTTGTCTGTCTGGATGAGGATGGAGACATACTTGGAGATAAACTCGAGCTCTGTCTCGTTCCTGAAGGTGGCGTCCCCTACGTCTGTGTCCACCAACCCCTCCACGGTCAGTTTGTGTAGACCAGGGAGCACACTGTCCGGCACCTACACACAGGAGGAGGAACAGCTTGTTTAACTATTTAACTAATCCATTCACCCTTTGCCGACGTATATTTCTAAAACATGACATTTGTCGTCATAATTAATGCACCAAGGCAGCCACGGCGAGCAACTCACCAGTCCTCCCTTGGTACATCATGCTGAACCTTCGGGAGTGCCTCAACCCATAGGGTCGGCATGATGCTTGAATGCAGCCCTGGCAAGTCACTCGCCAGGGCTGCATTCATGCATCATGACGACCAAGAGCATGATGCATTAAGGCATCATTTCGTTATTAAAGGGTTAAGCACCGCGTAGCGCCCTGATGCATGATAGAAATCAGTGCCTGACTCAGTTTTCATGAGAATAGCTCCAATTCTGAGGCATGTCGATCCTACATTTAGATGTAAACTACGTTTGATGAATCGTGCAATATATATACACTGCACCGACCAGTTACTCCACAACTTAGTCTAAACCACGTTGCAGTTTCTGGTTTGGCATTGTTGTGGAATAAGCAATCGAAAGAAAATGTCGATGGGGGGCGATGTATGACAATGTATAATTATTATACTGAAGTTAACAACAAGCAGTGGTTGTTTGATTTTCCCAATAACAATTCAGTTGTTACTGCCGGCCTTGAAAAACGTGAATTTGACTTAACCACCGGGCCCAGGCAATGGTAATGTGCCCCTGCTGCCGGTGTTGCCCTAGGGGCGTTTTCAGGTTTATTTTAGCTGCTGCCCCAATGCAGCAGCAACCCTTATAGGGTTAATCGTAGCTATATCTCCAAACCCGTTAGATATCTAGCACGGTGCCCTGTTAAACTATGTTTGTTGATGCGGATAAGGTATGTCTCTGGGTATTTCCCTACAAGTCAACACTGTCAATACCATTGTATTGACTATTTCATCGACCTTTGACTGCAAAATAGTCCTTAACCCCATCTAGGATACACCTTGACAACATCTCAACCTCTTGAGATGCAGACTAATCGAAATGATTGTTAGATAGGCGATGAATGTAGCAGATAGTGCCCCCCCCCCTCCACAATCCTGAGGATACATTCATGGCTGGAAGCTCCTTCTACAAATCATATGCAGATTTTTTCTGGACTTTTTTTTGTCAGATGCCATCACTTTAGAAGTTGGGTGTAATTATCTCAGTGATTTTTGGGTCAGAATCGGTTTGGATCCAACTAGTCCAATTGATTAAAATGGTATGGCTCAAGCTCAAGAAGAGTATGAAGAGTAAAATGTTAAGAAATCTTTGCCTAAGATACCCAAGCATTGGAAATGCTGAAAAATGGGAGAAAATCGGCCAGAGAATTGTGTAGATACATGTGAGTTGGTTAATTGATTTTTTAACCCTACATGCTGATCCCCTGTGCTAATTTATGACTAGTGCTAATTTACGAACATGATTATAATTATGCTAAAACGGGCCAGAACGGTTGTGGATATAAATTCTTACTAAGCAAATTGATATGCCACTTCGACACAGTAAGTATCTTGCAAACAGTGCTCCTGGGTATGTGTTATCTTTGAGGAAGATAGGCCAACCTTGAGATAAGACAATGTATAGAGAATCTGAGTTAAGATAACAAGTTGCTGATTGATAGATGACCTTAAGTTCCATGACGTTGTGGAGTCCCTCTCCGAGCCTGGAGTCTCCCTAGTGTGAGGTATAGCCGGGGTGCAGGAGGAGAGTGCAGGTGTTAGTGACATGGAGGAATAGAATAAATTAGTGCAGTGGGTTAGTAACATGCACAGGGTATATAGTTAGTTATATTGGAAAGTAGGCAGAACAGAAAATATGCAAGGCCCCAATGTATATATATAGATGTGAGACAGACTATCAGTGTCTGTAGGACTAAGAAGGTATAATTATTTCACATTTGGTGAGTATGGTATAATTATTGACTCATATTAGACAAAATAATGACCAAAGTAAATTATATGTTAAAATGTGCATGAGTAAGGAAGATGTTGGTTAGAAATGGACAAGAACCATGTAAACAGCATTCGTGCAAAACAGCATGAGTATATTTAGACACTTATACATGTTTAGGCTTGGTGGTATGTTAGTTTATGAATGATATTGTTCCCTTTACCGTTGAATTCAAACAAACAGAGATTCCATACATATTTTGAAAAATATATATTTCAATCGCACTAAAACCTTGGAGGGGGGGGGGGGTCTGTTCATGACAATGTATAGTAGCGAAGAGAACACACACACCGTCTATCTTGTGATTAGTAATGTTAGGTCATCGAGGCTACTTCCTGCATAATAAAACCACGCAAAAAGATGGTGATCTATTGGACTGTGCCCAGCGACCTTGAGCGTAAAACGTTACAGTTTAATTAATTTTATTGATTCAAAAAATGCGAAAAGGAAAAAGAAATTTCTCATACTCAACACATACCGATACGTAGCCAGCTGCTGCTTTCGTGATCATTTTGTTTTCTGCATTATTCTTTTACAAATAACTTATGTGTGTACATTGCAAAAACTTCTAGCTCAAAAAGTTGTCCAAGGTATCTCGTAAGAGATAAAATTATTTATGTATATATGTATCAATGTAGTCTGACCATCCTCTGAACACAATCTTGGTTAGATATGTGTCTGAGAGTAGGAGTAGGTAGGAGGATGCCAGGTAGATAAGGGATACAGGTCAGAACAATGTTTGACAGTACTTAGCTGTGATATCTTAACAATAGACTGCTACTGCATCCTAGAGTATTCTACTGCCTAGCGCAAAGGTCGACATGTTGACACTCAAGTTTATATTAGTAAACGTTGACTGATGTCGGCCTTATTCTTTATTCTACCCATTGTTGTTTATAGATGAAATGTAAATTCAATTATATAAAATATATGGGACCTATTTAAGTTTCAGTATTGTAATGATATTATTTTGCATTCTCACTTAGATATTGCAAACAATCTAGAGAATTCGTAGTGTCATAGAAATAGTTAATCAAAAGCCGAGTATCATTTTTCCTTGGCGAATTTAGCAGAAACCCTTTGGAAAATTACCTTATTTCGAGAATGGTGAAATAGCACGAGTTCAATTATATTAGGTAATAGAACATCAGCCTATGCCTCTACAATCTGGTATATAATGCATAATAATCCATACGTGAACCATACGATAATGCCATTTTTCAAGTGGACAAAATGGTTGCTTTCTCAGCGTTAAGAAGGACAGGCAGTCGGTTTATAACATAAGATTGATAGTAGTGAAGGTTAGTAACAAAGGAACATGCATTACCCGTAAAAAGAATTAACAAAAAATAAGATGGCATGTACCTTGAGTTCGAGGACCCTGGAGCTCCTCTCAGAGAAGACCTGTGTCTGGTAGGCGTACTGCTCGCCGTCCCTGCTCAGAGTAGCTCGTACCACGATCTGTGGGTGGTACAGCTGGTAGATGGTAACATCCACGCGGTACACCTGACTGGGTCTCACCTGCCGGGGGGCCACGATCAGGTACCCCCTGTATGAGATGGGTATGTGTAGTTTGTATCAAAATTCATAGTCTGTATCACCATAATTGAGTTGAGCTGAGTTGAGTTGAGTAATTTTTTTTATTGACTTAATTTCTCCTAAGTAGTTTTACAAGCAAAGCCAATCAGGGTCTCATGGTAAAACGCTATAATACAATATACAAAGTAGAGGAATCGTCACCTTCCTTTACACAAAACATACAAATATATATTACAAATATTGATACAGATAAAGTAGGCAGTGAAGCAAGTGTCATGATAAAGATCGGGACAAGTAGGGGGGCAGAATATCTTAGAGACACAATACATTACTTTAGCAACATCTATAAAATTCAAAGCATTTGAATTGAAGTTTTTTTTTTTAATGATGCCTGGCTACCTAGTACACATACTAGAACAATTTGATGTGCAGATGGATATATTGATATTTTTAATAGATTGTAAAGAGTCAATTTTGAATGGCTTCTATAATGCTATTGTGGATATGAACATTGCATTTAAGGCTCTTATTCCATTGCACATTCTACCGTCCCGATTCGTGGACCTTTGGAAAGAGTCTGTGGTCTGTGATAGCATAGATAAAAACTGATATTTTTTTTAAACTGATATTTCTAAAGACTTAAGGTATGCATAGACTAATTGAAATAGCACACATTTATAAAAGGATGTCAGCCATTTTTTTGGTAAAGATTTCAGGAAATTTCGGATATCATCTATAAAGTTTAGGGTTAAGAAAAAAGAGCGGGAACTCACGCTCTCTGCGCGATGCGGTATCCCTCCTGCATCTCACGGATGTCGGCACCGGCTGATGGTAAAAACCCCGCCAAAATGCATCCGGTTACCACGGCAACCAGATACCACGCCATGACGTACTCAGTGCAACATCTGTAAAAGGAGGTAGACATATGACCATACATACAAATAACAACATATTATTTAGAAACTTTCGAAACTGCATTAGAACTGGGTTAGAATTCCAGTGTACAAAATCGCTATTGATTAAAAGGTTCTCCCCACCAAAAGCTATAGGAAATGTCCATGCTCTATGGAGGGCTTGCTATATTTAGACAACCATAGGTTTTTCCAAAGACAATTATCATTGCTGTATTGATGCATTTCTCAAAACATGCCATGCCATGTAGTTTTTGTTGCTGTTTTACACACAGAAACTACATCCTCTTTAACTTTAAGAAAAATGTCTTCCTTTTTCTGTCTCCAGTTCAGTCTCAGGGTTAGCATCTCAAAGAAATTGGTATTATTGAAAAAGAAATGGTAGAGAACTGCAGCCCGCTATACATAATACAGATAGATAGCTAGATAGATAGCTAGATAGCTAGATAGCTAGATAGATAGATAGATAGATAGATAGATGGATGGATGGATGGATGGATGGATGGATGGATGGATGGATAGATAGATAGATAGATAGATAGATAGATAGATAGATAGATAGATAGATAGATAGATAGATAGATAGATAGATAGATAGATAGATAGATAGATAGATAGATAGATAGATAGATACAACAACTATTTTGAGAACTCTCAAGTCAGTTATCCATCATACCTACAGATTTAAAAATAGTGTAGGGGTTTCATATGCGTACAACACGAACACAGGTTCCAAATTCGGTTTGAATGCAACAGGTTTTTATTCGATCACAGCCTCAAAAGTACACGAAGGTTTTCCACTCGGTTCACTTGGTCTTTCAACCATTCGAAGACACACAGGATTCTATCGATAGTTCGAAGCATTAGCGATACCGGACAGTTAAGCCCTGTGCCAGCATGGCTGGTGCAGAGTCCATAACGTGGGAGGGGTGTAGGTGCCCCTGTCAAAGCGAAGGTACGAAAGGTGTGGGTCAGAGCTTGTCCTAGGACGAACTGGTGAGGTAGCCAACCTCGGCCTCTTTTATACCCTGAGCGCGGACCAAGCAGTGTCGACGTGGCACTCCTCCGTAGCGCCGTCTGGAGTGCCCTGCCCGGCTCCGCTACCGGATAACCGAAAGGACATGGCTTAGGTGTTGCCACCTAGTGTCCGTTGGAGGCACTTACCGCTCTGACTCCACGGACCTTATATGTACACGTATTATTCGTGCCCCTACATCACCCCCACCAGATTATAACAAGGGTCGAAATACATCTGATATAATATAATATACTCGAATATGGGAGAATAATATCAGTGTACATGATGACAATACCGGGGTACATTTGAAGGTACGATATACGTTTTTACTCATACATGTAGAAAGTACAATTGAAGAGTTTGGATGCAAAACGACATAAGCGCCATTTCCAAAAAAGAGACAAAAATCTGGCAAAAAGATTGATTAGGGGTGCTTAGATATAACTCACAAACTATTTTTCCAAGATTAACAAATTTTCATCGCATTAGGGTCTACTCAGTACACAATCTGTTACCAAATTACTAAAATTGACCCCAGGGTGGCTTTACAAAATGTACTATATGCTTCAATTCTGGGATTGATTTATGTCGTTTTGCATCCAAACTCTTCAATTATAGATTTTTAGATTTTACCTGTTACACCAAACAACACTTACATCTCTATGTACAAAACAGGGATCTTACAGATCCAACACTATAACGACAAGATAGATACGTGAGTATCCATCTTTAATAAAGATATGAATATATACGAATATATATGTTCTATACTATTTCTAACTATAGTGATCACAGTTTTGTTTTTTTTAAAGTGTTTTATTGGGTAAATAACATAGTTAATCATTGGATTCGGCGCATTGCCGTTCTTCCTCCAAGACCCCTGTTTTCTTTTGTAAGGTTCTTGGAGTAAAAATAGCTCACATTCATGCCGGTCATACGGTACAGTGTATATTTTCTTGTACTTCACTTATGATGTTACTAAGGTTTTCACAGGCGGTAAGAGTGATGAGATGAGATGAGGATGATCATAATATATAGTTACAGCAATAAAATATGATAATAATAAAATACATTTCCATCTCGTTTACATGAAACATGTCTTGTGGTTCTTTTTAATCTGAAATTTAAAAGTGTTGAGGTCCTCAATTAACGTGTAATGGGCCTTCAGATTATTCCAAGATACAATAGCTCTATATAAGCAGCTTTTAGTGACTAGTGGCTTCAATGACCGTGGGACACACAGTCTTTTTCCTATTTGTCGCCTTGTTGGCAAGGCTCTGGTGTCGACAAATTTATCAATTTTAGAAATAGCAAAAGCATAAAATAATAGGTGTATAGCTCTCCTATCCACAAGCTGCATACATTTTCCTTTAGCATGTAATTCATCCGTATTATACGTGGGGTTTTCCTCTAGTTTTACATTGTACACAATTCTGAGACATTTATTTTGTAATAATTGTAAAATATAATTTTCCCCTTTGTTTAGCCTGTCCCACACATAGTCGACATAATCGAACGAGGGTAAAACCATGGTCTTGTATATAGTAAGAGCAACCTCTTCGCCTACATATGGCTTGGTTCTGGCTAACTGACACACTTTTTCTCTAATATTTCGCGTTACTTCTTTTCTGTGCTCTATAAACTTAAGATCCGGATCCAAGGTGAGACCAAGGTACTTGAATTTCTCTACTTGCTCTATTACAATTCCATTCATACTAAAAACAGGGTGAATATGATCGATATTGTTAAAAATCATCCATTTCGTCTTTTTTTCATTAACTGTTAGACTATTTTCTATACACCAAGTGGACAATTTTTGTAAGGCAGTGTGTAAACATAAAGCATCTCTCACAGAAATTACCGCATCATCGGCATATAAAGTTATGTCAAAATTATACAAGTCAGGAAGTGAATTAATATAAATAGAAAATAATACAGGGCCTAAGACAGACCCCTGTGGTACGCCATATGTAATAGACCTGCTACTGGATATCACATCATTAGCAATAACATTTTGCTTTCTATCAGTTAAATAGCTTTTAAACCAGGATTTTGAATTTTCGCTAAGTCCAATTTCATGAAGTTTTTCTAAAAGGATGGGGTGGGAAACCGTGTCAAAAGCTTTCTTATAATCTAAATATAGGGATATTGTTGGCTTATTATTAATAGTATTATCTATAATGTTACAAAGATGTTCACTAATAGCAGATTGGGTGGAGTGGCATTTACGGTATCCGTGTTGACTCGGTGTCAATAATGTGTATAAGTCCATATGGGCCTGCAATCTATTGCACACAATTTTTTCTAGTAATTTGCCCGGTATGGGCAGTAGGCTTATTGGTCTTAATTCATTAACATCTGTTGTATTTGGCTTTTTAGGCAAAGGCACTATTGTCGCATTTTTCCAACTATCAGGGAAACACGCTCTCGACAGACATTTGTTATACATACATAAAATTACATCAGAGATTGCTAAAAAGGCATCTTTAATTACAAATGACTTAACATGCTTGATTGATGATGGCTTATTGGTTTTGATGAGTTTAATGTGCTTTATTAACTCTTGATAGCCCAGCGGCTGCATGATATCACAGTCTATGTCTGGCGCGTTAATGTGTCTAGTACCGGTATACGCACCCACCTGTGGTAGAGCCTCTGCTAGATTCCTACCAATTTCTGAGAAAAATTCATTTATGTACCTGGCACAGTCTTTTGTTGGAAGCATTAACCCTGTTATATTATTTTTTAATTTTAATAAAGTAGCTTGAGTTTTTACCGGTAACAATTTTCTGATGCCCGCCCAAAATTTTGTAGGATCGTCAGCTTTTTGTTCTAAAAGTGTATTTACTTTTTCCTTTCTGCTATTGAAAATTAAGACCTCTACATTATTCCTATAGAAATTTGCAATTCTCCAATCATCTATTGTGTTATTTCTCCGCGCTGTCCTAAATGCCATGTCACGGTTCTGCATTTCCCTTATAATAACATTGCTCATCCACTCAGGAGTGTATACCGGTATTGTTAACCTGCGTACAGGACACATGAAATTCAAACAATTCTTAATCTTATGTAAAATAGCTTTCCACATATCATTAGGGTCGGCTAACTGGCATACATCATCCCAATCAATACTTTGTAATTTATTTTTAAAAGTAAAAAAGTCATAGTTCTTGTATGAGCGCGCCATTACTTGCTTCTTGGGGATTTTCGTCCTTACACATTTCAGGTTCATATATATTGGCGAGTGGTCAGAAATATAAAAATCAAGAACACCAGATGACTGAACATTATGGATGTTAGTAAGTTCTGTATGGTTTTCGTTGAGATACAATATTGGTTACTACATTAATCATTTTAAGGTAAGTTAAGATTGCACAATATGTGACTTTTTTAGGACGGAATGACACAGAAGTAATGGCTCGAAAATATTTATGTGGGCAAACCGTCCCTGGAGAGGTAATTACGTGAACTATTGGAATTATATAAAATACTTGGAACCAACATAGTTGTGACATTAACTCTTATTAACCAAGGAATGTAGTAATATTAGCCTCCATATGAGGCAACCGATATGTGACTTTATATCTTAAAAATAGATATACTCTCGAAATCCGAATACCAGTTGTTATGTCCAAAAAGAAAATTTTTGGAGATAAAGGTAGGTATTGAACACTATGTACAGTTTTGGTTCGAATCATAGTATGCAGTATAAGTTATACTACTTAAAGTATGAACACCCTTCTTTTTTTCTTTTTTTTAGACAACGAAGACATTTCTTGACAATTATGCATTTTACACCCGGCTTATGTTTACCTTCGAATCATGACCTTAATCATGGATGTTTTATAATAACAACACAATTATTACATTATCATCGAAGCATCATATGCACAAGTCCTCAATCACACAATCGAACAGCCGAACACTCAAGTTAGCTTATAAGTCCTTCACTAAGCTCTGGAGTTCTTCGAGTGACCCACTCCATTGGGTGAGTCCTATCCCGAATACCCGAATGAACTTAACGTTCAGCGCCTTCATAGTTTTGGCCTGATCGTCCAGAGTGTCTTCTGCAGCTTTCTGCAGACAACGAGCTGTTGAGAGTTCTTTCTTCGATTGTGCCAGCTGCTTGGTTAGTTCGATCACCTTATCTGGCTCCTATTGTTCGTCAATCCGTTGTTGTTCGAAGATCTTCCTCAGCCTTTCGACCTCCTTGCCCTGCATGGTGATGGCATAGTCGGCTGATGCTCTTGCCACACCGGCTGCATATCGTTGCATGCCAGCCAGGTGTTCCTGCAACCATCGTTCGTATAGCTCCTTATGCAGCACTGCATCCGGAGCCTTCGGAGGCTCGAAGTAGTCCTTCGGAATCTGTATCCTCGGCCGAATGTTTTCACCACTTATCATCAGGTCATACCACTGGTTTGGATCCACTGCCGGTTCCTCACGAACGTTGGGCTTATAGGGCACAGTGGCAGTGGTGGTAGTGGTGGTGAGTAGGGTGGCTGCAACAGTTGCTGCTTTCCCTCCTCCAGTAGTTGTCGTTGGTGTGGTGGTAACTGGGTTCGAAGTGGTCACTGGAACCGGGTCCACCACAGGCTCAGTTTTCATGGATGTTGAATCCGCACTAGTAGCAGGGGTTTTACGCCCCACCGACTTTGTAGAACTGTCAGCCTTTGGTTTCACCTTATCTTCTGCCCGAGGAGTGAGGTTGGTGGTCGTCACCACCAAGTCCTTTTTCCCAGGCAGCACAAAGTGATCCGAATCCGCCATCTCCACGTCCCGTGAGTCCGGTTGGCGGATGGCATCCCTTACCGAGATGCCCGTAGGGAGATTTTTGTACGGATCCTTCTCAGTCTGTACCTCCGGACCAGGAAAGTCCATTGAAGGGTACTCAGCCCTACTAGCCAGGTTACCAGGGGTCAGAGGACGAAGGGTTTGCAGCTGGGAACGACCCTTGGGGGCTGAGAAGTCCGGACCATAGTTAGGACGCAAGTCCTTCAGTGGGGACCGGTGCTCAATCGTTGTCGCGCGCCCTCGTGCTGCAGTTGGAGCTCTCGGAGCCGGACCCTCCGATTTGACCTTTTTACAGTCAGGTTCGGAAGTGGCTGGACTCCTGTTCTCACTTCGTTTCCCTGGAAGGGGGTTGGCCGCTCTCCAGTCATACAACTCCTTGTACAAGGTGTCGTTCAGGTCCAGTCGACCACGTCGATCTGTACGCTGGAAGACAGCTGATTGCTTCGAATTCCGGGTTAACTGGACCTTTCCGAATTGGAAGGTCTCAATCGTGATGGTTTCGAACTTTACTTTGTCCAGGCCTGCCACCAGTGATGCATGGAGATCTCCAACGTTCTTTCTGGCCAACATCATGGCTTGGCCATGACATTGTATCAGGTGCTCGATCATTCTGCCTCTTCGAGGGGTCCACATTCCCGAACACCTTTTGTTTGCCTTGCCAGTATCAGCGCAGACATACATCGCACGGTGGTGCATGTGCTTTTCCACGAGATGTCGCATGAATCGAAGACGAGTAGGCATGGGGCGGTTCTCGTGTACGTAGTAGCTGCGACAGGAATCGAATGGGCAATCCTCCCGTACCCCTTCCTTGTACCGGGCCATCGCCCATCGTATTTTGGGGCGGCCCTCATGGTTGTAGTAGGTCTCGGGGAACTGTTTTCGATCCAGCAGCCGACCGAACCAGTTTTCTGTCCATGACCAGGAACTGGGTGAACCCATATTGGATCTCATCCATTCTTCGTCATCAGACAATCCTTCATGGTCCGTTTCTTTGGGACACGAATACATCTCCCTCGATCGCTTGCAGTGTTCCATGCACTCGGGCCTAAATTTCTTGAAGCCCCCGCTGGCGTTCCGCCAAATCATGTCCTCCACCCGAGAACCTGGAACGTCTGCCGAGGCACCTGCCCCTGCAGCTGGAGGGGGCGACGAAACCACTGGTGGCGTGTTCGAATGCCCTGACTCGGAGGACGTAGACGGAGATGCAGGCACCTCGACCTGCACTGGAGTCTTGGTCGGAGTTGCTGGAGGGGTCGAATGCGTCCGGGTGGGTGCCCTAGGAGGCGTCGAAGGGGTAGAGGCCGTACCGGATACTACGTCCACCAACCTCACGGTTGGGGACATATTAATCGCAGTAGTTTGGGGAGGCGAAGGATGAGGTATACAGGGCTGTCGTGCCTCACTCTTCTTCGCCTTCCGTTTCTGGCTCTTTGGAAGTTCGAAGGGGACCTCCTCCATATCCGAAGCGTCGGATAAGGACCGTCCTTTTTGTTGTGGATTGGGGTTCTTACGGGACTGGGCTCGAGTCATCGGCGTTCTGGGGGCAGTTTGCATAGCTTCCAGAGTTAGCCGTAACTGTTCATTGGCTGCCCTGAGTTCATCGGATTCTCTGACCACCTGAGCATAACGAGCTTCCTGCTCAACTGATCCTGAGGTATCCGAATGGATCTCCCGCGGGGACTGGTAAAGGTCCCGGAGCTTTCGGAAGAGATTCGGATGGAGACTCAGTAGTCCCGGTGGTAGTAGTTGGTTCTTCGAATGACGTTGAAGCCAACTGGGAAGTACTCGAAGAGCACTCGGACTGAACTGGGGCAGGTTCGGATACCTCGGACATAGGCGGAGTATCTGGAGGAGTACTAGTGTTGGAAGTTTTACGACTACCTTTGGTCTTGGTAAATTTCTTTTTCTTCCCCTTCGTACTGGTCGTGCTCCCATCACTTGAGGGCACTGCTTCCTCCATAGCCTTGGCTTGCTGGAGATGCCGAAAGTTCGTACCACATCACAGTAGGATTTTTCCAAAGATCTCGTTTTTATATGCTCCCCGGATGGCTCCTTCGTAACTCTCTAGCCAAGTACCCTCATGGTGGTCGAATCCATGTTCCTCCAGCTTGTCTAGCACCATCGACATGAGTGTGGGATGGAGCTTCAGCGAGGTGTCGAACGGCGGGTCGCACTCCAGCACCTCCATGAGTTGTTGCTGGGCCAGCGATTTTCGTACGAAGTCCTCCATCTCTTCGTCAGATACTGCATGGATAGGCAATTTCTGGCTTACCTCTTCCAACTCCGGCATCTCGTCCTCTTCCTCATCCCCTGCTGCGTTAAGCCGGGTTGACGTCGAATTGTCTATGTCTTTCGAAGCAACATGTTTTGGGACATTGCGCCACGGCAACGGCCCTAGGTTGACTGTAGCCGGGGGTGGCATGGCCATGCTGTCCCGATCAGCCGTTGAATAGGAGCCAATCCCCGCCACACGAACGGTAACCGCACTCCCGGTGGATTCAGAGGCGGATTCATAATCCGACTCGTGAGCGTTGTCAAATTGGCCATCGTCCATCCCGAACAGATCTATCTCGTCGGATTGGAGGCCCTCACCGGGGGTGTACTGCTCCTCCATCGCAGTCGAATGTTTTCAACGAAAACGAAGTTTAATAATCGAAGATTTGCGGAGTACGAAGCTCCGCGTGTCCTAATGACACTATGAGCGGGGACTAACCAGGTTGGCGTGTATTATGATGTGGTTTTGGAGACTTTTGGTCGACTACAAGTCCCTTCTTCCTCCTCCTTTGCCCTGCAGCGTCTGTGCGTCTTCTTGGCACTGATCCAATATGGCGACCGCCCTTCTTGTCTCGTGATGCCACGCCCGCCGCGGGAGCAAAGGTCAACCAATCAGCGTTCACGCTTCACCGGATAGCCCTTTTCCGACGGATAACACGGCGGGAGACGCTCGCGTTTCCCGCCACTAATCGAACGGGTAGCTCACCGGAGTGTAATCCTTATTGAGTCAGTTCCACAGTACCAGGGATACCGCTAATCATGAATTCTTCAGGAGTGTAGGCAAATGTCATTACGGGTAACATAAGAATACCCGCCGGATAGTTCCGTCTGCCACCCTCGGGGACGTTCATGATCAACACCCACCCTAGCTCTGCTCACTCGACAGCAATTAGGTCTGTACTACCATCATGGCATCGAAACTTCTTGTTGTGTATACAAATTAGGTCACAGCAGTCCCCGGGTTATGCCGTGGACTGCGCCTTAACCCCACCTTGGGTTCTTTAGACCTGGTCGTCCGGGAAGATTCGACAGGATGTCCAGTAGTCAATTGGACAGCCCTCCTCCCCTTCAGACCTTCATTTGCCGAGACTTTTTTTCCGCACTTTTTATCCTTCTTGCTAGAAGCTCGAATTGGTAAATTTTTTTTAGGCCTACCCCGGCCCCGCTTTAATTTACCAATACCAGGAGGCATAGGTTTTTTCTCATCTGAGGGTATCACTAGTTTCCTAGGTCTACCAGGACCACGTCGTTTCGGGGTGGTCGCTCTCCACTCAGTGTTATCTGACTTCGAATGCTCTCCTGGCTTCGAATGCGCTGAAGCATCACCCTGCCACCGACGTAGGCGAGCTACATTGGATTTATACAGGCGTCCCAACAAGGATTTGATCACCACCGTGGATTCTGAAACAATCCGAACCACAGTAAAGGGACCATCCCAGTTGGGTGACAACTTTAGCTGCTGTAGGGGGTCGTGTAGCCTAACTACTTCATCCCCCACTCGAAAGGACCTAAGTTTCAAACCTACGTCATAGCCCACTTTTTGCCATGAAGCAGATTTGCTTAGTTCACATCGAACCATCTCGTATGCGGACTTGAATTGATCCCTCAATGCCTCCACGAACATCACCTGACAGGGTGTTTCAGCGTTTATCCCAGCTACGCCAAACACCAAGTCAGCAGGCATAATCAAATCCTCTCCGAATACCAACAAATTGGGGGAACAACCGGTGGAAGCATGCACCGTACTATTATAAGCATGTACCACAAACTCGCATTGCTCGTCCCAATCATCCATCTGACTGTTGACCAGAGGCTTCAGGACTTGTATCAAGGTTCTGTTGAACCTTTCTACTTGACCATCCGACTGAGGCCTGTACGGATTCGTTCTGGTTTTGCATATAGCAAGGTTATGGCACATTGCTGCCCATAACTCAGATTCGAATTCTCTGCCTTGATCACTATGCAACATCAAGGGTACGCCTAGATGAAGCACCCAACCCTTTACAAATGCACGAGCACATGTATGAGCCTTGTGATCTTTCAGAGGAAACACTCTAGTATACTTCGAATAGTAGTCGGAGATCACCATCATGCACGTGTTTCCATCAGGAGTGGTTTTTAGGCCACTAATGATATCAACCGCTATGCGTGCAAATCTAACTCCCCAAAGCTCTTGAGTTAGTGGCAACTTCCCCAGGCCTTCACCTGGTTTGCTCAGACAACAATCTGGACAAGTAGAGATCCACCTAAGCAGATCTTTACTCATGCCAGGCCAGTAATACCTTCTGGAGAGTCGCGCAAGGGAGCGCTTCTTTCCAAAATGTCCACTGGTCTGATGTCCATGTACGAAATACATGATGTCCCTTCGCATAGCTGTGGGTATCACGATTTGCCGAATTTTGGCCTTGTACGGTGTTATCTTCCACCTACATAAGATACCGTCAACAACAGTTAGCTCAGACCATTGAGCAAGTAGCTGTCTCATTTCCCGGTTCTCAATCGAAATGGCTGGTCTTTGTGGTTGGGCACCACTGGAGACCTGTTCTATTAGTCTCGAAATGACAGCATCACCCTTCTGGAATTGCCTGATAGTTTCGGTGGACCATTCCATTGCTTTAGAATGTCCTACATCATACAGCATTCGAACTCCAGCTATTACAGCATTATGGGCTCCACAATCATCGCAATCCATTCTAGAACATTTCCGTATGGGTCTTCTCGAAAGGGCATCAGCATTGATATGCTTGCTCCCTGCTCTGTGTTGGATTTGGCTATTTTCCAACCCGAACTCGGACAAGTGGGTCAGCCATCGACCGATCATTCCTTCTGCTTCCTTAAAGTTTAACAGCCACCTTAAGGACGAGTGATCTGTCCGTAAAGTAAAGTCACCTCCCCAAAGGAAGTACTTAAACTTCTTCGTATACACCACTACCGCCAACAATTCGCGCTTAGTGGTACAGTAATTCCTCTGAGCTTTATTGAGGGTATTACTAGCGAAAGCCAGTGGCACTTCTATCCCCTCTTGCATCTGGGATAGAGCAGCACCTATACTGTCATTACTGGCGTCTGTGTCCAGTATGAAATGTCCATCAGCTGTTGGATATTTCAAAACTGGGGTGGTTCGAAATAGGTTCTTCACGGCTTCGAATGCTAGATCTTGTTCCGGACCCCATGGGAAAGGCTCCTTCCTTCTACCCGGAGTCCAGTGAGCTAGAGCCTGCATAGGCTGAGCTATTCTGGCATACCCCGGTAGGAAGTCTCTGTAGTAACTACAGAAGCCCAGAAAGGACCGTATGTCTTTAGGTCCCTCTGGCTTTTCCCATTCCGATACAACATCTAGTTTCTCAGGATCCGCCTTAACCCCCTCAGTGGATATTATCCGACCGAGATAGTTAATAGAAGTCCTAAATAGGTGACACTTCTTTGGTTTCAATTTCAAACCATGGGTTATCAACCTCTCGAAAATTTTGACTAAAGTAGCCAGGCACGATTCGAAGGTCTTCCCGAGGACAATTACGTCGTCCAGGTACACCAAACACTCCTTCCATAACAGATCACTCAACAGAGATTCCATCATGGCTTCGAATGTTGCAGGGGCGTTACACAATCCAAACGGCATCACATTGTACTGGAAAAGACCGACATGGCTCGAAAAAGCTGTTTTTTCCTGATCCTCTTCCTTCATTCCAACTTGCCAGTATCCGGATTGCAAATCCAGCGTACAGAACCATTGGTTTCCGCCCAGGGAATCAATAGTCTCGTCTATACGGGGGAGAGGATAGGAGTTTTTCTTAGTACAGCCATTTAATTTTCGATAATCTATGCAGAAGCGAATTGTGCCGTCTTTCTTAGTCACCATCTGAACAGGACTGGACCAGGGGCTAGTGCTGGGAACAATCACCCCTAATCTCAGCTGATCAGCGATTTCCTTCTCGGCCATCAATTTCTTCTTCAAAGGTAGGCGTCTATAAGGGATTTTGAAAGGTACAGCGTCCTCTGTAGTGATGGAATGTAGCACCTTATCAGTTCGCCCCAAACCAGTGGGCTCCCCGAAGGCTGCATCATATTCCACCAATACCCGTCTCAACTGATCTTTCTGGTCCCCCGTCACCAAGCTCGAATCGTCCACCAACTTTTGGAGTTCCGGACGCAAATCGGACATCCCTTCAAGGTTCGGTTTGGTATCTTCTGAGAGTATACTGGTGCTTGCCTGTGCAACGACCACCTGCCCCACGGGAGTACCTTTCATCAGATAACGGACATCACCACCAGGATTCGAAATAGGAATTAAATTCCTGCTGCCACTGCCTACGAAAGTATCTGCACTCTCGAGTCCAATTGATGCAAGTCTCACCACATTAGGTTCAACCACCGCCATCTGGTCTTAGAAGATACTGTCACTCGAAAACAGCACATCACATGTCTGTCCTGGGGGTATCTTAACCGTCTGTACCACCGAGGCTACAGAAGATACCTTTCTCAACACGCATTGTACGGCCACCTTGTATGGATGTTCTATCTTTAACATCCCCCTACAAGGTTCCAACATTGCACCGTACAACGCAGCGAAATCTAATCCGATGATGCCATCATCACTCAGATCAGCAATAGTAGGGGACAGAAGGTAATCCTGTCCACCTATATTGATTTCGAAAAATGCTTTACCAAACGTCTGCATGCAGCTACCGTCGGCCGAATGAGCTTTTACCCTCGTTGTGAAGTTATCTGGCTCATTGGCTACAAGGTCATAGAATCTCTTAGAGATCATGGAGTGACTAGCTCCAGTATCCACTAGAAATTCTGCGGACCTTCCCTTCACTGCTACAGTCAAATACCACCTCTTCCCGTCCAGTGGTGATGGGTTAACGGTGAAACGTTCGAAATCCTTAGTGACACCAAGATCTACTCCCCGTCGTTTCAAGTGCTTCAAACAGGGATGATCCGGGGACAATCGGGCACTGCTGACTACTTCCAGCTCCTGTATCCAATTCGCCGCTTCCCCAGTACTTCCTCCTCGGACGTCTACTTTTCTGGGTTCATTGGACATACTTAGAAGGGACTGATCAGGCCCCTCCTCTAAGTTTCCAATCTCTACTGCACCTCGGACTTCCTCGCTTGCACCGCTGGCGATAAGTTGGCTTTCCTTCACCTTAGGGGTTACTACCTTGCCATCCAGAGCAACCCCGTCTAGTTTTCCGTTTTCTTCTCTTCAGGCTTTGGTACCGGCTTTTCAGCTGGGCATTCTGCAGCAAAGTGTCCCAGGACCTGACACCTGTAACACTTCCTAGTGGTCTTGTCCACTCTCGGCTTCGAATTCCTCCCTGTTGATTGCTGGTTTCCAGACATCAAGTCAGTCAACCTTAACAGAAGTTCTTCCATAGAACTGGGAGTTGAGGATGTAGTCGAAGGTGCGCTTGTAGCTCCTGGGGTCACAGGTGGTGTTTTCCTGTCAGCCTTCGGATAGCGCTTCGAATTCGAATTGGAATAAGATTTGCCGCTGTTCCTTTGAGCAACTGCGCCAATCTCCTCCTCCCTTCCAGAATCACCTTCCTCTGTATCAGAGGCTGGTGGGTCTTGTACCACACTGGAAGTTCTCGAAAGTACTCTCGAAGATAGCAGATGCCGTTTCCTGTCATAGTCTTCTATGGCCATGAACAAATCAGTGAGAGAAGTTCCAGCCTTCCAACTATCACATGCTGCGGCCCGTTCATCAGAATCCCTTAATCCCTCGATGAATTGCGAGAACAAATCATCTAGGAACTGTGGGTCATCTAACTGCCATCTTGGTCTAGCCCTTTGCAAGAGAGATTGCAATTCTAGACCGAACACACGGTGCGACTCGTTTGGCTTTTGAGTCCGTTTCCGAAACAATCGAAGCGGGTCCTCATTACCCACATTACCTATCAGGTAACTGGCGCATTCCACCAATTGGGTAAACGATCCGGCACCATGCATCGTTCTCCATCTCGAAACAGCTAGCTTGTCTGGGCCATTTCTCAATGCCCGTAACAGCTCGTCCAACGATTCCTCTTCTGACCACCGATTATACCTCATATCGTCCATGAAGTCTGCAAACCAGTCCTGCCATGGCTGTCTTCCTGTGAACGGAGTCGGAGTGCTTGCAGTGCGTCTAGGAGCGTTGTGGTTGTCCCTGTGCAACAGAAACGACTGCTCAATGCTCCAGTCGACGATATCGGCATTATCAGCTTGTCTGCTAACACAGTCCACTCCCATCTCAGCAATGCAGGGGTTCGTGTCGTAAATCAATTTCATCCCAGGGGACATTGATTCGCGGCGAGATACTCGTCTACCTGCATGTGTAGGAGATCTCCCTGGCCTCCTTGAGGGCCCATTCGAACGTTCATTCGGATCAGATCTCGAAGATCTCTCATTCGAACCCGTATGGCTCGGTCTCTCTCGAGAGCTAGAACGACTGGGAGGGTTTGAATGGTCGTCATCATACGACGTTGGGCGTTGGTCACGCCGTGAAGATCTTCCATCCGGATCCCCCGTATCAATGGTCACTTGTTTTGGTCTCCCTCCGGTTGAGGTAGAGGCACTACCCCCACCAGTTGATGAGTTGTATATGCCACCACTGACATGATCGAACCCTGAATGGCCACCTCGAGTTGCCTCTTCATCTCGTTTCTTCTGTAAATCTTCCACCTCCCTGATCAGACGATCCTTTTCGTCCATCATCGCCTTGGTTGCTTCCCGTATCGTATCATGGAGCTCGTCCGAATCATGTATGGTCTTATCTTGACGTTGTTCTAGAGCTTCAGTACGTCGCCGCAAGACATTTTGTTGATGAGCGAACTGGTTTTCCATATGTTCCAGTTCCGCCTTCGTTGTGTCTAAGCGGTTCTGTTTCTCCATTGTTGCCCCGTCCAAATCTTCATTCTTGTTCCGGAGCTGTACCAACCGATGACTCAAAGCTTCAAACTCTTCATTCATCCTGTCCATCTCTGCAATCCTTGCTCCCTCGAAACGATTCTTCTCTTCTTCGAAATGACGACGTGTCACTTCCTGTCGCTGGTGTCGTTCAGCTTGTGTTGGCATAGGAGCAATGTGTCTCTTCGAACCGCCAGTTTCAAACAAAGAATCATCTAGGTTTGACCCCAGATCTTTTCGAATAGAATCAGGATTGCCTCTCCTTGGTTCTGGTGTAGAACTCCAACGGTTTGGCCCATAGTGTTTCTCAAGGGCTGCTACCACCTCCGGATCTGGACTCGAAATAGGATGAAGGGACACTCCACCCTTTGCCTGTTCAGCCATGTTAACCCAACTGACTGTGCTATTCTGTGTTTCACCCGAACTGGTCACGGCACCAATGTAGGGGTTTCATATGCGTACAACACGAACACAGGTTCCAAATTCGGTTTGAATGCAACAGGTTTTTATTCGATCACAGCCTCAAAAGTACACGAAGGTTTTCCACTCGGTTCACTTGGTCTTTCAACCATTCGAAGACACACAGGATTCTATCGATAGTTCGAAGCATTAGCGATACCGGACAGTTAAGCCCTGTGCCAGCATGGCTGGTGCAGAGTCCATAACGTGGGAGGGGTGTAGGTGCCCCTGTCAAAGCGAAGGTACGAAAGGTGTGGGTCAGAGCTTGTCCTAGGACGAACTGGTGAGGTAGCCAACCTCGGCCTCTTATATACCCTGAGCGCGGACCAAGCAGTGTCGACGTGGCACTCCTCCGTAGCGCCGTCTGGAGTGCCCTGCCCGGCTCCGCTACCGGATAACCGAAAGGACATGGCTTAGGTGTTGCCACCTAGTGTCCGTTGGAGGCACTTACCGCTCTGACTCCACGGACCTTATATGTACACGTATTATTCGTGCCCCTACAATAGCTTAAATATTCAGGGTTATCTAAAGTAACTATTTATAGATATCGAGAACCTCTCAAGTCAGTTAAGTGTCATACCTCTATTTTTAAGAAGATCTTATCTCCAGGCTCGCAGGTAGCTATAGGTTTGTAGGCAGGATGCTACACGTCATTTGAATACGTAAAGGTATTAAGAACAATGTCAGAGGTACACAGTCATCCATTTCAAGCTAATGGAAAAACACCCTACAGTGTCTGCTTGCGGATTTTATTTTTAATTGATCCCTTTCTTGATAATTTGAAGGCTTATATCCTTGGGAGAACATTTTTCGCTAACAGCTACAGCCATCTTACTACCATTAAAATAATAATAGTTGTTCATTATTATAGAAATCTTTTCATGGACCAGTTTTAATGTGTCTGCATGCAAAGGGTTCATATTTGATGTTAGATCTGTCCTAGATGTAACATCTATGTTCATAAATAGATGTATTATGTGAGAAGTTGAAAGAGAAATATTCCCTGTATTTGAAAAGAATTATGCTCAAGATGAACTAACAAAATATGTTTTCTTGACTGATCAAAGTTCTATTTAGCTGCATTTTACCTGAATTAGTCAATAAACTAAAATATGCCAGGCAGGGTACACTTTTGTACAGGATTGTTGTGAAAGGAGAAATTAAGAGAAATCTATAGTAAAGAAGACTTGCAATGGTGTCAGACCCGTCCGAGGTCACATTGTGACCCGATAAACTAAATAAATTACATCAGTAAGAAAATAAAATGGAAATTCCTCTTTAGCCTTTCCCCAGCCAAGTGTGGTAAGGGGACGCCTACAGCATTGACTACAAGGACAGCGCAGAGGAATGAGAAATGGCAGACCTGCAGAGGGTGTCCAAAACCGTTGCACCATCCTGGTCTGTATCTAGAGACATTATCAGCAGATGATGGATTATTGGATTTTTGGCTATTTTTGGGAGTTTCCCTATGCTGTATATTGTAAGGGTCATTATTATGCCTTGGGCCACTATGAAATATTATAGGTATGGTAATCTGACGTTTTCTCATGGATGTGACTCAAATGTAAATCAGATGATGATATGTGAAAAGGGAAGTCATACAGCAGCAGCGATCACATTTTAAGAGCAGTACAGTTTATCCCTGGTTGCTTAACGGGTGATGCCACTTTTGGGTTGCGGAAAGAGCAGTATGAAGCAATGCCTGACAGTTGGCCCTCTGCCGTAGTCTTTTTGGACCCCCGCAAGGCTTTTGACATGGTAATGCATACAATACTCTCGGCTTTCAGGCAAGACGTAGTATGGTTTCAAAACTACCTGAAGCCAACAGCACAATCTCAACGTTTCGAGTCACGTGCAGCGTAATACCACAAGGGTCTGTGCTGGGGCAGTTATAATTCCTGGTCTACATCAATGATATACTGGGAGGTAATAAATGTTGTCAATACATACATTTATACATTAATAATCTGGCGCTAGTGACACAATGATCTTGGGATTCACTTCCAATCTAGACAACACGGATATCTACTGCACCAACACGTTCCTGGAATTAAACTAACTGAAGGTAACTGTTGGCAAATATCTCACATTTAGTCCTCAACACATCCCTAAGCTTATCGACATGGCCAGATCAAAGTTATTCCAACTCAGTTGATTGTGCCAAAGCTAGACTGCCTACCGTACCCGTCTATGGCAAAGGGGAGAGGGGGGGTGGGGGGGGGGTAAGAGGAGGGAGCGAGTATGCCAAAGCCTGAACCATCCTGGAACTAGGTGTGGTTTAGAATAACTGCCTTATTAGAGTAGTGTGGGATGCCAGAGCCCTGAGAAACCATTGGAAAGTAGAGCTGAAAGGAGGATACAACATGATAATCATATACACAAAGCCCAAGACTATACAGAGGTGTGAGTGTCTGAGACAGCAGCACAATTCTAGAACCAATAATCTGTTTTAGAGTTGTCAATAAAAAAAAGCCTGGAAAACGACCTATCCTCTAATTATATAGATGAAAGACATTTTCGTCACTAACTTCGTGAGGCAACCTAACCCTTGTCTGTGCGATCTAGGTTTAGCTTTGTGCTGGGTGGCTTATAGGTCTGCAACTCATCAATAGGGGTATTCTTTGGATGACACCTGGTATTCAGACTGTTATATACTTAAGCAAGGCCCTCCGGAGCATACATATAGGTCGCCAGGCTGACCCTGATTTCCAATATCAAACAAATTTGGAAGCTAGCCAATTTCTTTTCTTCAGAATGTTAGCTGCCGAAAGTTTAATACGTAAATTTGGCACAGAGCGTTTGACAATAATCAATTTTCTGTGGTGATACTGTGCAAAGGAGAACATTAATTGTATAAGTTAATATGAAAACAATAATTTTCACCCACACTCCCTGGTTTTGGGGAGAAAAGTTTTAGGACCTAAATTAAGGCTATCTGTTCATACAAAGTGACCCTCTAGGCAACTGGATCATCAGCACTTATGATAATTATGTTCGTAACTGCGTCATTAGGCCCAAAAAAGGTGTGTTTCAGGTGGCATAGTCTGAAAATCTAGGTAGGGTACGTCGCTTTTTTTCATACGTGGGCCTGAAAAGTAGCCAAAAATTTACTAACAAACTTAAGTGCCCACTTGCTGACAACAGAGTCGACTTCTGGACTATCAAATTGACTCTGAAATAGCCCAAAAAACTTGAATTCTTTTTTCAAAATTAGATTAGCATTTCTAGGGTCGGCCCTGTCTTGCTAGGTAGGGTTGGATAACCTGAAACACACCTCGTTTTTTGGCCTTACCCCTGAGGACAATCAAACGTTTTTAGCTTGAATTGTATGGTTTTAGGTACAAGAGATGCATTCAAGAAATAGACAAGGGAGGAAGCTGACAGCACTGTTTGGTCTCAACCTCCTTTCATCTGTTATAGTTATTCCCTCTGCTGTTTATTCACCTACAGGGTCTGGGTATCTAGGAGTCAGTTGTCCTTGGCCCAATGTGTCCATGCATGAGAGTAGACTACCTCTTGCAGTTGAACATCATCTTTTCACCGCTTACTCCATGAGCCAATGTAACCAGCACCTTCAGAAAAGTGATGGTCACTGTCGCCAAAAGCACTCTCACCTAAAAGTTGGCACTGCCTGGCTTTCAGGTGAGAGTGCTTTCGGCGACAGTGACGCCCATTTTTCTGAGGATGTGGTCTCTGAGCTATGTGTGTCTTTTTGGGGGTCTCCAAAGGGCTCTGCATGCTACTCATCAATATAGAGGAATTCATCGGTTGACACCTGTTATCCAGAGAGTCACATACGTACAATCCTAAAACTCTTGCATATATAGGGTGGCCTGGTTGACCCTGATTTCCAATACACGATAAACTTAGAGGATTACCATTTCCACATCTCATTCTGCAATGAGGAATTTTGTACACATGTTTAATATAAAGTTAGGGAACTAAAAATAAGAAAGTAACTGTGGCACTAAACTCTTCTTATTGATGTTTTTTTTAAATGCGTTTGGTATTCTTTGCCTTTCTTATTTTAGAAATGTCTGACATCTAGGGTGATAATGTGTCAGGGAACCAGGTGATCTAAAACTCCCCTGCCAGTGGTGCAACTATTTTAATGGGTAGGTATCATATTCCTGTGTAAACCTGCCCATGAATGTTAAATCCACAAAAGTATGCCCAAACATCTTTAAAAATGAAGTGAGTTGCCTTAGAGTTCATGATTCTATTCTATAATTTGTGAGAATAAAATGGAGTAAATGCGATGATATTATTATAAATGGTTGTCAGGTAGAAAATGATTGAACATGTATAGCGATCCTCACAAGTAACCCCTATGTTGACTTGACCTAGTCAATGTATTCTGGTATTGAAATGAGTGAAGGTAAATATATTCGTGGTACACTCAGAGTGATATAACACCTGCAGGACTGAAAACCTGACCATTATCGTGTATGCATACTGTATTCAATATGGTGGTAGGATACTGGTGTACATATGTGGCATGTACTAAGGAAAAGGCCCTTAGTGCACCCTGCACTAAGGCCTTTTTCGCAAATCGTGTCACATATATAAAAATGATAACTATAGGATTCTTCTACTTCAAATTATATTGGTACAACATACGTATAGGGTTAAACAAATAGCTAGCCTTTGCCTATAAATATCTGACTGAGGTTCAGGGTTTATGTGTAAGGTTCACTAACTTCCAATTACTAACTTCCAATTAGTTCATTATTTTGTCTATGCCACTATGTTTTGGAGCAAAGTTCGGCCAAACAAGGAGGGATATCGGGGACAAGAGTGGATAGGAGGAAATTGAGAAAGCCAGGAACGTGGATACTGGGAATTTTGAACTTGTGCTGTTTGAATGGCAACATGGAGATGTAGCACTTCCCACGGTATAAGTATAATTAGTAAGTGAAGTCTCTGTTAAATGGCAGGGGTGGGGCAATGGTGTAGTGGAGACATACCTAGGGACTAAACACACGACAGGACAGACAACATAATTACAAGAAACCTATTTAAGGTGAGGATGATGGTCAAAGCCCTTATAGATGAAAAATAGTGACATTTTACTCAAATTCCCAAAGAGGTGCAAAGAAGATTTACCCCAGTCCGACAATAAGCTCTAGGATGGACTATAATTAAACGTGTATACTAACAGCGTGCTATGGCCGGTGTCGTATGCAGTGAAGTGTACACTGTACTGCGTTAAAAAATCGGCTTTTGCTTTACATTCAAACCTTAAGGTATAAATAAATACAATAGTTCTGCTGAATAAATAACACGCATCAGACAGACATCTAACGGCTATGGCCTAGATTGGGGATAGACATAGAGGTACGTTTAAATAGTATACTTTGTATACTTCTAAGTAATATATTACACAGATAGAACTGTATAAGTATTATTTTTATAGTGTTTAAAAACTGATTAAATATGTCTTATTGCTCCTTCAAACATAATAATGTTATATCATAACGATAAGAAGAGTCAAGAATTAAGAATTAAATGTGATAGCTTTCAAGTTATAACCATTGATACTGGAGGGAATGACAACTGAAAATACTGGATTAAAATGTGTTGTAAATGGAAAAACGTCATAATTTAGGAAAGGTGCAGTAAGTATTTTATAAATATGAAATGCTTATATTGCAGTCAACTCCCTTCTCAAAGGAACCTTTCCCACCAAATTAGCCGATCTTGATAGTTAATAAACACATTGTTATCCATCCTGCCTTTGGCCTACCTATACGTTTAAAAAGGGCAAAATGTGATCTTCACGTTAAATTTAGGCTAGATATGTTCTCAAACTATGGATTGCGGAGCCATCTGCAGAAGAAAACAATATTGCATCTTTCTTTTCGTGTGCCCTAAGCATAAAGTGTTACATATTCTCTCAAACATACTCAAACATCTAAAAGGGTGCCTCCACCAACGACCGTCCATCCGTCCGTTCATAAAATCCTTCCAAAAGAGCAGGAATCTGGACGGATTTGATGGACGGATGGACAAAACCCACTTCCACCAAGGTCTGTCCGCCCATTCCGTCCATCAATCCGTCCAGTTTGTGGTCTAAAACTGGACGGGTTGATGGATGGACGGATTCCGTCCATCAATCCATCCATTCCGTCCATCAATCCGTCCATTCTGTCCATCACATATGGATGGAAAATTCTGTTTTCTGATGGAAAAGTGGACGGACGGGAATATCAAACTTTTTTGATATTTCCGTCCATCCATTTTTCTACAGAATCCGTCCATTTTCTGGTGATCTGTGATGGACGGAATGGACGGATTGATGGATGGAATCTGTCCATCCATTCCGTCCATCAATGCGTCCAGTTTTTGACCACAAACTGGACGGATTGATGGATGGAATGGACCTTGGTGGAAGTGTGTTTTGTCCATCCGTGCATCAGAAACGTCCATATCCCTGCTTTTTTGGACGTTTTTATAGACGGACGGATGGACGGTCGTTGGTGGAGTCACTCCTTAAGGCCACTATTTCATCGCTAGAAATAGTAGAATAGAGTGTAAAGTAAACTGCATATACGCACACACACACAGAGGTCTATATATGAGATATATATATATATATATATAAATATATATATATATATATATATATATATATATATATATATATATATATATATTCTCCGTCCCCACCCTGGAAGGTTTCCAATATAGTGTAGATCTCTAAAAAAGATAGTCAATGCCTTCTTAAATGTAACGTGTAGGATAGGATAACATTTTCACCTCACTACAAGACTTGATTCTGGATGAATTGGTGTGCTATAGAATTATGTTCATTCTGTAGATACTTCTTTATACGTTTGGGACAAATAACATTGGCTGAGGAACTACATGTGGATTTGTAGTGGTGCCGTCAATACACATGGAAAGTCGTGGAAGAGTATATTTAAACAGGCAGTGTGTGTTCAATTGTGTTTGTGGATCACTTACACAGGTGTGTAACTACTAACTGTATTATGATAACTGATGTGTGTGTATTGTTGTGTGTACACTGATGGCGACTTGAAGTGTGTGTATCAAGTGTCTGTGGTGTGTGCCACAACCAGGAGTTTAGTGATTTTCGACTTGGGGTGTGTGTGTGTCAGAGGCACTGGAGATGTGTCAGAGACACTGAAGACGTGTCAGAGGCACTGGAGACGTGTCAGAGGCACTGGAGACGTGTCAGAGGCACTGGAGACGTGTCAGAGGCACTGGAGACATGTCAGAGGCAGTGGAGGCGTGTCAGAGGCACTGGAGACGTGTCAGAGGCACCGTGAGCTGTAGCTGATCACCTGTGAGCTTTAGCTGATCACCTGTGAGCTTTAGCTGATCACTTGTGAGCTGTAGCTGATCACATTTGTTTTGTGAGCTGTAGCTGATCACTTGTGAGCTAGAGCTGATCACTTGTGAGCTGGAGCTGATCACTTGTGAGCTGGGGCTGATCACTTTTGAGCTGGAGCTGATCACTTGTGAGCTGGAGCTGATCACTTGTGAGCTGGAGCTGATCACCGTGAGCTGGAGCTGATCACTTGTGAGCTGGAGCTGATCACCGTGAGCTGGAGCTGATCACCGTGAGCTGGAGCTGATCACTGTGAGCTGGAGCTGATCACTGTGAGCTACAAAGACTGAGGGCAATGTGTTATTTTGCCAGTGTTAGGGAGGTGAGGGCTGAAGCCTCACGTGGAAATGAAGTACTGGTGACCTCTCTTTCCAAGGATAGGTATTATGTTTTAATTAAATAATAATAGCAGGTGATTGCTATTTGTTTAGTTAATGTAAAATATATAAAAGACCTATTGTATATTATCACCTTGTAATAGCTAAGGTATATATGCTATTTAGTGTATTATGTAACAACATTAGAAATTATTGTTGTTTAACTTCTAAAAACGAAAAAGATCTAGTTTATGTAACTTGACTATCGAGTCATACAAAGGACTTAACCAGTCTACTGGAGGAAACTAAGAACTGACATTTAACACCAGTTTACTGGACAACATTTATAAGTCAAGATAAGGACTTCAAAAATCTGAAGAGACACTGAACATTATTTCTCAAAAAGTGAACATTGAATATTCAGGAGGAGTGTTCAATTACAAACACTGAAACTACGTTTAAGGAGGAGTGTTTATCTAAAGTGACATTCATATTCATAAGTTCTTATTCATTGTGTATTCTAAAGGTTTTTACTGTATGTTCTAAAACAGTATATTTTCACTTGTCGAGTAGGAGTGTTGAGATTATTTGACGACGCGGGAAAATATGTTACCGGTAACCAGTGTTCATGTCACTTCCGGGTAATAAAGTGACGTCACTAGTTGGCGTCTTTCTTGTCACGATGGAAGCAGGAGTCAGTCCCTTGTCTTCATCTGCATGAAATCTCGATAAAACCAATATGTATTTGGTCTCTGTTCGTATTGCTACCAACTGTCAACTTGTATTTAAAACGTCAACAGTCCCTACAGATAAATACATAGACAACGGCTCAGGAGACTTGTTCATCACTGAGGGACTTCTCGCGAGGTGAGGCGGAGTGAGGCAGCCCTCACTGGTTAGTGTTATAGTGGTGCTTCATTGTATTTGTTTCATATATTTTAACTACACGAATCGAAAAGTGAAATTGAGATACAAAAGAATGAGCTGAGTTATGTTATTTGCCGTGATATACTGCGGAGGGTTGTCTAACAGGCCTTACAGCGTTCTTTGGTAAAATCAATGGGGCTTCTATATTTACCATGAAATGCAAGTTGCTACTTATTGAGGCCCCCTTAAGTGTTTCAGATTTAAGATTTAGGACATCATGGGAGATAAAGTTCGATCTTTATAGTCATTGTGCAGGATCTTTGGTGATGTTCTTGCCAAGAGTTGCGTTATAGTTTGCGCTATATATAGGACTTGTACACGCAATTTGGCGAATGTACACTGTGAACAGTAAAACTAGTTGTCGATCCAGAGGGATAAAAAGCGGCCTGGCTACAGGGGATGTTTTCCCAGGCGACCTGGCGACCTGGTACAATGATTTAAGCGACCTGGCGACCTAGTACAATGGCGACTTAAGGAATAATTATTTGGCTATATAGTACCCATTGGGCACAGAATTCAGTTTAACGTTGTATCAACATTAACTAGATATTGAATCAACATAGACAGCCATTTATCAATGTTGATTCAATGTTCTGTGTGGTCGAAAAACAGACTTTGTGATAAGGACCTTTAATTTCGGCGACTTTCGGACCTGGGGGGGGGGGGCTCTGCACATGTAAAGTATACGATAAATATGTCGTGGATTATAAAATTCAGAATAAGTAGAAAAGAGAAAATTTTGAAAAAAATAAAAATCTCAACTTTAGATGGATCTGACATAGTGGTCAAAGAGAGGATGCTAAATTGGCATCAAAACAAATTCCAAAACATTTTCTGAGCCTTCCCAGGTAACAATGAACGTTAATCCAACGTTGATCCACGTTATTTAAAGGTTCATTGATTAACATTATGTGAAAAACGTTATATCAACGTTAATTTAACGTGTCCTTAATAACTGCAAATGGATGAAGTTAATCTGATGTTGAATTACCGTTAATCAAGTAACTTTTTCTGCCTAATGTTAGATCAACGTTCACTGGTTAACCTCTAGAGAAAAACGTTAAAATAACGTTTTCTCAACGTTTTTCTTGAAACCTTCCATCACCACGTGCTATCTGTATTCCCTATTATCGTCCAAAATAGTACATATTTATGTTGTGTACTTGAATTCAGGACTATTTCAAATCATGAAATGCTGCCATATGATGCCCTACGACTTACATAATGCAGATCTTATATAACTCAAACTTATGGTCATCTAATCCCTTAATAAATTCATAGAACTGCAACTTAGTGCTATACCCCATAGACAATTTGGACTGACCATAATTCTTCAAATAAGTGCAATATTTAGATTTGAGTATATTCATGGTGTCCGTGATTACACACCTTTTATTACTATTGTAGTAAAATTGATTGAAATATGGGTTGATCAAGGACAATCAATTATTTTCAAATTTATTTTTGAAATAACGTTGATTTGAGGTAATGTTAACGTTGATTGTGATTCCAGTCTACCTCACCACGTGGCAGTTTAGTTCATGACAGGTTATTGACATTTCATTCCAGTTATTTGTACCTAAATTAGCCAAGAATAATGATAAATCATAGATAATGAGTTACCCACGTTGTCAACATTCCTTGTGCATGGACCAAAAACAATTACGAAATTAATGTAATTATCTCTACTTTATGGTCGGGTATGTTAGATACCTGATTAATACCCAGCAAATTAGTTTGACTTAGTTTCTGGAACGTACACTTTGTGTGACTGTTGTCCTATGGAACTAATTGACACAATATGACACCATACCCCATAGGACAAGAAGTGGCACATACTCACACATATTCACACAAATTCACACATATTCACACAGCATCATGTACCATGGCACAAAAATGTTTCCAACCATATTGTTTCATTTTTTAGATTTTTTGGAAAAAGAAAGGAAAGTCTGTTTAGTTTGTAATACTCAGAAGTTGGCATAGGGCACCATGGCAGAAATCTGTTAGTGCACTCCCTGCCGTATATGGGCATAAGTACTATCTCATTCAACAAGATTCCTTTCATGGTAGTGTAGGCCTGATGAAGTTGTGTACAATTCATGCCAATTATCAGCTGTATACACATGTAACAAAAGTCAGACCTTTATCCAAACAAGATTACCAGAGGAAAGGTGTATGTGGTCTGTCCCTCTTAATGTCGATTTAATCAAATCATATGGTGTGTTTTTCAATCACTAATGGAACTTGATAGAATTAGATGTGTATAGCTAGGTCTAAGTTGCATTGACAACATGTTATTATGGTTATAAACAATGAAAATGATTCCATTTCACCCATGAGAATAACAAGGAACAACAAAGATGACACCTGGTGTCAAAACCATGCACTATTCCAACCTGACAAAGTGATAATAACGTAAAACGCCACGCGATTTGCATATGGGCTTATAAAGCCACTTGTGGATCCGTGGTATACAATATCCCATATGCAAACAAGTGATGTTTTTGATTTATTCTACCTACAACGACAACAGCAAACATTTATGATCATTTTCCTGTTTAAATCATGAAAATCTACCCATAAATAACATATTTTAGAGCTGGTTTTGAGGAGGGCCATGGTCAGGATGACTGTGGTACGCCCCGCTGACACCAGCGTGGCGTACCACCATCGTACGCCCCGCTAACAGGCACATGACTTTCAGTGCTTTACATATACAACCTCTGTATGCTTTGTCGTTGTAGGTAGAATAATGGTTATGTTTGAAGATGTGTGAGTGTGTGCCAGAAGGGAAACTAGGTGACACTGCATCACACAAATACCTGTTATGTGTGACACCAGGTGTCATCAAAGTTGATTATACCCCTTTTCCTGATTAAAGAGAATGATTTTCTTTAGCTATAAGTATCTAAACAGGGTCCCAATGTATTGTGAATCAGACAATGCACCTGTCCTTCTATCAACATTCATTATGTATATAAATAGATGCCATATCATTTTAATGAAAGCAGCATTAAGAGGTCCAGATGCTAGACACCTTTCCCACTCAACAAAAAGACGGTATTTAACCCAGGAAAAAAGGTTCACTGAAGGATTGCAAAACGTTCGTTTTTAACGTTTGTTTTACGTAAAAACGTTGACTCCAAATAACGTAAATAAACGTTTTAGAAAAACGTTTGAATGTGCAACCTTATTCCCATGTTAAATTACGTTTTCCAATGATCAAAATAGCATTTTGTAAGGGTCAAAATAACGTTTTTTCTGTTGACTATAAGGCACAGAACCCAGTTGAAAAATAAGCATACCAGCATCATATATTTTTGGTTTTATTCATTTTGCATTATTTTCCATTATAGACTGTTCTGGGGCTGTAAAAGAAGATCATCTATCTACATACAACCATCAGTAAGATTCAAAGCCATTCACAACCTTTGGGTAGTCAGGCTACACAAAGAGGCCTTTGATACCTGTAGGTAATACAAATCTTCATTTGAACTGATGTGAATATATATTTTTTAAATACCCACCAAATGGGTGTATGCATATATATTCCAATCCTTGGTTGCATAAAAACCATTCGACTTGCTGCTAGGGTATGAAAAAGGGTTTGATTTGAAATGTTGCAACTACACTGATTAGAATAAATTGAGATAATCGTCATTATGGCACCTTTTGTATGAGGTAATGTAATAATACATATACAGGACCAGCAAAATACCATCTGATGGATAGTGCTGCCTCCTGGAAGCAGATACTGGTATCAAGAGAAACATTAATTAACATTAAAATAACGTTTATATACAAACGTTTTTCGGCCAAACCATGTGAAAATGTTCAATAATGCATTGGATAAAAACGTTTTTATCTAAACCATTTAGAAATGTTCACTAACGTTTTAAATACCAACGTTTTATTCTAAACCCTGTAGAAACATTATATAACGTCATGGAAACAAACATTCTCCTCTGAACCTTCTAGAAAGGTTAAATAACATTCTAGATAGCAACGTTTGTAATATGAACTATTTAGAAACGTTTAAACAACGTTTTAAAAGAAACGTTTTCCTGCAAACCCTGTAAAAACGTTTGCAAATGTTAAATAACGTTTTTTGTTGAGTGGGTTCCTCTGGTCATCATGTTTGGATAAAGGCCTGGCAATCTCCTGCTGCTCATGTGAACTCTAATGTTGATGGTTATAATGGTACATATATTCATCAGCCCTATGTTGAATTGCTAGGAACCTGATCGAATGAGTTTGTACAAACCAGCAGCACACACACCAATAGTGTGCTATGACTATCTATGTCAAATACTGCTGGTTGTAAAAAGTATTACAGTATTTCCTATCTTTTAGTAATTCATAATGAAACTAAAAATACATGACTAAACATTTTGGTTTAGGGCATTATATATTTTGTCATTTGGTGTGAATAAACTTTTTAAAAATCTGTCAGAACTGTGTGAATCTGTTCCATGGAACACTGTGTCAGTATGTGTGAGTCTGTTACATGGTATACATGTCACACAAAATGCACGAAATGAGCACACAGTTCCAGGGGTAAAACAGGGTGAAACAATCTGGAACTAATTTGCTGGGTAGGATTATGAAAGATACATATAAGACCTGTTCCTACCACCCCTATGTATGAATACACACTCCTAGAGAAGTCTCACATGCCTTACCGGTAATATGCAATATGCATGTACAAGTCGGAGTGACAAATCTAGACCTTGGCAATAGCTAAGGGTCATAATTAAAATTGAAGGTGCAATTAAATGGGGAGGGAATAGAATAAAGTACAGTGGTTGAGAAAACGTTGAAATAACCTTAAAACAATTTCATTTTAACTAGCAGCTTTGGTTAAACAAGGGTTAGATCATGGTTGTATGGAATAACGTTGTCTGCCTGACGTTTATTAATGTTTTCTCAACGTTTATTTAACGTTAAATAAACGTTGAATAAACGTTTTATTAACATTGAAAAAACATTGGATTGAGTCCACAATTTTAACTGCAATCTAACGTTGTTTTCTAACGTTAATCTAACCTATTATCATCGTTGAATCAACGTTGAATTAACGTTTTTTTGTTAGCTGGGTTTCCTTTCTATCCCTTACAGCATAGTGTCCCTTTCTGCCGATGACACTGCCATAACGGCGCTGCAGTCAACCTTGTACACCTTTATTGTATATGCCTGTTTTCCAGTTGCTGGTTGGATGAGCCACGAGCGTCACTTGGCTGCCCAGTCTTAGTATAGGACGGTGAAAGCCATGCCAGAAGTAACTGTATGTGGGGGTATATAAGGAAACCTTCCAGAGACTAAACATACTACCTATTAGCCAGACCTTATATATATATATATACATATACACACAAACAGGGGAAATGACAGATATGAAATAGGGGTGATTGAAGCTTATAACGATAGAGAAAGATACAGAAAACGACCGAGAAAAGCATTCAGACAGATGCAAGACTGAACTATCCACCCCCTAGTATATAAATTATTCCGATGTTCTCTGCAGGGAACTTTCTACAAGAAGAGAGCTCTTCTTCATCCTTTATATCTCAGCACACACGACTCTCTACTTATGTTATTTTACACTTTCTCAAGGACATTGACCTGCTGTGTGTATACCTGGATACAGCTGTGGGCGTCCCTTGTCTATCTGTCTGAATATACATCATGTATAACCTAATCTGATTTAAACTCACAAACCTCTAGTTCATAATGCTCCACAAAAATACACCATACAAATCTACTGCCCACCTCTATGTATACACCTACAGAATAGCCTTACTCGGCTGGATCTAAATATGACCCCTTCGCCTTCTATAATAAGCCTGATCCAGCGAGAGCTCCAGGTCCCCATGTTGGGCTGACCAATTCAGGCATGTTTAATTTAGCCTTAAGGAAATCTGAAGTCCTCAGCTCTTTACATGAGGGCTTAATGTTAACCGGTGGCCATACAAAGTGTAGTATTACCCACCTGTATCCTATATTATACTCCTATAGGTACCTCCTTGTATGATAGGTAAATCCTTATGTATTGACTTTGATGTCCAGGGTAATATCCTCCTCCAGGGAGCTGACTATGTAGACGGGGCAGTGTTAAGTATGTGAGTCTTACTCCTCCTCCTCCTGCCCGTGAGCCCACCCATCTACCCAGGTGGCAAACCGATAAAGCTTCCCTACCTGTACACTAGGGGTCTCCAGGGTGGGGGTAGCTACACTGGCTACCTGTGCTTTATATATATAGGCAGGGTATTAATGGTATAACGGTGACGAGAGGGGGATGGGGGTGCACTATATTAGACATCAGCAGGGTCGCCACCAGCTGATACCAGTTTTAGGCAGTACATATAATGTAGGTTACAAGAATCACACGATCCCAGTTTTTTCAGCAATCCTGCAGGGAACATTGCCAGATCCCACTGTCACCTGTGGTGTAAACACTATATTGATTTTAAATTGCCAATGAAATAATAAGATGTAACTGTCTATAATTTGTATATATGGCTAAGACATGGCTGATATGGCACTCGATGATTTTGTCAAACCGTCGGCAGCACTGTAATCCACACCCTTCCCCCATGGTCCCCTGGCTCGTTGACCTTTTTCATTTCTCCAATCTAAACAATTTAGTGAAACAGTATTTATGTGAAGTGAGGATTACTAAAAAGTAATATTATGCCCAAGCAGCAAATTGGTCTCAGTTCCAACTCCTCCGCAAGGCTGACACTTATTTGACACCTGGCACTTAAACAACCACCTTGCATATATACATTATAATGGCTAGGAATGCCGGTCCTCACTCCGACTCTTACTAGCGGGTCAGTTGGTAAGATTGTAGAAACGTGCCTTCTGCTGTAGAATGTAATCTAATGGCTATAAGTGTTAATACAATACAGCACATTGCTATTAGCATTAACATTCGATACTGTGAAGTCTTCTTTACCAGTCAGAACATAGCCCCACATTAGTGATGCAGTTGCAAAATCGCGCCTTCAAAGCTCAATAGTGAGACTACTGTGAAATGTGATCCTGTCTCACAGTCCCGGTTTTCACAGCATTGGTCTATTCATTATAAAGAAGAAAAAACAGCGTCCAGACAACAAAAGACAGAGGGGAAGTCAGAGATAGGGGGAAATGTAATGAAGGGGAGAAAGTAAAAGAAAATAAGGAGATGAAGAAAGAAAGAGACAGTCAGAGGAGTGGGGGATCATAGACTTACTTACTTAGTAAAAATCAAGAGTGGCAGGACATAGTATTGAAAGCTGCCCTCGGGGTGATGGTCTTATTGTGTATAATCAGGGATTATCCACATGGCATATTAGAGGCCATGCTGTGACGTAATACTAATAGGGCCCAACATGCATGTCCAACTCCTCCGGGGAGGGAGTAAATTGTTCAAGAATGATTAACCATTTAAGGATGACATGATGCACGATGACCTTGGTCGTCATGATGGATGAATACTCCCCCGAGTGAGTAAACCCTACGGGATTGGTACATATTATACATCAATGCAGCACTGGTGACTTACTGGTCGTGCTGCATTTGGACATCATGATGACAATGCCATCTTTTAGCGACATGTCGTCCCTAAAGAGTTAACCGCTCTTGGTGGGAAGGGGTGGGTTGGTGGGTGGGTGTTGAGTCCACGAAATGCAACCACCCCATGTTATTAAAGTCTATTAAAAAATACCACTCCCACAAAATGGTTCAGAAATACAACATTCCTATCCCTGCTTTTGGTGGGTGGCAGCCAACGGCCATGTGCCTATTTATAACTGTGGGGGTTACAGCCAGGTTTTCACGGTCTGCCAGGTGACAATAGACCAGGCCGACGGGGGTGGGGATGACAATACATCACCCCTACGCCACCCCTCGCCCCACTCTGATCATGGAGATATATAACCTGCTTGATCTCTGCTGAAACCTGTTCGTATCATAAATAATACAAGAAACAAGTTATGCTGTGTTTTATACAACTTATGATTTAATTTCCAAAGGGTTAATTTCCGATGCGCCCATATGGAAAGCATCTACCCACCCCTCATTCATAAATAATACGACTCCCTATAAACCTTATAGATTAGTTGTGGAAGGAGAATTGTCTATTTCTATTGTGGTAAATCATCCATATTTAAAAAGGGAATTGTTGAGTCCGGATCCAAGACTGAGTGATGGAAGAAGTATAGGGAAGTATATATAGTCTCTTAAGTCTATGCCCTTTTTGCTCCTCTGTACCCAAATCATGTATACATTTTTTAGAGCTGGGGCAGAGATATAGTGAGGGTTGTGGCAGGATTGTGGTACGGGAGGAAGCGAGGACCCACAGGTATGGCTGATAATCGAGGCCTATACACGGTCGGGTCTATATACTCACCCAGTCTCCTAACCTCCCAGGCACGATCACAGGTATATCACACTCTAGTTCACAGCCACCCGTCGTTACCTACTCATGACCGAGCCACCTGTTCAATAGGATGAGTATTAACCCTTTGGTGGCAGCATAGCAGAACAGCTGGTGCTCTATATATGCATCTTCAAGCATCATGGATCATGTCCCAGAGCGGTCGGAAAGGTGCTCGCTGTGAGTTACTCGCAGGTGTTGCATTGGTGCATGCCTCAGCATGACAAATGAACATGAGTATTGATGCATTATGCTGTCCTCAAAGGGCTAATAGCCTCAAGGGTCGATTAACAATCACCTTCACGATATACTCCCGAGACTTTTTGCTACTTCCTCTGCTTCTGACTCTTTTTTTTTAAATCATTTTTTTCCACTTTTTAACACTTATGTTCATTGTTGTGTGTCGTCCTGTTATGCAACGGCGTCGCTTGATTTTAAGGAGTGGCCATTCCTTTACAATGGGGGGGCGGGTGGGATTGGTGGATTTTCCAGCAAGTGCCACCTCCAACAAACCCCTTTTAAGTTTACATTTTGAATTAAAATTATAATGTGAACGTGGGTTTCACTTTGGCTGGAAGTGGGAAACTGGACTTATCATTATGTCTACAGGTTTAGCCTCAGTTGTAATTGTTTCTATATAATTAAAGGTTAAAGTGGAAATGTGTGAAACAATTCCCAATGGCCTCAACTGTGGGTATATTATAGCTACAAAAAAGTACCGCAGTTGCACCAGTTACACCAACGACTGCAATTCTTTGTTTATCTCCTCATATGTTATCCACTTTTAATTCCATTGTAACCTGCTATTGCCAGTATTGGCAGATGTCTATAGTCCTACTATCATAATTTGACACCAATGTGACGCTATTCCTGGGGTTACCTATGTTACAAAATAAAGATAGATTTTTTTTTAAATGTACTTTTTGCTTTGTGGATAGAGAGTCTACTCCAATTCTTTTCCACTTTTTTTTTCTAAAGAATTGGTTGAAATAAACGTTCTGTCTGGAACTGCGCAGAATCATGAGAATGGCCCATGGGGTGTCTCAGTATCGGACTGGCATGTACGTACCGGGTAAGCTATTGGCATTGTGTTGTCTTTGGAAATCATTTATATATAGGCCTACTAAAGGTAGGCTACATACCACCCATTGAAGGCCGAGTCATTTTTAATTGGCTGTGTGTGTGGGGGGGGGGGGGGGTGTATTTTTCCCAAAGACACACTTTTTATTCACCCCCCCCCCCCTCCCAACCAGTTAGCCGAAAGTAATCTCGATCCCCCCACTGCGTTCGGATTTTGAGAAATCCCCCCCTCCCTCCCTAAAATCATATGTACTCACACCTGCGCCTGTGCTGTGGAATCATGCGTTTTCTAAATGGACTGTTTTAAACTTTGACCCCCCCCCCCCCCATCACACTCACAGCATAGACGCTTTCCCAATCATGCATCTCCCCCTAGTCAGTTGGTCAGTAATTTTCCTGGACTAATAAGTATTCACCAGTACTGGTCAGTCGGCTGTCCTGAAATCTAGACTCATTTCCCGGAGCTCATTCCATGGCGGGAACAGGGAACGCTGACCGGATAACAGACGCTGACGGAAGTAGAGGAAGTTGCGCCGAAAGCTGCGCAGTGAACGACATTCCGTGATGTAAACAACATGGCGCTTGAGTAGCAACGTTGGCGGGTTGGGAGTAAACTAAAGGTGAGTTTCATGAGTATTTAGGCCCTGATAAACGTTAACTCAAACACTGATGTGTCATTATGTATAGGGTCGATATGCTGTATCAATATTGGGCATTAAAACACTTTGCTAGCAAAGTAACACATCAATGCATCTGTCGCCGGACCCAGTTTCACGTCAGTCACTGACGGAGTGATTGATTGATTGATTGAGACTCTTGACTTGAGTCAGTGTCTCCCGAGTGACGAGTCAGTGCCACACCCACAGTCACAGCATAAATATACATGAAAGAATGGGTAGGTAACTAAAAGAGGCAATTGTATATAGACAACGCCAGTGTGTTTGGGGGGGGGGGCATTATAGGGTTCACAATTCTTTTTTTCACCCCACCCTCGGGCCTCCCCTAACTTGTTACTTGGACCTTGGTCATCTTTAATAACAGGGTCAGCCGGGGCCTAGGGACTTGCATAAATTTTGTGAATTGATTGAAATATATGAGTGTTGGCCCAGTCATGTAGAGCTTGTTGAGAGCTTTTCAGAACTGTTTAGATCATCTTCCTACTGTTGCTAGTTGCTGAGCAATCAGGATCGAAGATCCAGAATTGATGGGTACTTCATCCCCATTCAAACACTGTTTAAGCTGGATCCAAAACTGTGATCAGAGCAGATTAGAAAGATACCCTGAACAGACAAAGGAAACAGGTTATTTTAAGATAAATCAGCTATCATTTAATCTTTTAGGATGAAATTTTCAGCACATTAAGCACCACGGACCAGATAATATGACCTTGTTCCAGATGACCTTTGACCTAGTTAGATTGACCTTTTCCCTGAGTAACTAGGTCAAAAGGTCATAAGAAAGGTCATTTTAGGATAAATCAGCCACTATTTAATCTTTTATGATGAAACTTTCAGCATACATTGTATGTCATGGATCAGATAATATGACCTTGTTCCAGATGACCTTTGACCTACATAAGCTGACCTTTGACCTAATTAACTGGGTCAAAAGGTCATAAGAAAGGTCTTTTTAGGATATATCAGCCATTATTTGTTCTTTTTGGATGAGATTTTCAGGATATTCTTCGTGAACGATGTCTAACATCAACCAAACTTTTGGTAACTTTTTTTTTAATTATAAGAAAAAAAATATTAAAAAATATTAAAAAAATTCAAAAATTTCAAAATTTCAAAAAAAAAATTTCACTAATTTTCTCTAATCAAACTAACAATTGTACATGGCCTGTCTTTCATGAGGTTTTCATGAAAATTACTATGAGCATACATATCATGTGATGGTCACTGTGCCTGTGGGCTGAGTAGGCTGGCTGCCTTCACTGAAGACTCATAAACGAGGGTTACGGGAGGGCTTGGGGCAAATAGAAGGCATCCACATAGGGAATTGAAATCAACAGTGCATAATCTTATGATAATGAACTACATCCCTAGGTAGGTGAACTTAGATGAAATTTAAAATTTGATAAGTTTTTGGCCTCATAAAGTTTGCCAAATCTTAAGAAATTTTATATGAATAGAATGCTTATGGTTACAGTAGATTGGCACCCCCTCATCATGAGCGGCTATGTCATAGCTTTCCAATGATACCCTAACCTTGATTCTAAGTCAATAAATAAGATCAGAAACTCAAATTAGGCCTGGGGCACCAGTGGCACTGGTGTGATCACAATATTGGTGCTAGCGCTAGCGCTAGCGCGGCACCCGTTTATGCAAGTCCCTAGGTCAGGGGTGGGGGGTTGGTGGATTTTCGCGTGAGTTGGTGGAAATCCCCCCCCCCCCCCCCCCCCCCCACCGGAGGAGTCAAATTTTTTTTTTGCCCCCCCCCCCCTCGGCTCAGGCAAGTTGAAATTGAGCGCGGCCGACTCCTTTGAGCTATCGTAACGCGCAGGCTTTTGTTTGGTCCCCCCCCTCCCCCCTTCAAGGGGTCCAAATTTTTTTGGTCCCCCCCCCCTTCAAGGGGTCCAATTTTTTTTCGCTGTAAACTGATAGATTGATTTGCCCCCACATTGCCACAGTGGTTAATTAATTAATTAAGTTTACCACGAGATTACAGGTAGGGTAAATACCATAGATCTACTCGCATAAATGAGGGTGGGGGGGGGAGCCTCCCATACATTTCTATACAGGAAACATGACTATACAATTACTAAAAGTCTAAAGGGGGGAGTGGGGGGGGGGGGGCAGAAATAGCATGATGTCATTCATGGACGGCCCCTAATGGAGGTGAGTTGAGCCTATAGGCCTATATCAAGCAATCACTCTTCCCTTAGACAGTCGATTCCCCGCTCTGAGGTACTGGTGACCCTAGCATTAGCTCTTGGTGCCATTAAACTTTTATGGCACAGTTCCTGTGAGCTAGTTCTCTATTGTGTTGAGTCTACACAATGACATTTGTGAATTGGTCAATACTGAGGCTCAACAACACCCATAGCCATAGGTTGTTTCTACATAATTTACAGTATACCGGTATATAACAATATTATTGTGCCTCTACATGTGTAAAAATCGACATGTGCAACACTGCAACACAGGGGTTTTAAACGACGGACAAAGAAAATCCTGGGATAAGAATCAACAGACGCAGTAAACCCTTGGATAAAAAGTTTGACCTAAAAGTAGACAGACACAGCATCTAGGCTAGAGTGTGAAAGTGTGTGTGTGTGTGTGGGGGGGGGGGGAGGGGGGGGTTACCGCCACAGATGCTACCAGCATGGGTATTAGGGAGTGCTCATTTTTTAACAACAGGGGGGGTGGTGGATTTGGGGGGGGGGTAAAAAATTTGGACCCCTTGACCGGTGGGGGGTTAAAAATTTAGACCCCTCTTGGGGGGGGGGTGAAAAAAATTCAACCTGTTTTGAGGGGAAAAGCCCGCGCGTTACTATGCTACAAAGGGGCGCGAACGCGCGCGATTTTCGGCCTGCCGGGGGGGGGGGTAAAAAATTTCGACCCCTCTAGCGGGGGGGGGGGTTGAAAAAAATGTGCGCGCTACGCGCGAAATCTCACCACCCACCCCCCTGTTGTTAAAAAATGAGCACTCCCTTAGATGGGGGAGGTGTGAGGGCATTGGGTGGGGAGAGGCGTGAGGTATTGTGCCTTTACATGAGTTTTGAGTATTTCACATGGGTATAAATCGACACGGGCTATACAGCCCTTTTAAAGATCAACAGACTTGGAAAAATTGAGTAGAATATATGGGATAAAAATCGACACGACGACACGGCCCTTAATTGCTAAAAATCGACACAGCGACACGGTTATATATTTGGGTATCCAATCCCATGAACTTGATGAAGAGGCACTATATTGGTTCGAGATCGACCCAGGAAAAAAGCTTCCTTTGTTGTATATAAAGGAATTACAATACAAAAAAGGCTACTTAAACTAAAATGCTCATGCATGCATTTTTGTTCAATATTTAACGTCAATGAATGTACCTATTATTTTAAAATGTATCTTTCCAGTAAACAACAGTTATGGCGCAGTTACTGGGGAGCCGGTACTGTATCGAGAGTCTTCACAATGACGTGAGTGACCTGCAGTCCACGGTCGTCGACGTGTTCTCTCGCACGGGGCCTGTGAGTCAGCCATCTTGGAAATACCCGGATAAAGCGGCGAGCAGCGTGGACGTGGACGAGCTACTCGAGATCTATGTGTACACGGAGGATGAGGAGGAACGACAAGTTGCTCACATTGTGCTGCTAGAGCTGGTCGTGGACAGGTGAGCTGCTCTTTATGTTTTATTTAATTGTTTTGACCTTTTCAATATGTAATATAAGCCTGTATTTATCATATACTGGTTCTATGGCAGAGGTTCATAACAAAGTAGACAAACATGACCCGGTCCAGTCCGTTAAATTTTTTTCCCAAGCTTGACCATTTTCCCGGCGATAGATCACCTCCGCCCTCTCTCATGTAATAGCTCCAGTATTTTTGCAGTTTTTTTTCTCAATGATAAATAGAAGAGACCTTTCATATACCACTGTGTGCATGGTGATGTTGCAGGTTGGTGGTGTTCCTGCAGGCTCTTGCTAAGTATGTGGATGGTATGTTGGCGTCCGGGCGGGTCCCCTCGGCAGGTCCCCCGTCCAACAGTACATCCATCGGGCTTGTCGTTAAGAAGTACTGGAACAGAATGGTACAGGTCCACACAACATCCAAGCAGCTTCAGTCAGAGGTTTGTATTATTATAACTATGGACTCACTTTCTATTCACTTTTTAAAATCATCTACCTTATAGATATACATGTGCGCCTATAAATCTGGTTATATTAGTCCTTTTTGGGTATTTTTGTTGGATATTTGCACATTATAAGGGGTGAAATATAAGTTTGTGTGAAATGATAATGTATCAAGAGAACTTGCTTTAAACTAATTTTTGACTTTTTGAACACCTGACTCTATATTTTATCTTTTATCCAGTTGCTAAATCATTTGACTTTCTATCTTAGACTAAAACAAAGTCACGGAAGATCCAGGAGTTAGAAGACACAGTGGAGAAGTTGTCAGAGGCGGTAGACATCCTCCGTAGTGGCACCGGGGAGTCAATGCTCAACTTCACAGACACCGGGCGTAAGAGTTGCAACCCCGACGCATTCCTCCCCGGAGGCATGGATAGTGCTTCATTCGCTAACCTCCTAGCTGCATCCAACACCAAAAAGAAAGTAATCTCAAAAGACGAGTGCAATAAGTCGTCACAGACTATAGAGACTGCATTTGTGCCGTGCGAGGCCTGTGACCGGGTTCAGAAACACCTGCGGGAAGTGGGAAAGGAGTTTGTTAGTATATGCCGCAATCAAGATCTAACCTCACTGTTAGACCGCCACATGACGTATGTTAAGGACATAGAGTGGATGACACATAACGACATAACGCGCTGGACGGTGGAGCAGAACAAGGATCTACGCACACTCAATAAACATCTCAAGGACCTTAAGGCCACCATTGAGCCGCTAGAGGAGCAGCTCGGTAAGGAACAAGAAAGGACAAGGAAACTACAGGAAAAGGTGCGTAAAACTTTAGGTTGTAAGATTAATATTCTTGATTTTAAAGTGCCTTGGTTCCTATCATTTGTGTATTCCTTGAATAACAAGTGTTTGATATCTCTAGAGTTAGAAAGCGTTTTAATCCCAGGAGTAAAAGTTCTGGCCAAGATATGATTTCCAATGTTGTTTTCCTAACGACCAATTTCTCCTGGTACCTCAAGCATACATTGTCTGATGTTATCCTGCCCACTGGGTGGTTCATCTTTGGCTATAAACCAACGTCTAAAGCAAATAATGAAATCAGTTTCGAAGCAATTTTTTACCCCCAAATAAATATGAACTCAAAAGATAATGAGTCCCTTCCCTACATCTAGGTGACAACGCTTGGTAAGCAGCTGGCACTGGAGAAGGAGACTCAAAGTATACAGCTTGGACAGATTGGTGCTAAGGTCGAGCAGGCACGCACAGAAAAACAGAAAGAAGTAGACGTTGCGCTTCGAGAGAAGGACAGGATTGCCTTCGCCAAGCGGGAACTCGAGGGACAGCTGCAGTTAACGACAAGCCAACTACAGAAGGCACAGGACATGATTAAAGAGTATGGTAAGTGTATAGGTCTGATCTAAATAGGGAACTACGAATCAGTTGTCGAGATATGTACAATCTACAATAAGTAGTCTGATAATTATTTTTCAATCACTCGCCGGTACTGTGTTTTCTTCAATCCTTGTAGAGGTCCTAATTGTATTTAAATTTTAGATACCTAGTTCAGATATCAAATCGGTGCCAGTCAGAGATGGCACTTTTCCTACTTTGGCAGAAATTCCTAATTTTTGGCTGAGATTTCTTTAATGAATTTAATACTTTCGGGAAGTTCTGTAATGTAGGTATCAATTTCCTAAAATTTAGAACTTTTTGTGGACGAGGCATCTCTGGCCAGTAAGAAGATACAGAGATATGTACAATGAGCGATGTCACTTTCCAACTCTCAGACCTTAAGCACTTCACAGACCTCGACAATGAATCTCTGTTGAGTCATATTGGAGTAATATCCAAGTCTGCACATAATTTTCCACACAGAGACAACACAGCGTGACCTTGAGGTGGAGCTGGATCGGAGTAAAACAGACAACTCTGAGATACGCCGGTTACGTGCTGAGCTGAAGGAGACAGAGTGTCAACTCGATAAGACGCGAGGGAAACTGAGCGACGCGAGCAAGGAGCTGAACAAAGAACGAGCCCGGGGGAAAAGTGTACATAAACACACAGAGGTACGTACTAATATCAATCGGCCAATGCAGTATTTAAAACTTATCCATTAATAATTGTATTTAACTGGCAGCTGCCAGTGAGGAGACATGGCAAGCCTCCTCTTCACACGTAATAACAGATAAGACTGGCAGAATTCAAAATATCTGTCCAAAACCAGAGGAAAGCTTTACATTATAAAAGTCTGGTTTGCCTACAAAGACCCACTTTACGTCAGCCTAATCAAACAAACACACAAAAAACTACATGGTTGCTTTTGTGAATAGAATTCCTATTTTGTTCATTTTGTAAAAATTAGGTATTCATTTTTCCAGTCGCTCCAGGGTAAGCAGGACTCATTAATACAGCGTATAGACAGCCTGGCGGAGGAGAACGAGGATCTCCGGGGGCAGGTGGCCGACCTGCACGACGAGAAGGATGGCATGGAGGAGAAACTCCGCGAGGCCCGGGCAGAGCATCGACACCTGGAGGGGAAAATAGACAAATATGAGGTAAATATGAGAAGATATATGCCATGTGTTCTACCCAGGTAATAGATTTATGCAAAAGCAGCCAATATAATGTTATACAGGTAATTAGAATTTGATCTTACTAAAAAGTTATACATGTTAGTTAAAGTATGTATACATGTAAGTATCAAATGTGTTAGTTGTTTGAAATTGCTCTGTTCTCGTATCCATCAGAGCGGACAAAAGGAACTCTCGGTAAAATCTTTCTTCTCTATGTAGATTTAGGTTGGACAAATCATCCGGTTTAATTTTAGCTCGAGACTTGTTTCATAGTTTTCTTCACATTTTACTTGTTTATCTTAGTGTTCTCTGACTTACCTTTTCTTTTCCCCCGAAAATTACATCAAATTGAAGACACTTTATTCACTCAGCTTGTGAAAAGCTGCTTGCAAAAATTGAGACAATATCTCAAAATATCCGCACAATGGAAATGAAGGGAGACTGACATTAACTTTGACATTGATAGCACATATATAATTGTCCATTTTCTATCTCCACGTTAGTATCAGACAACTGTTTTGAAATAAAACATAGTAACGTGTAATAAAAAAAATATTTTAATATTTTATGTGTAAGGCAAAAATCTCCAAAATTAATCTTAGGAAGACTTCAATGGTCAAACAAGTTATACTCATGAATTTCTATAAACATATATATTCCAATGGTCCAGTTGATGATCAGGGACCATGGTTGATTATAGTCCATCCTTAAAAAACTGGCCCTACGTCATCATGTCAAATGCACATTCAATATTTTCCTCGTTGCCTTGTCAGACGTCGATGCAGCGGTTATCGCGGAGCAGTGTAGTGCTGGACGACACAAAGTCTAAGTTGTCTCAGGTGGAGCGGGAGTTGGAGGAGGCGCGAGAACGGGAGCGCCTTATTATAGAGTATCCGGACCTCAACGGGCCCGTCAATAAAGACCTTGTGGGTAAGGAATTGTGATTCAGTATGTAATGTATTATAAGTTAACGCCAAAGCCTCAGCATTACATCTACTGGCAGTGGTCTTTGTGTTCATCGTGATCACTATGATAAGCAAAATGTGAAAGTTTTGCGTATAACCCACACTTAGACTTTAAGGAAAGCTTATAACCCGCACCTATGGTATAAAAATACTAGTAACAATATAGGTGGCTAACGAAAACAGAAAGTATACTTCTAGAAGCAGCCTTTTCTCTGTAGAATCTTGACAAATAATGGCATCACGTGTCAAGGGAAATATCTATTGTAAAATGTGTAAGTTATTGCATTATTTTATAGATTAGATGTATATTATTTCGGAATTAGTATGTATTACTGTATGATAATACTGTGAAATGTACTTTACTAAATGATTCTATGTGAGAATAAATAATTGAAACTTGAAACTTTGATTGCCTTGAAAGGCCTGACCTGATGTTGAACTAAACAAGCAAAACTGATTCGGACGAGTTGTTCAGAACTATTGTGTGCAACCTCATTTCCTGAGGGTCAATTGACTTATCAATGTAACCTCAGTGGATCTAAAACAATGACAAAGGCCTGGAAAGCTTAGCATAAGATATATACATAACTCCAAGACAGGTGTAGGCTTAAGATTTTAGAAAAGTTTTGTCACTTGTCAGACAAACAATGGCCTCAATTGGCACAATTGAATGTACACAACTCATCTGGCACCGATTTAGGCCTGAGTATCAACCTCACCCAGATATTTGATTATACATTATACCCCCTGCCTGTCTCCTCCAGGTACAGGTAACATCGCGGTGGACATGGAGAACCAGGTGAAGGCTAACAGTGTGCGCATTAAGGTGCTGGAGGACCAGAACAACACGCTGCGTAATACCATCAGCCGCATGCTGCAGTTACAGACTGACGCCACCGTAAGACATAATTTTTTCTTTCAAGACAGTGAGCTAAAAAGCATCTTCCACCACCGTGGTGGAATACATGCTTACAGGGATGAAAGTTTTCAAGTTTTTCCCTGATTTCAAGTTTTTTTTATTTATGTCGCGAAGACCTGTACTTAACTATAGAGGAGCTTTATTCAGGGGCTTCGGTTGTGTCATTTCAATTAATGGCCATGTCATATATCTATGTCACTTAATATGTCGAAATTAAGGAAAGGCTATCATGTCCCATGTTGATTTTAAGATGTTCCATTTCACTATCTTTTTATTCCTCCACTCGTTTGTCACTAAGCCCCCAAATGCCCATGTCGCCGTGTCGAGTTTAGGCATCCACCCCCATATTACTAGCAGACGCACAGGTAATTTTTTCCGCTGCCAATAGACAATTATTTGCCCCAACCCGGAATTGATTAGAGAAAATGGGGGGAGAGAGGTCTTTATTTATTTGTCAAATATGTTAACAAAATGAAAAGTTCCTGTGCATCAGACATTTTTAAATGGTGACGATATGATGCCGACATTTCAGATGCGTGTTAATCAACACAACCTTCTCACAGTAAGATATAAAGACTACATACGGCGTGATAAGTAATGTGCTTAGAGATCCATTTGATTCTATAATAAGACAATGAAACCTCATTTACTCATTTTCTGATTTATCAGACAATTCGTTTTCCTACTTTGGAGGAATCAGGAATTCTTCGATTTCCGTACTGAATTATTTTAATTGTCCAGGAAATGGCTATGTTGAAGTACTACGAACTGATACTTATAGAAGTCTACAGTGATTCTAAACAAAAGTTAATATAGCTATTTTATTAGACGTAGGGAGGAGGGTATTTTGATAATTCCATAATTGTTTTTGTGTCGAGGAAAAGCGGTTTCATTGTTTGAATAAGATGAGTCAAATGGCGCAATCCTTGTAAATAGCCATGCATACAGGATGTTCCATGTCAAGGCACGCGGGTCATCCTTTTTGCTTGGCTGCTCACATCTATAGAAAACCAGCTCAATAACTCTATGCTAGTAGTGTGTTAAAGGCTGTAGCCAGACTAACATAATACACCTGTTAACATACATCCAGATTCCTGTACTGTCAGCATGATTGGTTGTAGCTATTGTCTTTTTTTTCTGTTGTGTCTCAATGTAACATGTAAGTGTGGGTGAATCTTTGTGTGTATATACCGGTATGTGCGTACTGTTGCATCATGTCGGTGTAAATGTGCCTGTTAGTTGTCCATTGTATGTAATATCATTGTGTGTGTGTCCTCGTAAACTCTTACAGTTATGTATACAGTAAAGTCTCCCCGTACAACCAGCACCCTCGTATAACCCACGCTTAGACTTTAAGGAAAGCTTTTAACCCGCACCTATAGTCTAATTTTGGCTTTTTAATACTGTAGTATATTTTTGAGAACCCTCGTATAGCCAGCATCCCCAACCTTGTAATTATATATAACCAAAACCTGTATTTTTCCTTATACAGCCTGCGGGTTGTACGGAAGAATTTACGGTAATATACTAAATAATTGCGATCTTCATGACCATATTTACATTCTCTCATAAAACAATGGTTGTCTTTAATTTACTCTTACGCTAACTAATTTTCATGTGTTAGATAATCATGTATTGCATTGTTTTCCACAAACTTGAGTACAAAACTGTTTTGCCACAAACTTGTAAGAAAAGAAAAAAGTTTGTTTTTTATTCAGTTACAGGAGGATGCAGCCAGTGTACCGTTATGGAAGCAGAACTCCTCTCACGTCACCAAAGTCGAGGTTCGTGAATACGGAGACAACTCTGGGGTCAACGACAATGATTACTCGGATAACGAAGAACAGCCTCACTACCACCACAAAAAAGCACCCCAACAACCCCACCACACCCGACCGGTCTCTCCGTACCAACACTCCTCACCGAGTGAGGACAATAACGAAGAGATGCTCTTTTACAAACGGACTCCGTCCCACTATCCGCCGACAAAAGCAAAGCCCGCAGAGAAAGGCGCTATGGATTGGGTCCCACCGAGCACCTTCACTGTAAAACCGTCGCCTAAAGCGAAGAGCGCTGTGGTTAAAGGGACGACAAGACAGCGGCCGGCGAGTGCCAAACCTGCCTTAGGTGGTGGTGGTATCGGGGCTCCAGGGACGAGGCCCAGCTCCAGTAGTATCAGTGCCTATCTAGCGCTAAAGAACTCTGGGAAGATAAAAAGCGCCGGACCTGGGGGTGCGTACCAATAATAGTGTTTTCTATGTTTAGATGATAATCACTTTCTTGTAGAATGAATAACTATTTGTTGATTTTTGTTATGCTGTTACTGAATAAATCTATGTCTTAATCGATCTCATGCTGTAGAATATTAACAGAATGTTGTTCTACTGTCAGGGGTGTGAAATCTCCTACCTCAGTAGCTAAACAATGTCAAATATAAGTATATACATGTGCTCCTGTTTAGAATAAGTAGGTGTGTCATTTTTTCGAAACCAGTTGGATTCATAAATGTTGATGTATATGATATTATCTTACAAAAGCCTTAGATTACAATTAATTTAATTAATTTATTATATTACTATAGAACCAAAAGAATACATTTAGTGCCCTTTGAAATGTTTCAGTTGAATTGGGAGTAGTAGGTAAAGGCAGATAGTTGTTTTTCCAAATGAATTTGACATTGTGCATTTAGTGCATACAAACCAACAAATGGCATGCAGTCATCTTCTTGTTCCACAAACACTTTAGTTTATCTATTACTTTTAGTTTTGGATAAACTTATCTGATTATTTTAATCTGAAAACAATTCCTCTCTATTTCATCGTCAGAAATATTTTCCTCTTCTGTCTGTGAAATGCTTCCTGTAGATCCCAACAGTATTGAACGTTACATTCTGCCTTTTTTCACTACATTTAGAACACAATCTTTTCCTTTATCTATCCCTTTCTGCTCCTCAAACCTACTCCACTAAAAAAAAGTCCCGATTGTATCTCAATGTCCCACTTATTTCCGTATTGCCTTCTCTATATAATTATTTGGGTAACCCTCAGCGTCTACATACTCTAGAACTACCAATTCCTTCAAACTCAATTTTATTAATTCATCCAATTCTTCTATCCTTATCCATCCATTTCTCCTTACCTTATTTCTATGTTGTAATTCAAAACAGATCGCCTTGACAACTTTAAATCCAACTTAATGTATTTAACTTACGACCACTGTATTGAAAAGACTTCCAAATAAGAAAGAAATTGAATTTGTAGCGCACGTAACCTAGGAATTATTGTATGGAAGGTAGTCCCTGTAATATACCGTTCAACTACAGTTCCTTAATTTGCAAAGAAATTTTGTATCAAATTGTACATTTTGTGTAAATATGGGTAATTAACACAGTTTGACATCACGAATACTGCAGAAATGAAAGCATGTTTCACTGATTGAATTCAATTGTACATGCTGCTGAGGAATTTTCCTGTCCACACGTTTTTCTCTGGATAGAAGGTCATTGACCCCACTATTCACTTTTGGTGAAAAGGTCTTTAGGTGGTCTATTTCTTATCTAGTGACAGAATAGGGTGAAAATGGTTTTCAAGTGACTTGGAATTTGTCATAGTGAGCTGCCTCATCGAAAAATTGTAAAATTACAAAACCTTTCACTTTTCAACAACTCAATGCTGTTGTGTAGAGTCTATATGATCCATTCGTTCTAAAATTCTCGTTTGTTCTGAGTTATAAATAACATGTTGGTGATGTTAGCTAACTCTTTAATTGTTTGAATTTAATTAACTCTAATTGATTGTGTTTTGGTATGTTCTCTAATTAAGGGCGGAGTAGATCGGCCAAGCCCGTGCCGGACGGCTACAAACCCGGTGACCCGATCACCTGCGACAAATGTGACAAAACATACATGCACATCAAGGACCTGCAAATACACAGACAGTACTGCTTTGGGGGATCCTAAAGGGGGTCATTTTCTACCACAGGAGCTACAATTTTATTACCTTTAGTATCAGTCAATAAGAATATTGATCCACACCATAGACAAACACTGTGGCCTACACCAAACCTACTGTTTTAGGCTATTAATAACAATATTTTACTACCCCAAAAACTTCGAATACACAACACAAAAACTGCTTTTTTGAGTATACTAAAAATGTTTTCTGCCAAAGGATATACCCGGTACCCCTGGCGGTATTTAATAGCCCACAGGGCCCTTGGGTATAAAGCCAACTATGGCACTGCTCGTTGCCTGCATTCTTATGTGCCATGTTATGGGAAGTACCCATGAATTGATTGGTCAGGCAGTTTCCTCTGTTATGACCTGATCCAAAGACTCTGATATCTATGGCACAGATATAAAAGGACACTGAGACCGAGTAACTATAATCTACCTTTACATTTTGTACTCTTTTTTTTTTTTACAAAGGAAAACATACGTATGGCATGTTAATTCTGTCCTTTTGTTTGTTAAAGTTTAGTTGTACAGCTCTTTCCTGCCCTATTTATATAAACATATTTTACTTTGTATTTTGTATGTTATTAACTACACTTCAAATTAGCCCAGTTAGTTCAAGTTCAAAGTGTTAGAATCCAAAGTAGCAATACTCTAATCACACTGAAACTGTCTGTAATAATTCCGTCCGCCCATTACCAAGATCTTGGCACACAAACTTCTCTTATTAACCCTGTGTATAAGTACCATGAACATAACCATGCACGAGGGCCACCCTTTACTGTGTGTCATATTATCTCAGCAAGATAATGATGACATAAATGTAAACCCGACGTACATAATACATATTAACAAAAACGTGATAATATTTTGAGTGATTAATGGCGTATAGCACAGACTGTGATATCTAAATCCTCTTCTCACTTTTGTGTCTGCACGCCTGCAATGAGTCAGCCTCTTCAGTGTAGGAATAGGCAGCAAATCAAGCCTCTTAATCCTCCTGCTGTGATGTACCTTTATAAAGGTATACAGGGGACTGAGGGCATGTAGTAGTTAAACCACAGCCAGACCCCTGTACTGAGAATATTGGCAACAGTCAAGGCCTATCACGAGTCGCAGACGAGTGTAGTCCGCCATGACTAAGCCAATATCCTCAGTACATAGGTCTGGCTCTGGTATAACTGACTTATGCCACACCAGTGATAACTGATCTGTTACCTTTTGTATGTGTTATACAGGCAGGCAGTTTCTTTTGTTATCCCGTATAAGTGTGGTATAAAACAAAATACAGCTATCGATCCAAGACATAGATACCCGGTAGCTACACATTACATGTGTATCTGAAATAATCTTTCACACATAACCCGCCGGGTTGGGTTTCTGAGGCCATTCCACTTTACTTGATACTCAGATGTACTAGGCATCAGCACTTCCGTCTACACTGTTAAAACTGTTGAATGATTATACATATTGAAATCCGTCCCAAATGTGTCTAGCTCTTCACATGTTAGAATCAGAATAATGTATCATGTGGTGTTATATTTGATTGACTAAATCAACATAACGCTTCAACCATGACTTCTATTGTGATGTCTTAACATTCTATCCATTACGTAATAGCTATTCCTCGCCTTGTGTATTTTATAGCCCCCCCCCCCTGCCCACCCAGTGTAGTGGCTACCTTTCAAGCTATTTTGTTTTGTAAGTTTTCTGAGAGATATTGAAATGTTATAAGTAATGAAGAGATGCGAATATTCACAATAGGATAAAAATTACTTTGTGGGCTGGTTTAGCGGCTTTAATTTATCACAAAGATTATTTGCCACCGCATAATGTTTCTTGTATCAGGAGGTGCTTCTGTTGTATATATACCAAAGGAAAACGATATATATATATATATTATATTTTGTTGCGAGGTTTAAACTGTCAAATATTGGACGGAGTTGCTCGTAAATTCCCATTGTAATATTATTTATTATGTTCATGTTTGAATATCTCTCTCTCTATATATATAAATTATGTTATGATATCTATAAAAAGAAATCATACTTGTCAATCAAAAAATATATACTTTTCAAAGTATATATGTACTACACATATATATGGTAGAAATATGAGCATTCCAGACAGTATTATGGTAAAGATAAAATAAAACAAAAAAGATGGTAATGTATAGAAAGATTATGTAGCCCACATGACACAGTTGACTTTTGTATTATGAATATTCTATGCCATATTTCAACAGGATTTTGTAGATGTTTGACAGCGCAATAAACCTTTCATACACATACTATGTTTGTTGTTGCGATTTCAATCAAATTAGTGTATAGCTTCCCATTCCATATATGTACACGTAACTGTTGAATTTGAGGAGTGTCCATTAGGCAATGTTTGACTGATTTATCAGCATTAAGTTAGTTTGTATGTACATTTGGTCCTTTAGAGATGACAGTGACAGGGGGATGGGTAATAGATCACACTCGTAGGATGTACCGTATTCGACGTAATAAGCGCCCTGGGCGCTTATAAAATTATTTTTATGGCAGTTTTTTGTACTTAATAGTTTAATTGTCTCCAAAATCGTAAAATTTGAGCCTTTGTTCTAGTCTAAAAATGCCCCAAAAAGGGGGGGCGCCTATTAGGGGGAGGGCGTTTATTACGTCGAATACGGTAATCGATTGTGCCAGCTAGATGTTTGTAACACAACGTGTTGTATAAAACCATTTGAATTGCTTAAAGCTGGGCTGTCAGGGAATAAGTTCAGCATTTTCCATACATAGACTAAAATAACAATCCCACCAGAGGGCAGCAGTGTTTGGACAGGGGACCATGAGCATTGTCCAGCTACAACATATTCACCCTATCTTGTGCCTGTAAGAGCTGAGCTCCCAGCCCTTAAGAGCCCTCTTGTGAATCAAAACTGAACTATATCCAAAAGTGCTTTTGGACTCACTTCAACCATGACGGTCAAGCTTTAAATAATCATTACAGGTGGAAGTTATATACTTACAATGATTCTATAAAAAAAGAGATTTTTAGGCGAGGGCAAAAGACAAAGACAGTAAATCAGAACTGCACAATACCTTCACAGCCATTGTGCTTTGTCCGAGATAACACTTGGAAAACTGTGAAACCATGAACAATACGTTTTAGATTTTCTAAATTGATGCTCTCCCATTCACTACCATCGGTGTATAGGCTGCTTACTCCAGCCTGACTCCATTTAGAAATAGGAAAGGGTCCTGTGGGCATTAATTTTAAATCTGATGCCAATCGCATGGTGTTACAGTGAACTAGCTGCATGTACAGGGCATTATGTGAGCAACAGGCCATGGGGACAAGGTGCACTTGGGCATCGGACCTCCAACGCCATGATATTATATAGTATATTATTATAACTGATATTGTATCCTTCAAGATCCATTATAACTACACAAATAACAACCCTAGGTAACGATTATGTCCTTAGCCATACAACTATAATAGAGTGTGTATTGTTGTTATAATGGATCTTGAAGGATACAATGTTGGTTATAAACTTTTAGATCATGTAGAGTATGGAGCCACCAGGTCCGATGGCCAAGAACGCTTTGCACCATGCAGTATGCAAACATAGGGGGCAGGGGACCTCCGATTCCAATACACTGATAATCCTTATGCTTAAAAAGTTGGTCAGTATTCCCAATCAGTATCAAAATCTCCTCATACAACCTTCAATACCCTCTGGTGGAGGTTGGAGATGCAAAATCGTTTGTTTTCTTCTCATTGTTGAGGAAATTGCTGATGTCAATTTGCCAATGTGGGCATAACATGAAACTATAAGTTGTTGTACCAACGTTGGGAATATTGCCAATGTTGGAACGAAGTTAATTTGCCAAAGTTGCTTTGACAATTGACATGAATTACCTGATGTTCTACCAACGTTGGCAGACCACTGGGAGCAATTCCAACACATATATTTGCCAATGTTGTACCACTGTCTGGGCTGTCAGGGAATAAGTTCAGCATTTTCCATACATAGACTAAAATAACAGTTCCACCAGAGGGCAGCAGTGTTTGGACAGGGGACCATGATCATTGTCCAGCTACAACATATTGACCCTATCTTGTGCCTTTAAGAGCTGAGCTCCCAGCCCTCAAGAGCCCTCTTGTGAATCAAAACTGAACTACATCTAAAAGTGCTTTTGGCCTCACTTCAACCATGACGGTCAAGCTTTAAGTTTGACTGACAAATACATAAATATAACCTCAAAATCCTGCACTCTGATATACACTTTTTCAAAGATAATTGTTCTGTAAAGCTTCTGCTAGGAGAAGTTTGCAAACATAGCTATTACAGACAATGCTATAAGAATTCTACTAAAACCAATGTAACCACAACTCTATAAAAGTCACCCTTTCTTGCTGCATTGGTCTATTTATAGCTGGGGATCGACGTACTTGTGAATGTTGTACAATGTTCCCTTTAATAGTCACTATTGACATACCTTTTCAGTATAAAGATTTTCAGTCTAGGATTTTAAATAGTCCCTTCACCTGGTTGAATAATAACCAATCCATAATATATTAGCATGAGCATCGTAGGGTGCTACTAATGATGGAGTATATCTAATTCATGGATGGGTGGGGGGGGTGAAGTAAGTTACATATTATGATGATATCATGAAGACCCAATGTGGATACAGTAGCCAGCCTAATGGGATAGAGTAGTCGAGGCAAGTGCACGCTTCCTCTCATAGAGTGGATGCAAAACCAACCCAGTTCAATGATGATCAGTTATGTGAAAACAAGGATAAAAAATACTAAAAAGAGGGAAATATTGTAAAGGGTATTGTCATTGGATTTGGCATGTAATGGGGCGTTTATAAGCTCCCCAGTGTACAAGTGTAGGCACCCCTACTCTCAGCTCATCAATGAATCACACGCCTATATATACAGTGTCCCATCAGCCCAATACAGTTAGGTGATCCTTTATACTATAATCAAATATGTATCACATCTAGCAATAAAAAAGACTGGACACAATGGATGTACCTCACAGTAGCCACTAGTGTCACTCTCAGACCTATACATTCCTGCCCAACCTTCTCCTAGAACTAGGGACAGGTCCTTCTAGTGGCCAGATGTATACAGCATGAATTGCCTTGGTTATGAATATTGGTATGATGCACAATGATCAGTAAAGTAATCAGTCCTTACAAATTTATACGTTGACTGAAGCATAGGCTTCATGGATACACCATTGTTCCCATTGTTGTTCATAATCAGATCCAAAGTATAGGCCTACGTGATCAACATCATGTTCTATCAAATAATTCACCAGTTCATTAAACACTAGCTATTAAATAATCAACATTATAATCAAAAGGACATCAGTTTTACTGACCATAATTATGCAGTCCCTGATTGACCGTGGTAGCAGAAGCCACACACAAAGTGTTTTGCTCGATCTTTAAATGCATGAACCTGCTGGTGAGGCCGACAAAGGGCCTGATCAACTAGTTCACTAAAGGGAACCCTGTGCTAAAGCAAATAATAGTTGTAATTGAATTCGAAGTGAATTATCACCTGTAGGAAGGGGTCTGTCCTATCCCTTTAGGGTGCGGACCTGTGTCATAAAACAGTGGCATTTTACGACAGATACTATGTCAATTTGATTCACATTGCTCTGGTTCACAGGGGATTCGATGGAAGGTGTGAGCTGCTCTAATGGCTGTTGTAAACCACATTATAGACTGGGGGATGGGAGGTCCTGAAAGTAATAATTAATACATCTCGTAACCACGTCACCTGTCAGGGGGCTCGTCAGCAGGTCACATATCATACATACATTTTAAAACAAGGTAACATCCAGAATGTAGACGGGAGTGAAACTAGGGGGTCGCTGTTATTTCTGTGTGAAATTCCCTACTTGGTGACCCAAGATGGTGCTGGTAGCATCTAGTCTGTTTTGAACCAAATGCGAAGACAGGTGTTTGAATGACTACACTTCTATATAGAGGTTGTAACAGGCAGGACACATATATTATAGCATAGGATATGCCAGCCACAGGCCTCTAGCCATTGGCCTTATAGAGTTAGGGAGGGATTGTGTAGGTCTGACCGCAATTGCTCTATAAGAAGAGAAGCGCCAACTACATACACTGGTGCAGTAGTCACCTCATATAGGGACACATTAATGGTGGTGAGAGTGATCGGATCTATGCTTTGCTGATAGGAGTATGCTTAGTGGACAGTGAGCGTCTTGGGATCTATCACTTATAGAAGAGCACTGGCGTATCTAGTGATCAGAAGCTGAGAAGAGAAACTCAGACTAGTTACCTGTGGACTTCATCCCACACTACTACCCTTTACCCTGCATATTATCTGATAATGGAGAATACGTGGCGAGAGTTCACCCAGCGGTCCACCTTCCACGGCATGGAGAGAGCCTTTAACACTGAACTAAGGCCGTGGAGAAGGTAAGATATATTCACATCTATAGGATATTGTCCCACAAGTATTACCTTCAATGTATGTATTTACTCTGCTGCAGCTAGAAGTAGACACTATAAGCATGAACGTCCATATATATAAATTCATGCTATAAGTAACTGATGTGACATGTATAAGCTGACTGTCAATTCCGATAAAACTAAAATTATGTGGTCTCACGGCGAAAAGGGTAAAATTGATTATTCTGTGCATGATGTTTTGTTGTAAGGCAAGGTGTAGCTACAGTACCCTGCTTTAATTATCTAGGCCCGAAAATATCCTCAGTTTTGGACAACAGTGTACAAAGGTGATTGCATCTGTATGCTATAAATTGAAAATCTGCGAAATATAAGGAAATGTATTGATAACAATTTAGCAGAGTTCAATTCTAAGCAGATGATATTGTATATACTTGATTATGGGGATTTTGTTGCTGAGAACATAAAAAGGAATTTTGCTGATGAATTACAGCTTCTCCAAACCACTGCTTGAGATCTTGTCTCAGGATTTGTGATCGTCAAGTTATAAGCAGAGATTTGCATGTGAGCTGTAGCTGTGAAATTCCTTATCACAGACCCTCTGAAAACTTAATTACTCGGTATGATGTACGAATATTTAATGACAATGGCTGCGTCCGGCTTCATGCATTTATGTACTCATTTATAGCATGGTCATATCATGTTGATATTATAGCCACTGTGCATGGTGAACTATTGAGAGACTTGACCCGTTCATGAATTACTAGCAAATAAAGACGTCCAAGAACATCAACTCTTTCTTGCTGTTGAAGAGTAGGTTCAATGTGTCCCTGTACCATATTACGGTGTTAAGCACGACCGAGAATAGTCACAGATCTCATGCACACTGTTAGAAGTAAGTAGTGTTCCTGTACACCAAATACTGGGGGCAACTTTGGTTCCAGTAGATTGTGCTGTAGACCGACAGCAAGTGAGCTTTTGTATATTTACAGCACTATGTACTGTATAGGGACAGCAGAATCTTCTGTTACTGTACAGCAAAAATGATTGTAAATCATAGTCTGCAGGTCCTGGGTTCACCTCCCAGTGCTGGTGATATTTTTAACGATCCATGTGAGGGAAAAACGAATTTTAGGTGGATGTAGGTAAAATAAGAGAAGTGGCTCCACCAAGGATTGAACTCAACACCTGTGGTGTTGGAGACAGGCGCTGATCCATTGCGCCACAGGGCCGGTGTTACAAATGGTCATATGGGGATATAAGCTACCTCTGCCATGTCTGTATTAAATGAGCTACAGCCTTGTTACTACAGATCCCTGATGAGAGGTGGCTAGACCTAGGATCGATCCCACAACCTCTCGTGTACATATTACAGGGAAGAGTACTGTAGATTTACAAGTCACTACCGTAACCTGCATCTACAGTAACAAAATTGTACATGTACAGTAGAATTTGCTGTATTATTATTTACAGCTAAAGTACTGTACATTTACAGCAAATTTTGCTGCTCACGAACAACAACTTTTTACAGTGCAGCCACATGCAGGTCCTATTGTCAGTATTGTGGACATAGTGAATACTAGTGTGTAGAAGAATACGACTATAGATACGGACAATGCCAGACAGACCTACATGGGCAGCTGAGGAAATCCGAGGAAAATTGCCATTGTAAAATATAGGTCATGTGCTTTCCAATTTACATGTATTTATTTTTAACTGAAGGAGAAATCCTCTCACAGAAAAGAAAGGGAGTCCAGGGTGCCTCCAGAATGACGCCCCTATTCAGGGGAGTCCAGACTGACTAAGGGAGCATAGATGACTCCCTATCTGAACTTATGGAGTCACATATCTCCCTGGCTCACACACGGGAGTGTCATAAGGACATAGGCTTCCCTATAGAGAGGGGAGTCATTCTGGAGGCAACCTGGACTCCCTTTCGACGCTGTTTCTTTTCTCTGTGCTTTCTTGTTTTTGAGAACGGGAGGACATTGATCTTTCACAAGTACCAATACGCTCTATATATATAATATGACCTAATGGTTTAAATACATCTCCTTACTAAAACTAGAACAAACAACTCCACGGCAAAAGGTATCTACAAGAACATTTATTCAGGCAAACTTTATACTACAGGTGCACGGCAGGTTGATATTGTCATCCATCATATTTAATGGTCAAACATGGCCCATGAGCTGACATGTATACACCCTTCAATGGGAGACATATTGATGCAATACATACGAAACTCAAATAGACACTTATGCATATGTAATAAGAGCTGTAAACATTATAATACAACAATGCTAGCATTGAGCTTTTTTGGCGAGGTTGTATGCTAGCCTCGGAGAGTCCATTTGTTGAAAGCTTAGCATACCACAGTAAAACATCAGTTCACATAATATTATAACGTCAGTTTGCTATGCTAATATTAGCTTCAATTATCAGTAATTGGCCAAACTTACTGCTTAATGATACAGTGTGGCGGGAAAGGTTTACGAACACAACCATCAAAAACTCACGAACGCATCCAGCGTTCCCTCCCGCTGGTACCCGCAGGAAACCAGCGGCACACCGGGTAAAAACTTTAAGCCTTGAGCTTCGTAGCATAAACTTTAGTTAGTTTTAGGTTAGTTATTAGTCAGTTAGCTTATCATCATGCCTCCTAAAGCTAGGAAGAAGGCAGCTGCTCCTGCGCCTGCGGACACTGTCCTTCAGAAAAGGTTAGGAACCAAGGAACTTACCGATAAAGTCCTGCAGTTGGAGTCTCGCCTCGGCACGCTGGAGACCACTGTCGGCACCGTGTCCTCTACCTCTACTGAGATACTGTCACGCCTCAAGGATGCCTTCCCCACTCCGGCCCCACCTACCACTGCTACTCCTCCAGTGGATGATACGAGGCCTACGGGTGGGAGGAAGGCCTCTACCCGGTCAACCGCTGCTCGGGGAAAGGCTGCCCCCTACAACGCCCCTGCTTCGGCTCCCGGCGGGGAGACTGATCCCCTCCTCGTGCCCGATGTTGACACCCCGCCGGACCACGCTGCGCTCCCGGCTGTCACCTACGCCGTCCCGCCGGCTGTCAACCCTCCGTCACAGCCGCCCGCTCCGGTTTACCAGCAGCCTCTCAACGCCTCCCAGTTCCTACCAGTCTCCATGCACCAGGCTACCAGCCCACTGGTTGGACTACAGGTTCAGGCTCTGCTGGACACGGCACAGCATATCACCCACATGAAAGGTAGGCCTTCCCATCCCCACGACTACATATTTCGTGGCCCTACTCATGTTAAAACCACCCTCAACTTGCTCGAGGCCCCTGAGTATCTTCATGGCTTACATAGGCTTGCTACCGATGACCGCACCCCCCTACTTGACCGCACCCATATCACTGCCCACTTCTATGATGTCCTACAGGACGCTAAGGACTACAACTGGGACCAGGTGAGGGAGTGGTCCGAGGAGGTTCTCACCGGGGTGGCTGAAGGTCACATAAGATGGTCTGACCCCTCTCGCCCCGGCTGGACCGACCCTGAGATCGCGTCACTCAGGAATACCACCTCCAGGGTCAGGGCTGGGCGCCTGTTCCCTACACAGGCGTCAGTGCAGACGGCCTCCGCTGCAGCCTCCTCTAGTACCGCAACTAAGCAGCGACAGGCCCCAGCGCCTCCTAAGTCTCTACCTGTGGTACCACAGCACGAGGTGTACTACCCTACTCAGCAGGCCTCGCAGCCTGCCCCTTTGCAGCAACAGCCTACAGCACGCCCCCGTCAGCGTCGCAAGCCCCCAACTTCAGCGGGCAGGACTGACATAGCGTGCGACCCCTTCAACTCAACCGCAGGCTGCACTAAACAGGATGGTCATATAGAGGCTAATGTACAGCAGGGCCACCACTGCTCCTGGTGCCGCGCCAACCTTCAGGTCATCTATTACCATTCCCTCGCAGCCTGCAACATAAAGACCAATCCCAGGTTCCAGCCCCCCTTTCGCGGCTGAGCCGGCTTACCCCGGCTGTCTCCTACCACCCTTTGTGTCACAAGCCCCCCCGGATGCTGCTTACACTTGTAGTCTGCCTACAATACACGCCGCACCGCTGGCTCCTCCACCTGCCCCTACCGGGGTTCCTAGTGAGAGTGCAGGCACTGTAGTGTCTCCCCCCTGGAACCTGTCTGTCACTGGCCCAGGACCTAAATATATCGTGACACAACAGCGTGATGGTAGCATTAAGGTAGAGGATCAGGCCTGTCATACTGACCCTGGCCCTCTCCCTCGACCTCCCTCATCTCCCCACTCAGCCCCTACAGGGCGCACTGGGAACAACACTCCACCTCCTACAGGAGATCACGACTCTGATGAATTCCACGACCCACTTCTCACTGCCCCATTGAGAATGGGCCCTTCACCCTCAGAGTATGCTGCCACCAAGTCAGCATTATGGCCCAGCCTCAATGCACCAGTGTGGCAGGACCATGGCGCATACGCCTTACTGTACCAAGCTGTGAAGGACACTCATCTACCCAACTACATGAAGGCTCGTGTCACCGTCCCCTCTGCTCTCCACCTTCAGAAGTGGGATGAGCTACTGGTCAACTACCACGACCAAGACCTCCTTCAGTACCTCAGGTTCGGCTGGCCGGTGGGCTTCACTGGGGCAGCTCCTCCCCCACCAGTGTTGGTTAACCACACTTCTGCTACCCGCTACCCGGATCAGATTAACAAGTTCATTACTAAGGAACTGTGTATGGGAGGCCTACTCGGCCCCTTCCCCTCCCCCCCCTTCCACCCCTGGACGTGTGTAGCCCCCCTTCTCACTACCAAGAAGAGGGACTCTATGGACAGGAGGGTGGTCCTGGACTTATCTTACCCGGACGGCACAGGCATCAATGGCAGTATCACCAAAAATTGCCTGGACGGCAAGTCCTGTGCCTACACCTTACCATCGGTCGAGGACTTGGCCACCAGGGTCAAGATCCTTGGCCCCTGCTGCTATCTTTGGAAGGCGGACCTAGCAAGGGCTTACAGACAGCTACGGACTGACCCCTATGACCTACCTTTGCTGGGTATGAGATTCCAAGATGAGTATTACCTCGACCTGTGCCCCTCCTTCGGCGCTAGATTATCTTCAGCCGCCTGTCAGCGTACCTCAAACGCCGTGGTTTACCTCATGGGCCTCAGAAACCACTGGACGTTATCATATCTGGACGACTTTTGTGGGGCAGCTTCCACTAAGCATGAGGCTGATCAGGCTTACCAGGCTTTCCTTGGCTTGGCTGAGGACCTAGGCCTACAGCTGTCCACGGCAAAATGTCACCCTCCTACACAAGCTATGGAGTGGCTCGGCTTTGAGTTCGACACCATGGACATGACCCTCAGGGTCCCCTCACCAAAGTTGCAAGAAATAGAGCAGGAGTGTTACCTGTGGACCAAGACACGCTATGCTTATAAACCCAAGATCCAGTCCCTGGTTGGTAAAATCATACATGTTTCCAAGTGCATACCTCCAGCTCGCCGGTTCGTGTGCCGCATATTAGAGACACTTAGGAAGGCTCCCCCTAGTGGGCCTGCCTTCATCACAGATTCCTTCCTGTTGGACGTGAAGTGGTTCTCTAATTATGCCCGCTCAACTAATGGTATCCACTTCCTGACTCCCCCGGCTCAACAGTATGAGATAGAGTGCGACTCAACCCTGGTGTGGGGGGGCGGCAACTCTAGCTCTCACTACTACTCTCTAGAGTATACCTCAGACCAGAAGTCCAAGTTCCCACTGATAGTCCACAGAGAGGCGGTCAACCTCGTCATAGCGTATAGGACATTGACCCCCCCTCTCTCTAAGGGACTCAACATTGTGGTCCACACTGACAACATGGCCTCCAGCCAAGCCCTGTCCACTGGCCGCACACATGATCGCATATTAGCTGCCTGCTCGCGTCAGCTGTGGCTTGACGCAGCCAACAGGGACCATACCATCACTATACGCCACAAGTATGGCAAGGACCTTCCTCTAGCTGACGCCCTCAGCCGCCAACACATCGGTAGCAAGCGCCTCCTAGCCAAGAAGATAGTCAGTCAAAGGGGCCTCCAGGAAGTGCAGCCCTTGGACCCCCTACCTGTCTTTGATCCCATCTGATTTCTGCTTGTTTCCAGATTGCCCCTTAGGCCATCAGGCTACACTATCTTACAAAGCCTCCATCTCTGATGAGACAGCTAGAAATAAACTGAGACAGGCCAGGTACTACCTCACGTTCGCTGTATACTACTCAGTGGACATATTGCACCCCTCTATACAGGACTCGGCCATGTACCAGCAATTTTTGGCTAACTCTTTGTCCTCCCCTGCATCTCGACGCAATTACATTTCCGGTGCAAAAACATGGATTGACACCAGAGGCGGGGACTCATCCCCCCTGTCAGCCTTCGAATCTATGTCAGTAGCAAAAGGGGCTATCAATCTCAAACCCCATGTTTCTGTACCAGCACCGGCTCTGACTCCCCAGGACTTAGTAAAAGTGTGCCAATATTTTGATGGAGTACCACAGGCGATACCCATAAAAGCAGCATTGTGTATAGGTTTCTTCGCCTTTTTGCGAGCCTCTAACCTACTAACCCCGGTGACTACAATGTGGTCTGGCCCACATACACTCACCAGGAATGACATCACAGTCACACACTCTGGTCTGACCTTAGTCATCAGATCCTCTAAAACCATATCTCTAGGTTCTACCCCGGCAGTGTTATCACTTCCTAGAATTCAAGGGTCCCCGGCTTGTCCAACAAAAGCCTGGGAGACCTATATCTCTGCCATACCGGCACCACCTAACTATCCGGCCTTCACACTCCCAAATGGCACATCACTGACCCCAGCACACCTGACGAATGTAGTCAGGTTAGCTCTATTCAAACTCAACATTCCCTACGCCGCTACATTCTCCAACCACTCATTACGTAGGGGTGGTTCACAAGCAGCAGTAGCAGCTGGGTCTGATAGACAAGATGTAGCCAAACACGGGACCTGGACTAGTGAAGCTGGAATGAGACCATACGTGCCATCTATCCCCTCTCAACGGGTCTCCAACAAGCTGTCAACCCTATTTGCTACTGGACAGTGAATTGATAACACGTATATTTTAACATGTCTTTTAATTCTGTAGTTACCGGTACCAACTTGTATCACCTACACATGTTTTATATTACTAGGTCAAGGTTAGACCTTCTTCGTCTTTATTCATGTTTATCCAAAAACACCATGTACCGTATATAACATGTTGAAAAAGTTTCACAGGATAAACTTTCCAAAATATAATGTTCCGACTCATGACTTATCATTATCAGTAATTGGCCAAACTTACTGCTTAATGATACAGTGTGGCGGGAAAGGTTTACGAACACAACCATCAAAAACTCACGAACGCATCCAGCGTTCCCTCCCGCTGGTACCCGCAGGAAACCAGCGGCACACCGGGTAAAAACTTTAAGCCTTGAGCTTCGTAGCATAAACTTTACCCTCCCACCCACACCTACTTCTATGTGTTCAATCTTATATATTGTACCAGGTGTTAATATCTATGTAAACATCATCATTACACACCTTTATACTGGACAGTGAATTGATAACACGTATATTTTAACATGTCTTTTAATTCTGTAGTTACCGGTACCAACTTGTATCACCTACACATGTTTTATATTACTAGGTCAAGGTTAGACCTTCTTCGTCTTTATTCATGTTTATCCAAAAACACCATGTACCGTATATAACATGTTGAAAAAGTTTCACAGGATAAACTTTCCAAAATATAATGTTCCGACTCATGACTTATCATTATAAATGTGTTCATCGATTGACTTCGAATGTTGAGGAGATGGACGGAGTGTTGGGGGGGGGGGGGGGGGGGGGGTGGCAAGAGAGGTCTACAGTTAGGCAGTGACTCTTGGATGTTCCTGCAAACATATACTTTTTCTTTTTCATATCCTATTGATCGCATACAGATAACCATGATTCCAACGGGATATCCCTCAAATATGTAACTTTATATATATATATATATATATATATATATATATATATATATGTATATATATATATATATATATATATATACATATATATATATATATATATATACATATATACATATATATATATATATATATATATTATATATATATATATATATATATATATATATATATATATGTATATATATATGTATATATATATGTATATATATATACATATATATATATACATATATATATATATATATATATATATATATATATATATATGTGACACGATCTGCAAAAAGGGACTTTAATGCAGGGTGCATTAAGGTCCCTTTTCCCAGTACATGTCACATATATATATATATATATATATATATATATATATATATATATACAAATATCCAACTGAGTTAGCAAGTTAAGAGTTTAACACTGAAAGAGATTCTAGCTCTGTATTCCTTCACTATACCCGTCCTAGAACCACTTCCTCTATCATTTGTAATCAATACTGAATAATGGAGGGACTGAGAGGGTGCAAATACGGTGCCTTTATTTGTTCAAATAGACCAGGGGCTACACCACCAGTGACTATCAACCTCCTCTGGCCTATTGATATTTTAGAATAGCTCAGATTGTGTAACCAACAGTGTGTGCAGAAGGTCTACATGTGTGTGTGTGCATTAATGTACATTTCGTGCAAGCTATAGTACAACTTCCTTGTACGTGCATTTGATTTTAGAAAGCTAAACAGCTCTAGGAGAAAGTCAATGTGGGTTGACAGTTTCATATGCCCAATGTTTTATCAACTATATCCATGTAATGTGACTGTTTTAGTACTTGTAACCTTCCCATCTGAAATATAATTCTACTGACAAATGCTTCAGTTAATTAATGTTCCCCTAGAAAATATTAATACTTTTGTTTATTCACTTTGTCCCCTGCCCTATATGATTATATTATGTATGTGTGGCTTTCCTGCCTACCCCTTACATTACAGAATTACATGGACGCTGTTGATGACCACATCATTTGTTTCCCTGCTCTACACGTTATCTACGGGAGTGAATAAACTGCTACACCCACGGTATGGGACACAGATAACAGTTGAACTTTCACACAATGTCGCCTTCCCCTCTGTCACTTTCTGCCCTAAGAACATGTTCAGGTAAGCACAAGGCATCCTACCTTATTATAATGTTTGTCCATCACAGAAAACGCTGAAATGTGTAGGGGTTGGATCCAGGTGTGGCTCCAATAAATATTGTTTAAAATGTGGCTTAAATCCCCTGAAATCAATTGTCAATCAGCCTAAACATAAGAATATGTTTTATTTCCTCCTAAACTGACGTCTCAAGATGCTTTGTTTTAGCCATTCGGGCCGCACGTTCCACAACACATTACCTCTGTAGCTGGGTGACTTTTTATACCCTTCAGTGTTGGGTCCCATACTTTATTTCAATCCACTTACAATCAGTGACTTCAGCATGTCTACATGAATACGCATCTATGAGAAATACGTTATTTTACATTAAAATAACGTTTTAAACGTTATAAGGTTATGCCACACTAAGGAGCCATATAGAAATGTTATATAACGTTGTATAACGTTTTTTGTTGATTGGGTACCCCATACTGCCTGCAGGAAGTCCTATGTAGAGTCCCACCCGGAGGTTCTGGCCTACATCATGGCCATGAATGCACCCATCGCGCATGCACTCACAGAGAACGATACATTACGAGACCTGGCTCTCAATATATCCTTGTCGGAGGTAGGTTTAAAAAAAGTATGAATCAAAATTGTCTGGCCTTACTTGGGACATAATGACAGCACTTTCAAGTTATACTCCCTTACTTACAGTGGACAGAAAAATCAGTTCGAAATATTGAATCAAAATAATTCAACAACGTTGATCAATGTTTAACAACGTTGTTAATGTTAAACATATTTCCTTCCCATTTTGGCAACTGTATTACCTTTGATTAGTCGCTTGAATACCCCCTGAAACCTTACTTAGGTTGGTTCAGAGAGACTGACTCAGATGCTAACAGAAGCAGCACAACCAGCTAACGAGACCATCTTCTACTGGACCTCCTTTAGCGGAGAGCAGATAGACAAGAAGTTTTTTGTACCAGAGATGACGTCAATGGGCATCTGTTACAGGTATATCTGGATTAATGGGCCTACTAAACCATATTTCACTGAATTATTGTAAACAATTTCCGTTCATATAACACAATTTCCATAATTCACACGCTGCTAATGACCAGTGGTGGATAGGGTAGGTTCACCCTAAGTCAAACTCATACCTTGAGTCAACCACTTTTGACATGAAATTACAAGTTCAGTATGCATCCGATGACAAGAAACTCTCACTAATTTAAGAATTGAAGTGTTTTACAAACATATAATGCACATTGAATCCACATCATCACCCCGGGGATCATCACTTTTATTCATACTGTAGAATCAGTCGGAAGTACCCCTGTTTGACCTGTTTTGACAAAAAGAGAATGGAAATCTCCCCACTGTTCATACTCTTTGGTGGTTGATTCAAAGTATTTGTCCCTTTCATACACAGTGTTGATCAGTTTTGTGAGCTGGATATGTATCTAAATTACACAAATCATGACTTTATTGAGCAAAATTAATTTCCCAAGTTATATTTAGAACTAATTTTGTAAGGTATACCCATTTCACCTTAAGTCAGCCATGAATCCACCCTAAGTCAGCCACCTCGTGCCTTAAGTCAACCATGGGATTTTCTTCTGTGGAGTCCCTCCTGGAATTCTCTCACCCTGAACTTTTTGTCTAACAACTCTCCCCCTACCCTTGTAAATACCTCCTCCTCCCAGAATATCCTCTTCTACTAGAGGGTTAAGAATAGCAGGCCTACTTGTGTAGTGTATAGAGGGCAAGGTTGAAATGCAAAAAGAGGGGGGAAAGGGGGTGAGGGGGCAGAGCCCCTGATATATTCAATAGAACTCCATACTGTAATATTTAGTCCTCACTGCTCATACAAGTAATATTTACTTGTATTGATAGCTTATAATGCAGTTGTATTCCCCTAAGGTACAGTACTGCTTTGTCTTGATTATTCCATGTTCAATAAATAGTTTTCTTCTCTATTGTTAGTTGTAACATATTGATATATGATGCATGCATTCATGTCAGCCAATCCATTGATGAAAATCAGGAAATTACTGGTATATTCCACATATTTCTGGTGGTTGTAATATGTCTGACTCAGGGTGCATTTTGGCTGACTTAAGCCCAAAATCCACGGCGACAAGAACCTGCGTTAAAACGGTATCGCGCCTCTGCCGTGCCGATTCCGCCTCCATAAAGCCGTGGACTTTGGCTGCACAGACACGAAAAGGGCGCGGCAGGGCGAAATAGTGGTGAAATAGCGGCGGCAGAGGGGCGATACCGTTTTAGCGCAGGTTCTTGTCGCCGTGGATTTTGGGCTTTAGGGTGAAAAGGGGCAATGTTGAATACTCTGATGAATCATGGAATTGAATACTGTAACCTGATATATGGCATTGTAAGACATCATGAATGTTCTTCTCCAGAACAATACCTAAAATCTGGTTCAATTCTAAAGGATATGCACAAAAAACTCTAGGAGCAATCAGACCTGAAAGGTAGCTCATGAAAAAACATGGACCAGACCAGTTGAAAGTGGTGAACCTACCCTACATGATTTTGAAAACGGCGGGGGGGGGGGGCGCCTTTGGAAACGGTGGGACTGGTTTACATTTTAAAAAGTCCTCTCGAAAGGGGAACCCTCCTCTGGAGTAAGTTTGCTGATGTGTAGAACCTATCAACACATTTGTTGTTTATGAGGGAAGTGAAACGGTGAGTGGATGTAAAAGTAAGCAAGTGTTAAATGTCTACCAATATTGCCATGTTTAAATTGGAAATAATGGTTATGTAGGATCGAGGGGGGATGGGTGCTAAATCTTCCACTAACCATGATATTGAGGTATTCGATGAAAAGAGTGCCCATATGTGTGCTGAAAAATTGTTGCGTTATTCTAGGTTCTCTGGTAACTGGTCATCACAGTACGCCGGTCAGACTACTGGTTTGACAATATGGTCATATGTAGATTATGATGAATATTTCTATTCAGCAAGGGATCTAGGATCCATGGGAGTCAAGGTAATTTATATAATTTGTATATGCGTTTTACAATATATTTGGTATAATTCATGTTATTTCACACGCAGTATGAACCAGCTGTATTTTAAATTACCATTATTGCCTGCCTATATCTAAGATCTCCCTTCTTTCTAACTCATAGAATTTTTTAATGTTTATTGATTGATCCACTGCTGTAGCTGTGTTAATAAAAACAATCAATTATGGTGGTCCTTTAATAGTTTGCTTCCATACAGTCATGTAAGAGTACAGGGCCCAATGACACTTATAATCACAACCTGTGCTATCTAACTTGACTTTGATAAGTGTATGTATAATAGAACTCTATCCGGCGTATCTCTGAAAGATAGCCTCCTCTTGGCTCTTGAATGAAAACTCGCTGTATATTAGAGACTCTTCAGCCAATACATATTACAACAACAACAAAAACAAAAATAATGTCTGTGCAATCTGTGCCATTCACAGCTCATGCCACATACTCCAGATGACAAACCATCTATTAAAGCTCGGGGTATAGCTGCTGGGCCAGGGGTGGACACTGTTATCGGACTAAGGAAGGTTATTGTAAGTCAAAAATAATTTTACATGCATGAAGTAATACCATTAGAAAACATCTATAGATAATAATTTTTCACTAGCTTTAGAAAAGGATACTTGGTTGTCCTTCACAGAGAGAAGACGTAGAATCACTGTGACTCCCTGCTTGATCACCGAAGTAACTCTCCCCAGGACTCTAAAGTGACTCCCTAACATTAGCAGGACTCTATAATAACTCTATAATGACTCCTATTCTAAGACTCCCTAATGATTGGATCGAGTCACTTTAGAGTCGTGGGGAGAGTTACCTCTGTGATCGAGTTCAGACTCCCATTTGGGAGTCACTGTGATTCTACTTCTTTTCTCTGTGTTGTTTCTATTTACGCCCTAAGCATTTATGATCCAGCTTAGAAACACTGATTCAACCCCTTAGTATCATTATGTCAATTGGTACTCACCCTGGTATGAAATAAAACATGACATTTTAAATTTTAAAACAGACCACCCTATTGCCGAAAGATGGCATGTGTACAGAGGCGTCTGATAACTACAGCCGAGGTGTGTGTCTACGTGAGTGTGAGCTGAAACGAAACGTGGATAACTGTGGTTGTAAATACTACTACCAACAAGGTGAGGTACAGGTCCTCTGGCAGAACATGGATACCCAGCTAAGAAAATAAGTTACTTTACGTCAAAATAAAGTTTTCTTTCAACATTATATAAACTGATAACGTTTTTAACGTTGTACAACGTTTGGACATGATAAGGCCCCACCGATAAACGTTCTGGAACATTGTATAACTTTTTTTTGTTTACTGGATATTCCTTTTAAGCCTCGTGTTAATCCTTAGGAAATTCATGGATGCAGAGACTAAAGGGTTAAGTGTTGGCAAATGTATACTGCAGTAATCTATATAGGTTAAGTTGAAGTTCCTGTTGAAATATCAAGGTTTTGTTCACAGGTGATTACCCTCTATGTATGACAGTGCCGGAGTTTGAATGTTTGCATCAAACAGAGAGAAATGGTGAGTATAATTACGTGATCTAGTTTTGCTTAGGACGGTGCCTATTGACAGTTCCAACTGTCATTAACAGAATACTATTCCTTTCCCCAGTAGCAAGCCTACACAGGGCCAAATCGTGTTTTTTTTCGGGCAGAGCTGAGTAACAGGCAAGGCTTAAAAGGCTGCCTAAATTGGGAAAAAAAAGCAGAAACCATATTGAGCCCGTTGGTTTTGATAATTTGGCTTTTGGGTGGCCCCAAGCGAGCTGCCCGATATGGCACTTATCAGTTTCAAAGTGGGCTGCTTGATGTGAGCTGAGCTTGGGTTTGGACAGGGCAAACTGATGTGATCGTTCTGAACCTTGATACAAGATGACCCATATTATATGTATACAAGTTGTAGAATTAGATTAGGTATAAATGAACAGATTTGCTCAAGGTTTGGAAATGAATTCTCATTTGAATCTGCAAAATGAGGTTCTCAAAACTATAGCAATAAAACCCCATTCCTATCACTTTCAAATTGGCTTAAGTATGTATAGACACTTAGTTCATGTAGGTAGGCCCGGTAGACCTGAAGGTCAATGTGTCGCTAGAGAAGATGAGTGTGACTTGTTTAATGGCATTGCTCAGATCTGATAATTATACATTTTATTGTGCTTCATATTTATACATAATTGGATAGGAATAGTATGATTGTGCCTTGGGTGCATAGATTAGCAGCAGCTAGGATTTTCTAGTCAATAAGATAGGGGCCATTTATTAGCAGGTGTGTTGGAGGAGAGTTTGAAAGGGCAAACCTATTCCCACCCCTCATCAGTATTTAAAGAATTTTAAGTAGAAATTTAACAGCCGAACCTTTTTTCCAAACCAGAAGACAATAACATTGGTCATAACCAAGTTTAATACTAACTATTATTATATTTCTAACATTGCTGATAGCCTCAGCTGCAGCCATGTGCTCGTGCCCCCAGCAGTGTGTCGAGGAGACATACGATACCCAGGTGTCATGGCTGCCCTTCCCGTCGCCATACTACAAGCAACTTGTATCTCGTATCATCAGGGGCACCGGCGAGACAAGACAATGGTAAGTTAACGCATCAAATTGAAAAAGCCTGTGTGTCCATACGTGTACTATTTTATCAAAATTATAATTAGGTGTTGCCATGGTTACCCCTTGTGCATGCTTTGTGAACAAACATGGCATGTAGGATGTGGCAGGTTAGTCATTGCCTTTAATATGATACCAAACATGGGACGTGATCATGTCAGAAAATATCTTCATCAATATTGAGTAATATTAATTCATATAGAGCAGTTGATTAGATGTTCCGGCCACTTTAGCGGCCGGCTGGCGGTGAGAGGGTTAAAGGTACTTCACCAGTTCACACAATCTATATGGCACCTGGTGGCGAAAAAGAGAATGGAACTACCTGAACCCATGATATTTGCAGATCCTCCCCCCCAATGTATATGCCATGATCTTCCTTTATCCGCCATTCAAGTGCCACATCTCACCATTCTACACACCCTGATCACTATACTTCCTATTTGCTATGTCCATAGGCTCGTAGAGTAAATAGAAATTTAATGATTTTGATTGATTTAGGATAATATCATTTTTTCCCATGACCCTCTATGTTCTTGTTTTTATCATGTTTCTAATGATTATATAAATGCATGCTTGCATTTTCATTGAGATATGTGCATCATATTGACGTGTGGCAAATGTTCTCCTGTATCATGTCATTTAATACATCCTATACCCACCTAGAATATTGTTGGGGGATTTCTTTTTCTGTGCTGATTTCAAATGTAAAAAAAGAAGAAGATTTTCTCCAAAAGGCAAATAAATCTCATGACATACCTCTAGTACTTTTTTTCTTCTCTTCTTTGTGTTCTATAGGCATCTGACTAATTTAAAATATTGTTGGTCGATCTACAATCAGTTAGATTTTAGTAATTCAATACGGGGTATGACTGGGTAGCAGTTACCGCTGGAATGGCCTTCAAAAAGTTTGAAGTGCCCTTTTATAGTGTCAGACATGTGACCTGAATTGACCAATCAGGAGCAAGGTGACTTGCTGCTGGTTTGTTGACAGTGGAATCAGTTAGATTGTTTGAGTACCTTTAATGAAGGGTATTTATAAGGGATGTATGGGAGTATGATAACCCAACCCGGATCTATAAGATTAACGCTCCGACTTTTATTGTCGTAAATTGCAAGGAAAATGTAATAATATGGCTCTGAATGTATGTAACTGGTTTTGAATAAATCAGTTGAATCGAACCTTCAAATGTGATTTGCTGATTTATGTTATAGGGAGAAGATTGCAAGCATCACCTTATACTTTGAGTCCTTAGATGTCACATTGATAAGTCAAACGCAACTTTATACTTCCGAAGACTTTTTCAGTAAGTAACAAATCATATAAATCATTAAGTCCGAAATAGGACAGGTCAATAACTATTGCCTTTACTGCCTTGGGGTCTCATTCCAAACGAACCAGTGCCTTTATTATACGTGGAAATTGCTAAGTTTCTCTTAATTCTTGGAAAGACTTATATTACGTATTGGGATACTATATCCACGAATAACTGTTGTAACCTTTATCCCATATAAATAATTAAAGGCCTTTTTGAAATATATGAACTGTTTGAAGTAATTAAGACAATAATGATAAACAAACCCCAATTCGAATTCACATTTAATCGATTCCCATTAAATTTGTTCTGCATATAGCATCTAGAAATATTGTTCCACAACTTCTCTCAAGGGGGAATGTCTATAGATTGAGAATGATCAGTGTTATCATAATTCATGAATTACATGGATACTGCTTCACTATTACCACAGGCGATGTAGGCGGTCTGATCGGTTTGTGCCTGGGTGCCAGTTTTCTGACATGGGTTGAGTTGATAGAGGCTTTCTGGGACATGTGCACGAACACAAGACGACGCAAACCGACACAGCCTAAACCACCGATAAAGGAGGTTCACGTACCCAGGTTTTAGGTGTTGAAACCTTTACCGAAACCACAGTTGCATTATATTTTAATTCAAAAATTATAAATATACAATGTTGTTTAATCTTGCCAGAAAAATACTTCGCTCAAACTCACTTGGCACAGCAAGTGAATCATGCAGTCTATGCTACTGCAGCAAACCCGTCCATGCTTGTGGTAAATGACAGAGTCTGAACAATTAATTATCTATAAGTAAGAATTGTGAATTCTAGTGAATCCGACAAAGAACAAGCTCCCAGTGGGCACAGAACATTGAAACAACATTGATAAATAGTTGTAGATGTTGATTCAATGTTGATACAATGTTGATTCAACGTTAGACTGAATTTTGTGCCCACTGGGCTAGAATATAACCACCAGAAGAGCTCACCCAATGGTCCTTGATTATCAGATAGAGCATACATCTGTTTAAATGGAGGGCCTGCAATTGAAGATGCTCTGCTTTATTTCAGGATAAGAGGCATCTCCCTCAGGTGTGTTTTCATTGTTCTTTGACTGTGGTGAAATAATGTTACAAACATAACTGAGGAATACCATATTGCATTATTTTGTATAATACATGGCTTTATTTGCTGCATGCTTGTCGATACTGGCTCTCAATTGAAAGCGTTCTGTAGCGATGTTAACTCAAATGTCCAACAAAAATTTACTATATATGATGTAGTATTTACAATGAATGTCACGAACTGGAAAGGATCATGTGTTTAGTGTGGAACCTTATAACTTGCATGCGACTCAGATTAATTAAGATAACATGTCCTCCGATGAGTGTAAAACGACTTTACAAAATCAATCACAATCTGTGTTATTTTCTGTTCCAACATGTTATGTATATAATATTTGTTTTCAACAGAATCATTACCAATGAGATGAATTGCATCCAATCAAGCTGAAGATCAAATAAAGGAAGAATCCGTTCATCATGTATCAAATCAAGGGATTTCATGAGGCGTATTCATTTTGTACATACATTTCCCAATGAGCAATTGATAATACAAATGTATAACAAAACAACAAAAATGAGCATTAGTGAGACAAACAGGACAATACAAATTTCAAACAGTTCGGGATCAAGGAGAAATAAAACATGTCATTCATGGTTTTAAATCTCTTATTGATAACAAGAGTTCTGAATGTGCCATCCTCTTTCTTTTAAAGGATAATGCCTCCTTTTTCGACAAAGGAGCAAATATACTATGTACAAGATCAGCAGATGGTGGCATGAGGGAATCAAAGCCTCAGAAATGTCACTTGTCCTCTTCTGAAGTCCATGAAATGCTAATGGTCCATGATTATACGGAGGTCAACCTTCCTTGATAAATCAATCGTTTGTGTAGGTCTTAATGCATATCCTGGGCCATAGCAGGGATACTAAGAGTGTTAATATGAGAATACACTGGAGTTCTGTGCTGTAAGCCGACTGCCCACGGTTGTAGTATGGGCAGTAGGGACACTGGAAGGACCCACACACCTGACAAATATGCAGGTGAAACAGGTCGTAGGTGGTGTACAGAGAAAGGTTCTGGAAGGCTGCAAGGGAAAAGAGAAAATGCATGGTCATAGTTTGCCTTAACTTGCTTTGTCATTTGATCATTATCTATTTAAAGGATGGGACTTATCCCCTCTGGTGCATTGTTAGAAACTACTGTGGAAATTTGATTATTTGCTATATCAATAAATTTACCAAGGAATGGGGTTGGGATCCTCCCAATGACAGGGTCAAAGTAATTTACAGGTTCTGTTTTAATGAATGCCCCCTCCCTCTGCCACCCTCCTAGGGTCAATAAAATAATGCAATTATATACAACAAGTCAAGGTGAGAGGTTTTGAATAAATAGGATGGCTTACCTGGGTTCGAGGTATCCCTAATTTGTACAACATGTTGTATCGTTCCATTAGCTACAGGCCACCACCTCTCCGCTCTGAACTCCACACACTCAGGGGTGGGGCCCACCTGCATTTTGAGAAAATATTTAACTTATAATTTTAAACATTCTATTCCATCCTGACTAATATTTGCCAATGAGGATACATCATGTTTGTCTATTAAAGCCTCAGTATCCCTGCATTTCGGCCCGCCTTTTTGATCCTATAGCTTGCTAATTATCATAGTATGGCTCGCCTACATGCAGTGGGAACCGCCCACAAATCACTGTATGCAAAGTACAGGGGCCTGGATCCGCTGTATGGGGAAGGCAAGACTTTATATCACCCACCTGGACTGACCCTACTGTTTAAGGGGGGGGGGGCACTCCCTCAGCATTGATTATTATGTGTTAACACGATTCCAAGGAAAAGGGTATGTTTTTAGCCCCCTGGAAGGGCCTGTGTGGGTCCTTTCTCAGTTTTCAGTGAAAAGGGTGTTTGTTGACTTTTCTCCCATGATAAGGGCACATAATTCGAGGTGATGTCCGCACATAGTTACTATAAAAAGATAGGGAGTGCACCCCCCCCCCCAGGCCCTACTGACTGCACCCAGCACAGGGCACTGCATTTGTTTGATCACCACCACCCATAAATAGCACCCCTGCCGTCGCAACATGTAATTATAACTTGTGTGTGTACTATAGGTGCATAGTTGATATGGGAGGGGGGGGGGGTCGGTAACCACAGAGGTCTAGTACGATCACTACCAGCAGAGGTAGGAGCACACACCACCCTGGTACCCCCCCCCCCTCCCCACCATCAAGGGTTAGAGTTGTTGAGATGGACTAACTTGCAGTCTTAGCTATAATAACACGTTTGAATGGGCAATCCATATGTCCCTATGACCTTATAAGGAACATATTATTGGAGGGAGGCAAAGGGGGAGGGGCAGGCAGCACAAGGGTGTCACAGCAATGCCCTCTGGTGTTTTCCAAGCGTGTCCAAGCACAAGGATACTGCGGCTTTAAGTCAGACGTCTCTCCAGGTACACCCTCAGAAAAGTGAGCGTCATTGTCGCCCAAAGCACCCTGACCTGAAAGTCAGACACTGCCTGGCTTTCAGGTGAGAGTGCTTTCGGCGACAATGACGCTTACTTTTCCGAGGGTGTATATAGGATATATAAACCATCAGAGGCCAATACAATGTATTACATATTATAAATCAAAGAACAATAAAGGAAATCATAATCATTGAATTAACTATGAATATTACCTTGTCGATATAGAGTATGACGTGGTGTCCTGTGTATCGGGCCCTCTTTATCAGGTAGCCACCATTCCTCTGCTCTTCCCGTAGGAGGTTCTTGCGTACATAGAACCCACTCGGTATACCTACTTCTAACAGGGTAGAACCACTGTTTGGACCAAGGTCTGTACGCGTCCAACTAGAAATAATAAATATGTTGGTCTAGACTTTTTTTTAAATTAGTGATATGTCATGCTAAAATTAATCAAATTTAAGATAAATTAATTTATTTGTAATGGACAAAGTCCACAAAAGTAGCCTACGTTTCCATCGCTGTTACACAAGGCTACAGGCCGACTCTGACCCCCCCCCCCCCCGGGTTATACCCTTGTTGCAACGATAGATAAGAATATAACATGGACGTGATGATAAGGCCAATCGATTTGGGTATTGAAGAAGATTTACATCAACGTTCATGAGGTTTCAATATAATCCTTGAGATCAAATCTGTTAAAAATATTCATCAACTCTGAACAGTATATAATAAATACATTGATCTAGATAAAACTACCTGAAGCATATTTTCATATAGAAGTTGCTAGAGTTGCGTCCATAGAAGAAGAACCTGTCTATACTGAGGTCATAGCTGCGTTCATCTGGGTTCCTGAGTTGCCATGGATACTCGACATTCACCTCGGTCCTCATCTGTAGGAGAGCCAGGCCAGTACCCACTGCCTCCACCTTCACCTGACCATGCACTATAGGCACCTGTTGGTATAGGGAATGGTAGTTTTACTATCAATGTACATATGGAGCAAAGTGTGAAGTATCACCCTAAAGGGTCTACAATGATGCTTCATTATTCTCCCAATAATACATCAGTCTATAAATGCATAAATAACATTGAAAGAACTGATAATATCGGTTAATATCACACAGTGACTGCATGGTTCATGTTGCAATATCAAGGGTGTATTATTTATTTTGTTGCATGAGCTTTTCTTTGGAAAAAGATCATCAATTAGACATGTATTTTCCTTTTCAACTCTCTTAAGTGAAATCCCAATTTACAATATGACATTTATCCTGAGAATCAAAAACTACATTAAGCGAAAATAGGCATGTTATCAGTTTTCCTCGGTTAGAATTCCTGTAACCTACTCACATTGAATGTGTTAAAGTTGTGGAAGTTGCCCCTCTTCAATAGGATGGTTTCTTTGGCTGAAGGTGTGGAGGTGGCCTCTATATCCACCCTCATGTTGTACAGGTCCCTGTTAGCTAGTCCCTCTCCATACTCCCTCAGTGCCTGCATGGCCACTATGGTGTCCTGAACAACAAATATCATCGTATTTGTCAACAGGGAATCAATGGTGCTAGAAACATTTAATTCGATTTTAGCGGGTCAAATAATTACCATAGGAAAATATCGAAATTTGTGGTACTTTTTATGTAATTTTGAGTTACAAATCTATGGTATTACGTGTACTAAATTTGAAGACAAGCCCTAAACATAGATAATGTTTTGATAGGTGATAAATAAATACATTTGCATTTGTTTTGTTGCAATTTCTATTGCCTTGCTTCACAGTTTACAATTCTCAGGTTAATTTTCATATGAAACATCATGTATTTGTTGTATTGTCTAATTCTGATTTTGGTTGCCCATACCTGACTCCCACCAAAGAACTGGTAGTGTCTCCGCTGGGACTGCAGCCACTGCATGATGGGTTCAGCCTCTGTGAGCAGGTTGTTTCGTAGATGTAGAATAAGTGCATACCCTGTAGCCTGGACACGAAAATAAATATATAATGATTACAGAAGTATTACCTTTCACCATCTTCTAGTAGTTACGGCTGTAACTCTCAGATGGGGGCAGGGGCTGTCTGAGAGTTACGGACAGAAGGGTCAGTTTTCTACTGGTTGTGATCATTCTAACCAATCATGTAGATTTCTACACCCAATCAAGAGAACCATGAGTGGCTGTTGATGCTACTAAGTGCCTTAATTAGGTGAGGTGAAATGTACACGTAGCTAATTATAGCCATGTCTAGACCAATCATGAGTAAGTTTCAAGGTCTGAAGATAGCCTATTTCCTTACAGACTAACCAGACTACCCCCATCAAAGTCACCCATTGTGTGGAAATGAAAGAATGATTCGATTTATGAATCAATTATAGTAAACATCTATAGTATGTCACTCATTAATTTGCAAGTCTGTATGTCTCATATTAAACTCAGGGGAATGCGAAGCAAAGTGGCCTCGCAAATGGTACCATTCTCCTATGGCCTATACCCACAACGCTAGTGTCCGTGGGTATTGCAGGCTATACTACCTTCTAGCGGATGCAAAATTAGAAGTCAAATTCAAGTTCCAAATTCATTTTGAATGCAACAAGTTTTATTTTGTTGAAGGTTCCCAAAATCCAGATAGTCAATATGCAAATTATATCGTTCTGTATGAACCTGGCTACAAGAAGCCTCCAAATATTTTCCAGAGAACTATTATGATATGTGCATGGGTAGGGTGCTTCGCACAAGCTAGTGTATTGCATTGGAGTTCACCCTGGGACAAATAGAGGAAGGGGCTTTGTGAGCCTCCTTATTATACCCCTGCTGAATGCAGCACCACTGGAAGTCTGATAGCAGGAAAGTGCGACTGCCATGGCGGTGCTGCATCTGCCATGCATGCACAAGCTTCCGCCTGGTAGTGACGCATCCCCCCCCCCCCCCGTGAATGACAGACCCAGATTAATAAACCTAATAATGCTTGCCAGTACTGCATCTATGCATGCATCATGAGTATGTGGTCTTAAGTGGGTCGCTACCCTTTAATCAAAGTTAACAGACTGTCTCTATTTTTTTTCTAAAGACAGTCTGAATCATATAGAAACAGAAAATGAAAAGAAAAATGGGGGGTCCCGACCTACTTTTTTAGATACAGAATTTTGAAAAATTAAAGTATTTAAATTTTTCTCTAAAAATCAGAAAAAAGTGTGAAATTTTTTTTAAATATCAACCATTATGCACAGAAATGTAACACTTCACATGTGAAATGGCTATATGTTCCACTTTACTGCAAAATTAATTTTACAGTTGTATGCCATGGAATTCTGGGTAAAAATATGATGTTTTGGGGAAGAAAAGGAATAAATTGCTATCATTTTGTAGCGTTATTGGCTAAAAATGGTATTCAAAATTAACAGAATTTTTTTCAACTTTTTCAGAAAATAGTTCAGATCATTTGCTAACATATGAAAGTGATTTTGATAGGGGGTCCCAGGCATATTTTTAGTTTTTTTGGCCTTTGAAGTTAAAAAATATAGCAAAATCGGTCTAAATCTTGCATTTAAAGCTAAAAATAAAGTGTAAAATGGCTAGAATCAGGGTAGAAAATGGCTACAAATGATACCCTTGGTTTTTCCAAGTAAGTTAATGAGATCTATATCATTCTAGTCAATGATTTATTGGTCAATAGTTTCAATGTTCTAACTTTTGATAAAAATAGCAAATATCATTAGCTTTAATTATATCAACTATGCAAAGTCCAATAAAACACTCAATTTTGCTCGAAATCTCCCAATTTTTTAACATGGCTTAACCCATTGAAGGCGAATGTCGATTATAATCAACATCCATCTCTGACCGGATGTTGATTATTTACTACACCATGTGGGGTCGGATGTCGATTATAATTGACTTAACTCTATGGGATTTTGGAAACCCCCGGCCCCTGGGAAAAAATTGAAAAGAAGTCCGGCCCCCTGGCTGGAATAAATTTTTCTTGGCCGGCCTCAATGGGTTAATCAGCATATATATGTATCAGATACTGTAATATTAGCTCATTCTGATACATTTAAGCTATATGCGCAGATACCTGCGCAGTGTGTCCATATTCAAGAGGTAGCGACCCACCTTAAAAGGTTAAGGGCAGCTGGGATGGGACTACCTACCTGTACTGCACTGGTTTCTGCTGGTTTGGACACTGGCCGTGCCTTCCTGAAGGGTACTGTGTTGACGATCTCTGTAGGGTCAGGAGGGATCTCCTCTGGGGACCAGTACACAAACTCAGCTGTTGGGTAGGGGTGAGGAATAAAACATATTAATGTACTGAAGAACATGATATTATTATTTAGAGGCTTATCATGAACACTATGTAGGAGGCATTTGTATCTTATATAGTATCAATATCTTGGGATATTTCTTATATAATATAATATAATATATTCTTTAGACTATATTATGACTATCAAGGTTTGCATCTTCATGACCCACTTGACACTGCCCTTCCCTCAGGTATGTAGTATAATTTGCCACATTCACTACATATAAAAATCCTTACCTTCTCTCTTCATGCGCCTCATGACATTGAATGCCCTTCCCTTAGCCCTGTGTTCGGCTACATGGAGTGCCATAGCCACCAGACACACCTGGAAGGGGTCCGTGAGTAGCTCCAGGTGCCCCGCCAGGTACTCGGCACCCCGCCGCCGACCCGCCTCAGCTGCACTCTGGGCCTCCTGGTGGGACAGACCAGAATTTAAGTTATTTTTGGGGTAAGTGGACGCATAGCTTTAACTTAAGGCCCATATTCCACCTTATTTTGGGGAAATATAGAATTGGTCAAAATTCGTTTGGAATTTACCAAATAATATTCAGGCAGCCAGGATTAGACTAGAACATAATTATCTCTAAATGCATCTTTGAATTGGGTTCAATGTGAAATGAACCTGTTAGAAAGTGGTACTTTTCTTAACAACAGAACAGAGAGTAAAGTAGTTAATGCATTTTTGATGTAATGTTCATTGTTGGTTTGTATTTTGTGGAATAAACCTCGAATAGAATTGGATGAAGTCCATGCACAATACATTACTAAGCTTACCCCAGTTAACTTGTCCTGTGCCTGTGAGAGACCAATTACGGCGTATGCAGTCTCCTCTATGTACAGCTTGTTATCATCGCTATCTGTCAGGTTACTCTGTGACATGTAAAAGTGTAGATTTTCTTCTAAAGAACACAATTCTCTCTATAATATATTTACTAACATGCTCAGAATACAGCATGTAAGATATATAGCCTGAGACATTGTTACTAAAATATCGTAAGACCATCAATTCTACAATAGTGGTGAACATTGATACATTGTTACATATCCTTAAACATGCTCTGAATCGTAGCCCTAGTCTCTAACATACATTGCACGAACATTGGAATTTAAGCAAACTTTAGTCACTCTTAGTTAAACATCTTTTAATTGCAGAATGCCACTTAAAGTCCCTTAAATGTCATTATGACATTTCTGCAACATTAACACAGCATTTACTGAACTTAAACTTAATTTAAAGCTACTTGAAGGATGACTTTAAGCATTACAACATTTGCCTAAATGCCAATGTTCATGCAATGGTCCTTGTCCTTGTAATTAGGCAGCTGACAGTCATGGCAATTTTGCATTTTGAAATCATTGAGTTAAATTAGTCGCACGCTCATTGCCTCAGGATCTTTACCTGCATTTTAACATCAAAATACTCAGCCTCGGCGTGGACGGCTCCCGTTGTCTTGTTCTGCTGCTTCACCAACCACAGTGCCATGTGGTTCAGTATGGCCACGTCTATGTACAGGATGGCCTCGTACTCCGGCTCAGCAGCAAACGCCAGCGTCTCCAATGTGAAACCGGTTATCCTGAGGTGGGAATGGCAGAGGTGAAAATAAAAGGTGCTACAAATACACTGGAAACATCAGTCATCAGTCATTTTGAGAATTCCAAAAATTGACATAATGACGACCTGTTACATTGGTTAGATTGTCAGAATGACTACCTTAAGGTTGTTGATTTGGGTATTGTCAATTTGAAGACTTAAAGTCATCAGTGTTGACAACCTTCAAGTTCAGATATTCTCTAGGTTATCCCAATGACAACCTTTGTTTTCACTGAGGCACATATTGGCACATGGCTGCCACCCAGTGTCAAAGAGATCAACTAATTACATCAATCTCTTTACCATGAGCCATTCGGGGTGACCGGATGCAGGGTTGTCTTTATGCTTTTATGGCCATTACCTTCTACCACAGGCATGTGATTTATATCAAGTTATGCTACTTAGATCAATCAAGAATACATCAAGACTATAGAGACTACTGCCAGTCTTGAGGGCACTGATTAGAGATTCATAGACCATTCTCTATAGGACAGTACTGCTACCTACATCTGCAGTAACCTGGTACTAATCTAACATGCATGCCTGTACCAACTTCATATTCAGTATAACTATAAAAAATGCAATCCCCTAATGAGTAATTGACCCTTCAAGAAAAGCTTTGCCCCCACCCCCACCCCCTCCAATGAAAAGTGAAGTTGCCTTTCGTATGTGAGCTTATTCATTAATTCAAAATCACTTCAAGGCTATGCAGGCGTTATTCACACAAACTGTTGAGGTAAAACCAGGTGTGGCAACTGCTGTCTCCCTGTTTTTGGAGGCATTCCTTTATAAAGCTTATAATCACTAATGAACGGACTTTACCATACAGATTCTTTGCTTCTCTGCCTGCGATTTGCGACCCCTCCACTTGGCATCACGAACGCTGCTATATTCATCAGTTCTGAAACGTCGTGAACATGCGGTTAATATGTGCTTCTTCTATTGAAATTACTAACTTTAGCGACATTAATTTTAACCAAGTTATAATCATTCTTTATTCAGCTCTACGTGTATATATATAAGGTAGGTGATTGGGAGCTTTAGTCTAAGTGTATGTCACAAGCCTAACAAGAAACTTGGTAAGTCTTGAAAAATAGTTAAAGAGATGAAAATGCCTGCACATTTAGCTAATTCAGAAACGTGCTGAATATGATTATTTCGTGCAGTGTAAGCAGGAAGAGAAACTCACCTTTATTCATGTTCTCCAGCACCTGTTGGAGGCTGCTATCAGAGATCTGGTTGGTGATCTTCAAGAACCGCAGCCAGTTCATGTTGTAGGCCAGGTTAAACACATGATGCTCCCCATCACCATAGAATGCACCAGACTCCTGCCCCATGGTAAGATGGTTGGAGGTGAGGCCTGGCCCCATCACATCGCCTGTAGGGAATTTACAATAATACATGGGTATTGCTTATTGTTAAACATGGTTCTAAAGGGATGACATAACATGATAACTTGGTGTAAATATATTTTTTATACCTGTGCGGCTAATACGATTTGTCCAAGTTATGGGGTGCGGTTTATGTAAGGGTTAGGTTTATACGGGAGAATTAACGGTATATCTCAGATTTGTACAACTGCTTGAAATATCAATAACTATACCCTTCCTGCTGTTCCCCATCTAGATGCTGATTCACATAGAAACTAAGATCTAATGGTAGTCAGAAGTGTAATGTGCTGAAGTTCTACATATATGCATCATGCCTATCTGACTTACCGACTAGTGTGACTGTACATGTGGCAGAGCCCGGTACATAGAGGTGTTCCCGCTGTTCTGGGTGGTAGAACATCTCAGGTACAGGGATCTCCATGTCAGGTACCAGCACCGAGCCCTGCGACACCAGGTTCACGAAGTAGGGGGAGTGGTAGATGTTCCTGATGCCATCCATCTGTATGAAAATAAATTAGATGATAATATATTATTATGATATTATTTCACTTTCAAAAGCATTGATTCTTTTAAGTTTTCTAAAAAGATCTTATTCTGCTGAAATCATCAAACCAGTTTGGAAAGGACATCAACATTTTTTGTTGACTGATGAGGACTGGCAATACATTAGAACAGCTTTAATAGTTTATTCTACGGCTTAAACCTTTAGGAAGGTGGATGAAGATACAGGAAAACACCTAGAGTGAGACATAAAGAGAGTCAAGTAGAGAGGCAGAGAGGCATACTTGAAATACAGTATAGAGGGAGAGATCGATTGTATCTATCTGTGGATGACTCCCTTATCAGAAAAGAGGAATGATAAAGCTTACCCTTAGTTTAATGGTTTTTGTAACAGTGGCCCTGGCTATGGGTGTCTCCCCTGTAACCGTCACTGTGATCTGTCCCGTCTCTTTAGTAGGTAGCACAGGGAAGTATACAAGCCGGCTCTCCTGACTCTTCAGCTGGCAACATGAAATATGATTCGAGGTTGTTTGCTCATGTACAAAAGTGACAGCGATGTATATAATCATTAAACTGTTTATGTAAATATATACTATAATTGTAAGTAGATTCTGTTTTTATGAGAATAACCATGCACATGCAGTTTATTTTCTTGTTCACACGTCATGGGCAGAAAAACGACTTACATATATCATGGTTTGAATGCTGCCTGTGGTGGTATCTGGGTCATAAGAACGGGCGTATCCATGAGATGGGACCTGGATAAATCTGTAGTCTGGAGACTCAACAAGTGTCAACAGAACCTGCAAAATTAATTCGAATAAAAATTGAAACTGGGAGTAGCTTGCAAGTTTCATGGTATGGGGTTTGATTGGTTCAAAAGCGGAAACTCCTGCACTGAAATTAGTGTTGTATTGATTAATTTGGTATCACTGGAAACCTAGTGACCTCAGTTCAGAGCGTGCACATCCAAAAATACCCCTGCATTATGTGCCCTCTGAAACACGTGTATTGTGGCATCATGCAGTGGTGACAAGTGTATATGCTATGACATTATATTACCCAGGCATTTTCCTTTCTAAAATAATTATAGGCCCTTGAATCTATGCAACAAACATATAGATTCATTAGCCATATAAGAGGTGAAATAAGCCCGACCTTTACCTCAAGTGGCTCGCTGTGGTAGTTGAAGGCAGCAATTCTGATGCCGAGCTGCTCCCCTCTGACCGCAGACTTCTCAGACTCTATCACTAAGAAGAATGGTCGAGTTGTGTCCAGCTATTGAAATTAATAAACGGATTAATGCAATTTGGCGGGTTAGCACTGAGAGTAATAGACATAAGGGCTCTCATAGAAAAGCTGCTTGGAATATTTAGTGGGTACTTGAGGGAGGGCCTCATGAACTGTGAACCTTGCTTATATGAATTAACATTCGATGTTCAAAACAGGTTCTAAAGTCTAAAATCTCATTTCCAAAGTCTCTGATTCAGAGGGAAGGTAATTGAATTCCTGAATGCCCTGATTGCATAGAGTTACAAGAAGTCCAGTGGTGAAGGGGTTAAGAGTCCTAAACAGTAAATCATTGGACCCGTCTTCCATCCTTGGGGTAGTCTGTTGGAAATTCATACATGCAGCCATATGTGCATGCACTATAGGTTTCAGGATCACAAGAGAAAACAAAGCTGCATACCGCACAAAAGACCTATGGTAGGGCTTTGAAAAAACACCTATTGCCCCCACATTGTTTTAAAAGCAGTTTCATGTCTAATGTATAACGCCTCCATGTACTGCACATACCCTAGCAGGGTGCTCGTTGAAGGCGAGTCCCATCTCCGGGTGTAGAGAGAAGGCACCCACCACCCAGGTAGTGGGACGTAGGGGCATGTCAGTCCTCATATCTATCCTACCATCAGGTCTGCAAAACAGGTATACAACCATTGTTACACGGGTACTTACGATTTATAGACATTTGTAGTCACATACCAAGTTTCACATAATTATTATTTAACAGGGTTGTTTTTCATACCCAATTACAAGAGCCTTTACTATATGCAATGCTACATCAGTGTATTTTTCACGTTCATTTGCCGGTTAATTGAATTGAACGTCAATCTATTTGTGTTGTGTAGATATATCCAATATTGAAAAAGGATTTGCAAAGTTGTATCTCAGCTTGTTATGTCCGCATTATAACTTTCCTGATGCAATTTAGAAATATCAACTTTTCCCTTTTATGGGAACATAGACATTATTCAGATTATGGAACCTACTTTGTGAAGTGACTTTTCCAACCCCAAGTTGCTAGGTCAAGATGTAGCCACAGTCTCCACATCACATCCAGCCCACCAGGACGACGTGGTTCTACCTCTGCAGGGTCCCGGCCTGAAGTTGACACACAATCATTGGATATATTCATTATAAATTTATCCCGAATATCAATACAAAGGTCTACATACTGGGAATTGACAGTAAGCTGCTATAGGTTATTATGTATAACAAATTTAACACTTTTAATCGCGAATGCAGTGCTATGTTTAATCAAGAGGTGAGCTATAATAAAACTGAAATAATGGTTAAACTAAAGAATATAACTTCTTCCTACATGATGGCTGTGCAAAAAAAAGTCATAAAAAAATAGCAAACAAGAACGCTTCCATATTAAGCAATAAAAGTAGATGCTTACAGCCCATCTCATCAGCACCATCGGCGCACTGCCTGACACCGTCACAGCCCTGTTCTATCAGGTAACACGTCCCGTCATAACACGGCAAGAACCCCAACGTACTGTTACACCGCCAGGCATCTACAGAGGATTCAACATATCTTTAAGACAATGCCTCATTATTCTTATACATAACATATTTGAGATCCTTAGTTGTTACTTTAAATTGAAAGATGCACATATATAATCTATGTTGACATATGCCATTTAATGGGATAGTAAGTGGATTATATCGTGTTGTATCTTCTATATAGATTTCTAGATGGTCAGCTAGAATTGACTAAGGTAAAGCATGAGGGTTCAATGGTCTAAAGACTAATGTTAACTACAGAATCCTTTTGAAAAAAATAGGACTATCAAAAATTTCATATTGAGATCTAAGATGTTTAGGTTAGTCAAACTTAACAGGTTTTACCAACTTTGAATACGTCCAACATAGGCATCGGTGATGACTGTCAATCCACAGAACTGTATAAAAGAACAAATCAAAATTTGAGAGAGGAGAAATATTTTAATGGGACTCAATGCTATTGACACCATTAACCACTCTGAACACTCATTTAGCTTCTATTTTCACTCACATTAGATTTCGACAAAAATGCGATGCAAAATTAGTTGAAAATGCCAGTGATATTCCCTTATTGCTAAAACCTATCACCAAGCTGTACTTCCTTACCACAAATGTAGAGTTGGCATCTATAGAGTAGCTGGGGGCTGTATAGTGTACTGTGTGGAGTTTGGAGTCTCCCTCATGCCATGTGTGGCTAAAACTGGTGTTCACATGGGCGCTGTAAGACAGGTAATCCTGTTCTATCTGCAACAGAAAGGATGCATGTTCACAAGATGGGCACTGAAGGACAGGTAGTTCTCTTCTATCTGTAACATGACCATGCATGCATGACACTGGCCACTGTATGACTGGTACAGTCTAACCAGATGGGAGCATTTCGGTACAATGTGCTGTTTTCCAATGTCAGCCAATTGTCTCCAAAACAACAATGTCTCCAGAGTCAGGCATTTAACAATAGTCAGCCAATGATCAACTCTGAATTCTGGACCTCGGCCTCTCTGTCAAGGCTCCAAGAGTCCAGCATTGCCAGACTCAGAAAAACAGGTATGTGTGGCCGATTAAGGCTCAGTCTCATGAGTTTGTAACATTTCAAACGTCTTTGACCGGTGCCGTCTTTGACCGGTGCCGTCTTTGACCGGTGCCGTCTTTGACCGGGTATGTGATCAAAATGAAGAAAAAAGTAGTAAATAGTAAAGAAATTTAAGCTTCAACTTCTTCATGTAATAAACAGTCTATAGTTGTTTTACCCAATTAAAAAAAATAATTTAATGCACATATTAAGGGTTCCTTTTGGGCTTTTTTTCTTCAGCCGGTCAAAGACGTCACCGGTCAAAGACGACGCCGGTCAAAGACGTTTCAACTGTTACAAACTTATGAGACTGAGCCAGTAACATAAATATATGAAATATATCAATTTTAAATAATGCCTCGAAATGATGTGTCATAACATATTATACAAAAGATTTACCCATTTCTTTACTATACACTACTTTTCTCTTCATTTTAATCACATACCCGGTCAAAGACGGCACCGGTCAAAGACGGCACCGGTCAAAGACGGCACCGGTCAAAGACGTTTGAAATGTTACAAACTCATGAGACTGAGCCTTAAGCGTTAACACTTTTGCTAAAGGGTACTCACAGCATGGGTTGTGAAGAAGATATTGGCCTGGTGTTCCCTGTTGCCTCCCCTTCTGTAGAAGTCATAGTCCTGGGTGGAGAAGGCAATAAATGTACCAGGGTCTGTTATTCCAGTCATCTCTATCGTCTCCAGGCTGAAATCTTTACCTTTATTCAGCGTCACCTGTACCTGCATAGTAATAATACATAGTAAGACAATGCCTGATAGAGTAACAAGCAGGGAGGCTAATGCCTAGTTATAGCTTATGCATAATTATATTGGGAGTCAACGACTCTCAGATTGCAGACAACTTGGTTATCATCCCAGTGGGTAATTTCAGCCCTCTACATCTGTACATTGAAGCTCTGAATACCAGCCATAAGTATCATAAGTTTCTACTAGTAATCAGAGTGGGTCATTTTTCACTTCATAATGAGACCATAAACAACAATTATCATTAAGCCAGTCTAAATACATTTATTCACTGCTAACTGGCCGAGAGGTTTCTCGAACAGGTAGGCAGCTTTAATTGTTGCACTATTTGAATCACCCTGCCAATTATGGATCTTACCATGACTGCATTGTGTTTAAATAAGATTTCAGTTATAGTTATATTGTGAATCCTGATTATCCAATTTACACTTACACCATCATTTCTGATTCCTTTGACATAGAAACTGATGCTGTCTGTGAGGACTTCTCCATCCCCGAGTATTCCATACACAATAAGACGGGACTCTGGTATCATCTCACGGGAAACTGCGAGAGCGAAAGTCTTCTGCCGTGCCATCATGTAAATGGTGTCAGTGAAGAGAAGTCTACCACCTGCCATCACCTACAAGGGAACAGCCATATGGGGTTTCAAGTATATAATTTGGTTTTGATAATTTCAACTCAAATAGGTTTTAGTCATGAACACTATTTAGCGCTTTCACAATAGGTGCGCCCATTCCCATCATAGTTATATAACATCATATCCAAGGCAAGATCTTATGTATGACCTAAAAGCCCAAACCATGCACAAATAGAGTAAATATAGCATTTACAAACTGGCCAGTGCAGAGGTGAAATAAGGCATTTGATAAAATGGCTACATGCAATATTTGCCTGTGAATAATAATTTCATTTTCTTATTTTGATGTAATTAAACATAATGATATTATTTATACATGTAATGCATCCAGATAAGAATGGCTCAAGTTACTGTGTAACTTACCACATATTGTATGCTTGATATGTGTGCTGTACAGGAGATGGTGAGGACCATGTAGCGGTCAGCCTGGATGGCCTCTGTAGAGGTGGTAATACTCAGGTAGTGTCCACTCCTGGTGACGTGCCGTGTAGCAGTTAGCTCCATGCTCTGGGCAGCCGTCCCAGCACCACCATATCTAGCCTGGGTAAGAATATAGGAAGGTCAGTAATAACAAAAATAATCATGTAATGATAGAGCCGGCCTGCCATATTTTTTCCTGTTCTTTTAAGTAGATTTTTGTGCCATTGATACAGCATTGAAACATAAAATATAGCTAAATTATTTCAGGAAACAGTACACAAATATTTCCATTTTCATCATTTGAATTAAATTTGCCATTTCTAGATACATGTATTAGATCTATAGTTTAAAACATAAGATTCCCTAAATGTACCCTAATGTGCATGCTTGTAACATAAGTGCTGGGCGTGATGCTGTGTGTGACGATGCCATTGTTGGGTATAATAAGTGGGACCTCCCAACTGAGGATGGATTTCCTGCCCCCCTCCAGTGTCCATGTGATGTGGAGCTGCAGGATTCTGTTTGTTAAAGAGGACAGGGGCACACCGTCTGCCTCATAGACGGCCACCTGTAGAGACATTGAATACATTGAATGAACATGGTGAAGGAAAATTGAAAATAGGGTTACATCAAATCCATTGCAAATAAAAACTTGTTTCTCATCACCGTTGAGGTCTTTCCTTCATTAAAAACAGAATAAAAAAAAACTGACAACGGCCGGGGGTATATTTGGTATCAAAAATTTAAAAACTTAGCCAGAGAACATTGGCCCATATATGTGTTCTACTTGGGCAAGCTGGTGTTGCGCATATCTGGGTTTTGGTCATTATTGTCCAGGGCTACCAGTTTGAGCCCAGATGGGCTTAGCCCACAAACCCCATTATTTAAAATACATTGCAAATACTTTAAAACAGACTCATCCGTGATAATTCTCAGAAATGACAATTTACAGTACAATTTTTACCGTGTTTTGTCAAAGTGGGCTGGCTCTGGGAGTTCAAATCTGGACAAGCCTATGTGGGCTCCCACTGGTCTCCCTGCACAATAAGAGCCAAATCCCAGTGTGGGCTTCTAATTGCTGCACACAGAAAAGAAACAGCGTCAAAGGGGAGTCCAGGTTGCCTCCAGAATGACTCCCCTCTTTAGAGGAGCCTAGGTCTTTATCTGACTCCCCTTGGTGAGTAAGGGAACTGTGTGACTCCCCCAGGTGACTCCCTTCGGTCACATAAATTATATACAAAGGCCCATGGCCTGTGGCTTCGTGGGATACGACCCCAGCCCCACCTCGGGGGGAATGATACCACAAATACTCTGGCTATGGGCCTTTGCCCTTATTTCATAGTTTTTACTCTTCAAAATATGTTTGATTGCATATCAATGGCCATAATAATTTGAACAAATTTCTAGTACTTAAGCATAAAGGTCATCGTATCCACCATGAAATAAAGGGAGGCACCTAGACTCTTTTAGACAGGCTGGGCTCCCCTAATGAGGGGAGTCATTCTGGAAGCAACCTGGACTCAAATTTTGACGCTGTTTCTTTTCTCTTAGTGGCTGGGTAGAGCGGCTTGGTTTCAATGAACACGCTTGGTGATGAGAAACAAATTTTATTACATGTGGAGAAACAAAGTTACTATACTCAAGTACTAAAATGGCTGTCCGCCGTGGAGAAACTGATGCTCATTCTCCATGGGCTGTTTTTCCACAATGACGCCACCAAAATAGCTATGAAACCAATATTTAGATGTATATTTTGATGAAATTAATCATGAATTATATTAAATAAATACAGAGATCCACTCTAATCAGGTTGATATCCTGGTTTCTCCACTCATGGTACATTGGATCGCATAACACTCGGCTCTATCTCATGTGATAAGATGCAATACACCACTCGTGGAGAACCTGTCATTCAGACAGATTGTCGTGGACTTCTGTCTATATTATATCCTATAGGGGCCTCATGTATTACTTGGAACACTATACGGGTTCCTATTTTATTATTATTTCTTTTTTTTGGTTGAGCACCAGGAGTAGTGGGGGAAATCTTTTGTAAAGTAATAACTGCTGGGCCAGTATTTCACTGGATGGCAGCCAACTTTGTCAACTACAATACTTACATGGACAGTGAAGGGCACCTTGGGCTTGAATGTCCTTACACCACCACCTAGAAACCTGATGTAGATATCGCTGCTGAAGACCTCACTCTCCACCACCGCCGGCAGCTCTCCACTGTAGAAAAAGTCGTCTGCCACAGCAGACACCTTCAGTTTGCTACCAACTGGAAGTGACGTCATGTTGCGAATCTCCTCCAAGGGAAACATGAATGGCGTCACTCCCTCAAACTGCAAAAGAGAATAAATTGTCTCAATGATGATCTAACGTTGCTGCGAACAGAGAATTATTTTCCTATTAAATTAATGAATTTCCTATTGATACTTTGCTCTACTTACATATGGTATCCTCCTGGTAATGGTTGGGTACTTGTGACCTTTAAATCCTACAGGTTGAACTTGCAGTGTCACTTTGGCCTCCCCTTTCACTGGGTGACCAGATGTGAGGCTGTAATTAATAATTTTGTTTTATGACCTATTTTTAGAGAATGATCAGGGAAGGAACAATTTTACACACCACATTCCCCCTTATTACAACAAATTCCCATTGATACATAAACATTTGCCTAAATTTGAAAAAAAAACCAGTATTTTGTGATTGCGCAACAAATTAGAGTAATATTGATATGATAAGTAAAATAAATGGAAATAAATGTTAAACATAATTACAAACACTATCACCAAGACTTATCATTGATTACACCTACTCATATTGATACCAATTTCACTATCTTAATGTATTAATCTCATATTATAGTGTCAGCACTTTTGGTATAAATTGAATATTGCGTTTGATATTATCATGTTGTTGTTGCTGAATTTTATTTTGTCAAAATTTAGCATTTTTACTTCTTAAATTGTAAGAGTGATGGTAGAACCAATATGGGTCATTGCCTCACTCTCGGGCTACAGCTTTACTCTTACTTTGCCATGAGAAGTCCTGCCAGTGCATACTCATGCTGTTTTACATAGGCTGGTGCAGTTAGGTTCATCTCTATCCTCTCCTGAACTGCAGAAAGAATGAATTAATACAATTAGTTAAGAAAATAATTTAATACAATTAGTTAAGGAAATAATTAAATTCACATCCCCTCTTATGCAATATCCTATAATTATGATTTTATATAATTATGAAGTGGCTTCTTCGGGATAAGTTGAAATGTAGTTGCATTCATAAATTGACTCTTGGTTAATTGATTTCTAAATATTTTGAATGTACTTACAGTCATTCTCCGAATTGAACTGTTGTGTGTAATGATAACCCTATAGAGGAGGAAAAATACGTTTGTAGATTACGTTGGCATTATGGACAAACGATTATTGACATGTATGCATTTTATATTGAATTTGAAAAAGTCACTTTTGGTCTCCACATTTTGAATATGAAAAGAAGCTTTTGGGAACTAAATTAGTGTCTTTGTACACAACAGTTGCCTTGGAAATATGATTTCCATTCTAAATGGGATAGAATGCCTCAAAAACTGAAGACAGCACAGAACTAAAATATCATTTTTAAACCAAAAGCTGTGAGAAGCATTAAATTTCCCTTTGGCTGTATGCACTTGCATGTTGTCATTCCCCCTACCCTCTAGTCAAAACAATATAAATAATCATAATGCAGAGAGCTAAAGTCACCCACATACGTACAAACCCATCCACAAGGATAGTCCACCAGCCATTGGTGATGGGATGTCCTAGGGCCATCTTTCCTTCATAAACCCCTGCCAGAAGAGAATAATAGTATACAGTGAACATTAGAGGAACTACAACTAGTCCTGCTCTTCCATGCACTGAGGTTACAAGGACCAGCTGATAGTGAAAAACACTCTGAGACAAATGAACGACGGAAAATGGTTGCATTATAATCTAGCCGTACCAGGTGTTTGACAAATTCCCATGCATTGTACACCACTGCGGTTTACAGGCTATTGTATGATTTCCACAGGTACAACTCTTCTAGACACTGGTAAATGAGAAAGAAGTGATATTATTGCATTTACATTATGTCATTTGAAAGAAGTGATATTATTGCATTTATGATTTAAAAAATTTCATAACACATGTATGATTGCTGTGTTCGCAGGGTGAATACCTACCATGCCCAATTTAATCTAAATGAGGGGGGGGATACCCCATAGGAAAGAATATTTTTCATACCTTGCAGAAGCTGTTTAGACACCCATCTCCTGATCACCCTCTGGCGAGGGTCCTGAAATGTTTAATATGGTATTCTTAATATCTTACAAAATAAAGGTATGATGTGGATGTATCAATTCAATGTCATATATTTGTAAACTGGATTTAGTGTCATATATACATTTAGAATGTATGAGTATACAGTGACAACCCTTGAAACATAAGTATCATTATTTATTGTATTGCCAATACCACAACAGTTTCATTTTTTAATTCTAAATTGTACTTTTGCCAAATAGTAGAGCAATAAGAGAAGATATTTGATCAAAATGCTGCATGAGCTGTATTGACCAACAAGTGACATTCGAGTTACTCTCATCTGAATTATTTTTGTGGAAACACACTGAATAAGAGAATTGGGCCTTACCTTGATATAGATATGAATGGAACCCATTTTTACTGGTAGAAGGTCCTGTGTTAATGCTATAACCCTAAAATGAACTGGATTTAAAAAGATTTCACACTGATTATGCACGGTCATTATATAATATCATGAACATGATTGTTACCAAAGTATTGTAGTTGGGGATACAGAGGCTACATTATTATGAGAATCTCTCAGAAGTATGAAGGATAACATTATTATCAGTGTTGAATACTATAGCTATCTATTTTCATCCATAGCCAAACCAGAGTCTAGAGGTATACTGGCCTGCTAGATAGAGCCAGACAGATATTTGGGAATCAGGTGAATCTACATGTCAACCAAAGATCTGGCTATGCAGCTTCAACCATATCTCCCGTAACAGGATTACAGAGTCCCACAGACAGGCTCCAACTGGTGTCTTGTTCCTGAGATATAATCAGTAGCCATCAGTGGCCACTAGATGGCTTCAGAACTGTAGTTCCACAGGACAGCTAGATGAGGGGGGGCACGGACTGTCAGACTTTTATCCTATTCGTATAACATACACTGACTTACTCTGGAACAAGGCACCAGTTGGTGCCTTTGGTCACACTGGTGCTCTAAGAGTAAACACATGTTATGTCTTTTAAATAATCAACTAATCACCTACCTGTTTGCCTCTTCTGGTAAAACCACTTGGATGTCTGTATGAATACAGACACATGTTTAGGGTGGAAGTCTAGGTGTGTCTCATTAACAAACAGGTATCCCCCTGTAGGTGTGACACCCTCCACTCTGAGACTGTAGTTACCTTGGGACATCCACTCTGGTATCTAGAATTAGGAATATCAAGTGAGATATTGTTTCTTATTTAACCGTACAATTGTATTACCTATAAACCAGTATTAGTGTAGGTAAGGAGCTGACATTCGGTACATCATACTGGTGCTGGGACAATTAATAATCCGCCACATTACAAAATAGCAAGGATACATTGGTTTAATTAATGTCAGAAATGATCGTCATTGTAATCATTGGATGCTAATTCTTGAATGTGGTATATAATGGTCTGGACAGGGTCAACACTAAAAGACACTAAGGCGGCAAACCACCTCACCGCCCCCTGCCGGATCCGCGGAGCGTCTCTGGTGACGTCACTACCTGCGTCCCTTTGTGCTGCTGCTCCCTCAAGAACTGTTGGGTATTTTATTTAGCCCTAATTCCCCCTTTAATTTCTCAGTTTGGTCCCGATTTATCTTGCCAAAAATGGCGAGAACTAAGAAGGATAAGGTGGTCGACACCCCGGCACCCGTTAGGTCGTCGTCGAGAGTGAAGAAACCTACCAAAAAGGGAGCGGCGGCGGCGAAGAAGGCAGTCACCCCGCCACAGAGCCCCGTGTCGGCACGCGTGGCAGCGCTGGAACTGGATGTCGGTGAGCTAAAGTCACGAGTGGTCTCGGTGGAGGGTATTTCTACCTCGATTCTCTCTAAGCTCACTGTCCTGGTCCCAGACAAGGAAGTAACCAAGACCCCCAATGTGGTCGCCCCTGCCACCACTACATCTACCGTGGCACCCACGATGCCTGCCGCGGTCATGACGGTGACGGCAACCGCCCCGGCCCCTATTATCGCCCCGGCCACGAGTGACGGCATTGCCCCTGTCACCGTCGACGCTGCGCTGTCAACCCCGGCTGTCACCTCGGCTGCTGTCGGCTCGGCCTACGACCCCCGCCCGGCGGCTGGGGGAAAGGTGGTCGGTCCCGCGCCCACTCCCGGGCCGGCATCGCTGACAACACACTACGCCCCATACCCGATGCCACCACCTCCAGCATCCCTTCAGCATCTTTATCAGCATCAATCAGCGGCACATAGGGTTCAGTCCACGGAGACGGAACTGTGTGCCCTGCTCCAGGCGGCTGCGCCACCCCTCCCACAGTATGGACTCCAACAGGTGGGCGGGTATGGCCAGCTGCCACTCAACGCTGCACAGGCTACCAACCCGGTGGTCAACCAACAGGTCCAGGCGCTCCTATCTACGACAGCCCATCAACTGTCATCTTTAAAAGGTAGGCACACCCACCCCCACGACTTCATTACCCGCGGTCCCCAGTGTACAAAGACAGCCCTTGACTCCCTAACAGTAGCGGAATACCTATTTGGCCTGTTCAGGCTTATGCGTGACCCAAACACCCCTCTGGAGGTACGGCCCAAGATTGCTGTCCACATATATCAGGTAATTGAGGATGCCGCAGAATTCAGCTGGGGTCAGGTCAGACGCTGGTCTGAAGATGTTCTCACTCGCATAGCTACCGGTAGACTAAGCTGGCTGCACGACGATGCTGCCATCCATGACCTCCGGTCCCAGTGCTCAAAGTTTAAGGCAGGAATGCTCCATCAGGTTACTGAGACTGCCGCGAGCACCAGCAAGGCCACTGCCACGTCCCAGTCCCAACAACAGCAGGGTAGGCCTAGACGCCCACCTCGCCAGGCCACAGGTCGATCAGATGTCCCATGTCAAGCCTTCAATGGTACTGGTGGATGCCAGAAGCAGGATGGCCACCAAGAGGCCGGCATCCAACAGGGACACCACTGTAAGCACTGCAGGAAACATATGAATGCTATCTATCCCCACCCAAAATGGGACTGCAGGAACAGAGGCGCCCCTACCCAATATGGACAGTCCTTTCGGTACCAGGCCGGACAAGACCGGCCTAAATACTGATCTACAGGTCCTCACTCCCTCTGGTGCACCACAGCTCACTGTGGGGAGTGGTACCATGACAACTGCTGATCTGAACCGGCTTATAGAGCCCAAACCTGCCCCTCGACTCCTCCACGGTCAAGCTGTGTCTCGACTACCCCATAGTCTGGACCCAAAAGCAGCACCCTTCATCCCACAGCCCCCTGGCGGTCAAGATCTGCTCGGAAATAAGGGCTGCATGGTCACCAAATGTGAGAATGATGTGGGCCGGCCTAGTGTCCCCAACATGGCCCATCTCAACCACATACCAACAAGCAAGACCTGTGCTCAGCGCCTGCAAGACCTGGCTAATGGCCCAGTCGACAATAGCAGTGCTGCCACAATTAACCCATCGCTTCCGCGTGACATGGACGAGGTCACCTCTAACCCAAAAAAGTTGGAGGAAGTACTCCCACCTTTTAACTGTCACCTGCCATGCGATTATAACGATGATGTAGTAACCCACGCTGATGTAAATGGGTCGGACCTGGAACTAGCTGATGAGTTCAAACCCACGCTTATAGGCCCTACCCCACTACAGTATGCCCCTACACGAGCTCGTTTCTGGCCTACAGTCCAACCTGAACAGTGGAAGGACTTCCCTGATTATGCTGCAATATACACAGCAGTCACAGCCACGGGCCTTCCAAATAGACTTGGAGCAAAAATAACCCTTCCTTCCGGCCTTAACCTGGAGGCGTGGGAGGAAGAGCTCAAGGACTACCACGATAAAGAGGTCTGCCAGTTCCTACGATTTGGGTGGCCAGTTGGCTATACAGCCCCAGGCCCACCCACCCCAGCTACCTCCAACCATCCATCTGCTGAAGCATATCAAGACCAGCTCCAGAGGTTTGTGGAGACCGAGTTGGCCCTGGGTGGTGTGGTAGGCCCCTTTAGTGCGCCACCATATACCCCCTGGACGCACATTGCACCCATCATCACCCAACCAAAAAGGGACTCTCTGGAGAGGCGCATCATCCTGGACCTCTCTCACCCCGAGGGGGCCAGCGTAAATTCAGGCATTACAAAGAACTGCTTCGAAGGCTGCCACCGCCCATATACTCTCCCATCAGTGGAGGACATGGCCGTACGTGTCAGACAGCTGGGGCCGGGATGCTACGCCTTGAAGGCGGACATGACACGTGCTTACCGCCAGCTGAGAACAGACATGGGTGACACCCCCCTCCTGGGCTTCAAAGTAGGAAATGGTATATACATTGACTTGTGCCCGTCATTTGGGTGCCGGCTTAGTAGCATGGCATGCCAGAGAACAACGTCAGCCATCACCTACATCATGCGGTCAGCCGGTTACTGGACGCTCGTCTACCTGGACGATTTCGTCGGAGTTGAGGCTACCCTGGAGGAGGCTACCAAGGCCTATACTGCATTCATGGCCCTCACTGAGAGACTGGGTGTCCAGCTGGCCCCCAAGAAGTGCCACCCCCCAACGGTCGCCCTTGAGTGGTTGGGATTCTATATAGACACCACACTCATGATCTTGTCTATACCGGATCACAAACTCAAGGACATACTCCAAGAATGTACATCCTGGATGTCGAAGAAACAGGCAACAAAAAGACAGATACAGTCGCTGGTCGGAAAATTGGTCCATGTATCAAAATGCGTCCTTCACGCAAGACGGTTTATATGCCGAATCTTGGACACCCTACGACGTGCCCCAGACTCTGGACTTGTTGACCTGACTGTATCTTTCAGAGCGGATGTCAAATGGTTCTTGAAGTACTCTGAACTCTCAAATGGTGTCCACCTGTTGGACCCAGACCACAGTGAGTTCTGTGTAGAATGTGATTCGTCCCTGGTTGCTGGTGGGGGCAATACCGACAAGGAGTGCTATACCTGACTGTATCTTTCAGAGCGGATGTCAAATGGTTCTTGAAGTACTCTGAACTCTCAAATGGTGTCCACCTGTTGGACCCAGACCACAGTGAGTTCTGTGTAGAATGTGATTCGTCCCTGGTTGCTGGTGGGGGCAATACCGACAAGGAGTGCTATACCCTACCTTATAGCGCCCCCCACTGCAAGCGCTACACCAACATTACGCAACTAGAGGCAGTCAACCTGGTGACGGCGTACAGGACCCTTCGCCCAGCCTATACAGCTGGAATGAAAGTCATCATCTACACAGACAATATGGGGTCGGCGTCGGCGCTGAGGTCTGGCCGAACAAAGGACCCGGCACTGGCGGCCTGCTCCAGACAACTGTGGCTGGAGGCAGCAGTGCATGACCATACCCTGGAGATAAGACACAAGCCTGGTGCTCTCATCCCCCTGGCGGATGCCCTCAGTAGATATCACGACCCCAACAAGAGGGCTTACGCTGATAGGCAGATCCGCATCCGTGGCTTAAAGATGAAGCAACCCTCCCTCCCACACCCTTTCTTCACTACAATTTAAGCTGTCATATGTACCTTGTCATATTATAATATCTGTGTCTTCTACAGGAATCCCCCTTGGGGACCAGACCCTGGCATCATACACCTCGGCAATCACCGACTCTACAAAACATAATAGACTCACACATGCTACCACTTATCTCACATACGCAGTCTCCTACGGGGTTGAAATTCTTTCACCCAGTATTCTGGACGCATGTATGTTTCAACAGTATCTGGCGAACACACTAAAGAGCAAAGCTTCAAGAAAGAATTATACCTCTGGGGCTGTGACATGGATTAGGGAGCATGGAGGTGCCCCAGCGCCCCTCCAGTCAATGGAGGCTAAGACAGTGGCTGAAGGAGCCTTCCGACTCTCACCCAATGTCCCAAACCCAGCGCCGCCTCTCACTCATGTTGACCTAATTAATGTGTGTTTATATCTACAAAACTCTGAAGTGGCCCTACCACTCATAGCTGCAGCAACACTAGGCTTCTTCGCCTTTCTGAGGGCTTCTAACCTCCTCTCGCCCTCAGCGCTCCTATGGCACGGTCCCCACACCCTCAATAGATGTGACATTGTGAGCCACCAAGATGGCCTCACAGTGGTAGTCAAGTCCTCAAAGACTATCCTCCCTGGCATGAAGCCTGCAGTCCTCCAACTACCGAGGATCCAGGGATCCCCAGCATGCCTAGCAACAGCCTGGGATAAATATATAGCTAGGTATCCTGCCTCTCCTAACTCTCCAGCGTTTACCCTACAGACGTGGGGGAGCTCAGGCTGCCCAACTAGCAGGGTGTGAGACGGCACAAATTGCTCACCAAGGTACCTGGAAATCACAATCAGGACCAAAATCATACATTCCTACGTCAGCATCACGTACCGTGGCCACAAAGATGTCCACGCTATTTGCCCTTTCTAAAAACACTGACTACACACACTCATAGTGTCATACATGTATATCTTATCTTTACCGGTAGAAGTTGTACTACCAAATGTTGTTGTTTATAACATGTAACCGTTTAACATGTCATTCACAGGATAAAACCTCCACTATATAAAGACCTTGTCCAGTGTTATCATTGGATGCTAATTCTTGAATGTGGTATATAATGGTCTGGACAGGGTCAACACTAAAAGACACTAAGGCGGCAAACCACCTCACCGCCCCCTGCCGGATCCGCGGAGCGTCTCTGGTGACGTCACTACCTGCGTCCCTTTGCGCTGCTGCTCCCTCAAGAACTGTTGGGTATTTTATTTACCCGCCCCCCCCACACCAAGAACTAAAGGTTTTAAAAAACCAATATAAAACATGAGGATATCCTTTCTAAAAACACTGACTACACACACTCATAGTGTCATACATGTATATCTTATCTTTACCGGTAGAAGTTGTACTACCAAATGTTGTTGTTTATAACATGTAACCGTTTAACATGTCATTCACAGGATAAAACCTCCACTATATAAAGACCTTGTCCAGTGTTATCATTATACGAACAATGTCCCAATGTCGGGAAGTTGACGTTGGTGCATCATGCTAAATCTATACACTGTTCTCACTATTGGATATTGTTGGAAAGATCTGGTTGGGAATGGTATGTTAGCACAGAGAGAAGTAAGGGCGTCAACTGTGTCTCCCAGGAGGCTCTGGTAAAATAGAGAGTCAAACAGCTAATGACTCTGCTTATATGAAGGGTCAACTTGAGTTGACTCTCTACTGTCAGTGTCAAATTGGGTTGGCTCTCTACTATCAGTGGCAATAGCAGAGTCAATAGCTGTTTGGCATTCCAATTTTTGCCAGAGCCACCTGGGAGACACAGTTGACATCTTTACTTTTTTATGTGAGCCAACAGTGGAATTGTGATAGTATAGATCAACTCTGGTATGACCACTTGCTGGCTCATGCTCGCAAATGATGTTATTGAAATCATATCGGCACAAGGTTTACCATGGGTGCTAGCAAAAGGGCACTAGCGGAGAAAAACAACAGGGAAGGCAATGCGCCAATGACAGTCTTTATACCTCATGCAAATATTGTTTGTATAATTAGACATGAAACATTTAGCCAGAAATGTTGGTCCAACATTATAAAGTACCAACATGAGGTCAATATAAGCACTCGCAAGTATGGATCCGCACTGTGCCGTCAAACCAGAGATGGGCCAATATCAGAATCCCAACATAGGCCCGTTCATTCCTATCAAGTTAATCAAATTGAATATAGGCCCCCTATGTGTTTTTGTCTGGTTATATATTGTTCATTGTCTTTCACAATTAAAAAAGGCGTCACAGACAATCTCTGAGTATTCTGTTGTTTATCAACAATGATAATCAATACTATGGCCCGATGGGTCACCGCTAGTATTAGGTTGATGTTTGGTTGTGGGGAAAATATCTAGTGGTTTAACCATTACATGGCATGTTAAGTTTCCCACTTGACCACAGGTCATGCTTGAAGTAGGTGAGGAGGTGTGTCAGGGAAGGCCCCGACCTGGCGACCAGCTGTTACTGACATGTACAGAGCAGGTTCTGCGGCCCCAAATACTGAATGGGTAAACACATCCCATTTTTGATTTTGGATAGCATTGCATGGTATCAAACTCTTAGCATTGCATTACTTTGGAAGGGTTATCCTACGTTTTCTCAAACCTTTTAATCAACCCTCTCACCGCCAGCAGGCCGCTATAGCGGCCAGAACACCAGATTCACTGTGCTGAGCAAGAAAATATTACTCAAACTTGATGAAAATATTTTCTTACAAATCCTAGCCGGAGCATCCCATGTCTGGTATCATATTAAAGCTTATGACATCCTCTTTCACACCCTACATTCCATTTGTGTTCACAAATAATGTTCAAGGAGTAAGTATGCCAAAACCTCATTTGAATTTTCGATATTTATAATATTTTCAAATTTTGACAAAACTACTGAGAAATCTGGCGGTGGGAGGGTTTAAAAAATTAAGAATATGCCCTTTTCTTACGTGTAAACTCCCATGTAGGCCCATGTAGGATAAAATCATTTTTGGAGTTTTGATATGAAACGAGGAGAGAGTTTTTTCTCCTCTTAGGACCACACCTAGACAACTATTAAGAGACTGAGTCTGTTTATGTATCATAACCAGGGTAAAGTGACACAATTAATCCAGTCATGTTACTACCATGAACGTGTGTAATTGGACCGTTAATTGGATAGTAGCACTTGTGTCAGGTGGCCCACTAATTAGGTGGTATTCAACAAAGCCAATTGCAAGTTGACCGACATCTCCTGATCAAATTGTTGCCAAATTGGATTTGAGACAATCTGGGTTATATCATATATAAACGTTTTGCTCGAGTCAACTTTGAAAGGAAAAGACAGAAGAAAAATGGGTTAGGGATAGCTGAATGTAATTCCCAAGCAAAACATAACTCCGAATTATTCTATTTCTCACGTTATTAAGGCCTGTTTAGTATGTACTCTATTACTAAGGCGGTATCATAACCCTCATCGAATCAAAAGGCATGATAATTATGCTTCAGTTGTAGGATGCATCTGGGACGTTTTGTAACCCTCAACGTTGGGCAGCTAGTTTTTGGATACTAGTATGGTGGATTTTGAATTGATGAGTTCAGTGGTGGAACCGGACTTTGAATGGGATGGTGATTTATTTTGATAAATCTGATTTAACGTTGATATAGGAGTTTCCAAAGCTGATAATATCATTATCGGAGTTTCTTACTCTGATATCGGAGTTTCTAATTCTGATAACAGAGTTTCTAACTCTGATATCAGAGTTTCTGACTTTGATATTAGATTTTCTAACTCTGTTATCGGAGTTTCTAATGCTGATATCGGAGTTTCTAACTCTGATAACAGCAGTGTAACGACGGCCCCATCCATCCTAGTTACATGCCTGATTGGAGTACTAGGGCCAGGTTATTTTAAGTATACACAGGTTTGTATACAGATGCAGTAAATATCTGACATGTACCTTCAGTTGTAATGTTTTGGTAGAGTCATGCTTGAATCTGTCTGAGATGCCCACCACCTCCTTCTGGTCACGACGTATGATGACGTTGACGGTTACGTCTGGGACGGGAAGTTCAAAGATGGACACCACAACCTGAACCAGTTCAGACGGCCGGATACGGCTAGGGGCCAGGATAAAGTGTGTTCTGAAATAACAATGAGGCAATTATAAAATAAAAGTTGTATAGGAAAATGTATATAATTATATATGAAAAGGTGGGCACATGACAGACAGGCTGTTCCATGCAGTGAGCGCAAAATTCAGTTCAACACTGAAGCAACGTTGAAACAGCATTGAATCGACATGGATAATCATCTGTCAATGTTGATTCAATGTTCTGTGTCTAATGTGGTGATATAGATGCATTGGTATAGTCCGGGGTATAGGTGGGTACCCCTTTTTCATTATAAGTAATTCACATTTAGAGAGACGACTGGCAATTGCATTGCAAAAAAAGTATATATGTGTTCTCTGCTTGCATTTGGAGCATAGCAGTCCCAGCGGTACCTCATCGGTTTTCAAGTTGCAGGTGAATCTACAATAACACCAGATGATAGATATCCTTTAATATTGTATCGGAATCATACAATATATAATTTATACAGGTACAGTTAGTGCACTTTCAAGCTGGTTATGTCAATTAAACCAATTAAATTAATGACCTCCAGTAATTAACCTTAACCCTTTAAGGGCCGCTGCTGCCTCTGGCCAGCATCTAAAATACCCTTGGAAAACCGCTGCTGCCCTATGGCAGCAAAAGTGCTACCCTAGGGCAGCAATACTACTAGATTACAGCTCCTGCTATGAAACAAAGAATAAGATCAAAACATTTTTTTTACATGAATACTATGTCCCCTTGTCAAAAAGGTGTAAATCATGTCTCCAATACAACTTATTTTACTCCTTAGCTACTGTCTCAGGGGCACATACTTGCAAAGTTGCATATTCCCATGGCATAGGGCCGGTGGTTAAGTCCCAAATGACATTTTTCAAGGCCAGCAGGGAAAGGGTTAATTAATGAAAGATTATAATTCAACTTATTATCATAATTGGCATGATTACCAAACCTATGAAAAGTTTCTTTGGCTCCTTTTGGGTTTTACTTTGGGCCATAGGCAGCCCTTCCTTAATTGTCAGGCATGACACTTTCTGAGAGTTAGCTGGATAAAGCCCAACCCAACCAGACTCCCCTGGATGGATAAGAGTCAAATGACTAGCCTCCAAAAGGTACATTCTTAACCTTGTATAACAGTTATGAGCCCACCCTCAATGCCGTTCCAGTCTAGTGCATATTTTATACGCCATGTCATAGTTACTATTCCATATGTAACATCTCATACAACGTGTAATTTACGACTCATTCATCTCACGGTTCTACCCATCCATATCCACAACTTTCGGCCTATATGTAGGACACTTTTCTTAATTTTGCTCAAACTGTTTTATTTTATTTACGTCCATATAATATATATATACATACACCCAGGCTCTCTGATATAAGTGTATTAAAGATACATTCCTCAACCCTCTATGGTGAATATAAGCCTGGGATTGTGACAACCATCAGGTTTTAAAAACAATTGTTTCAGCAAAAAAATCTGAATTTTTGAATGATCTTTCTTCCTGAAGATATCAATATAGACCTGGACAATATCTGTTACCTGCACAGAGAAAAGAGTGAGCGTCAGCTGGACTCTTCTGCGAGTCAGGCACTGACAGTGGAGTCTGCTGGACATTCACTTCTATTAAACAACAGCCAGACTGAGGCTTCTTTGATGGTCATATAAAGTTACTCCCTTTTGAGAGTCAGCCTGATCGCGACAGTCAGGCCCCAGCCAGCATTGGTCCCTGGGGCCCATATGTGTTTTACTTGGGCCAACTGGGCTTGCCCATATCTGGGCTATGGTCTTTTTTGTCCAGGGCTATCAGTGGGATTCCAAATGGGCCAGCCCAGGAAAACATTGCAAATATTTTAAAACATGCTGATATCTGATTTTCCTCCAGAAATCACCATTTATTGTACATTTTTATAGTTTATATTTAATCTGGGCTCGGGCTGGGCACTTTGAATCTGGGCTGGCCCATTTGGAATCCCACTGGTAGCCCTGGACAAAAAGGACCATAACCCAGATATGGGCAAATAAGCGTGCCCATGTAAAAACACATATGGGTCCCACTAAGCAATGCTGGCTGGGGCAGGACAATTCTTCATACCAGATTTGGTCTGACTTTCTTTCCACAGTCAGGTAATGCCTGACTCTGGGATGAGGGTAAGTTATCCTGAGCCTTCTTTGTTTGCTACCAGGTGGAGGCACAATGCAATATTGAGCATTATGGTAAGGTGTAAGACACCATTCCTGAGAATTTGGACATTGAGATACTGGCATAACCTCTGACATAATTATGTTGGAGCGTGTACCTTAATGTTGCTACATACTTAAATGACCAGTGGTCTGTGATAGCACACCCTTCCCTTTTTAGGGCAGTATTATTTTGAATGGGATTTTTTGAGTGCTTAAGTATGTGGCTAATAAATATGATTTTTTCCTGTCTCACTGTGGCATATGAGTCCAGCTGACTCTGTGTGTTACATTAAACAATAATTTATGTCATCTCATTCCTCATAATGAAGGAAATTGTTGATGTTCCGTTCTATCAAAGTCGCATAAATGGCTATTCATCAGATTAGGATATTTTCAAACCCCAAGAACATGTTTAGAACGATGTTAAAGCCTCTGATTTTCCGTGTATATGCAGGGGGCTCTCCTCTCATCCTTTAATAGGAAAATCCCCAATCACATCGAATTAACTAGTACGGTATGTATTTATGTTTATCTAAAGGGATCAACAAGGTATCTAGTTAGTTTTCATATTCGAAAACAAAAACTAAAACAAAATCAAAACATTTAACAAAATCTCTTCCATTGATATCTGAATCCAAAAACAACTGTTCATGGCTGAGGTCGGCCAGAAACCAGAACAAACACGTCTCATATTTCACAATGTAGTATAAAATAGATTCACCTGAAGTGGGGCACATTCCTTCAGGCGGACACTTGATTTTCAAGTTATTCAACCATTTTAGCTCTTTATTAATTTTGTGAATGATGGTAACGTTAAAGTGAAATGACATTACTACTTAAATGTGTTCGAAATGTTAGCACAATGTCATATTAGGAGGATAAGGAACAAAACAATGACATCTATGGGCAATAAGATCCCATTTAGAGGGCCAAATATGGCCCAGATACAGTATTTTACCGTGTATTCTCAATGGGGTAATTATAGCGTGCACTCCAAAAGTCTTAAATTGGGCATAAAACTGAAGATTGACTGAATTCTAGGCTGAATTGTGGGGAATACTGTTAAATAAAATAGGTAGGACATGTACTATGGCCATATTGGACATTCTTGTTCATTTTAAACTAAATTGAATTTTGAGCCCTAATAATCGGACCATGTCACTTTAAAGTGTTATTCTTTCCTAAATAAAACCCAATAAAATGCTTCAGTGACCGTCTAAAGGTGTATCCCAGGTAGCAAGGGTATATTGGACCAATGTCGGCAATGATCGACTCCATCGCAATCGTTATACCAACCATGGCCCATTGTAGGTAATGCACACATTGGTTCAACATACAAATTACAATGATGGCCCACCCTTGGCAATTCCGACAATGGGCCATTGCTGGGTTGACCGCTGGCCCAGAGCTGGTCCATGCTTGATATGGCTGATATTGACCCAGTGTTGGCCCAGTGTTGGAACATCTCAGGGCCATCATATTATTTCTGATGTTGGACCAACAAAAATTCTTACTACGCTTGTCCAATATTGGCTGTGATCTACACAAGGGGGATTCAATGTTGCCTGAAGAATACCTTACAGGATGGCTCCTACTTTGCCATCATATTGGGCTATAAATGTGATCTCCAGTGAGCTCTACATGTTTAAAGGTCAGAGGAAGTTCAATGATGATATTTGATACCTAAAAGTGCCATTTACTGCATGACATCAGTGGGAATTTGTCAAAAGTAACTTGAAGACACCTCATGTGTGGGTAATGGAGTTAGATAAGTCCTAAATGATAGTAATACAGTTTGTATGGTGTCTAACCATTTTGGGATAGAGATAAAGATGGATTAAAAAGACAGAAATGGCTTTTTCTAAACTGATGATACTTGATAGTCATGTCTTAAGTATGTTTGCACATTCAATTATATACATAAAAATAGTATTGTTCAATATTAGTGATTGTTGCAGTGGTCCTATATTGGAAATCATATGTTGGGGCGACATGTATTTCAAGGTTGCCCCGATGTTTAATTTCTAACGTTGGAATAATGTAAAAACATTGTAATAGTACAAGCAATATGTGCATGATTTTCAAGGCAGTGTGAATTTTTTCATAAAAGCAAGAGACTTGGCATGTGTCAAGTCTATATCCACACAAAAAAAATCAGAGGTGGGGCCACTGCAAAATACCGTTATTTTGCCTGTAGCGGCCATTTTAAGTCGGCCATTACCAAAAAATCTGTTTTCTTCAATCAAGCAGCAACTAAATACAGTACTGCAACAAAAAAGGTGTCTAGACCTATGTTTTCAGGGTCACAGAATATAATTATACAATGAGAAATTGTGTAGTATGGCTAGTTAGACTATGGCGGCCATTTTGGTTCCGCCATTACCAAAAATTGTGTGGTCTTTGATAACTTCACAACCGAATGGAGTATTGAAGCAAGTAAGGTGTCTATACCCACATTTCCAGGGTCAAGGAATGATGTTATGCCATCAGAGAATGTTTAATATGCATAGTTTCATCAGGAAGCTGTTTCACCTCAAATGACAATAATTTGTGGACCCCACAAATGCTATATGGAGTACGGCAAAACATATTTTTCTCAATTACTTCAAAACTAGATGTGGTATTGCCATAAATAAAGTATCTATACCCATGTTTTCAGGGGAAGATAACGTTATCATGCTATTAGAAAAGGTAATTTATGCCTAGTTTGACAATGGCGGCCATTTTCTTCGGCCATTACCCGAAAATATAATATATTCTTGAATTACATCACAAAGTCTCAGAGCATTGCAACAAACAAGGTATTTATACCCATTTTTCCATGGTCATATAACAACATTATTTATGTATTATTCCATTTATACCACAGTTTTAACATTTGAGGAAAAAATCTGATTTATTTTGCCTTGTAAACTTGTGTTTACCATGTTATCTCACTGTGTGACATCATAGCAGTGCAGTTATCCACTGAGCAGTAATGCACACTGGTTATCCAGTTTAGGCACTGATTTGAGTGCCTGAAGTGGATAACCATGGTATAAAGAATGATATTATGCTGGTAATGTGTATGTCATAAGGCAGCAATGTTTGGTAGGCCATTAACCCTTTAGGGCCGACCAAAAAATGTATTTGCTGGTGATGGGGCCAAGATGTATTGCAGAAATAGTCCCTGAAGGACGAGCCTATGCCTAATCCCATAGAGTTATGCTGACTATAGTCGATGCTCGGCCAGCCATGGCATTGACTATAGTCGATGCTCGGCCCTCCATGGCCTCAACTATTGTCAATCCTCGACACCATTACTTCCTAGGGTCTAATCCCTTCTTCAGGATACCCCTTCCTCAAGGGTCACCATGTTTGAAATGCACAAGCTATTAGAACAATGTTAATCACTAACAACCATCCTCTCATTATGCAACCCCTCCTGTCAAGATACCCTCTCACTATCAATGTCCCACCCTTCATCTCAAGGTACTTCCTGCCAATATCCCACCCTCCCTCTCAAAGTACCTCCTCCAAGTCAATGTCCCTGCTTGCCTCTTGGGGTGACCCTCCCTGCCAGAAATGGGCACACACTGCAAGTAAAGAAGGAGGAGGGCATTGAGGAGCAGGGAGGCATCCGTAATCAGGGAGATTTTGAACAAGAGATAGAAGAGGACGGTTTGGATACCTCAGAGGAATGTTGTTAGACCTGCACTGAGATTTCAAAAATCCTGGAGAAGTGATAGATGCTCGGGGATGCTAGAGGATGCTAGAGGTGAGATAGGGGAGGCTGGAAGAGAGTAGGGGATGCTGGATGAGGATAGGGGTGACTCGATGAGGATAGTGACTACTGCAGGAGGCTATGGGGATATCGGAGCAGAAGGGATAAGGGAGGGAAGGTGGTGTGAGAATAAAAGAGAGAAAAGGGGAATTACGTGGAGGAAAGGGGATGTGGATATGAAGGGAATATGGTAAATGTAGGTAATATGCAAGTTGGGAGGGGATAGGATAGGACACAAGGATAGGGTAGGACAAAGGAGGAAAGAGTGTTTGGCATAGGGATATGAACATTTTTGTGTGAATCTATGGATGCCCTTGGGACTTGAGTGTAAGTGCCTAGGTTGATACATGGATGCAGGTCTTGAGTATAATAGGGGACTCTCAAAGAGTGTGCATGGGCGAGGCTTGGCTACCAGACCAAGGTTGTTCATTTCCCACCACTGGCTGACCACTGTTTCTCTATACAACTCCTTTTTGTGGGGATCTCTGTTATCAAAGGTTCTATACACAATTAACAGGCTGTAACATCAAATAACAGCCTATAGGGGGTTGATTAAGTATACTCTAATTGCCTTCATGTTTCCTTAGCTAGCTCTGTGTAATAGGAAATCCTATAGGCATAGGCAACCAGGCTTATGTCCAAAATTCATTAAACAGGTGTAGGGGCTAGGGTTATGCGGGGTTTATATGACGGGTTCTGTTGGATGCTGTGTTGCGAACTCCGTCCAAACCCTTCAGCCCAACGGCAGGTGGCAGCATCTGCTTTGGGCTTGGGGTATGGACAGAGGTCGCTATAGGCTTCCGGTCTGCTTGTGCGTGCGCAGGCTGGCTGCCTATATATACCCAGCATCCGATAGGACTCGTCGGTCACTCTGGATCCCCGCTTGGACAGAGGCCCCACGATCATATCGGCTGCAAGCCTACTGACCCGTTCCGAACTCTATAGGGAGTTCGCACTGCTATAGCTTTGCCTGTCTAGGTTCCTGAATAAAACTATTGATTCGCAACCTGTAACACTTGATCCCAACTGTGTTGGCTTTGTTCCTTTACTTAATACTATAACAATATTAAAGAGGACCAAAGTATCGTTTATTACACAGGCAATACGACCAAAGGGACATTAAGGTAATCAAATCCTACCTGCCACAGTGTCGTCTTTGGTGGTATTTTTCTGTGTTAAAATCTGCTAGTATTATCTAAAGGCTGATTAGATGGTGCCCTACATATGCCTTAGCACTGTGGGGAACCTGGGAGGACACACACCTTATTCTGGGTGCTCATTGCATATACATGAGGGGGTAATATTGAGAGTCCCCTTTGAGAATGTGGAAAGATAGGAACCTCTCGCCATACTTCTCCCCTTGCTCTCACTGTATATATGTAGCTTTTCCATTATCCATTATCTAATGTTCAAATGTCAATGGGATGGGGATCTCAGTCCTCCCCCACCAGGAACACTTAGCCAATAGTCAACATTTGATCTATACAATACTGAAAAGGGCTACTATGTGTTATGATATTGTTCCCCTTTCTCTCTTTCTTCCCCCCTTTTATTCTCTATTCTTCCCTTTTCCCCCCATCCATTCTTTTTCTTAGTGGGGGGGGGGGGGGAGGGGAGACAAGACCTGTCGGCTCCCCCTGGATCAGCAAATGTAGAGACAGTGAACCATCATGGATGACACTGGCTAAGGCAAATGAAGCATGAGATAAATTGCCATGCTGTGAGTGTATAAAATGCTAGAATGAGCACACTGATGTGGAAAACCTGGCATAAACCAGCTTTATGACACTGGGGAATTTCATCAGCATATAATTTCCTTAACTGAGTCTAAACTAGCATATATTTTGCTTGATGGCATAAACTGTTTTTAGCATCCTCACATAATGGAGCCTAATTATATTATGTGTATTGATTTACATCAGCCACACAAGCATGTGTGGTATCATTATGAAACTATTACATAATAGAATTTATATTATGACAAATATGAATGGCTAATACTTAAGAAATAGGCCATATAGTCTGATACCATATGACTGATAGCATGGTATTGTTATATGACCATGATAATATTAATTTTGACACCTTAATATACATATTCACTAAACAATTTATTGAGGCCTGCAAATGATATAGGGACCCCCTCGAATGCTTTATGGGTGTCACATATGCTTAATCACAGGGTACCCAACAATTATAAAGTATTTGCCACACCCATAAAGCATTTGCCGTAGTCCATATAGCATTTGTGGGGCCCACAAATTATTGTCATTTGAGGTGAAACAGCTTCCTGATGAAACTGTGCATATTAAACATTCTCTGATGGCATCACATTATTCCTTGACCCTGGAAATGTGGGTATAGACACCTTACTTGCTTCAATACTCCATTCGGTTGTGAAGTTATCAAAGACCACACAATTTTTGGTAATGGCGGAACCAAAATGGCCGCCATAGTCTAACTAGCCATACTACACAATTTCTCATTGCATAATTATATTCTGTGACCCTGAAAACATAGGTCTAGACACCTTTTTCGTTGCAGTACTGTATTTAGTTGCTGCTTGATTGAAGAAAACAGATTTTTTGGTAATGGCCGACTTAAAATGGCCGCCACAGCCATAATAATGGGTTTTCTCAGTGGCCCAACCTCTGAAATTCATTGCATGGATATGGAGTACAAGGGTGAGAAGTTTCATGCTTTTATGAAAAAATTCACACCTATTTCACATATTGCCTGGACTATAATGTTGGCCCACCATTGGGCCAACATATAAAAATCAATATCCCTTTTTCCGAGCATGGGCCATTACTGGGCCAGCGGTCAAACCAGCGGTGGGCCAATATCAAAATGCCAATATTGGCCCATTTTTAAGTGGTATATTGGCCCAATCATGGCCCAATGTACTTATGTTACCTGGGATGTTCGGCTCATGGGGATTCTATACCCCAAATACAGTGAGAACTTACGGTTTAGGTTGCAGTTTGTTGCCATGGTGTGGAGAATCATGATGTGAGAGGGTGCTCACCTCCTGGAGGCAGAGAACGACCAGGAGGGAGGTCAGGAGGGAGCTGAAGGTGTTGGTACACCTACCCGTCACCACAGGTACCGTCATAGTCTATCAACTGCAATCAAAGAGATCTATATGCTATATACTTAATATGCTGTTTTTAATAAACACTTGATGTATGTGAGACGTATATGGCCTCATGGAGTTTATTCATTGGAAAGAAGAGCCAAGAATATGTAATGGTATGGGAGCAGGGGAAAGCAGTAACCGGGGGTAGCGGGGAAAGGAGGATGGGAGGAAAGGAGGAGGGATGGATGTGTGGATGGATGGATGGATGGAAGGGAGGGAGGAAGAAAGGAGGGGAAAAGGAAGAGGGAAGGGAGGAAGGAAGGGAGGAATGTAAAGAGAAAGAGAAAGAGAACGGAAGGAAGGAAGGGAGGAAGGTGAAGAGAAAGAGAAAGGAAGGAAGGAAGGAAGGAAGGGGGATGGAAGTATGGAACGGATGAAATGAGGAAAGAACGAAGGAAGGAAGGAAGGAAGGAAGGAAGGAAGGAGGGAAGGATGGAAGGAAGGAAGGAAGGAAGGAAGGAAGGAAGGAGAGAAGGGGGGTAAGAGGACGGTCAGCTAGGAAGCGAGGGAAGGAGAGGAAATAAGGGTCGAAGTAAGGGTGGATGGATGGAAGGGAGGGAAAAGGAAGAAAGGAAGGAAGTACGGGAAGGAAGGGAAGAGGAGGGGGGCACTAAGGTATGTTTTGGATAACCCCTTCCCCTGTTTTCTGGATAGAGGTTTCTTGTGTTTATACAGCAGTATTGTGGTATAAACATGTTTCTGAGTGTTTATAAAGTGCTAATTGGTAAGTTTGTCTTTATTTTGTCTGTAACCTGATGCTCAGATGGGATGAAAGCAGGAGGCTTAGATTTTATTTAGCCTGTTAAGGGGGCGGTTACTCCTACAATTTTCCTTAGTAAGGAAAATAAGGGGCGGTCAGTGACCCCCTCAGCCCCCACCAGTAGGACAGTAGGAGGAAGTGGGGCGGTTCCGCGGTAGTACTGACCCACATATAGTCAGTGCCGCCCCCCCCCCCCGGGGGAAGAGGGAAGGAAGGAATGATAAAAGTAAGGAAGGATGGATCGAATGAATGGAGGAGAGAAGGAAGGAAAGGTGGACTGAAGGAAGGGATGAAGCAAAATAATGAAAGTAGGAAGCAGAGAAGGAAGGAAGAGTGGAAGGGGGGATAGATCGACGAAGGAAGAATGACAATGATTGAACATGTGATGTACATCACAAATGACTCAGGGTCAGGGTGATTAAGTGGTTGAATTGCGTGATGGAAAGGTACAATGAATTATTTGTCAATTTGAGGAGCTCCTGAGAGTTATCTGGGACCTCCCTGCCATATCTTTTGAGTTTCCCCCTGACCCCTAACCCCTCCTCCCCCCCCCCCCCCCCAAGACATATGAGTCTAAAGAATTTTCTCTTCCACGTTCCCCATCGATATGCACTCATAGGCGTCGTCTAGGACCTCTGGGGAGGTATCTATAGGAGCTCATGGGAGTCATCTGCATAGTCCCTGGGGGCATTGTGGTAGCCCCAGTCCTGCACTTCTGTATGCCTATTTATGAATAGCGGGGTGTGATGACAATGCACTGTCACAAGGGCCGAGCACTCTTCTTCGTTGGAATATGTTCATTATTAATGGAAAGTGTATGAGGGTTATCACCCTACTACAAATAGTATGAAGTAACCCCCCCCCCCCCCACTCCCCCATGCAAATCACACATGCATGTTTTAAGTTTTCCCTGTGAGATGTGTCCTCACCCGTCACATAACACTCAGGGCGGACCCTGAGTCAATAATGAAGGAAGGAAGGAAGGAAGGAAGGAAGGAAGGAAGGAAGGAAGGATGGAAAAGAGGAAGGTATGAAGTAAGGAATGAAGAAGAGGTGATGATCAGAGGAAGTAGACGGGGAGGCAGGAAGGAATAAACAGTAGGGTAGATTCACCCAAAGACGGACACACACCTTAAGTCGGACACTTTTGACCTAAGAATACATAAGGAAATATGTAAAATCATTCCAAACCCTCAGTACAAAATGGAAGTTCGCATGTTTTTCTTGGTGATTATGAAGAAAATATGTATGTAGCATAGATTTGTCAACGTTTATTTGTGCCCTTAAGTTAGGGTATATTTTGTTATTTTCACACAAAAGTTATCTAAGCCAATGCAAAAATAGTTTTACCATTTTGCTTTTTGGAGATAGATGCTTACATGCATATCATATATTCAGACATTAGATGAAACCCCTACATTTTGTGAAGCAAATAGTCGTAAAAAGAAGGGCTATATGTCAGAAAGTTCCTATTTATAGCCATTTATAATTCACCATGTAATTTCACCTAGAGTCGGACACCATTTTCCCCATGAGTCGGACACTTATTACTAATGCATTTAAACATGTAATTATAAAGATTTAGGTACAGTCCTTTGTAAAATGAATATAAATGAGATATGGTACATAGAGAGCCATTCTATGATGCAGGGGAATATAAGTACTTGATATTTACTCGACGATGGGTTTAGCATAGGCCTCCATTACGAATTGTCCTGATCTGTAAACTTAACCATGTTTATCCCTAATATTTTGACACAATTCTAGTAATTATGACACAATAGGAGCTTCATAATGTTTGTCGTATTCATGTAAGTGCTTCATATAATATGTCCTGCAAGACAACTACTGTTTAATTAATGTTTAAAATGCTTCTTGACAACCTATACATGATGCCCCATAAAAGCTAAAGATCAAGACCCCTTTATACGTATTCTAAATGTACAACCAACATATAAATGTTATCAATTTCCATCTACACACTAATATGAACATCCCTAACAAAAGAAAATTATGATTTCTTTCAAATCTCTTTATCAAAACAAGGAAAAAAGAAAGTGTCCGACTCCAAGTGAATTTTATGGTTAGGTGTCCGACTTCAGGTGAATTTCACTCTTCTGAATTGCTAATATTTAAGCACATATTTCTCATGAATAACACATAAAAAGAGAGAAAATAGTTACTATTCCATAGAGAAAGGGTCCTCCCCTGTCCATAGGTACCTTTGGGGCAGTATTGGTTAATGTATAAGCACATTTATGTTAGAATCAAAAAGGGTCACATTAACACTGAAAACGAACGTCCGAAAGTGGTGAATCTACCCTATTAGGACAGTGTTATTGAGACGAATGAGGAGTGTACTGTCCATATTGACAGTGGCATAAGTAAAAACTAAAGGTCTCTACCTTTTATCGCCACTATTCAAAAGATCCACACAAATACATCACACACCAGTAAATGTCAAGCTTGTGGGCAACATTGTATTTCATACATTCACGTCTAAAATATGTGTTACATGTAATGTATAGTGTAAAATCTAAGCTCATAACTATTTTACTTATTGTGAAAGATTTGTGTCAAAGATGAGGTTTTATAGGAAATGTAGGTGCGTCATTCGGTCCATAAGCGTGTTGCCATGTAAAGGGGTGTCAAACCAGATTAAGATTGCACTCAATGTCCCTGCACTAAATGCACCGATATCATGATAATACCCATACCCAGAACGCATTTCCTAGCCATAGATGAAACCCATGCACGTGTAACTAATTGAGGCATAATACTAATCACGCGACCATACATATGTGTTGATCACACACCATAAAAACCAGATGCTCTGATAGTCTCATGGTAAAAAGCCACATACTTTAATATACCAAAGTATTTCGCTGTAGTAGGAGAGTCTTGACCACAGAACGGACTGTTGAAGCCATACAGCCCATGGGAGCTACCTCAGTCACAAATAGGGTCATATTGCTCAGTTCATTGAGATTACCTTATTGACATTATCTCTATTGTATTGTTACGTTTGACATTATGGAGATATCGTTATCAACATTTGAAATGGCTGTATGCGTTAGGCAATGTGACAACGAACATTCGATCCCAGTAAAGATACAATGTATATCCATATCGAATCCATGTACACGATATATCAACAGTGATCAAGCGCGTCACCAATTTCGTGTTTTGGAGATTTTTTTTTTTTTTTTTTTTTTTAGCAAAATAATTAATGTTAATGGAAAAATGATAATAATAGCCAAATATGGGCATATTTGGTGTCAAATTGAAGCTTACATCATCAAAATCATTAAAATATGAATGTAAAGTTTGCTGAGAGCCTAGATCCCCCTATCTATTTGGTATTCAGCAAAAAAAAAGAGGAAAAAAGCCCCCCCCCCCCATATTTGTCATGTCTTAGTGATGAGAAACTATGATATTATTTGGCGTGGCCTAACCTATACATTTGTATATTTCTACAGCATTCATGTCACCTTCTCATCAGACTGCTGGTACTTCAAGTGCATCGTCTACCATTGCCAAAAGTTGCTTTTAGTTTATCAATCCCCTCCTTCACGGTTTAAAGTGCATTATAATATCACATACATCACGTTTACCCTTTATTCCCGCAATGCCCACATGTATCGTTACTGCATTATTCTCCCTTTCTGTTCTTATCTACACTACGTCTTGCTCAGTGGGTGGGCCTTTCTCATTGAATCTTACTCAGTCTATCCGTAAGCATTGATCACCAAAACAAAGGCACATATACCCATAATAGACTAAACAATAGATCTACTAATGGGAGTGCATGTCTACCAGAGCAGCTTCTCTCTACCCGGCTCTCTATTCAACCTATTACGGGATAAACCCTGGATCAGCACCCCAGTCGTCTTTATGCGGATAGATAATTGGTTAAGTCCTAGTGTCCCATTGTTTCAGTACTCATTACAGAGTGTATATTTAGAAAATGGCACTCATAGACCCCTATGTATATGTCCCCCTCACCAAAATAGCCAGGTTTAAGGCAAGCGGCATGGTTTCTTAATAGGATGGCTACCACTTGAACTTAAGGATCGAGATAATATTTGGAGGGTAGGACTTTCTGATTATGCAAGGGAGACAAACGCATGGTATAATATGTTCTCCTTTGAAACACAAATATAGTTATGGTTTCTACATCATGATAAGTCATCTGATTACCAATTTATTTTGCATTATCTCCCGATATAGAAATGTATTAAAAAACTATAGGCATGATTTACACTTTCTGGAAAAAGACCATGCATACATTATCGTCTTTACCTGCATTGACCACACAATGATGGCAGCCATAACAATGGGTCCTTTTGTCCATGGTAAGCCTGCTTTCTACATGATCCTTTCCTCCTGATAGAATCGCCAACAGTAAGTCATCTCCTTTCCTTGTCATCTCTCAACACTGTCTCCAAGATATCTCCACCCATGAGGACGTTAATTACCATATTAAATCAAATCCATTGTTAGAACAAAAAGTTATTCTTCCTCCACTGTATCTACTCCACTTGCACGCGAACAGTGAACACCACAAAAGAAGACTATCCCTAGAGATGTTTATAAACCAAATCTGACACAGCGTATTTAACACATACTGTTACCACCTCAGGCTAAATACATCTGGTTCCATGGCGCTCGACATCCCTCCCTCCCAATTTTCCTCCACCTGTGACCATCCCCCTCCATCCCCAATCCCCACTCTTCCTGTCACTATTGTTGCCATGACTACCACCATGATGTCACTTCCCTGACCTACTTTAATGATACACAAAGTAAGTCTCTTTCCTACTTACATAACAAGTAAGTAGGTCATGACCCCAGATCTAGGGCACATCTGAACTTGGTCAGGTCATTAATATCCATTAGGCATACTAGTCATGCCGAATATTAATAAATTGGTTAACCAGTAACATAGCATTAATTTAATTTTGGCTAATTTGTTATTGCTGAATTGACAAAATGTGAGGAAATAATATAATGGGCCAACACATAAACTGGCCCACATTTCATGTCTAGCCATGGACTATTTAATGCAGCGTCGCATACTGCCCCCCTCCGATTCCCTGCCTCCCATTGGGCACAGAATATTGCTTCAACGTTGACGACTGGTTGACAATGTTGATTCATATAGTTTTCACCATTAATTCAATGCACTCTATCCATTGGGCTATAAATCATGCGAGTTACACCCCCAGTCTCCTTCCCGGTCCCTGTCTATATGCAGCTGATAATATGAGTTACCTCAAACTTCACAATGTTATACACACACCCAGTAGGCAGAGAATATTGAATCAGTATTGATGTCAATGTTGACTCAACGTTGAACTGACTATTTTGCCATTACGTTCATTCAGTCTCCGTCCCGTCATTTCCCCACCTATTATACTGCGTGCAGCAGAACATTGATCAACATTGACACCTGATTGTCAATGTTGATTCAATGTTGATTCAACGTTGATTCAATGCTAAAGTGTATTTCTTGCAGACTAGGTAATGATTTTGTCATTTCCCTACCTATTATACGGTGCGCAGCAGAACATTGATCAACATTGACACCTGATTGTCAATGTTGATTCAATGTTGATTCAACGTTGATTCAACGTTGATTCAATACTAATCTGGATTTTTTGCAGACTAGGTAATGATTTTGATCTTAAACTAGCCTATACAATGCCAAACTTCAAGTTCCCACCTGCGGTTCCCTTATATTATGTGGCACACTTTTAACTCTACATATCCGCCAGCCTTTACCTCTTCAGTTCCCAGTATACCGCTCATGTATAATATTATATAGATGCACCCTGACATCTTCATCTATAGGCAATGTCAAATCACTGTATCCCTGTGACGACCCTTTGCATTGGAATCAAATATAATTTGGCTCAGCAGGTGGCTTGGCGCTAGTCCAGTGGCCGCAGTATAGATGTTCATTCGTAAATGGGTGCAGTCATGTCACCAGTCCAGACATAGAAAATGTCGCACAGGAGAGGGCTCTTTCATAATGTCTTACAGTGGGGTAGGGAAAGGGGGAGGGGCAGGCCCCTCTCCCACTGATGAGAGGTTCCCCCTATATAAGATATATACAAATGCCCAACTAAGACTCTTTCTCCGCCCCCGCATAAAGATATGCATCAAACGCATCTTCAAGTAGGCTGTGGCATATTAGCCTGGATTAAATTATAATTAGATCAATTGCAAGAAGGACACGTTATGCTATTAATTAACCTCATACTGTCTGCACTAACGTTTCAATACTTTACTAATAGAATGAAATTATGTCAACTAAAGATTACCCCAAGGCAATTGTTTATTGTGCATATCACTACCAGTACCTCTTTATTTGTATGTTGTTAAAATTTATTTTTGTCTGCCTATACCTACTACTACTGCAACTTTTACTACTGTAACTGTACGTGCCCTTCTTACTCTCTATCTCTTTCTTTCTTTCTTTCTTTCTTTCTTACTTTCCGTCTTTCTTTTGTTTCTTTCTTTGTCTTGTCTCTCTGTCTCGCTCTCTGTCTCTTTCTCTGTATATATCTGTCTCTCTGTATCCCATCTTTTTCCTCTCTTTTTCCTCCCTCAACCGGATACAACTGGAAAGCCGCCATCCCCTTTATTCTATGAGATCCTAGTCGATTCGCCAGCTAACGCTTGGTTCTATGTGGTTGCACAAGTTAGCCTTGAACTAAAGATTCTAAACTGCATCATAAATGTATACCAGCTGAGAAGTCAGGTGTAAAATGTTCACACCTTTTCGTGTTTTTGGATGGTACTATTTTATTCTATCTATTAGTTGGATATTATTAATGTGTACTCTAACTTCTTTTTCGTATCAGAGGAAGCTAAACATGCATCATGATACACTACAGCGCAGCTTTGAAAATTAGAGCGAAAATTTTACTTTTGTTGTTATCAAGTATAGGACGCAAAATAGTTTCATTTTGTTCATACATTTGTCATTGGAAGTTATATAATACACGCGACTCCATTTCGTATGTTCTTCTGCACTTATCATAGCATTGGTCAGTAGGTCAAGAAAAACAATTTCCCATGCAATTTGAACGTGGACTTGAGAAGGCTATAATAATTATCTAGAAGTGTGGTGAGGGAAAGCAGAAAGCAAAGAATATCGTATCATTTGCTCTTTCAGTGAAAAATCTAAGAATTGTAAAATTGCCTACCTTGTATTACCGGTCAGTATGTTGAAGGGATAGTTCCCAGTATGTATAGATCCTTAATTCAGGGTAGGTCATTGAAACAGCGAAATGTGCTGGGTGCCCACATCCCAGATGAAACCAGCTACCACTGCTGCACCCTCCATAATACTGTCACCAGGTAGATGTCTTCTAAGTCCTGCTGTATAGCTGTGCGTTATGTGTTGGGGAGGGGAGCGCCAGTTGCTCCACCCCACCCCGTCCCCACAACTCGTACAAACTACATGTAAGGTTGATTCAGGTAAAGTGGAACATCAGGTAAAATGGGACAATTAACATTAGGGGCGTTTTTAAGAGGTAATTTTCTCTCCTGGGTGTAAAATTTAATTTTTTTGAAGAAATATATGTTTGACCCCTCTTAACTGTACCTATCTCACCAAAGTTAAGAGGCAATTATACCTTTTAAATTTCAACATGATAATGGGCTCACACCTTTTGCCGATGTAAATTCGAAAGTACATAAGAAATAGTACAATTATTTGTTAGCAGTGGTATTAAGAATGATAATATGATATTTCAAAATGTATGTATATGTTAGATACATATATTTTTCTTTATATCCTGATATTTTTTTTATTAGTCAGATATTGAAATAAAGTACACTGAGACCTTAAATATAAGTGTCCCAATTTAGCTGAAGGTGTTAGGGAAAGTGGGACAGGCAGATTCAGGTTAAGTGGGACACTATATTAATCCCATCTCTAAGAGTAGCCTTACCCAATATGCCTATATTTTGATTTAAAATGAGAAGAAATATGATAACAAATATCATAACAACACTTAGTTGTGTAAATAATGCCAAATTATTAAGTATTAAAGCCAGAATAGGGCTTTATTAGTGCTCCCGATTGTGGTTTATCTAGTGACTTCACTCATGGCCATTATTTAGATGAGTGAACCATTGTGTTCCCTCACAATTTAGATAATTGTCATGGGATTTCTTACCTTTGATGATTTGTAATCATACAGTATGATGTTAAAATTAATGGTAAAAATCTGTAGTAAATTATTTAGAATTGGTATTTGATATTATATTGAGACTAAAGTCATAGAAATCATTCACCAAAACTACTTTCTTATAATCTATAGCAATTATTGCCATTTTTAGTTATCTATAGTGATTGATATGCCCCTGAAATGCTCCTGCACTACTACCTCACTAACAAAACCTTTCATTTTAGATGCTTACAATTACAAGAGTATGAGCTATAATAATTGTGCATAAAATCATAATGTTTTTGATGTAGTGCATCAAAATATATATCTCACCTTCAGAAATTGACATTTACCATTTTTGTCATATGGATTATATAGCATGGGGGTCAATTCTTATCAATTGTCCCACTTCGCATGAAGCCAGTGTCCCACTTTACCAAAAGTACAAGTTAAGTGGGACACTTCAATTTTGAAATGGCATCTCTTAGAAATAGGCTATTTAGGCTACATTGGTTAAGATATTTGGTATATATATATTTCTGTTTAAAGGAATAAACACTGATGTGTTTGTCATTTTCTACTATTCGTACCAAATCTGTAAATGGTACATAAAGTCTGAGTATGGCTTAAGTGTCCCACTTTACCTGAATCAACCCTAGGCTTCCTGTGCACTCTTCTACCCCAGCCACCCACGCTACTCCGGCTTCCACCTCACCATCTCCTCCACCAGACACACAGATACTTCTGTCTCTGCTTCTTATAAAAGCATATAATATTATATTGTAACACCATTTCACCATCTTGATTTTGACTATCGTAACACCATTCCATCCTCTTGATTTTGACTTGAATTCTTTAACGTAACATTCATAACGTTAGTTCCCTGGCCCGTCGTCTTACACGGATGCATTAAGCATGAAATCAGTCAGGAACTCCCCGGTGCCGCATTGATGCATCATGCCGGGGTTGCATCAAAACCCAAGGTGTTACAAAAATATAACTATTGTCGATTTGATTTAATAACCCCAAAATATGCTACACAACATAACGAATATTAAATACGTATCACGAGAACACAAGGAAATATATTTGGCCATATCTCTGCTCCGCGAGAGCTTTTGTGAGTTAAAGTTCTGAATAAAGTATCGCACCACATTCTACATACAGAAAAATACATAAATATGCTTTTTAATTATCATGAATACTCACTGACTGTAGCAAATGTAACCCCTGATATCAATGTGTATATGCTCGGTAGACTATAGTCGCCTTCATCTGTTTGAGATAATACATGTTCAAGTCATATTGTCCAGAATTCAGTACACCATGCTCTAATTAAGAAAATCTCCATAATATTTCAGCAGTCAGAAAGAAGGAATACACAAGAAGTAATGGCAAGAATGATGTTTATATTAGGGACGAAGTGACGTATTATTATATATAATTATAATGATGTACATAGGCTTCATCCTGGTACACAACCTGAATTATTACAGAGAGGAGAGTCATTCTGCACTGATATTCCTAGGCTCCCTATACGCCCAACCTCTCAGTCACTAGTGCCCAACCTAGTTAGTCATTTTTTGGATCCCTATACCACCAACCTAGATTAGTTATTATTGCCAGGTTGGTCACTACTGACCAACCCACCTTAGTCTTTTTAGTTCCAGGGGGAGCCACTGAGTGGTCATCACAGGTGGCCCCAACTAGTGGCATACAAATACAACACACCAATGATGGACCTAGGTTAGCCACTACTGACTGACCCCTTGGTCATTTTTGAATATAACTTTGCCATTGTGACTAACACTAATATGACCAACCTGGGTTAGTCTGTACTGACTAACCCTTTCAATCTATGGATTTTCAGTGTGGAGGGAGCCTGGACTCCATTTGACTCTTTTTTCACATTACTGTGAAGACGGGATGATACACAGATTGTGAAAAGTTGGAACGACCAATTTAGTAAATCTGTTCCTTAGAAAAGAAGTGTTGCCATAACCAAGTCGTTGTGTATAAGAACATTTTACTATACAAATGTTGCAGACATTGTTAACTTGGTGGTATCGGCTAAAGGCATACTTAGTAGCCATTTACAACTCACAGCGTTACAGCTCTGACAGCCAGATTATACTGTTATACAATGTCCCATCCCTATTCAAAGATGAAATTGACAAGTTAACGATCCATGTAAAATACAAAGGACAGGCGACATATAGCCCAGGGCAAGACTGCTCTAGATGAAAAGTCGTTTGACTTGATATAAAATTATTATTTTGATTTTTTTCACAAGTCAATGGTTTGTCTGCATGGCCCTGTCTATGGTCTGGGACCAGAAAGGTAAATACTTGCTATCCTGTGAATAGAATGTGGGACATACCATTTCATCCTATAATATCTAGATGATCACTGCACAGTCAAAAATAATTTTCTCGTTTCAAGAAAATAAGATGTAAAAAGTCACCTGGTGGACAAATGACTAGTTTTGATATCTGAAAACTAGACATTTGTGTGCCAGGCGAGTTTATTTAAAGGAAATGAGAAAATTATTTTTGGCTGTGTGTGAATAGAATGTGGGACATACCCGTTTCATCCTATAATATAGATAATCACTGCTGTATTGGCCAAGCAGGATTCTATGTTAGGGGAGACCAGGGCACGTTGACTACCCAGGCACGTTGTTTTTGTTCTTGTGTCGTCAAAAAACATTACTGGCCTAAGATCTCTATGGAGGTCAAAGTATACATATGAAACCATGAATAGAACCCAACTTTACTGCTAGATGTGTTATGTAATTTGAATAACATCAATTTTATCTGTGATGACCAGTATGGGGCACATTGAGCCACAAAAAACGGGGCACCTTGAGCCATGCTCAAGATGCTCCAAGCTCTGGGGCACCTTGAGCCGGCTCAAGGTGCCCCGATATTCGGGGCTCTTTGGCAATGGTGTTAAGACAATTAAATGACTGAATAATGATGCAGTGGTGTATCAAGGGAAGATGATATGGATAATGACATAAACAAATTTGATACAATTTGGTCATAAAATTATGATAGAATACATAGTTTACGGTTTGTGAAAAAAAATTCTTGTGTAACATATTTACAGTGTCTTTATTCCCAGCTTTATCACTTTTCAGAGGCAGAATGGTGCATTACACTATAGAAGAATGTAATGAAAGATTTATTCAGACTTATAACAGTAACAAATAACAGGAATACTCTTAAACTGGTTTAATTTGACCCTGAGAAAAATCTGTAAGGTACAAACTCAGTCACTTTTATAGAAACTATAATTGAGTGACTTTCGTGCATTAAATATGTAATTTTTACATTAAATCCTATGCAAAAGTAACAATAGCAACTAATTCCAACCGAAATTTCACCCATTGATCTATAGATATTGGTGATTATTTGGATCGTTCAACGCATGTGGTTCAAGGTGCCCCAGTGGGTGGATCAACCTACCCCGGGCATGGGGCACATTGAACCACCCTAAGATTTTGTTTTTAAAGATTCCAGAAAAATACAAGAAAAGAGCACAATTGCCTTGCAATAGGTTCTCTTATATTGCAATGATTTATACAAGATTAAAGTTCAGATCCCTTTAGCAAGGTCAGGAAAAAAATAAAGGTGTCAAAGCGGTTCAACGTGCCCCGGTCTCCCCTACTTTGCAGATTATATCATGTGTGTCATTGGATAAAACATGGGGGGCGGCACTACTTGTTCTTTGTTCTACAGTGGGTTTCTGTATCTATTTTTGATAATCGTTGGATGAATGTTGGAGTCTACAAATGTTATGTAGTAACCCCCAGTGATATGGTAAGGTCATAAGGAGACAAATGGAATATTGTGGAAATGACAGATGTTATGTATAGGTTTCCAAATGCTCCATAATCCTTGAAGGATCCAATGATGCCTCAATGCTTCATATTCTTTGTTGTCATGATGCACGGATGCAGGACCAAGACACCCAGAGTCTTACTGGTACATCAGAAGTTTAATGATGCATTAGTGCATCAGGTCAAGCAAGAGTGTATCACCCACGTGAGATCAGCATGATGTAATACATGAATATAGTACTGCTAAGGTATTCGCCATGGCTGCACTGATGTTAAGTGTTTCCTCATTCAAGGTGTCCTGAACCGTCACACAAATCTCAGGGAGACCCTGAGTCAATAACACTGTTTATGTCATTTATTATGTTTTATTGTGTTGCAAAAATGGTACATGATGGTATATAGTCCTTCTTGTATTTCGTAGTAACCTCCCCCAGTTTAATTACCAGAGCTGTGAGCTGGATATGTCTAAAAGAACGTGTTTCACCCCTGCCACTTGGGGCGGCTGACTTACTCCATATAGAAAGCGGTGAGCCCCTGCAATATGTTTACAAATGTTCAATGTCAAGGGTTATCTACAGGGTTCCCAAGAGTCCTATACTGTAGCAAATTACCACTCATTTTGAGCAAAAGTTTAATTCATCTATTTTAGTGGGAATTTTCTTTTTTTTAACTAGAAAATCCAACATTTGATAGACAGGAGAAAATATCTTTCAATGTGTATGAGTGTACCAAAGAACGTGGAGTTTTTTAAATGAAACAATTTCTCAGCTTCTGGTTGATCAAGGTGTTCTGAGCCGTCACACAAAACTCAGGGAGACCCTGTGTTAATAATAAACGGATACAATAATGTTGCAGGCTGCATGCTTTGAAAATAGCCCTTAAGAACTGCAGCGCCCTCAGTAGCTCTTTAGTGCACCATTGTATTAGTTACTAGCGAAGAAAATAATGCTGTCACCTGGTGTGAATTTCGTGTACTATAAAATGTACCTTTCAACTCAGTAACAAAAAGTAAGGGGGTCGCCATGGCCCTGTTGGTCAGGGTCGCAGTTTTTTCTCCCACACAACTCTGATGTAAAGTGGTTGAATGAGTTTGACTGTCCATTCCTGCAGAGTCAACCACAGTTGACCTCTCAAAAGAAGGGCACAACGAAAATCTAAATGCCCAGGCCCTTAACTTGAATGTGTTATATTCTATTATGTCAGGGTGCAGTGGGGTCAATAGGTGTATTACCGAAAAAGATCGGGTAAGGGCTGTTAGAGTAGTGTGTTTGTGAGGTTAATGCCCAAAAGTGGTTAACAACACATGTTTTAATGTCCATGACCTCTCCTTGTGTGAGAGGGTTATGTTATATCTGGCTCACACTACATTATGTACACCAATGACCACATACATCGAATTAAATGCCAATCGCATAGGCCCGTAATATGTTGCAGTAATCAGTGCTACATAGGATATCTCAGACAGTCCCTAGCCTTACGGTTATTTCCCTTACCCACATTATATGGTAAGTAAGCTGTATACTGTTGCATGTATTATGATTATAGTTTATTATCACATTTAAATCAGGCAAGTTAACCGGAAAAAAAGGGATTATGATGTGCCTCTTCTGATTATATACTTATGTGTCACATCCGATCGAATTAAATATTCAAAATTCAAACAAATAACGTATTATAGAGACTGTTTATTCAATCAATAGCAGTTTGGTAATGTCATATCCTTTGCAAAAAAAAGACATTTAGCACCGGATATTCTGGCCTATTCTCTATCCTAAGCATGTCATGGACTACGTTAATATTCAATTTCATTACCATTAGAAACTGTTTATTTTTCTGGACCTCTTAACCAAGTCTGATTCTATAGGCAGTGCTGGGTAAACATCCAAGTAAAGGCCTGGATTATATCTAATGACCTTTAATTATGCTTCTATAGTGTATTCCATTGTAAACCAATTGAGGTTCTAGTTGGAGGTGTCCTTGACAATTGGTGGTTTGTAGTCAGGTTTGACAGCCTCTGTCAGCTCTTCTGCATACATGGGCAGCCTCTGTGTCATCTGTAGACAGAAGAAAAATAGGAATTGATGTCACCCTATATGTATGACTATAATAATTGATGTCTAAATTTCAATTTTTACTACCATGCATAGAAAGGTTAGGCTCTACAAGGAGAGAGCCAAGCTACTATCACTCTGGAGGAGGCTTTTGTGTCTGATGCTCAGTCAAGGAAAGGTTTTATTGTTATTTACTAGTAAAGTCCTGTACTTTACAGAATGAAATTATTATCTAGTTCTAACACTCTATCGATATTGGACAGAAATTAAACCCACATCTAATTTGCCAATTCATTGTGAGTGATTTAAACTACATGCTTGTTTCTTTTTAACATTTATAGACAAATGCCAACGCCCATTGAGTGAGGGTTGGGGCAGTATGCGCCCCAGCCCCCATGAGTGAAACACATCAGAGCGGTATCAATGGTGTTTTTGTTTTAATTTTAAATTAAATTTGAAGCCATTTAATAATGAAAAAAACCCTACTTTTTCCTAACCCCTTGAATACGGCCAATTTGTATTCGATGGGGGCATTGGATACGACCCTCCAGTGCTTAAGCATAGGAGAACTTGTATTTCCAAAAATTAAATGTCAATATCCATTGCAGAATAACTTTGATACAGAGATGGGGGGTTTGTAAGCACCCATGAATAGCGGGGATGCACGGATCATCATTTTCCGCAGGCCTGGCTGCTCACAATGTTTTGACGTGGATCCGCCTTGTTTCCAACGTGAGCAGCTATAGGCAGAAAGGATTATACTCGTGCCCAATCACATATAAATCATTTCCCTGTGGCTCCTGGCCTTATATTACAAGATTAGTGGCTGCAGAGGGGTCAAAGGCGACCTGGCGACCTTGGCTGTTTCCCAGGCGACCTGGCGACCTGGTGCAATAATTTAAGCGGCCTGGTGACTTGTGAACAAAGTTGGCTATATTAAAAAAAAAGATCTAAAAAGTGACTTTTTAACCTTAGGCCCCTAATTTTGGCGACTTTGCGACCTGAAGGGGATACTCCTCTGTAGCCCCAAATTATGCGTTTGCAACATATTGCATTGCCCTGGAGGTCCCAGACGGTGGCCCAGTAAACGACAAACGTTATGCAACATTTTATGACGTCATATAAAGTTTTGGCATAAAATAAAGTTTTTTTGTTAGCTGGGGTTACCTACCCGGAAACCCCATTTGTCCTTGATCTGCCTGCACAGGTTGAGGTCCATCTCCGTCACCAGCAAACCGTCCTTCACTCGGCTCAGACCCTGTACCACAATAACAGTGAGATGTATAATTTTTAACCATTTAAGAGCCAAGTAATGCTTCAATGTGTTATGCCCTATATCGCCATGATCAGTGCATAATGCAAAAAGGGATGAACTTGTGGAGTCACTAGACGCCGCCCATTCTGTGCGTTATCTTAAATCTCCACTTCTGGCATAATCTTGAAGTCTTAATAGTACTCACCATTATTAAAGAAGGTAAAAAAAGGAAAAGAAGAACGGGGGTTGGGGGGCAGAGCCCCCCTATTAGGACTAGATTGAGTTTCATGATTAAGATTACGGGAAAATTGGGGTTTCATTATCAAGATTATGGGTTAAGTGGGCTTTTTAAGATTACACACAGCATGGGCGGCGTCTAGTGACGCCGCAAGTTCGTCCCCACGTGCATGCATAATGCAGTACTGGTGATCGAGGCACTCATCAGGGCTTCATTCACGCATCATGGTGATAAAGGGCATAATGCACTATGAATAATGATGGAGGTAAATGGTTAATGGCTATGATGACAGACACTGCAAATTCAGTCTTTGCCAAAAAATGCCGGACAGTGGCAATGTCCGTCTAAAATGGCTCTGGTCCGGCAGAATGACTAGTGTTGCAGGACCAGATGTCCTCCACCTTCTGGGCTTTCCAAAACTGAATTTTTTTTTTCAAAAATTCCAACTAGAACTGGAGTTATAAGATCTGGAATGCACACTAATATTATAGACAAATAAAGCATTTATTTTTGTTATTATTTCTTTTATAAGTGTTACTCTATTCTAAATAGTATGCAAAACTTTGATTTTGGTACCCAATCCTGCAGAAATCTATCCAGTCCTGCAAAATTGGCTAGCTGCAGGACCAACTGTCCTGCATGGTGAAAATGTTTTCGCAAAGACTGCAAACATTTAAAATATCTTTGGTATTGAAGACCTTGTAGGCAATACTGTCTTGTTTTGCGTAATACTATTGTGGAGCTTGTGCTTCCACCCTTTATTCCTTATACCCCTGCTCCTTCCAATCTCTACCCCTGATCTGAGAAGAAATTGGTACATCTAACATATGACGTTCAATATGACAGCTGCAGACATGATTTGGTTACTTTTCATGTGTCTGTGAAGGATAATCACCCAAGTACTTACTGGTGTTCTGCTACCATCTGGTGCTGCGACGTAACTGGAACCTGCAAAATAAGAACGTGGTTTTAGATAGTGCAGTAAAGAGGCTGATGTAGGGAAACAATTAACTGAAAATGCCCCTACTTACCATAAAAGTGTCCAAAGTCCTTGTGGGCAGGTTTACCATCTGCAGAGCTGAACTCGTTGGGGAAGGTTTCCTGTCAGAGGAGGAGATAATTGTTATAACGCTATCATAATAATAGGCAGTTGCACAATATAGTGTTACCTCTAGCCCTCCCCCCCCCCATATAATTATATGCCCACATATTTCCATAGTCCTCACCTACATCTGCTCTCCACTCTCTCTCTGTATGTCTCTCTCTCTCTCTCTCTCTCTCTCTCTCTCTCTCTCTCTCTCTCTCTCTCTCTCTCTCTCTCTCTCTCTCTATCTCTCTCTCTCTCTCTCTGTCTCTGTGTGTGTTTTTTTATGTGTGTCTGTGTGTGTGTCTGTCAGTCTATCTGTCTCTCCATCTCTAGCTCACTCCCCGCCCCTCTATTCTTGCAGTATCAATATTATTGATGTTGGCGTCATATGGCTCAGTATAAAATGATGTAAAAGCTGCTTACCGTTCCCACCCTGTTGATGGCACATGTGAAGTAGCTATTGGCTATGGCCGCGTTCCGTGCCTCTATACCCCACATGGGCTCACTGTAGGGAAGAATGAAATAACATATTTAATTCAATTTAATTGTATTGATAAGCTTTTGCCAATTACAAGATATATAACAGTGGCTAAATAGTAGAGATTGCACCAAGAATCAAAGTATATTGTTTATCAGAAACACACCCGATATAACACATACACAAAACCTCAAATACCTCAAAGCGCCGACTGTAGCTGAAAGGTTTACCAAGATACATTTACCTCAAAGCGCCAACTGTAGCTGAAGGGTTTACCAAGATGCATTTACCTCAAAGCACCAACAGTCTCTGGAGTGTTCACTGAGATACATTTACCTTAACGTGCAGACTGTAGCTGAAGGGTTTACTGAGCTACATTTAATTACCTCAAAGCGCAATCTGTAGCTCAAGGGCTTACTGACATACATATCTTAACACAGAAGCTATAGCTGAGGGGTTAACTGGGATACATACCTCAAAGCGCCAACTGTAGTTAAAAGATTTACTAAGATACATACCTCAAAGCGCCAACTGGAGCTAAAGGATTTACTGAGATACCTCAAAGTGCTGCCTGTAGCTGAAGGGTCTAATGAGATAAATACCTCAAAGCGCCTACTGTAGCTGAAGAATTTAATGAGATAAATACCTCAAAGCACCGACTGTAGCTGAAAGATTTAATGAGTTAAATACCTCAAAGTGTCGACTGTAGCTGAGGGGTGTAGTTGAAAGGTTTAGTGAGATACATACCTCAAAGCGCCGACTGCAGTTGAAGGGTTTAGTGAGATACATACCTCAAAGCGCCGACTGTAGCTGAAGGGTTGAAGACGATCTCGGCACCATTCACACCGTACATCATCCAGTTCTGTGGGTGGTGACGGCCGTAGCAGATGTTGATTGCAATCCGCCCGAACTGGGTCTGAAACACCTTGTGTCCTGTGTCTCCCTCTATATAGTAGGTGGACTGAGTGGGAAAGGAGGATTAATCTCCGTAAAGTTAGCGGTTGATATACTGTCAAAACTTCATGAATATAAAGAAGCCTGTTATATAAAATGGAAATTGATGAATTGCAAATATGAATACTTACCTCGTTGAAGTCCCCAACACGTGGAATGTGATTCTTCCTCGACTTGCCCAGGTACTTGCCACTGTTAGAGATGACCACTGGATACAAGGGTAAAGACCACGTTAGACGCCTCAGCCCCTATACTTATATTGTGCCATTCCTGATATAATATGCCGAAATATACCTATGTTATTGAGCTCATAACATCTCATAAATGAGTACATAAGTATCAAAAGACCATATGAATGTTGTTTTCCCAGCCAGATCCTTCAATACAGTGTCTACGTGGAATAGGAGAGGATTATGTTTATTTTATAGTTGACCATTTGAGGGCAGTATGATGCCTCAAGTTCTGTGTCCATTTGTCGTCCTTATGCATCAACACAGAGCAGATGAGTTACTCACCAGCGCTTCATTGGTGCATCTGGGAGTGCATCAACCTCTTAAGATCATGATGCATGAATGCTGCAATTGTGGCTGTGTGAATGCATCATCACGACTAAAGTGCATATAATGCATTAAATTAAAGTGACATGGTCCGATGATGAGGGATCAAAAATCAATTTTATTAAAAATCACCCTGAATGTTCCCTATGGCCATACTTCATTCATGTGCTAGCTACCTTATTTAATCTCATTCCCTGGAATTCAGCTTAGAATTCGACTAATTATCAGATTATGGCTCAATTTACTAGTTTTGGAGTGCACGCTATTATTCCACCATTGAAAATATACTGCAAAATGCTATACTTGGGCCACATCTGAACCTCTAATTAGGCTCTTATTGCCCATAGATGAAATTTTATTGGGCCCTACCCTCTTAATATGATATTGTACTAACATTTGAAACACATTTAAACAGGATCTAAAATATGACAAAAAAATCGGACCATGTCACTTTAATATGCGGCCCTTAGATGGTGGCGATGTCCTCACCTGCCGTGTTAAACAGCTGGTCCCCATGTACCTCGTCCCTCTCCAGGATGGACGACACAATCACCATGTTGTACTTCCGGGCAAGCTGAGTCAATGTAAAAGCATGGACAAACAATATATACAGTATTAATGTCTATGATAAAGGTAAGATAAGTTAAGTCCAACATCATACAGTGTAGAAAACATGCACATAATGTATTCATAAACGGTGTGACATTTTAACACAAAAAAAGTATTATAATTGCTATGGTTCATACAGCATGCGATATCAAGTATAGTATATGGATGTACCTCTCTTAACATTAAAAATACTGAATTATAATTTCCTTTTCCTTTTAACAATTTAATCAACCCAGTCCTAACTTACGTCCTGTAGCAGTTTGGTGGTGGGTCCGTCCTCTGCTGACTCGGCAAACTCACACCAGGGGTGCTTCTCTCGGGTACAGAAGGCGAACGGCATAGCTACAGGTGGAACATGACAATTAAGCTTCATTTATAGGGCTATCTACAGGCATGGCCAATTTGTCAAGACCTGCTTTGGTGTCACTCTGCATTTTATCGTTACATAAGTTGCAAATTAAAGAAAGCTCTAGATATAAAATAGGAGCGTATGATTTAATATACGGCTAGACCATTCGAAGCCATGATATTTATCTAAAACCAAATTATGTGGATGCATATTATTTCTTCAGATATTATTATTGTCTGTATTTTTCCTACAAAGATGATGCGGTACTGCTTGTGTGTGTTAGTACTCACTCCATGCTTCCTGCATGCAGGCAATATTCACTCCACACGCCGCAGCGGTCTCCAACATGCTGGTAATACGGGCATGCAGTGACGAGATCTATGTGAACAATAGTTGGACAATTAGAGGATACTAGAGAGAGAGGGAGAGAGAGGGAGAGAGAGAGAGAGAGAGAGAGAGAGAGAGAGAGAGAGAGAGAGAGAGAGAGAGAGAGAGAGAGAGAGAGAGAGACACACACACAGAAAGAGAAAGAGAGACAGACAGACAGACAGAGAGAGAGAGAGGGAGAGAGAGAGACAGAGAGACAGACAGACAGACAGCTAGACAGACAGACAGACAGACGGAGAGACAGAGACAGAGACAGAGACAGAGAGAGACAGAGAGGCACAGAGAGAGACACACAGACACACAGACAGACAGACACAGACAGACACATACAGCACTACAGAAAGACAGACATGCAGAGACACAGACACAAACATACACAGATAGACAGACTATGTTGTGTTGTAACTCGGATAATGTATGATAGATACAAATGGACTCTTATTACATTTGTTAAGACATATGCAGGAGGGGGAAGGTGAGAAGCATACATGGTACGTGTACAAAAAAAGATGTTCTAGCTATAGAAGGCATATATTATTATTATTATCATTATTACTATTATTATTATTATTATTAATAATAATAATAATAATAATAATAATAATAATAATAATAATAATAATAATAATAATAATAATAATAATAATAATTATAATAATAATAATAATAATAATAATAATAATAATAATAATAATAATAATAATAATAATAATAATAATAATAATAATAATAATAATAATATGATTGGACACCTACCTGTTTTCCTACTGGAGCAGAGGTGGGTTCCACTATCTGGTTCTGGAGGAGCCCCACCCTGACGACACGTGCAGGCCGAGTTGTCTCCTCCAGGGCGTCAAAGCCATACCCTGCTAGTTCAAACTGCCCATCTGCCGCCGTCTGCACAGCCGCCGCCGGCAGGGCTAGCGCCCTATGTGGGTAGGGTCATGACAATGTTGAGGCACTCACAAAAATACTCTTTTGTATCACAAAATAAAAGTTGAATGAAAATAATGAGGTTCAGCTTTGATGTCCCTAGGGAGTAAAGTTATCAGACACATAGATAGAATAAACATAGACGAAAGGAAACTACTCTGAATGTCCACATGATTGTAGTTATATAGTGTAACACACATTATGCTGACTACATGTAATATGGCAAGAATTACTAAGCCTATTTAGCTACTTTGTCCTCCCTGTGCAATTGAAAACTTTATTCAATTTCTGTCATTTTAAACCTTTTTTTCTTTATATTTGAATTAAAACACATAGGCCTATCGTTTGAATGTTGTGTTTCCGTCGTTGGGATAATTTAGAGTAAGAGCATGCCAAAGAAATGGACATTCATTCGTTATGGCTTTCTTTTATTTTAAACCTTTTGCTTTATATTTGAATTAAAACACATAGGCCTATCGTTTGAATGTTGTGTTTCCGTCGTTGGGATAATTTAGAGTAAGAGCATGCCAAAGAAATGGACATTCATTTGTTATGGCTTTCTTAATATGATATCTGCCTATATTAGTCTGTTCCAGTACATAAATGTAGGCCTATAGCCTTACATTCATTTGACTTCAAGTTTGATGTAGGCTGTGTGTCTGATAGGGATGTCATCGATACCTACCAAATCGAAATTTCGGGATTTTTGGATTTCCGATTATCGTATCGAAAAAAACGCAAAATCGATACACTTTTTGACCTACTTTTATCCTGTGAAAAAGCCTCATTTAAGTGTAGAAATAAGGAAGATTAAGGCATTTTTCACCATTTATTTGCATGACGAAAACCAGACCCTTAAGGTCCCATTAGAAGCAAATGGTTCTGCTATATAATTTTATGTAACTCAACACTCTAACATCTAGCCTATGATTATGTTGGGTATTATGAATTCTATTTGGGCTTGAAAAACAGGTAAAAACATGTCTTTTGAACATTATTTAGCTGTTATTTGTCTGCATCGAAAAATCGAAAAAAATCGGAATTTCGACAATAAAATAGTGATAATCGAAATCGGAATAAATTGGATACCAATGACATCCCTAGTGTCTGACGGGTAGGCAATAGATTAGATAACAAAACTGCAGATAATATACGATTTATTTGATATATCTTGATAAGGGACCAGTTACAATCAAGTAGTCTAGGCTTACTCCAGATTGCATCTGATAGAAATATGGCCAAATATAATAAGATTGAGCGTGTGAGTGATCTCACAGATGACTCAGGGTCAGGGAGAGGTGTGAAGGGAAATGTATCATCTATCATCGTAAGAAAGAGAAAGGGTGCACTCTTGTATTAATAGGATCCTTAAAGACGTGACCTTTGACCTTGATTTTGACCTTGTTCCGACCTAGATATCATTCTACACATAACAGAAATGGATTCAGCATCCTTGGTTTACCCTAGTCCACTATCCATATCATCCATTGGTCATCATAGCAGGTTCTCTCCAGGATTCCTGACTGGCTCTCCCTATTATACCCTGGCTGCACCGTTTCGGATAGCATACCCAAATCGTGCGTCACAAGTATAGCATATCAGGAACTGACAACTACCTGCACCACACAACCTATAGGTCGCATGACGCACACCGAGTGAGGCAAGTCGCTCAAAAAAAGGGTATACTCAGAAAAAAATTGAACACTGACTTTTCTTTGGGGGGGTACTTGAGCCCAAATTCAAATTTTTATGTCCCCCGATCTTGGCTATCTATATCTTTTGTCCTCTCACATCTATGTCCAACACACACTGAATGAAAAGGTTTCTCCCATGTCCATATTGAAAAAAAAAAAAAGTTTGTTATGTAGGTGATGTTCTAGACTGGCATGCCTGCAGGTAGTCCAGCCTAGCGATACTCTGTGTTGCAAACTTTTATTTAAATTTAATTTAAACGTTTTAGATGGTTTTTATTGTGTGTTTGAGGGTATTTCCAGTGTAGAAGATGGCATTTCTGCGTGTGAGGAGAGAAATATGGGACAGTTTGGCAAAAGTAGTGATTTCTATCTTCGCTTTAACACTGAAGCCTATGTACCTTTCATTTAGAGGGTAGCAATTTAAGAGTACTTAACAGTTTAAGGAAAAGAGAGAAATTACTACCTGAAGATCGCAGGCCAATTACAGCAAGAAGGAAAGACATTTCAAATTTCTTTTCGAAGGAAACATTTGTCCCCCGACCTTGCCCATCTGTCTTTTTTTGTCATCTCATGTCTGTCTGTCATACAGGCTGAATGACAGACATTCTCCTATGTAACAAAAACGTCTTAAACCTTGGTTGGGTCGTTTAGTATTACTCAGTTACCCTGAGTCAACTATGTATGATGCTGTTGATGCTAACTTCTATCTGGTATACCTATGACAATTTAACACTGATTTTTGATTTCACATACAAATGGGTGAATATCTATCTATCCTCCCGCTAAAAACGTCTAGATCTACTTCTAATGATACACCCTACATTGTAGGCATAACCAAGCCCTAGGCCCCAGTTATAGATACCTCGCCCATATATATGCGAGGTCATGCTAGGTTGGAGGCCTACATACGGTAGGTTTACAAAGGCGTAGCGGATATATATGTCCATATCTATGTCTGTATCCGCAAACAACCTCGAGCCCCTGCAGGGCCAAGCCCTCGCACCCCCTCCCCCATTTCCTATCTCTCCATCCGGCCCCCAGTCTAGGGCCCTGACTGTACGTTTACAGTCTGGGGATATACCTATAGATATTTTCCGACACTGGCCCCGTGAGTGGGCCTTATAGATTTGCTACTGTGAATCAGCACTCAGCAGAACATGGGTTCGAACCTCACTCTTGCTCAATTGAACACCTGAATTGAACTAAATTACTATTACTATGTAATATAGCTATGAGCCAATCATAGGCTGGGCATATATATTGATATGCTGGAGCAAACCTAGAAATCTTTGGAGCAAAGCGTTTCCGGAGGGCAGACATTAATTAGGAGTGTCGGGGGACAAACCCCCTACCGTTCCCATGAGAAAGTAAGTATATATAAAGCAGCATTTCACGGATTTTGAGGCACATTGTTCTAAAAAAATTAAAATAAATGCAACCTTCAGATTGTATTTTTCCTAAGAATTTTGGGGGTGTTTGGCTACAGGAAAACTTAATATTTCTATTTTTAAATTTCAAAAAAAATAAATTAATTTGTATATTCCGATTGGTTAGGGGGCATGGTGCTTTAATAAAATTGAGTTTTGGGGGCAAAAAAAGCAGCAGGAAAACTTTAAAATTTCTATTGTTAGAATGATTTGGGCCTTTCTGAGAGGTTTAGGGCACCTACCTTCATGTAGTCCCTCACGCCAGTTAACCTGCTCTAAAGATACCACTACACAATTGTATAACATGTCAACTATCAAATAATCTCTATTACTCACTGTTCTATTGCATGACATACGCTATACTGCTACACATACTATCTATAATCATGCTTATCCAATGCAAGTCCCAGCGCCTATAGTATCACATTCGAGCAAGGCATGAAATCGGTGTGGTGCGCGGAAGACCGTCCCCTAGGGACGATTGTGCATCAATAAATTTAATAATAATAATAGGGACATACTGCAGTGCTTTAAGAAAATTTGTTGAATCTATTGTCAGATTGGTGTATTCTGAGGAAAGGAAAATAGAGAAACTGTATCATTTAGAATAATGTCTGATCCTAGATTCTGATGATTTTCGTAGCATGCTTCTCCAGGAAAATTGGGAAATTCCACCTTTAAATTAAATTGTTTTGTGGAGTTTTTAAGGGGATGTTGCTCCATTCTATCCCTAGTTTGGCAGAAGATTAGGAGTTCCTAAGACATAATGCTCTGTGAAATTTTCGAAAATTAGCTCCAAGATAAGCTCTAAAGTATATAGAATTTTACTTTCAGATTGCTACATTCTGTGGGCATATCACTCCCACAATTTTTTTAAAATCAGCTCCAAAGTTAGGTTCAAAGTATATTGTACATGTATAGGAATTTTTCTTGCATATTGGTGCATTCTGTGTGTACATTATTCCAGGAAAACCTTTACTTCTAGATTGGTGTATTCTGATCAGTTTGTGGGGATGTTGCTCCAGGAAAATTTGGGGAAACTATTGCTGGGTTGGTGCATGCTGAGTACTTAGGGACTATTGCAGTGAAAAATATTGAAATAGTCCTAACTCTGGTTCTAATTGGAATATTTACCCAATTCTTTCAGATTTAGAAAGCATAGACTATCCCCAAAGTCACTGTCGCATTTTCCAGGGCCCCTATCGCATATTTTTTGCGACATTGCGACAGCTGCCCAGCCCTGCGAGTAGTATGAGGCTATGTCAGTATTGGTGATATGTATCATTTTATAAATTCGTCCAGGCCCAGTGATGGCCCTGGACTTGGCTGGAGTGCTCGGGGCTGTCCAGTGTCCAGCCCCCGGCCCCGGGCCCACTAATTTGTTTTAGTGTTCATGATGTTCCAGGACCAAAACAAGTAATTAAATACAACATTTCTTATTGTAGACACACTTACCTCAGTTCTTTGCCATAAAGCACTCTCTTTACCTCCGCAAGATCACTGGGAGGAATAAAAGAGTTGAGAACTTGCTCCACACTCTGGAAACTCTCCGCCATCTCGCCTGTGTAATGACCTTTGTACACAAACCTGACCCAGTTAGAAACTAGGTCAACTTCAGGTCAAGGTCAAGGCCGCGTATGTCAGCGCGCGGGTCGGTTTGCAAGTTTCAATATCTTTGTAAGTTCCATATGTCTTATCTTGTTGGAATTATGTCATGTTTTATACCAACGCATGAATAGAGGCATTTGGTTAGCAATGTAGAACAGTTTGGATGCCAAAAATTGTCTTTGAATTCTGAAAAGGAGGCATCTGTGAACGCGTGTGAAGAATTGGAGCAGGCATAGATCTATATGCCCCGCTATGGCCCTAGACCCCTAAATTTGACATGGCGACATTAGAATGCCTACTGACGTGAGAGGATCGGGAGGCTTAGTAGGGGTACGAGAGTGGCTATGGCGACATAGGCATTTCTTAAATTCGACATGCGACATATGAGGCCTGGTGACATGCCACATGAGGCTTAAAACGATAGTGACATGGGACATGGACAGTTCTTAAAATCGACATGGGATATGAGCATTTTTAATCGACATAGGCATGCGACATGGCCATTTCTTAAAATCGACATGCGACATGGGGACCCCCCATCAAGAGCCCATGCATGCAGGCCCAGGGATATTTCTAGGGCCGCGCAGCGCGCAATACACGCATTTAAGTGGTAAATGGTGCATTAAAATACCCAAATGTGCGCCCAATGTCGCATAAGGCATCATGGTGAACTAGAATTTAAAAAATATATTCCCCAAAATATGTGCCATAATTCTCAGATAGGGAGTATAGCATATCATTGGAAAGCTAAACGCAGCCGGAATTTAAAATCTCAAATAGATATATTGAGAATCTGAATTTTCCTAAATTTTATAATGAAATAAATAGTAATTTTAGGGAATCATAATCTTTTTTTCATTGATTGTCTTCCGTCAGCACCTACATGCTTCCTACCATGTATCATATATTTCTCTCAATCCTTTCGCTGATCATGCATTGTACCCATTGATTAGGACAACATGTGGTCAGGGAAAGTCTCCATGGTTTGAAAAAAACAAAAATGTGGAAAAAGTTGTTTTTTTAGATTTGATAAATTTCCCTTTGATTGTTTTCCATCTATTATAAAGCACACGAATCCATCTATTATACACTATTTTGTTCCACAGTGGTCTCAAGTTCAAGTTCAAGTTCACAGATTTTTTATTTTTTCCTAGAGACAGTGGGCATCAACTTGTACAGCTGGTCTCCCTGCATGACTGCTCTAGGGAGGTATGATGGTGTAAAGATCTGACCTCACAGGTATATTGCAATATTATAAAATTACTAGTATTATATTCTTTACACCTTTCTGCTGCTTACAATTTCACTCAGTTTATCGCCACAACTAGAACAACAAATCATTTGTAACAATGATATTAAAAACTAATGATACTAATGATAATAATAACAGTAATGAGCAGTAACAAGCTCTTCATACCGTAGCAAATTACAGCCAAGACAATACCCAATATCGTCGTAGATCAGATGCAACTGATCCGACCGCCAGAATCTATTAAAAAACTTGAACAGGCTTTCTTTTATCTGTTTCTTAAACATGTATTTATCGACACACCACCTTAAGTCTGCGGACAAGGCATTCCACTGAGCCTGAGCTTGATAAACAGGGTTTCTTATTCCTGAGACCAGTTTAGGTCTAGATTCTTCAAGGTGAGGGGAACAGTAATTGGAAATTTTAATGTAATATTATTTTTGTGGGAGCAGGGATGCCAAGTCACCCCACCCCCAAAATCGTATTTGTTACGATATTAGGGAGTGATCATTTTTTATCAACAGGGGGGGGGGGTTGGTTTGGGGGGGGGGGCAAAAAAATTTGGACCCCTCTTGGGGGGGGGGGTCAAAAAAATTTAACCTGTTTTGGGCCAAAAAGCCCGCGCGTTACTATGCTTCAAAGGGCCCGTGCGCGCGCCGATTTCCGACCTGTAGGGGGGGGGGGGTAAAAAATTTCGACCCGTTGACCGGGGGGGTGAAAAAAATTTCGCGCGCTACGCGCGGAAAACCACCCCCCCCCCACCTGTTGTTAAAAAATGATCACTCCCTTAGAACCCCAAAAATCTTAGATCTTAAATCCTAACAAAAATCGTAACAATAACATGTCACTTAAAATGCACTTGAAAATATATAATTGATAACTTCAATGATTGCTTTAGTATAGACACTTCAAAAATCAGAGCTGAATGTATCCATTCTCATAAAAAACTTGAAACGGTCAAATTAAGGCCACTGAATAAAGGTGCTCTATATCTAAGCAGGGGTAGACACTAACGCTGGCCCGGGAGCCAATGGCCCATAGTTTTGAGTCCGGGCCCGTAGTTTTCTCAGAAATTACCTTCCTATGGGCCCGGGTGGCCCACAGGAGTGGAGGCAGAAATTTCTAGGAGAATATATCTATGGCAATATAGTCATGTTATGTGTCCTTGGAAAGAGAAAACCAACAGGAAATAAGCCATTCATGTTTGGTATTAATATTGATCAACCTGTGATTTTCTCCTTTTATAGAAAAGTAAAATAATTATCCTGGGCCCACAGATTTATGTACGGGTCCATAGATGTTTGAAGCTACGGGCCCGGGTGGCCCATGGCTGAAAAGGTTAGTGTCTACCCCTGTCTATGTACACGACACAAAAAAATTAGGGGGAAAATTTAAAACTTTCATCTCTGAAAAAATGTTAAAAATCTTAATTTGGCACCAGAAATTGTAATGGTCAAAATAAGGGTCAAAAATCGTAAAATTACGAAAAAAATTCGTAAGACATGGCATCCCTGTGCGAGCACAGCCATTTTATTCTTACATTAATATTTCTAAGAGAAAATAGTTAATGGCCCATTAACTTTGAAAATGGCGCATTATTTTTTCCATAGATGCGCCATTGGCCCATTGCATAAAACTCTAGAAATATCCCTGCAGGCCTACTGGAAATGGGGTGGCCGGTGGGAAATGGGGAAGGGGCGGGGTGGGGGGGATCGATGCCCTTACTCAAGTAATTTTACTTTAATAATGCGTAGGCTTTTTGGCTGAAAAGAGGTTAATTTTGTTTATCCCCCACCCCAAGAGGGGTCAAAACATTCCCCCCTTCCCCTCAAAAGGGGTCGAAATTGTTTTGCCCTGCCCCTGTTGTTAAAAAAAAATGGAGCGTGTGAGTGGCCTCACAGATGACTCGGGGTAATCTGTCAATTCTGGCATCAGAAATGAATTCGAATGAGTGATCTATTTTGAGTACAATACATTATTTCTCATTTCTGACGACAGAATCATAATCACCAGAAAAAGCTACCCTAATTTCATGTATTGGAAGTCATATATAATCGAATTCCAGGTGGTGGCTGTAGGTGAGCAGGTGGCTGTGGGAAAGCAGGTGGCTGGGGGCGAGCAGGTGGCTGTGGGCGTCAGCGCCCAGCAGCGCGTAACCGCGGTTTTACGTCTCGGCCGAAAAGCGAGTCGATCGGAGCGTCAGCAGCGACACCATCGCCGTTTCCGTTTCGCCGTGTCGATGGGCTGCGTGGCGGCGTGTGCTACGCGTCCATGCCTTTGCCGTCCATCCCCTGTCCCCCTGCCCCTGGTGTGCAACGGCTATCTGTATCATAACCGCTATCTGTTAACATATAGATATAGAGTGGATGTGACTTGTTGCATAGGTCCTGACGGTAGAATGTGCCCAGTTTTTGCCCGCTTTGGGGGTAGAAAGAGAGAAATACGGGCAAATTCGCTCAAAATGTCATTTCTATCTTCTGCTGAAAACGCTTATGCCTTGAAGTCTATGGGTGTCCGAAGCGGGTGGTAGCTTTTTTTTAGTACATATCCATAATAGGGAAAGAGAGAAATCAATTCGTGAAGATCACCATCTTTAAGAAAAATTGAGATTTTTAGAAAAAAATTTGAGGAAAATGCTGTCCCTCGATCTTGCCTATCTCATGTTTTTTTCCGCATTTCTCTATCCCGAATGATAACCGAAATACAACGATTCTCCTATGTCACAAAATTGTCTTAAAATGCAAAATTGGTAGGTGTATATTACTCAGGGTTAATTAAACCCTGAGTCAATGATCACTCCCTTATGCAGGACTGAGGTCCGATGCAGGTACACTACAGGGTACACTAGATCAGATGAGACGATCTATGGGGGGAGGGAGAATTAAGACCGCTACTGGGGCACGTCCCCGGCCTAATATTTTCGAAGGATAGCAGGTGTTCTTTTATTTGCCTGGTCCTACAATAACAATAATAACTGCCTGGCTCGTACCATATGCAGGGCCAGACAAACCAAGGCATTTGATATCTCGGACATGGTTCACTTAGGAGAGATCACAAGGCAAACCACCATCAAATTGGCCCGGCCCCGCTCATATGGGCAGCTGCTGCTTGATTAGTGACTGATTACAACAGTCCACCTTGTGACCCCTCAAAGTTTTGTTGCCTTTTATGTTTCCGATATGCCCATTTGTATAATGGAAGGCTCCCGATGGGATGGGAATAGACCTATTAGCAGGGATGTGATTCCTCCTACAGTTGTAGGATTTCCTACACTTGTGAGCAAAAAAGTCCACCCTCGTGGTTTGTCCAGATCCACTGAGATATTTTTTCAGGGGGTGGGGTCTGTTACTCAAATTGTCACAGGGTTACCAGAATACGTGACAGAATGCAACATTTGGCTTTTAGATTTTTCAAAATCTTCTTGGGGCCATGCCCCAGAAACCCATCCCCCTTCCCCCGCTTGCGACGATTGGAAAGCAACATTTCACTAGAGGGCTGCATTTAGTGTTTTTAGATACCTTATATTGAGACCTAGAAATTCTCCTACAGTTTCACAATTTTCAAATCACATCCCTGATTAGGGGGGGGGGGGGTTGAGGTCGGGGCCTGGGCTTATTTAAAATTAAATTTTCACATCTGGATATTGTACCTGTGATGTTTATTGTCCTGTGCCTTATGCTGTGAATATCATCTGATTGCAACACGTGCCGGTAAGGTGTATCACTGCATGTAAAGCCAATATTAAGGATAGCTTATGCTACATTAACACCTTATGCCATTGTTATTTGTATAACAGGGTCAAGATCATGGTTAGTGGTGACGGACTATAATTTTGCTATCAGTAGTCGGCGTCATGGAAAATGTGATTGACGAATTGCTCCAAGAACTGAAGGCATCTTATCAAAAGACTGGAGAAGGTACGTAACAGGTCACTTGACTTGAGATGAGGCCTTTCTGGCTGTAGAGAGAGACCGGTCTTCGAGTCTGCCTACACATGAGATGTCAATAAACATGTCAAAAGGATAACGTTTTAGACCTGTACCAACTTATTTTTGTCCTTGGTCGGATCTATTATCATGATTTAGTTTCATAAATCTCCCGTAGATAGAAATAGGTGAAAACTAATTGTCAATGGAGCAACATGTAGGCCTACTGGTGCGATGTATATCTGCTTTGTATGTATGATAGATATACTAACTTGGTCTGTGATTTACAGATATTTGGAGACTACTGTATAACAATTTGAGCTTCTACATGTCTATATTGAATACTGAATAATGTGAAAAATGAGACTCTTCATCAATGACCCTTTTTTATTTTTACAGTTACTGATGAAATACTTTCAGCGTAAGTGCCTTAAGTTTATATTGTGTAATTCTGTTTACTATCTCGTCTACTTCTGAGATACATATTCGTGTACTTCTGAGATACATATTACGTAATGGCTTGTAGAATGCAGTCATCAGTGAGTTTTCTTTTTGTGTCAAATGTTTGACAAAACCAGAAATTTGTTTGATGTAATCCCACCTGTATTTAGTAACAATTAAGAGAATGGTGATGTTATGAATTATTCCCAAATTGATCTTATGGGTTCTTTTGAAGGCTGCAGTTTGTATGCGGAACCAACCTATTGTCGGCTTTGGATCTTGTCGACCGGAACTGCGTCACTCGGTTGACGTGTCCGAGTGGTCGCCACATGTACCAGGTTAGTTACATTACGTCGTATAAATATATTTTTGGATTTCTCCATACTTCAAGCTTTAACTTTTTAATATGCTTTAGAAAGGGGAAAAGTAGGTTCATCCATTCAACTTAGATCATGTTCTATAATACACAGAATAACGCATCTGTACCTGTATAGCAATAGTCATTGATTACTAAGTTTTGATTATTTTAATGACCGCTGTAGGTGGTTGGCAGTTCAGGCGTGCCCTACACATGTTTCACCACCAGTTCCTACTGCGGCTGTCTCGCATACCGCTTTGGGGTTCTCAAACGAGCCGACACAGCAATGGTTAGTACATGTATACACTTACAGGGACTATAGATTTTCCATTTGATTGGGAACAATGAACCCTCTAGATATGAACTCTATCTGTACACTTTGTAGAATGTACTGTGGAAATGATTACCTATGGATTGCCAGATGACCTCCTCATGCCTAGGGATACTTTATTACCGGTATATCACCAAGCTAATTACTATTGAATACTTCTGTTAGCCTGAAGTAAATTCCCTAACGAACCCAGAATGTTTGTCATGAGGTATAAATTCGGAATTCTTGATTTTATCAATTTCAGTGTAAACATGTGCTCGCCATCCGTCTCTCGGAAGCCATGCAGAAGATCGCAGACCAACCAATATCGGATAATGAGATGATGCTGGCCATAAGGAATATAGAATGACGATCTAGACTAGAGTACAGATCTATTAATTTATTCATTTCAATTTAGTTTGTACAGTTGTAAAATCTTCACCGAGCACTGTGAATCGCACATTTCTGAACAACGAATCATTAAAAGTCTGTTGTACATATTTATTAACGAAGTTCCAATGTTACAAGTATGGGACCACGTAGATGTATTTTATATTCAATGTTCATACCACTATGAAAAAATAAAGTTCATACTCCATTCTTAAGAAAGGGGCAGATTTACTGTCAGTATTTCCTTTGTATAGTTGTCTTTGTTGAAATTCAAATGCTGCAAGCGGGAATCGCCAACAAGTATGGCAGTAATAGTCAGTAATACCAAGGAATTGACAAAGTCGCACCAGAGACTGTCTCCAATGTCATGCGTCTGCTAGGATTTATCATTTAATAACTACCCATGAGGAAACCTTCCCGAACACCGGTAGTTAACTTCATGCACATATTTCCAACAGCATATGTGCCGAACATTTCATTTGGGTTTCTGTTGTCTGAATTATGACAAACCTCCGCAATGCTTTCCAACTATGAAACGCTTTTCTTAGGGAGTGGTCATTTTTTAACAACAGGGGGGGGGGGGGGGGGGGGGTTGGTGGATTTGGGGGGGGGGGACCAAAAAAATTTGGACCACTCTAGGGGGGGGGGGGCCAAAAAAATTGCACCCCTTTTTAGTGGAAAAGCCAGCGCGTTACTATAGCTCAAAGGGGTCGGCCGCGCTCAATTTCAACTTGCCTGAGGGGGGGACCAAAAAAATTTCGAAAAAATCTTTCGACCCGTTCGCACGAAGATCCAACGACCCCCCCCCCCTGTTGTTAAAAAATGACCACTCCCTTAGTATTTTAAATTATTTGACTTTCCTCTTTAGAGGGAGAGATGTTAGTCTTCCCTTCCACCTATCACAAATCACTGAAAAGATTCTCAGCTTATGGCTTTTAGCATCTTTTAAACGTTGTCAGGTCCTTATTGGAATGGACTTATTGGAGACCCTGGACCTTTTTTTTTGTACGAGGAGAAAGTAATGCTTTGGACATTTCCAAGACGCTGAGGTATTCCAGCATCAAGCAGTAACACCAACGGTAGTCACTGAGGGCTGTGTCTCACGACCTTGAGCCAATGTTTTTGTCTCTGACCAGGTGCCGTCTCTGACCTGGTGTCAGAAAAAAAGTGTTTTTTAAATTTTAACCTATACTCATACATGTATATATAAGGATTTGTAGAAACGTTATGGCAGCTGTTATGTAATTATTATTAGCCTCCTGCTATTGATAAAACATAACTAAACTCCCAAAGTGACATCCGGTCAGAGACGGCACCCGGTCAGAGACGGCACCCGGTCAGAGACAAAAACATTGGCTCAAGGTCGTGAGACACAGCCTCAGCATCATGTAGGGCCAACAATGCTGTGCAGCCAAACAGAAAGGATGCACCCTGCTGGGTGGTTGTCCGTGGACACTAGGGGGATCCATGTTGGGATAGTAGTGTTAACAGCCATGCTGAAATGATGATCCGTGCCTCTGCATAGGGAACCCTGCTTGCATGGCAGCTCACAACCAACCTACCATAGGGCTTGAGCGAGCCTCTATAGGACCTCACTGTCAGTACTCTTAACTCACATCCATGGTTTTTGACGATGCATCTTTAAAGTCAGTCCTCACTACCTCGGATTTAGAAATTGCATTTGAAAATATCTGTGGAAGCAAACTATTCGAAGTATTATGGAACATAGAATGGAAGTTGCAAAGCGCCATATACTAAGTCTGAGGAAATCAGGGATCCGAGGTAGTCAATGTTGGAGGTAGTGAGGGCCGACTGTAGTAGTGAGTAATTGCTGCAGTGCAGGATCCCTACTACCCATAGCTACATATTCCTATGGCCAACTAAGCTGGACACTTCTGCAGATGTTGGTCAATGTTCCAGCTTTAAAGATTGCATATATTCCTGTCGTTGGCATTATTTCCAGCTGTTCATCTTCAGAAACACATATTTCATGGTATTTCTACTGTAACCTCTGCTACCAACAGCCCTCTCTTCTACTGTTAAAAGATGCCCTTGGACACTGCTTTTGACATGGGGACTAGTCTCCTGTAACTGCCGGTACAGAGGCAGTGACCGGTGTAGACTGCACTGAGCTTGGTCAGTAGTGTCAACAAAATACTGTCTCTTTCACTCGGTTAATAAGTGTTTCATCCTTTCATTAAGACTATAAGTTAGTCTGCAAACATCAACACAACACAGGTGTGAACTTATCACCCCTTTTTTGAATCACATCTCACACACTTATTTATCAGATCCCACACACTCAAGTCATCAGATCCCACACACTCATTCATCACATCTCACACACTCATTCATCACATCTCACACACTCATTCATCACATCCTTCAGCTCATCACCAGGGATCGGCTCGCCTGGACTTTAATTTGCTTCTCAAATCTGCACCGGTTTTACCACTTTCATTTTTTAACCGCCAGTCTTTTCTGCTTTTCCCATAGCTGCCCTCTTCCTCTTCTTCCTCCTCCTCCTCTTCACCGTCACTGAGAATCATATCCTCCTTACGTACTGTCTCTTTTGCTGCCTGTTCCTGCTCTTGTTTCTCCCGCTCTTTCCGCTCCTCCTCTTCCCTCTTTTTCTCCTCGATCTCCTTCTGAGCCACCTCTTTGATCCGCTTCTGGAGATCGACTACCTCCACACCGAACTCCTCGGGTGGCGCAGCCTCACCGAACATGTCGTCATCATAAGTGGGTAGATCAAGGTCCTTGTACCGGTCTCCGTCCCAGTCAGGATTCTTATTGAACAGTTTAGTCTGTTCCTCAACGGCCCGTGGATCCGGTGGCGGTGGAAGGTCATCGGTTCTATCACGCCACAACATGGGCTCTCGCCTTGGCCGGGGCGGTGGCGGGGCTTCCCACTCGGGTTCGTCGTAGTCGTGGATTACCTCCTCCTCTGGCTCCAACTCCCAGGTGTCCTGTACGTCGTGGTACGAGGCTTGTCGTCGGTTCAGCTGCAACCGGCTGCGGATGTCTGTCTGTGCGGGCTTCTCGATGCTGGCCATCATTTTCGTCGTCTCTAACCGCCTCCTGTAGGAGAATAACATACAGCCGATGAAGGAAAAAGGATAGACATTTCATGAAAAAAATGCTTTATAAAAGAGCGCTGCTCATTTGAAAAAAAAAACCACGTTATGAGTCTAAAACACAGATACAAACATTAGGTAATACTTGTACTTGGAGCTGTCTAGCTGGAGCTTTTTGTAGCAGGGTTTTCAATGTCCGAAATGTGTCTCATCAAATTACATGAATAGCAGGAGAATATATATATATATTTTTTTAAACATTAAGAGGAGAAAAACGTTGTTGCTTTATACATACTTTTTAAATCGGACCTCTTCTTCCTCGTCGTCTGCACGCATGCGCATGGTTAGCTTGGGTTTGGGTGGAGCAATCAGCGCATCTATATCAACGATGTTGTCACCATCCGATGAACGGTTCTCATTGTCATCTGAGAAGCGTCTCTGTACTGTAAGCCATAAAAGGAAGTAGAATATCAAATACTGCGGTTATTGGGAAATGAAACTAAACCAGATATTTATTATTTATTAATGATTATCAAAATAAAATAACAAATTTGCTGTCTGAATGGATTTATCAAATCATTTATAAATGCTGATTGGATGTAAAGCGATTAGTCAATAATGGATAAAACTCCCAACACCTGAACAACCTCCTCGCAGTTTATAACTACATTTTGTAAGACCTATCGCGCACAAAGCAACCACTCAACTGATCCATGAATTCAAAGTCAGTGACGTCAGTAATGAACAACGTTGCTAGACAAAAGTCACAGTTCAATATAAAGGGCGTGTTCATCTGTATTGTATCCAAAAAAAAACCCAAAAAAAAAACCCACACACTTACATCTGTCCTTTATCCGGCTAGTTTTGTTTCTGTCATTTTGTGCATCCCGTGCGTGGCGGTCAAAGATGGACTCTGTGGGTATCTTGCTGGCAGCGACCTGTGAGTGTCGACTACTGCGGGGAACCAGGCCGACCGCTATCAGGTCCTCGTCTTCATCGTCCATATCCTCCACCATGGGCTGAGGAGCCTCCCGGTCCATGTACGTACCCCGGATGTTACGCTTCCTGCTATAAAAGGGAACCAAGGAAGGTTAAATCAAATGAAAATTCATCATTTGATATCTTACACATTTTTAAAAATCTTAATTAAAGGGTCGAAATAATTGACGACATAATCTGAACTTTGTTCACTGATATGGATAATTGAGGACGATTTTTTTCATGAGTTTAGATCTTAGGTATGGGCAATTGATGGTTCTACAATCAAAGAGAGCATAAATAAGGAGTGCGTTTTTAGTGGATGAATCTTTTTGTCATAGTTGTATATATATTCATCCACGGAGATATAGAATTGGGTACTCACCTGCTTTCACTAGTTAGTCCCACCATACCTAAAACATTAACCATATAAGTTTTACTTATTTTTTTAATACATAAACATATACTGACATTCTCTTAACCGGTATATGCAATAGTAGCTAAATCTTTTTTTTTATATACGTCTGCAACTTTGAAACTGCTTTTCATAGACATTTAATAAGTACATGTACCACCAGATTGTACTGAAATTAGTACTTTAGCCTATTTGTGTACTTAGTATACACAAATGTACATTTACAACAATACGTGAACTGGTACATGTATAGCATCCTGATTGTTTTCTATTATTTACAGATCTCAGAAATTCATATTCAAAACAGGAAAATCAAATGATCAACTGATGCTATACTCACTTCGTTTTTCAGGCTTAACTTCTGGTATATCCGCTGTAAAATAAAATATGCAGGTTAGTTTATTAATCGAGTGGTCAAAAAGAGTGGGTTCGCATAAATGGTACAGAGTTTTTTTCTTAGGGTCTACAGGGGCTTTTTGTTCTATTTTTTTAAATTTATTTTTATTTTTTAGGATTTTACATAACCTACTCAGTAATAACCTCAGTGAGGGTGTTCTGATACGGTATATCTAATTTAAGACCAGAAACAAAACCCCTTTACTGTGACACATATCAGTTGTACAAACCTTTGGTTGCAAACCGCATGAAGATCACCAGCCCTTTTGTGGTCGTCTTTCCACGTCTCCATTTTCCGGGCGGACAAGACGGTTCGTCGTTTTCGGAATCTGACGATGACGAAGATGATGACGAAGATGATGAGGACGAATCTGACCCAGAGGATGAGCCGGACGAGGATGAAGATGATGACGAGGAGGAACTTGAGGAAACAGACTTTGCATCCTGAAAACAAAGAATAGAAATATTCATATATCTGAGGGGTGAGGAATTCATGATGGACTGCTCAAAACTAAATATTCAAATCGCCTTCAAGAGGTGCTCATGTGAAATTCTTGGGTTTCTTAAGCATGGGAGTGATCATTTCCTAACAAAGGGGGCAAGAGGATAAATGCCCCCCCCCCCCCAAGTTGTCAAAAAAATGACGACGCTGGACCAACTAGAGAACAGGAGTTCTAAACTTGTCTTATTCAACAGTCATGTTCAACAAGTATTTAAGACATAAAATCGTCATTTTTGCGGTTTCTTTAATGTTTTGGGGAAAGGTCAATACCCAGATAGGCCGTCTCCATCTAGTTCCATACATCCCTGCATATATATCCAAGATCGGAAGAGAAGCTGTAAAATATCTCCTGTGTATTTTAAACTCACCATTTGCTCCTCTTCTTTTAACTCCCCTTCTTCCTCTTCATCTTCCATATTAACATTTTCCACTTTCTTCGGTTTCTCTGCTTCCTTTACTTTCTCTGTTTTCTCCGCTATTTCCTCTTTTTCGACTTTTTCTACTTGCTCACTTTCATTCTTTCCATCTGCTTCCTTTTCTTTCACACTGTTATCTGTGTCTTTTGTTACTTCTTCTTCTTTCTTATCCTGCTCTGTCTTTTTGGTATCTTTTTTCACTTCTGCTTCATCGTCTGTGGACATCAAGTCTAGTTCATCGTCCTCAGATTCTTCAGCCGCAGGTGGCGGTGGGACTTTCTTGTTCTCTGGGGGTTTAATTTCTTGCTGTTTGGTGTCTTTTCCTGTAAAGTATAAATTTAGTTTTAATACACCAGTGCCACCAGTTCCTTCTTAGTTGGTAATATCAGAGTTGATATACAATGTTATATAATTTCTTCGAATGATATTAATATGGCAGAATCTACAAAATTTATTACGATTGTCAATCCAGAAACTTTTAATCTAAAATCGACTTCATACTAAAAGGTAATCAAATTCCTTTTGTCACATTATTAAAAAAAGATCAAAAAAATCTTCGGCCAGTGAATCAATCAGAAGTATTTTTTTCTGTATGACACTTGTGAACCAACGACCACCTAGAAAAAATTCTGATCATAATTCATCAAGTAAACTTGTAAAAGCTTACCATTAGCCTCTGGTTTGGTGGTGGCTTTTGCTGATTTCTTGGTTTCTTTCTTTTCCGGCCTCCTTGTGGGTGACTTCTTTGTAGGTGGCTTTTTTGCAGGCGCCTTTTTGACCCGGGTCGTTTTCTTAGCACGTGCAGCCGACATACCAATAATGGCCCGAGCTGCAGACGACTTATCATGCCAGTGGACGTTACCTGTAAGTGAACGACATAACTCCTAATTTAAATGTGATGCATGGTAAAAAACCTCACATATGACTTGCAGGTTATACACGAATCAGAACCCTATGCGGGTTATAGAGTTCTCCCAATGTTCAGATGTGGGTTGTACAATCGAGGTTTTTTCGAAGTATGCTACAGTACTAAAATGTTTGCGGGTTATATACGAGGTGCGGGTTATACATGACGTTTCACGGTAATAATGACATGATGTGTATATCAGCTCCTGTAGTGGTTTGTAGCTCGAAACCAATGCAAATTAAAGACAGTAGACACGTGTTCATAAGCCAGGTGAACTTACATGTGTTGTCATCAACCCAGTCTATTTTATCAGGGTTATAGTCCTTGAAGTACTTGATGACATCTGATGTTGTCCTATCTTTGAAGCCTCGGACGTGCAGCACCTCAAGTTTAACGCCCTTCTTCACTCGCTCTGATCTGATACCCCAGCCGAGACTGTAATATATCAAGAAAAGTTGGTTAACGATTGTTGAGGAGTCAATGAGAATTGAGTACAATACATAAATTCTTATGGAGTATATGGGGAAATCTTGTTGACTACCGGTACTGGTACAACGTATCATATTTGACATTGATGTACCGCTACCGGTATTAATATAGACATTATACAAACAAAGTCTATTGTCTAATCTTTGCTATCAGTGTTAGACATAATGCCAATGATCTTGATACATTTGCTATCAATTTGATTAAAGGGTTCGAGCGGGCCAGCTGAAACTACAGTGATTATATATGGTTCTCCAAATAATTGACCGTGTCGATTTTAACAAAAGGGTTGTGTCGCAGTGTCGATTTCTATCTGATACATGTACATTCTTCTCCATTTTTCATGTCCGTCGATTTGTAAAAAGGGGAGTGTCACCGTGGCAAACGTGTAGATTTTTACCCATGTATATTCACACTACACTACAGTTTAAACAATTTGAGATACATGTATATGTAACCAACTTACTCATCATAGAGTTCATTCAGCAGTTTCTCGTCAACAGGTTTGGATGGTCTGGTGGCTTCTTTTGCCTTGGCGGTGAATCGCTCCTTAACGGGTTCATCATCTTGCTCCTGAAAAATTGAAATAAGAATATATTTAGTAGTACTGATTTACAAGTAGATCTAATACTATTGGATTAGATTGTAGCCTTCTGGTTTGGAATTGTTTATCTCCGAAATGTCTGAATCCTTTAGGGAGTGGTTATTCATTTAATGTATCAAAAATGGGGGAGGCTGGGGTTACAGGGTTCTTACAAAAATTAAATTCCAAACTGAAATTCTATGACATTTCCGTGACAAAAACCTTAATTCAGGGGCCAAGCCTGAGAAAATTTCTAAAATCTGAAATGCAAGTGGTACATTTACAGCTTTCAAACCCCATGACACATAGGAACCCTGGGTCATTTTTTTTCTATAGGGTTGGGGGGGGGGGTTCCCCTACTTGTTTTTGTCGAAATTCCACCCTCCCTTAATTTAATAGGGCCTTATTCTCCTCCGTTAGGCCACTCAAAAAAAAAAAATTGTTTCTCATCACCAAGCAATGAAAAATATGACGAGGGCGTTTTTTATTTAATTTTTTTTTTTTTTTTTACTCCGGGCAATTTACATAGGGAAATTTGGACATTTCGCGATCAATTTTCAAATTTTAGTAATTTGGAGTTTATTGATCAGCAAAAGTTGTAAGAATGCAATTTACACCTAGCTAATTGCATTGCTGACAGCATAAGCTTTAATTTGATACCAAATTTGCCAATATTTTGGCAATTTTAACATATTTTTCATCAAAAATGTAAAAAAAAAAAAAAAAAAAGTTCCCCCCAAATCATGATTTTTATGATGCGCGCGGTGATGAGAAACAACTTTTTTTTTTTGAGTGGCCTTATCAGAATTTAATCACTCACTGCTAAGTTACATGTACTTTGTCTAAGCCTAAGGCCATGGGAATGAAAGTAAGAGTTAACCGTCCGGGACTTTTGGAAAACAGATGCGGCCTTTTTTCATTATTCATTTTTCATTATTAGGGATTTCTTTAAAAAGCTGAATTTTCGGAGTTTTCTGACGCCTGACTTTTTTGAAAATTGTAAAATATTTTTCAGATCTTTGAAGAAATGAAAATAATGAAAATTTACATTAATAATGAACTTTTCATGCGGCCCCTTTGAAGACATGCGGGCGGTGGACGGTAAACTCACACTTTCATTCTGATGGCCTAAGGGAGTGTTCATTTATTAACTACAGGTGGGGTGGTGAGATTTTGCGCGGAGGCGTGAACATTTTTTACGCCCCCCCCCCTCGAGAATGCGCGAAACTTTTTGCGCCACCCCTCGCTGAAGGCGGCGAAAATTCTTCGCCCACCCCCCTTTGAACTAAAGTAGGCTAACCCGCGGGCATTTTTGCTGAAAAGGGGCTAAAATAAATATTTTACGCCCCCCCCCTCAGGAGGGGTCAGAATTTTTTACGCCCCCCCCCCTCAGGAGGGGTCGGAAATTTTTGCGCCCCCACCCACCACCCCCTGTAAATAATAAATGAACACTCCCTAACTGGCCTAAGTTAGAGTTAGACGACAGCGTTGCCGTTGGAATTCTCTACAAGACAAGTGTAGGTCTAGCGTATTCGTTGGGCCGAAAACGACGTATCTAGGGTTACGCTTTGACGTTACCAAGCACGGCCGCCATGTTGAGCCGGGTACAGTGTTGCCGCCTGTGCTTTGTGCTCTGCGTTATGAAGGGTCAACACTGGCACCCTGCGCTTACTAAATGGCCGATTATGACCATGATTTTGCTCTAAACGCTTAATGGTTCGCACAACATGACCGGAGGTGTCATAGGATTCATCTGTAGTAATTTCAGAACACAACCTGTGATATATTTGAAAATATTGGAGATCGGAAATCGCCGCCCATACTGAAGCGTACAAACGTGTACCCGGGACAATATGGTCGCCGTGCCTGGTAACGTCAAAACGTAACCCTAGAAACGTAGTTACCGGCCCAACGAATTGTTAGACTTCACGTTTGTCTAGGATTCGATGTGCGTATCTCCATTCTACTATGGTAAATATACATGTATTATCGCTGATCATAAACTGCCTGTCAGAATTCCTACCGGTAATCGTTTTCTTTTGCCTGCATCACGAAAAGGAGAAGCGGCACAGAGTGGTCTCCCTCTTTCCCTCCTGGCACTCGCTGTTACTTTAGCAACAGCCGCCCTTTTGTACCGATCTTCCTCCTCCGATTCATTGTTTGAAAGGTCGTCGACGATATTGGTGTCGATAACAACTTCATCCTCATCGGATTCGCTGTCGTCGGCATCACTATTTGCGTCAACATTGTCAATGCAAATTTTAAGATTCGGACGATCCTTGCCCATGGACGCCATTTTGGACGCCTGGATCGGTGAGGCGATTTTTGAGCTTTGTGATTGGTTAAAATTGAGCTGCTCGCCGCGCCCTCAGCGGCGAGTTTGTAAACTAATTCGTAGCGTTCCATTTTCCCGCCAGGCGGCAGTCCGAAAATGGGTCGCGTCAGTTGGAGCCGCGTCGTTTTGATTTTGGCTGTAGGAGCCTTTGTTGTTCAAGCAGCGGAGGAGAAGTCAAAATCTGCTGCACAGAACGGCAAAACAGGCCAAGCACCACCTCCAAAAGAACCACCTAAGTCTCAGGGACTCACCGACATGATGGAGACCGTAGACTACATCCGATCTGGCGCCCTTGTGGTGGGCATGATCGCCATCAATCTAGCTGGAAAGGAAACATGGCTTTTGGCAGAGGTGATCTCGGCATTCTCTATGGGAGTTGCCTGCTTCTTCTTCCCCGATGCCCTTCTGGGCTACGAGGTATGTATGCTTCAATTACATCTTGTTATAACTATGTGACAGTGACCGCCAGTATGTGTTTAGATGCCTGGTTCCGGGCACGCGTTTGAAAATGTTTTCCGCGCCATGGTTGGGCGACCACGGGAAGCGTTGGTTGGCGGAATCTAGGCCACTGCGACCCGGGCTGTGTTGTTGTTTTTAGGGCGCCCAGGCCAGGGGCGTGGGGTTGGAGGGGGGCTGCTGAGTACTACTCCTCACACTCACTCAGTTATAGTAACAGGCCGTACTGCTGTTGATGGAACTGGATACGTTGCTTGTGTAACTTAGCTTACGTGCCCAACTTGTGTCTAGGTGAAACAGTTTACACCAAAAAGAGTTGTGTGTGTGTTCAGCTAGGTTGTAACTTGTAGCCAAGTAGGGGCCTACTACTGTACTACCGGTAGTGGTAGTACTAGTAGTACTACCGTAAATTCTCGCGTATAACACGCATCTCGTGTATATTACCCGCACCCCCAACTCAGGGAAATCATATAACCCGTTTTTGAATTTGAAAACTTCAATTTTAGTACTGTTCTATAGTGACAAAAACCCTCGTATAACCCGCACCCTACATAGGCATGTTTGGTATCAAATGAAAGCTGAGTTTGGTTCGCGTACAACCCGCGGGTAGTACGCGGGAATTTACGGTAGTAGTACTACCGGTATTAGGGAGTGATCATTTATTATCAACAGGGGGGGGGGGGGTGGTGGGTTGGGGGGGGGGGCAAAAAAATTTGGACCCCTTGACCGGGGGGGGGGGGCAAAAAAATTTGGACCCCTCTTCGGGGGGGGGGGGCAAAAAAATATAACCTGTTTTGAGCCAAAAAGCCCGCGCGTTACTATGCTTCAAAGGGCCCGCGCGCGAGCCGATTTTCGACCCTAAGGGGGGGGGGGGTAAAAAAATTTGACCCCTTGACCGGGGGGGGGGGTGTAAAAAAAAACCCACCATCCCCCCCCCCCCCTGTTGTTAAAAAATGATCACTCCCTTAGAAGTAGAGGTTTAATACCAGTAGACTGAGAAGTGAATAGTAGTAGGGAGGGTCTATTTTTCCCCCTTTTTGTTAGGAGATTGCAGCCTCAGCCAGCGTCTATCCTACCTGATGGATAGCCTGTGAGCAGGCTGTCATCTACAGGTACCCTCAGTGGGGTCTACATCGGAACTAAATTACCCCATTATAGGTTAATTAAACTAAAGTGTAATTGGGTGTGTATTAGACTACCTGTCCCCATCCTAATAATAGGAGACAGTTCACCATTGGCCCATTGTATGATGATTCTGCCGAGGGAAGAGCCAAGATTCCAAACTACTCAAAGAGAGAATCCCGAGAAATGGTGTTATACTAGCGCAGCCAATCCTGCACAGCCGTGCACACATTGGTGGTCAACTGGCCCGTACCCTGCTTGTACAGGCCAGTACAGGCTAGATGTTTATTGGCCAATATGCAAAAGTTTATACAGTAAGACACAGCAGAGGGAACGGAGCAGTGTTGGCATGGGATTCTGAGACTGGAGAGACTTGGACCTGCAAGCACCCCAAGCAAACTGGATCTTACACAGTCACAGGCCATATTTAATTCACACTAGCTATTTAATATCGGCCCTCAATTTTGATGACATATCATGATATGCTATGCCTATGAGGCTATGGGGCATTTCTTCAGATCACTTCTAAAGGGCCTACATTTAAAATAACGAATATAAAAGTTATATAACCTTAGGTTTAGCTGTCAAAATGGCAATAAACACTCATTAGGCCTACTCACTCTATAGTGAGGCACATAGTTGAGGGGGGGGGGGGGGGCTACCCTGCTTGTACACGGCAGTACATGCTAGGGCGACCACCAGTGTGTGCACAGCTGTGATTGGTCGGGCTATGACATCATTTCTCACAGGATTCCCTCTTTGAGCAGTTTGGGATCTGGGGTCTTCCCTCGGCAGAACGGGCCGGTGGTGAACTGTCTCCATTATTACAATGGGGATGGGTACAGTCTAGCCCAACCCGGGCATCTCATAGAAGTGATCTAGAATCAGGGTTCCCACGTGTCATGGAATGTCATGGAATGTCATGGAATTTGAAAGTTGTCTGGAAAGTCATGGAATGTCATGGAATTTTGTAAAACATTGCTGTGTGTCATGGAATGTCATGGAATTTGAAAATAATGGAATTAATATTACAAAATCTCCTAGAATGTACCATTTGCTTTCTAGATTTTAGAAATTTTCTCGGGGGCCAAGCCCCTGACCTCCGCAAAAATGTCATGGAATATTGAGATTTTTGTCATGGAATGTCATGGAAATGTCATGGAATTCAATCTAATTTTTTTTGTGGGAACCCTGAGAATATCTCCTGTCATGTATATTTCTTCAAACTCAAGTCCCATGCCTACTGTAACTACTACCCAGGGCTCATGAATTCAATGTCCTGTAAACAACATATGGAACTTCCTGGGCAACATTTGAATACTTAACCCTTTAAGGCCTAGCATCGACTATAGTTGAAACCATGGCAGGCCTAGCATCGACTATAGTCAATACCATTTACACAGGAATACAGTATTATACTATAGGAATTGAAATAAGGCCCGTCCTTCTGGGAACTAATGGTTCTCAGAGCTCATCCCCATGGCAAGCTAAGTATTTTTTGGTCAGGATCCAAAGGGTTAAACATCTGGATACTTTAAACTTTCAGACTGAAGGAAAGCTTGATGTCGTCCACTTGGCTACAGCACAGGCCGCGGGTGCCATGTGCATTGGAGCAGCAGTGACCGTTTACTGCAGCAAAGAGTCGCGCGATCGCAGTGTCTACGGGTCCATTCTCATGTCTAGGATTCTGGTAAGAGTTTATTTTGGATTTAAATTTCATTTAACTTTGAAAATGACCAATGAAACCCCTGAATAAATGACAATTATTCCCATAAGTTCTTGTGCACAAGCCTAACCCATGTAAACCGCAACTCCAACTTTAACAAATTCCATACCTACTAAATTAAGCTGCATTTTGGCCACTTTAGTACCTTCTATTTGAAGTGACAGTGTCCTTCTTAATCATTCCCCACCCCCCCCCCCCCCAAACTTGGCAGAATCCTTCAAGTAGCACTTGGGCTCTTATTTGCGTAGAGGCCTCGGCCTTTATTATGCAAGAATTGATAGAAGTCAAGAGGTCATCATTCATTGTGACATTGTTTCTCTCATTATTGCAGGGTGGTGCCGTTCTTATCCAAGCCATGATGATCGACCACATGAAGGCAAAGGGCGACAAGCAAAGGTTCAGCCAGGCAGTAAGTTGATATATTGAGATTTGGAATACCTTACTTTTAATGAAATTTTGATACTGGTCCCTTAGAAGTTGATCTAGATGACACTATTGAAACGATTTGTTACATTGTTGTTTTTTTGTAACATTTTGAAAACGAAAATGCGGTATCTAAACTATCCTCTCAATGAGGGAGCTGAAAAAAACAACATTTGACAATAAAACGAATGCATCATTTTTGACAAATTCTTTAATAACTTTGAAAATAAAGGGGAAAGGATCAATGTTATTGTATCAGGGGTGTGAAATCTCCGCAGATATGCGGAATTCCGCATTTTCTATCTCCCACAGGATCATTCCTGTGATTCATCTAAATCTGTTGAGAAAATGAAAAGGCATTTATAAAGGGGGGTGGGGGTATTGACTCTGATATTTTTGTGCTCTCTAAATTTTCACAGATTCTTTAAGTTTCTGCATCTCAACCTTAAATTTGAATGTATCTGTGGATAAAAGATAGGTTTTAGGTGATTAAACAACCTTAATTGCAAAACTTATTGGATGAAAAGCATTATTTGTAATGCTGATCGGAGACGCATAATGGTCTTCAGATGATACTGTTTTCGGCATTTCACACCCCTGACTGTATACATGCGAAAGGTTAAATACAAAAAATAAGGGGGGAGGGATGAGAAAAAAAGCTATTCAAATAGATACATGCTTTTATGTTATGTTTTCAGCACTTGTCGTTCTCGGTGTTGGGTTGTACGCTGTGGGTGCTGGGTGCACTCTACCAGTACCTGCGGAGCCCGGCCTACGGCAGCGGTGGGGTCAACCTCAAGGATCGTCTCACCAAACACCTCCTCTTCGACCTCCTCTTCCTGATGCCAGCTGCTCTCTACATGTTCGCCTTCCCCGACTTCCACCTCGCCAACATTGTGAGTGATACCAAAGTTTTGTTCACAGAATATAGGCTTATTGTCGCAAAAATTCTTTGGGCTTACACTAGGAAATACCCAATGGTCAACCGCAAACCCCGATTTTGTAGGGCAATGATATATTTAACAACTAACAGTGTGTTGAACTTCAAAAAATCATTTTGCCGAATACATTTGTTTGCATTGTTAATTAAGTCCCACTTTAGGAAACAATATAGGAAACTATAGGAGGCCAGAATTTAGACTCATCCACTCTCAGATTAGAATCAGAGCTCATAACCAACAGGCGCCACAGTTCTGGACTATTATCCTTGTATAACCTCCACAGTTCAGATAATACTATTAGCTTTATGACTTCCACAGTTCATTTAATAACATGATACTAGTGTCTACTTAACACCTACATTCCTTGTCTTGAGTAGCCTAGCTTTTTCATGTTGAAGGCCACTTGTTCTTGCAGACCATGAAGGACTTTGTACCTGATGGCATCCACGCCCACCAGATCCGTGCCTGCGGCGCCATGGCCTTCATGATTGCCCTCCATGGCCACGCCGCCATGGGCTTCAGTGACGACATCGACAAGCGGGCTCAGCTTCTGGGGCGCCTCGTGGTAAGTATCTCTAGTCTTTTCTTCAAAAGTAGTGTTCATGAAATCTACACATAAATATTTGCAAGAATTTTGACCAATCAACAGGCAAAATATTTTAGATGAAATTATGTATATATTATATATCTTTTATGTCATATGAAGTATTGTCCAGAAATCAACTTAGGTGCCCGGTAACGCATAAACTAAGTGTTGTACATTGGATATACTACAAACCTGAATTTTAGATGAGAAAAAATTCGGAACAAATCTTCAATAAATCATTTTAAATTTTAATTAAAAATTTAATTACAGATGCAATTCATGATCATCCCAACGCAAGCCTTGTACCAGTACAAGTATGCCCTTGTCCCGATGAACTTCTTCTACTGTATGTTGGCCTTGCAAGTTTTCATCGCCCTCAACCCGATGTGTGCCTACTTCATCCGGCCAAAGAGCAAAAAGAACTAAAGGTTTAAAAATCAAAGCATACCAAACCCGCGACAAATGACTAACTCTGTGCACAGCGGCAGAGATCTACAGAAAGGCAGCATATCCTTTGTATTGATGTTTTGACTTAGTTTTCATCGGTTATTAAAAGTAGTGAGAAGTGTTCAGTGGCAGCAAAATTTAATATCTCTGCATGTTTCTGGATATTACCAAAAAGTCTCAATGTATGCAGTTCTAAATGAAATTAATGGTGCTTTTCGATATATTGAATGATGGTGAAACGTGTGTTATTGTGTCGATTTGTCTGGAACTGCAGTTCGGTTTGAACCTTGCTTGCTGTAAACGAAGCTTCGTACAGTTTCGCCGCGACTGAACACCTCTCGGCTGCGTATATCAAGGTTCTCAGTGTACAAACTCATTGTACGACTTGTATGCCTCCGGAGGGAAGTGTAAATGATGAACATCTCATTAATTTTTCTTTTGTTTTCTCATTTACACATTCGGTTTTAAAATGCTTGTGTTTGTAGTGCTCAATTCTTTAAGTGACAGGAAATTGTATTACGATGGTGTTATTTCAACAGATGGATTTTAGGATTTTACCATCAGATGCTACAATTTTTCTAACATCTTTTGATTTTCTGTAGTCCTAATACTAGATTTACCGGTAGTTGATTGTAACTTTTATACAGAAACGACTTGTCTTTTCATTGTCATCATGTGTCTTCCATGTACATGTAGTTTGAAAGTTGTGTATTTGGATATGATAACAGATATACTTCATTTAAATGACCGACCTTGTTACTGGTTCCCTGTCCTAAATGAAATAGTGAATTGTAAATTAGAATGGTCTACTTTGATTGTTTTATGTCATATTGGCTGTAATAACTGAGTTATTTTCATGGGAAAACCATGTTTGTTTCACCCACTTGGATTTCTTGCTTTCCAAAAGAAGAATAGAAAATCTGATCGATGTGTGTCATTTTCATGTGAGTGAATGGTCTCAAATATATGTATGTTTGAAGAAATCTCATGTGGATTGTAAAACTTATAGTGAGGGGTGTATGCCATTCATATTCTCAATCTATACCATCGGTGATGGAGCACATTTTGTTTCCATTTTAGATTTATCCCAGCTTAAGCGGCCCTATTCAGGAATGATCGATGTAGACACATCTCTTAATAGCAATGTATTATAAATGGGACAGGTTTGGAATTCCAGTTCAACTATCAGGTCTTCTTTTGCCATAATAATAAATGTCGAGCATACTGTAGTGTGTACTGTATCAGTATGACCGTGTAAGATGGATTTGATTGAAGCGCAGAAGCCTTGTATCATCCTGCTTTAGCTACCACTCAGCTTCAGCCGCAGCTAACGGTGACGATGCTCGGGGAAATGCATGACGTCAAATATGACGTCGCGTGTCACGCGAGATTATCACAACCCGTAGTGAATGAATGTGCCGCTCACCTTGACTTGTCATCCAAACCGCCTTTTGGCATCACCGAGGAGAGCGGGTGAATAAATGTGTGTGTGTCCTCATTTAAGAAGAACCAGCTGTCTCTGATGAGACTGACACTGCCAATGTTGATGGTTCTAGTTGTAGCTTGTCGTAGACTAACCTTAAAGTGTTGTAGTTCACCCCCCCCCCCCCCCCCCCCCAACATTACTATATGTATGTCCTACTCATTGTAGCTCACCCCGCCCCCACATTTCTATACCTATGTCCTACTTGCAATCTCTACTTACTCTGCGTGTAGCGAAATAAAAATGTGTTAGATTAAATACTAGCTGAATGTCCAATCAAAATGTATCTGGTTTTAAACCTTGTAATACCAGAACCTTTCCCGCCTCTGCTTTTTTAACTGCAAGTGTAGTATTTGGGCATAGACGAAAAGCGTTCACATTTTCTGATGTTGTTTGTTTCCGTAGTAGACTACAGTGTTGTCATCGTGTTGCAATCCACAGGTTGAGAATAGGAAACAGAAAATGAAAACCGTACATTTCATTGATCAGTTCATGTACAGTCATATCCCAGGCTATTTTGAATGAAATTTACCATGCTAATGTAAATGATTTAACCAACTCTACGCTTTTGGATTCCCTTTTGCCATCTCTTGATGAGAGATTAGTATTTACATCTTCATATAGCATAGTCACCTCATGTTTGACAAATAATCGCTTACACTTTGTCTAATAAAAAATAAACTCCTATAGAGTACAATTGTGGTCCTTGTTATGTGTAAAAAAAATGCACACACCAGGGTAGCGGCTCTCAATAGAACTAGATCCTTTGAACATGAAGTGCGGGTATCGGGCTGTCATTTAAATATATCTTGTATAAGCCAGTGATGAAGTTTGCTTTTTCCTGGATTTTATAGTAACAAATCCCCAAGTCGTAGAATTAATCAGAGGACTATATGCATAGTTGTTTAGGATTGGCCACTTCCATCCTTTATACACAAGCACTGGTCTTTTATAAGTGCACAGACTTAAGAGGCTTCCGAATACATTACCGTAATTCTTAAATTCTAACGCAAACCCAAGCTCTAGTGCGGGTTTAATATTCAAAATTCCCAGTCTGAAGTGTGAGAAGTATAAGGGGGGTTTGGTAATTTAATTCTATTAAGCGCACAGCCCCTTTCCCCCTTTACTGCCTTTCCCGATTGGTTTGCTATTGTAGTATTCGATGCAACAAGCACACACTGCACTTAACAAAGTATTCTATTAAACGTTTCTAATACTTAATTTGGGCTTAAGAAAATGGTCTTTTGGTGTTTTTTTTAATAGTGTAAAATCAGCCCAAAAAACGGGTGTGCGCGCTCGTTAGGTCGAATACGGTACAAGAAATAAATGAGAGACGATACATTTTAAATTGAAAATCAAAGTAATATTACTTTCTTTAATGACAATGAAGTATTTACAGTGATATTATTCATATCTATAAATAACCAATGGATGAATGTTGATGCTGACTGTCTGGTTCCATGAGTGCAAGTGTGATGGCAGATACTGAGAAGTTGAGTGACCTAAAGCGGATTTATCGCGGGAGAACTAACGCCAAGCTCCAGAAAAATTATATGTTGCTGCTCACCCCATTCAATATTACTATGTACACCTATGGTAGCTGTAAACGAAGCAAACACACACTGAGTGTGCATCTACTGTAAATCCTAGCGTAGAAGCTGTGGCTAGTATGCGAGTCAGGTCACCAGTGGGGCTCATGTGATCCACCCAGAGTCGGAGTGCGGCTTATACACAAGTTGATCTTACAGTACAGGCACAGTACTAAAGTCACCATAATCAGATCGCTAGTGCAGCTTGTAGGATCGGCCCAAACTTGGGGGCGGCTTATTAGGCTTATACGCGAGAATTTACAGTATATACAAATCTGAAGACTATCTCTTGAATCCATCTTTATGAAATGTGATGAAGGTGATATGATATAAACGTTGGCCCAATGATATGGGATGAATGATTCCCCCCAACCCTACCGAACCAAATAAATGACCACGCATATATATTTGCTAGAAGAAATCTGAAGCATTTGGTCTTTTCCGTAAGTTGAGTAGATTGTCTGTGATTGACACTGTGTGTGTGGCGCTGCCGGCCCCTTTGGGTGTGGCCGTGCGTTGTTTGGGTGTGGGTACGCCTTGTAGCGGTGTGGTTCCGCGTGCTGAGGGCGTGTGGAGTCCTGGTGTGGCGCCGAGCGGCGTCTTGGTGCCGCGTGGGGACGGGGTGTAGCTGGCACGCAGCGCCTTGTCTGTGTGTGTGCGGATGCCCAGTTTGGTGCTCGCCAGTCGTTTCGCTGCCGGAGACATACCAGCTAACCGCTCTGTGCGTGAGGCACCAAATTTCGGGGAGGGACTGCAAAGAAAGGAAGAATATCAGGAATTAGATACAAACAGTTTGGGGGAAAATCATATGGTTTAAGCTGCAGATGACTGCTGAGAATAATGGAGTTTAAATGCATTTTTCGATATGTCTACTTTTCCTTAAAACAATATAGCATTTTCTTTAGGTTTTGACGGACAATCGTAATATTTCCAGAATGGAAATGTGAATATATTTTATATTTTAGAAGTTCTAAAATGCACAATAGAAAAGACAGAATCGTAATGCAACAGGACAAACCACTTCAGAAGACAACTTACGTTGACAATCGCTTCATCCGCTCCATGGCCTCTTTCTTCTTTGCTCGGTGAGCTTTGCCGATTTCATCTGCTAGATTATGTAATATCTGGTCCCGCTTGGGTACTCCAGCCATAAAGAATTTCGGTCCGGGTGTTGGAGCCTTTGGTGTGTCTGCGCCGTCCAGCCGAAACGGCGTGCCTTCGATCTCTCCCCAAGTCATCAGCGGTGACTCGTCCACGCCTGGAGCGGGTGACGGCGTGCCCATGAACCCAAATCCATTGACACTAGGGCTCTGCGAGGGGAGAATTTCTTTCCCGTCTGGTCCGATCTTACCCTGCAGCGCCTGTGCCTGATTCTCTGCACCTTGAGCGATCGCCTTTTTACTTTTTGAGAGGTCAAAGGGATCTTCCTCAAAGCGACAGTTGCCGTGAATAATCTCCCGCGGTTTCATCTTGACACGGTCAATGCTCTCATTAGCGCTTTCCTCCACACCTGAAATTTTATTGATGAATGAATACCAATTTGTAATGACCACAACCAAGACTTAACTTTTGTATTTTAAAAGATAACCATAATACCATAAAGCCCGGGCTTTTGGTCAACAAACTAATTGAGAAAAAAATGTCCGTAGTTAGTATACAAATTCATTGAAAGTTAAATTTACCTTTTCATATTCCTCTGCTGAATGAATTATGGTATCAGGGTATACTGGGTAATTACATTATAGTTCTCTAAATATTAAAATAAGTTTTAAGAGCATTAACACCATGTACTCACCCGCTGGCACATACATGAGATGGTTCTTTGTCTTGTACTGCCATGTCTCCACCTTTGTCTGGTTTCCATCGGTTAATGCCTGCTGTGCAAGGCTCGGTAGCGCCAGCGCTTTGTCCGCCCTCTGAAAATGTAAACACAATGTGTTAATTCATTTTCACTGTGCAGTAATGTTCTACACACACATAATTATATATTGAACATATCAGTTTGGGCTTCAGCATCTGCAATTTTAAGGATGTTTTTAGGCTGAATAATGAGAAAAGCTCAATATTAATGCCGTTAATTTGAAATACTAAATAATAGATGCTTGCCATTTATTGAATTAACTTGCTGCCACTTTTAGTATGAGAAACTTACCTCTTTGAGTTCCAGCTCCTGTTCATACAGCCAGGAGTGTTTCTCTTTGTGCTTCTCTTCGTTTACTCTCATTATCTCTGAAAACGAGGCATTGTCTTCACTTGTCGTCTTCGCCATAAACCTGTCAAGACTCAATTTGTCGTCCGATTTCTCTGTAGGCAAGAACAAAAACAAAATAAATTTCACAAGAATTTGAAAATGTCAAAATGTGTCATATTATATTACTTTTATATAAAGAAACTGCTGATTTATAAACTGCTGTTCCACAGGAGCTTTTTAACACGGGTTTCTCGGGTCTACATGTACACATTTTCCCTACCAGAATGAGCAGGGCTATTAAACCATGAGCTGGGCTCATGGTCCAGTGACTGAACAGTCTCATCAGGGTTCCCACAAAATTTTCAGATCAAAATTCCATGACATTTCCATGACATTCCATGACAAAAATCTCAAATTTCCATGACATTTATAAAATTATTGTGTGGGGTCATGGGGCTTGGCCCCTGAGAAAATATCTAAAGTCTAGAAAGCATATGGTACATTCTCGGAGATTTTGTAATATTATTTTCAAATTCCATGACATTCCATGACATATGATGACTTTTTACAAAATCCCATGACATTCCATGACATTCCAGACAGAATTCAAATTCCATGACTTTCCATGACACGCGGGAACCCTGTGTCATGTAGGTAAAGAGTTTTCATATATATTCCCTATAATTATTATGTGAATGCTCTAATACAGATTTGTTCAATAGATGATTACCGGTAGTTTATCTTTACCTTTTTTGACAGGTTCCGGGTTGTGTGTTGGTGTACCGGGAGGTCCTCCAGCCGCCTCCGTCTCCGTCTGGGAGCCGTGCGCGGCCGGGGTGTCACCTAGCCGGCTCTCGGGGGTTTCAAAAGTAGCTGGTGTTGAATCTACAAAAACAAGGATTTGATCAAATTTCTCTCTTTTTGTATAAGTGATAAAGACCAAGACTACAAGAGAAATACATCGATATAAATCCACACTTTCAATTTTTTTCAGTTTAAATATCATCGCCTTTCTAGATTATAGAGATGTTTTATATATAAGCTATCCAAACTGCAAAAAAAGAATTCAGAGAATTTCAATGTGAAACTTACATAAATTTGGCGTGGATGCTGACCCATATTTAGGCCCGTATTTGATGTGAAGTTCTCGCAGTTTCTCAAGGTCATTTCTCTTCAGTGCCTCGAGGTATTCTGACTGTGCTTTTAGCCGTGGCAGATCAGGAAAGAAGTCTCTGACGATGATCTTTTCTACTTTCTGAAATAACATGATTGAAGTTGATGTTCATATAAATGTTTGATCTCGTATAACGGTACATATATGTTTCAACATTCAAAACTAAACAGATGTATGCGAGTATGGTAGATCTATATTCGAGTACCATAGCATTTCAGAGCATTTTTTATATCAAATCCATACTCCTTCTAGAACCTTTTCTATGCCACTTTAAATATCAATATTTCAAAATACATTCTGCCAATCTGTGGACGGCATATTTGCCAAAATTTTGAGATAACACCGACACTATGGTTTACTTTTTAGGCCTAATAATTTAAAAGTCAAGCATGCACGTCTCACAGCGTAATCAGGCATTCTTGGGAGCAGCACCTACGCCACACTGACGAGTGAAGCCCTTATCTGCCTGATCTCACACCTGATAAGGGTATTGGAAAAGGGTTAAATCAAACAGGCATTTTATGCCATGGGGAAAAGGTGTTAAAATGCTTATCGCAAGAGATCTAGTTAACCTACATCAAAATGCATTGCAAATTCTGAAAGATATTCAAAATATGCTCCAGATTTGAGATGCACTATGTTCTAATACATTGTACCATTATCTGAACAGAAAATAGCAAAAAGGTGACTTTTCCTAGTACATTGCCTACGTAGCTAGACCCTTTGTCACTTCCTTAGTTACCAGACAACTGCTCCCGAGAATACTCAATGATTATTAAATACCTTCTCTTATAGGCGTCTAGCTGGTTGAATTATCAACCAATGAGATAACTCCCTGCCCTTTACTGCGGAATTCTTAGGGGGCATTATGTAACAGCCTGTACCCATTGCGATTGCTGTATCAGTGCCTGTCTCGACGGTTACCAGATGAAGCAATGGTGCCCCTTATTAAGGAACCTGCAACCTCGGTATATCGTCTCAGCCTTTCTGATTATAGTAGGCCTTTCTGGTTCATTAGTAGGGGGCACTATTGCTTGATCTGGTAACCAGCGAGATAAGCACTGATACAGCAATCACAATGGGTACAGGCTGTTACATAATGCCCCCTAAGAATTCCGCAGTAAAGGGCAGGGAGTTATCTCATTGGTTGATAATTCAACCAGCTACATGCCTATATAACCCACTGTGGGCGTTGACACACGGACAGAAATGCCACATGTTGTGAGTAGGGTGAGGTACGGTATGCTGTAGACCTGCGTGTGTTTCGGCTCACCTCCTCGATACGAGCGGAGCTGGCTACAACCAGGCCGACAGTCAGGTTAAGGGTGAGGGGTCAACTGAACCATACTTCATGCTGCTGTGAGTGGGGCGAGACTGAGTGGACAACAAGTTGGACAACTGAACCAGAGCCAAAGGCCTCTAGTTGGATTGTTTCCAACCTAACATCAACAGTACCGCGGTACACTGTAAGGTTGGACTGGAGGCCATTTGTAAATTATATGATAAAAAGTATTCCGGTAGAGGGAGGCATTGGTCCTTTTTGTGTGTCGCAGCTCGCCCCCTTGTGCATTTTACAGCATAGCCATTGTGATTGGATAAGAGAGATCACCTGACTAAACTATCATGGCGGCATAATATAAACTTTGGCAGGGCGAGGGCTAAGCCATATTTTAAATCTCATAATTTCATAATCTACAAATCAAAAATAACCACAATTCTTCACCAGACCCCGAGAATAATGTCTAAGGCCACTTAAAAAAATAAAATGGTTTCTCATCACCGCGCGCATCATAAAAATCCGGTTTTGAGGAAAACTTTTTTTTTTTTTTTGCCAAATTTTGATGAAAAACCTGATAAAAATGGACAAAATTGGTCATATTTGGTATCAAATTAAAGCTAATAGTGCCAGCAATGCGTTGGTATAGAAATAACTTCCATTTTCCCTACTTTTAAAGATCAATTAATTCTTATCCAATAAACTTTGAATTTTTGGCCAGAAAAACGTAAATTATCCTATACATTTTGGCCTTTGAGTAAAAAAAAAAAAAAAAAAAAAAAATCCTCCCATGTCAGATTTTTCAGACCTTGGTGATGAGAAACCACTTTTTTTTTTTGAGTGGCCTAAGGTAGATGCTCATGAAATTATTTAAGCAAATAAGTCCCATTTGCACCTTCTAGTAGGGAGTTGCATAAAATTTCAATTTTGAGTAAAAAAGAAAAAATCTTGTATAGCCATATCGAGCATTGTGACAGCTTTTCAGATCTGTTTGATTCATCTTCCTATCACTCATAGGTCCGTAGAAATCATGATGGACGTATCAAATCTTGGGGGCTATTCAGGCAGTGCTTAAGCTGAATGCATTTCTGTGATGTAAAACAGACCAATATCAAGGCTGCCATTTCTTCATATTTTTGAATGAAATCTTTTACACATAATGGGCTCCACCAGTTCACCTTGTCCTGTAAGCACCACATGACCTCTGACCTACTTATGATTGACCTTTGACCTATCAAGTAAGGTTAATACTAATTAAACATACATGTTTACCCATATGATTTGGAGCTTCATAAGGGATAATTTCAACACTGCTTTTACCTGTTCATGAAGCCAGTTTATTAACATTGATGTATTTACCCCTGACTTATATCCATAAAACCCCTACTAGAAATGATGGTTTTTATTATTTTGTTTACATCATTTATGAACTTGCTTCAAACACTTGTGCATCACTAATAGATGATTTTTTTCATATCACATCTAGGCCTTACATAAGATGGAATATTTATCAGTGACCCTTGACCTAGTTTTTATATAACCCATCTTGATTTCGATAGTGCACTGCTCCAAGTGCCTATGCAATTCCACAAAACAGGTCAGGGAGGGGTTGGGCCTGGCCAGATATAGCTGGATTTCACATATGTGATCAATAACACAATAACCAACATCCCATTGGGTACAATCTTCAACAATCTATAATTATTCACCATTATTTCAAGTGGTACATGTGAAAAAAGACTTTCAGTGTACACTGGTCCAAGAATACTTAACTTTCTCCCAGAATGACTGTATTCATAGTGACCGCCATTCTCTTGTGGTTAAAACAGGGCTGGGCATGTAACCATATTCTGCAGCAAACCTAGAAATCTCTGGAGCAAAGTATTTCAGGAGGGAAAACATTAACACCCCATCCCCTCACCCTCTCCTGTCTCAAGGGATTTTTATGTGTGAAATTCTAGATGATTATGAGACTTTGGCATTTTTGAGCATATTACTATTGGAGAGAACTTAAAGAGAAACAACCCCCTAGATTGGTGAATTCTAAGGATTGAGAGGGGGAGGCCCATTGGAAAATTTTGAAAAATCTATTTATAATTGATTGGCTCTGTGGAGTTTTTGTTCCAAAGAAACACATTTGGATTCTATATCTATATCTTTAGATTACTGTATTCTGATGGTGCTAGGATGGTTGCATCAGGACAATTTTGAAATTGTACCTTTAGAATTGATATATTCTGGGTAGTGGGGTATATTGTTCCAAAAAATTAGAAATTCTATTGTTAATTTGGTGTCTTCTGATGGGTTTCAGAATCTGATATATTTAATCCAGAAAGATTTAGAAATTCACTGTTAGATTGGTGTATTCTGAGGACTTTCGGGCACATTAGTGTGACTGCAGAGGGGTTTTCGGCGACCTGGCGACCTGGGCCGTTTTTCGGCCGTTTTCCAGGCGACTTTTCGACCTGGGGCAATCATTTTAGCGACCTGGCGACTTTTGCACAAAATTGATTATAGGATAAAGGGACCTGGCGACCTGAGGGGGGGACCCCTCTGCACCCCCATTAGTCTTGGAATATTAAGAAATTCTAGCATTTAGCTTGATGTGTTCTGATGGGTTTCTGAGCATGTTGCAAAACAACAATTTAGAAATTCTAACTAAGAATTATTCTAGGTAGAATTTAGAAATGCTTTTGTTAAAATTAATAGAGGTCTTCTAATGGGTACCAGAATATACTGCACCAGGGAATTTTAGAAATATCAACTTAAATAAGTGTGTTCTGTGGTGTTTTGGGCGAATATTGCTGTAAAGAACTCTATCTCTAGACTGGTATATTTTGAGGAGTTTAGGGACATAATACATATATATTGATCCAAGAAAACCTAGGCATCCTGCTCAAAAGACTACTTTCAGATAGGTGCGTTCTGTAGACATATGTAGAGTAAGGCTATTGAATCACTTTTGACTTTGGTTCTAATTGGAATATTTACTAAATTCTTTCAGATTTAGAAAGCCCATACTATCCCTAATGTCCCTGTCGCATTTTCCAAGGCCCCTGTCGCACATTTTTTGCGACATTGCGACAGTTGCCCAGCCCTGTTAAAATGAGGTGCTGGCCATTTTTGTAAGTGAAAAATTTAGGTCAACAGAGTGCTTAGAGTGGAGGGTCCCTGTAAGGCCACTTCTAGAAAGACCTAAGATTGGGTCACAGAAACATGCGGACGCCAGTGACAGCAGTACTAGCGGGATATGCAACTCCCTACTTCTAGAAGGTGCGACAGCAGAGAGTCGCAAACGGCGATTTTTTAAAATAAAAGTTAGCCTATGAGCCCCTGTCCAACCAATACGGCGTACCTGGTCCTTGGTACTGTCGATGTCCGTCGATGTATGGTTGGAAGTAACCCAACAAAACTCAAAAGGCCTCTGCTCTGGACTGGTACTGTACATGATACATGTATGCTCATATATTTTGATTGAGAAGGCCGATTTACAAACCAATGACATCACCTTAAAGCTAAAGATTAACAGATAAACACCCGTTTAGCATAGTGGCAGATATGATACACAACACCCGTGGATTGGACTGCTAAACACAGTGAACAGTGAGTGATGGAGAAAAGTTAAAGTAAAACGTACCTTGGTGTAAGTGTCTTCATCGAGGATTTTCTTCTTCGGTACATCTGGCGTTTTAAACACAGGGTCTTCTATTGTACTCACTGCCAAAAGGGATTTCTCCCCAACCTTTGAAACCGACATACTCGGTCAAATTGGTCAAGAGGGACTGTTTAAACGTCAGAAACGTCTGAATTTCGTAGTTTCTTTTCCTTTGCCGTGCAAACCGGAAGTAGAATTCCAACGACTGTCGGTTCGATATATGTCCCAAAATTCCTCAAATCCACATTAAATCGATTTTAAGAACCAAACTACCTCTGATTTACACTGGAGACTGAAGCAATATGTAAATATATATGTTAGCTTAAAATATAAATGTCGATTTTATGAAGTAAAATACCAACATTCGTGGCTTTATTTACACTTCCGGTATATGCAATTTCTGCTTTTTGCGCGCTTGGATCGTCTTTAAATCAAGAAATCAGACGCAATATGGAAATAATTGCACCTCAGTTTACTTGACATAGTAAAACTTAATAGTTTTCAGGATTAGGTTACGTAACTAATGTTTGTTTGACGAAAGAACCGTGTGAAATTACCAGAACACCGTTTGACGTTCACTCGGCAACCGTGTTTGGGCCTGCACAGATTGTCACTCTGACTCTTGAGACTCAGGGATTGCTGTCCGGCACCCCGCTGCCAGCGGCGCTGGAGTCCAGGCACCTGGAAGATGAGGCTGGACTAAGACTGTATTAACAAGGTGTTTGAATCACCAATCAAGAAAACACAATGGCAGATGTATGTTCTATTTTTATCATCAGTCATGACAGTTTGACACATCTGAATTTCTGATCCTATCACTGTATCAGTATGATCACTTTCAGTTATTCAGTATCACATAAATCTAGAAAGCAATTCTTTTTTAACAACATTGTCTGTTTTTCAACAGGGGGTTGAAGTTGTGCAGCCTTTTTTTCTGAAACCGGTGAAATATCAGTATGCCCGTATGGTTTAATACTTTAATTTAAAGCTTAAAGGTGTTTTACCCTATGCCATGGGCCATGGCATGGGCATGGCGCATCCCTAATACAGTGAAATCCCGTTATAAGGAGGACCTTTTGGCACGACAAATTCGCTCCTTATAAGCAATGTTCCTTTAACCAATACTAAATATAGGGAGGATGGGAATTTTGGCATGGAAAAAGAGCTCCTTTAAACAGGACGCTCCTTATATCAGTCCTCCCTTTAAGGAGATTTTACTGTAATATTATCAGGGGTGGGCCACCCCTACCCCCTTGATCAAAAAGGGGTTAATCGCATTTTGGCACAACGGTAGTATTAGCAGGAGTATCCCGCTATCAATATCTACAGCACAATATTTGTGGGGCCACACGGCTGTCAAAATTTACAAATGTTGAGATTGCGAATCTCCGATCTCGTATCGACGTATGTCCTACTCCTAGCACTTTTAAATGTAAATCAATTCTCAAGTTTCTTGGTCAAATGGATACTTTGGACAATTATCTAGGGGCCTGGAAAATTTGTATAGAAAGGGACTAATTTCAGTGATATTTGATTCGAAAGTCCGGGATTGAATCCAAGAATATTCGTGTTTCTTTCACCCTGACCGTATAACAACCCTGGCAACGTTCACACGGTCAAGTCTTTCTGGATCAACCGTTGGGCCTATTCAACCTCATAAGATAATTGAATTAATGAGAATAGGTTGGTGTGCCAACATAATCCGCCCCCCCCCCAATCCTTTGACACCCCCCCCCCTCTCTTTGATCTAGACAATAGGGTAGCCCTAAAGGCTAAAGTAGGTAGGTTTTTAGGGGGCATGTACCAAGGCCAAGGGTAAAAAAAAGGTTTACAACAACAACAACACAATAATAAAGTATGTTATTCTTTCCTATCAGAATCCTGCTACAGTGCCTACAAAGACGGGCGGCGAGCCGGGGCTCCCTGTCGCTGCCATTGTATGCATCGCCATAGGAGGCTATGTCGTGGTGGTGATGATCCTCGTCATCGTCAGGCAATGTTTACTGGTAAGATCTTAATGTTTAACTTTAACTGTGTACCGGTAAGCAAACTTATATGAGATAAACCACCTGTGGAGATCAGTGCTTAACATATATTTTATGAATGAGAAAAAGATGATACTGTAAAACTTCACGTATAAGCGGCACCCCGACTTTGGGCCGATGCTATAAGCCGCACCGCCAATCCGATTCGCGTACTAGCCGCGGCTTAAATATGCGAGGTTTTACGGTACTTACATTAAAGGACTTTGAACGACCCATGCGGCCCATGGCCATGAGGCATACTGCAGATACATATATATTAGAATAATGGGAGCCTTGTCACATTTTGTTCACTTCTTTTATCCATACTTTATAGCGTCATGGCTACATGGCACCAAATTTCCCACATCACTTAACAATGTTTCGTTTCATTGTTACTTTTTTTGAATTTAACTTTTGTTTTCAAGTTCAACTAGAATTTCTATTTGTGTTGTATACCATCTTTTAAAGTTCCATCTCTGAGGAAAAATACCCCTATTATAATTAAAATAGTTCAGACAAGTACTGGGTAGAATAGTATAGTGAGAGATCAGATACCACATATCTAATCCGGGGGGGATGATCATTTGTTAAAAAAATGATCACTCTCTTAATACCTCTCGTTAGATTGTATGGAATTCTTTTGATTGCAACATTCTTTTCTCATCTCCCGTTCTATATAAAATTGAAAAAACACAAAAAAACTTAGATGTCATAAACATAATGTCTAAATTCCTTAATGCTTTATTCCGTTCATACAGAAGCGTGGTATGCGAGAGAAGTTTGGCTGCTGCGGTAAGGAGGGGGAGTTGTCGTGCTGCGAGTGCTGCGTGTCCTGTGCAGAGAGCGCCAACTGCTGCAAGAACCCCAACATAGAAACCTGCCTCGACTCCATCTGCCCCGCACGCAAGGTAGGCAAATTATTATTTTCCCTTTTCTATATATATATTTTTTTGAGGTGGGGGGGGGGGGGGGGGGGGAGAAACTTCACAACAGTTGTGCGCGAGTTACCGGAAATTCTCGTATACTAGTATATCCAGCATTTCACGTATAAGCCACACCCAGAAAAAATAAACTGTTACCCGCAATGGGGTACTCAAAATGTACACTTTAGAACTGTAGTACATGTATACTACTGAAACCCCACGCTTAACTCACACACCCACCTTGGCCCAGGCTTGGGAGAACCCTATAACTCACACTGGAGGGCTGGTTCTCGTACAACATGCGGGTTATACACTGTCCATTACGGTAATTGTGTTTCCATGCCTGCATAATAATTAAACAAAGGAAAAAATAAGTTTGAATGATAAAGTCCTCAACTCAATACTTTGCCATTAGATCATTTAAGCAAACTGTACAGAATAGCAATGTATTATATCAGTTACACATTTACATTTAAACAAATCATAACTATTTCTCTGTCGTCTTTCTCAATTAGCAAATGGACTGCGTGGATATCATTATGTGTGAGTGCTGCACCAATACGGAGGGAGGCTGCTGCGGAAGTAAAGAGCCGCTTTGTGATGTAAGTCTATCTACCAGTATTATTATGAACATTTTATCCTTGATAAGTTTCTTCTTCATGAATGGCAGAGTTTGTACATGTATACTATATCTTGGTTTGATAAGTGTATGGCCAGGGATGAAAATTTATGTTTTCCCCTGTGTATTTATTGCATGGAATGTTTTGTTGAAAGGTTCATATTTTGACAAGATGTCACTGGTCCTGTTTTCTTTTCTGGAATTTATATAAAAATAATATAGACAGACATAACAGCAAGTTCATCGGTTCTAACCAAGATTTAGATACCACATTTCAAGCTACATTGTATATCTAAATCCGTCATTCCTAATCGTATGAACTTAAAGTACAAATACATGTATCTTGAAAGTCAAGATTGTGAATTTAAATTTTCCCTTCCATCCAGAACAATGTAAGTACAATGTATTGGTCTAAATGTACAAGCAATAGTTCACGTATAAGGAGGTGTATTTTGTCTTCAAGAGGGTATCCTTATAAGGCAGAGTTCTGGCGCTATCAATCCCTTTATCCACGATGTCTTAGATAGACCAATCTATCCTCGAGGCTCCCATTCACCATATCCAATTAGCGACTGGATTCAATTGCTGATGCTTTGATAGGTTACAATGCATGAATTCCCTCTCATAGTCCACCACTTTAATTCAGTGATCACAAATAAGTCTGATTTGAATTTTCCATTATAAGCTACATGGAAATGCTAATAAGAAGCTTGTATTAAGTGATTTTGATTGGAATTTAATAGGTGAAAGTGTTGTTACACTTTAATAAATCCCACTAAGATTCCCATCTAATGAGTAATTTTGAATAATAGGAAATGTTGTCACATTGTTTTCACGTTTACAGCATGATATCTGCCCGTGCGAGGTACTGAATTCCCCACATCACTTTACAATGTTTAAATTGTATTGTTACTTGTTTCCAAAGCGTAACTTGTTTCAAATTTAATCTTGAATTGTTATTTGAATTGCCATAATATTATTCAAAATATTGAAAATGTCCAGACATTTATGAAAATGTAGTGTTTATCCAGATAGAATACCGGTACCAATATATATCAAGCAGGTGGGCTTATATGGGATCAACCTGATTTTCAATATGAGCAACAGGTGAATGAAAATGACACTTAAGATCGCGTTTCTAATTCGCCTGACAATCGTTATACATTTGAGGTATACCTGCACACCGATAAGTTATATATTAATTTTAAGTAACTTTAAAGCAACTATTTAAGTACTGTGAGATTAAACTATTGCATATAATGAAGTGTTGTAACGACGTCTCCAGCAGTTAAAAAATACAACCCAAGATTCACATCCAATAATTGAAGCAAAGTGCAAAGACACAAGTGTTTGAGGTATGGAAAATGTTGTCACATGGTCATGCGCTCAATTTTCCACACCACTGACAGGGTTGCCTCTCCCCTTTCGAGGTACCAAACGACCTTCATAACTTCACACTGTTCTTATTTGGTTGTTACATGACTTGACTGTTGTTTTCAAGTTAAATAGAATGTTCTTTGTATTTGCCATCGTTAAAGTAGTCTCTACCAGGGTTGTATCTCCCTATTTCGAATGGTTGAAGTTGTGTATTTAAGTACTGGCGTCATAGAGCATTTATAAATGCTTAATAAGTAAAAGGAGTAAATTACTGTCATTGCATCTAACTAAATAAATGTATCGGTGCCAATACATTTGTCGTACCATATTTGAAATCAGCAGATATTTTCCAGGACTTAGTGTATAAATCAGTAGAGTGTAGGGCAGACTCCCCCTGGTCAACCCGCTCAACCTATTTAGTTGTCTCGTATTTTGAATCTGATTTCCATATGAATATCAGGTATATATACTTAAATTAATTAAGCACTGCCAGAATAAACTACTGACTATTCATAGTGAAAGTATTGTAACACTCACTAACAGCAACCCTAATGGTTAATACATACAACCAGTGTGCGCCCAACTCGTGCATTTGGATTAATTCTACCAATCCCAAGGACCTACCCAAAGTAGACATTGCCCAGCCTGCGATGTTGTTCCCCACCATAAACCTTCATGAAATGAAGGTCTTACTACCTCCTATTATGGACATCGAAACTAGGCCCAACGCGCAGAAATCACCTTCAAAAAACAATTCTTCAGTTCTCATGTCAACTCCATTTGCCATGACTCAGGTAGAACAGCCTGGCTCGGGGGACTCTTGGGTCTCAATCCCCAGCCCCCTGAGTGAATATCCGACTGTCAATTTTGACTACTATTCCAACCCATTTTTCTTGAGACGCATGAAAACTCAGCCAATAACATCACGCACAGCTCGTCATGACATTATTCCCAACCTCAAACCCCGTAAATTGGCCTACAAGTCTCAAGGACTTAGCTGGACTTGAACTCAGTCTCCGGAAAAAAGGACAAAATCAATCTCAACAAGTCACCAGCATATTTGCCCTTTACCCAGGGCCAAACCTGAAAAAGGTTTTTTTAAATATTTAATTCACCTACACAAAATGTACCAGGATGTACCTTTTTATTGTCAGGTCTAGAACGCCTACCGGTACTCATATATTGTATGATTCAGGGTTTTAATTACCCAATGTTTACATTTATATCTCTACCAATCACCATGTTCAATTTATGGTTAAATAATATTTATTTAACAATTAATTCTAGTCCACCAATCGGAAGCTCCCAAACTATTGAGCCCTTATTCATCAAAATGTGTTGTTAAGCAATCATAACAAATCTGTTGACTCCAGGTCACCTGTGACTCTGATGACTCCACAAAGTTTATAAATTGATGTGCTTGTCAGAAATAAATTTATCCCTGATGAAGACCTGAACAAGGTCGAAACGTTGGACACTTATACCTCAACTCACAGTCTTTTATAGTGAATTCTTCTATCAAGCCCTACACAACCTGAACAGGGTTATTTGGGAATATTTACCAACCTTTTACAATACATACAACTGATATTCCCGTCAAATAAGGCATAGTATTAAGGTTTTTGAATCATGGCAAATATTGTCATATTGTGTTGATTTTATCTAACACCATTGACAGGCTGAATTCTGGGGCTGCCAGGTACCAACTATTCTACATAATTGTCCAATGTTTTTTTTTTTTTAATATTTCACTGTGACTTGTTTACGAAACTTAAATGTTGCATTCTAGTTAAACTATTAAGATTGTTCCCCGTATTTGGCATCCTGAAAATGATGTCTATACACAAGAACAGGAGTTTTGGAAATTATACAGATATCTAATATTCATCTGGAAAGAGTAAGAGTCACGTGCACACAGGCCACTACATGCTATAAACACAGGCATCATATGGTATTTATATTTAGATATGCAGAAGCTTATATACAATCGATACGAGCAATATGTATAAAAATGGAAACTAAGGTGTATTGTGATTCGCAGTGCCAATTATTATGCATTTGCGATATACATCGACACAGATAAGTTACTCAGAATCAAAATAAAGCAACTTTGAATTAAGTAAGCAGGAATAAACTATTGAATTTCGTGAAAGGATTGTTACAAAATCGCCAGTAATCTGTGCATGCGACCAGGATTCCCGTCCAATAAGACATAGTGCAAGATATTTGTTTTACATCAAGCCCACCTTTACTTCCCACAATTAACAGGATGGTTACTGCGAGCGCAAGGTATCAAAATTCACAATATGATTCACAGTATTCTTACTATTCATTGTTACTTGTTTCCAAACCTTTGATAACAGTTATTTCAATTTCAAATTAATCAGATTTTTCTTTGTATTATTAAACCATATTTAAAATGGTCTCTATTAATGTCAAATCTCCACATTATGATTGACATAATTCAATTTAAATTAAGTGAGCACAGTAGGAATAAACTATTGAATTTACTAAAACAATTGTAACAATATCAACAGTTGTCGATACATAAAAGTAAGACTTCCATCTAATGAGGCATAGTGCAAGATAATTGAATTATGGGAAATGTCGCCCCATGGTGCTCACAGTTACTTCAATTCGTTGACAGGCTGATTTCTGGCGCCGCCAGGTACTGAATACCCCAAATCACTTCAAAAGTTTTCTATTTCTAGTGAATGTTCAAAATCAAATTGCAATGTTTTCATTTTATTGTTACTTGTTTCCGAAAAAAACATAGCTGTTATCAAGCTAAACCAGAATTATTCTTTGTATTATGTGTACCATTTTTATAGTGATCTTTATGCAGATCTAATCCCCCTAAAGTAGTTGACATTATGCAGAGATGTAGTGTTACTGCTGCTGTATCTCACTAAACACATGTACTCTGCATCATTAACAGAGGGATTCCTGCCAGTGCGAGGGACAAAAGGTTGAATATTAATTCACGAGGTTTTCATTTCACTTTTATTTGTTTTAGATATTTCTTTTCCAAGTTAAACTGGAGCTGTTCTTTGTTGTACTGTATGCCATATTTAAATGATCTCTATTTATTGAAAGGAGATTAGACCTTATAAGTGCAATTGTGCAGACATGTAGTATTCATCTATCCAGCATAGTAAGATTAGACAGCAAGCAGGTTAGCTTATACACATACTGGGTACTAATGTTTGTAAGTGAAGGCATCATAAAATGTATATAAAAGTGAGCAAATTACTGCTCCTTTCTCTCACTGAAATATCTGTATTCCACATCGTTAACAGGGTGATTGCTGTCAGTGCCAGGTAGCAAAAGTTCAATATCCCTCAGATCACTTCACAGTGTTTCACTTCATGGTTACTTCTTTTTTAAACATGTTTCTCTATCTATTGTTATACAATTTAACTAGAATTGTTCTTTGTGTTAAATGCCACCTTTGAATGATCTCTATTGGGGTATTTTCTCCCTATTACAGTTGAAATATTTGAGAGATGCAGTGTTTATCTATATAACTAGGATGTTAAAATGCACTTCTACGGACCACTACTGCATGTGAGTGCATGCAGGTCTCATTTGGGTATATATGTATCTGTCAATTTTAATAAGTTACTGTCACTGTATCTCACAAAATACCATCTCTAAAATACACATATTCCACATCATTGACAGCATGACTTCTGCCAGTGCAAGGTAGCAAGTGTTCTATATCACTTTACAATGTTTTTATTTCATTGTTTCTTGTTTCCAAAAAAAAACTTGTTTTCAAGTTAAACTAGAATTGTTCTTTGTATCAAATAATCTCAATGCTTATATGTGGACCCAAAATAGGTGTGGGTTAAGCATGCATACGAGTGTACACTATTTTCAAAGACGAGGTGTGAGTAGCATGAGGGGTTTTGGGGCGTATGAGTACTAGATTAACCCCAGTGTGAATGATTACCCCAAAGTCTGGGTGCAGTTTGTACATAAGATGTATGTTTTATGTGGGAATTTACTGTAGTAATAAATTACGACATTAAATTATACAAGTCAGCAATAATGGAGCATTGAGTTTAGCGAAAGTGTTTTTATAATTATCCCATGGGGTTCACCTTTACTTCACATCATTAACAGGATGATCTCTGCCAGTGTGAGGCACCAGATATCCCATGCAAGGTACCCAATGTTCCACATCCCTTCATGTTTTATGTTTCATTGTTATTTGTTTCTGAAGATCCGAAGAACGTATTGTAGTTTGAATTGTTCAGACATGTACCGTAGTGTTCATATGAATACCATACTAAGATATCAAGTAGACACGCTCGTCTCATGTTATATCGACCAGTAATGTATCTAATGAGTGCAAAGCATTATAAAGTGAATATGTAAAAGAGAATAAATCACTAAATATGGGTATTCAACATCATTTACAGCGTTATTTCTGCCAGTGCCAGGTAGCAATTATACAACATGACTTTGCAATGTTTCATACATCGTTATTTGTTTCTGAAAAAGGTTTCTCTTGTTGTTTTGGAATTAAATCTGCAGAATTCTATTTTAGATTTAATAATCTCTCATCAAGGTATAATCTCACTCTTATAGTTGAAATTGGGCAGACATGTAGTGTTCCTGTGTATATTAGTAATATACCAATCAAATGCACTTATACTGGCCACTAATGTATTTGAGTGCAGGCCGCATAGAGTGTAATATGTAAAAGTGAGTAAATCATTGTGACTATATCTCACGATACATGTGCGCCATGTTATTGACAGGGTGGTTTATGCAAGTGTCAGGTAGCAAATGTTTAATATCACTTCACAATGTTTACTCACTTTATTGTTCCTTGTTTCTGAAAAACTTATGTGCCATCTTCAAGTTGAACAATGACTATTCTTTGTATCACATGCCATCTTTTTATATATATCAAGGTTAAATCTCCCTGTTTTCTTATGATTGGAATCAAACATGTGTGTCTACCCATCATAGTATTGTAACATATCAAGTCCAACCAAGATTTTACTTCGTAATGTTTACATTTCAACCAAGATTACTTTCTATTGGATATGTAGCATCTTTTTCTAATCTACCTGTTTCCAGGGTTCTTTTCACCGGATATAATTCAAATCAAGTGAAATAACTATTGTTATGTATATTCTTTGTATATACTTACAGCATCATTTATGATTCACCTTTGTTTCATCTTCCTCCATTTTTCTCCCTGTCTCTCCCCACAGGGCTGCACTGACTGTTGCCAAGAGCAGTGTGCAGACAGCTGCAAGTGTAATGACTTCGACCTCTGCTGTTTTACCCTCTCCCTCAAAGGTGGCACACCGGGCCATGCTCCCCCACCGGGCGGCTACCCGGGTTACCCCTATCCTCCTCCGCCAGGAGGTTATGGTATTCCCCCGTATGCTAGCCATGGCAATATACCCGGTTCCCAAGGTAACCTGCTGCCACAGGGGTATTACCCTGGCGGACCGGGTGATCCATTCCTAGCGGGGAATTCCTACCGGCCGCTGCCCGGAGGGGCACAACCAGTGGGGCAACAACCAATGGGGCAGTATCAGAACCCAGCCCAGATGTTCTCAGCCCATAGTGCCGGACCGCCTCAGCATACCCAACCGCAGGCAACTGCTGCACCGTTCTAAGGCTGGTCTAGAAGAGTATGACACTTGTTGTGGTCAGTTGTTGTTGGGGTTGTCCCCTTATCCCTTTATGCATGGTTCAAAGTTTTGGCAAGCATCAGCACTCATAAATAGCCCCAAACACTAGCCAATTCCAAGCTTACCCTACCTGGAAGAAAAAAAACCTTGGATGTACCCTATGCTGTGCTTGTTTTATTATGTTCACCAGTGTTATTCATTCACAGTTGTAGTTCCAGGTTCACCTGTTCACGCCTGTCCTTTTGTCCTGGTTGCCCCATTTGAATGCTGCATGGTCCTTGAATTATTGCTTGTGTTTATGTTGCAGCGAGGCATGGAGAGCCATATTGCAATTTGTTAGTTATGCACTACAGCCTTACAGTACATGCACAGTCTTGTTGCGCACAAACACACACTACACTCAAATGTTCTTAATTCCAACTGCTGGTAGTCTAAATAATTCAATAATTCAGCTAAACATGATAAGCACTAGCCAGACTTTTGATTTGAACATTATATGATATAAAAGAGGTGCACATTGTTTCCAATGTTTGCTTAGTTATACTGACAGGCAACACAAGTACATATCTGTTCATTTCAGCCAAGCACTACACCACTGGTAGAACTTAATTTTACCTGTCTGTATAGCGTTGCAATAGTCATAGAGAATTATATGCTAATTAATATTACAAATACAAAATAAAATGAGCATCCGCCACTGTAGAGTACAGAAGTCTTGAATTCAGAGATGCATGAAATGTTTTTTGAATAGTCAATTTCTAGAAAATATATATATATTACTTTGATTATTTGCATGTCCCATGTCTCTAGTCTATACATATACCGAAGCCATGGTCTTGCACCTTCAGATAAAAATGAGTCATTTGCAACAGTCATAGCTTTGTCTCATAAAATACTTGACCAAATAACATATATTATTATCATCCAAGCATTCAAAAATATAATTCATAATGATGTATTATTCTCAAAGATATTAAATTTTATGGCTAATCTCTAACATTTAAAAAGAATCTTTAAATAGGTGTCAGTACATCTGTGTACCCTTACTTTAGACTCTAATGCTCTGTAAATAAGCCTACATTTTCTATAATAAACATCTCATCTTTTCAGCTACACCTTTCTGTGTCATACTTGTATCTAGCCTTCATTTTTCAGAAAGATTAGACTCAATATAATTTATAGTGTTCTAACATTACTTTCGTCTCTCATTTCAGTGTGGAAACTTCAACTGTGCGTGTCAGTGCGAACTACCAGCATGCGAAGATATCAACTGCTTCTGCTTCAAATTGAAACTGAAAGATCCACCTCCAGATGATGAAGACTGAGACCGAATTATTTCAACATTAAGCCTGTGATCAGAAGTAGTCATCCACCACCTGTGAAAAAGACAGATCTGTCCAAGAAAAAACAGTGTCTCAAAGACAATCTGCCCAGCCTGAAATTGGTGGAAGCCAGAGTTATCTATTGCAATATTACTAAAGATTGAGGTTAAGACATCTCAGGTTAAGCTTTTGTATGGACAGAATATAGGCTATCTGTATACTAATGCAGAACTATGATTTGACCCTATTGGTCCATGACCATACGCATTGTAACTTTGAACCTTGTTGCCTGGGATTTGCCAGGGCGAAAGTGTTAAACCTGTGATACATAGGATTTCATAATTAAGAAATGACTACATGTGTAATGAGGGCTTGAGATCAGAGTGCCTTATACTTCAAGGAGGTATTACATCTAGTGTGCCCATCTGGTCTAAGACACTAGTCCGTCCATGTCGTCCGATAAAACATCCTATGTCAATATTGTAACACTGAACATTGTACTTTGTATATAATAATCCAACGTGACCTTATGCTATTGCCTTGTTGGAGACAGTAAATACAATTGTTTATAGTTGTATAGTTGCTATGAATATTTTGTTGAATGTTGTGTACATTAGTTATTATTGTACTGTCTTTATATAATTTATGTTTATATATGGGAGGTCTACGGCTCAAAAACTGGCCATCCAAAAAAAAATTGTATATATCATTTAATCAATTATTCAAACTGCCCTATTGATATTCCCGAAGCACCTCCTTTAGTAGGCCAAGTACCGGTAGATGCTGCATTGGTATTCACAATTTTTAAAAGAGATTTTCTCATAGATGTCATTTGAAAGCATCCTTTATTCTTTGTTAAACACAAGTGTTTGTAGCTCATTGGCCCATATAATGAACAAGGAATGTGAACTAAGACAGAAAAATGTAAAAAAAAGATGACAGAATATACATACACTGCAATGTGCATGGAATAATTAAAGTCCTTAAGAAGTTGTATTGGTAAAAGTCAACATAACAATTATTTGGGTAGTACAAATGTATTTCCTAAGCCGGCAGGTTACATGATGTATACTATAGTTGGATTGACATTTGTCAAAAAGGTTAAAGAGAAAAGGAAAATTATGAATCAGGAAATTGATCTAAATATTAATGTTACATTCCGTCCACTGAACCCTTCAGATAGCATGCATATATGTATGTCACATCCATGTCACAATTTCATACTTCAATAATGTTTGTACCTTATATCTTGTACATTTATATAATATATTAATAATTTCATTGTCATCGACACGTTGCGTTAACTTAAACTAGTTCATTATACCATTATTAGATATGCTTTGAATGAAAGAAGGGTGAATGAGATAATCATGCTGAGCAAAACTCAAGGATGATAATAAAGATTTTTTAACAAATATTGTATATTTCACTTCCTGGTCATCTCATATTCACTTCACAGTCTATTCAATATCTGATACTAATATGTTGAATCCTCCATACACAGATGAGTCCTGGTTTTGATATACTATGGCAAAAGCAGAGGGAATAGTGCAGCACTGACCATGATATAATGTAATAATAAATATAATATTTGCATCGGAAAGTATATTCCTCTTGGGCAAAATGCTTCCATTCATTGAGATAATCAATTACAAGCAAAGGCACTAATGTTCATGTATTTGTTGTGATGCAAAATAATATATATACAACCCACCACCCAACATCATGTTTTATAAGGCTATACATGTGAATTTCTAAACAGAATAATGAAAACAATTATCACCCCCCCATCTATGTTAATGTTTTCCCCCAGCTAAAACACACATACTTTGATTATGTGTAATCAGTTTAAATTTATAATACTTACAGATACAAGGTATATAGGTTTGAGGGGGTCATGCCACTTCTTTTGATGTGACATAACTGAACATGATACATATGAGCAGTGAAGACCCTCTTTGCCTTAGTCGTTAATTCACAAACTACAGAATCAAGTCAGCTCTTATTGATGTAGCAATGGAACATGCTATGCAAGACTAGTCATAAACCATCATTTACGGCAATGTATCTTTATGTACTTCTTAGAGGACATTCCCGTGCAAGATGGATCACTCCTTGAGCACTGTCCACAACATTATACTCCCTTGAGTCAAAGAGAAGGAAACATCCTGCAGAACTCCAGTCAATGGCAAAGCATTTAGTCACACTGATGAGACACTGCTCCTTACATTTGTCTAATGTAGCTATTCCTGATATGCCCTTTCCGTTGTTGGCCTTAAAGTTCCTAACTGGTGCAGAGAAGGAGTGTTGACATGCTGTGAGGGCAGGAATTATGATGGTTAGTTTGTGTGAATCAAAATCTGTATCATTAGGAAACTTTAAGGTTATTTGTTGATGAATTTGTTTTTTACAGAAGGTCTTGGTATAGGTTCAGGAGTCTCGGTGGAATGGACAGGACAGTCGCAAATCTTTAGATTTGCATTATAAACAGCAATAAGCTACTGCAAATGATAACAGATATGGGCTGGTATTTTTATCACACACACATGCAGGACATACCTGGTGGTAGCTGGGTGGTTGATGAGGCCTCCCGTAGTAATCCTGTACCACACCCACACATCTTACAGTAGGACTCACCTGGTGGTTGATGAGGCACACCGCCTCCCGTAGTGGTCTTGTACCACACCTACATGTGGTACAGTAAAGGCCCGGTCAGACTAGTAAAAATTACAATCCGATTTTGCTACGATTGCCAGAGTCGTGCATGCCAAAGTCCCACGATTTTGGAATCGTACGATTTTGGGCGATTTTCTGCCGATTTTCTAGTCGTAGCCCTATGCCAGACTGCACGATTTCTAGTCCCGATTTGGTAGGGACAAAATCGGATCATAGCTTTCCCGTTTCTGCGAATAGTCTGACCGGGCCTTAAGACTCACCTGGTGGTCGATGAGGCACACTGCCTCCCATAATAATCATGTACCACACCCACATGTGGTACAGTAAGACTCACCTGGTGGTCGATGAGGCACACCGCCTCCCGTAGTGGTCTTGTACCACACCTACATGTGGTACAGTAAGACTCACCTGGTGGTCGATGAGGCACACTGCCTCCTTTAGTAATCCTGTACCACACCCACATGTGGTACAGTAAGACTCACCTGGTGGTCGATGAGGCACACTGCCTCCTTTAGTAATCCTGTACCACACCCACATGTGGTACAGTAAGACTCACCTGGTGGTTAATGAGGCACTCTGCCTCCCATAGTGGTCCTGCATCACACATGGGGTAGACCTTAGTGCAGTAAGACTCACCTGCTGGAAGCTGGGTGGGTGTTGATGGACAGGTGAACTGTCTCCTGTAGTGATCCACCCCCTGCATCACACTGAGGGCATCCAGGTGGGTAGTCTCCAGGTGCAAGAAGCACACTCTGTTGGAGGAAAAGTCGAACCCGTAGCAGAGCTGGGGATGGGATAAGCACTTATTCTTGCAGGCATCCACATTGGAGGCCGCTGTGTCCTGAGTCCGCCCACTGGGGACTTGTCTGTTGGGGAAGGTACTGAACTTCTTACTACAGGCAGACACTGTAAGGGGAAAAAAAGTTCGGACCTGATTGAATAAGATTAGATTTGTGCAGCCAATGAATCTCAAGTGCAAATAGTTATGCTTTTTGAGAGTCATAAAGAGTTTTATAAAAGATGTCTCGATAATATAAATCTTGATACATCCTCAGATTGGCCAAATGACACACATACTATGTTATTCAGAGATATAATTTGCATGTATTTAAAACATGACTGTAAGACGCAATATAAAGATGTCTGCTTGAGGTAAAGGACATCATTACAGGAATGTATTTAAAACTCATTTGGATATGGTACTAGGAGCTGGAGCCCTCTGGAAAAAGAGCCCCCTGATGATTGGCCCCCCGGAAAATTGGCCCCCAGAATGTAGGCCCTTCAGACAGTTGGCCCTGTGATGATGGGCCCCCTGAATATAGGCCCCCTGAATATAGGCCATATGCCTGTCTCTTCCTAATCAAACGCCCAATCAAAACTGCAGGTTTATAATACCATCAGTATTGGACTACAAACCCTACTCCTTACTCATTCTAATGTAACATCCAGTCAACCTAACCTCTAATCAACCTAACCTAACCTCCAATCATCAAACGTCTAATCAACCTAACGTCCAGTCAACCTAACCTCCAATCAACCTAACTTCCAGTCAACCTAACCTCCAATCAACCTAACCTAACCTCCAATCATCAAACGTCTAATCAACCTAACGTCCAGTTGACCTAACCTCCAATCAACCATACTTTATATCATACTTTTCTGAAATCAATGTAGATTAGTCTTTATATACACAGTTATCCTTTTCTATATCAGATTAGAACCACAGAGGTATTTTTCACAATTTCCTATAATGATTTTAAATGATTGTCCTAACAGCCCCAGGGCTGGCTACAAGCCACCCCAGTGCTTCCTACCCGACCCTACCTGCCCCAGGGCCAGCTACAAGCCACTCCATAGCTTCCTACCCGTTCCTACCTGTCCCAGGGCCAGCTACAAGCTCCAGTTTATTCCATGACAACTTCCCCACCCAAGTAGTCGAGATATTAAGCTTCAGTATATTCCATGACAACTTCAAGACCTAAGTTGCCATGAGATATTAAGCTTCAGTATATTCCATGACAACTTCCCCACCCAAGTAGTTGAGGTATTAAGCTCCAGTATATTCTATGACAACTTCAAGACCTAAGTTACCATGCGATATACTGAGGTTGAATGAGGTTGTCATGAGAAATAAGTAGCAAGTATATCTCCTTAACCTCTATTTTCGTACAGTGTCGGAGGTTAGGTGATTGGAGGTAAGATGATCGGATGTTAGGTGATTGGAGGTAAGTTGATCGGAAGTTAGGTGATTGGAGGTTAGATGATCGGATGCTAGGTGACTGGAGGTTAGATGATCGGATGTTAGGTGATTGGAGGTTAGGTGATCGGATGCTAGGTGACTGGAGGTTAGATGATCGGATGTTAGGTGATTGGAGGTTAGATGATCGGATGTTAGGTGATTGGAGGTTAGGTGATTGGATGTTAGGATGCCAGTTGTATAATGACCTGCTCATTGTGTTACTGGACGTTGGATTGTTTAGAGATAATGCCTGGATGTTTGAAATAAGAAAGAGATAGTGGCATTGGACGTTAGATATGGACGTTAGGAACATGGCCTGTTATCCTGGGTGCTTTTATCCAGCAGGGCTTATCATCTGGGGGCTGAAAATCTGGGGGGCAGATCATCTGGTGACAAAACATCAGGGGGCTTACTATCTGAGGGCCCATCCTCCACAGGGCTCCAGTTCCGGACACCCATAAGGTAGTTCTCAAGTGAGCAAGTAAGTTGCTAACTGGACAACTTACCTTCATTTCCACCTAGAGCTGAGCTTCCCCTGTCCACGATGCCAGCTTGTCCTGTAGGCCTGAACCCTGATCCAGTAGTTCCCTGTCCTCCCCCAAAGATTGTTGTTAGACCAGCATTGACGCCAGTTGTCACTCCTCCCCCAAAGGCTGTTGATCGCCCTGTCACACCATTGAAACCAGTCCGACCTGTCACGCCTGTAAAATCAGTATAAGATAGGAATGTAGAACCCAGCTGGTACTTTGTAGACATACATGTGTTTTAGTTATGTAGAACTTCAAATAAGTGGGATGCATAGTCTCCAAAACTATTTTGGTATCGAAATTTTTCTTTTTTAGAAATTAGATCAAAAATCATATTTTCTCACATCAAAGGCTAACATGTGTTTTCCTCTTTTTCTAGCGGCATATAATACCTAATTTTAAGTGCATCTTTTTAATTTTGCTTGTGGTTGTTATTGCCAGGACATATAAATAGACACACTTACGTAATTTTGTTTTGGGTTTAAAAGCAATAAACAGTGGAAGCTAGAGATTATCTTCTGGTTTTCTTGGGAGAGGATTCCATTTTAGCTAATTAAGATTTTTTTTAAACTGTCTTACCAGTGTTCTGCCCTGCTCCAAAAATTGTACTTCCTCCTCCAACGATTGTACTTCCTCCTCCAACGAGTGTAGTCCCTCCTCCAACGATTGTAGTCCCTCCTCTAACATTTGTAGTCCCTCCTCCCACGATTGTAGTCCCTCCTCCAGACCCTATGGTTGTGCGAAGGTTACCACCTGGTAGGGTATTGAAGGTGATAGTGAGATGAGAAAGAATGGGTACATGTTCTTGCCCTGTCACCCATGCAGATGGCAACTGGTGGAATGGATACTGAGATTCCTGAATACCTTGTCATTTACTTGGAGCAACAGCCTCAAATATTCTTCATGATATTATTCATCTATAGGGAAGAGAATATCAAAAAGAGACATTTCCTTGATGGACTTATTTTCTGGGCAATTAGCGTTCCCCATTCACTATAAACTTTCCAAGATACCTGTCGCAATTACCTAGACATTTCCCAGGACTAGATACCACTGAGATGGACCGTTTGGCACCTTGACTGAAAGCTGAATAATTATGCTTACCACCTGTGGAGAAGGCTGATATTGTAGTCCTGAATCCACCTCCTCCAGTTGAGACACGAGCTAAAATATACAAAGTAGCCTAGTTTTTAACACAGGAGTATCTTATTGAAATAAGATCTGGACAAATATATAGACAAAGGTCAACAAGTACTGGTTTAAGCCAAGGAGTGGGTTGTTTCAAGCGTTGACAATGCGTTTTTCATAATATTCTCTTTTTCTATGCTCATTTGGTGTCTGGTGTGCATGTGTATGGCGTCTCACATTACAAGGTGTATTTCTAAGATTATACAGAAAATATAATCAGGCTAGGAAAACCATGGGTTTCTCAGGTCGCAGTGAGAAACCACAACACTGTGTTATCTCACTGCTAGATTGGAGAGTTTTCACACAGCACTGTGAGATCTCACCCCCCTGTTGGAAACCACACTCATATTATATATTTTCACATTTTCACATTTTCCAAGGATTTCCCTCAATTTCAGATGAAAATCAAGATTATGTATAAATGGGTAGACAATAGTTTTCGCAATGCTCACTGCAATTATCTGTGTGGATATTAACATTGAAAAAGGACGATTTTCATAGAAGCCTATAAGATGGTATTGAGAAAACCCAATTTCCTGTAGGCTTGGCATTATTTGCTCCAGAAAATGAATGTCTATTGTGATGTATTATGTTATCAGCTAGGTATATCTAAATGGGCCTCTACAACAATTGTGTATTTCATGAGAAATAATTAATAAACAAGCTAAAGCGTTGTATTCCCTACAATGCTATATGCTAGAAATAGCATTGGTGTGGTTTTCAACAGGGGGGGGGGGGGGGTGAGACCTCACAGTGCTGTGTGATAACCCATCAATTTAGTGAGATAACACAGTGTTGTGGTTTCTCACTGCAACCTGAGAAACCCATGATTGTCCCAGCCTGATAATGGTAACCTTAATTTTAAGATGGTATAATCTCAATCTTAAGTAAAAGAATTTGTGTCCATGCTCCCCATAAATACTTCCACTTATGCATGAAAAATATGTACATGTAGTTTCCTCAAGGCTAAGTCTCACCAAATCGATACAAGTTGAAAGTCTATTACCGGCAACACTCTATGACCGGCTGATGTCTATGATCGGAATGAAAACGGCTTAATAAGGGCAGATTACATAGAAATGGAAAAGAAATAATCAAAACTTTTAAAAACATGCTTCAATTATTTCTTAACATCTCTATGCACAGTCTTAGATTATTGCCAGTCAAAGATTGTTGCCGGTCATAGACTTTCAACTTCATCGATTGGTGAGACCTAGCCTCAAGTGAAATGCATATATATGAGTTACCAACCTGTAGATACCCCGGTATTTTTCCTATAGTAGTGGTTGACACCGTCACCATATTGGGTGTTTCTAGCGTTTGCCTGGTCAAAGTGAAGATAACACTTGTTGGTCTGTCTGGAGTTATAATCAAAGCCATAGCATGTTCCGGTTGTGGCTTGTTCACATGCCTGTGCACAGCTAGAGAGAGTCCCTGCACTATTGAAGGTACCCCCTTGGGCATATGCATTTAGTGTTTCATCAAAATTATTCCTCCAGTCTGAAAGCAGAAATATGTGTAAAAGATGTTATGTGAAACAACACTTTTATAATAAGGGTTGCAACTGTCAGTGGAGGTGTCAAGGGGGGGGGGCAAATCTGTCAGAAAATAATAGTTTTTGAAAATGGCAGGAAAACATTTTTCCAGACAGGGTAAAACGTTGAAGATAGCAATGTGAAATACATGCGATGAGAACTGAATGATAACTCTCCCTCCTACCTAGTTTCCCGGTTTAGTGCTGAAATCAAATGACACTCCCTGATATCTAACCAGGGACCCAGCCTCTGATAAGCCACTCCGTCTCTATAGTTCTATAGTTATCCATGTATGGAAATCCAACAGCATTATCAGTTTGATACAGGCTTAACAGCTGAAAGACAAGCCCGATCCATATACCACTCCATTAAACTAAGAGGAGCAATTTCAAATTTATTGGGCAGAAGGTCGGTGCTTGGGGACTCATAACTTACATCAGAGGGTGAATAGCCTACCCAGCTAACAAAAAGACCTTATTTCACGTCAAAATAACGTTTTAAACTTTACATAACGTTATGTCATACTAAAGAGCCTTAGATAAACGTTATATAACTTTATATAACGTTATAAAATGGTGTATAACGTTATTTGTTTACTGGGTAACTGTGTGATGTTCAGGATCAAAGGGCAGGTGCTATACTCATAACATTTTGCGTTTCAACTGATGGGTATGGGGCTCGCCGAAAGTTGTGTCTTATGTACATCATTACACAGCCACATGTTTCTCACTCTTGTGCAGGGGATTGATAGCCTACTTGGACCCGTGGACCTTTCATGGCTGCTTTCATGGATCCACTGCTGTAATATTAAACTTCCGTTAAGGTCTACTAGAACTAGAGCACTTTCTTTTTTGCGATAGTTGAAGAGCAACATTTCATGGGGAAAAGGGGAGAGAATGTGTATATGTTATAGATGACTTGACATATTCTAAAATCTGTTTCCTTTCGGACAGTGGGAGGTCATTGGGCCTGTGGCAGCATTGGGAGGATTCATATAATAAGTCAGTAAAGTAGAGCTTCCTGGGTGGTGGCAACTTTGTCCTAATCAGTTGCTGTAGGCTGTGTCTCACAACCTTGGGCCAATGTTTTTGTCTCTGACCAGGTGCCGTCTCTGACCAGGTGTCAGAAAAAAGGTGTTTTAAAAAGAATTATACTCATATATATAAGGATTTCTAAAAACGTTATGGCGGTTGTTATATAATTATAATTATAATTAGCCTCCTGCTGTTGGTATTTTGACCATATCAAGCCAAGCCGGTCAGAGACGGCACCTGGTCAGAGACGGCACCCGGTCAGAGACATAAACATTGGCCCAAGGTCGTGAGACACAGCCTGTAGTCTGCAGTATATTTTCCAGATACAGAAACTCAATCGGATAAGCATACAATTTGTCCTGTAATTCAATATAATCTCACAACATAGGGCTCATGTCCTCCTTAATTCACGAACATTAAGTAGCACAGAAAATACAGCATAATATAAATTATCTAGTAATCTACTATTTAAATACTAAAGGAATAATTGGAAATCTCACTCATCAAATGCCACAGAAACTGTATATATTATACATTCCAATTGTATCCTTTTAGATCGTAGTTCAATTGATTAGAAAAAAACATAATACCAAACCGTGGGTCAAGAACACATCAACTAATTATTCATATTCTCACAGATAATCATAATACAAGAGAAGTAATGATTTACATAATCAAAAATACAACTTACTTCCTGTCCCTGTGATTGGATTGATGGTTGTCTGACTACCCAAACCCTTTCTTTCGTAATGATTGACTCCATTACCGGCTTGGGGGTTCCTGGCATTATTCTCATTGAAGTGAAGATAACACTTTGTACTTTCAGTAGGGTTGTAATCAAAACCGTAACAATATGTGGTGGATTGTTGGCACGCCCGAACACATTCAGAAAGGGTAGAAGCACTGTTCGGCGCCCCTCCGAGGGCAAAAGAGTTTTTAGTCTCGTCAAAATTCTCTGTCCAGTCTGAAATTATAATGATTCATAATAATATTATATATTTCCCAAGAATAGTAGTTAAGGATGTGTGTGCAAGTAGTATCTGACCTCCAGCCAAATAAAGAAACTGGTCTGCTGATGCCTCATCATTTATTTTTATTTTCCATTTCTTTAACGACACAGCTAGAAGTTAACCATAGGGAAAATCACGAATAAAGTCCATATCCTAGTAGCTAGAGGTTTATTAAAGTGTAAATTAAAGTACCGACAATATAACCTTTACTTTGATACCAAATATTCCACTATAGAGATGATTCCCACAACGCAATTTATGTGGTTCGCACTGTAAGGAGAAACCCTCTTTTATTGGCCTAAATGGTATTGAGAAAAATCTGAAGGCAACAAACCTGATCCTGGTTTTCTGCCATAATGGTTTACGCCAGTGCCTGGTAGGATGGTTGTAGACTGAGCTTTATTGAAGTGAAGATAGCATTTCTGAGTTTGGGTGAAGTCAAATCCATAACAGAACTGCTGTGCCTCCTGGCATGCCTTTAGACAGTCAGACAGGGTAGTTGCATCGTTGGAAGTCCCTCCTGGGGCATAGCTGTTTGCGCTGAGATCAAAGTCCTTGCTCAAATCTACAGGTAGAGGTACTAAATTGTACATTACAGTAAAATAACAGATCAACCTATGGTTGACATATTCAAGTTATGAAGTATTATTCAAAGGGGCATACACTCGCCTGTGGAGGTTAGGCTGCCCTTACCAAAAGTGATGAGCAACTGGCAGTAATCTTAAGGTTTATTCCCTTAAAAGAATAATTATTACAATGTATAATGTTTGATCGCTGATAAAAGGTCATAAGCTAAACTGTGTAGGTTGGTTTCCAGAGGGACTGATAATTATATTAAAACATATGCAACTGGACTTTCTATACACAGTTAATTCATGTGCACCTTTTGTTGTCCCAGGGATGGTTTATAAGTATAGTTGCTGTTACCATGGCAACCAGAAACGTTTTATGTTGTACTAAATGATGCAGAATTAACCTCATCTCATTGATGTACACATTTCTATTAAAGAAAGTGCCTCACTACAGTATGCAATGCTGTCTGGAGGAAAATATCATGCATACCAACAGCTCCTTTTTTGGTGTAATGGTTGACGCCTTGGCCGGGCTGTGTCTGTTTAGCCTGGTTCTGATTGAGATGAAGATAACACTTCTGAGTGGGGTTCGTTGTACTGAAGTCAAAACCAAAACATGTAATTTTTTCACATTCTCTTGCACATTCCTCCACCGTCTTTGCAGCATTTGGTGTCCCGCCAGGAGCATAGGTGTTGGTTGAACGATCAAAACCGTTAATAGAACTACCTAAAAAAGGAGAAAGACATTGTGATTACCATTATTAGATGCAATTCTTCTCTGCTAATTCATATAATTATGGGGCTTAGGTCAACGGGTCCCGATAGGTATACAGGATCACCCTTAAAGCACTTCAAGAGATTCAAGATGGCATAATATTATACTTACCACCATCTCCTTTCTTGGTGTAATGATCAACGCCTTGGCCAGGCTGTGTCTGTTTAGCCTGGTTCTCATTGAGATGCAGATAACACTTCTGAGTGGGGTTCGTTGTACTGAAGTCAAAACCAAAACATGTAATTTTTTCACATTCTCTTGCACATTCCTCCACCGTCTTTGCAGCATTTGGTGTCCCTCCAGGAGCATAGGTGTTGGTTGAACGATCAAAACCATTAATTGAACTACCTGAAAAAGGAGAAAGACATTGTGATTACCATTATTAGATGCAATTAGGGGTACCCTGACCACTCTGATATGAATTTTCTTCTCTGCTAATTCATATAATTATGGGGCTTAGGTCAACGGGTCCAGATAGGTATACAGGATCACCCTTAAAGCACTTCAAGAGATTCAAGATGGCATGATATTATACTTACCACCATCTCCTTTCTTGGTGTAATGGTCAACGCCTTGGCCAGGCTGTGTCTGTTTAGCCTGGTTTTCATTGAGATGAAGAAAGCATTTTTCAGTGGGATTGGTTGTACTGAAGTCAAAACCAAAACATGTAGTTTGCTGACATGCTGTTGCACATTCCTCCACCGTCTTTGCAGCATTTGGTGTCCCTCCAGGAGCATAGGTGTCGGTTGATCGGTCAAAGCCATTTACTGACCCACCTGATAAGGGGAGAAAGACATTTAAATGGGTGTTGGTGGAAAAGCTGCTTCATCTGGAATCTGTCAATCCTAATTAACTTCTTACCTCCTCCATCGCAGTACCTGGTGTAATGAGTCACTCCTGTTCCTTGTCTCACATCCTCAGATATGGCTTGGTTCAGATGAAGGTAGCATTTCGCGGTGATCTGGCTTGAGTCAAAGTCAAAGGCGAAGCAGGTTGGGTTGGACAGGATGCATTGGGTCTGACACTCTAAAATTGTTTGTGCATTGTTGGCTTTCCCACCTGGTGCGAGCACATTACTCTGGGGGCTGAAGGTGTTACTACATTCTGCAATATGTGAGATAAGCGAGGTGTATTACAAACTTTAATATGGGAGATAAGGAAGGTAGAATCTGCAATTTGTTAGACAAGGAAGGTGTGTTATAAACTGCAACATGAGAGATAAGGAGGGTGTATTACAATCAGCGATATGCAAAATGTATTACAATCTGCAACATGAGAGATGAGGAAGTTGTGATATAAGCAAGGTGTATTTTAACCTTTGATATGTGAGCTAAGGAAGGTGTCTAACAATCTGCAATATGTAAGATAAGGTAGATGCATTACAGGCAAATTTATCGCTAAAGTCCAAATTTCCCTATGCGTTAAGTGAAAAGTTGTTGAGTGGCCTAATGGTCATTTTTAGTATGTATTACTAGGCCATTTTATTTTGATAACTTGGATTACCGATCCGCCGATGGGATTTTTACCCCTGCCCTCTGTTTTTATTGTTGAGAATTTCATCAAAAAGAAAAGTACATGCTGACCAGCAAAGACGCAACATTACGCCTTCCAAATTGGGGATGTTTCGCAATAAATTTTATCTTCATTTGATAGCCCAGAAGAGGGATTTTCCATGCTTTTTATTTGCCCCTGCACCCTGGGAAATTTAGGGACTCAGCTCTGTCTGTAGAGAAGCTACTTTTTGGCCACCCGCCCGAAAAATATTTGCTGTAAAAGCCTGTAATCCAAGTTATCAAAATGACGTGGTCTTAGATTGTTTTCCAAAAATCTGAATTTTCTGTCAATGGTTGTAGCCAGGGCTTTGTGTTACAAGGAGTTACAGAAGAATTTGGTTCAAGATGGTGTGAATTAACCATACCTGTAGTGCATTTCTTCCTCGTATAGTGTGTCACTCCAGTGGCATCGTTCAGTCGGCTGGCTTGAGTGACATCAGTGTGAATCCAACATTTGTTGATTGTTCCAGCAGAGTCAAAGTCAAAAGCTACACAACTGGCCAATTGTAGGCACTGTGCTTGACAGGTTTCCACAGTATTTTGGTTATATCCAGTAGCTCCATTTGCATTCTTGTTTGGTGTAGAGTCAAATGTGTCTGTACATCCTATTCAGAAGCAAACCACATGTCTTTTATTGGCAGAAATGATTCTCATTATTCCTACATAGATAAAGGTCCCAAACAATATAATGCTTCACAAAGAATTAGATACCTAGCAAAGCAACATAATTTCGAAAGCAGTTTTTTTGTATAGATCCCTAAGTCAATAACAGGCATTTATTTTTTATTCTTTTTAATTTCTTGGTTGAGTATGGCATCAATAAACCACCTACAAACATATCTAAAAAATGTTTTCATCCTATTTCTTCAATTTGAATATTATCTCAATTATGTTTTTTTGCAAAACGACATGAATCCAAACGCAGCATTTAGAACTTTGTGTCCATATTTCATATTTCTCCAAGGTATAATAGTGCTCATTTCATTTTGAGATTATACCTTTAGCAATAGAGAGTAATATGACTTCCCTCTGGATTAATCTATCAGGTAAACCCGCGGATCTTACTGCACGTCCGTCCAGTAACAGTCAGAGTGCAGTCGGGACAGGTACTCAGCCCTATATAAAGTGGCAGTAGGCCTTTAACAGAGCCTGTAGAGTATACAGGTATCACTAAACCCTTTGTTGGCATGCATCAACAACATGAAGTTGATACCATGACTGGGCGAGCATCACTGAGTATTATAGTAACTCTATTATATTTAGCAGAGTTCCATCCCTTAGGGAATATTTTGCATAGATTGTTGCACATATCACCAACAAATATGTTGTTGGTTGCCCTTAAAGGGTTGGTCAGTAAGAGATATTTTAGAAAGCATGATATTATACCTACCACCAGGTCCTTTCTTGGTGTAATGGTTGACACCTTGGCCAGGCTGTGTCTGTTTAGCCTGGTTTTCGTTGAAATGAAGAAAACACTTCTGAGTGGGGTTAGTTGTACTAAAGTCAAAACCAAAACAAGTAGTTTGCTGACATGCTGTTGCACATTGCTCCACTGTTGTTGCACCAGCTCTTAGTGTCCCTCCAGGAGCCAAGGTGTTGGGTGTGAGGTCAAAGCCATTTACTGAACTACCTGTCAAGGGGAGAAATAATTCCTGATTGTCAGTATGATATTTGTACTAAAATAAGTTCACATGTTCACCCCAACATGATTGATATAATTATATTCTTCTGTATGGTTTTTGAAAACTATTGGGTCTCAGTTAAGACCCTGTAGGGTATATAGGTTTCACTCAACCCTTTGTTGGCATGCATCAACAACATGAAGTTGATACCATGACTGGGCGAGCATCAGTGAGCATCATAGTAACTCTATCATATTTAGCAAAGTTCCATCCCTTAGGGAATAATTTGCATGTATACTTGCCCCCATCACCGGTAAATATGTTGTTGGTTGCCCTTAAAGGGTTGGGCAGTTAGAGATATTTTAGAAAGTATGATATTATACCTACCACCAGATCCTGTCTTGGTGTAATGGTTGACACCTTGGCCAGGCTGTGTCTGTTTAGCCTGGTTTTCGTTGAAATGAAGAAAACACTTCTGAGTGGGGTTAGTTGTACTAAAGTCAAAACCAAAACAAGTAGTTTGCTGACATGCTGTTGCACATTGCTCCACTGTTGTTGCACCAGCTCTTAGTGTCCCTCCAGGAGCCAAGGTGTTGGGAGTGAGGTCAAAGCCATTTACTGAACTACCTGTCAAGGGGAGAAATAATTCCTGATTGTCAGTATGATATTTGTGCTAAAATAAGTTCACATGTTCACCCCAACATGATTGATATATGTGACCCGTTTTAACAAAATGGGTCGCAAAGTCACACTTTTAGGTGCCTAGATATGGGCTTTTTAAGAAGCATAGGGTGAGAAAAATATTATTTTTGAAAAATGAGTTTTTGACATTTTTCTAACATATGAATAGTTATCTTCTGCCACACTCACTTATAAACCAGATTTCAACTCCGCTTCTCCCCCAAATGATGGTTATAGGATTAACAATCCTATTGTATAATATAGATAGTATCTCATTTAAACCCTTATTATCTCATTTTAATAAATTTCCATTTAAATCAACAAAAAAGTGTAAAAAACTTCGCCTGAGAGTGAATATTGGCTAATATACTACTTGTCACATACCAAATGAGAGCTCTTGATGAGCTGTACACGAAAATGGCAATATCACAACATTTTTTATGTGCGACTTCCGACCCATTTCGTTAAAACGGTTCACATATATTCTTCTCTATGGTTTTTAAAATCTATTGGGTCTCAGTTAAGACCCTGTAGGGTATATAGGTTTCACTCAACCCTTTGTTGCCATGCATCAACGATATGAAATTGATACCATGACTGGCCGAGCATCAGTGAGCATCATAGTAACTATATCATATTTAGCAAAGTTCCATCCCTTAGGGAATAATTTGCATAGATACTTGCCCCCATCACCGGTAAATATGTTGTTGGTTGCACTTAAAGGGTTGGGCAGTTAGAGATATTTTAGAAAGCATGATATTATACCTACCACCAGATCCTGTCTTGGTGTAATGGTTGACACCTTGGCCAGGCTGTGTCTGTTTAGCCTGGTTTTCATTGAGATGAAGAAAACACTTCTGAGTGGGGTTAGTTGTACTAAAGTCAAAACCAAAACAAGTAGTTTGCTGACATGCTGTTGCACATTGCTCCACTGTTGTTGCACCAGCTCTTAGTGTCCCTCCAGGAGCCAAGGTGTTGGGAGTGAGGTCAAAGCCATTTACTGAACTACCTGTCAAGGGGAGAAATAATTCCTGATTGTCAGTATGATATGTGTACTAAAATAAGTTCACATGTTCACCCCAACAGGATTGATATAATTATATTCTTCTGTATGGTTTTTAAAATCTATTGGGTCTCAGTTAAAACCCTGTAGGGTATATAGGTTTCACTCAACCCTTTGTTGGCATGCATCAACAATATGAAGTTGATACCATGACTGGATGAGCATCAGTGAGCATCATAGTATCTCTATCATATTTAGCAAAGTTCCATCCCTTAGAGAATAATTTGCATAGATACTTGTCCCCATCACCGGTAAATATGTTGTTGGTTGCCCTTAAAGGGTTGGGCAGTTAGAGATATTTTAGAAAGCATGATATTATACCTACCACCAGATCCTGTCTTGGTGTAATGGTTGACACCTTGGCCAGGCTGTGTCTGTTTAGCCTGGTTTTCGTTGAAATGAAGAAAACACTTCTGAGTGGGGTTAGTTGTACTAAAGTCAAAACCAAAACAAGTAGTTTGCTGACATGCTGTTGCACATTGCTCCACTGTTGTTGCACCAGCTCTTAGTGTCCCTCCAGGAGCCAAGGTGTTGGGAGTGAGGTCAAAGCCATTTACTGAACTACCTGTCAAGGGGAGAAATAATTCCTGATTGTCAGTATGATATTTGTGCTAAAATAAGTTCACATGTTCACCCCAACATGATTGATATATGTGACCCGTGTTAACGAAATGGGTCGGAAGTCACACTTTTAGGAGCCTAGATATGGGCTCTTTAAGTAGCATAGGGTGAGAAAAATATTGTTTTTGAAAAATGAGTTTTTGACATTTTTCTAACATATTTGGCTCACTCTCACCAAATCGATGCAACTATTATTTGGCCGTACATGATCGGCGGCCGTACATGATTGCCGGCCGTACATGATCGGTGACGTACATGATCGGTGACGTACATGATCAGTGACGTACATGATCGGTGACGTACATGATCGGTGACGCACATGATCGGGAATTATTGACTGCCCTACCCTTTCTGACCATGTTAAAACATAAATAAATCTTACCAAGATGTACATATGATGTGTGTCTTGACATGTTATATGTCAGAAATGTCTAGATGCAACTATTAAGATAATTTTTATTGACATTTCAATACCGATCATGTACGTCATGTGACGTACATGATCGGTGACGTACATGATCGGTGAATATTGACTGCCCTACCATTTCTGACCATGTTAAAACATAAATAAATCTTACCAAGATGTACATATGATGTGTGTCTTGACATGTAATATGTCAGAAATGTCTAGATGCAACTATTAAGATAACTTTTATTGACATTTAAAATACCGATCATGTACGTCATGTGATGCACATGATCGGCCATTATTTATTGACTGCCTTAATTACCCTTTCTAACCATGTTTAAAACATATATCAATCATAGTAAGGTGTACATATGATATAGGTCTAAATATGTGTAATCATAGACATGTGAAGCAGTAGGTAATGAGGAAATTTTACATGACATTCCAAGGCCATCATGTACGTCATGTGACGTACATGATCGGTTACACATTGAGCCCCCCCCCTTTGGCCCCTATAAATATTTTGGGAGGTTTTTTTTCTAATAAACCCCCCAAATATATATTACAGCCTGTAGGTATGGTTATGAGAGTTAAACATAGTAGTGCAGGGGGTAAAAGGTGGATTTTGTAGTCTGCCGATCATGTACGGCCACTGATCATGTACGGCCACCGATCATGTACGGCCACTTTTTCAGTTGCACTGATTTGGTGAGAGTGAGCCATGAATAGTTATCTTCTGCCACACTCACTTATAAACCAGATTTCAACTCCGCTTCTCCCCCAAATGATGGTCATAGGATTAACAATTGTATTGTATAATATAGATAGTATCTCATTTAAACCCTTATTATTTCATTTTAATAAATTTTCAATTAAATCAACAAAATAAGTGTAAAAAACATCGCCTGAGAGTGAATATTAGCTAATATACTACTTGTCATATACCAAATGAAAGCTCTTGATGAGCTGTACACGAAAATCGCAATATCACAAAAAAATTTATGTGCGACTTCTGACCCATTTTGTTAAAACGGGTCACATATATTCTTCTCTATGGTTTTTAAAATCTATTGGGTCTCAGTTAAGACCCTGTAGGGTACATAGGTTTCACTCAACCCTTTGTTGGTATGCATCAACGATATGAAATTGATACCATGACTGGCCGAGCATCAGTGAGCATCATAGTAACTCTATCATATTTAGCAAAGTTCCATCCCTTAGGGAATAATTTGCATAGATACTTGTCCCCATCACCGGTAAATATGTTGGTGGTTGCACTTAAAGGGTTGGGCAGTTAGAGATATTTTAGAAAGCATGATATTATACCTACCACCAGATCCTGTCTTGGTGTAATGGTTGACACCTTGGCCAGGCTGTGTCTGTTTAGCCTGGTTTTCATTGAGATGAAGAAAACACTTCTGAGTGGGGTTAGTTGTACTAAAGTCGAAACCAAAACAAGTAGTTTGCTGACATGCTGTTGCACATTGCTCCACTGTTGTTGCACCAGCTCTTAGGGTCCCTCCAGGAGCAAAGGTGTTGGGAGTGAGGTCAAAGCCATTTACTGAACTACCTGTCAAGGGGAGAAATAATTCCTGATTGTCAGTATGATATAATATTATGTACTAAAATAAGTCCACATGTTCACCCCAACATGATAGATATATATGTCTTCTGTATGGTTTTTAAAATCTATTGGGTCTCAGTTAAGACCCTGTAGGGTATATAGGTTTCACTCAACCCTTTGTTGCCATGCATCAACGATATGAAATTGATACAATGACTGGCCGAGCATCAGTGAGCATCATAGTAACTCTATCATATTTAGCAAAGTTCCATCCCTTAGCGAATAATTTGCATAGATACTTGCCCCCATCACCGGTAAATATGTTGTTGGTTGCACTTGAAGGTTTGGGCAGTGAGAGATATTTTAGAAAGCATGATATTATACCTACCACCAGATCCTGTCTTGGTGTAATGGTTGACACCTTGGCCAGGCTGTGTCTGTTTAGCCTGGTTTTCATTGAGATGAAGAAAACACTTCTGAGTGGGGTTAGTTGTACTAAAGTCAAAACCAAAACAAGTAGTTTGCTGACATGCTGTTGCACATTGCTCCACTGTTGTTGCACCAGCTCTTAGTGTCCCTCCAGGAGCAAAGGTGTTGGGAGTGAGGTCAAAGCCATTTACTGAACTACCTGTCAAGGGGAGAAATAATTCCTGATTGTCAGTATGATATATGTACTAAGATAAGTCCACATGTTCACCCCAACATGATTAATATATGGCTCACTCTCACCAAATCAGTGCAACTGAAAAAGTGGCCGTACATGATCGGTGGCCGTACATGATCGGTGGCCGTACATGATCGGCAGACAACAAAATCCACATATTACCCCCTGCACTGTGATATTTAACTCTCCTTACCATACCTACAGGCTGTAATGTATCTTTGGGATGTTTTTTGGAAAAAAAAAACTCCCAAAATATTTTTAGGGGCCAAAGGGGGGGGGGGGCTCAATGTGTAACCGATCATGTACGTCACATGACGTACATGATGGGCTGGAAATGGCAATGTAAAATTTCCTCATTACCCACTGCTTCACATGTCTATGATTACACATATTTAGACCTACATCATATGTACACCTTGCTATGATTGAATTATGTTTTAGATATGGTTAAAAAGGGGTCAAATGGAGAGTGGCCCAATGTACAACCGATCATGTACGTCACATGACGTACATGATCGGGATCTAAATGTCATGTAAAATGATTTTAATAGTCGCATCTATACATTTCTAACAGATAACATTTCAATACACACATCATATGTACACGTTGGCAAGGCTTATTCATGTTTTATCATGTTCATAAAGGGTAAGGCAGTCAATAAATCGCCGATCATGTACGTCACCGATCATGTACGTCACATGATGTACATGATCAGTATTAAAATGTCATGAAAAATGACCTTAATAGTCGCATCTATACATTGCTAACACATTACATTTCGAGAGACACATCATATGTACACCTTGGTAAGGTTTATTTATGTTTTATCATCTTCAGAAAGGGTAGGGCAGTCAATAGATCACCGATCATGTACGTCACCGATCATGTACGTCACCGATCATGTACGTCACCGATCATGTACGTCACCGATCATGTAAGGCCGGCAATCATGTACAGCCACCGATCATGTACGGCCACTTTTGACTTGCACTGGTTTGGTGAGAGTGAGCCATATATTTCTTCTCTATGGTTTTTAAAATCTATTGGGTCTCAGTTAAGACCCTGTAGGGTATATAGGTTTCACTCAACCCTTTGTGTGCATGCATCAACGATATGAAATTGATACCATGACTGGCCGAGCATCAGTGAGCATCATAGTAAGTCTATTATACTTAGCAAAGTTCCATCCCTTAGGGAATAATTTGCATAGATACTTGCCCCCATCACCGGTAAATATGTTGTTGGTTGCCCTTAAAGGGTTGGGCAGTTAGAGATATTTTAGAAAGCATGATATTATACCTACCACCAGATCCTGTCTTGGTGTAATGGTTGACACCTTGGCCAGGCTGTGTCTGTTTAGCCTGGTTTTCATTGAGATGAAGAAAACACTTCTGAGTGGGGTTAGTTGTACTAAAGTCAAAACCAAAACAAGTAGTTTGCTGACATGCTGTTGCACATTGCTCCACTGTTGTTGCACCAGCTCTTAGTGTCCCTCCAGGAGCCAAGGTGTTGGGAGTGAGGTCAAAGCCATTTACTGAACTACCTGTCAAGGGGAGAAATAATTCCTGATTGTCAGTATGATATATGTGCTAAAATAAGTCCACATGTTCACCCCAACATGATTAATATATATTTCTTCTCTATGGTTTTTAAAATCGATTGGGTCTCAGTTAAGACCCTGTAGGGTATATAGGTTTCACTCAACCTTTTGTTGGCATGCATCAACAATATGAAGTTGATACCATGACTGGCCGAGCATCAGTGAGCATCATAGTAACTCTATCATATTTAGCAAAGTTCCATCCCTTAGGGAATAATTTGCATAGATACTTGCCCCCATCACCGGTAAATATGTTGTTGGTTGCACTTAAAGGGTATCGCTACTTGTTCAATGGTCTAGATATTCTATTGATTTCTGCGTATAACTTAGTAAGATATTAGTTCAATATATTAGAAACTAGAAAAAGTAAAGAAAATGGCATGGTACAGTGCTCAATTCTATGGGAAAGTCACTTCAAAAAGCTAGTTCTTAACTAAGCTAAAAGAGAATTTTTATTTTGTGGTCAGATTACCATGTTCTTCTATTGCTATCTTCGAATCACTTTGGATTTGATTAGTTGGCAGAATAATCAAATAGAAAACGGAAAAAAAATTACATGTTGTGGTGCTCATTTTTCTGTAATGCCCATTTAAAGAGAAAGTACTTCCTTTGCGAGGCAATCTAGCCCTATAGCCCATGCAATGGACGTTGCTGCTTAAATACTCTCTATGTGAAAATTAGACTATAATGCAAGATTGCTTCCCCCCTTTATTTACCCTCCTCCCCAAAAAAAGAATAACCATACCTTTTTTTGAGAAAAGGTCATGGCACCTTCTGGGATAGAACTCCTGATCCTCTGATTGTAAAGCAGGCATCATAACCACTACACTACAGATTCTGGTGGAGCTCTGAAGAACTGTTGTGCTATTATTCCATACATCTCTTATTGACATATGCCACGAGAGGGCAGCACTAGCTACATAGTACAATTTGTTTCTCTGACATCCACAGGGTTCCAGCACCTACTTTTGTAGCGATACCCTTTAAAGGGTTGGGCATTTAGAGATATTTTAGAAAGCATGATATTATACCTACCACCAGATCCTGTCTTGGTGTAATGGTTGACACCTTGGCCAGGCTGTGTCTGTTTAGCCTGGTTTTCGTTGAAATGAAGGAAACACTTCTGAGTGGGGTTAGTTGTACTAAAGTCAAAACCAAAACAAGTAGTTTGCTGACATGCTGTTGCACATTGCTCCACTGTTGTTGCACCAGCTCTTAGTGTCCCTCCAGGAGCCAAGGTGTTGGGAGTGAGGTCAAAGCCATTTACTGAACTACCTGTCAAGGGGAGAAATAATTCCTGATTGTCAGTATGATATTAATTTTGTGCTAAAATAAGTTCACATGTTCACCCCAACATGATTGATATAACTATATTTTTCTGTATGGTTTTTAAAATCTATTGGGTCTCAGTTAAGACCCTGTAGGATTTAAAGGTTTCACTCAACCCTTTGTTGGCATGCATCAACAATATGAAGTTGATACCATGACTGGCCAAGCATCAGTGAGCATCATAGTAACTCTATCATATTTAGCAAAGTTCCATCCCTTAGTGAATAATTTGCATAGATACTTGCCCCCATCACCGGTAAATATGTTGTTGGTTGCCCTTAAAGGGTTGGGCAGTTAGAGATATTTTAGAAAGCATGATATTATACCTACCACCAGATCCTGTCTTGGTGTAATGGTTGACACCTTGGCCAGGCTGTGTCTGTTTAGCCTGGTTTTCGTTGAAATGAAGAAAACACTTCTGAGTGGGGTTAGTTGTACTAAAGTCAAAACCAAAACAAGTAGTTTGCTGACATGCTGTTGCACATTGCTCCACTGTTGTTGCACCAGCTCTTAGTGTCCCTCCAGGAGCCAAGGTGTTGGGAGTGAGGTCAAAGCCATTTACTGAACTACCTGTCAAGGGGAGAAATAATTCCTAATTGTCAGTATGATATTTGTGCTAAAATAAGTTCACATGTTCACCCCAACATGATTGATATAATTATATTTTTCTGTATGGTTTTTCTAATCTATTGGGTCTCAGTTAAGACCCTGTAGGGTATAAAGGTTTCACTCAACCCTTTGTTGGCATGCATCAACAATATGAAGTTGATACCATGACTGGATGAGCATCAGTGAGCATCATAGTAACTCTATCATATTTAGCAAAGTTCCATCCCTTAAGGAATAATTTGCATAGATACTTGCCCCCATCACCGGTAAATATGTTGTTGGTTGCCCTTAAAGGGTTGGGCAGTTAGAGATATTTTAGAAAGCATGATGTTATACCTACCACCAGATCCTGTCTTGGTGTAATGGTTGACACCTTGGCCAGGCTGTGTCTGTTTAGCCTGGTTTTCGTTGAAATGAAGAAAACACTTCTGAGTGGGGTTAGTTGTACTAAAGTCAAAACCAAAACAAGTAGTTTGCTGACATGCTGTTGCACATTGCTCCACTGTTGTTGCACCAGCTCTTAGTGTCCCTCCAGGAGCCAAGGTGTTGGGTGTAAGGTCAAAACCATTTACTGAACTACCTGTCAAGGGGAGAAATAATTCCTGATTGTCAGTATGATATGTGTTATAAAATAAGTTCACATGTTCACCCCAACATGATTGATATATGTGACCCATTTTAACGAAATGGGTCCGAAGTCACACTTTTAGGAGCCAAGATATGGGCTCTTTAAAATGCATAGGGTGAGAAAAATATTATTTTTGAAAAATGAGTTTTTGACATTTTTCTAACATATGAATAGTTATATTCTGCCACACTCACTTATAAACCAGATTTCAACTCCGCTTCTCCCCCAAATGATGGTCATAGGATTAACCCTTTAGGGCCGACCAAAAAGAAATATTCTGGTGATGGGGGGCGAGACATTTTCACAGGAACTTCCCCAAGGGCCGAGCCTTTCCCGATTCCCATAGAGTTATGTCGACTATAGTCGATGCTCTGCCAGCCATGGTGTCGACTATAGTCGATGCTCGGCCAGCCATGTCATCAACTATAGTCGATGCTCGGCCCTAAAGGGTTAACAATCTTATTGTATGATATAGATAGTATCTCATTTAAACCCTTATTATCTCATTTTAATAAATTTCCATTTAAATCAACAAAAAAGTGTAAAAAACATCGCCTGAGAGTGAATATTGGCTAATATTCTACTTGTCACATACCAAATGAAAGCTCTTGATGAGCTGTACACGAAAATGGCAATATCACAACATTTTTTATGTGCGACTTCCGACCCATTTCGTTAAAACGGGTCACATATATTCTTCTCTATGGTTTTTAAAATCTATTGGGTCTCAGTTAAGACCCTGTAGGGTATATAGGTTTCACTCAACCCTTTGTTGGCATGCATCAACGATATAAAATTGATACCATGACTGGCCGAGCATCAGTGGGCATCATAGTAACTCTATCATATTTAGCAAAGTTCCATCCCTTAGGGAATAATTTGCATAGATACTTTCCCCCATCACCGGTAAATATGTTGTTGGTTGCACTTAAAGGGTTGGGCAGTTAGAGATATTTTAGAAAGCATGATATTATACCTACCACCAGATCCTGTCTTGGTGTAATGGTTGACACCTTGGCCAGGCTGTGTCTGTTTAGCCTGGTTTTCGTTGAGATGAAGAAAACACTTCTGAGTGGGGTTAGTTGTACTAAAGTCAAAACCAAAACAAGTAGTTTGCTGACATGCTGTTGCACATTGCTCCACTGTTGTTGCACCAGCTCTTAGTGTCCCTCCAGGAGCCAAGGTGTTGGGTGTAAGGTCAAAGCCATTTACTGAACTACCTGTCAAGGGGAGAAATAATTCCTGATTGTCAGTATGATAATGTGTACTAAAATAAGTTCACATGTTCACCCCAACATGATTGATATATATTTCTTTTCTATGTTTTTTTAAACCTTTTGGGTCTCAGTTAACAGACCCTGTAGGGTATATAGGTTTCACTCAACCCTTTGTTGGCATGCATCAACAATATGAAGTTGATACAATGACTGGGTGAGCATCATAGTAAGTCTATTATACTTAGCAAAGTTCTATCCCTTTGGGTAATATTTTGCATGTATACTTGGCCCCACAAACTGTAAATACATTGTAGTTTGCCCTTAACCCAGATATGCCTACCCTCCTTTAAAAGGAGGCTTTTGGTAAATTTTCATGCATTTTCATGCATTTCCCCAGAAATCGTGGATATTGCAACTTTGAAAATATTCAAGAGATATTACTATAATTAAACCCGCAGATCTTACTGCACGTCCAGTAACAGTTAGAGTGCAGTCAGGACAGGTACTCAGCTCTATAATTCATAATTATAGGGCGCTGGGGATTTAAGGCAATATGAGGCCAAAAATCTCAAAAAATATTAAGGAAAGTTGCAATTTTTGGCAAAACATGGATTTGAGTAATTTATCATACAGAACATGGTTAAAACAGCATATTTGGCGGTTTTTGAGGATTTTTCTTGGGAAATTCCCTGTTTCCATGGTGATTACACATTCCTAAATAGCATTTTTTGTTGATTTTGGTTGCCAGGGTAACGAAAATTACCAGTTTTCATATGACAGTCATATACAAATTTTTTAAAATTTTCTTATACAATGCTCATATTAGTTGAAATTCATTTCAAGTTTCTGTATTGTTCCAAATATAAGATATTGCAAGTCAAATAATGCAGGATATAGCCTAATTGTGACATCAGGACCTCACATATATTATAAGACGTCATAATTTGGTCTATACTCTCTCTATGCCAACAGACAAACTGATAGAGGGTACTGATAGTAAACATTGATCCTTCATGGTTTCAATAATAATTGGAGTATAGACAAATATAATTCTGATTTGGAAATCGCTTAAGAATGTCCTCAGGCATATCTGGGTTAAAGGGATGGGCACTTTAAGATATTTTAGATAGCATGATATTATACTTACCACCAGATCCTTTCTTGGTGTAATGGTTGACGCCTTGGCCAGGCTGTGTCTGTTTAGCCTGGTTTTCATTGAGATGAAGAAAACACTTCTGAGTGGGGTTAGTTGTACTAAAGTCAAAGCCAAAACAAGTAGTTTGCTGACATGCTGTTGCACATTGCTCCACTGTTGTTGCACCAGCTCTTAGTGTCCCTCCAGGAGCCAAGGTGTTGGGTGTCAGGTCAAAACCATTTGTTGAACCGCCTGAAAAGGGGAGAACACCTCATTGAAAATAGTGCATGTGGATAACGCTTCGATTGAGTCGATGTTAGGCCATAACCTGCTGGTTCCAACAGCATCATGAATTCCGCTATGCCTGGCATTTTGACACGCATATTCAGTTGCAAAGTGTAAAATACAGGTTCAGAATGTGTCCTATTACCTTATTTGGGATGTAAAAACAAGGTTTCAGCTACAAACTAACAGAATCTCCACAAAAAACAGTTGCTAAAATATGGGGAGCTTAGCCTCATGAGGCCCCCCACGCCCCACCCTTCACCAATGTGCATCAGATCTCCCAGTTACCTTTTGATCTGTCTTTCTCTCTGACATTGGGTGCACTAGCTTTAGACCCTAATCTGTGTATATATGCTAAGAATAATGTGAAATCATCTGGTTCAGCCATGATGCTTAGCTAGCTTTGCCTCATTAAAATACATATATTAATAGATTTACACATTCAGTAGGCGATTCTGGGTCCCTGATTTTATCACAATTCAATACCAATTTTATTTGTCACATCCTTTACTACACTATAAGTTTGGGCATGGACAGTCAGAAAGATATGGCCTTAGACTTCCGCCATAGATCACAAACTAAAAATAAAAGATGTAGTCAGTAATCAGTTCAGATTCTCCTTAAAACAGCATAAAATTACGGATACAGTTGCCATGACAACTGGAATTAGAATTTTTTTATATAAGCAATGATATAGTACATGTCGATACCTCTGGGGACATGTTATATTATCATTGCACTAATAATGAATCAACACAGTAAATTAAGTCTGATATATATTGTAACAATAACGATGATTAACACTGATATTGGTCAGAGTGGTCAAGGCACAAAAGAGTCATTCCTCAATTCCTACCTCCTCCATCACAGGACCTAGTGTAATGAGTCACTCCTGGTCCTTGTCTCACATCCTTAGAGCTGGCCAGGTTGAGATGGAGGTAGCATCTCGTGGTGGTCTGGCTTGAGTCAAAGTCAAAGTCAACGGCAAAGCAGGTTGGGTTCGAAAGGATGCATCTGTTCTGACATTCCAATGTTGTCCGTGCATCATTGGCTATCCCACTGGGTGCCAGGGCATTATCCCGGGAGCTGAAGGTGTTACTACAACCTGCAATATGTGAGATAAGAAAGGCGTATTACAACCTGCAATATATGAGATATGGAAAACTATAGTTACTAGAATATTTAAGATTTTTAACACTAAGTTCCACAGCCTAACTTACCAATACCCTCCCCCAAGCAATTTAAAAAAATAATTCTAGGTTTCAGACGATCCTAGTTCTTCCCCTCATACAATACCTTACTAATCATCATTCACTGAACTGGTTATATTTTTGGTCTATTCACAGAAGATTTGAAGTGTTGAAGGCACAATTATGATGATTTTCTATGTTGGTTTAGCTAAACTGATATTGATGACTTTTGTAAGTAGGCAGCTGGAATGGTATTGATGGAAGCTGACGTTGCTATTGGATGAAGACTATAGTTCTATTTCTTTGCAAAAAACAACAACCCTGAATTCCATTACAGAAAAATTTATTCCGTGAGAATGTGCGTTTTAAAGTCAGCAAAGGTGAGTGTGTGGGTCGGTGTCGCGTCAGTGGAGCATACCTGCCTCAATGTTGACATTGAACAAAAATCCCAACCCCAAACGATGCCCTAGCGACTAATACTATGTGGCACCCGTTTGTCATGGCCAAACTTCCTATCTAAAAAAAATGAAGAGAAAGCTAAATAAATCCGATCTACCTAGTCTAGATTGTCTGATTATGTTACGCAAAACTCGCTTATTCCAGTCTTGCCTCTAAAAATTGAAATATAATATGGGGCTGTGTCTCACGACCATGGATTGATGTTTTCATCTATGAGTGATATACAGTCTTAAAACACTCATTAACATTTTCCACCATTTATATCTTCATCTGCCCTAAATAAAGCGTTTTTTTCAAGCTGGTCATAGATTGCAACCGGTCATAGATCGCACTCAGTCATAGATTGCAGCGAGTCATAGACGACAGCAATGGCCCGATCTAATGAGACACAGTCATGGGTAATTATAGGTAAAGTGTGTAGAGCACTAAAACTAGGGGCATCCAACACATGGCCTACAGTGGTCCCACTACTCACAAACCTAGTAGGGGCACTCACTGGCCCCAACATTGGTGGTATATGCGTACTGAGAGCTCTGTCTATGAAGTCATTTCATTAAAAATGATGGGTCTGGCCATCGATATCTAGACCATAGAAACAAGTAAACTTGACATGCAGTAATTTTGAACTTTGGCTCCTGACAATTGGACAAATAGGAAAGATTCTATGCCAGAAAAGAGATTTTATATGTTCTTTATAAGGAAGAATTAAGTATTGCATAGGAGCATATATGATTTTCATAAATTGCAATGTGCAAGGTACAATATAGATGCATAATATTAGACATAGACACATACGTTTTCTTTGGAAATCAAAATAACTTCTTTCAACTCGGGGGTCCATAGTGTTTCATAACAACTATTGATTAATATGATCTCTCATAGAGGGGATTTAGTTAATAACTTCAAGCTTTTCATTATGACTCACAATTCGTGAGGATATGTAATGAAATGTGTGCAGTTAGGAAAGCCCATCTATGAGAAATCAAATGCATTAGCAGTTGTTATGGAACACTATGGACACCACTGTTGACTGCTCTTTACAGACTATAATAGATGCATTTTCTTTTGGGTTGTGGCTATGGACTTCTCAGAGTCTCCTTCACCGGATTCCCAGATTATATTATGTATTTTCTTGTAGGACAAAAACTACCGAAAATCCCTACTAAAACCATGCTAAAACCAATCTAGAAATTGGCAACAATAGCACAACATTTTCCTCTGTAAAATTGAAGAAGATTCCCAAGTTTAGGGCTGTCTTTTTTGATTGGAAGGGGCAATTTCTGGCTGTCGGCCATCCCAGATCGAAGACGGCGATGATCGGCTCTATAGTAGAATCAATGAGGAATCTTGTGGAATCAATGTTAGCTTACCTTCAAACCAATTATTTGTAAGTAATGGAGTTTTGGGTGAGCCGCCTCCCATGTCATATTTACCCAGTAGGAATCCCTTTGATAAACATGGCATGGTTATGTTCACTTTTTCACGCATGTATGTAAAATATGACTCAGAGCATAAAGAACAAATATTATTTTTCCTTTAGGGTGATAATGATGTTATGTGTCATGCATCTAACCCACTCTAATGTAGGTCTATCACGATGCATCATCTGCGTCTGATGTCTTAACATTCATTCCTCTAAAATCAGTTTTCAAATATGTTCAAGGTTTGCAACAGAGGCGTGTGTAATATTATCTGCCTTTATAATAACAAACCAGAGTTGGAACTCATTCTTTTGCTCATATTCTTATGCAATTTACAATGCATATGTATAGATCTACTTTCAACATAAATCCGCACATGGACACAAGGAGTTACCAGTGCATCTTTAAATTAAGATAAGTACGGCATGGAGTAGATTTCCAACCAGAATTAGATTTCTAGGCCTTACAATATTAAATAAATAGGTATAGCTATCTTTACTCTTCCTAGAACAGCCCACCTAGCGCTATAGGTGGCTTCCATGTGCTGATGATATAATGATTTTGATGATTTTATTCTCGAAAAACTCCAAAGAGATACATGAGATAAGTAGTCACAGTTGTAAAAGCAAATATCACAGTAGCTGGTTGTTTGAGTCAAACAGTTATCACTCTAGTGACCTTCATTTCTAAAAAGAAGATCAAGGGCCTTACTCCCACCCCTGTTATACCAGTTCCTAGCGTCAGTGTGCATACATGCAGTACATGCATCCCTACAATGTAAAAAAGAAAAGAGTAATGGATGATATCCCCCAGTTGTGGTAAGCAGGGGAGTAGGGTGGATGTCTAGACACACAGGTGGGGAATCCTGAATGGGGTAGACAGTATTGACTCAGGGAGGCAGTAGCACGATTGACAGGAGCTTAATGTGGGTGGGGGGGGGGGGGTTAAACAACGTACAAGAAGGAAACAGTGCTCATTCTCCTCATAGTGTTTTCTTAACTTTCAAAAAGGGAAATAAAGAATGTTCAAAGGGAATATTGTTGAATGATAACAGGTCTAAACACTTTACACCTCTTTAAATGTTGTCTTTGGATTGAAATATCAGTGTGCAGAATCCACAGATTTTTTGATTTTTTTCAGTATAGTATTCACATCTACTGCAATAGTTGCATTACACTTATTTTCTGTCATTTCCTGGCAACTGGTAAATACAGAATAATAAGAATCATATGAATGGGGATGAGAGTACTATAATGGGGGGTGAATCAGAGGCTCAGGGCGTGGTATGGGGTTAAGAGAGGCACACGAGACAGGGGAGGGTAAGGGCCATATTTAAGAGGCAGACGGGAATGAACAGGGGTGGTATAGAAGGGGAGGTGAAGAGAAGTGGATTTTGTTCAATTTCTGGGCCAAAGTACCACCCTTTTGATTGAACTTGTTGAAAACTGTATAAAATGATGGGATTTACACTGTGTCACCGTTTGGCAAACAGCAGGGACTATTGCATTCTTGGAATGGCTCTAGCATGAAAGAACATTGTGACAGCTTTACAGAACTATTTTGATCATTTTCGTACTATACCTAGTCCCAGTGTAATGAGGATGGAAACAATTTCTAAGTTGAATCAACACTGTGATCTAAACTAGTCAGATTAGACAGCAGAAATAAGTTAGAATTTTGTCATCTCAAACCTGTTTCTTGAATTATTTCATAGTAAATTACCAGAATGTGTGACTGACAATGATTTGGGCTATGCAACATAATTTTGCATGTCCCTGAGGACCCTTGACCTAATTATAAATGACATTTGACCTCAATGAAAAAACATCAAGTGTCTAGGGACAGCAATGGGCATGGCTGGATATACTTGAATCATACACATGCCATTAGTAATACAATATTCAACATTCCTAGGGTATCCAGTTTCCGTTCATTTCTCATTATTTCATAATATTTTGACATGAAGAATGTTAGCCTAATTTCCCAGTTAGCACCAATCAGGAACTTTTACCTCTATTCCAGGATCACTGCATGATCACTCTTGTGAAGAGAATGAGACCCCTACTGCATTTGCATGTTGGATATTAAAGTCTAGAGAGGGTTGTGAGTGAAGGAAAATTGGGAGAGCTCTGCCAGGAGCAGTGCAAAACACATCATTAGGGTGTTACATCGAAAATGAACTATGATCCTCAGAGTATATTCCTCTAATGGTCCTGAGAGAAAAGAGATGAAAAATGACAATGCAAAAAGCAGAATAAAGATATCTATTATATTAAATGTTTGGGACTGCTGTAAAGTGGAAATAGTCTTCATATTTTTACCCCTGCTGCTCTATATATAACCTATTAGGCCCATGGCACTCACACTGAGGGGACACAGTGGTCACTGCAGGGTGGTGAGGGCTGAGCAGCCACCCTACAGGCAGCCATAGGCACTGGGAGTAGAATGTTCATCCAATGTAGGATTTAATAGCTTAACAAGTATATCAAATAGACTGTTGATTATTTTACCATTATTATATATGAATCTGTGTCTTTCATTATTTATGCCTGAGGTGTTATCTGTGTAAGGATTTATAGTCTAAACATGACCATAAGTATGGGGGAGATATAGGCCTACTTTGACTTCAAGTATGGGGGATTTGGCTATAGCTATATCATGTTTTATGGATGCATTCTGTCCCTAAGAACATGTTGTTTCATGATATGAATGCACATTTTCTAATAAGTTAATGCATGGTGTAATCTTTTTACATAATATGTCATAAAATCTAAACTATTTCTTACAATAAAAATGTGCATAACTTATGGGATACCCCAATATGTATGGAAACCGCCAGTAGCTTTAAATTTATTTGATATTCCATAGATTCTCCCATATTTGACATTAATTGAGGTCATGTCTAGCTCTCCTACTGCAGATGTAGGTGCCACAGGCTACCCACACAGTGCCAAGACTCAGGGGGTAACTGTACATTCACAGGTCTTTTAATGTAAGAATCAATTACACAAGATCAGAATCACTATGCCTATCAGAAGCGCATATTTATCAGGATTAAATAAAGGGCTCAACCAATATTGTGGAATATATATTAAAGTTATGGTGAGCATATGTATGGAACCATGTCAGTATGCTCCCTCTAACTGCGCTGCGGGGACGCATTCTCACGGCATTTAACACCCTAAGACATCATATAATGTGTTTTGCACTACTCCTGGCAGAGACACGGACCACTGGCGAGATGGGCTAGTGGGTTATGTAATTCCCTAACGCCGTTTGGCTTAATTTTCAGGGGTATTCTGACTCAACCTACAGGCAGCATTCAATGTCTACTTTGTTCTCCATATTTGCAGCTATTCAAAAACAAGTTCTTATGTTGCAGACATTGGGCCAATGTATCATTGCTAACTGCATGAAGGAAAAAATAGGCATTTACCAAAACCAAATCCCCTTCTCTGTGCGGGAAGGGGAGGGGCTGGGTGTGCTGCTTCAGCTGTAATGGACATGGGGGTGGGGCAGTGGAAGAAATGGAAGGGAGCGTGGACAAGTTGTTTGGATGGTTTAACATGTCTTCTGGCAGTGCCTGGCACTAGTATCCTCCGTTCCATGATCCTATGTGCCACGCCTGCCACCACACATTTGCATAACAACGCATGGCAAAGTTTTGCGGTCATTTCCTAGCAGCATAGCAAACATAAAACACACGAACTAAGGTGTCATCTTGGGTGAAGGGTGGGGATGTAGGCATGTTGGTAATTCGTGAGAAGGGTGGAATAAGAAAGGCTCAGAAGGGATATGGCATCACACTTGCTATGGTCAGGGCATGGGCCAATGCAATAATAATAGGGCATGAGCAAAATTTACCTCACCCCTCTTCCTGACGAGTTGGAAGTCATTTGCCTTTTCATCCACAGCAACGGGTTGAATGCTTCATAGACATTTTTGAGACCCACAAATTTACCATCCCCCTGTTGTTAAAAAATGACCACTCTATTAGTTAATTGGGTGTAGTAGGGGAAACGAAGATCAGAGATGCGAAGAAAATTACAGTTGCAGGGCAAATACAGGTGACACCTGGCCCAAGCTACGGCCAATTCAATGTCTACTTTGTCCATATTTTCAGTTATTTAAGAACAAGTTCTAATATTGCAGACATTGGGCCAATGTCTCATTGCTAACTGCATGAAGGAAAAAATAGGCATTTACCAAAACCACATCCCTTTCTCTGTGCGGGCTGGGGACACGCGGGTTGGGTGTGCTGCTGCTTCACTGTGACAGATAGTAATTGACATGGGTGTGGGGCAGTGGAAGGAATGGAGGAGATTGTGGACAAGTTGTTTTGATGGTTTAACATGTCTTCTCGCAGTGCCTGGCACTAGTATCCACCGTTCCATGAGTTTACGTGCCACGCCTGCCACCACACATTTGCATAACAACGCATGGTAAAGTTTTGCGGTCATTTCCTGGCAGCATAGCAAACATAAAACACACAAACTAAGGTGTCATCTTGAGTGAGGGGTGGGGATGTAGGCATGTTGGTAACTCGTGAGAAGGGTGGAATAAGAAAGGCTTAGAAGGGATATATGGCATAACACGGGCTATGGTCAGGGCACGGGCCAATGCAGCCCAAATAAGATTAGAAGAAGTGAAGAGAGGTAAAAATTTACCTCGCCCCTCTTCCTGACGATTTGGAAATCATTTCCGCGCGCCCTTTCATCTACAGTAACGGGTTGAATTTTTTACAGACATTTTTGAGACCCACACATTAACAATCCCCCTATTGTTAAAAATGACCACTCTATTAGTCTACTGGGTGTAGTAGGGGAAAGGAAGATCAGAAATGCGAAGAATATGACAGTTGCAGGGCAAATACAGGTGGCACAATCAAAGGCATAAAAAGAGGTGCCACACCTAAACCCACTGGGTAACTTTCTCAATACTCGAGTAACTAGGAGTACATGAAAATAGTTGGGTATTTCTGTGAGACAGTGTAGATAATTATTTAAGAGATTTTCAGTGAACCCAAATGAACAACAATTCCAATTGATTGACAGATATTTGAGGGAATAGAGAACCAAAAGATAAAAGGAATCTCAGTTCAACAATAAATGAGGCCAGCAAAATCCATTGACAATGTTCAAAACACAACAAAATTTGCATTTTTGAAAGATAAGGTGCGCGAAATCCAATGACCAACTTTCGTTTGAGTTTTTCCCGAGGAGGGGAAATGACAATGGGTACATAAAGGGCAGGGCCAGCGTGTGTTTTTTTGTTTACTTACTTTCTATTTTTTTTTGGGGTGGGGGTGGGGGAGTTGATGTTGGTGGGTGGGTGGGTGGGTGGGTGGGGGGGGAATATGTTGGTGAGGGCAGTCAGTGGGAGGGGGGTGGTGCGATCTAAGAGTGGGTGGGTGGGTTGGGAAAGAGTACATACCAGTGCCAGACACTACCATCTCCAGCTCCCCACTACGTGACTTCACCCCAGTAAGAGCACCTTCAAAAAGGGGAAGGACCCTGCAGTGTTTGTTCACGCGACGTGTGTTTACCCCTACCAGAGGCAGACAGAAAAATGCAGCAGATTACCCCCCTTTATGGTTCTACCTCTGTTAACCCTAATCTTTGTTGTACAGGTGTAAAAGGGATGGTATATGAAACCACTGAGACTGTATTAACAAGTCAAATTTGGTGTAATCTTGATAATCAATAAGGGAACTGCCGATTGATTATAGTCAAACCGTGTTTGGGAAGCATTCATGTAGGACAATTGTGCTCAGAGTACTTTGAATATGGAACCTGCAGCAAATCCATGATATGGTTCTATGTGGGATTTGTATTATGTACTAGGCCTACTATATTGCTGCACTCTCCGCTGCAGAGATTATTCACAACAAAGATGCATAACACATGATTTCTCTCTGGTTTAGCCTTAGGCCATGTTTGTCACAAAAGTATAGGGCCTCTGTGAAGACTGGGTGAAATAACGTTTTTAGATAGTTATTTGCACTATATCACTATGTTTAGAGTACAGGCATGTTATGGAAAAGCGCTCTAAACTCTAAATAACTCAAATACAAATAATTTCAGCCAAGCATTGCTGTTGTATCATACTTTTTTCTTAGCGTTTCTTATCATTATATTCAGTGGTCCATTAAACGCCACCCTCCCATCCATGCACGTGATATTTGTTTTAGTAAATCATGAACAAACCAAACGGCACCGATCAGTGATCTCCTATTGAAATTATATCTCTGGAAGAGATCTATATTTTTGGAGTGTCTGAGTGGGCTAATGGAACAAGTGTAATCATACATGGCTATTATCTGACCGATATATAGCAAAAGATACAACGATGATATCAAAAGCTCAGTGTACTATTAATATTAATTATGGACAATCACACTAATGACAATTTGGACCTGTATCCATAACATTCCTGTGAATTCAATCAATCTATATATTTGTAATAAGACGAGTATATGATCGTTATTATCTCTACATCAATATGCACAACATCATCTTATATGAAATTATTTTTCTATAACTCATAAATCTGTAAACCATAACCTCTATAATCTTACACCAGGGATTGCACAATATGATACTCATTTTATGGGGAGGAAGAGGAATTCTCAAACAATTGGAGCCACTGTGAACTTGTCCGTAAATGTCTCACTGATGGTAATCCTGCAGAAAACTGAGATTCTGGTCAGAAGTGAATACTTATGGTCCATAATTAAGTTGGAAATTATGCCAATATTATGAAAACTTGTACATATGCTGGTGAATGTCTGCCATTTTCAATCAAAGAATAGGAAAGGGATTCTCAGTGAGTTTACATTTTCTTTAAAGGCTCGATTGGGAAACAGTGAAAATGCAACTAATTCAGTGCAAATTCAGGCAAAATTCAGGTGGTTTTATGCTGTAGACCAGTGTTCAAATTTTCGTAGTCAGTAGCTAATATTGGTTGGAAATGTTTTGAAGAGAGGATGTATCTTTTAGGTCAAGGGTGATTTTCAGAAATTGTAAATGCCCTGGTGGCTGTTATCACGTGTTCTGCTATATTAAAGTATATAGTAGAAGCATTTCCTTCACTCAGACCTAATACTAGTATAATGCTGATGGTGAAATCCCTGAATTTGCTCGGCTTCATTACAGTTACAGACAACCATGTCTTTCCTTGATGGTTTCTTTCAAACTTAAATTCACCTTTTGTTCACGAGCTTATACCTAGCCGATCCATGCCTAAACCCTCTATAGTCAAGCTAAGTGTAGCTAAAAGTACACATATTTTGTATCCCTGGGTGTCACGTTTAGGTGGCAGGGGCTAAGGTTTGATTTGGAAAAATAATAAAATTAAACACAAGCCACTATTATACATTTATAAGCAATTTTGACAGTTCTAACATATCAAATTGATGTTAAAGTAGTATTATGAATAGTGGTATTACCTGAGTTTTGAGCCGTTACCCCTTGTATTAGAACAAGTGATATAAGGAGGTAGACTGCCATCCCTGGATGAGGTACCATGTCTGTTGGGTGAGGCCTTGGTGGGAGTGCAGGTGAGACGTAAGCACACACCAGCTGTATACCTGGTAGCACCCCCTTCTTAGGCCAAACACATGGGTGAATGGTCCAGGCCACTTGGTCTATATAATATCTACACTGGATATATCACATAATTATATATATGTATTGTGCTGAAACTGTATGAACTTTAATTTTTGCCATCCAATAGCTATGAAAATTATTTCAGCAATATAATATCCAGGTTCCTCTCGGAGGGGTCGGATTACCCGAAACAAAACTTTATTTCCTTTTCAGGCACCACCAGGGTGAGCTCCAAGCATGGTAGGGACGGAGCCCTTAGGGGAACGGGACGGTAAAGATGTACCTTGGCAACATTTATATAAGATTATGGTTAGAAATACATTCATGATAGGCCCAGGTAGTAAAACGACTGCTTAAAACTACTCTCTAGCACATAGAGAGCAAAAAATGCATCACACCTTTCAATACTTAATTGCACATAAATGGATCGCCACTAAATCGTTAATAGTTGAATGCTTTGGGGGAAAAAGCTTTTTTGTCAAACTGAAATTCAACTGATCATTTATAATGTGATTTCCCACAATGTTCACTATCAATTTGACAATTCAATGTATGACTTTTATAACTAACACCAAAATCGCATGAATTATACAGTTGAGGAGTCTGATAGAAAGTCAAAATGTGTCAGGTGAAATTATGTGTGGCCCATCTTTGCTCAGTTAGTGCGTTGTGCAGAGGCAGAAACCTACGACATGCACTGATATTCTTTGGCTCCCTAGACGACCAATCTCAGTCATTAGTGCCTAACCAAGTTAGTCATTTCTTGGCTCCCTATACCACCAACCTAAGTTGGTTGATATGGTCTGGTTGTTCAGTACTGACTAACTCATCTTAGTCGTCTACTTTACACAGTTTACAATGAGCTTTAGGCTAAGTCCTTCTGAGTAAGGTATTAGTCATATGTTTTGCCTCAGTCATTTCTTGAATAGCATTTTGTTCATGCCTGACCAATGTGCCTAGACTAACCTGGGATAGCCACTTCAGACTAAGTGCCGGGGCATTTAAATGTTTAAATGGAAAGCAAGACAGAACATGGTATGGGATTTGTCTGTCTGCAATAATATGTTCAACATTCTTGTCATAATACTAGATAAATTATACTGAATTGTTGTAACATTATTCCTTAGTATCAACGTGAAATCCGTGCTGGATTGCGACACAAAGAGGCGAAAGCCTGATTGTATTATAGGATAAGGACAGAACAAAATGAAAGACCCGCCCCAGGCAATGCAGATCTATATGGGTGAGCAGTGAGAATCGTATTTGAGATAGTGTAATGGACATACCCTGGCGCCATCTGGGTGATCCTTTAGTAGCTATAAATAACACATTATACATGTAGTTGACTTCTGCAGAGCTCTTTTCACAGTGGGGTCCTTACGCCACAAATTCCCCCCTAACCCCCAAAGGGCATTTGTGGCATAAGGGCATTTGCGCTTCAAATAATTCCACTTTTGTGGTATAGTGTCCCATGGTGTGCCCTTATACATCAAAAGCTTACCTTTTTGAGGGTTAGTGGCAAATTTGTGGCGTAAGGGCCCCACCGAACCGTTAGTTAGTTCATTATGCCCAATTTTATTCACATTCCGATATTTACGGCCTAATTAAAGGTGCATTCTGATACCTGATTTATCAGAGAAAAGAGTTTCTTGTTCTTAGGAGAAAGGAAAAGAAACCAAAAGGAAAGGTGTTCTAAAATACATCACTTTGTTTTGTCTAATGACAGTTTTATGTGTTAAAAGTCCCCATGTTTAATTAATATTAAGGGGACAGGGGCGGGGCTAGAGCACGGAGATCTTTTAACGTATAGTTTCTAAGTGAAAACATAACTATCTGGACCAAGCTAGCGAATACTTGCATAGAAACATTGACTTTCCCAGATGAACTCAAAACAGGTTGCCCGATTTTTGTAGCGATATTATCGCTCCAGAAATCGGGCAACCTAAAGCAAGTAAAGAATTGGCGCCCTTTTACGTTATTACCGACTGTAGGAAAGCTGCTTGAAAGGTAATATACCGCCAACTTATGGACTACTGAGAAACAAACAGCATGATAACCAAAGCTCAGTTTGGATATATGCCAAAATAGTTGACTGTATCATCAATCCTTAAGATGGCAAATTGTCTATATAGTTCTAGGAACAAGGAAGAATACTGTGTAGCTGTATGTCTTGATATACAAAAGGCCTTTGATGTTGTCCACCATGGTACTCATGGTAAAACTATTAGAGATGGGACTCAGTACAAGCACTCTGCTTTTGATCGAAAGCTACTTGACTAACTGCAAGTGTTGTATGATGGCAAATGATAAGAGGTTAGCATGTAAAGAAAATTAATGTACTACGGAGTACCTCAAGGAAGTGTATTAGGACCAGTACTCTTCACCTTATATATCAATGACCTGCCAACAGTGGTCAAGAAGTGCTTACCAGTGCTATATGCAGATGACCTGATACTTGTGAGCAGTGCCAAAACCACTGAAACGGCCAAAGGCAATCTTCAAGAAGACCTGAACAGTGTCATAGCCTTGTGTGATCAGAATCGTCTGACCCCAAATGTCCCAAAGACAGAATTTATGTGGTTCCCTTTGTATTAGAAGACTACAAGTACCTAGGAATATGGTTCGGCAGTATACTCAGCTTCAAACGTCAACTTGAAGACACAATCAATAATCAATAAGACGTCAGCCAAGCTAAACTAATATTCATGAATATAACGGAAGCCATAGCCTTATACAAGCAAGCCATTGTCCCTGAAATGGAATATGGTAACTTCCTGATTGGCCCAGGCCCGGCAGATGTAATCAAAACCTATGCAGCCTCTTCGAAATGAAGGTCTACGCACATGTTTGATGAAACAAATTGAACAGATTGTATAGTCTTTTCCCTTTTATAACCTGCCATTTATTCTGACAAGAAAGTCTTGATATAATATTGTTATGTTACACAGGACTCCAATCCCAACTAGTATCATGCATGGGCATCGGGAGATTAGTATATCCACTTGCTGTTGATGATTATTCCGCCATAATTTTTACTCGTAAAAGATCTAGGTTATGAAAATAATAACATATCAGTTATTTCTGTGTGTATCAAAATAATGTTATCTAGCTATGTGATGCAAATCAGCAGCTCACTTATTTCCCACTATACCCCTCACTACCAGCACCACATCCCACCATCACGCATATGTACACACGACCCACACAGTTGTCCCCCTACATCTCCCATTACTAGCCTCATTGTTCCAAAACCGTGCCTGTTTAAAGTTAGTACATCCGATGTGTGGGACCAAAAAATTGATTTCCCTAAAAACGAGTCACAATGTTCACAAATGATATATTTGACTTCCTAGCTGTTCCATTCCCCCTAATTCCTTCCAATTTTGCTCTAATCCGATTTTATTGACCAATATTTGGTCATTTTGGAATAAACTAAAAGCGTGCACGCTTTTATTCCCCCCATTGGAAATGCACTAGAAAAGCCAATCGTTGGGGGACAATTGATCCCTTTGTGACCTATTAACACCCATTGATGACATTTAATTGACCTCTATTGTCTAGATAGTATACCTTTGCAGTGTTTGGAATACATCTAAGTAAGATTTAGAATTTGAGGAAAAATCGGATATATACCCACTTTAATACTTAATATCTGTCCCCATTTATTACCATGTGTACCTATGCTATTCGCTATATTACAATGTTGATAACAAAGAAGGATGTAGATCCAACATAATTTATAGTAATAATGTTGATGGCCTTTGTTATCATATCTAACATAATATTGCATTAGTATTGCTGGCTTCTATGTCATTCAATGTCATAACTTTTATCATTATTCTATAATTCATCCCATTTATGATAGTGAACTATCCAAGCCTCGAAAATTGTATATACATTCACCCATGTTGTTAACTAGTTGGAAATGATGTTAGTAACTGATATCATATTCTCATAACTGTATTATATTAATTACAATAAGGTATCATCTCATTACTCATCTTACCCCCCCCCCCCCCCCCCCCCCCCAGTAAAATCATCATGTCTGTCTTTTTTACAAGGCGTCATATACTGTAGAATTGAAATGCAGGTGCTGTAAACAAAATGCAAATTAAATATTGTGATTTCATTATAAGTATCAACCTCTTCTGTGGTCCGATTGGAACAAATATAATTGTATGTACTTTTATATTTTTTGAGATTACAGAATAAACTCATGTCAAATTGAAATTGAATTGATTAACTAACATGTGAACCACCTTATACCCACCCCACCCCCACCCAAACCCTACCTAGGGCCTATGATTATAAAGATTGTCAACCAGGTTAAAATTTACGTGGTTTAAAGATATTTATTGTTTATAAAGGTTGTCATTACACACGAATCATATTATAATTATATTAGTCGGTCAGGTTATAAAGAAGGACCGGACCGCATAATGCTATTGAGCATAATGCTGAATATGTTGTACTTAACCCTTTCCCTGCTGGCCTTGAAAAATGTCATTTGGGACTTATCCACCGGCCCTATGCCATGGGAATATGCAACTTTGCAAGCATGTGCTCCCTGGGATAGTGGCTAAGGAGTGAAATTAATTGTATTGGAGACATAATTGACACTTTTTTGACAAGGGGATGTAGTATGAATGTTAAATATTTTTGGATTGATTCAAAAATTCTTATTCTTTGTTTCATAGCAGGACCTGTAATTTAGTTGTATTGATGCCCTAGGGTATCAATTTTGCTGCCCTATGGCAGCAGCGGTTTTTCAAGGGTATTTCAGATGCTGCCCAGAGGCAGCAGCGGCCCTTAAAGGGTTAATAGAAATATAGAAAACATCCCATGTTTACAATCAGTCAATGGGTGCAGCCATATGGAGGTCAACCCCTAAGAATAATAGAAATACAATTAGACCATCCTCAAAGCAAAAACGCTTTTGACAGTTCGAACTGTCAATGTTTAGGCATAACTTCCATCGGGGAAGTTATCCTCATATTAGTGAGACTGACAGTGCCCTCTGGTGCCCTCCCTCAGAGGCATCGTTCACACTGGCAATAAGAGATCAATTTTCTCTGATTGACAATTCCAAAAAGGAACTATCAAATTTTTCCCCCCTTATTGACAGTTCGAACTATTCTGTTATTGACAGTTCGAACTGTTAATAGTCACGGCCTTTTCGAAGTTGGCCTTGTTTTAGTTTAACTTTGATATTCGGTACATTAGGTACATCATGCTATCAATTTTTTTTCGAGGGGCACAGTAAAAAACGTCATATTGAAATAAACAAGGCATTACTGACGATCACATTACTCAATAGTCACTGTGAATACGAGGTCCTGTAACTGTAACCTTTGCGAGATAAATACACACCACCACCACCGCAGAAACAATGGCAATTTATGTATATCAAGGTCCAGATGCACTCTCCCAGCAGAGATCTCCTAGTAACAATTCAAGATGTGCTTGGAGAGAGGGGTTACAGAGTAGATAAAGGGGGACATAAAGGCAAGGAGTGGGCCCTTTCAACCGCAGGCACCGGGCGAGTGACATCACGCCAAGAAGGTAGCACCACCATGACTTCTCCTACTAGTGCTTTCTGTACCTGCGTCAGCATCCTTCTACTGGCTGGTAAGAGATTTGAAACTGTTTAATTATGATTTTATTGAACAATTCACGTCGTGGTTATCGTATAACCTCAGGAATTGCAAACCCTAATGGCTATATGTGACATGATCTTCACAAAGGGACCTTTTCCCAGTATATGTCACCTATGCACAGTGTATGCCATTACATCTTGTTATTTCTGAAGTTATAAAAGAGGTTTTAGAAGGATACCAGGACCAATTTAATACGTAAGCCATATCCGATCGGAAAAATGAAGTGAGGGGAACCTGTCTTATATCTGGCTCTCAATATGAACATCTTCAGCTCCCATTTGTGGAGCTGAGTACACTGAATCTTTCAGAGGTGTTTGCAGAGATGTTTTGACGACACGTGGCTGTCACATTTCTCTCTGTGTAATTACCACCATGCAAGGGGGAAACTGTGGAACATAGGGTTACAACGTTGTGATACATTTGCTGTGTGCAAGTGAACATTTGATCATGAATTTTCACCGTTACACCAGGATCTCCAAATGACTGATTCTGAGGCACCACGGGAAACGTATATCTAAATATAGGATACATACAGAGGATAATCCTATTGGGATGGTCCCTGGATGGTCGTACTGAGGATACCATGATCCCCCTAATCTCCAAGGTACATGACACCTTCGTACATTGGCACAGGTTATTTGAACCCAGTACTATCAATCAATATCTTTGAACTCCATTTCCTCATTCAAAGTCCATCTTAAATTTCCTGGATCCTAATGCTCATGGCGATATCATTTCCATGCCCGTATCTGCATTACTATTGATGGTTTCTCACAATTGTTACACTACTCATGGTCCAGTCCGCAGTTCAGTCGGTCACGATATATACCGTAATGAAGACACAAACACGATAATCCCTATGGGATGGTCACTGCATGATTGGAACTCTGACCCCTTTGTGCTTTAATTCTATATCTACACCGGCATTCTTCGTTGATCTCTCCATTCCCCCATCCACAGAACACTCACCCATTTCCTCAATCTATATCGCAATGTGACCAGGAAGGTCACTTTGCAGATTGTATATATGTACCCCGCTTTGCAGATACATAATAACATACTTAATCATACAAAGTTGGCTGATAGCTACTTCCAACTTTGCGTACATTTTAAAAGTAGCCTCAATGCTCTGTCGATAGGCTTTGCATTAATTAACAAGATTCTGATAATTATACTGAGTAAAACAGTTCCTTTTAAAGCTAAGCAATATGCTTTTCCTACGCACTAGTGCCTGTGCAGCACTGGTAGCTAACTCTGATGTCTCTTGTTGATTTCTTTTGACACTGCTTGTAAATGTCCCTTGACAAGATTCACTAAATAACCTCACTGAAGTGCCTTTAAATAATGATATCATCACATTGTAGTATTTAGATTCTATTTTCTTCAAATGTCTGCACACATCTTGATGGTTGCACGCGAATCTGACACCCCACTACAGTAAGTAAAATGCCAGATAAATTCATCTCTACCCTTGTATTAAGTTGCTGTATACACCAACATAATGTGTGGCAGTTGATAACTCTCGCCTTATTACATCGCATGGGTACCGGGGTAGGTCAGTTGTGATCCTTAGGTCACGTCACCTCTCCTGATTAATCCCATACATACCAGTCGCCAGCAGGTGACAGCAGATACTATACAGATTATAATAAGGCCAAATGGGAAATAGTTGTGTCATGTAACATGGTCAAAAGCACCAAAGAAACGTTAGGGTAGCACCAACAAGATAGAGTAGGTAGGGTTACACAAATACAATTTTTTGTTAGGCCTAAAACATCTGAGGATATCGATGAACATGCCAGGGAAACAATACCTGACTCTACCTTGGGAGATACCAATGATATCTAGTGATTTCAAGTGAAATCTGAATGCATCCATGACATATTAATACATATTACTTTATTAGGGTACTTTCACAAATGACATCACATACTGTGTGGCTTATGACGTCTATAAAGGCCTTTGTAGTAAAGTGTCATGAAATGGGAGTTAGAATTATTACCATTTAGTTTGAGCAAATGGACATAGTATTCGTACATAATTGCTTACTCTGAACGATATCGCTTACAGGATATATCAGTGGTACAGCATCACCTCTTGTGATTGTCAGGGTTCACTTAATTGACATAGCATTAGGCCATATTTGATTCTCAGTATTAGCTAAATAATAGGCTAACGTCAATATTCTGAACTAGACTTCTGAAGATCTGTTGCCATGTCAATAGCTCAATACCGAAACCTATCGGGTAATTGCAATTGCCTAATCCAGTACGGTGGACAGTGGTTATCTCAATGCGTAGCACTCTTCTCATAATTCTATTGTAAATACAAGGTTTAAATTAATGGATACATGTGTAATCATAGATACAGTATGTATGCTTGTGTAGGCAAGAGATGAACCCCTGACATTACTGATATCACATAGAAATCAGCCAGAAATAAATTATATGTGCTAGGGCAATTGTCTGTGTAGTACTAGTATAGGGTATTAGTGTCTGGAGCTACAAAGAAGTACTAGGGTAATTATTATTCGCAAAAGTACTAGGGTAATTGGTCCTCCATGGAAACCAGAAACATAAGGTACAAAAAGGGAGAAACAATGAAGTTTTGATTGCAAATGCATGCATATAGGCCTGTACAAATTTGCCATCAGTAAATGTCACATGACATTTACCCATGGCAAATTTGTACAAAATTCCAGACTTTTCATGACTTTCCGGACAACTTTCAAATTCAATGACACGTGAGATCCCTGATATTTCCACAATGGAGGCCTATATAATTATATGCATTTGAAAATGATAGAACTAACATACCAAAATATCCTATTTATCTACCATTTGCTTTCTAGATTTTAGAAATTTTCCTAGGGCCCAAGCCCCTGTCCTCCACAAAAGTGTTATAAATGTCATGGAAAATTGAGATTTTTGTCATGGAAGTATCATGGAATTATATCAGAAATCTTTGTGAGAACCATGATTATCCGGATCTGGTAGCTTTAGGAGCCAAAGCCGACTGTAGATAAAGAATATTTTTTATTATTTTTGCACTTAATTTAGCGATAGGATCACACATGGCAGGGGCAGCTAATATTTTACAATTACCTTGGTACCTGGCCAATAAAACATATTGTACTGCTCAATTAGTTTTGCAACCTGTGTTAGATGTTATGTTTTGTGCAATATCTACCTAATATTTTCAATTACCCTAGTACATGCTACAGGAAACTAAGATTTTACAATCATCCTAGTACATGCCCCATGTCTCCTGTAGTGGAGTCATGTTCTTCAACGCATCCATATAGTGGTGAATTTTTAGCCTTTACATACTCTGTATTGCTCAATCAGTATTGGTAGCATGTGTGAAGGTCATATAAGTGCCCTGACTAGCCATTTTTTGATGACATAGGTCAAATATGTCCTTCACCAAAAGCACAATTACCCTAGTACCTTTGCTGCAATTACCCTAGTACTTGTTATTGTAAACCAATCCAATTACCCTAGTACTTTCGTAACTACACAGCCTCCAACTCCCTTCATATATATAGAGAGTAATTTACCCTCTTAGTTCACTATGGACATAGGCTACTTACCGTCAGTCATCATGGATCGGGTAATTGCAATTACCGATAGGTTTCGGTACAGAAAATATGCTGTTGCAAGGGTATGCCATCGCTGACATAGAATCATTCTATATAGTTAACATTTATGATTATCGATGTCAATTGGATTTTCAGAGCAAGACCAACAATTGAAGGAGTAGTGATATGAAATTGCTGAATTCTTGGAGATTATATAGCTTTCGTTAGCACAAAATCACCTTCTCCCATCCACAGACAACGTAAGTTAGTATTAGAACACGTTGCTATAGCTTTTAGCAATGCATCAGAATTAAACCCGTGGACTGTGGCTCTTTGTGAGGCCTGTGGCCTTTCTATTAGGCCAAGGGAACTCACAAATGATTTTAACAACCGAGAAATTTTGAAAATAGATGCAGCCTTTTTTCATTGTTCATTTTTCATGATTATGAAACTGTCTAAAATGATGGTATTTGGAGGTTGCCACAATCACATTTCAACCCTAAAATTGGCCAAAATACCACATTTTGTCAAATTTGAACAATAATGAAAATATACATCAATGACGAACTTTTCATGCCGTCCCTTCAAAGGCATGCGGGCGGTGGACGGGTAACTCAAATGTCAGTTCTCATGGCCTTATACACAGGGTAAAATTGAGAGTGTATAATACTATAGGATCACACCACAATGGTCGTGATAGCACCAGCACTAAAATAACTAGCCCTAGTTCTATCTATAGACTAGTACACAGTCATGATCCCAATAAGACCTCTTACACCTCTTATCAGGTAGGGATTCAGGCTATTGTAGCTACCCTATCAGATCAGACCAAATGAGATACACAAGTTCAGGCAACATTGCCGATGGAATTATGGTAGGTAGATAGATCAGATGAGTTAAAAGGGTGAAGCTTATTTTAAGGAGTGGGTCATATTTTAGTAGGCCCACAGAAATCAGCATAAAAAACAGTTAGATATCAGTATATCATTATCAGTTCAGTTTCTTCGATACAAAAAAAAACTTGCTCTCTTCTATTCCCTCAAAGGATTACCAGAGATAACTATTCCTTTTTTGTTTGGCCTGATATATTACATCTTATTTGATTTCTATTCACCTGCTGATTTTTTACTGTCAGGCAGATAGCAGTGTTTATCAGAAGGAATGTTAGCTGTTCAGATTACACCCCTGGCCTGATGCATGGTGGAAACTACACTGTTGTATATGTGACATTATAATGGTGCCCATTTCCAGCTCATACAGGAATTTCAATTTTAATATAGCTCTGAACTTTGATAATTCTTTAGTTTCTACCCTCAGACTGTAGGCTGGTAGGTGTCTGAATTGTGCGCTTTGACTGAGGATTACCATATAATCATATAGCTTTACGCATAATTATTTTCTTCAAGAGATCCCTGGTAAAACGGTGCTGTTGCCATGCATGCAGTGTAATTGGGGGAAACTGGTGAACTGTAACCTACTAGCCTTTGCTAGTGTTTTTCCTCCCTAATTTCAATTTGTCCCCTCAGCCTTTCTTTTCTCTGGTGTTGCATGACTCTGTTGGTCTTTCTCTGTTTCTGTAGCTCTCTGTCTCTTGGTGTGCTATATTGTTGGTGGCTGTCCTGCTATCTTAGATAGGGCATTCATTCACATCTGCGCACCCACGTCATTGCGCCTACGTTAACAAAAGTAGGTGACCTCTCCTGGAAATCTAGAATTCCCAATCGCTCTTAGCCCAAACAAAGCCCAATTGCTTTACAATACTTGGCGACAATGACATGTGTGGCCAACGGAAGTGGCGGCGAGCATGTTGATATACAAGGGAGTGGTAGCAGGCACCTGACACCCACAGTGATTGTGGCAAACTCCACACCCAGCTGCTGATTGTATCAGATATCAGTAAGAACTACGTTACAATAGGGACTCATTTACACCCAACACCGTTGGTGTGCTACACTTTAGATATCGCAGAATGCTCACTCTATAGCACTGTTAGTAGTGGTATAACTGGTGTAGATCAGCATTAGATTATACTGCAGTTTTCCAATTTATACTGCGGTATTAGTGTAGCCTACACTGTAAGACCTGCACTTTTTATGGGTTTACCCTGTAAAACTCATTGGTGATTCAATGTTATTCCGAATGCAATGAAGCATCGCACATATCAGCTATTTTATAGTGCATACTCGTTATGTGCTAATCTGATTTGGATTACGATGACTGGAGATTAATCGTCTCATGTCTAATCCCAGAGGGAGCCATATATAGTGTGTCCTGCCATAGATAGGTGGTGGCCTGGTTTGTAAGATGAATTTTCTTAAGAGTGTAAGCCCAGTGGAGTCATGTTGAAATAGTGTTAAATTTCAATTAATCGATATGTTTGACAATTTAAACAATTCAAACTTATAATAGATTTGACAAAATACCCTTATCACTTGATAATATTCAGAAGAAAGTAGTTATATGAATATAATAAACCTATTTTGTGGTAACATACCATACATAGATCCCTACTTCTGCAAACTCTACTTCGTACCAATTCTTTAGAGTAAAACCTTGTGTAAAGGCTGCAGCTAGTAAACAAGTCAGATCGCCAGTGCGGCTTATATGATCAGAATAAAGTCAAGGTGAGACTTATACGTGACTTTTTAGATGTATGCCACATTGCTTAAGTCGCTATAATCAGATCCCCTGTGAGGTCTATAGGATAATCCTTAAGTCTAGGTGCGGCTAATACATGAGTTAGGCTTATACACGAGGTTTTACAGTATTGACACCATAAAACAGTGAATCACTGTAACACTGACATGAATGTTGAATCTCTGTATATATATGGAACAGTGATTCGACGTAAAATAAATGGTGGCCATCACCGGTAAAGAAACAAGTGAAAGTTATGTCCCAAAGTTGCCAGTGAATCATCGTTATTTTGATGACATTTTTATTACAGTGTAAATGAGCAGTGCAATCTACTGTAGATTTATAATAGATATTTATACGTATGTTTTTCAGCTTTGACGTCAGCCCTACCGTATGACGTAGCTCGGTGTCTGCGGGCCTGCCCCAGGACCTTTGACCCCGTGTGTGACAACCAAGGCACCACCCACCCCAACATGTGCACCATGCAGGTCGTAGCGTGCAGGTAATAAGGAGGTTTTACTTGTTTAAATTGATATTTTCCCTTTACTGTTGTTGTATATGCAGGGATTGTTTGGATTCACTCTCGAAATTCTCAAAATAAATTTGGGAAATTCCGCAGCTTTATCCAATCCACAAAAATGCATATTTCAGCGTTGGGGAAAAAAAGTTTTACTTGTTTGTAAACATTAAAAATAAGTATAAATTATTGGCAAAACCGATTGCTCCTGGGAGTACAAAGTCACCTCTCAACTATATATTGTGGTCATACCATTGGGTCTTTTGAAAAGTGACTATATTACTAATCAATAGTATTTTAGAAGAGGCATGGGGTATAGTACAATATATCGCTGGAAGAGGAGGCCGAGGTTTGATTTCTATACATTGTAGTAGGGACCCAAGAATCCGCTACGTGAGCCCCTGTGCACAGTGCATACAGCAGGTGGGTATTTTGGTGCAGCTGTGGATCCATGCCTCTCACATACTTGAATTACCACCTTGAAGAATGTTCAATGCCTTAAACGCTCATTTCACTATTCAAAAACCACTAGTATAGAGGGGAATGGAGGCGAGTGTTTAAACCGAATTTTTCTTTCAAATTTTCAGAAGAAGAGTTACTTTACAAGCAGTACACAACGGCATATGTCAAAGTTCAGAACCAAAGCCATCAGGTAAGTGTACTCTCTTGGTTATCAAAATCCATGCAACGCACATCCACATCTGAGAAACCCTGATTTGAAAGTAATAATACTCCTGTCATCGATCACATTTGATTCATTGACTCCACGTGCAAAAACACTATCTCAGTCACTTTAGCATGCAGCTTTGTCTATGTATTCCATATGCGTACATAGCGGGCACTGAATATGGAAATTTCAGTACTTAAGCATAGAAAATCTTGTATCCCAAAAACACAAGGTATATCAGCATCAATAAGGTATTAATCGATCAATGGTATACTGTATTTGCAGCTGCTCCTTCAGAACCACGGCGCCTACTGGGTAGGATCATCAGATTGTTTTCTGACCGTCCCAAGGAGACGGCGGGAAGATGTTCCTTCATCTGTCCCCTCCAATACCAGCCCGTGTGTGCCTCCAATAGGAGAACTTACCCTAACGAGTGCACCATGAGGAGTCAGGCATGCATGTAAGTTGCGCTAGAAATCACTTTGATTCAACTGTGATAGTTGGACATTGCTTTTAGATAGAAAGTATAACAAAAGGCACAATATACTTAATTTAATACATCCCAGTAAACAAAAAACGTTATACAATATTTTATAACGTTATATAACGTTATATTACGTTCCTCTAAGGCTCCTTACGTTATACAAAGATTTAGAACGTTATTTTGACGTAAAATAACGGTTTATTTTGTTAGCTGGGATGGTCTTATAATATATGATATAAAGCAATTTAATTCCCCTCTATTTCTATAATATTATTTCTCCCTTTCCTATTCTTGTCCTATTTGTCAGTTCTTAACCCAGATAACCGTACTGTCCTACATGTAGGACACCTATATGCCATATAATAACAGATTGATTACTAGAGATAAAATCCATAGATTTTAAATTGTATTTTTGATTCACAAAGTTTAAGTCCCCAACTTTCCAGCAATTTCTGTCCATGGTTGCTATGGTTACTGCTACGATGTCATACTGAGGTCCCAAAATGCCTATATCTTGGAAAATAATAACAAGGAAAAAGCTGTAATTATTTCCTGTGTTATCTAAAGCATTTTCCAAGCAACATTGATCAAAATTTCATAACATGAGAAAAAAACATGTCTGAAGATGTGTGTCTTTTCTTGTGAACATGATATTAAGCAATAAAGGTCTAATTAGCTAATATTTCCAGCCGTCCTTACAGAAGGACAGTAGGGCTACCGGCTACTGAGTGTTCAGCAATTTTTGGCTAACTGGTCAAAAGGTCAATATTTTAATTCAGGAATGAGTAGAATGTTATAGTTACTTTGGAAATGGGTTTACCCTGATTTTGGTATGCTGATTTTGAATCTGGTGTGTATAGGATGATGTAGGTGTCAGGAAAAGGTCAAAACTGAGGTCAAAGGTCAAGAAAATCTACTCATAGGGAGTGTTCCATTAATTTACAGTAGCTCATAAGCCAGCAAGCCAAATATTGCTAGTCTGTACCATTGTGAGGCACCCAAGGTTCATGCAATTTTTTTGGAAGGTACAATTTATGCCCAAGATGATATTTATGTAGCGTAGCCATCGGGCATGGTAGCCATCTTTGTGTAATCAGAGGTCAAAGGTCAGGGTCACACCTAAATTTTAGTTACCATGAAATTTCAATGGAATTTCAATGAATTGAGTATATTTTAGAAGAAAAATTACATAGAGCTTTAATATGTTGTAGGTGTGTTGAACTTAATTAGTCCTCCAGTTCATATTCTTTAGATGACCTTGGGCCAAGGTCAAGGTCATCTTTTCAAGGTCACACATCAAAATATTGGTTAGAATTAGAGTCAGACCTTATGTAGTTTGTCCATATTCAGTCAATATACATGCATTGTAGAAGGAATGTGGTTAATTTCTTAGAAGACCCCATATTATAGATTTGACCCTTTATAAAGGTGTGTGGATGCAATCTATGAATCATCAGACTGGAAGGTCAAGTTCAACCCTTAACCCTAATTACCATGAAATTTCATTCAATTGGGTATATATGAAAGGAAAAATTAGCTAGATCTCTGATATGTTGTGGGAGTCTGAAAATAGCATAGTTCAACGGTGCATGTTAAAAGGATGACCCTTGGGCCAAAGTGGGTAATACTTTCAAAGGTCATACATCCACATATTGGCTGAAATTAGAGTTGTACCTGATACAGTTTGTCAACATGTATCTTCTCCAAGGTCAACCATAAAAACGTTGGCAAAGAATCCTTAGATTTATATTTAAATAGTAGTTCTTACTGCCTTACTACCTGGTACTAACAGATAAAATGCAGGGTTAGAGGATGGATCATTTTAGTGGGGCTAGCTATGGTTGAAAATGAGCTAAGGTCCAGGTTAACATGTGTTGCTAGGCAAATGAGCATTTAGAATGACTATTGCTAAGCGACCCACTTCCTAAGCAACAGGTTCATAACTGCACTGAAACCATTTGATCCATTTTATTGGGGTTAGGTATGTTTGAAAGTGAGCTAAACTTAAGGTAAAAATCTGTTGCTAGGGAAATAGACAATTGGAATGGTTGTTGCTAAGCAACAACCTCCATTGACAACACATGAATAACTCCAACACAACCCTTGGCTTCATTTTAGTGGGGTCTGATATGATTAAAATCGAGCTAAGATCCCATTAAACATGTGTTGCTAGGCAAATAAACAATTAGAAGGGCTGTTGCTAAGCAGCTAGTTACCTTAGCAACCAACCAATGAGATGGATGGATCCCTTGGATGCAATATGGGGGGGGGGGCAGGTGTACTTAAAACTGTTCTAGCAGCAACATTTTTAGAGTGGGAGACAATAGTCAGTTACTATGGGTAACTAGCTATGGGTAATACTAATAGCATAGGCCCAGGCAGAGGCCAAAGGACAGTAGGGCATAACCCTACTGTCCTACTGTCCTACATGTCAGGAATTGTACTAAAATCAAAAGTGCTGAACTCAATCAAAATTCAGGATTCGGTACCTCCAAAAGGTAGCGCAGGACCCTCATATTTTCTGAACATTTTCCGGACGCTAATAAGGGCATCGATTGGCACTTGATTATCATAACGTATTTCATTTATAAATTTTTACTTTAAATTTTTATTCTTGTTCTCAGGCAACGGTTATCTTTGACGGTTCAGCACAGAGGATCATGCCACTTCTGGGAGCGGTAACCATGACAACAAGGTGACAACACACCTTCCCTTCATCACCGACCTCACTGATGGACTATGTGCAATCACCCCACCTCTAACTTATACCATACACTTAGTGTATAAAGGACACATTGCAATGTAAAAAGACGTACACTAAATACTCTATAACATTGTTAACCCTTTAAGGACGGATGTTGCTAAAGGATGACATTTGTCATCATAATGCATTAATGCAGCCCCTTCGGGAGTATCTCTCTACCTTATAAGGTCGGCATGATGCTTGAATGCAGCACTGGCGAGTTACTCGCCAGGACTGCATTCATGCATCATGAGGACCAAGGCATGATGCCGTCCTGAAAGGGTTAAGTAACAGGTAACTAAGGAGAACATCACCACACAAGAAATGAAACGTGGAAAGTGTTGTGTTTGACCAGGAACCTTAATGACATCGTAACGATAAGGATGGCCTGGATATAAGAACAGTTGGTAAGGTAACTATTGAAGAGAGAGAAACTAATGTAGGAAGAGAAATGGATCCAAGAGCACGAGCACCCTGTGTAATAATACCAACTGAATCTCATAGTAATGAAACGCCTTGCACGGTATTTTTAATACTATAACATAAGCACGCATGACCTCCACAAAGTCATGTACAAGTAAGCAAAAAATGAGAAATAAAAACTGCAAAACCCTGAGTATTGTTTAAAGACCTTTTTATGTTTCGGGTGCCAATGCACTTATAAATCTATTGGTACTTATATATTGATCATCATAGATGTGCATGTGCCTCTAATAAAAACCATGTCCCCCGTGTCGATGTAGGGGAACGTTGAAAGTGAGATCTTGAGTCATCTTATGTCATAGGGGCCCGTTGACCCTTTCCCCACAGCAAGAACGAAATGATTAATTCGTCCCTACGATGTAAGGCACCATCTATGAATACATTTGAATTTCACTTGAATCCAGAGTATCGTGCAGTATTCCAGAACCGTCAATATCGCACTTTGTATCCTACTGTTTCACACACAGAAAAGTGAGAGTCATTGTCGCTAAAACTACCCTCACCTGAGGGTCAGGCACTGTCTGACTCTCAGGTGAGGGTAGTTTTAGCGACAATGACTCTCACTTTTCTGAGGGTGTTTGTATCATGCTCTATACAAAGAAACATACATTAATAACACGGAATAACCCCCAAATATAGTTCTCCATTTTGCATATTTTATCAGGGTTACAGTTACTATACATTAATCACGGTTGAGTGCATTCCTGAGGGCCAGCCGAGTAAAATGCAGCCCCGGCCCCTACACCCTGGGATCTCAAGTTGTGTACACGGAGAGTACAGCTCGATTGTATTCAAGTGGCATTTTCCAGACCCAGAATGGAATGCAGCATTACTCTCCCTTGTGAGATACAGCTTTTCCTGCTAAAGGTTTTATTTCTAAAGGCTGTTGGATGCATGAAATAAGAATAGTTCTATCATTTCATGCGTCCAGATACTAATTTATATATCTGGTGTATACCCATCATCTTCCAACTGGTGCTTATAAATGCACCCCCCCTAGGATGCACTTCTGAAAATAATACCCTATGGGTAAGTGTATGATAATTGCATGTCTACATAGTAAGCAGCGTGTCCTTTAACTTCCAATTAGGTTAAAATGAAATTTAAAAAACATGCTCAAGAAATTTCATCAAAGTTTTATTCACACGAATTTGGTTAATAACATTGAGTCAACCCTTTTTTTTTTTTGAGTTTGCAATGTGTATTTATTTCATAAATGATCTTCGAATACACAGACTTCAAAATATGGTAGAACATAACATCAGTACAGCATGTACATGTTGGATTTATACCACTGCAGGATGTTATGAGATTCCAGTGTATAGCATTCATATCTATAGACCGGTACTGCTAGACACATATAGTGCATTAGTTCAGTAATATTCCTTAGGTATAATAAACTTATACTCATAGCTACTTTGAGACAACAGTAAGTTTTAAGGTGATTACAGAAACTCAATTCTATAGGCACCTGAACAATGGTGCATCAAAGAAAAAAAAAACAATTACCATTGACCATAATGATGACTTAGCACAGTATATGCAGATATGTATGTTTACATTCTTTACAAATCAGATTCAACAGTTCAAGTTCAACAGTGTCCAGACTGAGATATTGTATCAGATTGTTAACAAGTTGTGATCGGGGGTCAGAGGTCAGAGCATATAGTAGCAGCAAATGTGCATGCATTACGAGAAAGAACAAGTCATTTAGCATGGATAGTACAATTCAACAATACAGTATGACAAGTAAATATGTATATATAAACATTAGTAAGATGTAAACAGTGAGTGTAATGGGGTAGCGTATACACATTGATAGGAGGGTCAGGTGGGGCGGTACAGCAACCTATACCTAATAACCCACGGGGTCACCACCCAGCTAATGCTGTACAAACACACCAATAACACTACCAGGTAGTTTACACTGCAGGCTGTCTATGCCATTTCAAGTTTGACCAGGCCAAGATAAAGGGTTTCGCCATGGTTTTGAAACCCTCCTTGCTGCCATTAAGTCTGCAGTTTGGGGGCAACTTGTTCCATAGATCTATAGCCCTATATAGAGGGCTCCTACGGTAGCTTAGTTTGATATCTACCGGGTAGACCAGCTCTGCAGTATCAGCCGACCTGGTCACTCTACCTACAGCATTGGTCCTTTTCATATTTATACCAAAGTCACTAGGCACATGCACCCCTGAATATAGGTACCTGTGGATTAGTAACAAAAGCTGTAGGTCAAATCTAATATCCAGGTAGTCCACACCACAATCTTTATGTAGACCCGCAACCGGGTACCGCATATTTGTGTGTAGACAAACTCTTAAACATCGGTTTTGTAGACGTTGTAAGCGCTTTTGTATCGTTTCAGTTAAACCAGTATATATGTATCCACAGTAATCTAAGACAGGTAAGATTGTCTGTTTATAGATCAAGCATGCAGTTTTCGTGGGCATCATCTTGCGTATCATACACAACATGTGCAGCCTATGCCAAACTGTGCTAATGGTCTTACCTACGGACTTATTGAAATTTAGATTTTTATCGATGGTGACGCCTAAATATTCATATTCATCACAGGATTTCAATGTGTGGCCTCCCATCACAATATTTAATGGAGTGTCGTGAGGCTTACCATTTAATAGCATCACCTGTGTTTTTTCAGTGTTAATGGTCAGTCCACTTTTTGTAAACCAGTTGTACACTCGAGTGGCATCAGATTGTAATAGGTTTTCAGCAATGCAGGCTGAAGGATGGTTTACATAGAAAACAACATCGTCTGCGTACATTGAAACGGTACAGTGGTGTAGTATATCAGGGAGGCTATTTATATAGCAGATAAAGAGCAAAGGGCCCAGTATGGACCCTTGAGGAACGCCAAAGGGTACAGGTAGGGTTAGGGAGGTATGGTTGTTACAGATAACTCTCTGATTTCTATTTGAGAGATATGATATGAACCAGTTAGTGTATATATCCGGTAGGCCAATGGATTTTAGGCGTTGTATAAGCTCACCATGGTGAATTGAGTCAAAGGCTTTCCTCACGTCCAGAAAGCAGGCGGCTACAGTCTCCCCCCTGTCCCTAGCCCCATATAGGTTGTTGACTAAGTTGAAGACTGCATCACCTGTGCCCCTGGACGTTCGGAAGCCAAATTGAAATTTAGAGAGTTTATTGTTATTTTCCAGCCATGCGTAGACTCTGGAATATATTACCCTCTCCATTACTTTACTGGGCATTGGCAATAAGGAGATTGGACGCCAGTTTCCAATGGCTCTTAGATTCCCAGATTTGGGTAGGGGGACCACCTTAGCTGTGGCCCATTCTGCAGGGAAAGCAACCTCGCCCAAGCAGGTGTTAATAATATTTGTTAGTTGGGGAACCAGGACTAGGAGCGCATCCTTTAGAACCTGGGCAGATATGTGATCTATACCACTGGACTTATGGGTCACTATATTATTTACTATGGCTAATACTTCGCCAAAGGTAACATGGTCGTTGGCACATGGGTTTTCTTGAATGATAGGATTAGGCATGTCCCTCACTTCTACGTCATTACCGAGACCATCAAACAGATCCCGACCTATATTACTAAAAAACTCATTGATGTAGGTGGGTACATCTCTACCCAGTACTGCCTCACTGCTGATGTGATGATCAAAGGCAATATTGGTGGCACCTTCAGGTTTTTTACCTAGTAGTATATTTAATTCCCTCCAGAATTTAGTAGGATTTTCTGAGAGCTGGTCTAGTCTGTCAAGAAAGTAATTGTCCTTGGCTTCTTTACTGTATTTGTTGATTCTGTCTCTAAGATTACGGGCAGAGTCTAGTAGGTGAGCATTGTATAGTTTATTACTACAGTACTCGTACATTACTTGGTTTCTTTGATATATTAATTCAAGGATATCCCTGTTCATCCAGGGTTTACCATAGTCCTTGTACGTCATTGTCCTGATCGGGCAGTGTTCGTCAAGATAAATGGTAATATAATTTAGAATAATGGACCATTTCTCATCAACATCAGTTGTACTATTAAATGAAGTCCAGTCAAGATTAAATAGATAATCTTCAAAATCCTCAACATCATACTGCCTGTATGATCGGCCAGTCATAGTGCGTTGCACAGGCTTTACTGCATAATGTTTACGAGTGGCAAACGTAGGGAGGTGGTCACTATAAAGAGCCGGGAGTACTCCCGATTCAGCAACAATCTCACAAGAGGTTGACATTAAATCTATACAAGTTCCACCTTTGTTCTTGCATTTGGTGTTTGGGCGGGTTATTTCGGTTATGACATTCGTCAAATTTACACCAGATATACATTTGTTATACAGTTTTGTTTTCCAGCTATCAGCATCCAGTATATCAACGTTGATATCTCCTATCACCCAGATCTCCCTTCCATCAAGTAAGGGGTGTTTACAGGCATCAATGATAGATTTGATACAGGGAGTTAGAGTACCATCAGGTGGTCTGTAGACATGTATTATTGATAGTAAACGGTGCTTAGGCTGGGTTATATTTAGGACCTGCAGTTCAACATCCTTGTTTGATAGAGTCAGGCTATTGACAATACTACAGTGTTCATGCAGGGTATTTTTTACATAACAGATTAAACCACCACCAGTTTTATCAACCTTTCTATCCAATCTAAAGAATTGATAGTCCTTTATATATGCCTTAGTATCCGGAATTTTATCATTCAGCCAGGATTCTGTGACACAACAAATATCAAACAATTTTACAATGTCGTTCAATCCAGTCATCTTATGAAACATGCTCCTTATATTGACTTGACCTATCTTAAGCCCTTTGAAATTCATGGTAATGCAACTATGCAATTCAAGCCAGATCGATTACAAGGTATATAAGTTATAATTATAAGGGTAAGTGTGGCGCCATTTTCTTCACAAAGTAACAGTTTGGAAATCATGTAACAACATTTTATTGCTTATCAAGCCCTGCGCCAAAAGCGGCCATAAAGTTATCTCTGCTCAAACCACATTGTTCGTCCTCCTGCAGGGTCCTTGGTTGAACAGCAGCCATCCTGTCAGTCTCTCACTCTTAGTAAATACACATCCAAAAATGATTATCTCATTTCAAGAAAATAAGATAAATAAACTCCTGGTGGACAAATGACTAGTTTTAAGAAAAAGAAAAAGAAATCTTAATAAGAAAATGAATGTTCGTAAAACTAGCCATCTGTCCGCCAGGCGAGTTTATTTATCTTATTTTCTTGAAATGAAATAATTATTTTTGTCTGTGTATTAAGTATGAGGGTCATGTCTCAGGGGAAGGATGAGATGAGGCTCATTACTACCGCTATGATGCCGACAAACAGTGCTGGCACAAGTGCAGTAGTAGCCCCAGAATCTGAAAAGACACAGACACAATTCTGAATGATCTTTTAAAACATCGTGCAACAACTGCCCATGTAATGTTTGATAAAAGAAAAAGACATGTATTGCGACTACCACTGAAATAAGGAGTGCGGCCGATATGCGAGTTAGGCTTATCTGTGAGAATGGTTAAACATGCATGTATGATTCTGCTTCTCGCTTTTACCTATAAACATCTGTACGAATGCAAAAGTACCATACATATAATAAGTTATTAGACAGGAATCTGTGACTTACCCATGCAGGAATCTGGTGCAAAATAAAGCAACAAAACGTATTAGGATTTTTCGCTACACAGTGTAATTAAAGTCTGCTGTTTCTTTATTATCAATTATTACGGATTACTTTTGCAAACGGCTGCTTTTCCTACAATTGTTCCTTGAATTTTACTTTCATCAAAATCAAAGTGTAAAAAACGGTTATAACGTATGTTACAAAAAACTGTAACATCATAAACTGAAGCCAAAGCGCAGTTGATATAAATCAACAAGCCACAAACGTTCTTTCTTTGGGTTAAGTAGCTTAAGTAGTGGTTAACCTTTGGCAATTTAATTAATTTAATGGAAGAAATGCTTGGTAGAAGCTTACTTAGAAAAATATAATACTATCTACATTATTTACCTGGAATATCAGCATTGCAATCTGTAGTTGACAATACAAGGGGAGGAATGTATTAGCATGGTTAAAGCTAACATGATAATGCATATTTGAAAATAACTGGATTTCTATATACCGGTAACATAGAATCAATCCCACTGACAAAGAAAACACGAAATTTCTTAGAGACTGCATCCCCAGACAATTCCGATCTTGAACTATTATTATAACAGTAGTGTCCTAAATCGTGAGATTTCAAATATCTATTTACATCTTCCTATCATGGAAAATGTTGGTCGTGTATCTTAAACTGACAATTTGAAAATAACTAATCAATGAATCTAAACTTTTGCGCTTCGGGTGCCATTGAAATACTGTTCACCGTTGTATATCCTGTGGTGGTGTTATGCTTTGGCGTTTATTGAATGGCACTACATGTGGTGAACTTAATGCCAATAAAATAAATCAAACTCAGACTCAAAACTCTATTCCCTTAATTCCCTAATTCAGACTGATTCCTTCTATACCTGTGTTGTGGACGCTGGTGTGGAAGAGGTCTTTCGTGAGGCAATAGTCAGCCAGTTTCCCCTCCATGTACGTCATATACGTCATTGACGGCTTCTGGCATCTTGTCCACATCCAACTCTCAACTTCTGTACTACTACAAGTACCGTTTGACGCCACTTCACGGCAGCCGTAGATCAGTGCATAGTTATCATAGTCAGTGTCGACAACCCAGTGGCTTACATTAACCATTGCTGTGAATTGAATTGAAATGAAATGCTCTCAGTCTATAACATTATTCTGGACGCATATCATTCATCTATTCACCCCATTGAATGATCCATTCAGATCTAAATTTCCAGAGCTGCCCCCTGGTGTGGGGTGGTGAAACTAACATTAAAAATGATATCTCAACATACCCGGTAGTCAAATGTACAACTATTGATAACACTATTGGCTGTGTCTCATGAGATCGGGCCATTGTTGTTGTCTATGACCAGGTGCAATCTATGACCGGGTGCAAAATATGACAGGGTGCAATCTACGACCGGCATGAAGAAAACCCGCTTTATTTAGGGCAGTTGAAGATATAAATGATGGAAAATGTTAATGGGTGTTTTAAGACTTTATATCACTCATTTTATTTCAATTTATATCTACATCTGCCCTAAATAAACCATTTTCTTTCAAGCCGGTCATAGATTGCACCCGGTCATAGACGAAAACATTGGCACTTGTCCGTGAGACACATACTGTTATGAGGACACGTGTACAACGCCCTGGTATGGGAGTGCAGGGATTGTCATCAGATAATCAAGTTCATCAGCAATTTCGCTAGCCGAATAATTAATTAATTTGTGTTGATGGATTGCAGTTTCACCTATTCCAGAACAACAGAGTTTTAATTGTTCGAAGATGACGTGTTCATGAACACCTTCATTTTCTGTCTGTCCACAACAAAATGGCATTACAGTTTACAATCTAAAAAGGTACGTAGGGACTAGACAACTAATAAATGAAAATGTGATATGTAAAATATGTGACATGTACTGAGGAAAGGGACCTTCATGCACCCTGCACTAAGGTCCCTTTTAGCAGATTGTGTCACATATTCATTCTTACCAGATGCACCCTGGTATTCATAAAGGTATTTGGCATTTTCTCCTGTTCTATAGAACTTTGCTGTGGTAGCTGCGTCACATTGGGCTGCATTCTCGGGCGTTCTGTATCAAAGCAAATAAAGTGCTCAATATGGTTTACATTCGAAAGGACAAAAAACAATTACACTATTCTTCCCATGCCTAATTTGTGTCATTAATTATAAAAATGATAATCCTGGTAATATGACCGCTTTATGTTTTGAAGAAGGCAGTAACTGGCCAGAGAAATGAATATGTTACATTTATACCACAACGGGCACGGAGAACAAAGCATTTCATACCTCTTGTATACTGCATACAGCTAGTGGTATAACTAGGTTATAGGCCTTGTACCAAGATGTAGGGGTATTCAGTGAAGTATAAGCACTGATAAGGCTCCCTTCACTGCATGTATTTCCCTTACAGCTTGGTACTCGTCCTATAACTACTACATATATCATGTGTTGTACCAGTTTACCTACCTGCCCTGGATGTAGGCAGAGAATCCGTAGTCAGTCTTGGTCTTATTGTGAATGTAGTCAGAATAAATCCAAGATGATAAAATCCATGGTTGGACTATCCAACCCGCCTCATACCATTTTCCTTCGAACTGCAACACAATAATTACATAATGGCATTTATCAGACCGAGGTCCTGCAAATATTTCCTTGACTAAAACAGTTTGTAATTATTGACTCTGTGTAAATTTCATCCTTAAACTGCAATGTTCTGCCTAATATTTGCCATTATGTTATTTATTGTTGTAGATTGGTATTTAATTAGCATATATAGAAGACCCCTCTTCAAGAATCCCCCTCACATCCAACGATGCATCTAATGGAAAGTAAAGATAGGAGTTCGAGAAAGTAGCCACAGAGCCCCCCCCCCTCCCTCCCCAAAAATGGAAGAAATCATCATAGTATCATCATAGCTACGATGATGCCTGCACCAGTTTAAGAAATCAAATCAAATTTATCAAATCAAATACTCACCCTGGTTTCATCAAAGTTGGCCTGTACAGGAAAATTAGCCATTATACAATCAGCAGTATGGCCCTGGATACAGGCGATGTTTCCAACCAGGAACACCAAAAACACGCACCAGGCCATTCTTAGAGATGCCATTTTACTGTTCAACTGCTTTCTAGGTTTGGTGACGAAGGACTTCTGATCCCTTCTGACACTAGCCTCAAGTATATACTACTGGTTTACTCTGAGTGCGAAAAGGTCCTGGTATATTTATTTTTGGACAATTTGATCAGGGTAGTAACTGTAAAGAGGCCTCACATAATGAATAAACATACTTAGAGTATGCATATATGTTACTGACGAAATGTAAATTTATATAATCTGAGAGTGGTATGTATCTTAGCACAATAAAAACTAACAGTGTTTCTCTTAATCTGTATGTTTCTCTGCTGACCCTATATTTGCCTGACACCAGCAGATCTTTGGACAGGAAGTAGTCATATCGTTCCATTATAGAGACTAAAGGCTTAGTCTCACCAAATCAATCCAAATTAATACCTCTAAAAAGTCTATAACAAAAATATGTAAATAAGATATAGCGTGTTAAAACATCCATTAACATTTCCGGCCATTTCCGTGTACATCTGCCTTAAAGAAGCTGTTTCCTTTTATGCTGGTCATAGATTTGCACCAGCTCATAGACTGCACACGGTCATAGATTGCACCCCGGATTCATTTGGCGAGACTAACCTTAAATTGAATAACATTTGATATGCACGCTGTAGCCTAATGTTACTCCGGGGCAATGAGGGCGACTGTCCGGGGGTATGGCTTTTAGTTCACAGATCCACAATGCTGAATTGATATACCAGTCATAGTTTATTTTCCAAACTGCAGTATTGAATGGTCATTCTACAAAATTTAATAAGTATTAAGTTCCAATTTTACTATATATTATTTAATATTGTAATAAGAAATGATAAGCACTGTGCTGTATTTCTCTGTATTGGAGACTAATAATTCATCTGTACATACCTCACTGACACATCAGGCTTTAATAGTCACCGTCACCCTAACGCTCTCAGTGTATTCCCTATGTAATGTACGTTTTCTCATTTTATCTGGGGGTTTATCCATGGCCTACTATAACTAGATGTTATTAGCATCAGGGTATGTATGTAAACAAGTACACGTGGTGTTGGGCAGGCTTTTCTCTGTTACTCGATCCCTCTGTCTACCCCAAAGGTGTGTATTCACCCTGTGGATTTAACCCAGTAAACACTCAGAACACTGGCCCCTTAAGAACTACCACTTGGGGCACTTTAGGAATCTAGTATGTATACAGGTAGCTGAATAAATGGACCTGTGTTCAGTACAAGAAAGTAAACGACTTATGATGATCTTTAGTATTCCTTCACGTTTATTAGACAGCTTGCACTTCATACATCAATCGGAAAGAATCAATCATAACTAAATTCTGATGCCTTGATGCCTTGATGCAACTAAAATACTTTCTCATGATGAGGAATGTCCTATCTGTTCTGGAATAACAAGAAAAATGATTCGATGGAATTTGTTCTTCCATTTGTGGAACAGGCTCAATGCGTCATGCAGGCTCACCTTCGATATGACTGCATTTAAAGGTAACTTCTTTTATTCATACTGTATAAGGTAGGCCCAGGGCCTGTTTGCTACATACAGTGGTGTACAGCAAGATCTCGGTGGTTTGAGAAGATTACATACATATTCCATATTGGAGAATTATATGCCTCTACACATGGAGAGTGCTCCCCTCATAGGGGATGCCCTGAATCAGGGAGCACTTCCCTGGAAGAAAAACTTAATACTAATTTGTTAACTCCAATACATTAATATTCTGCCCAGTTAGTTGGGACAGGACCACTATTGACTTTATCGTTATTGCATAATATGGTATTAAAAGCAATATGGTATTAAAAATATCGGTCTGCACATCACATGTAAGACATCAATATTGTCTATAAACCTGACCAACTTTAATAACACCTTCTAATTCTCACTCATATACGTGAAAATTTATTGAAACTGCAATCTAATGTGCACATTTGTATTAGAATGCATAATTATTGTATGACATGCTGATAGATATTATTAGCTATTAGGTATCATGTATTAAAAGGGTATTATAATATCATAGCCCCATATACCATAAGATATATTTTTTGGTAAAATCACCAAGTGCAATAAAAATACTTAACAAACTCATCATTGGTGCAAAGGCACAAATGGTGGAAAAGCTAATATTCTGATGATTCATTTGGACTACTTGTCAGTCTGTAGGTCCATCAATAGCCATTAATAGGGACTCAAGAATCCGCTAGGTGAGCCCCTGTGCACGGTGCACACAGCAGTAGAGTATTTTGGTGCAGCTATGCCTCACAGACACTGTTATAAAACTCCCCACTTAGGGAGTGACATTTCATCTGTTACTTTTAGGTAAGCACACAGAAATATACTCAAGAGAAAGGCCTATCCAACCATCCATATAATAAGTGACTGCAGCTAAGAGAAGTTACCAAATATTTTGGAGATAAAATAGATTATATCAAAACCCTATGAATTTATGAATGCTTTCCGTTGCTTTTCGGTTTGTGATCTCATCCAATATGTTTTTATATCATGTTAAAAAATGGAAGCAATCAGAGGATCCTCTCACCTGTTCCTAGACCATAACATCATAATATTTATAATTGGGTAATTAAGACAATTGGTTTACTCTATACTAGTATAATGGTGATCATGTTAAGAGGGCCTGTCAATCATGGCCTAGCCTGGCCAGTACTTCAAATGCCCTCCAAACCCCTTATATAACTACCTCCCACATACCCCACTCACCTGGCAGACCCTATCACCCTCCCCCACACAGGTTCACTGGGACTCTAAAGTTGGATAGCAATTATATAGGAAATGTACTAGAGGAACTGGGTGGATCTTATTTACGCCTATTTGAAGATTGTCTGAGTTCTATGATAGATAGAAAGAAAATTCCAAAAGATTTAGTTTACATCTCTCACATTCTATATCATAAAAGAAATAGAATTGATCATTTAATATTTCTCATTTTTTTCTGGAGTCCCTACCATTAACACTTTGAGGCAATACATCAGTGCAGTGAGTCTGTAACAACAATCATGTGAACGGTATAGCTTGTAAACCTATAAGTAGGTATAAGGTACAACAGTTAACAGTACATAAGTTGATGACATAGTGGAACCTTTAACACAATTACATCCAGCAAGTAAGACAGCATGCATAGGCCATGGTAGCTATCGACTGCCTTTCTAGTCTTGGTTCCTTGGCACCCCACAGAGGGCGCTGTGGGGGTCTGAGTTTCTGGGGACAGCGTTCCAGGATGCCACCACGATCTTTCCGCTCTTCCCACATTAGAACTAATTTGGCAATTAATTATATATTAATTGATAGATGATATATTTTATAGGTATGAACTCCAGGAATCATGGGAATCAAAAATAAATTGTCTGAACTGAAGGAGGCACATCGTTATGTAAAATTAAATTCAGTAAATGGAATTCACAGCCGATTTTGCCAACATTAGCACTTTTATGCGATCTGACTCCACTTTCCTCTGTCTGGCATTTCTGAGATATTTTGTGGCCACAGCGGCCATATTGTCTTATCCACGACAGTAAGTTTATGCCTTAGTGGTAGGATAACATGACACCTATCACTGATGTGATGCAGATGATTAGAATTGACATCCGTGTATTGGTAGGGGCCATGGCACGAGCATCTAAATGAAAAGTAATTGTTAATCCTGAGGAAGCATCACTATGAAATATCCCGAACTATCTACATGTAAGAGCAAATGAATCAACAACTCATGTTTGACTTCTCTCTTCTTTACCTTTCCATACATTAATAATCATGTATTCTATGATACCACCAATACCACCTGCATACCACGTGTTCCTTAGTACTGGTCGTACATACTATTGTGAGCTTCAAATCCCACCGTTGCATGATTATTATATGGCATTAAACCTCTGCATATTGGATTTATGTCTAAGGATTAAAATTAATGTTTATTTGGGGAGAGCCACTTCATGATAATTGTGGTTACAGTTGGTTTACTATAAAAGGGATAGCCATTAATATACCATTTGAAATAATACATCATGTAGAACTGTAGTGGTGGGCAGATTATATTATTATTCATGAAAAATGGTTGGAGATTTTCATATTAAGCAGGGGAAAATATCTAATTATCTAGATCTTAGTTTGTGGCCAATTTGCAACAGATTCCTTGCAGTTATACTAAACTTCCCTCTCATAGTTACATCTGTTGAGAATTGGAGGGAGGTCCCGAATTCGCAACAGATTCCCAAATCACAGAGAGTTTCCAGCATAGAACGCCCTGTGGGTGTTGGCCTTAATGTATTGTTGTATAACATACCTGCTGGTTGGCAGGAATCTGGGTTGATGATTAACAAAAGAGGTCATTAGTTAAAAGGATATGATCACAAGTAGGTTGTCATATTCATATAATTATAATTATATTGTGCAGTTTCAATATGAATAATTATATCTCTGATAACTTTTCATTTTAGGTAGCACACACATCAGTATTCCAATTCAATTGGTGGACTTTCAGTTAATGTGTATAAAGCTAATGGCTGTGTCTCACAAACTTGGGCCAATGTTTTCGTCTATGATTGGGTGCAATCTATGACTGGGTGCAATCTATGACCGGGTGCAATCTATGACCAGCTTGATAAAAAAAAGATTTATTTAGGGCAAATGAAGATGTAAATGGTGGAAAATGTTAATGGGTGTTTTAAGACTTTATATCACTCATTTTATTTCAATTTGTATCTACATCTGCCCTAAATATACCGTTTTCTTTCAAGTCGGTCATAGATTGCACCCGGTCATAGATTGCACCTGGTCATAGATTGCACCCGGTCATAGACGAAAATATTGGCCCAAGTTTGTGAGACACAGCCGAATGATCATTATTTTCAACTCGTAAAGTAAAGACCCTCTTGTGGCCACTTCTGCAGCATTAAGTGCCACCAGCAGCTACACTTGTGTGAAATCATTCATATTTTAGAAGTTAAATATAAAAATATAGTATAAATGAACCAATGTACCTGGTATGTCAGCTCTGCACTCTGCAATTTATAAGATAAAGGAAGGGAACAGCATCAATAAACATAGTAGTTTCAGCACTCATCAAATGCCTCCTTTCTTGCATCATTACCAGGCTACTCACAAAATTAATTAGATGATTGATAAACCTCAATGTACATGTGATAGTCACAAAACTGGGAATTCTGATTAAACCAGGGTGTCTAGATAATGGAGCACAAAACGAGAAGAATCACAAGAAGACCTCACCATTTTTGTGGTAGGTGGTTGTGAAGAGGTCTTTGGAGAGGCAGAAGTCAGGCAATTTGTCCTCCATGTACTTCACATATCTCATTGGTGGGTTTGGGCATCTTGTCCACAGCCAACCATCAGGAGCAACACAAGTACCGTTTGGTGCAACTTCACGACAACCAATTACTAGTGCATAGTTGTCATAGTCAGTAGCCACAGCCCAGTGTGTAGCATTGATGATTTCTGAAAATCAGTTTGATGAAGTGGAAATTTGAAATATTGAGACTTTCTTCCTACTAAAACACCAGTATGCATTGATGTAGTAAATCTGAAAAGGCAAATTGCATTCTTTTTAATCCTGTTAGGTATAGCATTTCTTGGAGTGTTTAAATAGCAAAGTTTCTTGATTTCTGGATCCCTTACTATTACCATCTATATTTGAGGTACAGATCAAGATTTACCACCAGTTTGGCCGTTATATTCATAGAGGTATTTAGCATTTCTCCCTGTTGAGTACACCTTTGGAGTGTTAGCTGTAGCACAGTCAGTTGCATTCTGAGGCCACCTGAAATGATTAATAATTGAATACAATAACATATTTTGTGTGCCGTCCTAGGGGACCGTCAGACAAGTACAAGTGTGGGCGACCCTGTTGCTAGACCGAATATGTGACACAGACCAGGGTGACATTCACCTCCACAACTTCTTCTGTACCCTTTGACACCATCAGTACAAAGGTATCCAGGTTAGTGTTCATCAGGTGTGCCCAGAAACTAGGCCTGTAATTGGTCCTACATCCAGTTCTGGGGCAAGGTGAGGTGAAGGGCCGGTGAGAAATACACTAGCACAATAAAAAAAAACCCACAAAAACAGCAACTTACATTTGATATATCTGCGTGTTTACACATGGGGGTGTCGTGTTGGATCCCCCACCACCGCACGAGGCCCCCAGGATGGAGCAGTTTAATTAACTGGTCGCCCTACATTTATGGCATAACATAAATCTCAGATGCGAGTTCTACTGTGGATTTGGCATGTCAATTTACGTAATTTGAAATAGCCAATCTGAAGCTTATGGGAATGCTACAGAGGTGTCATTCACTGAACAACCCTTTCTGTGTTATTTCCAAAGAGCACTAATCAATACCCTCCTTTTGATGGGTCATACACTATAATCTGTTGAGCGGTTTCAGAATAATTACCCTTAATGGAACTAGATGAAAATGTTGAAGTGATCAAAACAAATGCCGTCATATTGGTTTCTAACGTCACACTTATGACGTCCCCATGACGATGTTGTGTTGCCGGGCAAAGTGCTATGGCAACATTGCCTTGCTAGGCAAATGGTGATAATGACGTCAGAGCATCACAGAGAGAAGTAAAGGCGTCGCCATGACTCTTTTACCATAGTCAACTCTAGTTGACTCTTGTATTATACCACCGTTATAGAACATTATATTGAAGGGCTGAGTAGGCCTACGTTCCTATTGTAGGCTACCACTTGATTCTGACTAGGAGTTGAGAAGAACTATTCCTTCTTGATGCTGCCCCTCTGTCAGTTCTTAATGGAGTTTTCAGTTGGGGACAAAATTTAATGTAGATCTAGCTTCTAATAAATTGTCTATATGGACAGTTGATTTGTTTTTGTTTTTGAAAAGCATGCCGAAACTGGGGAACTATAGTTCTCAGACCCATTGTCAGGGACACAAATTCCAGAGAGCAATTTGCTTTGATACCCTGTGCTTGTTATGCAAGTCTCAGCTGGATATGAAGAAGAGGTAATGTGATGAGTGGGAATCGTTACTTTTGACTTTCAGAGATTTTTTCTGAATAACTGACTGTAACAGATTATAACATTTTTAGGATAAAAAGTGTTTTTTTCAGGTCTCGGACAATTAAATGTACGTAGTGCTACCTTTTGATGAGAAAATATTTTAGTGTTGCATTATGTAGCATTGATAGATGGCATAATGACCAGCTACTTACAAAAACAGAGTTAAGCATATTTTGAACTGTATTAACATTTTGCTTAAAAATCTCAACCTGGGGAGAAGTGGGACACTCATTGCAGGGAGAACTGGGACACTCTTGACTATCGGGGAAAACTGAGACACTCCGGGTGAAGATTTATTGTGCTTTAATTATTTTTCTCTCAGACGTATGACTGAAGCTAATATGTTACATAATTATAATCATATTGAACGTAACGTAAAGCAACATGATGTTTCGTTGGTTAATAATCACACTATTTACACTGTCCCAGTTCTCCCAGGTGTGTCCCTGTTCTCCCCTGGTAGTGTCCCAGTTCTACTCGAAGTGTCCCAGTTCTCCCTGGGATTTCTCAAAATTTCAAAAGGCCCTAAACGGGCATCATGGCAGGCTAGAATGAATCTAAATAGTCCAAATGAAAGGTTTATTGGTAGCCTTTCTTCATGAAACAAAGGCATTTGGTTATTGTTGGCATTGTAGAAATCACAAGCAAACATGTTATGATTTTAATTTAGTGTCCCAATTCTCCCAGGGCTCCCCTACCTACAGACAGAACCAAATATTCAGTCTCCATAAAATGTGTCTTACCTCCCCTGTGCATATACAGCGTATCCATAGTCTGTTTTAGTGTAATTATGAAAATAGTCATGGTAATTCCACTCAGGTTTAATCCAATGTAGGAGGATCCAACTGGCCTCATACCATTTCCCCTGGAACTACAATGGAAGATAATTGTCTCTATTGAAGGGCTAGGTTAATAATATAAACATAACCAGCATAATTATGATTATTATTGGTCTTGACATATTAAATCTATCATTTATTCTTTTTTAGAATCTGATTCTGTTAAATTGTTATGCATCATCTGCTAGACCAGACATCAGCTTTTGTGTCTGCTGGGGGTTTCTGGATTTGCTGTTTTGAACATGATTTACCTAGGATAGATGATTGTTATAATTATCAATAGCGGAAAAACTACTATAGATGGGTCCTGATTCACAGCAATATGAATATTTATCTTATATGAATCTATTTCTGTAATAAGACCTCAGTGTTATCTTATATGAATCCATTTAATTTGTGTAGGCCTAATAAGAATTTCATCACATGGCTGTATTTACCTACCCTGTTTTCATCAAAGTTGGCCTGAACAGGAAAGTCTTCCATTCGACAATCAGCAGCTTGTGCGCAAAGCATGTTTCCAAACATGGACATGAATAATATGCACCTGGTCATCTGTACAAAACCCATTTTGACTATGCCACTGCTCTATGATTATCGTTAGTTTTGTACTTCACTATTGGAGGCAGAGTGTTGTCCATCACAATGTGAACACTGATGAGGTCTATGTGTATCACCCTCATCACAAATGGGAGCTGCTTGTCAACACACCAAAAGGAAAGTTAAGATTACTGCAATGTTTGACTCATAGCTTTTACTGAATTTATTATTATGTTTTACTGGACACATCAAGACCAATAACTAGGTGCAATGTCCAGAATATCTTTTCTGTCTTTGTACAATCATGATGAGGGTGATGCTTCTGACTGATGGGGGTTGTGCATCTCAAGCTGTTACAAGTGATGAGGGTGAGGGGGGTGGGGTATTGTAACAGGGACTTTCCCTGGGCAGAGCCTTTGCTAAATCACATAGAGTTATGATGACTATAGTCGATGCTCGGCCAGCCATGGCACCAACTATAGTTGATGCTGGGCCATAAAGGGTTAATCAAGGGTTTGAACGGCAGATTTAGAAGTAAAGACCAGCCTATTTTCATGGAGGCTTCTGTCAACGTTGTGTAGTGATAAACTATAAGATTATTCTGACTTGCATATCCTGTCGTTGTATTATGCAGCATGTAGTAGTTTAAGCTGAAATAAATAGGGACAGCTCATGCAGTCAGTGACCAAAACTCTCCCTATATACTAGAATTCTGAGCCTCTGCACCGTGATAGGTCAAGGCTGATCAATGATTGATTGGCCGAGACACAACTATTAGCCCAAAACATGCCACTAAGTAAACTTTTGATACTAGCTTATTCTACTTGTAAGTATAATTATGACTCGGACAACCTCTGGTTAACCTTAAACTCCATTTGCATTGGTGTCATTTCTGGCAGCCCCTTGTTGATAAAGTTGGGTCTAAGAATCCAAACGTCTAAAAGAGGTACCCTTCAGCATAAATTTCTCATGCATCAAGCTATAATGACTGTAAAGTAGCACACTCATCAGCTCTTTCAGATCTGTGTACATCACTCATATCACCATGCACAAGCTTTAGAACTACTGGTAGCTGTTATTGGCAATTTATGCCTCAATGAGTGTAATAATATCTAGATGTAGTATTAGTTTATCAATGTAGCCAGTTAATTTCCTCATCAGGATATATTGCTTTGAAGGATAAGATAACAAAAACATGGCCCTATTAATCCCATTGTCCACTATTTGTGATGGGAGGGATGCGCATAACCCTCATCAGTGGTCACACATCCATGGATGGTGTTGTACCCGGTCTGTAAGGCCTTTTCTTCGTTGGATACCTGACATAAAAACTAAGGGAAAACAGAACGTACTGCGCATCAAAACAGTACTTCTTAATATAGTCTTTTAGCCAGAGGGTCTGGCCTCATTCTCTCTGAAAGAGCCTTTTCCCCGCTGATTATTGATGTATATAGTGTATCAAGATGGTAGCTTGAATACTCCCAACAACCATAAAAATGTATATATTTGCTGTTGAGATGGTTCAATATTCTTCTGCTCCGCCCCTCCCCAGACAGGTGCCAGTGGATCTAAGTGCGACCTCTTTCACTAAAAGGGGGTGAGACTTTGATCCGCTCCTCAAGTGGGGTTTAAATCAGTTTGGTCCCTTCATCTCAGGGGGTCCATTTTTCTTGGTTTTACCCCTCTCCCCAAATCCGATAATCCCCTCTTCTAGTGTTAAAAATGTGAGCACTTTTTATTTCTTAATAACATTATAGTTACATGAAATGTGAGTCACTTTTCCCGAATGTAGTTATTTTAGGATCTAATCAAACAAGGACGCAATTTCAAAGGATTATTCTGATTTAACACTCCTATCGGGGCATGACAGTATATTTGTACACAGACTTGAATAGGAATGCGATATAAAAATCCTACAGAAGGCCTACTATTGTATTGCAAATTGATGAAAATAATATTAGGTCAGTGACCTATATTTATTAAGGTTGTGGGGTTATTGAACGTCATACTCTGATTCACTGTACCATCCAGAGACAAGCCCAGGGACTCATAAGTGTTATATTAGTACCAATCATAGGCTGAGACTGAGTCCAGAATCGAGGGGAAGATATCTGGGCTAAACCAGAATGCTCCGCTATAGTTTTCTCTCTCTTGATTATTCATCTATAGGATGTTCATAAACATTTCTTGTACAGTGTATAGGAGCCATTTGAGCAATTTGACTGAGCGGTGATGGAGATAAAGTACGATGACAAAAAAAATAATAGACCTATAGGTCACGACATTTACCAAGGCCACAGCGTCGGGAAGGTAGGTGGTTAGGCTGTGTATTGCTTCAAAAAGCCTCAAAAATCCTCCAGGGGTGAACTCTATGACTTCAGATCTCTCTTAAATGAGCCTAAAACACCACCACACTTTATTGTTAGCCCTAAAAACCCATATCAAAGACTATTGGGGGGCCTAGAATAAAACTTTCCCCCCAAAAATTAAAAGTTGTCATATTCCACTGACACGTTTTTACTTTACGTCTCGATTTTAAGAAAAGGCCTTATCCCATGTCACTAAGAAAACCCATCTCGCTAGTGTCACAAATGAATTTTGTTAAAGTTAAGCTTATTTTTGACAATTTTTGAGCCATCGCTCTCCCCCTTATAATGTTTTATCAGGCAACCCTTGACCCCCCCAACACACACACACAGGCAATTTGATACAATGTACTGTGTAGGCCTATTATTATGCTATAGGCGCCGGTGTACCCCCCGCAGCAGCCCCCCGACCCCAAAATGGAAATTTGTGTAAATAAAAGAGGTGGTACCATATACATGAATACTTATGTCTATATATTGGTGTAGGCTATTCCCAGTCAGCATTGGTCCCCGGGGCCCATATTGGTTTACTTGGACCAGCTGGGGGGAGGGGAGGGGGCAAGGCTGGTCGCCCCCTTGTATCCACCAATGGCTCAACACGCTTATCCTCCTTGGTCTTTGCCCCTGTGTACCCCAGGGTCAGGGGGCTGATTGACAGCCTGAAACGTGTTTGTAGCCTCGCAATAAAAACGGTCAGCTTTACAATCTAAAAGCTTAGGAAATTGTATACATAACCTTTGAGTTGTTATAATGTATCCGGCAGGGCTAAGCCCTGTCGTAATAATTGAGGGATTCAATGGGGGGGGGGAGGGGGGCTGGGTTGGGAAGTTGAAAAATGGCCCCGGTAGAAAACGTCTGAGAGGGGGTCCTGTTTTTATGCATAGAAATACAACAATCTTCATTCATGGGCTTGGAGAGCACAATGTTGAAAAAGTTGACAGTTGACAGCAACGATTTTCCCAGTTGACAGTTGACAGCAACGATATTCGATGTCTAATTTTTTTTTCACTTTAGAGAAATGGATAAAAAAAGAATCGATTTTCTTTCACATGATAACATGTTTACATAGTACTTTTTTGGCCCTGACCCTTATTAATGCGTAATACACAGGTAATACAGGTGAGATCCTCACACGACGGTTATCAGACGCACAGTGAACAATAGACCAACCAGGCAACTGGGTAACCATCCCCCCACCTGGTGAGTGAACCTTGAACTACAGTGTGTTGGATATACGACAATACACGGATGCACTGTATTGACTACATAATTTTCTTAGATATCCATTTTCCCAAAGATTCAAAACCACAAAGGATACACTGTGATTGGATTTTTTGTTAAGTGATTTTCTGTGTATAGTCATGTAACTAAATTCTCATTTTCTGCAGTGACAGGTTGGGAATATCTTTATGATTCAATTTAGCCTTAGTAGACCAACTTAACATCAAATGAAATCTTGAATACTACTGGAAACAGGTAGTAGACCTCTAAAGGGCTGACTCCACCAACGCCACGTGACGGATCCGTCAACGTCCCCGTCCTCTCCGTCCGTCAACGGATTGGTCAAATCCGTCCGATTTGGACGGATCCGTCCAGTTTCTGCTTCCACTGATTCCGTCCGTCAACGGATCCGTCCATATTTGAAAGACTAGTTACCTGTTTTGGTGGATCCGTCGATGGACGGATCCGTCAATGGACAGATCCGTCGACGGACGGATTGGTGGAAGCCAAATTAGCCCTCATAAGGACCCAAAAAAGTGATCCACTGATCCGTCCGTTGACGGATCCGTCAACGGACGGACTGGTGGAAGCAGGAAAATGGAAATCCGTCCATCAACGGGTGACGGATCCATCACATTTTGGCGGATCCGTCAAGGGACGAGAATATCAAAATTTTTTAATATTCCCGCCACTTGACGGATCCGCCAAAATGGTGACGGATCCGTCACCCGTTGAAGGACGGATTTCCATTTTCCTGCTTCCACCAGTCCGTCCGTTGACGGATCCGTCGACGGACGGACCGGTGGAAGCCATTCTGACGGATCCGTCACACTTTTGGCGTGCTGATGACGGGGAAAATGGCTTCCACGAACCCGTCACTTGACAGATCCGTCCAAAAATGGACGGATCTGTCCAAAAAATGGACGGATCCGTCACGTCGCGTTGGTGGAATCACCGCTTAAACAATAATTTGATGCTTTGATTACATATTTGATTTCTGAAGACCTTTGTTTATGCCTGAGCAAATTATATAGACCTGTATGATCGGCTAGGGAGAGAAGCGTTCACAAAATGTTTGCAAATTCTCCTAAAGGTGGGGCTCCACTAACCGATTTTATTCACAAATCGGGGCTATTCTCACGAATCTGACTCAGTTATATACAATAACAATTATATACCTGAAGCAGGGAGGCACTATAGACCCTGCCATAGATTTATGTTTGTTAATAATGTTTATGTTTATAAACAAGTAGAAAATAGAATTGTCAAGGCTATACAACATGATTTAGGTCCCGATTTAAGCCCCGATTCTGCATCTCAGGCTGATTTGGGCCTCCTATCAAACATATCAAACAGGTTTGATTTTCATTTATCTGATGTTCCCCCATTCACAGGGCTCTAATCGGCCGATTTATGCACAAAAATAGATAGGAAATATGTTTTTGTTTTGACCTGATCAGACTGTAAAGATCGGTTTGTGAGAATGACCCAAAAAATCGGGTAGTGGAGTCCCAGCTTTAGGATCACAAGTCAAGACTCAAGACTTATGACTGTGACTTGGAGATCGGGCCAAAAACTTTGATCGGGTGCAATCTTTAACCAGCTTGATAGAAAACTCCTCATTGTGGGCATAGGGATATTGGGGGTGAATAACATAATTGTTTATAACATCCATTAACTTTTTCAGCCCATTTATATCTTCATCTGTCCTAAATAAGCCGCTTTCTTTCAACCCACAATGCGTCCACAAAATATTCCCAAACAGGTACAGACATGTGAGGCAATGGAAATGATTAGTATTTTTATTGGCTGAAAAATCTTTATAGGACAATATAGGAAATAATTATTAGGTTTTCGTCTTAATTTCAACTACAACTCATAACTTTATAAATAAGTAAATTATGATGCCTCAACGCAACTAAAGCAAGTTATATCTCATGATGACCCTATATAATATGAACGATATTATAATTGTGGGTATAAGGCAAGGGTAGACACTAACCACCCGGGCCCACAGCCTCAGAAGGTTGTGGGCCTCTAGCTATTTTTTCTGTGAATATCTCTAAATAATCTGCCTCTCTCATGCCAGACCCTGCATTGAAAGTGACTTTATTGTTATGCTCAAATCATCTTTCTGCATGGTGTATTTATGTATCCTATGATTGAACCACATATATATAATGTTAGTATAGTGTAGGGGTCGCGGAAACTTAGTCATTGGATCGGCCGGGAATCGAACCACAGACCTCTCGCACCGGTGACAAGCGTGCTAACCGTTACACTACCAACCCGTGTCTGACTGTTCTCCGCTCCCTACGTTACTGGATCGGTATGGTACAGAGGGGGAGGATTACCCAGGTGTTTCACCCCTTCGGGCTCTCCACCAGGGTACGGGGAATCCGACCCCTACAATAGCATAATTATCATCTAGTAATATTGGAAAGCTGGTCTCATTATAGTTCCGATTGCTGTAGGGATTAGTCTGATCCAATGCCCAGGGAAGTCAGGTTTATGTAGATAAGATACATAGTGCTAAAACCTTGCATTTTTTCGAGTTCTGTGCACAAAAAGGGATAGGCCATTGTAGGGACTGCTTTTCTAGTCTTGGTTCCTCAGCAGCCCACAGAGGGGCGCTGTGGTGTGCTGCATCCATGATGATGGCGTTCCAGGATGCCACCAGGATCTTTCCACTCTTCAGACATTAGATCTAATTTGGCCATTAGATATAATTTAATTGACAATACCTTTTTACAGATATAAAGTCCAAAATTCAAGAAAGACATTGTCTGAACTGAAGGAGGCACACCTTTCTGTCCATCTACACAATTTGACTCCACATTCCTCTGCCTGACATTTCTGAGGCATTCTGTGGTCATAGCAGCCACATTATCTGCTCCATGACAATAAGTCTATGTTTCAGTGGTGGGATAACAATGACACTTATTACGGCTGATGTGATGCAGATGATTGGAATTGACATGGGTGTAGTGGTAGAGGCCATAGCACCAGCATCTGAAAGAAAATTAATTGTTAATCCTGAAGGCTGTTGCAGCAGCATTATGTGTGAAATATCTCAAACTAAATGTAAGAGCAAATGAAACAACTCATGTATTTCTTTTAGTATTCTCTCTTCTTTACCTTTACAGACATTAATTTCTATTCTATAATAACACCAATACCACCTGCATACTAAAAACTGTTCTTTAATTAGTGTTCATTAAGTAATTGCAGGGGGTGGTGAAATTTTGAATGGAGATGCAAACTTTGTTTATGATCCCCTTCTAGAGTGCATGAAATTTATTTATCCTTTATATCCCTGTATTTTTAATACAGACTTAAAGACATAGACACTAACATTTTAGTCCATGGGCCACCCGGGCCCACAGCCTCAGAGGGTTGTGGGCCTCTAACTATCTTTTCTGTGAATATCTCTAATTAATCTGCCTCTCTCATGCCAGACCGTGCATTGAAAGTGACTTTATTGCTATGCTCAAATCATCTTTCTGGTGTATTTATGTATCCTATGATTGAACCACATATAATAATGTTAGTATAGCATAATTATCATCAAGTAATATTGGAAAGCTGGTCTCCTTACATGTCGTTCGATTGCTGTAGGAATTAGTCTGATCCAATGTTCAGGGAAGTCAGGGTTATGTAGATAAGATACATAGTGCTAAAACCTTGCATTTTTTCGAGTTCTGTGCACAAAAAGGGATAGGCCATTGTAGGGACTGCTTTTCTAGTCTTGGTTCCTCAGCAGCCCACAGAGGGGCGCTGTGGTGGGCTGCATCCCTGATGATGGCGTTCCAGGATGCCACCAGGATCTTTCCACTCTTCAGACATTAGATCTAATTTGGGCAATAGATCTAATTTAATTGACAATACCTTTTTACAGATATAAAGTCCAAAATTCAAAAAAGACATTGTCTGAACTGAAGGAGGCACACCTTTCTGTCCATCTACACAATTTGACTCCACATTCCTCTGCCTGACATTTCTGAGGCATTCTGTGGTCATAGCAGCCACATTATCTGCTCCATGACAATAAGTCTATGTTTCAGTGGTGGGATAACAATGACACTTATTACGGCTGATGTGATGCAGATGATTGGAATTGACATGGATGTAGTGGTAGAGGCCATAGCACCAGGATCTGAAAGAAAATTAATTGTTAATCCTGAAGGCTGTTGCAGCAGCATTATGTGTGAAATATCCCAAACTAAATGTAAGAGCAAATGAAACAACTCATATATTTCTTTTAGTATTCTCTCTTCTTTACCTTCACAGACATTAATTTCTATTCTATGATAACACCAATACCACCTGCATACTAAAAACTGTTCTTTAGTTAGTGTTCATTAAGTAATTGCAGGGGGTGGTGAAATTTTGAATGGAGATGCAAACTTTGTTTAGGATCCCCTTCTAGAGTGCATGAAATTTATCTATCCTTTATATCCCTGTATTTTTAACACAGATTTAAAGACATAGACAAATGCCAACGCCCATTGGTACCGTCTCTGCTGTATTTCACGAGTGGGGGCTCGGCAGTATCCCACGAAGCTGCAGGCTGAGTGGGATGCGCCCCAGCTCCCACAAGTGAAATACAGCAGAGACGGTATCAATGTAGTTGGCATTTGTGTTTATTTTTTTATTTGAAGCCATTTAATTAAGGAAAAACAACTTTTTCTTAGCCCATTGAATACGGCCACATTGTATTCAATGGGGGCATTGAATACGGCTCTTCAGTGCTAAAATAGGAAATCTTGTATTTCAAAAAAATTATCCAAGGTATTGTAAACAAGTGGTTTTGTTGTCATTATATGTATTCAATTCTATCTTCCCGGTGGGGTGTTTCACAAGGGTAAAATAGAACCAACATAAGTGTTGTTTAAATGTGTATAACCAGTGCTATCATGGTTGGCTGTGCATGTCCCATTGAAAACAGTGGACCAACGTTCATGGTGTTGGTCAGAGGACCAAAACCATGCTCTGACGTCATTAAGGTCATTAAGGCTGTTTTAAGGACATTTTACCATGTGATTCTCCTGTTCATGTAGGTATTATGTGACCAGGCCCGTGAAAAGGGATATCCAGGGGGGAATTCATAATTAAAGTTTTTGTCAAGATCTTTAAAATAAGATATCATATGTCAAGATACTTCTAGTAGTCTTGTGGGAATCATATCTCAAACATGGGTCGTTACGTGAAACTGAAAATGATAAATAAGCTCTAAACACACTGTATCCCATAATAATCACTTAAATAGATCAAAAATCAGATTTATTGAAAAATAACCTAAAAAGGTGGGACTTTTTAGTGTAAATTTGGTTCTAGGAGGAATTTTCAAGGTCTGTTTTCAGTTTTGAGTAACTGAGGTAATTCCCAAGAGATGAGAACCAAAATGGAATGGAAATGGACAATGGAACGGTTTCCATGGCAACCAGAAAGTGGCATATATGCCAATTTCCCATAGAAAACGTTCCATTTACATTCCAAATATAGAATGTTTGCACCAAAAATGGAATATTTCTCAGGAGACTACTGTATTCTCCATGAAAAATTTCCTTAAAGCATTTTTGGGTCTATTTTCCACTATTTTACCATTCTGATGCCCCCGAGTGGCCAAACCCAGAACTAAAAATCCCCCCCGAAGGCTAGTTTTCTGAGGACGGGTCACATATGTTATTACTTGATTAAACAATGATAGAACCATGTTTACACATGTCTTTGTCGTGTTGGATCCCCTGACCAACCCATGAGGCCATCTTGGCCTCATGGGTTGGTCAGGGGACCAACACTCCAAACCCATGTGTAAACACGTCGTCTATTTCCATCCTGAATAAACAGATATTTGCAGGAATTCTTGTGTGTAGTATGACACATATATTGCATGAAAAAAACTTGAAAAAATATGTAAGGAAAATATTAGCGGGCATGGTATGAGCTGCACGATAATATGCATTGTGAAATACTTATAATACATTAGTTGTAGGCCAAAGACCCTGACTTATCATCTTGTGTTAGACCTTTGTGAAACACCTTTTATAAGCAGTATACAACTGATACGACAAAATGTCGGTCTTAGTGGTTATAATACAATTAACACCTCCTATAGAAACACTTATTCTACAATTAATTGTATGTCCCCCTTGTGAAACACCCCACTGTCTTCATCAAAGTTCGCCTGAATAGGGAAATCCTCAAAATTGACAATCGGCTGCCTGTGCACAAAGCATGGTTCCAGACATGAACATGAATAATATGCACCTGGCCATCTGTATAGAATCCATTTTTATGATGCTACTGCTCTCTTGTTATTCTCAGTTCTGTTTTTAAGGTACTGCAGGCAGAATGTCTGAACCTGAAAGGGTTTGGGTTTTAAAATTATCATATTATTCATCACAGTGTGAACACTGATGAGGGCTATGCGCATCACCGTCATCACAGCTATCAGCTGCTTCCCTCTGCACCAAAAGGAAAACTAAGATTACTGATTACTGCAATGTTTGACTCACAACTTCTACTGAATTAATATTATGTTTTACCAGATACATCCGCACCAATAGCTAGGTGCAATACACAGAATATCACCAGTTTGATTTTTCCGCATGATGAGGATGATGTTTATGACTAATGAGAGTAATACAGCTCAAAATTTCACCAATGACGAGGGTGATGCCTAACCATGCATTATTTATGGAAATGATTCTGTGGGTTCCATGAAGATTATCTTCAATGTTTTTCGATGCAAATTGTTATTTGTTGGTGTAAACACTAGCCAGTCCCTTTCGAAATAAGCTCCACACCAAAAAGATATTACTTAGAACGGCAAGGAAATGAACAAAAATGGCGCTTTTCACCTTATGGTGCACCATTTGCGATGAGGAGAATGTGTATAACGCTAATCAGTGGTCACACAGTGATCCATGGACCGTGTTTCCCCGGTTAGGTCTGCACAAGGAAAGTAATTAGATCTATTTTCGTTCTAACCTAATAATGGCCCAACACTGCTATTGGGACATGACGATACTTTAATGAGGTCTGCTATTATGTTGCATAGTGTCGTAAACATGATATTAGCCTAGTTCTCAAGGTTTATGGTGTGAGTTGACGTCATACTCTGATTACTTGCACCAACCAGAGACATCGATCGGGACCCATAAGGGAACATTCACAAATGATGTCACCTTTTTTGGTCATTATAGGACATTCCCCCTCCTGTTACCTTTTGCCACCTAACAGCAATTACCCCCCTAAGAAAGAGGTCACTAATTTTGATAACCCACCTCCCCCATCTAACCATCTATAATTATGCACAGTATTTAAGACGTTCATCATTACAACCTGATGTTGACCAGGTTTTTAATAAACACCCATCTTGTTTAAGGTGTCACCACCCTGAATCGGGTCACTTCCTGGTTTACTGGCCAAAGAGTCCCTTATGAACTTTGTTATTTTACGGAATTTAGCCTATAGGGGAGGGAAAGAAGGGTTAAATACATGGTTATTTGTTATTAGGGTGATCAGAAAGTGTTTATTTATAGTCCTAAAAGAAGGATTTATCTACTCCCTATAAACAGTGTAGGTTTATGGGGGTGAAACGGCCCTATAGTGTATCAATATGCTGTGTAGGCCTCACTGTACAAAACCACTACCCCGTTACCATGGCGATTCATGTAAAATCTAGCCTGACTTTTTGGGGTCACACCCGTTATATATTTTTCTGCATGTCATAAGCTAAAATTTGGTATAGGTGGCTAAACACTGTGAGAGTTTTAAGTGTCTCAAATGGCAGGTCGTTCTGGTTAATATTGAAATTTCTGAACGCGGCCTAGTGCTTTAGGGTGGTGACACCTTAAGGATACTCTATACCCTCCTCTATTCAGACAGAAATAAAACATTCAATGATCTAAAATTAATATGTTGATGAGTTGTGGTCTCAGCATTACATACTGGGCACCGTTGCGAGCGTATAATTATCATGCCTCTTTTGAGTTCCTTGGCTTTTAAGGGCGGTTGCTAGGGATGAAATGCGAATGGAACAAAAACATTCCTTTTCAGGTTGTTAATTCTTCTTTGAACCACCGGCCCTATGCTGAGCTATTACGGTAGATTTACCACTTTCGGACGCTCGTTTGCAGTGCTAATGTAAGTCATTTTCATTTTGGAATTAAAATGTGTTCTAGATTGCCTAGTACTCCCCTAAAGGTATGTATGGAATGGGGAGAATCTCCTTCTTATGGACTTTTATCAATTCTCCTTATTTTAACTAATTATCTATGAGAAATCATTAATCAAACAATGGGGATTCAAAAGGATGAATTGCACCTGAAGTCGGACACCTGATTAAAATAATCACCTGAAGTCGGACACCTTCCTTTTCTGCTGTTTTGATAAGGAAACCTAAAGGAAATCATCATTTTCTGATTAAAGGGATGTCCATATGGTTGTTGAGATTGAAATTCATCACATTTATTCAAGGTTGTACATATAGGGTACATTCACAGGAGCTTTGATTAATGGCTATGGTGAACCAAATTGTATATGTCCGAGATGAGTATTTGAAACATTGATTAAGCAAAATATCTGTGGCAAAAAGTATGTAAAACATTAATGCGAATATCACAAACATTATGAAATCCCTATTTTGCCAAGGATAGCATCATTGTTATATAATGATAGACATGAAACTCGTTAATAGTATAAACTAGGGCAGAACACTATGTATGCCATGTAAATTCATCATATCAGTCGAATACCATGTCCTCGCACCAAAAGATGATTTTTTTATGTTCTATATCCTATTTCTATCAATTGTAGAAGACAATTTAGCTCAGATTTTCATAAATACAGTGGGGAATAATTAGGAATTAGTGTCCGACTTTTGGTGAAATTGGTGTCCGACTCTGGGTGAAATTACATGGGCAGTTTGAAATGGCTATAAATAGCAATCTTTTAATATTTGATACTTCTATTTGTAACTATTTGCTTCATGAATTGTAGGAGCTTCATCTAATAAATACATATAAACGATATATCCAGGCACATACTCATAATAGAGGGATTTGTGAAACTATTTTTCCGTTCACTCCCATAATTCTTAGTACCAAAAAAACTTAATTTACCCCAACTTTACCATGCTGATAATCAGCTAAAGACCTATGCTAAATATATACCGTTTTCATAAAACACAAGATAAACATGCGGACTTCCATTCAAAACCAAGGTTTTTGTCTACTATGATGATAAATTGATGAATTGAATGGTCAAAAGTGTCCGCGACTTCAGGTGTGTGTCCGTCTTTGAGCGAATCTACCCTAGTTGTAGGGCAGAGTACTGACTGTTTCCCGTTACGGAGAATTATCCTACAAGTGGGGTAGTTGAGCCCCAACGGTAAGTGTTAACATATCAATAAACCATTATGATTATAATTATTGGTCACTGGTGAGAGAGTTTACTGCAAGTTGAAGACAGGTGTGTTAACCCTTTAAGAATAACACAATGTCTTAATGCATGATAGCCTTGGTCGTCATGATGCATAAATGCAGCCTGGCGAGTAACTCGCCAGTGCTGCATTCAAGCATCATGCCGACCCTATAGGGTTGAGACACTCCCGAAGGGTTGGCATGATGCACCAATGCAGCACTGGCGAGTTACTCACCGGTGTTGCATTGGTGCATCATGACGACAAATGTCATCTTTTAGCGACATCCGTCCTTAAAGGGTTATGTGAATGCCCCATTCCACAAGATGGAAGCCCCAGAGCAGTAGCACCGGTCCTCGGGTTTGTTACACTCCTCTCAAATACGACAGTAGTGTAAAGAGTAAGTACAAACGCCACATCACATATCAAGATGATTTAACAGTACTTACAGCCTATATATGTTAGATATCCAGAGCTGTATCATTTATTTTCCTTAGAATTTTTTTCCCTCTTCATTATTTGTTAGCATCCTTTCCGTTAAATGGCCTTATGGGATAAAACTGTGAATAATCCTAAGCACTAAGGATTTGAAAGCGATATCTAGGTATCATTACCCAGAGACAATGTTTTTTTAATTTTTGTTATATTCCAATTATCAAATAATCCAGAATGTTCAGTTTGTCTAATCCTTGACAATAAGTCTATGTGTCAGGGTGGGAGAACATGAGAGCTGCTGTGATGCTGATGACTAATACGGCCATTCCTGCAGTTGTCGAGGCACCCGCATCTGATAGAACGGAGAAACATCTTTCAAATGTTAATGCACAATACTTAGTCATGCGATTCATGGCACAATTATGTTTCTAGTAATCAAAACTAACTGAACGCAAGGGCAAAATAGACCCAATGGACCCAATTACTTAAATTGGTGTCGCTTAATTCTAATAAACTGGTGTCGCTTAATTCTGATAAACTGCTAAATTTAAAAAAAACATAACATCCTTTTCTCCATATTTTACTGGTACTAAAGACATACCTGTTTCTATGCAGGAATCTGTGTTAACAGAAAGGGAAAGACGACGGGTTAGGAAATTGATGGAAATGGCTATTACATGGCTGTAAACCATGAGATATATTGAATCATAATCGGAACTCCAAATGATTATAATGAATTAAACCATGCATATTATGTACACTTTAAAACTAGGTAATAACACCTCTTGATGATCATTTAATCCAATATCTCATTACGTATTAAACTTGATGAATATGTCAGGCGCAGAATCAGAATCTGTATAATTCCGGAACTGCCCCTGTACAATTCCGGAACTGCGCAGGGCAATTCCGGAATTGCACGATAGTTAGATTGCACAGTTTCAGAATTTCTACCTGTTTTTATTATAACTACAGATATAGAATATAAATATATATTTCACTGATGTTTGGTGATGATGTACTGCATATTGGAGCTGTGGAAACCGTCAGGGAGAACCTACATGCATGTCACACCTGTATGTGGCTGTGAATAAGGTGTGGCAGAAATGCCTCTGCTGTGATAAAACATTGGGGCTTTTGCTGACTCGGCCCCAAATGATACAAAATAATGTGCTTGCAGGTATATTTCTTGCCCTACTTCTCTGTTTGAGGGTTACAATGATATATTTTATAATAGATTTTATAATCATGTAGGAGTTCCGATATTGCGCAAATTCCGATATTGCGCGTGACAAATATACTCCTCTTCAGCGAGCCACTATATGATGCTAATATACAAACAAGCAGCTTCAAACATAGATCATGCTAAAGTAAATCTGCTATCAAGATGGACTTCTAGCGTTCAGACTTGAAAAATAATTCATAAAGACAGGGACATATGTGTGAATTTAGTTAGTGGCATAAACTAGCTTACCTGGTATGTCAGCTCTGCACTCTACAATGGACAAGGTATAGCAAGAACACATTATTAATCAATACACATTGTATCATAATATATCAAAATGGTGTCAGTATTTTATTAAGATGGTCTCCTTTCCTGTATTGATTCACTATTGTGGTTGATCACTAGTCTTAATTTCGTAATTATCAGATGCCAATTCACACCGTGAAAAGACTTATAAGTATTGTTTCCCTTTATTTAACTATTCACTATTTGGGACCCTAAGAATAATAGCTCAGGTCGGGTTACCTAAACACAAACTTAAGTTTTAGGCCTAAACATAAATATATCCCATATCTTTCTTGAGTAATGGTTACATCAGGTAAATCTCACCAGTGGTTTGGTAGCCGGCATAGAAATCATCTTTTGTGAGGCAGAATGTCGCCAGTTTGTCTTCCATGTGTGTCACATAACTCATTGGTACCTTCTGGCATCTTGTCCACAGCCAACCATCAGGAGCAACACAAGTACCGTTTGGCGTAACTTCACGACAACCAATTACTAGCGCATAGTTATTGTAGTCAGTCTCCACAACCCAGTGAGTAGCGTTTATCACTTCTCCTGCAATTTTGATTCGTAACAATGGGGAATAAAAATGGCATCTAAACATAGAACACATAAGTTGAATAAAACGATACATTTGAAACAGGATACTTTTCTACATAAAAGGGAACAAAACACTGATAGATGGACTGGTTACACTGTCATAAGTAACTGTAGCTGCACAGCGAGTTATACTGTAGATGTATAGTATAAAAGGAGGCATTTTTGGTTTCAAAACAAAAAATACCTCCTTTTATACTGTACGTCCACAGAATAACTCGCTGTGCAGCTACAGTTACTTCTGACAGTGTAGAACACCGAGGGCTCCCAGAAATTGAAAGCGGACCTCAATCATTCCCATAATGCACAAAAGAGATTCAGTTACAAATATTGAATATTCTTCTCCACAACCTTTTTTAAAATACCGTTACAGTGACAGGGGTCTTTCCCTTTATGTCTTATCATACATCATTTTAACTCATCTTGTGATATCACTAAGAACTTACCATCTTTAGCCTTGTATTCATAGAGGTATTTCGCATTTTCCCCTGTGGAATACAACTTCTGAGTTGCAGGTGTGTCGCACATGGTTGCATTTGCAGGCCATCTGAAATAGGTTCAAGATTTAGCTGTCAATATTGTCCCCATGATCCTAGATTTGAAAAGGGCGTGTAAACATAGAACACGTAAGTTGAATAAAACAATAAATTCGAAACAGGATACTTTTCCTTGTAAAAGGAGACAAGAGATTGATTTGATGTAATCACTTTTACTTTTACTGTCTATGAATAAGAGAAAACTTACCTTCCCTGTGAATAAATGGAAAAACCATAGTTAGTCTTAGTGTAGTTGTGAATGAAGTCATGATAGTTCCACTCAGGTTTGATCCAAGGCTGGAGGATCCAACTCACTTCATACCATTTTCCTTGGTACTAGTATAAGAAGATAAACATATGAAAGGGCCATATAAATCATTGTAATTCTAGGTTGCATACATAACGAAAGCCTAATGATTAGGCAAAAAAAAAGGTGTGTTTCAGGCAACCCGACTCTAGTTTAAAAGAAAAACGCCGACCCTATTTTTTTTCCGATTTTGGAGAATCTTCTTTTTTTGTTGTTGCAAATATTAACACTTTTTCGGAAATCTTAGCAATTCTTTCGTCAGGAAGAGCAAATCCCATGCCTAATTAATTGTCCAACCTCAGGAAATACGACCTACCTACCCTAATCGTTTGGATCATGTTGCCTGAAACACACCTTTTTTTTTGGCCTCAGTTAGAATGCCCTGCTCCTAGCAACAAATAAATGTAAACAGAAATAAACAGAAAAAGATTCTCTGACATGGATCAACACATGAGCTGTCAGACATTTTCACAAAATTGAATCCTAGGCTCTATACTTGGATATGTCACACTCATAGATGTGACCAATTGCTCCTTTCTGATTGTACCTCACATATCTGCCATGAGGGGTAAAATATTCATCTTCTGCTTCTGAGTTGTTCTTGCCTATCCTATTAAAATCTTAGAGTCCTAGTCAACATTACTCCTATAATTACCCTGCTAAATTATATTTACCCTGTCCTCGTCAAAGTTGGCTTGAACAGGAAAATCCTCCATTCTACAACCAGCAGCCTGTATAGAAAGCATGTTTCCAGACAGGTACATGTATAACATGCATATGGTAATCAGCCGAGATACCATTTTACCATTCCTTTGATTTCTCCTTGTTATAATCAGAGTGCAGGTTTTACATGTAATCTGGCATAAAGAAGATGTGCATACGAACTGCAGTGATTTCACGGACCTAGACTACATATAGGTATACATGTATATTTATCTAGGTTAAAGGCTGGAAGTAGTTGAATCCCTGTTTCATGGAATGAAACGTGATTCTGGACTAGATCACTGAGATAACTTTGCCCCAATTATTAGGGAGTCTTAGAATAGGAGTCATTAAAGAGTTATTATAAAGTCCTGCAAATGTCATGGAGTAATTTTAGAGTCCTGGGGAGAGTTACCTCAGTGATCGCGTCGGGAGTCAGAGTGATTCTACTTCTTTTCTCTGTGAAGGTAAGAATCTAGACACTATGACACTATGATAGCAATTGATAAAGATCAGTACGTCAACGTTATCTCCATGAAAAGCATTGCCTATATACATTCAAAATGGGTTCTTTAATAACTTAATCAATCAACCTTCATTGAGAATGGCTTAGGCGTCTCATCTTCCAACACATAGAAGAGGTTTGTTTCAGGTCATCAAACCGACGCTATCAAACCAGGGCCGACCCTACGTTTTTATGCAATTTTGAAGAAATTTCCGTATTTTTACCATTCTTTTGGTCAATGTTAGGGTCTTCGGAGAGGCTGGCTAGTACTTTCATGTCAAAAGTGTTACATGAAACATACCTTTTTTTGGCCTTATGATGAGATGGCTGGAGGGTATAATTTGCGGAATTTATGAGTACAGCATAATAGATTGGACTACATGTATGTTTAGGTCTATCCTACACATAGGGTGAACGTTAACAGAGCAAGGCAACTACCAGTATGTTTTGTGCATTTGAGAGGTTGTTGCCAACTCTCCCTAAATTGATATGAACCTACTGTGCCCCTACACATAACCATGCAATTGGTGACACTCACACATATATCATGTGATTTTAAACAGTAAGTAGAGCATTGAAGATTTATATCCAGCCAACAGCCCCATGCCTAGGCCATATATAACATATATTATTACTGCATGAACGGTATGTTACATCATATCTAATATTATTTTCTCTTGTATTTTGATATTTTAAAATTGTGACTTTTACATATCTAGTGGGTTAGAGTTAGGCTACAACATGGTAAAGGCCTAAATTCCTCACTATATGGCATTACTTCTTGTACATGTATTGTGAAGTTTGAGATGTAAACACAGATGTAAACACAATCATTTTTGGTATGGAAGCTCTTGCTGGGGTATGAGCATGGGTTGATGTGCTTCTCTCTATTAATTAATAGATTGAACATTCAAGGAAATGGTACTTCAAAATGCTCACATGGGGCCCAGCTGGGCCCAAACCGGGCAGCCCAACTGGGCCCCAGTTGATAGCCCGGTTTGGGACCTCAAACTATATCCATGGTCTAAAACCGTTCCAAAATATCACAGTAGACCTACACTGGGTAGTATTAATAGAAACGGGGAGGTTCAGTCCATTATGGTTATCTGATCTAAGTAACATAATACCTTGCATACAGAAGTAGGTGGTTGTCCCCTCATTCCCTAAGCAGTCCTGTATTAGGTGAGGCACAAAGAGTCCTCTCTATATCTACATTTAGGTTTTTATCCCTTATTACTACAGTGAAGAGCTTTTTTAAAGTGATCCTCGGGGATGCCTACGTGGGTGTGACAAAGTGAGAAAGGCCCAAAGTATATCATGACTGGCATATGAGAAAGGCCCATAGTATACTGTGAGAAAGGCCTAGAGTTTGCTGTGAGAAAGGCCCATAATTTGTTGTGAGAAAGGCCCATTTAGTATGTCGCGAGTTATGCCTCAGAGTTTCCCCTGAGAAATGGCCGACATGTATGTACCTGTACACTAAGCCCATAACTAGAGTTGTACATCTGGGGAGAATAGAAGCTGGTGAGGGTGACAATGATGTCCCCATCCACTTTAAGCTCCCGGGACACCATGGAAAAGAGGACGTGACAATCTCGGTACTTGATTTTATACACACGCATCCTCTCAGCAGTAGAGCTTTTGAATTGAGACTCCTGATTGAATTCAAGTGGATTCATAGGCTGAAAACCCAAACCCCCAAGGGGATGAACACCATGGGCAATCAATATGGATAAGGAAGGTCCCACAAACCATTAAAGCAACGTCAACATTTTTTTGCACTGATATAAATTTACAAGCGTAGAAAACCTTCATACCCACCTTAGTAGGAGACCACCTGGTTCCTATACACTACATGCCGAGGCCATTGTTGGAAAATTGCCCTCAACTAATACCAATCATCTCTTGATTGGTACTAGTCACACAAGCCACAAAACACCTAACACACCTGTGTAGAGTGCAGGCGAACTGATACACAGCTCCACAGAAAATTAATGGCCAATCCCCACATCTGGGGGGGGGGGGGGGGCATCTTGGCATTGCAGCTAAGTTGCATAACAGCAATCTTTTCTTCAAAGTTTTACTCATAATTTCTACCTGATGAGGTTCTTTATAACCAAAACTGCATGTTAGAAGATCAATAGTGATTCTCTCTGATAGAATAAAACCCTTTATTAAATAACATTTTAATACAGCAGTAGGCATACTACATATGACCCACCCCCCACTTTTCACCAGTAGGTTAGGGATGGTACATAAATGGACCAGCCACTTATATATATAATACCAGGAGGGTCAAATCTATCTGAAAAACGGAGGTCATCAGACCGAAACGGTCACCTCAGGTAACTGGAACTGTATTGGTAGGGGTCTTGTGATTGGTCAGGCTTAAGCATTGACCAAGGGCAGGGAAGGTCCACAGGGCCAATCAGCTACCAACCAATGGTTGCCAACCTCTGTTAGCAGGACCAACCAACCACAGAAGAGAATCACTAGCGGTGCCTAGCAACCCACCCCATTGCATTCTGGACTAGATTGCAGCTCTATGGGTAATATGGGTATATATTGGGGGGATTTTCCCACCTCAGGCATCTTCCAACACGCAGTAGTGAAGTGAGTATCAATGCAACGTCATACAACAAAGAGTTGTACACAGTACGCCTGAAAACTATCTTGATTAGTGAGTCATCAAGACTCGTACTACATTACAGGTGTAGATACTCCATTAATTTAGACGGCCTCCCAGGAACAAAGGGCGAGGTTGTGCAAGCCTAGGACATGCCTAAACCAACCCTATTGGATTGACTTGGGTATAATTATGCCCTAGGCCGGCACTATCTCGCACTCAATTGCTGGGAGCTGCCACATTGGCGAATGGAGCGACCATGATCCAATGGCTGCCCAATAAACGCTACTCAGCTGAGGTATCCTGTATCAATACACAGTAGTAATATTGCATGGGACACACCCTACCCAGATATTCTATAGAACAACATCTGTCAAAGTAAGCCCTTGCATACATATACCTGTAATATTGTGATATACTTTTAATGAAACAAATCAGCATAAAATAATAGGCCTTTATAATTCTAGTTATATTTAATTGGAAAGCCTGATCTTGTTATACAAATGAACATGTAAGTTTCCTTCTGCTCTATCCATTTGCTAATACATAGCATGCATGGGTTCTATCCCCTATATCTCTTTCTTCATAAGAAATATTGTTAATCTCAATGATATATATACTAACCTACTATTGACCACTGTGTCATCAGAATATCAAAAAATATAACAAACGTATTTACATATTCAGGGTTAGGTATACATAACAGGAACATGTTCAATTCAATTCAATTCTTTATTTCAGACTCATTTGAAGTACAAAGTCTATAGATTATATAGCAAAAATTATATAAATATAAAATATCTAAAAAAAGAAAGAACAGGAGTATGATGTATACAATATTTTCACCGGCAAACTATTTTAAGTATTTGCCGGACATCAACCATAAAAATGTACGTAGAGTGCCTTGTGCCAGTGTCTCCAGATTTACCAAGTTGCGTAAGAACATGTACCATAGTGTATATTTTCTTGATATTATTATGATTATAAGGCTAAGAATGCCGTTATTAACTCCACTTATCAGATTCAATACAATCTTAGAAATAATAGAAGGTTCCTATGTGGCTCAAAGTAGCGCCAATTCGCAAAGTTTAATAAAGGGAACAAATGGAACATTTCTGATTGCTATGGTTACCGAGATGAACTTAGCTTCATACAGGGGGTCCTAGAATAAAAATAGGGTATTGGTTTCAGTAAATGTAACATGAACCCTATGTCAGGACACCAAATCCAACTGTTCTCTAAGGGCAGGGCAGTGCAAAAAATGGGAAAAGGCCTTAAATTTGGAACTTCTCCGTAATCACTCATTCAGGATTTCCACTTGGCCAGCACAAGATCTGTAACAACTGTTGACCTGCATCTAGTTTGGTGGTATATGGCTCCATGTTTCAGGGTAAGGATAAGATGACCATCATCACTGCTACTGTGATGCTGATGACCATTTCACGCATTTCCGCAGGGGTGGGAGCCGAAGCACATGCATCTGAAGTGCAGAGAAATACACTTGAATCTATGCGCCTTAATGCATACCTTATCCAGCTATAGCATTGATTCTATATTGTATATCATGGAAGGAATTAACAGCTAGCTGTGTCAAGTTCTTCAGTGAGTGTCCAATTTTAAGCTAATTGTGCCATTGACTATGACTGTCGCCGACAATTCACAAGTATTATTTGAATAGTTGGGTTGTGCAAATGCATAAAATATACAGCAGTCCAACATTATAGCACTCCAATGTACTATGTGGCTATACATCTATACAACTGGACATTGACATCCAAAAAAAGGCAACAAAACCCTAATTTTCTCAAAAACTGTTCCGTAGGTAAAATTCTAAGTTAGGCTCCAGTATGTTTTACCATCATATTACACATTAGCATAGAGAATATAATGGTACCTAGTCAGGATTTTATGAGTTAGAAGCAATCTGTGAAGCCAAAAACACCCAAAATGAGCCACTGGTCTGAGGCATAAAACTGGGCATCGATCACCATACACACATATACGCAAATATCAGCGTCAGCCAATGTCGCCAATACTACCCTCATACAAGGGTCAGGCACTGCTGGACTATAATAGATGGGTCAAGGGCCATTCTAGTGAGGGTCAGGCTAGGCTGGACATTCAATAATAGGCTGGACTTTGGCAAACATACTTGAAAGTCTGGCCATGCTGGATCCTCATGCCACAGTCTGACAATGCTGGACTCTTGCAGGCTGAAAGAAACTCTCCCCAGAGTCCAACATTGTCAGACTATGGCATGAGGATCCAGCATGGCCAGACTTTCAAGCAAGTTTGCCAAAGTCCAGCCTGTTATTGAATGTCCAGCCTAGCCTGACCCTCACTAGAATGGCCCTTGACCCATCTATTATAGTCCAGCAGTGCCTGACCCTTGTATGAGGGTAGTATTGGCGACATTGGGTGACTCTCATATTTGCCTCTGTGTAGAGATATAAAGAGCCAGAGAATCGATGTCCAGTTACAATAACTCATACTATTGATGGTAGAAATTATCTACTTTACCTGGTATGTCAGCTCTACACTCTGCAAAAGATGATATTGTGAAGTGAGACGAAGGAAGGGAAAATTATTAATGGACCACAACTACTCCTAACTGAATTTTGTATTATAATTATTTTCTATTTGAAAACTTTACTTTTTGCTAACTATTGAAGCACAGAGTAGATAGAGTAATAAAATCAATTATTGTAGCGATGCAGATAAATATATTCTTTTGTTTTTTGAAGAGTGATCCCCATAAATAACAGTTCAGACAATGGTAATCATATGATTTACTAAATTTACTATTTTGAGGGATATGAGCTTGACATGTTAGATTAAACTCACCCATTCTGTGATAGGTGGTCTGGAAGAGATCTTTGGAAAGGCAGTAGTCACGCAGTTTGTCCTCCATGTGCATCTTATGACTCATTGGTGGGTTCGGGCATCTTGTCCACAGCCAACTATCAGGAGCAACACAAGTACCGTTTGGGGCAACTTCACTGCAACCAATAACTAGTGCATAGTTCTTGTAGTCAGTGTCCATAATCCAAAGCGTGGAGTTGACCGTTCCTGCAAAATGAAATAGGATCCCTGAAGTGTTCAGCTTGTTTACGAAAAAAACAAAAACAAGACTGACTGAGGCCAGATATTAGTGCAGATGACTTCTTTTAATGTTTATGATTGATCGTTCTAAATCATTTGTTTGAGCATAATACTTCTAATAAGTCACCATTCTCTGCCTCATATTCGTGGATGTATTTTGCATTTTCCCCTGTGGAAAAAAGCTTTGGAAATGCAGCATTGGCACACTCCTTTGCATCGTCAGGCCATCTGAAATGTATGAGAATTGAAAACATAAAACGTGTGCCTGACCGCCTATCATACAGGACAAGTAAAAGATAGATTTATAGGAGGAGATAACAGCAATGGATTATTTCTTGTGTGGTCTTATTAGGCCAAATCAAAAAAAGGTCTGTTTCAGGTAAAACGTAGGGTCTAATCTTACCTTCCCTGTGCATATATCGAAAATCCATATTCCGTTTTAGTGTAATTATGAATGTAGTCATTGTAATTCCACTCTGGTTTGATCCAAGGCAAAAGGATCCAACTGATTTCATACCATTTTCCCTGGAACTGTGAAGAAAGCATAATTCAATAAATCCACAGACTAACATTAGGTATTTAGAAGTTAAAATATAATACACATGTTTCCAGTGCTATTCACCCATAAATGGCCTTTCCGAGTGCCGCCTTGACATGACCATGACTGTGGCTGAGTTTAGGCAATGCTTCTAAAGCAGGCACGTGAAGGGGGGTACTTGGGGGGGAATGATAATTAAAGTTTATGTCAAGGTCTGTAAAATGAGATGTCATAAGATATTCCTGGTAGTATTGTAGGAATCATAATCTTAAGCATGAGTAGAATATTGCTCATAACAGAAAAATGATTTATAATATGATCTTTAAATGCACCGTATACCATAATAACTACTAAACATAATGAAAGTTTAATGGATTTACTCAAAAATAATCTAAAAAGTGCAAATGTTCCATGTAGATTTTGTTATGGTAGGAATTCTCAAAGTCTGTTTTGAGTTACCGATGGAATTGTCAAGAAACTAGGACTAAAATGTTCCGTTAAAAAAAAAAATCGTTTCCTTGGCAACCAGAATATGCAATGTGAGCTTAATTTCCATAGAAAACATGTAAAAATAGAAAGTTTGTACCAATATTCAAATAATTCTCTGCATTCTCCATAAAACATTACCATAACACACCTTTTGGTATATTAATATATATGTAATTGACATTGACGACCACTTACCTGGTTTTCATCAAAGTTGGCCTTGACATGAAATTCTTCCATATTACAATCAGATCCATGGGAACAAATTGTGTTTCTGAACAGAAACATAAGGAGTATGCACCTGAACAATTGCAGAGAAGCCATTTTGCAAGCAGTCCGCGTTTCCTTGTACGCAACGCTTTATTGAATGGCTATAGTTGTCCTTGACATGTAGGTGAACGTCTCCATAGGTCGAGACATGAATTGGATGTACCTTTAGGCCTACAGACTGGGAAGTATTGCGCAGAAACGGAACATTGCCAACAATTCAGATATTATATGCAAAATTATAAATGTAGCCAATGACCTGCTAGATGTACTCTTCCTGCAGGCCATGTCGTCATCACAGCCAAAAATAATTATCTCATTTCAAGAAAATAAGATTATTAAACTCGACTGGCGGACAAACCACTTGTATTTTTTCTTAAAACAAGTGGTTTGTCCGCCAGACGAGTTTAATAATCATATTTTCTTTTTTTTGGCTGTGAATTACGTAAGTATAGGCCGTCATTTGTTGAACTACTGTTTCATAGGGTCATGAATTAGCATGGGCATTGCCCTATCCAAAACCCCAAATACGCTCCTAAAAAGGTCTCATAATTTTATTGATATCTAATTAGCATGATTTATGATAATTAGACATTTATCATACATTCCATTCTTTAAGTCATAAAATTTGATCAAAACTGGTAATTTAATTCTGTTTTGACCATTGTCATCCTTGTAAACCATTCTATCAATGGCTGTCTTTATGTCTTCTATATGGAATAAAAATCATATTTCCATGACAACACATATCAACAAGGAACCCATTTAAACCTTAAGATATTCTTTTTACATTCCAAATATAGATGCTTTTCATCAAAAGTGGAATGTCTTGTTAATTCTATTGTATTGTACAGAGAAAAAGTACCCCAGAGCAAGTTTTAGCTTGTTTTCTTTTATGCCATGGTGGCGTCCCCTGGTGGCTAAAATCGTAACTAATCCCACAAGGAGTATCCTTTCTGTTTGCCTGTTTATAGTCATTACGTATGGTTGCCACTGTTTTTGGAAAGTGAACAATTTGTATCCTATTCCCTAGGGTACCATTTAATTATTTAGACTATTAACCCAGATAACCCTACCGTCCTACATGTAGGACGCCTGTGTGCCATATAATGACAGGTTGATTACTAGAGATAAAATCCATAGATTTTAAATTGTATTTTTGATTAACAAAGGTTAAGTCCCCAACTTTCCAGAAATTTCCGTCGATGGTTGCTATGGTTACCACTATGATGTCATACTGAGGTCCCAAAATGCCTTTATCTTGGAAAATAATAACAAGAGAAAAGCTGTAATTGATTCCTGTGTTATCTAGAGGATTTTCCAAGCAACATTGATCAAAATTTCTTAAAATGAGAAAAAAACATGTCTGAAGATGTGTGTCTTTTCTCGTAAACATGATATTAAGCAATAATGGTGTAATTAGCTAATATTCCCAGCCGTCCTTATAGAAGGACAGTAGGGCTATGGGCTACTGAGGGTTCAGCAATTTTTGGCTAACTGGTCAAAAGGTCAAGATTTTAATTCAGGAATGAGTAAAATGTTATAGTTACTTTGGAAATGGGTTTACCCTAATTTTGGTATGCTGATTTTGAATCTGGTGTGTATAGAATGATGTAGGTGTCAGGAAAAGGTCAAAATTGAGGTCAAAGGTCAATAAAATCTACTCATAAGGAGTGGTCCATTAATGTACAGTACTTAGCTTATAAGCCAGCAAGCCAAATATTGCTAGTCCGTACCATTGTGAGGCACCAAGGTTCATGCAATTTATTTGGAAGGTACAATTTATGCCCAAGATACTATTTATGTAGCGCAGCAGACAGGTATGGTAGCCATCTTTGTGTAATCAGAGGTCAAAGGTCAAGGTCACACCTAAATTCTAGTTACCATGAAATTTCAATGGAATTTCAATGAATTGAGTATATTTGAAGAAAAGTTACATAGAGCTTTAATATGTTGTAGGTCTGTTGAACTAAACTAGTCCTCCAGTTCATCTTTATAAGATGACCTTGGGCCAAGGTCAAGGTCATCCTTTCAAGGTCAAATATAAAAATATTGGTCAGAATTAGAGTCAGACCTTATGTAGTTTGTCCATATTCAGTCAATATACATACATTGTATGTGGTTAATTTCTTAGGAGACCCCATATTATAGCTTAAGATTTGACCCATTATAAAGGTGTATGGATTCCATCTATGAATCATCAGACTGGAAGGTCAAGGTCAACCCTAAACCCTAATTTCATCAAATCGGGTATATATGAAAGGAAAAATTAGCTAGATCTATGATGCCTTGTGCTAACAGATAGAATGCAGGGTTAGATGATGGATCATTTCAGTGGGGCTAGCTATGGTTGAAACTGAGCTAAGGTCCAGGTTTACATGTGTTGCTAGGCAAATAAAGATTTAGAATGACTGTTGCTAAGCAACCCACTTCCTTAGCAACAGGTTCATAACTGCATTGAAACCATTGGATCCATTTTATTGGGGTTAGGTATGATTGGAAGTGAGCTAGACTCAAGGTAAACATCTGTTGTTAGGGAAATAAACAATTGGAATGGTTGTTGCTAAGCAACAACATCCCTTGGCAACACATGAATAACTCCAACACAACCCGTGGCTTTATTTAGTGGGGTCTGATATTGTTAAAATCGAGCTAAGATCCCATTAAACATGTGTTGCTAGGCAAATAAACAATTAGAACAGCTGTTGCTAAGCAACTAGTTACCTTAGCAACAAAAGAATGAGATGGATGGATCCCTTGGATTCAATATAGGGGGGGGGGCAGGTGTACTAAAAACTGTTCTAGCAGCAACATTTTTAGTGTGGGAGACAATATTCAGTTACTATGGGTAACTAGCTATGGGTAATAGAATAGGCTCAGGCAGAGGCCACAGGACAGTAGGGCATAACCCTACTGTCCTACATGTAGGACAGTAAAGAATGCCAATTATCTCCGCAACCACTAAAGATAGAGCTTAGAAATTTTAAATAGGGCATACATGGCCATATATATGGGTCCACATATCAATTTTTAGTGCTCTCTGATAATAACTGCCACTTTAGGTGTAACCGGGTTAAGAAAATAGTTTCACGTCCAAAAGTTTTATATATTATAACAGACGGATTCGGTATCTGCGAATGAGATTGGCCAGGGAAGTCCCTTAAGCTTTGAGAATTTGTTGGCAGGTGATCACATCTTTGGAACAATATCAAATTTTTAAGCATGAAACAGAACACTATGTATTTTTCTGTTATCTTTCTAGTCACAGTCTCTTTTTCTGACGTATATTAAATGGCCAATTTACTCTTCTGTAAATCCTAAGGTATAAGTATGTGTGTAAATCGGCAAATGTGTAGGCTTACTGACAGTCCATATGGATATGTCGATGAAGAGCGGATAAGAATTGTGTCATATAAAGACCGAAAACTTAAAAAAAAAAAAAAGAATAATAATAATTTCAAGGACACATGGTTATTGCATGACATAATTGAATTCATGTACCTACTTCCCTTATATAATTCTACTTTCGTTATCTATTACTTAGGATGGGACTATACTACGCAGCATTGGCCTGATATATAACACATCATGGATCAGGTTCACAAACAGAACCGGGATTTCTTTTTGGTGTGTTTTAATTAGTGGCACCCAATTAATTGGTAATGCATGCTCCAACCGGTCCAGGTAGTCACACAAACTTCTGTTAAAGTTCAGATGATAATCTTGGGCCAATGTATGCACAATACTGGTCCAGCATTTAATCTTTGACGGTCAACCCAATGTTTGTCCAAAGATATGCCAACTTTAGTCCATGGCGTCTTTTCCCCAAGTATTATAGCCAATCATGGTGCAATGTCAATAATTAATAGCAACCATTATCCCGCTGTGCGATTTACCAATAGCATAGTCCAACACTGGATATACATTTTTGAGCCGATGTTTTAATGCAGATATCCCCAGGTTACCCATGTTTTGGTTAATAACCTTTTCATTGAAGTTATTTATACTGGATTATATAGGCCGGCGCTTAGTCTGGCAGAATTGTGGCGTGACCCAAAATTCTTTGATAAAGTCTTTTTTCTCTCTTCATTATTCACATATAGGGTCTATATGAACATTTATAGTGCAGTGTGGCGATTTCACCATTGAGCAATTTGAATTATTCAAGATGGCCGCCAAAATTTCATAAATTCTTGAAAATGGAATATCTCAGGTCAAAATCAAGATAGAAACATGATTTAAAGTTCAAAAAATAGATGTGTGAGGTCAAGGAATTCAGATTTATCATTTTTGAAAAATTAGATGGTGGCCATCTTGATTTATTAATGAGACCGGTACCAGAATAATAGAACTTCCTGAATATCATATGTTTCTGGTTCTAATCAACATAGAGAACAAATTAGTTTTGAGGTTCATATTACATATTTCTGAAGGTAAAAAGTTGAGATTTATCACTCATTGGATAGTATGTGAGGGAAGGTTCCGAATTTCACTGTATCTGGAAGGAGGGTCTCGATTGGTAATACTTTGCAGCCCATATAGCTGGAACTACAGCCAATGCCGTTGTTAAATCGGGGCTCTTCTCACAAAGCGGATGCGTGGCTTTAAAGATAAACACCACTAGCATAAGCAACCGTTTATGCCCCATCTTTAAAGTTATCTGATACCATTAAGGAACATAATATTATTATTCCTGATGGTTGCTGATTGTGAAACCGGGTTCAGTAGAGGACCTGATAACAAAGGAGGCCATTTCATAAAGGGGTATAATTGGAACCCTATAAATTTGTTCAAAGCTGACTAAACAACGCTACAAAACAACATGTGGAAACAACCAACCCTATAGCCCGTTGCATTGGCACAAAAAGTCTAGATTGCGATGGCGATATGATTGAAAAAGGACAACAACACAGTGAAAAAGAAAGGCAGATGATTTACGTGCTGTCCTGCATTAAGTAGAGCATGTATGATAATATGTTATGTATGTATAATATATATTTAACTACATCCTCTGTCAACAAGTTGGTCCATGAGGTAGGAGTAAACATCACTTTTTTACTCCTTTTATATATAATGCTGTAAGCTACCCAAGCGGTAGCTATCCGTAAAGACCCTTAACAGCTAAGTTAACACTGGTATTCTTTATGCTAGAAATCTTAGTCAGTGCTGACCAACTCACCTTAGTCTTCTGCATTTCACTGAGTATCAGGCTTTTAGAGTAGGGCATTAGTCACATGTTGTTTTGCCTCAGTCATTCTTAAATATCACTTGCATTGGTCAGGCATGACCAATGTGTGGCGTGGACAGAAATGGATTTGTTACGTGCATAATTATAGTTTACAGTTTGACTCACAGGCAGGAGATCCGTCAGCCAAATTTGCAATAGTATGAGCACTGCTCAGCCTGACATTCAGTGACATCTTCTGTTGAATAGATGAACAAACGTATCGTAGTCTTGCGGACCTAAAGCATTAGAGATACTCCTCTATGTATCTGTTATATCCTTGACATGTGTGAATGTATGCGAATGGAGAAATCTCAGATGAGGAATTGGTGATTAAAGTTGGTATGAGGATCTTCAAAATCAAATATGGGGCCCTTGATGGGGGGGTCCCCATGTCGCATGTCGATTTTAAGAAATAGCCATGTCGCATGTCTATGTCGCTTAAAAATGCTCATGTCCCATGTCGATTTTAAGAACTGTCCATGTCCCATGTCACTATCTTTTTAAGCCTCATGTCGCATGTCACTAGGCCTCATGTCGCATGTCGAATTTAAGAAATGCCCATGTCGCCATGTCGAATTTAGGGGTCTAGGGCCATAAATATCATGAGCTGAAACATTTCTGGTTATAAATGCGTTGTATCCATAATGAAAAGTCCAAAACCTCTTTCAATGTCCAGCCTTATCCAGAGACCTTGCGCCTACATGCAGTATTATAATCATTAGGTAAAAATACACTGGGTCTTTTTTTCTTACCAGCCACAGAACCAAGCATAAATTAATTAAACCATGTAGCCTTCTCATGGAATTCTGCCCCTAACCTCTGCCCTCCCACTTATTTACCTCCTATCGAAGGGCATCGACAGCAGATCCTACTTTGCATCTGACAATGAAAGTGATGTAAAACTAGCAACCAGCAATGGCCATTGATATCAGGTCACAAGGGGGAAAGAGCTTGCATTTGTATACGGGGAGAGAGGCTGGTCTTTTAAAGCTGGCATAAATAGGCAGTTTCACCCTCAGGAGCTATTTAGAAATGCACAATAAATAAAATAGAAATGGCGTACTTTAATGTTGCTGCAGCATATAGTTGTTACAGAGAGCATAGACCCAGCTGGTGCCACTAAGTAGAATTATATGTACTGCACAGATGGTAGCTGCTGAAATGACACCACTAGTGGGTTTAGCACTGTGTTTATGTCTTTAATTTCCGTCGGAGGTTCACTCCTAGTATAATTCACTAGTTGCGGGTGGTGAAAAAACCCCAGCTATAGTGACAGCTAGTGTACAAGTAAAGTGAATTGAGTGCAGGAGTATTGGGAAGGGGGGGGGGTATAAAAAGCTTTTCCTGGAAACCAGTGGCTTTTGATGCCAGCGGTAACCGATGTAGTTTTATCATTAAAAGCCAATGTTGACCTGTTTCAGCTGATTAGCATAGCTTACCTTTAATTAGAAAGCATTTTGGGATGATAGAGTGTTACCGGTAAAAATGGCCATCATTTGTTATCAAATCTTAAAAGTGGGTATTCCATAGAGAATAATTTGTCCAGCAGAGCCTCATCAGTCGCTCAAGTCTTCCATCATTCAAGTTCTACTATATTGAAACTTGCTGGGTGAGCAAAATACGAATTTTCAGCAATGGACTAACAAAATATGTACAAGGCACCTGTTAATCTAGAGGCCCAATAGTCTTTTTGGTTTTGTTTAAACCGCTTTATTCTGATATCTTGGGGTACGGATACGCCAAGAATTTTGGCATTTTGCAAAAAATAAAACTATAATGCAAAAACTCAAATCCAGCCTTCGAAATGGGGATATTTCTCCATATACCTTCATTTGATATCCCAAATGAGGGATTTTCTAATCCCCCCCCCCTTTGCCCTTTGGCAAATTTTGTGACCCAACTCTTTTTTTCTCTCTGCCCTCATGGACGGTCAAGATAATTTGTAATATTACATAAATTTGCCATGACTCTTTTACCATATAATCTACCATGTATATCTATCATGATGAACACCTTCTGAGACACTATCTTTTGAGAGTTCATTCGTAATTATGTAGGTTTTCCAGAGAATTGGAATCTGCCAGGGGACATAGCATATTTTGCATATTAAGGCCCCCTTATTTGCATAATTCTAATTAGGTAGGCCAAATATTAGGTTGCATGAGCAAAAGTACTGACAAATTGGTCCAAATCAAATGAAATTTGTGTTTCTCATAAAAAGGGGTGATTTGTACATGAGTGTGGGTGAATTGATAAAAAGGTTATGTCGCACAGATCGAGTAATGGAGAGGGAGATTTCCCTGAATTATGTATGTGACCTGCATTTTTGCCAACTCTCTACATGGATACTTATTTTCATGAACTGTTCCTGTGAATTTGTGGAAAGGTGTGTGGATACATGTCAGTGTTAATAAAAAATATGGGTGTTTATAGATCAGCAATTCGCCACAATAAGGGGTAAATTTTAACTTGAAGATTTGTGTAAAAGGGGACTTTTTTGAGAGGTGAGAATGCAGGTGGGAGTGCAGGGACTGCAGCACTGAGCCAAATCAGTTGCTGGTTGTGATGGGCAGTAGGGTAGCATGTCTTTGAGTTGGCCATGTACCTAAATTGAGTCAACCACTTTGCCCTGTTCTAAGTGCCAAGTTGCAGCAAGAGAAGCTGTTGAATTGGTATTTACTCTATTTTCCCTGGCAGAATAGAGGGAGATTTAGCTTTCTGCTACTTAACATGTTTTTTAAATTTAATTCTTCCTTCCTCTAGCAGATGATGAATCTACCATGTATCACCACTTTTTGCTTTACTTTTCAACCAATAATGGGTGAATTGTGAGCCATCCCCCCAACACAGGGCTTTCTACTCAATGACTACTTAATTTGATTCATCTTTCATTTAAACCAAATAAGGACCCGATTTCTTAGATTTGAATGTGGGGACTTCGTTTTTTTAAATGCCTAGGACTTCAGAAAAAAAAACTGTGACCATCTTTTAGAGACCCATACTGGTTAACATACTACAGCTTGGTTCCCAAAAAACCTTACAGGTGGAACACAGGTCGAAGTGGCCGACTCAGGGGCAGTTTACCCTATCTGGGTAGGGGGGGGGTGGGTGATACACACAGGAAATACAGCTGCCAAGGTTCCATGCACTGCACAGTGCACAATGCCATATTTTTGGTCTGGTAAAAATGTTAAAGGTGTAAATCTGATGTGGTATGTAAACTAAGAATTAATGTTACTTATGTAAACTAGCCAACAAAAGAGGGACCCCACACTGATCCTTGTGAGAATTGACATCCGCTCTGACATGTCGTTTGCAAGTGTTGATTGGCTGTGGACTTAGATAACTCTCGAATAACCATGGTGTGATTCCCGAGATACCACACAGTTCTAATTGTCTTAGTAATGTGTATGTTGATAGTGTTAATGCCTCCCGGAGATCACATAAGACCACCACAGAGGGCAGCCCTATGTGGACTTTCTGTAGGTGCTAACTATTGTTGAGCGTTCCAATTATAAGACCATAGCGAGTTCTTGACACCAGGTTGCTAAGTACAAATGAGCGTTATTACTTTATCTGTGCGACATAACCTTTTCATCAATTCACCCAAACTCATGTACAAATCACCCCTTTTTATGAGAAACACAAATATTACTTTTGCCCCCCCCCAAATTATTATCCCTAGACAGTTTCGGCGCCGAAAAAATGTTGGCACTTACAAAACGGTTTTGTTGGTGTCGAAACAATTTGTTCAGCGCCACAACAGTCTAATAACTCCTGGTGGACACGCACGTCCATGATAGCTCTCCTAGGTGCGCGGACAAACATTCAGAGCATTATAAATCTTAATGCTATCTTAATCTTAGATTATCTTAAAAGTATCACTAAATGAATGAAAATGGCACCACTAGTAGAAGAAGGTCCATTGTGGGATAGGCTAGTTGTGGTATGTAATGGGGGGCTCTGCCCCCCAACCCCCTTTTTTTTCTTTTCTTTTAGACATGTGGGCCTATAGATCTTTTAGACATGTAGGCCTCTCAGACCGTTGTCTGACCTTATACCCAAACAAAATGAGTTGTTCTTTTGAGCTATATTTTCATCAGATGATCGTAATACCAACACCTGTCCACCCACATGACCCTCTTATACTGCTGCGACTAGCCTAGATACCTTTAGAGCTATGAAAGGCATGAAGATAGGTCATTATAACATCCGTAGCATGGTGGCACAAAAGAAATTTGAAGCCATCTCAGGCTTAGTACCTATGTTTGATATATTTTGCGTGAGTGAGAGTTGGCTGGTAGAGCCATTCCCTAAGAATAAGGTATTAATAAAAGGATACAAAGATTGCGCAAGGAATACCTGCCCCGCCATGATCCTGTGGCTAAGTGGAGGGAGGAGAAATTCATAGCTAAGTACAGGCTGACTCGTGACAGGGTCCGAATTTTAGGCAGGGAGTTTGCACAGTCAGGATATAGCAGAAACCAAGGGACCAAGGTCGGTGGCGGACTGTCCCATGTACAACAGGTGAGATTTTTTCCCTATCACATACACTACAGCAGTGTTATTTAGAGCCTCATCCCCTTCCCCCTATCCCTTCATCTTTCCTGTCCTTGCTTAGCTTTCCATTACTTAAATATATTTCTATTCAGCTTACCTACTATGCTTTGCATTTGACAAATTTATGTACAGTTCACTTTTTGCAATTTATGGCAATTTATCAATATTATCGACATTATTTTTTCCTTTTGCAGATGTCCCTTGCCATACGATACTTTGCCACGGGGGCAGGCTTCCACACGATTGCGGAAACACAGCAGGTTACCATCGCAACAGTCAGTCGGTGTGTGGAGGACGTCTCCAACTTTTTCTACGAGAACTCAAACCGTTGGATTCGTTGGCCGCATACTGCCGAAGCCAAGTTCAATGTGGCGAAGGAGTTCCACGCCAAACACAAGAAGAAACCTCTCCTTCTCGGCTGCATAGATGGGACACGCATACAACTTGTCTCCCCCCGTAGAGACAGGGAACATGTGTTCATGAATCGAAAGGGGTTCTACTCGTTGAACGTTATGGTGATTATTTGGTCATTTCTATTTTCCTAATTTACGGCGTAGCATCCACGAAAAATACCTAACATTTAACCGTCATTTTTTCCTTTTTTTCAATAATGTGCTCCTCCCACTGCAGGTCGTTTGTGATGCACAGAACCTAATCACTCACATTGACCCCGGTTGGGCAGGGTCCGCAGCAGACAGTTACATCTTCGACACCAGTCTGCTTAAGGAGGATGCTGAATCCGGGACATGGGGCGATTACTTCCTGCTCGGAGACAGCGGGTAAGGTACTTTTTGGTAGTACTTCCATTTTATGCACTTTTAAAAATCTTTTTTGGTAGTACTTCCTTTTTGTGCAATTTTTGTAACAATTTTTGGGTGGTACTTCCTTTTTGTGCAAGTTTTTAATAATTTTTGGTAGTACTTCCTTTTTTGGTAATTTTAGTAAAAAATTTAGAAATGGAAGTACTACCAAAAATTGTCTCCGGCGTTCCTTTCCTCCCGAGGCCCCCACAAATTTTCCCTTCAAATCGTCCTTGTGGTAGTTTAGGCCCAGGACCAAAGCCCCTAGGTCACCTTCCCGCCACTGTCCTATGTGTCTCTCGTCGTCCGTGTCCGAGTCCGAGTCCGGTTCCCCCTCCGGCATGTCCTGCAGTTCGAAAGGAAGGTGGTATTCTTCTCCCTCGGCAGGGGGTGCATACTGCTCTGGGTCCTCCTCCCACTCCACATCGCTGAGGTCTTTTGGGGAATTGTGTTGAACCGGTACATATCGACTGCGCTTGCATGTGTCATGTACCCGTGCACTGCGTCTCTTCTATAAAACAAATGTTTCAGTCAAAATAGATGAAGAAATGGTTGCTTCTTTGTTCGTTATATACAAATAACTGAGCTTAAGCAACTAGGCCCCTTCCGCACTTACAGGGCACCACCCCACCAAAACCCCCCCCACCCCCACCCCCCCCCCCCCCCAACAATGGCGCGATCTGCATGTTGAAATGTCCCCTTGCTTTCTGTTAAGTTATGCTCATTTCATTTCGTCCTATCCCCGGATAAACCCATTTCAAACTTCCCAATGTACAAAACAAACCATCCTCACCTCTCCACTTGTGCTAGCCATGTTGTAGACGTGTATTTCTGTGAAAATGCACTCTTGTTGTGTCTGTCACGACGAGAACAAAAGATAGAGCGACGGGGGCGCCATCTGCTGGCTTACAGTGGTATTTGGACAATTGCACTGGCAGAGCCCCCTAGTGGTTCTTGAGTGAAACGTGTCTTGTGCTAAAGATAATATCTTTTTTTTGCTTTTATACCGAACAATTATTGATTTGTTATATCTCTGTTCAAGGAGAAAGGGGACCTTGTCCTATACCATTGGAAAAACAATGCCATGTACGCATGCGCATAATATAGTCATGTGCTTTGATTTGGTCAAAGTGTAACATGCTAGGAAACGCCCATCCAGAACACTCCTGTCTACAACCATGGCCACATGTTACGTTCTGCTCGCCCTCTTCCTCGCAGCCACTGCCTCGGCCAGTATACCCTCAAGGGCTAGGTCCGCCTACAATAGCGGTCTGGAAGTGGCTAAATGGCTCGGCATAGAGCCATGGATTCATTCACTTAGGCTACGCACCATAACCCCTAAACCGGTTTTTCAGTTTCCTTCGGACTTTTCCCGGCACCGTCAACTAGAGCAGGAGCGCTGGAGTGATTTAAACACGACGGACAGGGTGGAAATGTTGTTTTATCGACAAAGCATGCTCCTATACACGTACATAGGACTACTGGAAAAGGTCCGCCAGTTTAACATCACCTGGCAGGCGGCCTATCAGAGGTGCCCCACCCACCTCCTCGATTTCCAGGCTTTGCGAAACCTGGAAGCTGGATGTAAGTAAGAAAACTTATGGCCCGTACTTTTTTCATATCATAATGAGCAAGTGCGATGTATAAAGTAAAACTACATGCAGGCTACAAAGTAAACTTTAATTTAAGGCTGGTATTTGGTCATGTGATACTCAGGAAGTGCCATGTTGCAAATATGACTATGTAGAGGGCAGAAAAAAAGGGTTTCCGTTGCTAATAATACCATGTAACATTTCAGTCCTGGAACCCGTCTGGACAGAGGGCCGTCGAGACATATCTACTGGGAAGTACGCCATCCGTGGCCGAATCATCCAAGGCCCCAAGTGGTGCAACTTGCTTGAGGAGCACCAGTCAAAAAACCATGTGTGCGTCATCGCGAGGAATCGCCACGATTGGGCTCCGCAGAGGCGGCCCCCCTACTGTCTGCAGGCTGTCTCCTGCGACAGCAGGGCCCATTGCCCCATGCCCCCAGGTCTGTAGGTGCGTCTTCTGTGCCTTGTTTTAAATTCGATAATCTTTTATTATACTATATTCTGGGTGTAATCATGATTGAAGCATATAAATCGTTAGTTAGTACTATAAGTGCTATGTAAAATTCATATATCTATAACTTTTGTCGTCTTGATATATCTACAACTTTTGACATAACTTTTGGCAATGGCCGAATGAAAAATTTTGTTCTTTACAGAGGATCTTAACAAGTGGCATCTGCATCACAGGGTTGATGCCCTGGATGTGTACAAAGACCCCAGACTGAATGATGATTAAAGAAATTGGTATTGATTGATGCCTTGGATGTCTACCACGAGGACAGAATGAGAAAGCAAATGGATAAAGTCAATGTTTTTATTGGGGAACTGCAATCATAGCATAGTAAGCCCAAACCTGCTAGAAATATAGCACCCTTTTATCTATGATAAAACATTTAAAACATGCAATTTGTATGTCTATGATTAATGAGTTGGACTGCGCACTGCGCCATGTACTTGAAACCCAACGTACCTTGGTATGTCGGGACATGATTTGACATGTAATACAACAAAGAAAAAGAACTAAATATAATACACACCGTATTTTAATAAGTACATTACTGTTCTATCTTATCTTATCCTTAGACAGCGCTCATTTGTCAATGTATATAGATAAAACAATCGGACAAGATGATAAGATGCCACATGACGCATGTAATTGTTTCCTTTATCTTTGGACTAGAAAAATAAGGCCTTATCTACCCCTCACTGTGACATGAAGAGGGTGGGAATAAATAAAGTGTGACATGATGATAAGGCAGAATACCTCACTGATTGACTTGCAAATAAAACTTCTGATCATGCTACTCTTTTACTTGACTTGTTTAGCAGCGCTAGCGAGCTGTCCAATATATTTCTAATATAGTTAACGAGTTAACGATTTCTACCATCTCGGCAGAGTTACACAGTTTGTTGCAGATCCATGTTTCCACTATAGCTTTTCTGTAATACTTATATCTGCATCACAATTTTTCCTAACACATAGGAATGATGTTAGAAGTAGTTCTTTCAAATATTTAGACAAAGTATTATTCTCCAAAGAGAACTTAAAAACATGCTAGGTTATCCAAATATATTTCTAATACAGTTAACAAGTTTATGATTTATACCATATCAATGTATTATTCTCCAAAGAGAACTTAAGAACATGCTAGGTTATCCAAATATATTTCTAATACAGTTAACAAGTTTATGATTTATACCATATCGTGCATGTCTGGCAAGCTGTGCAAGGTTAAAATAATACAGATACATCGGCATGATAGTTCAACTACTTTTGGAGGGACACACATCCCTACTGATGTTTAGATCTTTCAAATATTTAGACAAAGTATAATTCTACTGTTGTTTAGATCTCGACCGAGTACGTGTCATGGGCTCATCGTCTGTGGTTGTACTGCTAGTGTCTGCCGTGTCCCGGGTCGAGCGTGGTGGGACGAATGCAGCGCCACGGCCCCGGCCACGGCCCCGGCCACGACCTCCACGGCCGCGTCCCCCTCCTCTACCCTGGGTGGTCAGATGTGCTGTACCACTTGCAGCACTGGGACCCACGTCCTCTGTTTGCGTCCCAGTGCTGCAAGTGGTGTGGCCCTGCTGCTCCTGGTTGCATTGACGGCAGGTGTACGGTGCCCCCAGGCAATTGTACACGTCTAGCAGGGCGTTCGCAAACATGCGCTGGGTACCCGTGGCGAGGGCGATGTACCGGACAATGGCTTGGCCTATCTGTTCCGAGTCATCGTCTGCCACGGGTACCTGCGCGGTGGGGGGTGGAGGGGGCGGTGGGACCTGTCTCTCCGGCTGGGGTGGGCCAGTTGGTGTTGCTCCTGCGGAGGTGGGGGCGGGGGGGGGGCGACTTCCGGTGTTGCTCCAGCAGGTGGGGGGGCGGCTTTCCGTGCAGCCGGAGCCGCGTTGCCTTCTGGGGGGAGGACTGGCTGAGTGGTGGTGGGGGGGACGCCACTGTCGGGGTTTTTGCTGACCCCTCTGGGTGAGGGGGCTTGGACCTGGTCTTGTAGGTGTTCTGCTTCAGACTGAGCTGGGCTAAGGTTCTCTGTGCTCTTAGAGAGCGAGTTCTCACGGGGAGTGGAAGTGAGTCTTTTTTTGCTGTGGCTGTCGGGGGTTCCCAGTCTGAATACGGTCAACTCAACTTCATCGTCTGCCGCAAGGTTTTCGTTACTTGCATCACAACCCACGTTAGCAGTGACGTTGGCAGTATCCTCGACATCTTTGGAGTACGAGTGTTCGAGGTTTTTCCTGCTCGCATACACATGAGTGCCGATGGTCGCGGGGTTGGCTCTCTTCCGGCGAGATCCTGTACTGGTCACGGCGGAGGACGGAGTCCTAAGTAATATTGAAACTTGCGGTGTAGAAGAACTTAGATGTGCTTGGGCAGCCTGCCTCTCAGTAAGAAGCCTCCGCTGCTGCTCGTTGTACGCGGTCCACACCTCTTGTTGGCTCAGACCAGGCGGCAGGGAGGGCACCTCGTTTGTCCCACATGGTCGCGACGTTTCAGGAGGTTGCGAAGACCCTTCATGAGGGGGGGCGGCAGGGCGGCGAGGTTGCGAAGACCTTTCATCTGCGGCAGGGCGGCGCGCTTGCGAAGACCTTTCATCTGCGGCAGGGCGGCGCGCTTGCGAAGAGCTGTCATCGGCTGCAGAGCGGCGAGGTTGCGAAGACCTTTCATCTGCGGCAGGGCGGCGCGGTTGCGAAGAGCTTCCATCGGCTGCAGGGCGGCGCGCTTGCGAAGACCTTTCTTCACGGGGGGCGGCGGAGGATTTTTTGCGAAAACCTGTAGCATACATAAAAGAGACAAGATGAGAATACACCCAAAAAGTGAGAATGTGAAATAACACTCTTTGTGATACTCTTTGATATACAACAATGCATACAGTACGAAAAGGTGTAGATGGTACATTTTATAAAAATTTGAATTTCGTGGTACATTTTATAACAATTTGAAATAATCAGTGTGGCGAGAGAGGGAAAAATAGAAAAGATATATTTTGTTGTGTTGTTATCCAAATGGGTTCAATTAAATATAATTTAATGCAAAGAACAGCGCTACATGTAATATTGTTTAAGAAGGAAAAAGAAAAACCTGAAATATAAATATAGAAGGGATGCTTACTTTTTCCCCACATTTGTTCGGGAAGTCCCGGAACTTAGTCCGTATTTCCTTTTCTGAGCGACCCGCCGTTGTGGTTACAACGTTCACAGCGTCTGAAGATATATATTTGCGGACATTACGTAAAGTGAATGTAAACTTTGTAAGACCGTAAAGTTAATGTAAACTTTGTAAGACCAAATGACACCAGAATACAGTGTATACTTTTACTTCGTATTTGTATCACCACCGAATATTACAGTACAAGTATCCTCGGAAGTAATTGGTATATTCTTTACAAGTACATCAGTTACGAAGAAATTAATAATTACCCAGGAGACGAGAAAAAGCCGCATCTCTGGCCGGCTTGTTTTTGCGAGTTTGCTGCTCCCTGAGAATGCCCTTGTCCGCTAACGCAGACCTCATGAGCGCGCATCTCTCGTCCTCAGACCAGTACGGGTGGCGGATGGCCTTACGGCCCTGGACTGGATCACTGGCTACTGCATGCGGGCTGACAGGCTCAACCAGTCTCTTTTTCTTGGGGGCAGCGCGAGGTTTCTGCTTCCGAGGAGGCAGTTGTGTAGACGGGGCCTGCTCCGCCACGGGCTCAATGTCCTCGTCATCGTCATTCAATCGACTGTGATGTCTATTACTCTTAGCGGACCGTCCCGACCTATGTGAGGAGTTAGACGTGTCGGCCAAGCGACCTTCAGAGCGGCGGGACGTGTCCCGGTCAGAGTCGCTGGAGCTGGAGGGGGGGGCTGGACGTTTCTGCTTCTTCCGACGGGTGTGTGTCGCATGACTGGACTCCTCGTCGTCCTCGTCTGCCGACCGGGTAGGAGGGAGCCACGACCGATCGCGGTCAGAGTCGTCGATGACAGATGCCTCCTGCGACTCCTCCTCCTCCTCCTCCTCAGCCTCATACTCGTCGTCCTCCTCACCTTCCCAGTCACCCGCCACGGTTCCCTCTTTTCTTCCTGACATCTGGGAGAAGATAAAAGTATGACATTTTATTTCTATGTACAAAGAAAAAATGAGAGCAATGTTCGTAATACTTCCTTAAATATACTTCCAAAATATTTTACGTAAATTTTTTTTTGTAAATACAAATTTGTAAACCCCAATTTTTTTCAGCAATTTTTGGGAGGAAGTACTACCAAAAATGAGGAAATAATTATATTGCCCCAAAAATGGTGGGGAAGTAAAAAGGAAGTAAGGAAGTAAAATATCGCCTAAAAGTGCATGGACAATGCCGCAAAGGGGGGTTGAAAAGTAAAATAAAGGGCAGGGGGAGGAGACAGAGAAAGAAAGGGGTGATAGAAGTGGAGAAAATGTTTGGAAATGCAGGGGGAATGCAGGACAGTGTCATACTACTGCATTGCGTAAATATAAAAGGATTCCCGCCATTACGGGCGACATATTCACTTATTATCGCTCGGCAGCGGAGTGAGTTTGGGGCCGAAACAGTGAAAGTACAGATTAACATGCACTGAATTATGTTGCCGACGATACATAATGACATAATGTACAATGTAACATAGGACAAGAAAGAGAGGAATGGTGTAAAACATCAATTTTACCGTTTTTCGAGTTCGCCGACACTTGTTCGGAACAACGATGAAAATGTACCGGAAGCTACCTCCGTCGGTGTTTTGGGTGACGTCACTTCCGCTTTACCCTGTACCCTGCCCTTTTTCCATCGTTGTTAGGCTGAACAAAGAGCGACGAAAAAACAACGACAAAGATGAAAATAGAACGAACGAGTGCTGAACGATGATCGTTGTTTTAAACAACGACGAAAAATGTAAAGGAATTAAAGATTATTCGTTGTTCCTTATTGTCGTACAGCATGAACGACAATATAATAATCGTTCTATATGTAAGGCCCTCCTGCCTTGTTATGTATCTGATCATATGCCTGTCTATGGTGTTAGGAAACGTGCCAAAATTAAACCAGTGAATATTACTGTCACTGGAAATATGACCGGGATAACTTAGAAGATTATCTCTTAGAAAGAGACTGGTCTGCTTTTCACGCTACTACAAGCATAGACACCAAGTGGGAAATCATGCTGGATCACATTACCACATTTCTTAATCTACACTGTCCTATAAAGGACATGAATTTAAAGGACTATGGTAAAGAATGGATGAATAATGATATATTAGAGTTGATTCACCGACGTAATGAAATCATGCATCAGTATTGCCGCGAAGGTAAAAATAACCCATATCTACTCCAGCAAGGCAAAGACCTCCGTGATGATATAAACATTAGCTCCGAAATTGCCCAGGACAACTTTATGTCCAATAAGCTAGATACCTTAGCCAAAACCCCTACTAAATTCTGGAGGGAGCTAAATACCCTTCTTGGTAAAAGAAGCACTCAAAAGGATGAAATCACCATGAAGCACCATATCTCAGGTGATATGGTACGAGGAGAACATGTCCCAGATTATATTAACGAGTTTTTCTCGAATGTTGGCATAGATCTCCTAAACAAATTAGGAAATGTACCTGACGTTGCCCCAATAACACCCCCAATGTGCAATTCATACCCTGAAACTATAGACTCAATTGTGACTTATACAGAGGTTATGAAACTTGTGAAGGACATTGAAATCCATAAATCTAGTGGCATAGACAATATATCAGCAACGGTTCTAAGAGATTCTTTAATTATACTCTGCCCACAACTAACTGCTATTATTAATTATAGTATTCATAATGTGTTGTTTCCTAAGGCCTGGGGATCAGCCAAGGTGGTCCCACTCCCTAAGAGTGGCGACTTGAACCATATTGGTAATTGGCGACCCATCTCCTTGTTACCGGTTCCCAGTAAGATTATTGAGCGTGTAGTGTATAGAAAGATATATAATCACCTGGAGTCTGGCAGATTACTGACCAGACACCAGTTTGGTTTCCGCAGGTCGAGAGGAACAGGAGATGCTGTTTTTTCCTTTGTAAACGACCTTTATAAAGCAAGTGACCTGGACAAGGTTGTGGCTGCCTGTTTCCTCGACGTGCGGAAGGCTTTTGATTCAATTCACCACGGTGAACTTCTAGCCCGTATGAAAGGCTTTAACATACCGCTAATTTACACCGACTGGCTGCATGCATATCTATCTAAGCGCAGCCAAAGGGTAATATGCAATGACAGCACTTCTATTACTAGAGACATCAGTTGCGGAGTTCCGCAAGGCTCTATCCTGGGGCCGCTTCTATTTATATGTTTTATCAATGATTTACCCAAAAGCCTAAAATCTTGTAAGATATCTATGTACGCAGATGACGTCGTATTTTACACTAGTGCAAAAACTCTGCGTGAAGCTGAAATGACTCTGCAGGGTGATGCAACCCATGTATATAATTGGTTCACTAGAAGCGGACTCTGCATCAATACAGAAAAGACCAAGGTCATGCTCTTTTCTAAAGCAAAGATTAGAGGCCTACCAGACTTATCGATCTATATGGGTAATAACAAATTAGGGGTCTGTAACTCGTATGATTACCTGGGAGTCACCCTTGACTACAGGTTAAACCTAGACTCCATGACAGGCAAAACTGTATCTTCTACCTTTAATAGACTGTATATGTATAGAAATCTAAGGAAAAAAATGTCAGATTGGGTTGCTAACCTTGTATATAGGCAGACAATATCACCGGTCCTGGAATACTGTGGCTTTTTATATAATGGGCTCACTGAGACCAATCAGCTAAGACTACAACGTATCCAGAACCGATGCTTGCGTGTGTGTCTCCAAGTAAAATTAAGATACAATGTTCTGAAGTTACATGAAGATGCTAATATACCATTTATTGGTGTTAAACATGATGTACAATTGCTAATGATGTTGCACAAATATGTCTATAGTGGTATAGCAGATTTTGATAGCATGGGCCTAAAACTGAAGACCCAGCCTGTACACAACATGAGAACTCGCTCATGCAATACTGGCCTATTGGAATACCCACACTCTGTGAAGTTTGGGTTTAGAAAAAGTCCCATCTACTGTGGGGTTGCACTATGGAACAGCCTGCCACCAGCATGCAGGACATGTGTCAACCGGGAAAGCTTTAAAATCCAAGCAAAAACTTGAATGACCTTGCTCCATTTAGCTAAGTGGCGCAAGATTTACACTCGTAATAATAATGGCTAAAGACTGCTTCTGTCTACTGCATTTCTCTATCACATATGAATGGTATAATTAATATGTATAAATGATTATGATTGTTTACTGTTCATTGTATATTGCATACTGTCTACTTGTACCATGAACCAATATGACAGTACTTGAACTGGTGACAACCGAAATGCACGGCTAAGCCATTTTCTTGTACATTGATGTATAATTGTATTTACGAAGATCATCTGATGAAAAATAAATACTCTTATAAACTCAAAAAAAAAAATGTTCACACTTCACACTCACACTCAGATCTTAATAATTAAGATTAAGATAACGCTCTAAACATTTGTCCGCGCACCTAGGAGAGCTATCCCGTATTTGCCGTGGACACAGGCCTATAATATCACGGTTTAATGCATGTGAATCAGAAATTCATGTTTTCTCTGTAAACAAGACCATGAAGCGATACTTAGGCCACTCCAAATTATATCCTAGTTTCTCATCACCGTGCGCATCATAAAAATCGTGTTTTAAAGATTTGATTTGATTTTTGATCTTTTTTTGCAAATTTTAATGAAAAAAAAAACCGTGCTGGTAATGGACACATATGGGCAAATTTCATATCAAATTGAAGCTTAGATCTAGTGCCGCAAATGCGATTTGATAGAAAAAACATGCATATTCGCAACTTGCATAGATCATTTATCTTTTATGAATTTATTTCGGTAAAGACCTAAATTTCCCCATCTAGATATTTCGCCTTCATGAAAAAAATCAAAAAAAAATCAAAAAAAAGTTGCCCTCATCATATTTCTCATGGCTTGGTGATGAGAAACAAGGATATTATTTGGAGTGGCCTTAAGTCTTGGGAGTATTTTTGTAGATATCTTTCTCCCGCCTGTGTTGAATATCTTCATGGTAAGAACCCATAATAGTGGCAGACTGACAGATTATATTTGTCGAAGCAAACATCTTTATTTGAGCGTTTTCTGGAAAACAGACCTGAGTGCATTGTGTACTAAGATCCGTTCTCGCATTGTGCAGATGGTGTGTTAGATTTTGGCAATGGTCCTGATTGGATTCAATCAGAACTTGAACCGTTTCTGCTTGGCGACCCTCAAGGTGTGAGTACTGTGGAACAGATAGGTTGGGATAGTGAAGTGGGTCTATATAGGTTTCACTCGAGCATCCCCCCTATGTTTACCCGATTACATTATGCATGTATATGAAGAGTTTGGTTCCAAAACGCAATAAGCGCCATTTTGAAATATGACAACAACTTTTGGCAAATGTGCAGGGCAGGAATAGATAAATACAATTCTGAAATATTTTTTTCGTCAAATTATATTTTTCATGTCTTTAGGTCCTCTCTAATGTACGCATTATATCTGAGGCACTATAATTCACAATAATTATGGTAGCCTTAGAGATATCACTACATGCTTAAATTCTGGAATGGATTTGTTGCGTTTTGCAACGAAACTCTTCATATATTATATATATATATATATATATATATATATATATATATATATATATATATATATATATATATATATATATATATATATATATATAAACAGCACAGCATATCCGAGAAATAGCTAGGTGAGACACATCAAAATATGACATAAGTTCCCCATTTTATATCTCCATTCGTTCTTCTGATAAGATACTATGCTATAGTATCTAGGTAACAGATTCCAGTTCTGTGTTGAGAGGTTGATTGAGACTTCTTTGGTCATTCCCGTTAGCTTGTCTATTATTCATCTCCCGCACAGTCCTCTGCTTGACCTGTCAAATTCAGGCAAACAAATGGATTTTACATGATCAAATTAATAAACATGTGCCATAAATGCATTATTAATTCATCATGAAAACCCTATAATAAATGAAATCAATACTTAGCCTTTCTTGTAAGATCTAAAACGACTAGGGAACATCTCGCTTGCAACTTTAGTATCATCGTCTACTTTTCTGTGCTATTTTTTAACTTCTTTTTGTACAATTAAATTGTAATAAGTGCTTAGTGATATGAAATCTGCGCACATAATTTATAATCTTTTAAAGCAAATTTTGATATTCCTCAGCCCCTTTCCCCACCTTATAGTGGAGTTTTTCCTCCTTGCTGCAGGTCTTGGACCACCCTTCAATGTCCTCTATGGTTTCAGGAAGTGGCCGGTTCATTGTCTCAGGGAGCAGAAGAGTCAGTATGGCACCGACTATAGCCATCCCTCCAAACGTGATATTTGGCAGCCACCACACACGCTTAGCCTGAGACGAATTTGAATAAAAAGAGCAACCACTTTAGGAATCCTGTCTAAATTTAAAAATATGAATATACAGGTCCCTATCAAATAGTTTATTGATTATATGTATTTAACTTCAATGGTGTGATTCCTGAAGGCCTATCCTGTTGGGACAGGGTATTACCGCTAAGTCATATGGGACTGTGTCTCACGAGTTCTGGCTAATGTGAATGTCTTTGACCGGGTGCCAGCTTTGACCAGGTGCTAGCTTTGACCGGGTGCCTGCTTTGACCGGCTTAATAAAAGATGGTTTATTTAGGGCAGATGAAGATATGAATCGACTGAATAGCTTAATGTTTTTACACTTTAAATAAGTAATTAGTAGTTCTTTTATATCTGCATCTCTGCTAAATAAACCGTTTTCTATCAAGCCGGTCAAAGCTGGCACCCGGTCAAAGCTGGCACCCGGTCAAAGACATTTACATTGGCCAGAACTGGTAAGACACAGCCATGGACGGATCATTACCAAAAAGAGAATTAGTAAGCCCATGGTGAATTTTCTTTATTAATGAGTGATGTATTGACGCGTATAAAGGCATTAGTAGTATGTAACCTAATATCTCTAAAAAGCACTAAGAAGTCAGTTTATAGCTGATTGATTATTTACCACATAGCTTGAGAAGGGGGCAATGATGTGTCCAACCCGACACACAACAGATAAAATACCTACACCTGCGTTCCTGCAAGAACAACACATCATCAGACAGGGGTCTCCATTTGGGTTTCATAGGTTAGGTAGTCTTTAAATAGTTATCAAGTATCTGTAACTATTTTTTTAATACCAAGGGGATATCCTCTGATACCTTACTTTTTTCCCTAGCATTAATTATTCCTCTCATCTTTAGGCATCTTCCGTTTAGGGCTTAGGCCACTTTTTCTCATAATATTATTTCTCAACAGGGCTTGACCCTCACCACTACACTCAGTGGGATTCATGTTTTTTGTTGTTGTTGTTTGTTCTGTCATGTCCTTGTTATGTGTCCCACCAAAAATGATACCTTCATATTCCAAAAGGGTCTCCCCTAAAAGAGTCCCCCCAAGTTACTTAATAAGACATGGTTTTTAAAGTTTTTGGCAAAGACTAGGCCTACTAAACGGCGTTGTGTGTCTGCCTAAATCTAGATTTGGTTTTAAAATGTATCATTATCATCATCATCATCATCATCATCATCATCATCATCAGGCATGACAAAGCTTTTATCATATTATCAAAGAAGTTTGCTCATCGTAAATATCTGCGTTTCTCAGCAACTTTCTATGATAAGGCTATCTTATAAGAAGTCAGCATAAAGTTAACATGCTCATGTTATTATGTATTGTGAGCCTATTACCCAGGATACAAATTATCTAAATTCACTTGTCACTAAGACCAAAAAAAGGTGTTTCATGTTACCCGACCCTACCTAGCAAAACAGGGCTATCCAATTTTGAAAAAATATTTATATTTCAACTAATTTTTGGGCTATTTCAGAATGGATTTGATAGTTCATGAGTCTCAAAGACGTTGTCAGCATGTGGGCGCTAAAGTTTGTGAGTCAATTTTTGGCTACTTTTCAGCCCAAAGTAAAAAAAATTGAAAAAAGATTTTAAAAAATCCGCCCTACCCTACCTAGATTTTCAGACTACGTAACCTAAAACACACCTTTTTTTGGCCTAAAGGAATAGTTACATTTCCATGAGTCACTTTACTTGATTATAAAGTCAACCTACCTGACTGTCGTTGGGAAGAGTTCTGGAGTATATAGGAAGAGGCCACCGAAAGAACCGCTAATACCGAACTTACCAATCATGGACAGCGTTACAATGAGAACTGTGAGGTCAGTACCATTCGCTAAAAGTAAAATGAAAAGATAGAATACAATTTTAAATAGTTTTGTGTAATAATCTGAGGAATTACTACACCGTGATAGCAGGTCTGGCCATCACCTGAGATTTCTTTTCTACTAGAGTTCACCTTGGGTATATAATATAAAGAGTTTGGATGCAAAATGGGGCCAAGAATCTGACAAGAATATAGATTAGGCATAGTGAAATATAATCCTCAAACTATTTTTCCAAAATCTATCGTTTTTCATCCCATTAGGACCTGCTTAGTACACACTCAGTTACCAAAGTACAATAATTGGCCTCAGGGTGCCTTTACAAAAAGCACTATATGCTTCAATTCTGGGATGGAGATATGTCGTTTTGCATCCAAACTCCTCTATAGATGCAAGTGAGCTGTTGGACCATGATTTGTAATAATAATAACAGATAATAGAATACACTAACCTGTCATTCTTGGAATGAATAAAGTTAGGAACAGTGGAATTCCAGCTATGATGTGGAAGCCAGAAATACTCCAACGGCGTCCTAATCTTAAATATGGTATTTGTACAAAGGGAAGAAACGTGTAAGAACTCAAAACTATTGAATGCAGAAGATGTCTTACCAACATTTGACTCATGTGATATAGACTGGATTAACTAGGCACAACGATTGCCAAATGAGTCGACTGATGATCGGCTGACGTATAGTTTTGGTTGGCCACCTAAATGACCCCCAATGTGCTCGAGCAGAAATGTCCTGAGTACAATTGGTAGATTTAGGGCGTACCCTCTGATTTAAGGATTTTCCAAATATATTAAAGAAAATAATCCTGTTGTGTTAAAGTCTGTTATGCTGAATTCCGCTCATATACGTGATACCAAGAGACAATACATCACATTATGAGACAAGGTTTGGACCCCATGAAATAGATCTTTGTAAAAAGCTGGTTCCTTATCAGTCTAAAAGGATCCCGTTAATCTACTGTAATCCTGTCTCCATATATGAGAAAAAAAAGCACTTTAGGCCACTTAAATCTTTTTTAAATGGCTTCTCGAACTTTTTTTTTGCAATTGGTTTATGAAAAACATGATAAAAATGCATAAATATTGGCATATTTGTTATAAAATCAAAGCTTAAACTGCTAGTAATGCAGTAGGATAGAAATAAATTACATTTTGGTGAGGCAGAGTCATAGGCAATGGAATGAGCTATGGCTGTAACAGCATTGTATTGACTCACTTCTTGAGAACATATGCCGACACACCGACGGCTGGAATCTCCACCAAACCAGACAGACAGAAATTGATGTAAGGGTTTCCTGCCAGGCTCCCTGTACTAAGTGACAGACCGAAGTAAATGAGACTGTTGGAACACCTACAAACAGACAGAGGAATCTCTTCTATAGCAAGAATATGAAATTGGAATCGTATACATAGTGCGATGATCATGAGAGGGTAAGGAAAATAGATGAGCTGTCTTCGCTTTGCTCTCAAAATACTGTCTTAAAGTGACATTCTCACCGAGCAAATCCCCCCCCCCCCACAATTCTAGTACTATTCTAGTCTGCTATGTGGTTAAGTGCGAGTGGTGAGAATGCCACTTTAATTAATCTTTCCTATCTCAAATATATGCTTGGCTATCTTAACCAGGGATGAACAGAAATATTAGTGAATATACCCCACTGTATATCATTGTAAGGGAGTGGTCAATTTTTAACAACAGGGGTCGGTCTGTGGATTTTCACGCGAGCGTGTAGAATATTTTTTTACTCCCCCCACGGGAGGGGTCGAAAATTGGTCCCCCCTTCAGGCAAGTTGAAAATGAGTGCGGCCGACCCCTTTGAGCTATAGTAACGCGCGGGCTTTTTCACTAAAAAGGGGTGCAGTTTTTTTGGTCCCCCCCTTCAAGGGGTTCACTTTTTTTTGGTCCCCCCCCCGAATCCACCAACCCCCCCCCCCCTGTTGTTAAAAAATGACCACTCCCTGAGCACAACAAGTTCCCAGCACATACCAGAGGTAAGCATTGATGAGGGTGTAGGTGAGTAATTTCCGTGACCGCAGCACATCCAGTGGGGAATACTGCGCTGCCCTGCCATTAGGTGTCTCCTTCTTTCGGCAACATCCTGACAGAATCTCACCATCTAGACCTTTACCTTTTTCCTAGATAGAAATATCACATTGAAAAAGTCAAATTTCACAATGATGTTAACAGAACTGATCAATTTTCAACCTCTAATTAACCATGGTTTTTGAAACGTAATTCAACTGAGTTGCATCTCATGGCATTGACTCAATCTCGATCGTTTTCCATTAATCAATCAAGTATTTGTTAGTTTTTCTAGTTTTCCAACTATGACTGTCTTCAATACCACTAAGTCTTCTAGTTATCTACTTTTTTTATAATCGAGATATATCAATTGACAAACGAGTTTTAGAGCATTTTTCAAATCGACTACACTAAATATTTTATAATGAGGTGGTCCAGTACAGGGTGAGTAGGGGTGTCTTAATTATCCCTGCCATGGACCAGTGTCTGTGAACTTTAAATCGTTCTACTCATACCCACTGGACACAGAACCTTAACTCAGGGTTGATATACAGTTGATAACCGTCGATCAACAACCTTTAAACATTGAGTCGACGTTGAACTGAATTATGTGCCCAGTGGGCACATAAACCAGAAAGACGTACACCTACATGTACTTACCCCTTCTATCTGGGTCAGCTCATCCTTGTTGAGCTGAAACTCTGCTGGGAGTGAGATCCTGCTGACCCGAGCAGCAGTCTCCATCACATGTTTTGCATGAACAGTTCTGTTCTTGGCTGTCAGCCATGGCAACGACTCTGGTATCACCCTAAAAATTTGTACATTATCCTGAAGGATTGCAGAATTTGATGGATGACAGATACCTCTGGTACAGTGGCCCAGAAGGGCCAAATGGATAGAACAGTGAAAAGTGGAAATTGGAAATCAAAAAGTGAAAATCAAAAAGTGGAAATCAAAAACTGAAAAATGGAAATCAAAAACTGAAAATCAAAAAGTGAAAATCAAAAAATGTTCTTGCCAAATTGTACATCTTTGGAAAATTTGACTTTTATTGTGTTATTAACCTTTTTGCCCCGTGAACCATACCCCAATGCTAAAAGATACCTGCCACAAGCTGTTGACAGATTGACATTGTGACTGAAAGTAGAAACCTCAAACCTCAAACCACTTTTTACTTTTTGATTTTCACTTTTTTACACTTTCCACTTTTTGATTTTCACTTTTCACTTCTTGATTTTCACTTTTCACATTTTGATTTTCACTTTCCACTTTTTGATTTTCACTTTTCACTTTTTGATTTCCACTTTCCACTTTTCTATCAATTTGGCCCTTCTGGGCCACTGTACTCTGGAATGAAGTGAGCATGTAAGATAATGGCATTATTTGGACCAAGTGGCACAGAGTTGATTCCCATGCTGGCACTTTATAGTTTATCTTTGTTATTTTTATTGTTAAAACACAACGTGCTCAGTAGAAGTGGAAAATATGACGACAGGTGATCCTTAGTTTTCAACCAAACTAGCGTTTGCTAACGTATGCGGTGGATGAGACAAAGATGAATAATAATACAATGGGATAACGATGGTTAATACAAACAAGAAAAATTATAAATGACAAAAATAATGAACAGTAGTTTAAAAACATGATCCAGCAGATCCAGATCACATACAGCATATCATTAATAAAAGATCAATAGTGTTTGGTTACGTTTGCACTTACCAGAACATGATGATACCAAGGAAGCCCGGGAGAGATATGGAGCGTAGAACATGTCTCCAATTTGGTGAGATCCAAGAAATCCCTGCTAAAGTTGCCATACTGATTGCCCACAAAACCTGTGTCAGCATCCCTGCCTCAGTGCGCTGAGAGGCCGGGAACAACTCTATCACATAGACAAATCCTACTAGAACTATTCCCTGAAAAAAAACATAAACATGTGAGTTGATGATTTAAGCCTTATAACTGTATTTTTTATGCCGAAGTGGTGGCGTAGCCACCTGGTGGTGCCGCCAGGCACCACCAGAACGAGGTATATGATGTTTGCACTTTGCAAGAAGTCAGAACGGGCGCCGCCATCTTGGATTGTGCCGCCATCTTGGATTAAGGTGTCACAACACAAATTTATGCTATGTGATAACAATAATATAAATCAACCTTTGATAGTTCCTGAGGTTGATTATAATCATACCTATCCCCCCTAATATGGACCCAAGGAATTCAATGGTTCTATCCGTTCGTTGTATATACAGCTGGTTGCCTAGCAACGGCTATTCTAATTGTTTATCTGCCTAGCAACACACATTTCCATGGTCCTAAGGTTGATTATAATCATACCTACCCCCCCTAACATGGACCCAAGGAATTCAATGGTTCTATCCATTTGTTGCTAATACAGCTGGTTGCCTAGCAACGGCTATTCTTATTGTTTATCTGCCTAGCAACGCACATTTCCATGGTCCTAAGGTTGATTATAATCATACCTACCCCCTAATATTGGGCTATTGTTAATGTCCTATATAAACATAGCGTTTTAATATACTTAAATGGGGTCCAACATTCGCCTTCTACGTTCCTACTCTGTGGGGTGAACTAGTCAGAGGTAGGCTTCCGCCCAAAGATAACGCAAGGGTAGTGAGATCCAGCTTTATTTGATGTTGTGGATGTTATAGTATACATAGAGCACTTTCACAGGTTATATTATAATCACAGCCTTCCCTCCATATATATAAAGATATGTACCTCGTTATTGTCAGTTAGCTCCAGGGCTTGCATTGATAATTATACGCGACGGCCTTAGTTAAGGCAAGGTATACATATAAATATCCAGCAGGATTCCTTTGGGGAATCCGGAATGTGTAAGTCTCCGTTCATTCAACTAATAAATACCTTCAACCCAATCTCAGTTAGGCCATTATGTGTCCCTGTCATACTCATCAACATGCCCCGAGGCCGATCTTATACGCTTCTCTATGATACCGGATAGTATGATATCTGTTCTACGAGAACACAGGTGCAATCCATTGATTACTCTCCGGTCACCACTATGGATCCGGGATATACACATACAATCAGTTTCCAGTTCATCAGGTCGGCTAGTTTAAATAGTTGGCTTTCCAACTCCATGCTGATAAAGCCGGTATACTGTATCACCAACTCCATGGTTCTCTCCGGAATACAAGACTATACATATAGCACATGAATCAAATATCCAATATACAATTCCGATGGCAGTGTTGTTACGTAATATTTCCAATTGAAATGTCACACCCTAATGTTCAAATTCCAGTGTTCCATATACTCCAATGTTTAAATCACAGGAAACCACTGTTGGTCAATGTTAAACCGATGTTAAACCTTCAGAACCACACACATACTCCTCAGGAGTTACACAGTGCCATCTGGTCTTCTCGATCGTACTCCCCAAACGCTCACTGATAACTGACTGCGCATTCCCTTCCCCCCCGGCTTATACTCTGTTTCTTTTACTCTTTATTTCAGCTTCCCGTGGATCAATCTCTAGACCGCCTCCCTTCATGACTACGCCCAGCACATATTGATTGCCCGTCAGTGTCACCTCCCATCCTTTATTGATCAACAATTAGGCGGCCCTACTTGAGACCATCCCGATGCAATGAGTCAGGGCCCAGCAACGACCACCCTCGTTGGGCAGGACCCAGCCATGACCATCCCCACCAGGCAGAGCCCTGCCACGGCCATGCTGTGTTCGCGGCCCGGTCTTCAGCTTCCGTCGCCGTCTACCCCCCATGCTGCTCTCATGGCCCTGGTTACCAGCCTCCATTACCACCTACCCCCCATGCTGTTCTCGGAGGCCCTGGCCGTGACTGCCATGCCCACATGGATCCATGTCCTGACGCACAGCCCCATCTGCCTGCACTACTCACTCCCATCGCTGGGGCCGTGTTCTCTACTCCCCGTTAGCCTTCTTGGTTCTAGCCTATCTCCTGACCTGGATTCATCCCGCCGTTATCTTTCCTACCAGCTGCTCTAGTCCGGATCCTATTTTATTTGCTGCTTTCCTGTTCGGGTTCTAGGCCCTGACCACGAGCCGAATATATTCAATCCAAATAACTTTGACTCTTATTATGACCAAGTCTACCGTTATAGGACCTTATGACATTATTCATATATACTTTATATTCGTTATTTACTGCGTGGCCCGCGTACTGGATTTGTCCGATTTGCATGTGACTTAATGTATGCGACGACATTCTTTTCTTTTATTATATTAGTCTCACTGAACTGCATCTCAATATGTACTACTTCCCCCCATTTATTTAATGTATATCTACTATACCCATACATATTCATGCATATATATATACAGTTTCACCCATTCCCATATGTTATGTTATACGTTATTTATCAATCAATAAATGTGTCCTCCAAACATTTTTGCTCTTCTTTAGTTTTCCACTATAACCCAATATGGACCCAAGGAATTCAATGGTTCTATCCATTTGTTGCTAATACAGCTGGTTGCCTAGCAACGGCTATTCTAATTGTTTATCTGCCTAGCAACGCACATTTCCATGGTCCTAAGGTTGATTATAATCAAACCAACCCCCCTAATATGGAGCCAAAGAATTCAATGGTGCTTTTAGTTTGTTGCTAATCCAGCTGGTTGCCTAGCAACGACTATTCTAATTGTTTATCTGCCTAGCAACACACACTTCTATGGTCCTAAGGTTGATTATAATCATACCTACCCCCTAATATGGACCCAATGAATTCAATGGTTCTTTAGGTTTGTTGCTAATACAGCTGGTTGCCTAGCAACGGCTATTCTCATTGTTTATCTGCCTAGCAACGCACATTTCCATGGTCCTAAGGTTGATTATAATCAAACCAACCCCCCTAATATGGAGCCAAAGAATTCAATGGTGCTTTTAGTTTGTTGCTAATCCAGCTGGTTGCCTAGCAACATCTATTGTAATTGTTTATCTGCCTAGCAACACACATTTCTTTACCTCCTAACATGGACCCAAGGAATTCATAGGAAATGCCATATTTGAAGTTATATCATCCTTCCCCCTGATAACCCCTTCCCGGCCCTGCTTTTTTGGTGTCTTGAATGGGTTCCCTTCAAACATACCAACCATGTACACATTATGTTTCTTCGAATGCAAGAATTGCGGTTGTTGCAGCGTAAAAAAATGCCTGAGGCATTTTTTTATGCGGCAACAACCGCAATTCTTGTTTAAGCTTTTTTTCTTCACATGCTTATGAAAGCTTACACTTAGATCACAATCAACTTTATATACGCAAACTACAACATCCCCTTGCACCACACAGCTACATGTGGCTATCACTGCATAAGAATGTCGATTTAAGGATACCTTAAAGGTCATTTTTATTACTTAAATATCACATTTAAGGACATTTAAGGCAAAACTTAAATCTCGATCTGCGACATTTAAGTAACTTTTGGTGTACTTAAAAGAACACTTTAAGGCGACATTTAAGTTGAATTTAAGTGGATTTAAGTTGATTAAATAGCATGGCAAAGTGGTCCTTAAAGGTCATTAAACATAATATCAAGGTCCAGTGCTGGATTTCCAAAAACGACATTTAATGACTTTTAGATATTTTTAATGCACATTTCTTTAATGGCTCTACTTTTACTCATGCATATATCATTCAATTTGGCTTAACTATGTCTTGTTATTCTTTAGATGCAGATAGGCAATAGTTTTATTGTGGGGGTGGGGATCAATGACAGGTATTTATTCATCAATTTCATCATTTAATTCTCCTGGAGGTCGGGGCCGCCCCCAGGAGGCCGGGGCCGCCCCCAGGAGGCCGGGGCCGCCCCCAGGAGGCCGGGAGCGCCTCCTGGAAGGTATGGCCGGCCCCTGGAAGGCAGGGCCAGTCTCTGGAAGGTATGGCCGGCCCCTGGAAGGCAGGGCCAGTCTCTGGAAGGTATGGCCGGCCCCTGGAAGGCAGGGCCAGTCTCTGGAAGGTATGGCCGGCCCCTGGAAGGCAGGGCCGGTCTCTGGAAGGCAAGGCCACCTCCTTCTGTAACCTTTCCTGTGGGAAATAGAAAAATTTGTATATATTATTTATCCTATACAAACACAGCTAGAGGAATGTATACAATTACTGTTTACATGGTTATATCAAAATATAGTTGTTTAAATGAAATTATAATGTAATTACATGTCAATCAAATGTATACTATTGGAATATGTACAAAAGCTAGATTATTAAATGGTAGTGTACCTTTCGATAAATGAATGAGTATTATACCTACACACCTCTCTTACACATGTCCTGTCCTCACTGTGACCAGCTACTGTATGTGCATGTTGACCACTTGGTGTGTAACATGCACTGCTGCAGGTACATTAAGCTATGTAGGTCAGTGGTCTCCATGGGAACAACCGCTATACAGTACATGCTTAATGGGTGTAGGGCTATTGTGTTAGGGGAGCATTGTTGTATGGTCGCACCTCACCCCTATAACAATGGGCGCCGTGCATGGTGGCTTTATTCACAGTTAGCTGCAGACAGCCTGTCACCACACTGAGTGGTTGGTGGGGGGGGGGGGGGGTGATAACCAACTGAAATTATACATTTCCTTATTATTATGAATTGATTGTCAAAGGTATTATTACCTGACTCTATACATTGTAAGCATTATATACATTTTTTCTTTTTTTCTCTGTGACAATAAGAAGCATTTTAGCATGTTAAGATATGAATAATGCTGAAGGTTGGCCGGGTTGCATCCCTCCAGAAGCCTTACAATATTTTATAATAACGGGATCAGTGTCCCCTAACTCCCCTGGTTAGTATCAAGGGATATATGTACCTCTCCAGATGCCTTAAAATAATGTATAATAACGGGATCAGTGTCCCCTAACTCCCCTGGTTAGTATCACGGGACATATGTACCTCTCCAGATGCCTTAAAATGATGTATAATAACAGGGTCAGCGTCCCCTAACTCCCCTGGTTAGTATCACGGGATATATGTACCTCTCCAGAAGCCTTAAAATAATGTATAATAACGGGATCAGTGTCCCCTAACTCCCTTGGTTAGTATCACGGGACATATGTACCTCTCCAGAAGCCTTAAAATAAAGTATAATAACAGGATCAGCGTCCCCTAACTCCCCTGGTTAGTATCACGGGATATAATTATGTACCTCTCCAGAAGCCTTAAAATAATGTATAATAACGAAACCGGGGCCCCTAAATCCCCTGGTTAGTATCATGGGTTGAACCCCTTCAGAAGCCTTAAAATAATGTATAATGAGAGGACTTAATGTCCCCTAACTCCCTGGTTAATCACGAGTTGTACTCCTCCAGAAGCAGTAAATAATGTATAATAAGAGTTGTACCCATAAAAATGATATATTGGGTGAGTCTCCCCCAACTCCCCTGTTAAGTATCACAGGATGTACTCCTAAAAATGATATGTAATAAATTTACAGAATTGACATGTTCGGGAAAATTTAAGTTTACCTTAATTTACTGGAAATGTCATTTGACATTTCGGGAAGATTTAAGTGTACCTTGAATTTACCGGAAATGTCATTTGGCATTTCGGGAAGATTTAAGTTTACCTTGAATTTACCGGAAATGTCATTTGACATTTCGGGAAGATTTAAGTTTACCTTGAATTTACCCGAAATGTCATTTGACATTTCGGGAAGATTTAAGTTTACCTTGAATTTACCGGAAATGTCATTTGACATTTCGTGTAGATTTAAGTTTACCTTGAATTTACCAGAAATGTCATTTGACATTTCGGGAAGATTTAAGTCTACCTTAAATTTACCGGAAATGTCATTTGACATTTCCGGTAAATTTAAGATTTCTTATATTTCATGGCAAGCTCCAAACGACATTTCCTGGACATTTCCCGATGTTTTGGTACACTTAAATAAACTTAAATAGGAATTTTCATGCAGTGTATGCCATGTTAAATTGAAGTCATCCACACTTTTGGGAATTACTTTACAATATGCGATCCATTCAGTATTTTTGAGCCGACTTTGGGATTGATTATTACAGGAACAGAAACATCTTGTTTCATGTCTTTGGGCTGTTGAGATGGTCTTACCTGTTGGAAAATCCCTGTAAAGAACCTCCCTATGGTGTAGGTCATGTAGCTTTGAGTGAAGGATGTCAGGAGTCCAACCAGTGATGTTGCCATTAGAGCCCCAAGGAACACCGGCTTTCTACCGAACCAGTCGGACAGCCCTGTCATAATGAGGGCACCAGGGATGAGAGCAACAATGAGGAATGTCTCAGATGTTTCCACCAGGTAACTCCTGTCACACACCAAGTCCCACTGATAATACAAGAGGACAATTGCATTGTTATCAGGCTCAGACTATCAACATAGGACAAACTTCTTCAAATAACAGTGCAGGTCTATCTTATACACCAGGGTAGGATGACTGTTTTGGGATGAGCTGAGGACAAAAACAGGAAATCGCACACATGGGTTTACAGCATCTTAGAGGAGGAAACGTTAAAAGACCCCAATATTCTCCCCAAACAGAAAAAAACACACTAAAAATCAGCTGATTAAAATTTTCTTCTGTACATAATTAGTTACCTACCTCATTGACTATTGAGTGTACAGGGGGGTCATACTGCCAGCCATCGGGACAAGTGCTGGTAATGTTTGTAACAGAGCTGTAGTTGGACCAGATGTGACACTTATCAGTGGGGGCCACTCCATCTTTTATAACTTCTGGTATCGAGTTATTTAAGGAGTGTCCCTCGGGGAGCCGACAGTGGTAACTGGGCTCCATTGCTGAAAGGAATATGATAGTCCGTTAGAAAAAGAATCAGCAAAACTGTTATAATAACTATTTTCTTATGATCATGGGCTACCATGAAGGTGACATAAGTAAGATGACATCTTGGCTGGATTAATCCGCCTTCATCCATCACTGCATAAACCTTGGTATTCAATAAGAGATTAACTTCATGAAGGTACAGTTCAGGGGCCCTTGATAGTAGGTACCACGGATAGTTTGAAGAAACCCTTCCCTGAACAACATTGCTTTACTGGTTAGGAAGCTGATAAAGAATGCTGAAGAATGATGTTAACTATGTTAAGGTCCGTTCAGTAGTTAATTTTATAGGAATTTTCCAAAAATAAAAGTTTCAGCCATTTAGCATCTTTCATTTTCAATAACCATTGGGCCAATTTCAGAGTGATATTACACTTATTTTGATGACAATTTGCAGGTGAAAAAAGATATTTCCCAACCAACTATATAAGGACATTGCATAGATATCTTCAGAATATGTTTAGACATATTTGTATTGAAATATTGTAACCTCTAACACGGCAGGATTACCAATCCCTTACCACTGAAAATGGCCATTCTGCCATTTTGACCCCATACCTAGTTCAAGGAATACATACTCGAGGACTTTGGTATTACATGTAATGTATCTGCATGTTACATAGATCATGAATAATTTTTCTCAGGTCATTTCCTATGTGTATCTTTTGAGTCATATTCATTTTAAAATGGCAAGATCACTAATATGTACCTTTGTCACAAATGCTATACTGCAAATGGTGCCATAGATTGTTAACAAGCTGTCCAATCCTCTTGTAATTTGAAACACATACTACCCATGACATGTCAACATCAATACCATTATATTTTTTTATGGAAATTAACTTCTCTTTTTTTAAGCTTACCAGTATGCTGTCATGCTATTTAGGATTTGTATAGAAAAATATCTATGATTTAATTTTGCCACTGCACCATCCATAGGATTGCTTAGCTCTCTTCACATGGTTGTAATAACTATTTTAAACTTCAGTGTGAGGGGCGGGGCGAAATTTTTTTTTCAATAATAATATGTTATTTAACCTATTATTTTCTATGAAATGCTACAAAAGTAATAATTTTTGATAATTTTTGTTCGTCCCGGGGACCACAGTGAAGCCTGATGTGTATCCTAATCAATGGTGCTGGTATATTTCATGTGCAATGTATGGTGCAATGGGAAATCCAGTTTATATGACAGAGAGTCAAATCAGCTGCAGGAAAACAGTTGACAAAACCTGTAATTTGACCCAAAGTGACCCCCAGTGAAGACCCATTTGCACATGCATAGCAAGTACAACCTACTTAACCCTTTAAGGGCCGCTGCTGCCTCTGGGCAGCATCTTAAATACCCCTGAAAAACCGCTGCTGCCCCAGGGCAGCAAAATTGCCACCCTAGGGCAGCAATACCACTAAATTACAACTCCTGCTATGGAACAAAGAATAGGAATTTTTGAATCAATCCAGAAGTATTTAACATGAATACTACTTCCCCTTGTCAGACAGATGTAAATTCCGTCTCCAATACAACTTATTTCACTCCTTATCACTATCCCAAGGAGCATATACTTGCAAAGTTGCATATTCCCATGGCATAGGGCCGGTGGTTAAGTCCCAAAGGACGTTTTTCAAGGCCAGCAGGGAAAGGGTTAATATCAATGATATTTCAAACTAGCAGATCCATATCTTTCTATTGAAGGGGTTGAGATTTCTGTACATTAATTTTCCTGGTCTCTGGAGGCTTGTAAAGATTGACATTTTTTCTCTGAGGATCGGCGATTTCGCCGCTATGACTCGCTTATGCGCTGTACCTATTGATAGGGGGATCCCCATGTCTAATGTCGATTTTAAGATATTATGCCCATGTCGCCATATCGATTTTAAGAAGTGTCCCATGTCCCATGTTATTATCTATTTTTTCCTCATGCCCCATGTCACTAAGGTCCAAAATGGCCCATGTCGCCGTGTCAAATTTAAAGGGCTAGGGCCATAGTTCAAGTATACATTCCACATAGCACCGCTTCATTCTAACACTTGGCTCATCTAAAATACCCACTTCTCACAGTTACTTTACATTGTTTGATACTTGTCCATCAAACAGTAGTGCATGTCTTCTTACATGACAACTAAATTAATAAGTGCTATTGTTATGTCATTGATTGCACATGTATGATTATAAATGTTATACATCCACATGTAAAATCTGACAGCTAGTCTCCCAAAGAAAATATGATTTCAGAACAGTAATATAGTTACTAGAGTGGCTGTTGTACTTGAGGTGCATTTTCCATCAGCTGATTTGAACGTGCACAAACAGAAAAGTGAGAGTCATTGTCGCTAAAACTACCCTCACCTGAGGGTCATGCACTGCCTGACTCTCAGGTGAGGGTAGTTTTAGCGACAATGACTCTCACATTTCTGAGGGTGTGCTGTCAGCTGCTCATCGGCAGGTAGATCCACAAAAGACCACTACACTGTGTATTAATTGTCATAGCCCTCCTTGCTGATGAGCGTCCGACAGCATGCCCAAATCGGCTAATGGAAAATGGGCCTTAGACTACCACAGACGAGGTTTTATGCCCGGGCTTTATCAAATAGTGTAATGATTGACCTACCTACAAAGACAAATGCCATCAAATGCCATCCAGCACAGAGCCCCCTAAACAGGGACACCAAAGAAAACAAGCCAATCTTCCACCTAGACCAGTTTCCTAACAACTCCAAAGCACGATCAGAATCCATGATTTCCAAATACTCAGCCTTATAATAAGGATCCAAGTTGGCAACGAGTGTTGTATCCCTTGGTCGAGCTGAACTAGTGTAAGTGGAGTAGTGATACTCCTTTTGACCATACCTCCTTAAACCCGCAGATCTTACTGCACGTGCAGTAACAGTCAGAGTGCAGTCGGGACAGGTATTCAGCTCTATATATAGGGGCGCTGGGCCTTTAAAATAATTGTTGATGCATATACATTCTCACAACAAGAAATTCGTTGATTCATGCTCTAGTTACTTGCTATATATATAGCCGATTGATCCATGTGCTGAAGGTCAATAGTACTAGCCAGTGAGAGCTATTTCTGGGCGTACAGCCAACCCTTCCTATTCAACATTATTCTATTAGGTGTAATTCTGTGTGTACTCACAAATTCAGGAATTTGTGCTAGATAATTATCCAACATTATCCGCCATCGCACTTACTTCCACAAATGACACTTAATGTAATCTCCCCTACTTTGTGAACTGATATGAGCCTGCTACGAAAACCAGTCCAATATAAGTTTTACACTCAGTCTGGGGGAGGGGGCGCTATGTGTAGTAAAGTTGGGAGGGGGGGGGGGGGTTGTGAGCCTACCCTTATTTTTTTTACAAGCCCAGGCCTGAATGAGTGGTTTTGTCATAAAGTAAAATTGGCGGAGATGACATTGATTCTCATGAACAACTAGACAAACATAGTACCCCTAATTTTTTCATCCTAAGCAGTATTTATCCATGCGAGGTACATTTTTCTTCATATTGGCCACTATTTACAACCTAAACTTGCTTCAGTGTATTGGGTAGTGCTTTTGTAGTTTTGCCATAATCTCCACCACTTCTATTTTTACTATTATACCGCCCAGGCCCAGAACAAACTGTAGCTGGCTGCTCCAAAGATAAAATAATTAAATTAATGTGGACAGTTGAGGGAAAAGGATCCTCCAAGGTAAAAACTCAATAGTAAAATTGAGGTCATCAGCTTTCCATTGATATCTTTTATTAGCAGGTACCACCTCTAATTTTTGAGTACTGGTTCTCTCTGAATATGTGTGGTCACTGTCCACACTTAAATGCCGATAAGCTCTATCTTACTTTGATATTCCTATCTTATTAGCATAATAATCCTAATTAACAAATATCCAAACTTTTTAAAACATTTGGTCATAGCTTTTGATCTACAAATGGTATTTACATTCTGTTCTCAGCATAGAACTCAATGTTTGGCCTACTATCAATTTCCTTTTTAAATTTCTTTATTTAGAATGAACATGTTTCCATGGTAACCGACATGTACAAAAACGTTAATTTAGGCCCAAAGACGTTCTTTTCCATCCCAAATAAGGAATATTTTTACCAAAGATGAAATCTTCTAACATGGCCTATCACATTCTAAATAAAAAAGTAGTATAGATAAGTTTTTGCTATATTTTCTTTGTCCTCTTTTGGCTATATGGAACCCCCTGGTGGCCAAAGTTGGTACTAAAAATCCCTCACGAAGGCCCCTTTTCCCTTGTTGATCCACGATTGATCTTTGAAAGTGGAGAAAAGTATGAAATCATAGCTTTTCTAGTAAAAGTCGCGAAGATTACGCTAAGTTGCATTATTCAAATTCAAAGTTTAATATGTCAGGATCTACCTACAATCACAATCATATTCTCTTCCAATTTTACTAATTGCGATTTCTTGTTGGAAATTCAACTTCCACTCAGTCAATCAGCTCAATATTTCGAATTCCATGTTTAATATATTAGTGCTACAAGCAGACGGTTAACGGTATAACATACGGAAGTGCCGATTAAAGGGAACAGGTTATTGAAATAAGCAATGAAATATTGAAAAGAAATAATGCAATTGTGACCAGGCAAGGGAAAAAAAACCTCCAGGGGGGAAATTAGTAATTAAAGTTGGTGTCATAATCTTTAAAATGATATATCATGAGCTAAAGAATTGCTGGTAGTTTTGTGGGAATCGCTTTTCAAACTTTAGAATGTGTCACTAACTGGAAATGGTAAATAAGCTCTAATTGCATTGTATCCCATCGTAATTGATGATAATTATAAAAAATTGGTTTTATTTAGAAATAAGCAAATAACATTGGATTTATAAGTCTAAATTTGGTTCTAGAAGGAATTTTTGCATTCTGTTTTCAGTTTTGGGTAACTAATGGCTTTCTCCAGGAAATTAAAATTGTTACCTCCAATTTAGGCTTTTTGGCTGGTTTCCATGGCAACCAGAAAGTGTCATATGTGCTAATTCTTCACAAAAACGTTCCTTTTGCATTCCAAATATAGAATGTTAGCACCAAAGATGGAATAATTTCATGAAGATCATTGCATTCTACATAAAAAATGGCCTTAGAACTTCTTTTCATGTATTTAACACTCTTTTGCATCTATGGTGCCTCCTGGTGGCCTAATCCAGAGCTAAAAATCCCGCCTGAAGGGGTGTTTTCCCTAGATGGGTCACAATTGTTGCCAGAAAGTTTCCGCAATATAATAATCTCTTACAATATGCTTATAATATTTATAATATTTATTGGCTAAAATAATCTTCAAGAATACAGCGAGTTTTTCATAAGTTAGCCACAGAGGAAAGCAAGAAAATATAGGAATACCGGAAAGTCCTTAGAGTCACATTCACTTAAATAATGCACAGTCTTATTCTGTTTGTGCTTTTATAGCACACTATATCACCAGGCCTATACTGGAGCCATCTACTGTCTGCTGTTTACACTACCTATATGTAGAGTTTGGTCACGTGGTCACCTAGATGAGCGAACCACCACAGTGTCAGGCCTTTATACTAATACTACCAACCCACTGCAGACGATCTCCACCACAGCTCAGTGTAGGCCTGTGGTTGCTAAGGACAGAGGTGCATGTGTGAGGTAGGTGTGTGTGGGGGGGGGGGGGGTAGGTTGGGGTGGGGGGGGGGGGTAGGTTGGTGGGTGGGGGGGGGGGTAGGTTGGGGGGGGGGTACTACCGAAGGGTAATCACAGGTGGGCATACTCTAATTACAGTCTTTAGTGGCAGATAACACTGCACAGCAGCAGATCCAGGGTGGAAGTTACTGATAAACATATAGTGCCCGTAGGTCTGTGAAATAGGGGTAGAGGTGAGTGGGAATTATCCTCAATCATCTAAATCCAACCATAGGCTAGCCCCCCCCCCACCCCTCACCTGTCCATGTCGGGACAGGTACTCAGCCCTATTTTTAGGAGAGCTGGGGCTTTAAACTGAGTAGCATGCTCATACTTACATTAGATGCCTGTGTATAGCACAAGGTATGACAGAGCTAGACGCCCATCATCTTTATAACCTACTTGGCCCCACTGTACCATGTGTTTGGCCATAGACCGGTGGCACCATCTGAGGTCTAAACATATTTGTGGACTAAGCAGTTTGTAGACTACTAACTAGACTGCACTACTATCTATGACGAGAAGCATGGTACAATAGGGCCATCTAAGGTTGAAAGATGATATGCCTCTAGGTGCCTTGTATCTCATGTTTGCAAATGTCCGTACATTATCTGGGGCCCTTGACAGGGGGGACCCCATGTCCCATATCCATTTTAAGAAATGGCCATGTCATCATATCGATTTTAAGAAATGCCCATGTCCCCGTACCTAATTTTCTTTTTGGGGGCCTCGTGGTGTGCTGCACGACCAACACGACAACCCCATGTGTAAACACGTAGCTCATACTAGGGGGTCTGGATGGGGGTCCCAATTTTCCCTGTCGATTTTTAGAATGGGGTCAACCTCAAGATATTTATTTAAAAGTCATCTCTACTGTAGTCTATGGCTCTGGAGGCTTGGGATTAGAGGACATGTGTTGAAGTTTCAATATTCCCATTATCCAAACAATCAATCCATTAGAAAATACACAGGTACCTACCTGAGGGGATACTTTATTTGATAATACCAGTTACATTTCCAAGCAAAACTGATATATAATTATAATTAGCAAATGAGATGGCATCTGAGTTGGTTGTGGATTTTATCTCATCTTGGGTAGAAAATCCTTCTTTACTAATTTACAAGGACTAAATCAAGGGTATCACTGGGGAATATGTATAAAACAAACTCTGCTGAAGGGATATCCATAATTGCTGCCTGTTGGATTTAAAAACTTAAAGGTTAAAATTACAGTTTAAATAAATATTTTGAGGTTGACCCCACAAATGGTAGCACCACCAATTCACACTATGCTGCGTAGTGTGAATTGGTGGCGTTACCAATTCTCACTACGATGTGTGATTCAGGCTTAAGTTAGCCGTTCTGATCCACCCTGTAGGGAGGGAGGGGGTACTCTGTCTGCTTTCAATACCATGTGTGAAAATGATTCCAAGGGAAAGGGTTCATTCTGGGGCCCTATATAGGCAAGGGCACATGTGATTCCCATAAAAAGAGTTCTAGTTTGTTGAGCTACCTCCTGTATTAAGGGTGCCAAATTTTAGGTTATGTTCTCACATACATGCAGTTACTTGAGAATATATATATATAGGGTACCCCCCATTGGGTTGGTTGTCACCCAATATGAACTCACATTGGGTATTGGGTACTGTAGTTCATGTGCTTCTCACTGGGACAGCACAATCACTGATATTTTGGGTCTGAGAGTCACAGATAGTAGTCGCAATTAAAACCAATAATAAGTGAATAAATATTCAGCCGCATGTGTTTATCTTTATGTAGGAAATAAGTTTATGTACATAAGTACCTGTTTATAATAGCCGTATAGCCATTTTAAAACCTCTTGATTTGGTCTTTAATGCTAACCTAGTTGAAAGGTAATTATTGTACAACGTACAATACAATTTAGAATAGTCACTTGCTATACTCATAAATACATATACAGGAAAATTAGCGTTAGAGAGTATTAATTTTAGCAACCAGCCAGACCCTGAAATAATGTCTTTCTATGATAGGAAATGTATCAATTTAATTGGAACTTACGTTGGTCGTTCCAATTATTAGCCACAATGCTTTAGATGTCAGAGTTGGATAATCCCAATGTTTCATTTGATCAGTTAATAAAATGGTATCCTAGGAGCACATCCTCTGAACAGAATGATCTATAATAGCTTTAGCTCTCATACAACATGAATCATCCAGATATACTCAGCCCAGTGCAAACCCATAACTCTGTTTATGATATACCCCAGCAAACTGGGGTGAGGCTAGGGCATGTTAGTGCCAGCTAGGGCAAACTACTTTTGTGCCTAGCTCAAGGGGTGAGGTAGTGGTAGCACTGTCGCCTTGTACCCCAAAGGTTCAGGGTTCATGACTCAGCCATGTCAACCTACCCAACATTTTTTCTTCATAAAAAATTCAAAATTGAAGATAAAATTGTGGGAAGGTTGACATGGCTGAGTCTTGAACCCTGGACCTTTGGGGTGCAAAGCGACTGTGATGACCACTAGACTACCATGTGGGAACGAGGTTGTGATATCTAAGAAACCTATATATATATATATATATATATATATATATATATATATATATATATGTATATTGTACATTGGAATGTTTTAAGCTATTGTTCCCAGCATTGCCCTCACACAAGCCTGCATCTTGTGCTAGCACTATCCAACTCTCTGCCATGTTGCCCAAATCCAGGCTTGATGGCTGGGACTGTGTGGCACAGGCCGAATGAGAGCCTTGTGGTAGAGATGGTCGGCAGGGGATCGGTAGTAAAAGGGTAAGGCCTGACACTCGTAGGGTCCGATCATCTAGGCACCTAGACTCAGACCAGATATTCCCCAGAGACTTCTACTGGCTTTAAACAACACTACAGGTAAAGTAAAGTTAGGTTCGTAAAAATAGACAATTAAAGATAAAATGGTTGGTAGGTTGACATGGCCGAGTCTCGAACCCTCGACCTTTCACATACACAGCGACAGTGATGACCAATATACTATCGGATCTGTGTTGGGTGGCCATATAAAGGAGCCTCTATTTATCCACCATGGCAATACAGAACCTACAACTAACTACTGGTGTGCATGCTTGGGTGACCTCGGGTAAGGTGGTGTGAATGCACACACTAGAGAGTCACCCTCAGTGTGTGTTTTACTCTCATTACCAAATCCTTCCAAAGCAAAGCTCTGGTGACTGCCATATGACCTTGAACTTGGTATTTAGCTGGGTTTGGGCAGTCCCTGTGGTGAGCTTTGAACCAGCAAACAGGAAGCAGAAGGTTTGATGGTAAAACTACCATCAAACATTCTGGTTCCTGTGCACTGGTTCCAGGCTACCAGCCCCCTGTTGCCCAGACCAAGCAAAATCCCAAGTTCAAGGTCAATTGACTTGGGAACGAGAGTATGTGAATTTGGGCAGAGGAGGCTATAGGCACAAGGCTTGCCCAGTCTAGCACATAGGGTGAGCTTCTTCACACAGGGCTCACCCTACCTTGCTCTTTGGGCATGCTCGCACTAGTCTCACCCTTCCTCACCCCAGTTTGCTGGGGTACCTGTATATTAGCAGAAATGGCCAACGCCAGTGAAGCATACATATAATATGATGTATTGCTCAGATCCCTGGCTAAATCTGCACACAGGGTGCTGCATTATGTGGAAGCGGAAGAAATGAAGAGTATTGGAGAGAGATATTCTATAACCAGAGTTCCTGGGAAATCGATTGCCTTGGGAACAACAAACCTGCATCAATATTTACTTCACTAGCATTAGACTCTAAATTTCAGACATTGTTCAATGATTTAGCACCATCCTTGAGGGACCAATTTCACACACCCAATATGTAAAATAGAAACGTGTAGTTTTGAACAGTGGATACCTTTCCTTTGCTTTTGAATTAACTTCATGCGTTAACACAGCCTTTGTAATTGCATTAGCCTTTGATTTCATGGTTAACCGATTAACTGGTAGTCTTGTAGAAAGTGGTTTAGATTTAACTACCTCTGCTATGCAATATTAAAATGCTCTAACTGTGACTGATACCCTAGGGCTACAGAATGAATATATAAATGAATTAATCTTCAATTAATGCTTGGTTAAAATTATGAGTATAGTTTACCTAATGAGATTGATGACACCACCAGAAACAGTGGGATGAATTTCAATGTGCCTCAATGCCCTATGTCTGCTGTATACACCCAATAGTCTACACTCACATGACCAGCAGGATGGACTTGACACTGCAATTTTACCTGGTATATCTGAAGTGTAGACCTGGATGCAATTAATGTATATTTTAACTGTGCAGAAACACAACACCATTATTGTCAAGCTGTCCTTGCAGAGACCCCTCTTAATAATAGAACCGAAGTGTTGTCTGGTCGCTACCATGTGACAGTTGCCAGGAAACCTGAAACCAAGATTGCCATAAGAATAGGCAGCGTCACAAACTGCCTCTGGCTTTTTCTTTAATCAATGGCAGCTTTACTTACATTCTTCTTGAAACATAAATGAATATTAACTAAGCATTTAGCTCAGTATTACTAAAATATTAACCAATGAAAATCATAGCGCCAATGAACTTATAATGCAAAACGACACGGAAGAGTTAAGGTCTAGAATTTTAGGCCTGCTCCAAAATACTTTGCTCCTGCTATGGACACCATGTGCTGGACTGGGCATCTAACAGACTGTAGAGTGTGGCTCCTATAGTATAGAGGGGTGCAGAGGTTGATGGTGGGTATATTGGTGGGGGGGGGGGGGGGGGCGCTATTGTGTGCCCTGTAAACACACTACCTAAATCCAACGTAGCTCAGAGGTTTCTCCAGGTATTTTTCCAACCAAAGGTATGAATTTAGACTTTTTGCAAGGTTTGTGGACGTCAAAACGTGAAGGTTTACTTACGTTCAATGAACGTTTATGTCTGATTTACGTTTTTCAACCTCATTCAAACGTAAATTAACGTAAGAAACATACGTAGATCTGCGTTAAAAGTGATATTTTCTCAACGTAAATTGTGTATGTAACTCAAGAGTGTTCCAGTAGGTGTCAGCACTATGAAGTATGGAGAGAATTATACTGCACTTAAGCAGATCTACCACATTTAATGCAGTAAACTCTTATTGATTATAAATGTAATGTTATGGTTATCAACCACAAATCATTGAACATTAACATATAGGAGAGTAGACAACAATGTTGCATGTAATATATATCTATTCAGGCGCTTTACTGATTAAACACCACATTGTTGGTGATAAAATAAATATAACGCCTCTGTGCAGCCAAACCCATTATATATATATATATATATATATATATATATATATATATATATATATATATACCAGCTTCAGGGGATACTGTGTCTACCATTCCGGTTCAACGGGGCAATAAACAGGTTTAACGAATCTAACATGAAATACTGTCATTATAATAGTTATTTCTGGTCATGTATGTGCCTGTCATATATCAATGACGCGGATCTATAGTTAATATAGCTATTTTACCCAACATTATGTGCCAAAGTATCCTTTATCTTAATGTATATTTACGTTGCAATGACGTAGAAATACGTAAATAAGACATAAACGTTCATTGAACGTAAGTAAACCTTCATGTTTTGACGTCTACAAACCTTCCAGAAATACGTAGTTTGAACCAAATATGAACGTTGCTTTACCTCTGATCCACGTATGTGTGTTTACAGGGTGGTTGATGTCATCAACTATGCATATAATCATCACATAGCCATGTCCTATTCCTGGGGAATCCACACTATACATTGCAACCTGCCCCATATACACCCCTGTGTCTTAACTCATTTATATTAACTCAGCTATAATGTACTTGTGAGCATTATGTAATAACTATGGTTATGGACATAAGCCTGACCAATTCTAACATCTTAAAGTTTAGGCTCTCATACACTCTTATAGCCCAGGATCGACTGATATTGAGGTAAATTCAATTCTTATAGAACTATAGTGAAGGGTTAATTGTATAGCCTTAATTATTATTTAACTTAATCTCTGGTCCAAAAGTAATTATATTTTTTTTAACAGAATCTTGCCCACATTCATAAACCCTTACTTTTGAATATCCATAGACTGCAACTAATACATCTAGCAAATTATAACTTAAAGTAATTTAATTCATACTCATAAACTTTCCAGATGAGGATTGGTTTTAGCAAATGAGAGTTATCAGCGACCTGTCAGGCTCTGTATGGCTTTCCATGAAAAGACATGCACCATTTTGAGAAGAAGTAATTTATGATGATTGTTCCAAAGCATTATGCGGCAGCGATTCAATTAAAATTTCTAGATGGAATATTCCAACCATTACAGTGTTGATATTAGCAGGCAGAACTGGGTGAATACTGATTGCATGTGTATGATTAAGCAGTAAGCTGATGAGGTGGGCTGGGTTGGCTTGGTAAGATGATCCACTTTGAGGCAAGAAGTATGTCTCGAGCTATTGACTGTATAGACATACAGGCAGAATCAATACTTCCAATCATGTTCCCTAATACTGACGGCTTCTTCAATCAATCACAATAATTCTTTGGCATGTTGTAAGTTTAAGTTATATTACATACTTAAACGCGCTGTATACCATATTCCATATATGTATTGTAATACGTACATGAAAAGACAAAGAAAGAAAACAACTGTATCTATCTTATCAACATTGAGGTAGAGATGCTGATAGAGATATAGACATGGGCAGAAGCAGAGACAGACATACAGTTACAGAGAGAGGGGTGGGAGAAGGATAGAATCAGAGACAGAAACAGAAACACACCAAGCTAGCAATGGCAACGGCAATATGGACCAGCAACAAGTCAAATTATTTGTTATCACAGAACTGAATCATATATGATAATCTGAGCCGACAGCTTGAAAAAGAGTTAAGCACGTTAAGAACATGTAGAAAAAAACCCAGCCTCATTATGTCCAGAAAACACACTTGAACTCTGAAATCCCTTCGTGCGACTCAAAGCAAGTGAAGGCCTGCATGGCCGTATCAGACCTTGTGATTGACTATCCCGGTTAGACATATTTATCAGAATGAGGGCAGAGCTCAGGCCTAGCTAGTACCCCCCCCGTCTATTATTACTGTAACTAGGTGCCTGTGGAAGCCAGCAGCACATCACAGGGGTGGCTAGCACCATACATTGTACTTGCCTTACAACAAAGCATGGGAGTACAGTTATTGGGCAAGACACAAAAGAGAACTCCAAATAGGTCTCTATACAGAATTGCGAAAAACTTTGGCAGGATCCACTGGTATTGAGCAGATTCTTACATAGTATCGTAAAATCTCGCTTATAAGCTTCACCTAGAATATCCCAAAGGCCTCACAGGGGGTCTGATAATGACAATTTTAGTACTGTAGGATACATCTACACTTATGAGCCACACGCTGACTTTGTCCTGATGCTATAAGCCACACTAGTGATTTGACTTGCTTATTATTCGCAGCCTATATGTAAGGCTTTACGATAATGGCTAGGTTGTAAATCGTTTTACATATATATATATATATATATATATATATATATATATATATATATATATATATATATATATTTATATGTATATATATATGTATATAATATATATATATATATATATATATATATATATATATATATATATATATATATATATATATATTTATCTATATAAAACCAACCTAGGTTAGTTTATATTGTCAGGTTGGTCAGCACTGACCAACTCACCTTAGTCTTTTCATTTCGGGCTAAGTCCTTTTGAGAAAGGCATTAGTCATGTGTTGTATTTTCTCAGTAATTCTTGGGTAGTACGTGGTATTAGCCATCTCCACAGTACGTTTTATGGGTATGAAATCACTGTGGTTTAGTACAATTGCAAGATACCCCTGTTGCCAATAATCCAAATTGCAAGGGTTCACACCCTTGTATACACCAAACTCCACTATTGCCTATATACTGAACTGAATCTCTGCGCTTTGCTACTCTTAAATGTTATAGGTGGGGGAGGTTACTTCACATTATGATTTGGGTTGATTATTCCCTCTAAAATATGCTCAAGATATAAACAGTCCCCCCCCCTTTATACACCATGCCTTTGCAATACTGTAAACCGCTGAGATTTCACTTTTCAGACCATTGCAGGGGAAAATATCTAATTATTTTGATTTTGAACACTAGCCAAATCGCAACACTTAGGCAAGGAGTCTTGGCCTATGATGCATTGCAGTACAGTAGGAAACCCTTAAATAACACCAAACCATCCTCACTTTCTATAAACGCAGAGGTTTTCCTACCTAAATCGTACTGTGGAGTTTGGCCTTGTGCCTGACCAATGTCCCTCTTACCAACCTTGGATAGCCACTACAGATTAAGGGCCGGGATTTTTAGATTCTGTGTAGGGTAACTTTACCATAGAGAATCCAATATTATATGATCTCACTTTTGTTTTGCTTTTGTTCCCTCAATGAAGGAAACAAAATACAGATTTTATACACACCGAACAAGGCGAAAGTAATGTGAGGGGTCGGATCATCAAACAGGCAGAGCCCAACAAAACATTGGGGTGCTGTAGTAAAAAAACACCTCATCTCATCAGCAGTCATGATCGCTTAATGGCATATGGGCAGGTATAGAAATGCAACTGAGTATAGAGAGGCAATGTATGCCATTCACAAATAGCCATCACTGCCATGGAATATGTATAAAAAGGCAATTTATATGCAGTCTTGATGACCAGGATCATAAAGCTGCTGTATACCTCCTGTGCAACTCTATACATACAACTCGCACGCTTTAAGTTATGCAGGAGCGGAGCAGATATAGCGAGACTAGTCCATTGCTAAACACTAATTCTATCAACGAGGCATGGTACGCTAAATCACCTAGTTTGTGCTTAACTAATTAAGGACAGCATTATGTCTTGATGATTCATGCCCTGGTGTCGTCATGTTGCATGAATGCAGCCTTGGCGAGTAACTCGCCAGTGCTACATTCAAGCACCATGCTCAGCTCGTAGCGACATGTCATCCCTAAAGGGTTATGATAATGCTATTGGTGTGTGTACAGGTAATCTAATTGTGTCTTTATGCGCTCACTCACGGATGAGCGGTGTGTATGTTGAATTTCATTGAGCTCTGATGCCATCAGAGGTAGGGGTCACTCACCTGCCAGACCCAATGACCCGGCCTCCCCCACAGGTCCAGATGGACTCCAAATCTGAATACCAATTATACCCAGCATAGCCCTATGCACGTATAAAACCCAGGAGGAGAGGAGCGGTTCCCAGGCGGGAGTTGCTCGCCGTCCCCTCTAGGAGGCGCCAGCGGCGCCCTGGGAGTAGTTACCCGACCCGCCGCATGACATCAGCGCCACCGTGACGTCATGCGGTCATGTCGCCTAGCAACATTCCTTTTGATGACGGTGCACTATAATAACCCACCCTGGAGTAACGGTCATCAGTTGACCACAGCAGTTCCTCCAGTAGGGTCGTCACCCGAGTCTCCAAATATTTTAAATTTTTAATTGTTGTATTGTGATATTTATTCTGAGGTGATATTTATTCTCAATCTCATGATGTGATATTCTGATTATTGTGTGATACTTATGTATTGTTAGCTTTCTGTGTCTGTTTAGACCTGGTTAGGCGGTAATGGTCTTGTGTTATTGCGATGCAGGGGTTATTTCCCCTATTTCATGCATGTGTTATTTCATATAGGCCTGGTGAGCCTTGGTATATGTCACGTATAAAAAATGAGTGTGACTGCATTTTTGACTCGGTGTAATTGTTATTGCTGTGATAATAAAGTTATAGGGCTGAGTTTAGTGCTATATATTTCCACCACACTAATGTCTCGTGTTTTATTATTATATTTGTATATATTAATTATATACTCTCAACTTACCGGTAGTAGCTATTAATTATATTATATTAATCTAGAGTACCGGTAAATCATCTAATGTAGATCTAATCATCTCAGGGCCCGAGTGCCCATACTATAATAATTATTGTATTATAACATAATTGTTATCTCCCCCCTCTCAGACCTTTATATAGGAAATGTACTAGAGGAACTAGGTGGATTTTATTGACACATTTTTGATTATTGTCTGGGTTCTATGATAGATAGAGAGAAAATTCCAAAAGATATAGAGTATATCTCTCACGTTCTTAGAATAAAAAGAATTGATTATTTAATAATTATTCTCAATTTCTTCGGGAGTCCCCATCAGAGGTGACTATCTCGAATCATCAGAACTGGCTAGTTTGGAAGACAAGTTGTTTGTAAGATCAGCTGTATGAACTCAGCATCCTTTATATTACAAAGATGCATCAACAGAAATCATATAAACAACAAACTGTTAATGTCCCAATATACGTTGCCCATAATATTATGGACACCATGTGCTGGACTGAGAATCTAACATACGGTAGAGTATGGTTTCTATATAGAGGGTGCAGAGATTGATGTTGAGTATATGATAGAGGGGCTATTGTGCAGTTGATGTCATCAACGATGTATAGATCATCACATGACCTCATAACGTGTATATCCTCCTCAGTCATGGGGAATCCACAGTAGCAAGCTACCTACATACAACCCTGGTCCTGTGGCCTCACTCCAGGACTTGACTTTTCAGGTTATATATCCTATACTATTAGTAGTAAATTAGTAATACTGTAGACAATTTGATATATCCAAGTGCAGCAGCTTTGATGCAATCTCGGGTATGTCATACGGATGTTTCTGTGACATTTGACCATTATCCTAACATGAAAAGTGTATGGTAGGTAATGTAGGCCCGAAAGGTGTTGGCGAAATAACCCTGACATCTGTCACCATGATACACCAATGCCCTTCCGGCAGTAATTCGCTAGTGCAGCATTGGTCATGTCAACTAATCTGTAGTCGTGTATCCACCCCGTAGGGTCGGCATTCCTCCATTATTATGACCAAGAACATGATGCATTAAGACATAACGCAGTCCTTAAAGGGTTAAAGTAATTAACCCCTTCATAATAACTCTTATCTCTCCAATATGTGGGTGTTAGGTGATATAGCAGTCTTAATGAAAGCCATCAGTAAATTGCAAGGGCTTTGACTATCAAGGCTATCATTATACAATACTATAATGTGAACAGAAATTAATTACATGTATATTGGTCTACTGCCTGAATTGTGCATCAATTTAGGAAGTTGGCTGAGATGAGATGCCAATAACTATGGTGTAATTACATTCTTTCACACCTATAGGGCTCAATTAATATTATTCAGAGAATCTCACATCTTTTGATGTGTTACAAACATATATAGCCATCAATCCACCCATTATGACCTTTTATCATGAGTCTCGTTGGAAAGAAATAATCTCTAATATATAAGGTTGTTGCAGAATTATGGTCCTAGGAAGATGCAGATTGGAGCAGATGGTTAACACAATATAACTCGTAAGTTGCACATCTATTGGATACAGACCTATGGCTATTATCGCATATTATAAGGGGAAATTACCAGTCACAGGTGAGCATGGTTTATTACTTAGACTAAGGACCACGTTGTACACTCACTACTCAAGCTCTAACGTAAGGCAAACATGGGTAGGAGAATATGTGCATAGAGACAACTTGTAATAAAGGAACAAGATTATAAAATAGGACAGAGGATGCCATAGACAGAGAGAGGATATACCGATCGGGATAGGGGAGGACAGAAAGGCAAGAGAATAATGGTCAAGAACAGGAGTTAAGAGTACAGAACAGCCACATTCTTTGTCTGATATTGACCCAAGGAGAAGTGAGTCAGAATATGCAACATGAGTCTCGTGGGAGTCTGAACAGACAGCTCTAAAGAGATGAAAAAAATTATAGATACAGAAAACATTGTGAAAAAGAACAAAAAGAACAAAGCAAACATGGAAAAGCTATCACCATGGCTGCAACAAGTCCCACACCACATATTGTACACTGTTGCATTGATCTACACTTGTAATCTCCATGCTTAAAACCTTGGTCAGTAGTGTCCAACATGACTGACCTAATCAGTCTATATGACTAACCTGGTTAGTCAAGGTGAGTGACCCAGTTAGTCACATCTTATTTGGAAGTAAGGACGTAATTGTATAATCTTCTGTGGAAAGTATTTACCGAGCAGTCTTGATAAACATATCAAATGCTTCACATCGTTTATATGTACAACCCTTGAACTAAGATACTTTAGGTTTGTTGCAAAGAGGCATGTGCAGAAGTGAGGATAATGCATGTATTCGATTTATCACAGAACAGGCGTTTATGTACATAGTTTATAATTATGGTATAATTTCGATAAACATAATCCAAGTTTGAATTGTAAAATCTCAAATATTATAAAGCAGTTGAGAATTACTGTTATTTCAACAAGTATAGACCACTTTGGAAAAGTCTTCTTACAAACCAGGCTACTACTTGGTATATACTTCGTTACTTATGCAATCAGTCATCTCTGAATAGCAGGTGACTAATGCATGAATGATTCACAACATAAATGGCTAATGTCCCTGTGACTAACCTGGGTTAGGCTCTACCGACTAACGTAGCAAACCCACAGAATATTAGTGTATGTAAACGGGTCAATGCCCCAAGCCGCTGGGATCGATTGGCATGGGAACACTTTGTTTGAATTAGAAGGCACTTAACCAACATAATGAGACTCTAAATTTCACACACCGTTTACTGAATTAAGGAAATTCCCGATGTAAGACAATTAATTGCACTCACCGAAAAGATATTGTACAGTCAAACTGAATACTAATGGGATAATTGCGTTATAAGAATCGATGAATGTGACTCATTTTATTTTCCCACATGTTTTGGTGTTTACACTTCTCAACTGTCAACAGTTATTCCCCGCAGTAAACTCACACCCAGAAGTATGTATGGACATGTACAATAAGCGTATGGGTAAGAATGGAAATTGTACCTTGTCAAGAGACACTACAAACGGTATAAAGAATATATATATATATATATATATATATATATATATATATATATATATATATATTTATATATATACATATATATATACCCTCTTGATGCCTGGCATACCCCCATCATATCACCCCTCCCCCTCCATATGCCTCTAGACAGGCTATTCACTACCTTAAGTTATTCAGGAGCAGTCCAGACATGTTAACCTTAGGAGGGCAGTCATGCTCTATGTATATGGCTGTGTCTCACGACCTTGGGCCAATGTTTTTTACTCTGACTGGGTGCCAGCTCTGACTGGGTGCCAGCTCTGACTGGGTGCCAGCTCTGACCAGGTGCCAGCTCTGACCGGCCTGAATAAAAATGGTTATTTAGGGCAGATAATGATAAAAATGGACAACTAATGACTTGTTTAGAGAGTTATAACATCCATTAACCTTTTCAGCCAAATCCTATCTCCATCTGCCCTAAATAACCTGATTTTATTCAGGCCGGTCAGAGCTGGCACCCGGTCAGAGCTGGCACCTGGTCAGAGCTGGCACCCGGTCAGAGACAAAAATATTGGTCCAAGGTTGTGAGACACAGCCATATCCTACACAGGTGGCTTGCTAATGTCTAGTTATGTTTGGGAAATGGTGGCACCATTTGCAATTGCATGACGTTACTACTGCTGATTCGCATTAGTAGTAGTCCAGAGTGGTTATAAGAGGTACCAGCTTTGAGGTCATGATCCACAAGACCATTGGATCAGAAAATTACTATCCGACAAACCAGAGGGCACAGGCCATTGGGCTACTATCATGACCCATACCCTTGGTAAATGGCAATGATGCAAGACTAGGTATGCTACTGCATGCTTCATAGATATGGGCTAGGGCTACAAAGGAGGGTGACCTGGATGACGGACGTTATATACAAAGGGTTAAACTGGTAGTCTTATATAACATAGACATTTGAAGAGATTTAATTTTTTTTTGTACAAACTGAAGCAGAGAACACTTGAGAAGGGTATTAGCTGCACTATGTTCGGCAACTCCTCCATCACTTACTGTGCAGTGTCATTAATTATTCAGAAGTAAGGTAACACCATAGCTGATAGTAGCTCACACAAACTTTAGGTAAATGAGATGAAGGCAATCTGGCAGTGAGCTCATAGCTCAGACTGACATGTGTACATTTCCTCAACATGGTAGTACCACGTGCGTTCAAACCTTCTCAGATGAGTGATATATTGAAAATAATTATATTGACATTTAGTTGACCATTGAAGATATTATCAGATTCTGTTCTTAGCCCTAAAGACGATTCATACTTCGTGTTAATTGTAGGGGGAATATGTTGAGTTGGGAGTTGAGTTTCTGATTTTACTTGACACACATCTATTTTACACAGAGAACAGAAACAGCGTCAAAAGAGAGTCCAGGTTGCCTCCAGAACGACTCCCCTCTCTACACTGTAAAATAAGTGTTTAGAATTTTAGCACTTATTGGGGCCGTTATTTTAAACACTTTTAGCTTCTAAACACTTTTCAGCTAAACACTTCAATAAGTGTTGAGGTTTAAACACTTATTTGCAAAGTGTTAAGGTTCTAAACACTTATCTAAACACTATTTTGAAAAGTGTTTAGCATTTAAACACTTTTAACCTAAACACTTAAAAGTGTTTAGATTAAAAGTGTTTAGCTAATAAGTGTTTAAGTCCTAAACACTTTTGAATAAGTGTTTAGATTTTAAACACTTATCTTAACACTTTTGTTCTAAACACTTTTTATCTAAACACTTTTGAATAAGTGTTTAGGTAAAAAGTGTTTAGATAAGTGTTTAGAACCTAAACACTTTGCAAATAAGTGTTTAAAACCTAAACACTTATTGAAGTGTTTAGCTCATAAGTGTTTAGAATCTAAACACTTTTTACAACTGTTTAAAAAAACGGCCACAATAAGTGTTTAAATTCTAAACACTTTTTTTTACAGTGTATATAGGGGAGTCCAGGTCGCAGAAGGGAGCCCAGGTGACTCTTTGGCTGAGCTAAGGGAGTCACTTAGGGGAGTCATATAACTCTCTGGGTCATATGACTTCCCTATGCAACTCCCTCAGCCAGAGAGTAACCTAGGCTCCCTTTGGCGACCTGGAGTCCAATCAACAGGGGAGTCATTCTGGAGGCAACCTGACTCCCTTTTGACGCTGTTTATTCTCTCTGTGTATCCTTCCCCAAATGTTTTTTTATTTTCCTGATCCTACCGCATTTAGTGTTATAGCTTCAAATAATAACTATATGCAGCCCTTCTTGAAAGAATGGTGTTTATCAACTAACAGGCCCACTCTGTTCACCTACTGTATTGTCACATTGTCACATTATTAAAGCTAGGTTCTTGGTTTTAATAGGTGCCTGTTTTGAATAGGAGCCGCTGCTTAAAAGGGCTTTAATTGAAATAAAAAATTGGACTCCGATTATATACATGAGAATCCGATACCATATATTGCAATGCAAATTGTATAGCATAGCTTAGAGTAGAATTGAAAATAACTAATACCATAGGCATTTTTTTATGTTAAAATAAAATCACTCGCCCTGTCACCCTAATGGATGTATGTTTTCAAATAGAAATGTTTTAAAAGACATGTCGTATCTGACTTGAATAAAATGATACTTTACACATAATATCTCTGTAGGCTACAGGCAAATCGTGAACCGGATAAAACATGAGTATGATGACAGATGATGACGTTGTAGAAGAAGAACTGAATTGACATGTCACGTAGCGTCCGGCTGTAAATAGCAATTCTATGAATTTTGTGAAAAATTTTCTATGAAGAATGTTCTCACCCAGATTTAGCGTATTTGTCGACACTTGGTTGACATGGAAGCCATTCTGTCAGTTCTTTAGAACAAACAACATCATATCCCTCCCATAACTAAGGATAGAAAACCACTATTTAAACTAGACCCATAGGCAAAACTCCACGCTATTGCCATAGGTTAGGTGCACCGTACTTAAAAAGTTGGACCTGCGAGTGAGGTACGATGTACAGTTGTGTAAATAAAAGGGGTTTTGCATTTATTATGGGCATAGTATCTAAAAATGAAGAAAATCAACAAACTTGGAGACCGTGCAGTATGGCTATACCATAATCCATGGGGGCGCGGAGTACGGAACTCCTATATCTTTAACATAGGGCCGTATCCACTATATATAATAAAAATACATATATTCTATAATTTACATTCATTGATTCATTTTCCAATGATTATTTATATGGATTATACAGGGATATTTCATTATCTAAAGGGGCTACGATCTAATCTGAATTTCTCCCATCCCATGTTTTATGCAACCCATTGGACTAACTGAAGAAGCAGAGCACCAAATGTAGGGAGTTGCATAACCCACTTTATTCTTTAAAGATACAAGTTTTACGATGCCTATAAAGTACTGGAATGTATAGCAGTATATCTAAAAGAGGGGGTGCAGAGGGCCCTCTCAGCTTGGAATGTCGCCAGAATTAAGGGCTCCAGGTCACAAAGTCGCTTTTTAGATCATTTTAACTGTAGAAGAAAAATTGTCCAAAAGTCGCCAGGTCGTTTAAATTAATGTACCAGGTCGCCAGGTCGCCTGGAAAACAGCCCAGGTCGCCAGGTCGCTTTTTACCCCTCTGGAGCCACAAAAGACATGAGTGTAGTGACCATTGGATGTAGAATCTTATGATATAGCATAGCTGTGGTGTGGACTCTGCCAATAACCTAGATCACGCGCACCTCTGTTGTCTATAGGGAATATCAAAACACACTCCCGGGCAGATGTCTATGCACAATTAAGTATCATATGGAATTCTATGGTGATGATGAAGTAATCATATTAATTAAGGGATATGCTTCATTTCCGCACGATACGCAGTTAGATACAGTAGCCTGGTCACCATGGGGCTGGAGAATGTGCATATGACATACATAATTACCACTCTCTGTGAGGTCGGTAACTAGGTGTGCCATCACTTGTAACACGTGCTGTATTATTAGAAAAGCATAGCCAGTTATAAAATCACAAAGCCACATAAAGAGTCTAATAGAAACATATTCAAATAATCTACACTGATAAAATGAAGAGATCCAAACTCGTCAAATGGTCGTCTTATAAGAAGAGTTTAGAGTCTTTAAAGTGACTATCATGAAATAAACGAGTTAAAGGTTGTCTACCTGAGGACCTACGAAGTTACAATCCCACAAGACAACACTAGACTTATCTAATTGACAATGTTAGCCCAGGTGGTGACACTAGACTCATCTAATTGACAATGTTAGCCCAGGTGGTGGCCCACTCCAAATGATGAGTCTAGGGTCGTCAAACTCACAACCCTAGAATGGTTAACCCTTTATTGACTGCAAACTACTTTAAATGTGATTCAATCCTTTTGTTAGCATGATGCATGAATGTAAACCTGGCGAGTGTATTCGTGAAGATTGCATTCAAACATCACACCGACCCCTGGAAATGTATTAACAGTTAGGTGAGTATACTTGCCAAGGCTGAATTCATGCATTATGATCACATATAGCATCGGCATATATCATAGCACCTTAAAGCACTATGCTTTATTTATCAAAATAAGAACTGACTGTTATATAGCCGTTTGTTATGGTCAGATTTGAAAGAGCAATTTGTAGATCATCTGTGTTCACAGGATGGCCTTTTGTGAAGCTGCGTATCTGTCCCAATAAGTAATTTACACTGATATGATTCCCTTGCATGCATAGAGATATAACCCAACGGAGGCTTAACCCCATTTTATGTATAATGTGCGTCGTGAAAGTGGATAATTCATAACCTTAGCTACACAGAACACTAAGTCTTAGAAGTGTGAACCCTGGAATTGTATAGTTGTTTCCTGGTAAGGTCTAAAGAATATAAACAGCACTTTGTTGATCAAAAGGAAATGCGTCAGATCGCCATACTGTTTGTCCATGTCTAAAATGGAATAGGGTGAATTCACAATCTGATCACAATGGAGATAACAGCAATGTAGGAAATCCAGGATTTTCAATTATTCATGGCCATCACTTGGTCTCTTTGTAGTGGGAAACCGACTCTGACAGAGGAGATTTGATATGTGTTTCTCTCACACTTATTTATTCAGCTGGCCATTTGGGATGGGTAATACGATTGAAGCAGTTTCATGTGTTTAATTGTATGGGAAATTCTGAACGTTATCTGATCCTGGTCATTTTTTGTCGACATGTTTAATGCTTTTAAAGAAGACTCAGGTGAAATATATTACGCGCTCCCCTCTGAACCATTCACGTGTTAGTCTCTGACATCCTTTTGTTGCATGCTCTGCTTCATTACAGGATATTAGTGCTAATGATTCAGGAATAATGTAGGTACAGACTGTGTTTCCGACATGTACACGTGCTACCTATTCAATTAATTAAGTGTTAATTATCATTTTTATGTATTGTGCCTCTCTGGCTAAGGTGTACTGGAACACTGGTCCCTGGGCCCATTTGTGTTTTACTTGGGCCTGCTGGGTTTGCCCATATCTGGGTTTTCCTCATTTCTGTCCAGGGCTACCAGTAAGATTCCAGATGGGCCAAGCCCACCAACAATATTTTCCTAAAATATGTTCTACATATTTTGAAACATACTCATCGTTGGTTGTTCTTTGTATTAAAGTCGGTTTTGCCTGGGCTGGATCTAGTTAATATGGGCTAGACTTCCTTGAAATCTCTATGGGAGTAAACCTGGGATGCTAGGTGGGCCCCAGCTGGGCCCATTCCACACACCAAACTTCAAATATAATCACTTAACTACATTTGAAATATTTTGATTTGTGTCCGTTAGAAGTGATTCTTTGCAATTAACATTTTTAAGTAAAGTTGCCATGTTGTTATATCAAGATGGGTTTCACTTGGGATGGACTTAGGCAAGGTGGGCCAAAGGATCAGTGGGCATTATATATGGGCTTTGAATGCACTGCAAGGTGGGTCCCTATTGGGTTAGCTCGCCATCCAAATTTCTGGGCTCAGGCCATCAACTTAACTTTCATGGCTACTTTTCAAATCCCATTCCCTCTCTTGGATGGGATTCATCTGGGCTGGACCTGGGTCAAGTGAGCAAGTCATGTTCTTGAACAAGCCACTAGATGTCCTCGTTGAAAGTGATACCACATTAATGTTCAACAGAGCTTTTTATAATTGGATTACAAAAGTTGATGGTTTCTCAATAATTCCAGAATGGTTGGGAATAAACCAGATTTGAGAATAGATTCTTAGAATGCCATGCTCTATATCCCATTCTAAACATGAACATGGAAACAAGCAGCACCCTGATACAAACACCTGTTCCCTGAATGTAATAACAACATATAATCCTGCCACTGACTGAGCTCTCACACACAGGCTGCCTGCCTGCTGGCTGCATCACACATGTTAAGAAATGTCCAGCCAAAAAGTAAGTCATCTAAAGAATGCATTTCTCTACCCTCTAAATGGTAGAGGAAGAGATTCCTACCTATATGGAGGAACCAACTTAGTTGGAACATGGGCCATATTATTAACATCGGGATATCAAATAATGGCAAAAAAACTACAGTAGAGTTTACAACCCTATATCACCCCCCCCCCCTCCCCAAGAAAAAAACCCACATGGGCCCCGCCCTAAGCCCATGTGGATACGCTCAATTAAAATCTGGGCAAGCCCATCTTGGTCCCAGCAGTTAGCCCAGGACAAAAATGTGGTTGGCCCCATATGGACTAAGGGACGTGGGTCCCACCTAACGGCCCACCTTTAGACCCGTATGGGCCTCAGTTACCAATGCTGACTGGGCTGTTGTGATGGACGTAGCACACTTCATAGTAGAGATAATAGTAGACTTTCCAATCATAGCGTAGGCAGACCTCACCTTTACGTAGGTTTTTATGAAACGCCACCCAGGGGTAGGCAAACAATGATTGCCAGTACTATTCTTAATATGCCTAATAGTACAGAATACAACAGATTGAACATGTTACAAGTACTTTTTGGTCCCTTCTTACTATTTGGGGCTATATAGAAAAAATGATTCCATTTGATCAAAAACACTTGCTTTAAGATATGTTTCAACTAATTGTATGTGGGAAGATGTCAGGAGGTGATATCCTTTGGAAATGCTATACTTTTTTCTCTAATAGGGGTTGGTACTATTTTTTAAAAAAAAGGTTCTTATAAGAAGGTATATTTGTGTGGGTCCTACAATCACACACACGTGTAGTAGTAGGCCTAGATTATCATTACGCTGTACAGTTAGAGCTAGTTTTAGTGCTAGTGGGCGACACCTTGACGTACAAATCTCATGAAACGCCACCCAGGCCATGTTTACAGTTATACATGTGTACACACAGATCACATATATATACTGGATTGAACCCATACGTTCTTTATTTCCTCACGATGGAAGAGTCTTATACAGCATATATTTTTTATAGTTTAATGGTCATGACGCAGCACTTACGAGACCTAATGATAACAACTAATGACAACGGGCGCTAGAAGACAAGACATGTTGTCTTTATACTTGAATGACCTAAATATAATTAGTATATGCCCTATTTCAGTCCACGTGTGTCAAATTGCAGCAGCTGATTGAAAATGACAGAAACATCCCAAATATCTAATTATGTAGATGTTAATATTTCCCCAAATCGCAGCAGATCCCTTGTAGTTGTATCCCCTCATCCTTTTATTAGAATTAACATTAATCCCACTGATTAAGAGATTAAGTGATGATCGAGGTCTCTGGATCTATCTCCTAAAGTAAGAGCATTCCTTTCAGCCTGACCACCATTCATCAGATTAAAGCTAGTTCCACGTCGGCCGTTTGGCGGCAGCACCAGCTGTAGCAGCCTCCTACTGAGAGCAGCGTCCGTTCCCGGCGTCCCGTGCGGCGACAGACGCGGCAGGAAGTGCCTAGTGGTGTCTCAGGATAGTTGTACCACCGGCCGGCGCTGACTGGTTTGCTACAGACCACTGAGGGGAATACAGGATCCTGCTGTATCATAGAGCCTATTGACTCAGCACACAATGCACCTACGCAGAAAACTTCAGGGGTAGCATTGTTCCCATCATATCCCATGGATCCTATTCAATTGTAACCACAGTCAGTGGACACCATGCTTTAGTTTATGTCCACTATACCCTGTGATGCATCCCCTGCCTTATACAGGACCTTGACCTGGGGAGGGCATTGACTTACTATTGGACTGCCACCAGTTACACCCTCTGCTTCCCCCACATTGATCATTTGAGGTCTGAGTAACCCTCGTCACCCCCAGTTCCTCCTACCTTGGTGGTGGGGCTTTCAACACCAACACCACCAGCAGCAGCAGCACAAGTTGCAGCAGTCGATACAGATACCCGGGGCGGAGGTGAGTATTATTTTATCTTATCAATTATTTTCTGGCTTTTATTGAGTGTTCATACTGGCAGGGGTGCTTTGCTGCCCTAGTCATGCATATGCATGTGTGAGCTTCATAAATCGTATACCGTCTTTTTAAGTTGTACTTTATTGCCAAATATAGCACAGGTTGTTGAGTTATAAAGTTGTGACTGCAAGATGCTAATACGTCTCTTCTTTAAAAAAAATTACCCACCTGTACATTCACATGCAAATAATCTACAATATAAACACATTTTACAATATATATATATATATATATATATATATATATATATATATATATATATATATATATATATATATATATATACATACATACATACATATATATATATATATATATATATATATATATATATATATATATATATATATATATATATATATATATAATATGTGTAGAGAGCATTGACTAAACTGACGTTGGGGGGTCTGTATCGGCTATCAATTGTTAAGTATCAGGCTGCAGGCCCTTATAGTAAATGTAAGACTACATAATTGCAAGAGCCTCAAATTGCAGAGGTTTGGGTAGCTTAGAAAGTATCGTGGGATTTGCGCTTATGCAGCACCGAGAAATTATATTTTACTTAGAAAACATTCCGTTCTAATTGGCCGTAATTCTGTTATGATGGGAGCAACGGCATATGCACCAATTGACACACTCTTGCAACGCCTTCATTGAAGTTCTGCTGCTTGTGCCCCTATACATAGTCCTCATGTATATTCTGTTCTATTATTCCCATATTGTAATGTGAACGTGTGACCTCGCAGTAAAAATATATTAGTTTTTTATATATTTCATTTTACTCTGTGTGTTTGTATATTGGAGGGGGGGGTGGGGCGCCCAGCATGAATTGTAGCAAGCTTAGCTGTTCCCTGCTTGAAATATTGATATCTAGTTCTGAAAGGGGCATGACACCAAATAATACAGATGTTAAATAATGGATCATCTGTTGATGGCACATTTATCATTCCTTGTGAAGTGATTCATCAAAATTGTTTGATGGGTTCTGATTGCAACGTGTTTGCCACATTAGCGCCTGGCAAATCAGTATAGCTGTTTATCCTTTGATTGTCATTAACTGTTTAGATGGCGTATTCGACCAATTACCGGATAAGCCAACTTCAATCAGTCCTCGATATTGGATGAATACCATATATATTAGGTAAACTAAGATAATCACATGGAAAATAGAAATTTACTATCATCTGCATTAGGAACCTCTCTACCGTATGCTTATTCTTACCTGATATGCATTGGCCCCGCTCTCCGCACCATGCCATCTAGTATCAATACTAGGGTTACCCGAATACCACTGAGCCATAACTTAAAAAAACCCACAAAAAACACTTTTAAACACCTTTATATGGGCGTGGAGGGCAGGTTGTGGGTCAGTTTTACAGTGCCAGAGGTCATTCCCCATTGGACTAGCTGTGAGCTGCTCCCCACACGTATACATGAATTATTATAATGTTTGAGACATGCAACAGTGTTAGTAAGTGGTGAGTAGAGCAACTATGTATGCGGTGAAAGAGGAGGTTTACCCCCATGGGGATGCCAGGGAGAGGAGGGGTGCAATGTGCTGGGAAGGGGATGGGTACGCGACCAACTCCTTCCCAGTGGGCACAGAACATTGAATCAACATTAAAGACTGGTTGACAATGTTGATTCAATGTTGATGCAATGTTGATTCAACATTGAACTGATTTTTGTGCCCACTGGGTTTATACTATTATTGAATGATGGTTCCAAGTCTATTACCAAGGGGAATGCATGTAAGGTCTGCTCTCGCTTTTCTGCGCTGATGAAATTCCCAAGTGCCACAGACCAATATATCATGGTCTCCATGGCAACCAGATCCAATATGCATATTTGACAAATAACACCTTCTGTCTTATATTGGGAATACTCATGTCATGGTGGGAGAAACGGTATATAATTAGGCATCAGTTGAGAATAATTGTCCAACAGGACGTTCTGGTGTTTTACAGTATTGTTATTCATTATTAACACATGGCAAATTAGGGGCACCATGACAGATAAGTATAGTCAGATTATAATGAGATTTAATTTCCAAATCCAAAAGCCAAGCACCAAAAATATTTCTGGGAAAACAATGGAATTCTTCATAAGGAAAGTATCCTAGAGCATAGGTTTGCATATTTGTCACAATAATTATTGGTAAATGTGGTGCCCTCTTGTGACTAAGGCAGGTATACACATACATAAATACATACATACATACATACATACATACATACATACATACATACATACATGTGGGCCATCGGGGGAAAACGTGACTCCGGGGGTATCTTTAGTACCGGTTTTGGCCATCAGGGGGCAGTATATGGGTAGAACACAGAAAAATGTACAAAATAATGCCTTAGACTAATTTTTCATGGGGAATACAGTGATACATTCAGAATTATTCCATCTCCACTGAAAACGTTCCATTTTTCGAATGCAAAAGGAACATTTGTTGCCATGGAAACATGGAAAATTGGCATAAATGCCAATTTCTGGTTGCCATGGAAACATGCCATTATTCCAAATGGGAATTTTTTGCAACAAATTGTTTTGAAAATTTCACAAGAAACTCAGAATTGAAAACAGACCTCAGAAATTCCCTCTAGAACCAATTTTATGATAAAAACATCAGAAGTCTTTGGTTATCTTTCAACAAAATTGTATTTTTTGCATCATTAGTGTCCATAATAGGATATAGAGGATTTAGAGCTTATTTGCCATTTTCAGTTGTACACACCAACCCCAGTTTGACAAGCAGTTACAACAAAACTACTTGGGAGCTGAAGATATCTCATTTTAAAGCCTGTAACATAAACTTTGAAAAGCCATTTCCCCCCTGGAGGCATGTTTTCCCTCACCTGGCCACACATATACATACATACATGTTGATCAACATGTTATTGTCTCAGTTTTATTAGATGTGTGACCTTGTAATTTTACAAAAGGTTAACAGTTTAATACTCTAGAATCTGATGCTCGAATATTGGGGTGGGGACGCTCTACATGACTTGTGGTAAACGTATAGCTGAAGCTTGCTCAAAATATTGATATCCAGTTCTCAAACTGTCAAAAAGGGATGTGACACTAAATAACACAGATGTTATTAATAGATCATCACATTTATTATCCCTTCTAAGTATAGTATATACTTGGCAAACCATAATACTACTAAGCTACTAACAGACTAAAACAAATTTGTATTTCAATCAGGGATATAACTATACTGTAAGGATGGAACATCAACTATTATCAAAGATAGCAACGGATGCCGATTCACAACAGAGTACGTCATTCATATACTCGAGAACGACTAAGTAGGGGTGCCACATGATCCAGCTAACATGTTGTAGTGAACATTGGCTTACCCCTAACCTCTCCAGCTATACTGTATGGCCACTCAATGTAAGTACCTTAGGACCTGGAGGAGCACTAACGATCCCCTGGAGGACCTTATAGTGTTGCTACCTGCCACTACTCGGCATGGTCGCATGCAGGAGCTGGAGGAGGTTGTTGGGGACCAGTCATTAATTGCCACACTGGAGGAGGACCCGGAGGAGGGGGGTTGTAAATATATGGCCTTAGGGAAAGTGAAGGGTCAAGTGGTGATTAACCTCAATGCCTGGGGTGTCTGGGGGGATTCCTTTAGTTTACCCAAGCCATATGTTACTCTCAAAGAGCAATGGATAGCGTTGCTTACCAACAGCATTGTTCCTCATCAATTGAAATGCCAAAAGGAGGTTGGCCAATGTCTAGCCTGTAGTGTAAATGACTATGTAGCTTCACAGGGGTCTAAAGGTAATCGTCCCAGGCTCCTCAGCTACCCACCAGTATCCAGTGGTATCAATCCTATTTCCGTCAATGTTTTCATACTAATTACATGTATATCAATCTTCCTTCATTAATGCTAAGACAAAAAAAAACAATATATTTGTATTCTGATCCGTGGTGATATATTAGGTTCCCATCCCCATGTAATTCACAATAGGGTTCCATCAATGTTTATAAAAAACACGGAGGTGCAAACTACGTATCGCATGCCTTTCCAACTACCCCATCCCTTCAAACAATAAGCGATCCTTTAGGGTGACAAGGATGGATATAGTGTTTGTAGTTCCAGTCGCGTTAACCTGCTCAAGGCACCACGGAGCAGCCTGAATTGCCTGTAGTCCATATTGGTGAAATGTATAGGTAAAACAGTATCGCCCCCTACTATTTCTGTCTAATTGAAAAGAAAGTAATAGAGGCAGAAGTATTTAATCACTTAGCAATTACCTTTTATTTTACAGTAAAGTTTGTTTCGAGATGTTATACCGAATAGGACCTAAAATGAATGTGTCCCAACAAGCAAAAGGACCCATCCGCGGGGGATTTTTAATACTGGCTTTGGCCAGCAGGGGGCACCAGAGGGGCTAGGGAGTGCATAATTCAAGTAAAAATGCTCTTGGCTAATTTTTTGTGTAGAATACAATAGACTTATCATAATTATTTTATCTTTACTGCAAACATTCCATATTTGGAATGCAAAAAGAACGTTTTCTATGGGAAATTAGCATATGAGACATTTTTGGTTGCCATGGAGACCATTCCATCACACAAAATGGGAGATAATTGTCCCGGTTTCTTCAGTATCACATCAGTTACTCAAAACTGAAAACAGATTGTAAAAATTCCTTCTAGAACCAAATTTAGACTAAAAAGTACCATTTTATTTAGTTATTTATCAATAAAACTGATTTTTCATAACTATCACTATTTATTATGGGATGGGATGTTTTTAGAGCTTATCTGCCATTTCAGTTATTGATATGTAGCAATCTTTGAAAATCAATTCCCACAAAATTATCCGGAATTTATTAGCTCATGATATCTCATTTTAAAGGATATGACACCAACTATAAATACTAATTCCTCCCCAGATGGTTTTTTTCCCCTAGCCTGGTCACCTATGTTTCCCTTCACTCTTCTAATGCTGCATTCACATCGGTATTAGATGAATACTCTATTACAAGGGTGTATTTAAATTAGGACAAATAGTTAATATTGAATTAAAATGCCTATATCATAGGGCAGGGCGACCATGAACAGAGTTATGCAGGACATACCCCCAAGTGCCATAAGGGGAGCATTCATTGGTAAAGGTAATTCCCATTGGGGGGCAGTCAGTAGACTGACACAAATACATAATTGAAATGGCTTTCTAAAGCAGTCTAGGGTGGTGTAGACCTGGCTGGCAGCTGGTAGGGTAGCCACTTAGCCCCTTTTACATGCCTACTAACCTCCCTCCAAAGGGAATTTAGTCGATGTTGACAGGCTGGGACAATCATGGGTTTCTCATGTCGCCGTGAGAAAGCACAACACTGTGTTATCTCACTGCAAAATTGAGGGGTTATCACACAGCGCTGTGAGATCTCACCCCCCTGTTGAAAACCACACTGATGCTATTTCTAGCATAAAGAATTATAGGGAACACAACGTTTTAGCTTGTTTATCAATTATTTCTCATGAAATACACATTTGCTGTAGAGGCCCATTCAGATGTACCTAGCTGATAACATAATACATCACTGTAGACATTCATTTTCTGGAGCAAATAATGGTAAGCCTACAGCAAATTGGGTTTTCTCAATACCATTTTATAGGATTGTATAAAAATCGTCCTTTTTCAATGTTAATATCCACACAATCAGATAATTGGAGTGAGCATTGAGAAAACAATTGTGTGCCTATTTATACATAATCTTGATTTTCATTTGGACTTGAGGAAATCCTTGGAAAATGTGAAAATGTGAAAATATATGATATGGGTGTGGTTTCCAACAGGGGGGTGAGATCTCACAGCGCTGTGTGAAAACTCCCCAATTTAGCAGTGAGATATCACAGTGCTGTGGTTTCTCTGAGAAACCCATGGTTTTGCTAGCCTGGTTGAGAATAGTTGTTGATTATTCCAAAAAGCAAATGATACTAATCTTTCGCTCTCTTGGTTCACTAATTCTTTGCTGTTTTGTAACTTTGGCCATAGGTTATTGGTCCGTATGGGGTCAGGTGCCAAGGATCAATAAGGATAAGACAAAACAGTTAGGTAGGATCAGTTCACATTGTCTAGTGAGGACCTACACAGTAGTACCCAGGCAGCAGCGACAGTTTGTTCAATCCCAATATAAGTTGTGTGGTAAATTTATTATTAAACTACGCAGAAGCCCTTCATGGTAACTAGGATCATGTGCTAATGGCCACGTGGGGTGAGGAGGGTGGGGCTACAGGTAAGGATATTCAGAAATAGAATTCACACACATTGACAGGTCTATTAGTTTTGGTATTGTGTTACACGTCTTTTGCATGGTTCTTATGCCAGAAAAGTTGTTATCCTACTTCCCCACTGTACAAAAATAATCCAACCGGTTACATGCACTTCCAGTGTACTGTGACAAAAACTGTATCATTCACAGGTACCATTTTCCTTCAAGCTTCTGGATGTATTACTGGGCAGTAAAGGCAATCACAGGTGCAGATTGAACGTGCCCTACACAGCATCTAGATGAAAAAAAAGGTGTTCGGGAACAGTCCTTAATGCGCCACTCATGACACAATAGATTAATCAATGAAAGCCTCATATTTTTCTGGTCTTTCATCCACTGCGGACGCTTCCAATGATCCCTATACATATATATTTCTTGGGCTTGTTTCATCATAATGATAATCGATATTATTGTACAATAACCTCAAGATTAGTTTAGAACCATAAGTATAAAGCATTTAGAAAATGGAACCAGTATTATATAGGGGCTAGCGCTATAGACATAAACATTCCTACTCAATATTTAAGTAATTCAAAGCCGATTGTTCGATAAATGTTCCTTGCTCCATCACTACTATCTTGTAGAAATATTGGACACTGTGTCATAGCTATCCATGAGCAGCATGAAATAAAAGAAACACAACTCACAAGGAAACAGCCAGCTGTGTTTCCAATAGTGAAAATCTGACATAGCTAGAGTGTAGCACAGTTGCTCCATGGTGTTTCTGAATCGCTGAATGCCATTATCCAGCCTGATCCAGGCACCACCGTCCCTGAGCCAGTCTCACACAGTCCATGTACACGACCATAAGGCAGACCTCATAAAGTACTGACCATACCAGGCGGTTACCGACACCAACATTCATCTTCCAGGCTACCCCGGTGTAGCCATACACCATGGGTTACTGACACTTATTCTCTTCAGATGAGTGGGCTTGTACATATGGCCAGGCACACTCAAATGGATAGAGAGTAGAATCTTGAGGCCTTATTGCGTGTGGTGATTATCAAAGTTAGACGCGTATTCAAAACCTGGCGCTGAACTTATTCCACACATAAGGCATAAGCTACTATGTCAACTAATTCTAGGTACAGCAATTTTGGAAGGCTCTCATTCTTTATTTAGCAATTAAAAAATACAATATAATTATTGTCACAAATGAATAACTGCTGGCTCACAGAAATCAAGACCTGGTAGGGGTGCATTATACGGGTGGATTTAGCCTGCAATCACAACACAGCAACCTGTATACAACCACTACATCTACACTGTAAAAAAAAATCCGTTATTTTAATGGAGATTCACTGGCAACACTGGGTGCCAGACATTTCAAATTCTCCGTAACTATAACGGTGAAAGTCCGGCACCCAGCGGTGCCAGTGAATCACCGTTGATCGAACAAAATATGAAACATCACTGTTATTTTAATACAGTGCCTAAACAATAGTTTTAACAATATTTAACTCATTTATCCCAGTATTTTTCCGTCCATTTATTCACCAATAACTAACTCTATGCTCAATATGGTTGCATGCCAAATTTGGTACCATGTCCAATCAGCAATAGCATCTTAGTGTCAAGACTTCAGGCCTAATCATTAAGAATCAGTCTATGAGAGCCTTTTAAAATGCTTCATGACACCTTGTAATGCCAGTCCATGAGGAGAGGTCACTCTAGGATGGCTACAGAGCAAACCTTACAGCTGTTTATCTATATATTCTTCTTATTACCACAAAAATGGTGTTCTTAGCATCCATGAAAATCTCCTCATAAACCAAACTGCCACCTGGTGTGATAAAACTAAACATCAATTAAACGAAGCTTCACCATAAAATAAATAAACGGTGTTTCACTGTAATATAAACTGTGTTTCACTGTTCTGAATTATGGATATTCAAAGTAGAATTGATTGATTTTACATTGCCCCACTGTAATAATATATAATGATGATCCACCGTAAAATTTTACATTGATTCTCTTTATATTCATAGGAATATTTTTACAAGACATAGCTTCACCGTAAATGAATAAACTGTGTTTCACCGTACTGGATTACAGATATTCACAGTAAAATTGGTTGACTTAACATTGCCTTACCGTAATCACATTTACTATGATCCACCGTAAAGCTTTACATTGATTCTCCGTATATTCAACGGAATATTTTTACAGTGTAGTCTATTCCTACCCACAAAATCACAATAAGGAAAACGTTGATATACCATATAAAGAATGATGTAAAATACAATAAAATGGTTAATGAAAGCAATTGCAGTATCATTTTGTAACTTAATTTTGGGACTGATATTGTATATCATTAAAGCAAGATTATTTAAAATTTGCGTTTCCATGTCTTTTATTCAGGTGTATGATGAGGATTATATTATTCTATGCAAAAGTTCTGCATGGCGTCCAGTAGTATATCTGTATCACATTTTGCTACTATTACAATCAGGTGTGGGAACGGCTGGACAGAATGAGCAGCAAAAGCAATCACATGAGCAAATCGAAGTGACCTATAGAGAAGCTTATAAGAGAAGCTAGGAATAATAAGCTAGGGATCAACAATCTGTTCCTCAAGCATCCAGCTCGAGGTTGGTAGTAGTGGGTGTTATACTTGTTGGTACCGAATACATAGTAAAATCAAGCACACATAGAAATGCCTTAGTAGACAAGCCTCCTACAGTTGTAGAAAATCAATGAAAATCTCTTATTATATGGAAGTACACAATGTATCCACCCCTGAATTACCATTATTCTATCATATACAGAGATACTGGTCCTATATGGACAGTGTTGTAGGCTATCTCATAAAATGTCTCAGATGACCCACTATCAGACATTCCGCTTGCCTGTGCCCATGTCCAAATCTCCGTGCAACTTTCTCTGTGTGCAGACTACATACTGTTCATATTAGGATGTAAAATGTAATCACCCAAGGAGATTAAACTGGCCCAGAGCAGCTCAAGAATCGGTCTATAGGAAAATTAGAATAACAGACCCGGTGGAGAGGGTCCATTAGAGGTTGCTCACAAGGGAATGATCAACTACCATGAAGCTAATAAAGTATTGCTCTCATCAAACAAATGTATACCCTTATTGGCATAATTGGCTTGTGTCACTCTCATATCTGCAGCCTGCGTCAACTTAGAAAGGGACAGTAGGCGATGTGTTAGCAAATTAAACCATGACATAAGACCCAGATGCAAATCAACAATTTGTGACACGATCTGCGAAAAGGGTGCATTAGAGCATAAGAGCAGGGTGCATTAAGGTCCTTTTCCCCAGTACATCTCACATTTAAAGAAAACAATAAGGAAAAAGCGGCCAATTGTTCCTATATTGCATACCAATGTGGAGTGAGTTTATGGAGCAGTTCCTGTAGTGCTTCTGAATGCCAATATCCAGTATCATACCTCATAAAGTACTGGCTAAACTGGGGGCCACTGTGAACCGAGATATATCCATTATATCTAGTACCCCTAACCTTTTCGAGATGAGTGACCATGTTTATCATACCTTACGTCGGGAATTATGCATCAACAAATAACTCCACATTACCACATTAGATACACATAAAAAAGACACCGGTCACTGGTCACAGCGCTAACAAACTCACACTAAATTGACTCAAGCAGCCAAGCAACTGACAAAAGGAAACACATCCCATGCAATTTAGTACAACTCCAACAGAGTCGTGTGACCCATGGGCCCTATGACCAAGCTTCTGTCATAGGGGAATCACTTTATTTGTAGTGTTTGCGCGTGATCTTTTACTGTGACAGTTACTTTTTTCTTAGGGTTAGGGTTAGGCGGGTTAGGGTTAGGGTTAGGTTCCCCCTATGACAACCATCTGTCATAGGGTCCATTGGTCACTCGACTTGGCCGTGTTGGCTGTACAAGCATCCCACATAGACAGACCTGCAGAGGCACCGATATCATCATGCCTTTCTGAGACAGACCGGGTGCAGGATGGCAGCTGGTGTAATGTCCACTTAGTCCCTTTTATACATGTCTGCCTAATCTCTGTACTGCCCCCTCTGGGGTATTGTTCTGAGAATCTGTTTTATCTTTGTGCCTACAAATTGAGCTTTATTTGGCACCCATGCCAGCATTTATTTTACCTTTTCTCTCTAATGAAGGTTGCTCTGCTGGTTGTTTGATTGCTAAGAGGATTATCATACACCTTGGGATACATCCTATCATATACATCCTTAAATACAATATATCCAAACTGGTACCGGTCCAAGACCACAAGGAATCAAATCTAAAACCAAAATCAAAAAGGAATAATATTATGGTCTAGAACAGCACTTTTATTTAACCATAATGATATGGGAATCGCATGCCAAACCCATGACATAAAAGCTGGTAGGTTCTAAAGATAGTTTCTGTATAAGTTGAGAATGCTTTGTTATGTGCGAGTTCCTCCGAGTTCCTCAATAAACAATGATATGCTGGTAACATCCAGTTGTGGTATGCCGTGGTAATACCTGTACCACTCCCAGCTGCTATTTCCTCCAGGGCTCGCCACTTCTGGAAGGGTGACTGAGCAGTAAAGTCAATCACTCGCACAGATTGAACTGGCCTCGCACAGCATCTGGAGGAGAAGAAGGGGATGGGGAACAGTCCATAAGGTGCCACTCATGAGGTGATAGATCAAGCAATGAAAGGCTCATACTTCTGGTCTTACATGTACTATATATGCATCCCGTGATTTTGATATATATTCTGGAGCTTGTTTCACACTTATGTTGATAAATATTTTTGTAGAAATTGCATCCAGATGACTTTCGAGTAATATAGTAATTATTGGTACATTAATGAGGTGTCAATCACAGAGTTAATTACCTGCAGGTTACCACTAACTTGATTATAAATCGAACTAGTTGAAGACCTATTATTCTTGTATTTCCCATCAAAGTGAATTATGTGTCGACAACCTCGGCATTGTATCAGTCTCTAGTGACATATATAGACAGATAAATAATAAAAGTGGAAGGATCACTCCCCTTTCTTGATCAGTGTCCATAGATAGTATAGCTGTGGTGTTACTGAACCAGGCTCCACTACCTTGTAATGTAATCCAGGCACACACCCACATTCATCTTTCAGTACATCCCCCTGTGTGGTCATACCATATGAGCTACTGACAATTATCCTCCCTGGATGAGTGGCCTTGTATATTTTGCACCTAAATTGTGAATGATGCGTGACGAAATACCTGTGGAATTTTATCAACTTATGCACATCTCATTTGCACATACAATAGAGTGGGTTATGAAATCGGAGGATTGCTATTTATGTAGGTGTACAACATAATCTACTGTAGATGTGCAGTTTAGTGTAGGTAAGCAGTAGAATCTACTGAAACTTGACAGTATAGTTGCTGCAAAACTACGGTAGATTCTACTGTGTACCTACACTTACTATTTACAGTGCGCCTATGTAGCAAAACAAGGTCTGCTCATCTTAGGCAGTGCATGGGTTGCATCCTTAATCATCAAGTTCTTTGATACCAGTAGTAAAATCTGTACCACATTTATAGAAGTCATTGCTTTCAGGCGTGGTAGCTGAAACGAATGTGCACTAACTATCAGCACGAGCAGATTGAACAGGTCAATCCAGCCATTTAAAGTAGATAGGCTAGCGTCCAAGAAACCTCTCCTAGAGGACTGAGCCCATAATATGAAAAAGACGCAAAAAGCAACTTCCGAAAAATCAACAAAAACCGGCTGTGCTTCCTATAAGACATGAGCAAGGTGTCTTGTATTTCTCTCTATATATAGCAGTTCTTGTAGTTTTTCTGAATGTCATTATGCAGCCTGATCCAGGCACCACCTTCCCAAATCCAGTGCACAGCTCATGTGAGGCAGACCTCATAAAGTACTGACCATACTGGGGGCTATCCTCATACCAGCGGTATCGATCATATTTAGTTCCCTTAACCCTCTGGAGATGGGTGAACATGATAATATTACCATGGATATGATATGACATATCATGTCATATCATATGCATGGTGAACTGTGCATAATCAAAAACGCATTGCATCCTCTTTTTCTCGTCCAATATATCATGGGTAGAACAAAATGATTTATATGAGTTGTTCGAAATAGTGGAAAATGGCCTTTGTGCACCCTGCACTAAAGTCCCTTTTTACAGCTCATGCCACATATGAATAATTTGAATATGAATAACAAAGGGATTATTAAAGGAATAAATCAAGATAGTGATAAAACAAAACATTAGATCTAATCTATTAAAATATCAAAGTCCATGTCCAAATTTACATTATGCTCACCTTTCCCACCAAATTGCCTCAGACTGTCCCTTTCATAGCATTGCTCTGTGCACCAACCCCAACCTGAGTGATGACCTCTGTCCTTCCTGTCTCTATATTCAGCAGGTACCACATACATATGGGATACACGTAGGAAAGGCATTCCTGCACCGGTCACTGCTCACCGCCCTAAACAGACTCAACCCGAGCATCTAATACTAAACCCACAGGCCACGTGGGTGCTCGGACGATGTAAACGAGAGTTGGTCAGATTGACTGGGTCTCCTGCCTGGACCCAGCTCTACATTCTCCAACCACAGTACCCTTCACTCTACAAGCGGAGGGCAGCTCAATGTCATTCACATCAACTGGAGGTCGTCAAAAGGTGCCTGTCACCTTGACCCTGGGTCAGAATGGCAAGGTCACCACTGAATTGGTACCAAGGTGAGTGGGCTATCTTTTTTCTTTATTTCACTGCCAATTTTGATGCAATGACTGTCGGACTTTTCTTTTCTTTTTTTGAGAAAAGGCAGGAACAGTTTTACATAATAAAATCTATTTTTGTAAACATAATTCCTTATCCATCAGACAGAGAAGACACCTGCATTGGAAGGCCGTGCGATTTGTCTTACCAAAACAGAAATCTACAGTTGAATTAAAATATGGCAACATTACGTTTTACACCATCTAGAATATCAGATAGGGGTTTGAGTATTCTGGATGAGATCATATCATGTGTTGGTATAGAAATCATAGATGATCTGCAGATTACAATTTCTCATCAAGATGCCTTAGCCACAATCTTACAATGCTCTCTAATGCGATTTGATGCATTTAAGCTATTTTTGATTATTTTGCTGCGAGTTAACTCAGGGAGCAGATAGAAAGAGGATATACAGAGACATGACTTGATTTATTGCCCAAGTCCGCTTCTATATATTACTTATCTTGAGTGTGGTAAGGTGCTAAAGTACCACCTATTATAGCATAACGAGGTCTACTCATCATAGTCACTAGGTTCCATTCTTAATCATTGATAACACTAGCCTTTTGTGCAAACAGTATTATCTTATAGCCTCACACAATGTATCTTTGAGAATCATTTCCACTCGTTATCCCACATGCAAACAGTGCCAGCAGTGTAAACGCCCCAGTTTGAGTCTAATGTGTACAGAGTGTATCCAGTTTACTTCTGGTCAATATGGTTCCTCTACTTGCCGCTATTGGCGCCCCTGGTACAAGGGCCCAGGATTCTACCCCCAATGCAATAGCCTCATCTCAGTCCTATTACTGCTCACTAGTTTTGGGCTATGAGGGCCTCCCATTTTACAATCTCATTTTTAGCATCCCTGTAGACACCTATTTTATGCTGTGGGTCCAGCTTGGGGCATGTACTTCTTAGATTTTCAAGATTAACCCAAGTCATGCCGTTGTACACCCCCTGGCGCCTGTAAAAGACAACTAATGAGCACCCAGGGTTTTACATCCCCGCGATCACGTGACACAAGGTACTTCTGGGGCGTCCCAGCTGCCCAGGCCAATGAGTACTTATGGGGCTGCCGATAGAGGCCTGATTACAGAACCCTTTGTGGTGGGAGGTTCATTTTTTTCTCTCTCTTCCTTTTCTATGGGATACTGCTGGGGGATGAGACTGTAAATTACCATACTAAATACCGGTGGAGGAAACTAGGCTGCATATGAAATGAAGACTGCTCTCCATTGCGGGTAAAACATGTTTTTTTAAAATCTTTTTATTGCCTTCTTTATTGCCACTATTGTTAGAATTATCTCAGGGTAACAAGGTTGAAGTTTGTACTTTGCATATCATGCCATGCAGTAGCAATTCTAGGATAATCTAATTAGTGGATGAAATGACATGAGATACGAAAAGCACAATTTGTTTAAGTATGGTAGTAAGGTTGATTGAATGGCGGGTATAGTGTACAGACTGATACATTATAGTTAAATGGTAATTAAATACAATCCAGCACGTACACTGACAATTAAAATTTAAATGTATACCACACATTGGCGTTATACAGGCCTGTATGTAACTGAGCACAAGCATCGATTCCCGGACTATTTAGAATCAGATCGATTCCATTTCCTTCCCTCAGATGTTACACACATTACACCAGCTGTATTCAGAGCAGCCATTTAATGATTCAATGATGGCAGTTTGATGGCCGTGTTGGACTGCTCGCAGATCACAGTGGTGGTCAGTGGTCAGCAGTTTAGACTACTGTACCCCAGAGCCTGTGGTGGATGCATATTGAGTGGCTCGTATATATGGAAGTAGAAAGAGCTGTTCTGGGTATAGGGTAAAGTGAGGGCAGGTAGTCGAGAGAAAGCAGTGTGGAAGGCGATGGGGATGACTAAGGGAGTGGTCAGTTTGCAACAATGGGGTGGGGGGGGAACCAGAAACATTTGGACCCCTTGAGAGGGGGACCAAAAGAATTTGACCCGTTTTGGCAAAAAAGAAGATAATGAAAACCATACAGCTTCATTTCATGCACCATAGCCTTATTAAAGTGTATATTTTCCATATCCTACTTACTGAGTCCGGTTGTTATTGCTAAAACTAAATGCATACATATCATGATCTGCATACCACTATGATATTCTCAGGCTTTATAATTATCATCACACCATCAGATTATCATTTTGACTCTTCATCCCTACCATACTACTAGGCCCCATTTAAATTCAGTCCACCGGAATGGGGTCCAAATATTGCCCAGTAGTGTCCAAAGCTATCACAGACAATTCTGAGTGATGGGCAGGCTTTATCTTTAAAAAGGGGTAGCAGGCATTTGTCACTCTCCCTAGTGGTTACACCCCCTAGTGGTTACACAGTCTAGTTCCTAGACACACCACAAGTTATGGCATTTGTATTAGAGCCTGAGTATATCTGACCGAGGGTTCAGACCCATGATATTAGTCTCTTCCCAGACATAATACCAGCTAGGATTGTTGCTGTGATGGGCTATCAGTATGATAACCTCAGGGGACACACTATCATTTTGGGTCAGCTTTGGGCGAGTAACTCTAATTCATTAAGCACAATCATGCTGTTGCACACCTGCCGGTCGATTTCTGTGAGACCCAAACAGTGTTATCGGTATCACCCCTGTAAATTACCATACTAAATACCGGTGGGGGAAACCAGGCTGCATATGAAATGAAGACTGCTCACCATTGGGGGTAAAACATGTTTAAAAAAAATCTTTTTATTGCCTTCTTTTTTGCCATTATTATCAGAATTATCTCACGGTAACAAGGTTGCAGTGTGCACTTCCCATAGTGTGCAATAGCAATACTAGGATAATCTAATTATAGTGGATGAAATGACATGAGCCTCATGAGGTAAGAAAAGCACAATTTGTTTAAGTATGGTATTAATGTTGATTGAATGGCGGGTATAGTGTACAGCCTGATGCACAGTGTAATGGTTTTAAACACAACCCAGCACCTAAACTGATATTTTAAATATATACCACACATTGGCATTATACAGGCCTGTAACTGAGCACAACCACCGATTCCTGGGCTTTTTAGAATCAGATCGATTCCATTTCCTTCCCTCAGATGTTAGACACGTTACACCAGCTGTATTCAGAGCAGCCATTTAATGATTCAATGATGGCAGTTTGATGGCCGTGTTGGACTGCTCGCAGATCACAGTGGCAGTCAGTGGTCAGCAGTTTAGACTATACTGTACCCCAGAGCCTGTGGTGGATGCATATTGAGTAGATTGTATACATGGAAGTAGAAAGGGCTGTTGTGAGTATTGGGTAGTGTAAGGGCAGGTAGTCGAGAGAAAGCAGTGTGGAAGGCAATGAGGATGACTAGGGGAGTGGTCATTCATTTTTACAACTATGTGGGGAGGGGGGGGCGACCAGAAACAACTGCTTGATGGAAAGTTGGGCTGCTGCTGTTATTGAATATGAGTCAATTTGGGGTTAACTTTTCATATTACTATAGTATTAACATTCACTTTGATGGAAGTTATGAAATTGGAAATATTGATGAAAGTTAGGAAAATAATATATTATATTCTAAACTTCCATGGTCACATTAAGCGAATTATTTCTTTTTCACGCTGTCCAGAATTGTTATTGTAATCTGAATTTGATGGCAGGAAGAAAACAAACCTGTATCTATAATAAAGCAAAACACAGTTATTAGCTATCAACTTCAACCACTTTATTTTCATTGGAGATACATGGACCACCATCTAGATTAACTCAATTGAATGAACTTACCTATGAATATTATAGGCGTGTTATAATTATATCATTGTACATCACTGACATATCTTTATTATAATTACAATATGTAAACCAATCACAGTACAGAAATTACATACTCAAACCTCATGTTAGATCCCATCTTGGTTTCTATTATACATGTCACTTTGTACATCATACCTAGCTCATTATTTTTATGAATGGCATATGCATATGTACATGGATAATTTGTACATACAGTACTAGGGGCTGATGGCAGGCTGTATACATAATATGTTCTCTCAAATAGTAATGGGAGGGACACTGCGATAACTCCATATAAATATAATATGAATCATATTGCAGCACAATGTATTTAGCTGTTACACAATGTACAGATGATAATATAAATGAATGACATTTATCAGATAGTTCTTAGCAGGAAAAGGCTATGTTTTAAACATGGTGAATACTACCGGAACTAGAACTGTACAGTCACTAGAGTGTTGGGCATGCAGTATTCAGATGATTGATTTGGGGAATTGGAGAATTGTGTACAGACAGCAAAATGTAAGAGAGTATGTCACTAAAAAAATGGTGAGCAGGCATCTGTTTGGGAAGATAATGAAAGCCATACAACTTCATTCCAGGGACCTTAGACTGCATAAGGTGTATATGTCCATATCCTCCTTATTTGAGGTGTTGAATCAATTATGACTATATTGCTGCCTCAGTCCTGTCGTCATTGCTTGAACTACATACATGCATATAATCATGCTGTGCATACCACTCCATCTGATTATCATATTGACTCTTCATTCTTAACATATTAACTCTTTATATATATATATATATATATATATATATATATATATATATATATATATATATATATATATATATTCAGTACACCCCATTTAAATTCATTCCACCCAAATGGGATCCAAACATTGCCCAGTAGTGTCTAAAGCTATCACAGACAATGCTGAGTGATGGGCAGACGCTATCTCTAAAAAAGAGGGTCTCGGGCATTTGTCACCCTCCCCGTTGAGAATTACCACCCCTAGTGGTTATACACAGTCTAGTTCCTAGATAGACTACAAGTTGTGGCATTGATATGAGCCGAAGTATATCTGACTGAGGGTTCAGACCCATGATAATAGTCTCTTCCCAGACATAATAACAGCTATAATTGTTTCTGTGATGAACTATCAGTATGAAAATCTCAGTGGACACACTATCATTTTGGGTCAGCTTGGGGCAAGAAACTCTAATCCATTTAGCGTTATCATCTTGTTGCCTACCTGCTGGTGAGTTCTGTGTGAACCAATCAACACTGAGGGTTATCGTTATCACGTGACAGTAGGGATTTTTGGGAATTCCCAGCTTAACCAAGACCCAGGAGTACTTATTGGCCGGCCGATAGAGGCCTTATCATAGAAACCATTGTGGTTGAGGATTTTCTTTTTTTAATTCCTTTCCTTATCTATGGGATTGGCCTGTGCTTTACTAAACTGAACTGAATTTTTACCCTTTGTATACGTATCCAGCAAACAATATTTTCCTTTATTTGATAATAAAATTGTCCATATTTTCCTTTATTTGACAATGAAATTGACCATGAAATTGACACTAAATATAATGTCCTTTCTTGTCCTGTCGTCCCTGCTCGTCTTTGCGTGGTCTTCTCCCCATTCCATCCCCTATAAATCTACCCTCTGCTTTCCTCCCCCACCCCTACCCCCTATTGGAGCGTACAATCTACCATCCATTCAATAGTCATCCCGGAAAGCTCAGGGATATAATAGCCTAGACTGCTAAAGCCGAACCCTGCAGTCCGACACCGCCATTTTACTCCCATTCATATATTGCGTCTGGTTGACTGGTATCCGGGTGGTACATTGTACAATGACATTGGACTTAGGGTATGTCACAGGCTTTGACTGCACAGCATGCCTGACTACTTGGTTAGTGCATATAGATTGATTGAAAATCTACAGTGAATCATCGTAATCCAAACCATGTTAGAATATGACAAGTATTCACTATGAAATGGCTGATATATATGATGCTTGATTGTATTCGGAATAACAGTTAAACACTGTTGAGTTTAACAGGGTAAATCCATACTAAGTGTATCTATTTATTTGACAATGCTCTGATATCTTGAATGGGATTGAATTCTAGATAGAGATGCGTCGCTTTATGAATTGAGGGGTGCCACCTCTTTCTTTGTCATTGAAAAATGATAACAAAAATTGAATATATACAATCAGAATTGTTGTTTCATTAACTGGTGAATTGAGCACAACTACGAGAGGGGTGAGATTACAAAATTAGCTATCTTGGCGACCTCATTTCTCATCTCCAATTGTGGTGGGTCTGCAGGTCTGAGGGAGAACGGTTTTGTTCTTATGTTTAAAAGAAATACAACAGTTGGACTAGTAAAAAGCAAACACACAAAAGAAATGGGATTCAACGCAGTATGATTATGCACTTTGTTATTATTGCACTGTAATTATCTAATACGTTTTGACCCCTAGCTGAATCAGGTTTATCTATCGGAAAATGGACTTAAAAGTCCTAAGATAACGATTATTGATAAACATGCATGTTTCTGTAATGCTATAAACAAACACATGAGAGAATATTCAAAACCTCACTGTGTTCTGTTCGTGGTATTGTGTCGTCACTAACTCTCCTCTGTACCACACTTGTGTACAAGTGAACACAAAAGACAAGTTAAAAATGGGCCACTTCATGAATTACTTAAACGCCTAAGCTAAGCTGTATGAAATATGGCATGCTTTTGGCAGGGGCGGGGAAAGGAGAGACACTTCACATTCGAGCGGCTTGCTTCTATACTGCGGTTTCCTATGTCAGTCTCTGTCAAAACCGAGCAAATGGGAGAGCAAGGGTAAATTACAATGTCCTTATAGAAGGAAGTGTTGAAATGTATTGAAATCTACAATAACCAGCTATCCGTTCTCTCTGTTATGTGATATTTCTGTTTCAATAGCGGAATACTGTACATCAATATTGCTGCCATTTTAAGGCGCAACTCTTGCTACCCATCCAGTAACAGGAGTTGGGAGTGTACATGCATTCTGGGCCTTTATAGAGGAGGTGGGGTTCAGGCTTGGGTGGCATTATAGTTCAAACGCTTGCCTCCAGGCGGCTCTGGCAGCACTAGGGATGTAGGGAATGGACCCTCTGCTTGGAGAGTGATGGGGGAGGGAGCAGGTCATCAGGGTGTGAGTAGGAGGGAATTGCTCCATGGGGAACCCCAGCAACACGACTAACACTTTTAACGTGTCAGCCCTCATAGCTTACCAATCATCGACGTTACAAACTGCACACACATACACAGCCAAAAGCTGTACAAATGCACTATGGCATGGCTATGGGGGAAACCCCAAACAAGAGATTTCTTAGACATTCTTACATGCACCTTAGCTGTTGAAAAAGACTAGCACCTTAATATCACACTTACTGATTTAGCGTGAACTTCCTTCAGGTCCATACCCCTGTTGCTACGTTATAAACATGCATAGATCCCCGATCTTTTGACCTTGTCGCTATGTCAATTCTTATAAAAGTGCCATGACGCCATGTAGATTTTTATGTAATAGGCCTACATTATGCCATACTTTTTCTCTGTTCATCGATTTTTAAAAGAACCCTGTTTTGCTAATTCGGAATTAGTTTTTGGATTTGTAACACGTCACACGTGCTACAATGTTTTATATCTGCCGACTTTTAGAATTACCTATGCTCTAGCTAAAGATTACCTTCATAAGAATATCAGAGAAAGCTTTTGTTTATTTGACAGGTTTCTGCTCGTGTCAAGTTAACTTCATTTGTCAAAAGTTAACTTCATTTGTCAGAATTGCAGGGTATATTTTTGGCCTAATAATTATTAATGTCATGTCACGCTTTATGTCACGCTGCAGTGACCCCCCCCCCCCTCCCAAATAATACCCATAGATCTATATAAGAGTTCACTGACACAAGACGCAATTCCCGCCACTCCTCACACAAGGGAAGATCCTCCACCATTACTACAGCCTCTGTACCAGACTGTGGTCAGCACACATAGACTGTAGGCCGATAGCAATGTCTGCGGAGTGCACTCTACTACATAGGTCAGTCTCTTACATTGCATGCATTTTTATCTCAGGGCCGGATCCAAGGGGGGGGGGGTCCAGGGGGTATCCCCTTTTGGAAGATTGGTCAATGAGTTGCCAAAGCTGATTCCACTTTCTTTCTGATACTTTTCTAGGGTATATTGTTCTCTCTATAGCTGAACATAATCTATTATTATGATTCGCATTTAATATATAGCAACGAACCAAGACATAGGACATTGTTCAAAATGTTGCATTATAGGTTGCGCAAATACAACTTCATTTAGAACAGACCCAATCGCTTTATAAAGGAGTTCAGTTTTCCAGTACTGACCAAGGGACCAGTTGTAGTAGTTGTCAGGCTCCAGATGAGTCAAAGCGACCTGGCCACCTGGTATAATAATTATTATAAGCGACCTGGCGACTCTTGGAAAAGTTTGACTATAGCATCAATGTTCTAAGAAAATGTGACTTTGTGACCTGGGGCCCTTAAATTTAGGTACTTTCCTACCTGAGGGGGCGGGTACCCCTCTGCACCCCAGTAGTTTTAGCGGCAATTTCTAAAGATAAGTTGCACAGTTGTAGACTAAACTTCCCACACCTCATTTTGAAGCTGATGCTGCAATCTAGCAGACTGGGCCAATGCTAAAGACTGTCCCAACCGAGTAGTAGGGCCTACATGTATAGATTGAGGAGGGGTGAGCGTTAGATCCTGGGGTGTGGTATGGCGGTTGGATGGTAGAAAAGATAAACATAGCCAATGTGTTAGAGCAAAACCAGCTGTCATAGTTATACTCATGATGGGGTTGTCACTCTGGGTATACAGTACACATACTATTGTATTCACAATTATTATATTTTCAAAGTTTTACGTTGATAATGGTGCAATTTACAAATCATCGTAGAAGGAATTGCAAAGATCATGTTGCAAATTTACATATCTGAATCTTCTACTTCAATATGATGGTGATTTAACAAGTGTAATGCCCCAGTTAATTCGGGTGGGTTAAGCATCATGGGGCCAAAGGTTACTTCTTTATTTAACACAAACATAGCTAGCACAGCAACCTTTGTGCTGACACCAATTCATGTACTAATAGTCACAGGGGACATCAGTTATAATGTGAAACCATGCATCTTTAAACAAAACCACATCTTTCGGCTGTTTAACTGTAGTCATCAACCATGGCAAACCCCTAAGCCTGAGGGTGCAACGTAGTAGCAATTGTGGGGTAGAAATTGGTTAAAACTTCTATTGTAACTCCTCACTGCACAAAGGGACAAAGGTTGTCCCATTAGTATACATACCGATGGTACAGCTATGGTACATAATATGTGTGTTAGGTACCATGTGCTATTATGTCTCCTGGATCTGAAGCAGCTCTGTACCCCTTATCATTCAAAACAATCATTGTTATATATGCCAATTATATCAAGAATGTCGAAATAATTCCAATGACAACTGGAATCAATCAACATTCTTCTAAGGTGAAATGTGCAAAATATATTATATAATTGGCAATAAATGATAAAAAAAAGTATTTTTATAACATACACTGATCTCAACAGATAGCTTGATAATGTTTAAGCATGGAGTCCCTGATTTCCCATGTACACGCTGTGATTTGATACATGAAAACGAAAGGCAATTGTCAACTAGCCATTGTATGATATCCCAACAATTTACCCCAGGTTATCGCCTATGCATTAGGTAACAAAAGAGATGTGCGCCATGATGTATGAATGTGCGTGATACCGATCTATGTTATGACTTGTGTTCACCTCTCCCACATGCCGCGCCACGATACATTAATTTCCCATGCCACACACAAGAACATCACCTTTGAATAATGTGTCAATTGATAACGCAACATCACACAAGCTGACACAACTCTGCTAACAGTATTGTGTTGCAACCTGTATACTTATATCAAACCGTACCTGCTGACCTGCCCTATTATATAGGGCTGACTACCTGCCCCGGCTCCACTCCGACTGCTGCTGTTGGGGTACCGAGATTTTGGCCTTTGAACGCCCATGTCGCCTTGCTTGTATGAGCACATGTAGCCCACGCCGTGTCTGTATAAAGGACTATAGAGATACACTGAGTGTAAGTGACAGACAACTGGTACATAAAAGTGTAGCTCACCCCGACCTCACACCTCCCCACCTGGACCTCACACCTGACACTCACACCTCACCTGGCTATCGGTCATATTCACAGGGGGGTGGTGCGCAAAATGTAATGATGTACTGTAATAGCAATCTCTCCAAACAGCACCCAGGGGAATTGAACGTTCCCAGCTAGAGCAAATCTGGGGAAGTCACCAGAACAGGCTAAATCCATAATGTAGCACCAATCAAATGTCCAACTGCAGCCAGAAGGATGCAGGACAACTTATAAACCTAAACTGCACCCTCCTGTATAATAATCTTCTTATTTTTAAATCAGAAAACTTCAAAAGGCACGAGATATTCTGCATTTTCTGGTGTTCTGCAGGTGACTTCCCCAGATTTGCCCTAGTTGTGAACGATCAATTCTCAGGTGCTATTTGGAAGGATGTCTATTTTTACAACCTAGATTTTAGATCAGGTGATAATTTCACTGCTTTTACTATAATCACCCCCGAAACCAATGCAGGTTAATGAGTGCATTGTACTAGCAGGTTACGATAATAGCAAGCTATGGTGTGACATTTGACAACTCCGAGACAATTATGGTTGCATAGCTACCGAAGAGGAAAGTTCAATAACACGGCTTTTCCGTCCATAATGTAGTGCAGAAACATTATGTGTGTTAAATGAAGCTATGCAATGATGGATACAAATACCCACCTGTTAATAAGACGCATAGCATCGTGTAACACACATACTAATTATTTCTGTACTACATTCTGTGCGACAAAATATGTAATGCCATTTCTCTTTCTTATACTTTGTTATATGATTCATGTGTTAATATCTATTTAGCACCAATTAAAACTTAGTATTGATAGGCACTCATTCACCAAGAGCTCAATATGTGATTTCCACACTCTACGATGTCATATGCTGGGGAGTGAATCTTAGTATGATGGATGTGAATGCACCATGCAGCTTTCCCTCTATACTTACACTGAGGAGAGGTCATCTTGGGTGTAAACCTCATATAACCCACTACAAAAGGATCACAGGCAGTTTGTCCCAGCGTGGCAGCCGGCTTGACCTGAGACATGTCAGTCCAACAAGTCAAGTGATAATCGTTTTATAATGGTTTTAACCCTACATGACTTGAACATATTTTCCACAATTCAATTCGTGTTTCGGCCTATATGGATGGGGAGAGGAATGTTGGGAAGCACTGTTCATTCCAAGAGGGTGGTGGTGGAGGGGGGGGGGGGGTCCAAAGGAGAGTCACGTGCCGCCAAAATGGGCACTGCTGCGACAGTAGTTTTAATGACAATAACTCTCACATTTTCCTCCGAGTAGGGTAATGCAGATAAGACATATTTAGGATGAATGATGTTATTTAAGCAAAGATTAGAACTTAAAACCTCTAAAGGGGTGACTTTAAGTAATACAAAGTTTGCTTAAATGCTAACGTTGATGCAGTGATGTAACTGCAGCTCGCAGCAAACATATGAACCTCAATGCAAATAGCAACTATACAGGAATTACCCTATACCCCGAGAATTGCATTTGTTAATAAGAAAAATTGAACACAACATTCGAGGATGTTTTGCGATCATTTTCTTATGGTTGATAACAAGTAGTGCTATGAGGAATCTGTATATCATACAAGTTATGCAGACGGAATAAAATTTAATAGCGATGTTGGGAATGTCAGAATGCCAAGTCAGAGAGATTGCCCCCCCAAAAAGCTATATCTACGCGCATGCAGTGTCCGCCCATTTCGTGTACTTAAAAAAGATAACATAATTATTCTGTAGCTCCGCATCTAAATTTGATATAATTTGGAAAGACCTGAATGGCATATAATCATATACACACACTATATAGAATAAGATAACCACCATTCAGGCTGATTTATATTATAGTACATTATAGCCTGCCTTAGCGATGACAACTCAGTTCCATCATCAGTCACCCCTTCCCTGTGTCAGCTAGTTTGTCATTAGAGAAGCAGTAGCTATACCTGCTGTCGTCATCTAAACACCACGTGCCGATGACTGCTAGGCTAGCTAGTCTCAAAACTGTAATATAGTCTCAAATACTATAATTTTTGGACATCTCGCAACCTTCAGACTAGATTGAAAATCTAGATAGTCTCCAAATCCTGCCGAATTCTCTCGACATTTTGGGATATTTACAGAATACCTTTCATATCTCAGGTGAGATAGTCTTTCCGACAGTCCTGTAGTTTTGTAATCCCACTTTCAAAGATTGCAACATAATTGTAGTATCTCGCAACTTTGACACTACCTATCCCATCAGAATACACAATATGATTTAAATGGAGGCGAGACATTCTTAATAGAAATTTGCCTTCCATGGGAAAAATACTTGATAGGTAGTACTTCAAAATTAAAGGATTTAAAGTGGCATGATCACCGAGCGCATCCCACTCATAATGCTAGTACTGTTCTAGTCTGCTATGTGGTTAAGTGCGAGTGATGATACTGCCCCTTTAACAGCTATAACCCGTGGGCCCATGACACGTTCGCCTACTCGCCACAGTACACGTGTATAAGATGAATCACCCCGTCCATTCCCCGCCTCCCCACATACCACTACATACTGTTATTACCCTACCCACCTCTTGCCACACCCTCAGTTCACGAAACCATCAGTACTCTATCCTATCTAGTCTTTGGTAATATAGCAAAGCATAAGATGTTGCTATGCACTGTTGCAGCTCAGAATTGGACTTTGTTGCTTTAGTAACAAAGCGGGAACCACATGCCAGTTTGTATTAGGATTTTAGTGTGTTAGAGTTAAGATATTACACTTACACTTTAAAACACGCAAACAGCTACGCTTAGTGAGTGTTCCCTAATAAAATACTAGCCACAAATGGAGAGCTTAGTTAATTCACACAAGCATCAACAGGTCGCTCTACAGGTGTCTAAACTACAAGATGACTCCCCCTGGTATATGCCCAAGACTATACTTGTGCTCTACGTCTCATCCCATAGGTTCTGACTCGTGGCTGTATTTATAAACTACTCTACTCACACCTAGACCGTTATAATAGTGGGGACATCCCCTCTAGCGACACCGCAAGTGGTCAAAAATATTTCAAAAGTATCTGAAATAACGTTGTACACAGGTGTGGCATACGCAGAGTTGTTCCCTAGGGTTAAATCTAGACCATTACTACCATTAGGTATTAATTACCCTGAAGGTACAGACTTTGCCAATATGAGTTAAAAAATTGAAACATTTATGCAGGCAATAGAATATAATGTTTAAAAATGGGCTGTTTAAAAAAAAGAAAATCTCACCACAGTACCTATTCCTACCCACAAACCTCTCGTACTTACCAACTTCCCCTGTTCTCTCGCCCACCAGACACCTCGCCACCCCTTCACCCACACCACACCCCTCCCACTGCCCCCCCCCCCCAATACCTGTCTGTCTGTTCATCTTTTTGAGCAGACGACACTGAGCAGCGTCCTGAGCTGGTAACGCTGGTTTCCGGCTCACGTGATTCCTATACTACTGACAGGGATAGCCTGCATGGAATCAGCGAACTGTACAAACAACTTTTCATAGCCGACTACTTAGAAATGATGGCGATCATTCGGTCAGCGCATTTGTGTAATTCAGGGAAATAATAGTGTACTGTGCATCGGATTAGGCAATTATCATGGAATGGTGGATATGCCGAGGTTTTCGGTAGGATTGTTTACAAGTACTGGACACTATAAATACTGTATACAGGTATACGTACATGTATTGTGAACTTCATGCAACGTTTTAAAAAGATTTCAATAATAGGATTTCAATTATATCAGCATCACTTACAACTGAACGAAGGCGTTTCAATGGATTTATAATTACATATTAGAAACGCGGTTGCTAATAGTCATCGATCAATACATGGTTCACAAAAACCGGATATTAAATGTCTTCATATATGACATGGCACATACGTAAAAGTTCAATATGCTCAAAAATACCAAAAGGCCACAGCTGTCTGTATGTACATGTGAATTACGCTACCTCTAGTGATTGGGATATATGCTTGGAGAGTGTGTGATTGAACCCGGATGTACGTGGAGAGGCACATGAAAGCATCATGGGGAAGAAGACGAAAACGAGGCACTCCATCTCCTACACCATGCCCCAATGTGCCCTGCCCCGGCCAGAGACCTTCGGCTTTATCACACCCAAGTATGTACCTTCGGTATAAAGAGGCTGAATTAAATAATACCTATCAGGTAGAAAATGAACACCTTTCTGCTCAACTCTAATCACTTTTATTTATTTTCAGAAACAACCAGATAAATAAAAGGCTATCCGACATCTAATAAACTTGATCCAAAATGACTTGAGATTAGATTAAGTGAGTTGGAACACGTAGTACAATAGATACATAATTGAAGGGCATGCAGATATGGTTTCTAAAAGCCATAACCAGATAACCGTCATAACGTGGATCTGAAATTGAAGTCAGTATGATGGGCTATAATGGGGTGTCACCAGTTCACCTTCCCCTTCCTTCGACTGGCCAGTTGTGTTGGGCCTAATGATTGCAAGAGCAAAGCAAATTGTTCCAATAATTGGTAGGGTGATCATCAATGCTGGTTAGTGTGTGTGTCTCTCTGTGTCCCTCCTCCCTCTGTGTCTCTTTCTGTCTCTGTATCTCTGCTCTCTCTCCCTCTCTGTCTGTCTGTGTCTGTCTGTCTGTCTGTCTCTCGGTCTGTCTTTGTCTCTCTCTGTAACTGTTACTCTCTGTCTCTGTCTCTGTCTCTCTGTCATTCTCTGTATGTCTGTCCCTCATTCAGATATCAGTGGCCCCTTACTCTACTGTACACCAGAGTCAACCAGTGAGTTACCCCACACGATGCCAGTACCGACACCTGTGGGGATTATTATAACATACTATGGGTGAGTGATTACTTACGGCTGTGCAAAGTTTCTGTCAACAATGCAGGGATCCTGTAGACGTTGTATTACACATGTGCCAAATACACATTTACATGGAGGCTGATTCTTGGCGATGAATGGGCAGATGAGTAAGTACTGCTGAGAGATGTCATAGGGCAGGTGCAATGACCTGCTGGTAATATTATAAAGAGGATTTTTGATGAGCTGTGAAATTCTCTGATAAGCTATTATATTTTTTCTCTTGCTTCAGTGAGCTACCAACACGACTCTAGATCTTTCATTAGAAAGTATCTAGTAAGTTTATGAATATCCGGATAGTATTATTTTAGTAAAAATATGATTGTTAAAACCACACAAAGTTTTGATAGTACTAATGCCAATAGAAGCCACATGGCAGAGGGGGATACCCATTAGTGCACTTGCATGTTCATTCCCGAAGATCATCAGACATCATTACATGCATAAATATATGCCCCTCCACTCTATTAATGGCCTGTTTGTTCCATCTTCGGAAATAATATATGATATGAGAACACGGTGCTCACACCACTAGAAAGTGGATGTACTTGGCAAGATGAAATATTTTAAAAACAGGTTGGTCTGTATAATAATTATTGTACCTAGCTAGGTGTAAGTGAGGGCAGACTACGAGTATACATTCTGGTTTATGGCCACTTTTTCAACTTTTACTGTTGCTAGGTCTATTACTGAGTATTAACTGTGAGACTTAAACTGTTTTTCTCCTATAACGGTGCACCTGGTTTCTAGTTAATGAATAACCATCACCGTATTGCCGGTTGGGCAGTACTTGGACCTCTTCCTTTTTGAGTTGTGTGGGAGTAGGCGGTAAATCTACCAAACCCTTTATCCTCCCTTGAAGCTTTTCCTTCATTCGACCCAAATAACAGGCTAGGACCTGGGCAAAGTACCTTGTAATTAATAAAGGTTTCTACTGACAGCCAAGCACGTGCAAAAGCCTCGACTACATTTTTATGTAGTGTATCCTATCCAAATATCTGATTCTCTGACTCAGAATCCCGTTACCATTATTGCTATCCAGCTCAGAGACACAGTGTAGATTGAGTCAGTTGGGGAAGGCCCATGGCAGGTGGTAGTCTATAGGTATTTCTATATCACACCTTCTGTACACTACACCATAAAACGTGGATGTATAGATGGTGAGATATGACCTGACGTTTATGATAGCACACATTCTAGTTATCCACTAAAACATGGTTGGTTTCGGATTAGAGGTAAGTCAAAACCTGCTGAGTCATGTTTGTGTAGGAGGTAAACACATTGTTTGGAAAAGAAACATTATTTTCTAAGTTTAATAGATGCTCAGAGAATTTAGGGATAGGTAAGTGCAAATATTGGTGCATTTCTGGTTACCCGATCCTACCTACAGGACCCAATGGACTATTTTAATAGATAAAAATGGTTTTAGGTGTATTCTGTGGGATTCGGACTTGATTTGGTACTTCTTGAGCATACACCATGGTTCGGTAGTTAATGATGGTACAATTCATGAGTCGATTTTGTTTTCTAGATTGCGGATACAACCTACCTTAATACCCTCGAATTTTCTTCAATATCTACACGTGAAATGCTAATACTAGGAACTGATGAACGGATGCTTGCATCGATTCATGGAACTGCATTCCAAGAAATAAATCTTTGTCCAGTATTCCTGCGGGAATAGCAGTGGTCCCGTTTTGCCATAGAATCACATATTATTAAATACAAGTCCTATAGCATTTAATAGAAGGATGCATCTAATATGTGTGTTCTAAGGCAATAAGGGACATTACGCGAGCCAAATATACATACACAGGAAATGACACACATGTATTGGTAAATTAGATCAGATAGTATATACAAAGTAGTTAGTTAACATATAGCCCACCATATATAGGTCATATTTAATCAGGTGAATGGACGTCAAATCCTGTTTCCTTTATTGATTGCAAGTAGATGACAATGAAAGCAGCTGAACCAATAATGATACTTTACCTCGCCTTCCTGACGTCTCCCGTATACATATAATGTAATATAGACTCAGTCACCATGTAGACACCCCTAGACATATATAAAATAAAGGAAGACAAAATCGGACCGCCACGTAGAAATGGCCTCCTGTTTAAGATCACCATACCTTCTGTTTCTACAACCTGTCAGGATGTTTTCATCAACTGTCCCCTGCTCCGAAAACAGCTTGCATTCATCCCATTTCTATGAGGAAAAATATTCCTGTTGTTTATGTTATTTGTGTAGCATAGAATAGAAAGTGGTATTTTTTCTGTGTAGAGAGAATTATATGTTTATGACCTAATGAAAGACTGGAATGAAAGGTTAGGAAAATCTCTTTTTGTAACAATGTATACACAATAGCAGTCCTGCCTATCTGCTTCAGGCCTTGACATACCCTTTGCTACATACACTGATATCCTTCGGCTACCTATACAACCAATTTCTCAGTCACTACCCAGTAAACACCCTACGTAGTTCCTACGTAGCTGAGAGGTTTCTCTAGGTAGTTTTCCAACCAAGGGTTTGAGATTGGTAAATTTGGAAGGTTTATAGACATCAAAACATGAAGGTTTATTTACGTTCAACAGACGTAGACGTCTGATTTACGTTTATCTACCTCATTCTGATGTAAATCTACATAACAAATCTACATAGATCTACGTTAATCTACGTAATTTTTCAACTTCAATTGGGTATACCGTATCGTCGCATATAGGAGCCGGGTTTTGAATAGGTGCCTTCCTTGAATAGTAGCCAGGGGTAAAAGGGCTTTGAAATCAATAGGTGCCGGGCCTTGAATAGGTGCCGGGGGTCTCATTGGATGCAGCTTTCTCACAGCTTGTTGTATGGTATACATTGCATTGTAGGTGGTGTTTGCTTTATAATTACATATCTTTGATCAATTAGTATGCTTCCTGTACACCAGATATAAACTTGTATATGACAATGACCCCCAATGCAAGTTGGTTTTGTTATTAGGGGTGGTCAGTTAGATGTGATTTTCTCTCCTTTTTTTGGGGGGGGGGGGGAGAAGGGGGAGGGGGTTAAATGACCCTAAAAAATAGCTGCCTGGCCTTGAATAGCTGCCTGATTTGATTAGGAGCCGGGTTTATGGGGGTGTCCAAATAAATAGCTGCCCGGGCACCTATATGCGACAATACGGTATAACTTCTCAGTTTCACACTAGGTGGCAGCACTTTCAACTGAGGAGAGAATATGACAGCCCTTTAACGAATCTACCACATTCAAGCAGTAATTTCTCATTAATTTCTCATTTAATGTTATGCAAATGAACCATATACGATTTGATAATTATATTTGATGGACAGCAGGTTAAAGAATTGTGCATTGATATGCACAATGCAGCACTTTACTGGGCAGACACCACATTGGTGGTAATGGAAGAAAGACAAAGCCTCTCTGCAGCCAAAACTATGCAATAGATCTATATTGTCAGGCTTTTCAATTAAACTACAAAGATAGAAAGAAATGTGACTAAGAATGATAATAGTAAATTTGTATAAATATTGTTTGTTAATCTGAATTTGTCTGTGATATCTTTGTCTGAATCCCACTATGTAATATCATATTACAAAGTTGGACATAGATTTACATCTGAGCTACGTAAATCAGACCTGCAGGTTTGAGATTGGTAAATAAACCTCAACGTTCTAACGTTGATAAACCTTCCAAAATTACGTAGTTTAGACCAAAAAACAACGTTAATTTACGTTTGACCAGCGTAATTGTGTTTACTGGGTATAGCCTATTACTTTTGGCTCCCTATTCGACCAACCTAGGTTAGTTAATATTGTCTCCACCTTAGTATTGTCCATTTCAATGAGTTTTAGGTTAAGTCCTTTTGAGTAAGGCATTAGTCATATGTTGTTATGCCTCAGTCATTTTTTAATACAATGTCTAATACTATGACTAACCTGGTATAGCCACTTAGGCTAAAGGTCGGGGCATTTAGTTTTTTTGTGTGTAGATACCCTTAGCATATGGAAGATCATGAGTCTCTCATATCATTCTTTTAGAAGCATTGATCAATTAATTGATGAAGGCTAATGTATCATTTACATATTAGAGACGAATCTGAGTAATAAGTCTGGGCTGGCACACAGAGAGAAGTAAATGTGTCACTATGACTCTTTCATCGTAATCAACTCTAGTTGTCTCTGGTAGCAGAGTCATGATGACTCTGGTGGAGGGGTCATACCCAGTAAACACCCTACGTAGTTCCAACGTAGCTCAGAGGTTTCTCTAGGTAGATGTCCAACCAAAAGGTTTGAGATTGGTAATTTTGGAAGGTTTGTAGACGTCAAAACGTTAAGGTTTATTTACGTTCAACAGATGTAGACGTCTGATTTACGTTGATCTACCTCATTTAGACGTAAAAATTCTACATAGATCTACGTTAAAAGACGTAACTTTTCAACTTCAATTGGGTAGATGACTTTTCTGTGTCACACTAGGTGGCAGCACTATCAATTATGGAGAGAATATTACAGCTCTTTAACAAATCTACCACATTCAAGCAGTAAATTCTCATTAATTATGAATTCAATATCATGCAAATAAACCGTATTCAATAGAATATTTATATATAAAGGACAGGTGATTAAAGTATTGTGCATGAATATGTGCTTTGAGGCACTTTACTGTGAGGACACCACATTGGTGGTAATGGAAGAAATACAAAGCCTCTCTGCAGCCAAAACTATTCAACAGATCTATACTGTCAGGCTGTTCAATTGAACTACAAGAATATACTATGTAGAATGAGATGAGATTGGAAATCATAGTAGTTACTTTGTATGAATATTGTTTGTAAATGTAAATTTGTCTGCAATATATTACAAGTCTTTGTCTGAGTCCCACTATGTAGAATTATATGTAATGTGTTAAACATAGATTTACGTCTTCAGGAGCTACGTAAATCAGACCTTCAGGTTTGAGATTGGTAAATAAACCTTAACGTTTTGACGTTGATGAACCTACTAAAATTACGTAGTTCAGACCAAAATTGAACGTAGATTTACGTCTGACCAACGTTGTTGTGTTTACTGGGTAGCTACTGCAGTCAAACCCTTTGGCCCATGTACAACTTGACTTCACCTTAAGTGCAGTTGACTCTGCCCCCAGCAGAGTCATTGGTGCTTTGACTCTTCATGAAGGGTCAAATAAAATATGTGTTGACTCTGATAATAGTTGCATAGTTAACCACCTGATGGGCAGCCAACACTAATTTGGTACCAATGGCGACCACATGCCAGAGCCATGCACTATCAATACTTCAAACGTTACATGCCATACAGTTATCATTCTTTATAGAAAGGTCCACAATGTCTAAATACTCTGGTTAAGGGATGTCAATGGGAAAGCTTTTCAAGTTAATTTACCTGAATTAAATGTGATAATAAACTGTGAAATACATTCCAAGAACATCATCAGTATAAAGCTTATAGTCACCATATTTTGTGGAAATAATCATAAGGCCAGGCACTAGCTGTCTGACAAAATGTATGGCACTGCATACTACTACATCATTTTATATACCTATGATAATTATTGGCATCTAATTTGATGCATGTGGCCAATGGTCTGAAGAATGTAGTGTGAGGCAGATATACCTTAGCCCTCTCATACAAGGAGAAGTGGTGGACATGCAAACAGTCATGTCTTGTTGTTGACCTCTCTTGGGCAATTGTCTCACCTACTCACTTCTCTTACAGGCCTCACCATGTCCACTAATTATATATACATGTTGCCCCCGTTACCGGTTGCCCCCACTCTACCCTGACATAAGTACACAGTCCACCTTACCTGCATGCCACTTATGTTATGTATTCAAGTCTTGATTTTGACTCCCTAGCTATCTTTTGATGGGTGAACTGCTGTTGACTCATCAAGAACAGAGAGTCAAACTCATTTGACTCTGTCACGTGGGAGACAAACTGTGACTCTGGCTGTCAGAGTCGTGATGACTCCTTTACTTTTCTCTGTACGGGTACATATAGCATTCAAACTATTGAAAAGTCATCTTCCAAGTACCCTATCACACCACGACCCATCCCTGCCACACAGGTATGAATCCCCTTTCTCTGTCACCCAACCTGAGTCAGACACCACGCATGCGGACAAGAGCTGTCATATAGGCGCATCTACTACTGCGCATGCGCAAGCGGAAGTCGGCAACCCACTTCCTGCCAATATAAATATCGTACTGACAGGCGGAGCGGATTGCTCACCTATTTATTAGGTGCCCGTCAGTATAGGCAGTGGTGGCAGGGAGGAGTACTCGTGGTGCTGTCAAACAGAAGGCAGGACTCAGGTAGGTGGATCCAGTAGTATATCCTTGGTACCTGAACGACCTACCAGGTTTCTAGTAGGTCCAACCCTAGTATATAGCACCCACTGTACATGTATGAATCTATGTTTAATTTTTAGGGCTCTGTTCTTTTAATGCCACCATGTGTCAAGATATGGGGGTGGGGGGGGGGGTGGAATTGGACAATCTCTAAGCTAATCCGCTGAGGGTCCAATGTGGATGTCTTTTATGTATGGTGTCATCTAATGAATAAATTATGGTCTTATGTAATGTTATGGCTAGTGTTAACAATGCAGTGTTAACAATGCATTGTTAACACTGATCAGCTTCAACAGTTCATTTTCCATAATCAAAAGTATAGAGATAGATCTGGAGTCCATGCCTCTTGTAAGATTCCAAAGATGTTTTACTCCCCTGCAATTACGCCCTACCTGCCATGTAGCGTTGATATAGATAGCCTGATCGTTGCCCCTTGAGAAATAATCCCCCTATACCAATGCCTTTGTTCGAGAGGTCCACTAAAGTACACCTACTTCTGAAATATCTATAATAATTTATATAGGCAAGAAATCCCACTTTAGAAGGCTATGAAGAAATCGTGTTATTATCCACGCTGTAGCATATGATGCTCAGGCAGAGTAATCTTACCATTTTTATCTGTTCGGGTTGGCAGGTTGGGGCCGGGACATGGTGTGAGGACGTACTAAATACATAGTACACCCTTTCCATTGGGTCTGTACCAAGATTATGGTACTGTGCACCATCTTGGGCTGTACCATGATCTTGGTACACCTGGTGTGCCCACTGGACCATGACCCCTGCTCATGCAGGGAAATGGGCCAATCACAGCCCAGTACTCATGTACCTAACCTGTGGTCACTGGACTGTGACCCTTATCTGTGCATGTAATTAGTGGGGTCACTGGGGTCATAGGTGGGAATATGGAAACCACTCTACTATTTCATACTTATATTTACATTATATGGCTTATTTACTACATTATCAAACATCACTAAGTTAAAACGAAAATGTCATTTTGTAGGCCTTAATCTATGATTTCATCCTATGGGTTCATTTTTATTAGCAGATTTAACAAAAAATTAGCAAACTGATTTTACTAAACATTTACCTAAGGAAAATATGTAGATAAAGCCATTTCTTGGATAATATTCCGATTTTAGTTATGAAAAATGGTGCATACATAAATTATAGACCTCTGCTTCCTACAGTGGCATCAGAATTATGCATTTTGGTATGGAAATATGAAAAAAGTGACAATAAAAAAGTGTACCAATTTCTTGGTACACCCTGTGTTCTGGGGACTGTCAGTCAATCTTAGGGCGTACCAAGAAACTGGTCAGTCTCCAACCTGGTTGGTGAATTCATGAGACAGATTCAATGGGGTCCCTAAAGGTCATCAACTCTTGCAGGTGGTCCTTAATATCATGGGTCACTTGAACATAAACTTGAAGTGGGTATATCAAGTTGCAAATAACATGGGGTAACATACAGATGGAACACAACATGTTATAGGGACTCATACACAATCATATCAAAGAGGGGCAGATACAAGGTAAGGGAAATCCAGTAAACAAAAAAAAAGTTATACAACGTTATATACCATTTCTCTATGAATCCACATAGTGTTGCAAAACGTTATATAACGTTAAGAACGTACCTCTACTAGCTGGCAAAGGTAACCTTAGATAACGCAAGTGAGGGGTGTGTGAATGGTATAGTCATGATGACCTTAGTTATGGGTAGAAATAATCCAATGCTGATCAGAAGTCTCATCCTATCAATCTGTTAGACAAGGTCAGTTCTCTAGATACCCTGTTGTCTAATTATACTTACATTCAAGAACTGCAGCAGTAAATCAAATTCAATAAAAATTGATAGAACTGAAGAACATACAATGACCGTATGCAACATCCCAACTAGAATTATTGTTTTACATAAGAAATACTGTCTAGCAATCCCGTTAACCATTATTTCAATGAGAAAACTGAATGAGAGTCACTTCAAAAATAGTCTCGGTCTGGCCAACTAGAATTATTGTTTCACATAAGAAATACTGTCTAGCAATCCCGTAAACCACAATTTCAATCTGGAGACTGCATGAGAGTCACTTCAAAAATAGTCTCAGTCTGGGCAGGGAGTAACAGGGTAATTCCCTGAGGAATTCTTATCTCACACCTGCTCCTAGCCCTGTACAGGTGTGTGTTATCAGGTGTGATGAGGTGTGACCACCCAGCTGGTAGATCTAAGACTGTATCACACTTAAACCGTGTACACAGATAACACACCACTGGAAGGGTATAGTTACTCGGCAAATCATGTCAGACTAGTACTTCATCATTTTAGCCATATTATCTTCGTGATTTATTATCTTGGAGACAGGTATATCCGATCACTAAAGAGGATCAGGGCGAGACACAGAGACACAGAGGGAGAGCCTGAGGCAGTGGAGGTGAAAAACAAAAAGAATGATAAAGACAAACCGTTAAAAACTGGTGTAATATACATCTACTAAGTATGAAAAAAGTTAAAGAAATTAGACCTTGAATAAATCAATTAAAGAAAAACATAGAAGAAATGTACGGGGCTTTGTATGGATCTGATAGAGAATCAATATAAGTCTTATAATATAGAAGATATCTCAAGGGGAATCCTCTGAGGTATCGAGCTGGGTACCCCTAGATAAGATTTAGACAGGTGGTGATAAGGTGGCATGAACCACTCAGCACGGCTCACCCTATCATGTCAAACACTATACTGAGTTGCTCATGTAGTGGGATGGATGAGATAGTGAGGAGATGCTGAGTGGTGCAGGGGCTCACATGTTTAGTAGGCCCTACAGCACGTTATAGAGGCAGTAAAACAGTCATGAGCTATAATGTCATCTTAATTTAGCATGGTGGTAACAAGCTTTCACAATGATAAAGAACGATGGTTTATATAGCAAATATAATGCTATACTCGTATTTGTTAAAGATGAAAAAGAATCCCTATTGATCTGTACTTCCAACTACACCAACGACAGAAGAGATTAAACATGGGATAAAGATATAGTGGATAGGCATCATTGCACAGTGTTACCAGTACTTTTTGTTGTTGCTGACAGAGAAACCATAGGGTTCAACATCTACCCCTGTCATAGTTCTGCCCAGAAATGTTCTATCCTCTGCATACTTGGCTCCTGTACATCCACCGTACTATATGATATATCACACAGGGCAGACAGCATTGGGGATATAGGGGAGGGCAGGTAGTTTGAACCATGTCCTGGTAGAGCAACGTCAGATATACTAAGGGTAAAGACTACCATCTACCCTACACCTTGTAACTATTAAGCTAGTACAACATATAAGACATTGACAACGGACCGTATACCTAAGGGCACTACATTGTTTTTCATGGTTTATTTTCACTGGTATGAAAGAAAATAACTGGGGGTCTTTGCCCTTAGGAAATATTCAGCCTTGGCTTGTCTTTGATACCTAAGCTTGTAAAAGAAAGGATGTTATTCTGTACCACAAATCTGTTTTTCGGCAAAGCATTTTGTTCTGAATCAACTCTCCACCATATCCAGGTAGACCTATGCAAAATGTGTATTCAGTTAATGTTCCTCAATATCTAGTTGGTGTATTTATATCAGAGATATATCATGACATCCTAACAAAGAACAGATGCCCCTAGGATGCTCCTCCTAGCTGAGTAGCATTTAGATAGCAAAATGATTTACAAAAGTCTAAATCGAAACTACTGAACATGACATGGGCTTTGCTAGGCTTATACTTTATAAAAAGAAACTACAGCTTTGGGCGATTTACAAGCTTTAGAGTTGTTATGCTATAATACATCATTATGTAGAACAAAGCCCTGTTATATTGTTATAGATAGGACCTGACAGTTAATGCATACTAACTCATGTAGGTTGTGGCAGGACAGAGAGGACAGGGTTAGAGTGATGAGACAGCGACACTATGTCTCACCTAACTGTTAACGTTGGGTACATAGGGTACATTCCTGAGCAAGGAAGTACATTTTGTACACAAACGAGGGTGGGATCCGCAGAGTCCTTCCTAGTAGCAGGCCTGCACGGGGCCAATTCTATTTCAGCGCGGGTTGACTTCTTGAACGCTGGAAGATCAGTATGTGGGTTTTAGGTTGGGCAAATGACCAGGCTACAGTCAGTTCCCAATCCGGTTGCTTTATATTAATCAGATTCAGACTCATATCAGGCACTCCTGTATATCCTGACCAATATCTATATTGAATCATATTGAATTTTAAAACGATGAGCTTGAGCAACCTCTACTGGATATCCCTTTTTGTGGTGGATAGGGTCCGTATGGGTTTGGCCCCCATATGGCAAAGATTTGGGATATTTTCACCAATATTAAGCTTAACCCTTCATGCATATAAGAAAGTGGTAAATAGTTAGTATGAATATGCGCTGCCAATTGGATGTCTGGATAACTGAATTGTAGTGCAAAACATTCACTGGCAAAACACAAAATCTTTAAGGGCAATAGCAGCCTTCGGTTGGTGTTACCTCACAGCTAGGCCTGGTGTCTGTCATCTAACTGCTCATGTTGACTCAGAGCTGCTCATATCTACCAGACACATACACCCTGACACATGTGGAAGGCCAGGTACTCAATCCTTTTGAATAAAATGAAACTATGAAATAAATTATGTAGTGTCATAGATACCAAATGACTCTTTTAAAGGTGAGGTTATGATAATTATATGCCTGGTAATATACCCCCATGACCACATGTGAATAGAAAAACCTGAATTTCCCTGGGACACAGGTTTGATGCCAATGGATTCTAATTCTTGGGCCTCCCTTTCACTCTAAAACGATTTTCTATCCAACACCTTCAAAGGAAATCACAAGTGCCATGACCAGGAAAAACTGCCATCTTGTCCCAGGGCATTGTAAGATGACCTGCACTTGTAATTTTAGAATCCAAACAAGTCAAGCTATCCCAGGTTTCTAATTAAAGCCCCAAAGAAATGTAAGCATGATTATACTCATAAGTTGTGACAGAACATGGCATTAGGTGACATTAGATGCACGTTTAATTGTTAAGATAGTGCAATGGGTTTTGGAGAACTGATCTCTCAAACGTAGGAAGGTAGGGACACGTTAAAATCCAGAATAGATCGTAACATAAATAGATGTCAATATAATTGTGACGTGGTTTAGAAAAGGGACCTTCACAGATCTATGAAAAATCTATCTAAACAATAGTATTCGAAAATGAGTTATTGAATTTGAATTATAATATTTATAGAATATAAATTTGGATCTGGAAGGTATGATAGTACTCTTTTTTTTAGTTCTGAGGTTCTTATAGAATGGAGAAATGAATAAAAAAAAAGGTTCTTCATGCTAAAATATTCGAAGTTTCCATGGCAACCAAATGTTTACAAACATGCTATATTAGGGTAAAAAAAAGCTCTTTTTGACCAATCTAGAATGAAAGGTTTCTATGGTGGCAGAGAAAAGATGGTCGGGTATGACTCTTACATATATGTATGCCAGGTTTCTCTGTGCCATGAAAAAGCTGGCACGACTAAGCCAGAGAGCAGCGAAAAACTGCCTTTTGTCTGAGGGGACTTCCCTCTAAGATAACACTGGCAGACAGATACACCATGGAGACCATTACCTCTGTTTCCCCAAAGTATTCATGAGCTTGCTGGCGCCACTCACACTTTCTTAGAGAAAACAACTAACACCAGGGAAAGAAGCTGAAGTGTTCTGTTTTGAAGTCCATGTCCCTGTACTTGTGTTAATGTAAACTTCTGGACATCCCTGTGGAGGTGGTGTGTAATAAATCAGGGGAAACACACCTTGTTAATGCAGTTTATGTGTGACAATATACCAATCTCCAACCAGTAGGTTAACTGGATCCACTTACCTTAATGCATGTACTGGTCTGTTATTTCCTGGTGCCTAATGTTACTTAGAGGTCAGTGGACATTACTTTGAGGTCAGTGATATGGATGTGACACTTTGCGAGTTCTAAGTTACATTAGTCGCCGGAAAATAAGAATATGGGAGAAGTGGGTATCTAGGCTTAGGGAGATCAAGGAAAAGTAAGTACCATGGCCGCTGTATAGGCACAGGCTTTCCTTTCTATCTTTTCCTTTTGTATCGAGTTTGTATGCATCAAAAAGCATATCACATCACAATAAAACACGATACAACCTTATCCCACAAATCCTAAGCTGTTAGAATGCTGTTTAGATGGCAACGTTATTACCCAGTAAACAAAAAACGTTGTACAACGTTATAGAACGTTTCTCTATGGCTCCTTATTGTGGCAAACGGTTTTATAACGCCAAAGGCGTTATTTTTTGCGTAAAATAACGTATTTTTGTAAGCTTTGTATCATATAGCCCTATAGTGGGGGCACATGCGCTCAACATTTTAGGATTATGGGGTATGCTAATTTGAGATTATGCTATGTTTCGTTATTTGGGATTGGTAATTCTCCAGGTACCAGGTATTCAAGTCTCTATGGTACTCAGTTCTCTCAGGAGTTCACTTCTCCATGGTACCCAGTTCTCACTGGGTTAACTTCGGGGTGGTAGCGATAGAGAGAATATGGATATTCTTGCCGGCCTCAATTGAGGAATCACTATCAAAATGGTATCCTATCCTTATGCCATAGAAAAGACACTGATAGCGATGACAGGTCTGACATAATTGCATGCTATTTTCTTATATCAAATAATATTGTGTCTACTGCAAATGACTGATGAATTCAAATGACTTAGGACAACGTTGAACCTGACCCTGATACCATTTTTTAACATGCGCGAAATACCTTGAGTGATTGCTGAGACATGTCCAGTATATGTTTAACACTTGTTGGCTCCGCTATACCCAACTGAACACATACTCCTACATGTATAAGCAAGCTGTAACCTCAAGGATGAAGAAAGAGAAAAGAAAATACAAAAGTACAGAGAAGCACACAAGGAATGAGAAAAATTCTCAAGAAAACTGTGGACATAAAATAGCATGGCTAATTCATAACTGTCCTCCCTTCTTTTTGACCCACCATCCATACGTTGTGAGCCTCATACATCAGGTGGCGGCCTCTAGTGTGGGTGTCTGACACTAAAAGAAGGGAAGTCACATTGTTGTTATGACCAACACAGACTTTGGAGATGAGCCAGTATTGATCCTTACAGAGATCTTACTATGATGTGGCTATGATGTAAAGCTTAATAATTTACGAAGACCTAAATATTAGGGTTTTAATGGTTTAGAACCTTAATACGTGTGTCGCTATTTTTAGGCTGACTCAGGCTTCTGTTAGAGTTTATATCAAAGTAGTCATGAACGTAGTAGAAGGGGTAAGATAGAGAAGAAAGATTATATATAGGGAACATCAATCCAGGATACATCACTGGTTTCTAAGCTTGGGGAAATACATTTTGCCACGTCTTAACCCTTTAGCTATGGGTGATGCCATTTGGCATCACCCAATCAAAAACGGGTGATGCCATTTGGCATCATTTAGAAAAAAACAAAATTTCTATTTATGGGAGAAAAAAGATTCCATTTGTCATAATTATTTTCACTGATGATGAATAGAATATATTTCGTTCAACCCGAATGCTGAAAAATATCCACATTTTACCCTCCTTTTAGTGGATTTGGGCCTAACATGATATGCCATGGAAATCCCCTGTTTTTGTGGTTATAGCACTTTGGGATGCCCATAATCAAGGATATGGGTGATTTCCTCGGTCAGTAACAAAAGGGTAAACGCTGAATCACAGACAGTTCAATTGTCTAACTTATTCTTTATCTACAAACCTTTGTCTCTTCTAACGAGCATAATGTTGGCTTTATCGATTGAAAAATGTCCTTCTAGAAAAACATTATGCTGAACCAAAATAAAGATGGTAATCGATAAGAACCCCTGAAAAAGTCAAATGAACATTTGGAAATATTACATAAAAAAAACGTTCATTTCACAAGTTTGAAGGTTATTTATTGAATTCACACCTTTTATTATTTATATGTCGATAGAGAGGATGACAGGTATCCAGAGGGTTACTAAGCTTTTATTGACATTGAGTTATAGTCACAGTAGGGAATCTAAAACTAATCTGCCCCGGTGTGTTTGATATGTCTGTATACCACCAGGTGGTGTGATATATCAGGATAGGGTTACCTGCGGTCATGATATTCCTACTTTAGAGGGAGCCTATCAGAGCCTGTCTAGTATGATTATCACAGTCCCCTTAGTCATCACTATTGTATATTATGCAAAGGCGTTTGTTTGTTTAGAATTCTTATATAATTGACCCTTTAAAAACAATCTCAGGGTATAAGCGGAATAGAAAGAAAATTAATATCTGTTTTAGATGATACCACATTCAATTAAAGCGAGAGTAGTGAGCTTTAAAGGAGAGACAGCTGTGGCATTGGGGGTAACAGGAGACTCACAGAGCCAGTAATTGGTGACAGGCTGGAGCAAAATGAGAAATATAACATTCAAATGCCAAACAACTGTCAGAAATGGGACCTTGACAGAAACAATTCAGGAAAATAAGATAAAAAGCAGATTATCCCTTGAGTAGAAGTATTAGAAGCATAACACATTGCTCGATGAGACGTAGACAGTATTAATGGGAGTTACTTTGGGTCTGAGATATCATGGTGCGACTTTTTTAAAGTATCAGTCTGAGGCCTCATAGGCCGATGACTGATACTTTAAAAAGTCAATCCATGATATCTCAGACCCAAAGTAACTTCTATCAATACTGTACTTATTATTAAATGATTTTTGGCTGGGAAATTAGACATTTTGTGTGTGTTTGCTCACTGGATTGAAGCAGATGATGGCCATAGCACTTCTGGCCTACCAACTACGCAGAGAAAGAAAGAGTCCTCCCCTCTAGATGTGTATTTTCCCTTTATTTATACAATTTGGGCCTGCTGTTCGATTCAAATGTGTTAAATGTTGAAAGGGTAAGCAAATTAAACCATAATATGCTCAGAATAATCGAAATATAACCCTGTTTTTTCGAGGATTTTAGTCACCCCACAGGTGTGGAAGGAGGGTCAGATCCGCCTGTTACCAACCACTGAGCCTACTGAGGCAATCAAAACACTGTGGCCTTCAACTAATTAACCCACGGTGGAGGGCTAACACAAAGGATTCTCACCTTGGTTATTTTGCATACCCGAGGGTTAAGTCAGATAGACCTGGCCAGGGTCCTTCCATATACCCACTGCCCAGCGTGGTCCAGTGGGGAGCGGTAGGACGGAGCTCCATACTAAGGTAGTTAGTGAATGGTGTCTCGAGGCTTTGGGGGGGGGGGGGTACGCCACAAGCTACACAGGGGTCAAGGCACCGACAGCTTGTGTGCAGGGGGTGTGGGGGGGGGGGAGTACGAGGAGGTGTGCATATGATCAAAACATCAACCATGGATATTCATGCGCCAGTACTAAGGCCGGAAGTAAGCTGATACAGACCCTTCCAAATAACCCTGATACGAGGGAGATTGACCGGAAGTAGACTGATACGGTACTGCTGCTCTAACCCTATGGGATCCCGTATTTGACCAAACACATTTAATAATAAATGACTGAGTTGGCACAAAAACTAGAGTGGACCACTTAGCACTACTGATATCACACCAGCCTGTACACTCCCTGCCCGAGGACCAGGAAGATGGATGAGATAGTAGGCAATGATAAAGTGGATCAGGGACTCACTAGGATGTTAAGTCTGGGTGCAGTGAGGGATGGTACACACTGTCATGTTCATTTAGTACACAGCTCAACCGAGGAGGCTGCATGGGAACAAGATAAAATCAGTGAAATAGATACGATGAAAGTTTTATGTGGCATGATGTATATATGTGAATTGCTATGCCTTTTTGATTTACCGAAATTGCTTTCACCTGTTAGACTTTATAGATCTACCTGAACTGCTTATTGGATAGCTATAAACCTGTCTATTATCTGCTACTCAGTCCTTTCCTTGAACATTGGCCCACCTTCCTCATGTACCTGCACCTTAATTGCTAGCAGTGGACCAAGTGACACTATAGGAGATAAACCAAGCAGACATAAATGGGGGGGGGGAGGGTAACGTTGGGTTACTAAGGGGTACCAGCCACCCGAGAGTAGGTGACTATTACCTGAGTAGATAAGAAATTGACATCAGAGAGCATCTAAGGACTCTGATTTGTTAAAGTTTATTTTCGTTAGCAGTTCAGAAGATTAAGAATGGGATCTTTACCCCTTGGCCATCTTCAGTGTTCTCATCGTTAAATAGTGAAAGGAGGTTACTCCTTGTATGTTATTCCCCGGGTTATTCCACACCACAAATTTGTCATTCTCTCTAATTAGAACTTTGCTTGATCAATTACCATCCCCATTTTTCTTAGATAGCACCTGACAGCCTTCTGCTAAGCCAGGACATATCTATTTGAGAAGCTTATTATTGGCATTCCATCATTAAAATTGAGCCTGGAATAGGAGTACGTGCACACACACTAGCATTGTCCTGCTGCCAGCATCATCTAACAGCCCCCTGTTTCAGAGCCTTTTGGACCTTGAAAGCCCACCCTTTTCTTACTTAACAGAGTTTAACAGTTCATACCCTCCATCTTAATTGGCACGATAAATCATTACAGTAAAGTACAGTAAAGCTCACTTGTCCTGTAATGGGTAGGGACTGTCAACTATAAAGCATGTGTGGTCATGTGGTGTGCTGCAGGGGACAGCGGCTTGGGAAGGAGTTATGTATGGGACAGGGATATCTGCTAACATAGGGTACCCTATAGCTACAGGGCTCGAATTGAATATCCACCAAGACAGAAAACATCAACAACCTAGCTCTGGACCCAATTATAAGCCTTCAGATTATACAGGTCAGCATCAAAGTTGAATGGCTGCAATCAGTTATGTGTATCCATTGGTAATTTCTGTAAATATTATACTTTTACAGTGTTTGGAATACATTTAAGTGAGATTTAGAACTTGAAAAAAAATCGGATATACCCACCTTAACCCTTTAGGGCCGAGCATCGACTATAGTTGATGCCATGGCTGGCCGAGCATCGACTATAGTCGACACCATGGCTGGCCGAGGATCGACTATAGTCGACATTACTCTATGGCAATCGTCAAAGGCTCGGCCCCAGGGGAAGTTCCTGCCAAAATGTCTTGCCCCCATCACCAGAAAAAAATTATTTTGGTCGGCCTTAAAGGGTTAAGTAGGGCATCAGCCTTCGGTGGGTGTCATTTCCTATACCTGGTATATGTCATCCTCATGTTGACTCAGAGCTGCTCAGACTACCTACCAGATACCAAGAATCTGACACATGGGAGACACTGCCTGCCACTCAAGTCTTAGTTGTTGACGATACCATTACACGGGTCGGATACCAGAGAAATCAACAGGCTCTCAGAGGCTGTCTGGTTGTTAGCAGGGTATCATTACAGGCGATTGAAACCTTGTGGTCTTAGATTGCACATGATGCAGTCTAAACAGGTTTTTTTCAACATCAGCAAATGACAACAAAGAGGCGCCAAAATGGCAGACCGATAAGGTCAGATGTACTTTGAATAAAGGGGATCTTTATGCTCAGAGACAATGGTTACAATATGAAGTGTACATGTGCTCTCATAACAGCGAATGAATAGATGCATCTGCATTTCACGCTTTTGATAATTATCAGGCTAGGTGATTGTCATCATATGTGCATTGCATATATTGCAGGATGCCCTTGTAAGTCTTCAGCTGATGGCACCAATGGGGTTGGACAAATGTTCAGTTCCTGTCCCCTGGTTATTGTCCCATATCGAGGAAAAGGTAGGAAAAAATTTAAATAGGCAGTACCACATGTGTGACAGCTATCTACTAGCATCTTTAGCTTCTTCGATACTGACAAAAATGTGTCACCGAAAAAAGACTACAACTGATCCAAGGGCACTTAGAACTGTCTTAGATAACAGCTAAATGCAGATAAATACAACATGGCAACCATTACCCTTGTTTCCTCACGTGCTACAAGAGGCTCCCGGCGCCACTGGAACTTTCTTAGATACAAAAATCGACCACAGAAAAAATTGGCAAAGGATTTACTTGTGCTAATGTAAACTTCTGAACACCACCAGTAGACCACTCTGAAAGATTCATGTCATACACAATTAAGGGTAGATGTAGAAAGATTCTGTGATTGAGCATAATGTTGACTGGATTAATGATTCTACCCACTTACCTTAATGCTCTTTAGCTATTTGTCTACTGGGAATGTTAGTAAATTGTCATCAATTAGGAGGAATCCGCTGGGTATGATGTGTTTAGTAAAGTCACTTAGAAGGTGGGAACCACTGCCCCAGCACATATTTGGAGTAATATTATGAATACACCCTAAATATTAGATGCTTATTACAATTTTCCCAAACCGTGCCGACAGAGCTATATTTATAGAAAAAGACCCGGGACCTAACAGTGCTACCATGCTTAGATACCCAGAATTTATTTCACATCGGTATTTATCTATCAGCTTATTTGTGTTAAGGTGTGTAGGCTATAACATTCAAATGAGGTTCCTTATATTGAACAATGAGAGTAGAGCTCTACTCTCATTGTATTGACCCAGTAAGCAAGGAAAACTAGAATAGAATACATAACTGAGTTGTAATGTAATTTGCTTATTCTTTAAACTTGTATTCAGATCATGTTCAGAAACACAACTATAATCATAGGATTTAAGTTATACTGTTGGATGGAGAGGAGGCTTTTAGTGACAGAACTACTGTACCATAATCTCAGAAATAATACTAATAGTATTAGTCAGATAGCAGTTACACCTGCTGATTCAGCAGACACAGTTTGCCAAGTCAATATGGAACCCATGACGTTGACATGGGAGATTTGAAATACACACTGCCCCAAAGTGTTGCAGCTCAACAGGATGTGCATGCATGTTTAAACTTCGGTTAAATGTAGAGTGCATTCTGGTAGAGTTGTATAACGGTGAGATCACTGTCACAGGTAAGTGAGTTATCTGTGTATGTCTGTTAGCTGGCCTATGGTGTTGCGAGAGAGGCATCTTAATTACCAGATAATGACTTACTCGTCATAAGGGAATTTTGTGTAGAAAATAATATTGATATAATTATGACTTCATAACTTCACACTGCTTGTTGCCAAGTCAAATATAGCAATTGGCCACCACACCTTTTAACATACTGAACAGCATAACCGTCACTTTCACATGACATATAGTTATCCCAGCTTCCTTTTGCCATCAATCATTATGCTTGTACCTGGACAGATGGCAAGACCAATATACATCGAGTTATAAGCACAGCAGGAATCAGCACCCCTACACTGCTCCCTGGTGTGAGTATTCAGAGTTAATCTGTACCTGGGTCTGTGATGTGTCTGTATACCACCAGGTGGTATGACATGTATTATCAGTATGGGCTCAACCGCTTTCATGTGATTGCTACATTCGAGTGACACTATCTAGTAATATAATGTAACCCTTTCAGTCATTCTAATGTTGAGGTATAGTATCATGTATACAGTTGTGTAGGCCCTCTTTAGAATTCTTTATATTCATTCCTGCTTTCCATACCAATATTTATCAGTATATATTCACCTTTTATTTCTGATAATCAGTATAGCGCGTTAACAAACTAATGTGACTTTGTGTGAGGACTTGCTTTAATGTGAAATAAAGTTCTTGCACTCGCTCAGACATTAATCCATATTGGGTATTTACATAGGAACCAAACTCGAACCGAACTCGTTCCTTAAATGCCTACCAATCTGCCAGCAAAGAAATGAAATGCGAGCCTGTTCTAAGCCAGAACAGATCTAGTCTCAGGAACGTGCAGGGTGTGAGAGGGACGTTATATTTTTCTCTCTGTTACGAACTAGATCATCCATTTTTGATTGGAGCTTTTATAATAGTGTTCCAAAGAGAAGTCCTATAACAAACAATGCTGTGGTATTGGCTCATCAATGATAAATGAGTTCACACTTTGTTGTTCAAACAAAGCACCTGACAAAATGAAGTAGTCACTGTTTAAACAAATGGACAATGATAAACACGAGTATGAATCTTTGAACAACCTTAAATGTATCGCAAACTCAGACTTAGGTGCATTCACATATATTCTTTTCGACTCTTCTTAACTCATGTTATATCCAGGGCAGATAATTTATGAAAGCACTATTATGTATGTCCAGTGCGTACTTTTGTAGAACTAAGGTTTTAGTTGCAATTTCTTTGCTCTCACAGTCACTGACCGCAATAATCCCTTATAGTGACTACGGCTGTCGTGTCCCGGTATAATGTATTGAACGGTCGTGATCTGCCTACAGGTACCAGATCCAAATACTTGTCTCAATTTACTTTCCTTGGACTAAATACACTGACACTTTCCTGAGGGTGGCTCTAGAGTCTGAATTTAGACTGAGGGTCCAATATGGCCGCAGGCAAGTATTGATATTCACCACGAATAGATGCATTAGTCATGTACAAAGCAGCAAGGCGAATACATTTCTAAAACCTATTGATATGGCATGTAATTGTATTCGCCCTAGATTGACCACATCTGAAATAAAACTTTGCCTAGTTAGTTGTAATTTTAGCCAGATTACAATGTAAAACTCTCGAAAATACCATACCATAACATCACCCCCCCCCCCCACTCACCGTGTTAGCACTATAATGATGAAACGGGAGAGAACTTGTTCCTGTGATTAGCTTATTGTGTGAGCCGGCACAGCAGTTCACGTGAGATTTTGGTTCTAATCTCGGAATGTAGCCTGTTCCCGGCAAACTATGCTGTGTGGATGTTTGGTACCCAGCGAAATCCTGTGGGAAATTTTGTGGACAGAGCTAACATGGCCGCCCACATGGAGCTACCCGAATTGTCGTTGTACAGTGGAAGATTATACAGTCCAATACAGTGACACTCAGCTAGAGATGACAAAGTAAATTGGTCTATCATGCCTTCAAAGCATATTGCCTGTACTAGGCTCGCAGGCAGTCTCTGGGGAATAAAGTTCCAATAACAAGTAAAACAGATACTGCTTAAGACAGATCCTCTGGCAGACATCCATATCACCCTCACCCTCCACAAGGTGATACGTCTCTTTCAAATACTGGTCATTTACAATTACCTTCAATGACATTTGCCTTATGCTGTCTGGCCTTAAGCCTTACCTGAGGACTGCACTCTCAATTACTACCTCGCCACTTTCTTCTCAATCTCCCGCGGCAGATATTACGTGCGACACCGGTCGTCCTTCACTTCTGCCAAATCCTTCCTCCGTGCTTCGCAAATGAACAGCTTCTGTCCATTGCACACTTTTGTTAAAATGTAGCTAAATGAGCAATTTCAAATGTACCATTCGATTCAAATATGTAAATAGAGTCACAAACTGCAAATCTTGCAAGTTACAGACGTATCAATCATGATTTAAAGGGGCATTCTCACCACTCACACTTAACCACATAGTAGACTAGAACAGTACTAGAATTGTAAGTAGGATACGCTTGGTGATCATGCCACTTTAAAGGTGGAAAATCGACATAGCCCTAGGGATTATTTTTGGTGTAGGGATATCGGGCTGGTGTGTGATGTGGATAGGAAGCCACAGAAGCAGTACTCTTTCTAGACTTTTGCCACAGAAGAGTTCTTAGGTTTGGGCAGAGATAGAAGTCAACCGGGGGAGCAGAAGTCTCTGCCAGGGAGATTGCTTTCTTCTTGGCATCCAATAAACTCTTGATTCATCTCGTTGTTTTACGTGGCAATACCAGGCCTAGCAAGTTTAGCTTCCAATCGATTAAACCCTCCTGTGTATTTGAGATCGAATTAGATAGAACGGACAGCGAAAATTGTGGCAATCAAAGTAGCTCTATAGCAAGTATAAGCAAGGTGAATCCTTTTTTTTGTGACACGGGAAAAGCAGAGGAACATATTTTACTGGTCTACCCAGGGCTTTACCTTGGCTACAACATCAAACATCACGCAACATGTGACCGAAACATGCAATAGATAGCTTGGAGCCAGACACAATAAGGGTATTTTGCATAAGTGTGTACAATAGTAGTTACAGTATAAGAATACTATCATTAAATATTGTTATTCTAGTCCAGCACGGAGATAATAGATGTACATTAGGCATACAATCATTGATTACACTGTGTAGTGCACTATTCTGGCTAAGGCCAAAAAAAGAAGGTACGTTTCAGGTAACATGGCAAGAAAATCTAGGGTCGGTAAGTCGAAACTTTTTTTCTTTTTTTTTAAACATGAAAGTACTAGTCAGCCTCTCCAAAGACCCTAAAATTGACCAAAAAAGGGAAGAAATACGAGGATTCCTTCAAAATTGCATAAAAAACGTAGGGTCAGCCCTATTTTGATAGGGTCGGTTGGGTGACCTGAAACAAACCATTTTTTTGGCCTAATTTGATTGCCTTTTTGGTTTTAAACGAAGTTATAGGGTCAAATAATGTTTGGGATCGTCAAACTGCAATTTTACCATGTCCATGTTCATGTACAGTGTTCAGCATCTTTCATCACATCCAACAAGCAACTGGCAAAGGGAATGATTCACATTATTGTATGGCGTCTGGGAAATCTGTACTCTGATATACTTCTCTATGATGAGTCGGATACACTTTATTCAGAACCCTAATGCGATGGGGCATAGCATAAAGGAATGAAGGAAACAATCCATCTGAGAACTACATTTGAGCTAATAAAATATGCCGATCTGCTGCTTTACCATACCATTATTTCCTACATTATCATCCTGATGATTGCTCAGTCAAATGTTTCTGAACATGTTGAAATGTAACAAGTGTGTACATGCCTGACATCTTTTGCTGACGTAATTCTTTTTTGTATCTTATGTTGACAAAAATTGAAAAACGTCTCAAGCATGTATTTTGTTAATAATCGGGTCTCGTGCGGGCTCATTGAAACAAAAATATATGAAATTACGCATCAGTACCATGTTCGGTACCAACAACCATTTGATGATAGCTGGTGTGAGCCTATTTCCTCTCAATGTAAAAGTTAATTTAAAAACTGGTGCAGGTTATTTTCATGACAAGGTATTGATTCTCCATACTAGTTACTCATGCAACAAAAGTGCCCTCATTGTTCATAGGTCATTACCCTATTGCCTAAACTCAGTGGATATTTAAGTAAATAATGTTGGACCAACATTGGTAACTTATTGATCCATGTTGATTCAATGGTGCGCTTCTTTATGTGCCCAATGGGAACGAGATTGCTGAACAGTACGCTGTGTTGTGACTATAAAGCACTTAGAAGTAGTATAGGGAAAGTAGGCCCGGCATCAGGAATACGATAGAGGGCAGTCCGGGAACCCATAGAGAACAATCTGTACACCTAAGATCAGTTAAAGAGGATTATCAATCCTGTTTATATAGGTATGGCTATGGTCTCCATTATATAATGTCTTGGCAGCGTGGTACGCCTGTGCCATATCCAAGGTCCTGACTCTTGATTTACTTCCTCTGCCCTAAATACCCTGCCACTTCCCTTAGTGGTTGGTCTACAGTCTACGTTCTTTAATTGCTGGTAATTTGCAATTACCTCCAATGGCTTTAGACGCATGCTGTCTCCACTTTGGACATACAGACTTGCACTTCGATTCCCCCTGTACCATACTATCAGTTTATCTCCAATTTACTCCTGATTAATTCCAGGGCTTCGCATAGACGGTTCTATTAGTATCTACGATTGCATTAGATAGAGCGGAAGGTAAATTGTATAATGTCTAAGTGTAAAGGCTCCATTTCACTGTACATTGCATTGTTGGTCATGTTGATTCAACCAGACATACCATACAGCCTCTACTTTATATACAGTGAGAGTACGGTCGAATAGAGTGACAATCAGTCAGTAATGGCTGTGTAGATTGGGTTAGTTTGTACTGCTCGTAGTCCAATACCCTCAGGCCATTTACAGGATGCTGCCCATAATGGCCCCATTGCATGTTGTCTACAGCAGACTGTCCTATTGTCTAGTAAATATGGGAGAGAATCTTTTTTTATTGGGGGTGGGGGATTCTTTGGTGCAAGTTTTCATGTTGTCTTTTAATCTCAGTACCGCAGATACTGCCTGAAAACATTTAACAAAGCCACTTTAAAGCAACAACTAGAGACTCTTTAGTTTGCATGCATGCATCCAGTAAGCTTTTTCTCCTCATACAGAAACAAAAGTCAGAGCAGTACAGAGGGTACACTATGGCTGACATCATGCCATGTTGTCATGGTAACCAGGGATCAGGGGGAACACCAGGTACAGTTCTATTAGTCGTCGTCCAGTACATAAATGATTTAGTACCAGCATAGCAAGGATTTGAAGAAAGATATTAAAAGTAACTTTTTTTAAGATCTCGCAAGATCCCAGGCATATAAATGGTGAGTTGTGTATTTCAACCAATGTACACCACAGGTGGCTGGGAGAACAAAAGAAACTAGCTGTCCGTATAGGCAAACCAATCACCGGGTATATATACAGGGTGAGGAGGGGGGGTATCCCCCACTTTTGATCAACCCTAAAAAGGTCAAATCTAAAGGTTCAAGCTGAAAAGGGTCAAAATCGGCCCGAAGTCCCCCTTGCATCCCCTCCACCCACTTGCCCCCCTCCTGCCCCCTCCCACCTAACATATACACTCAGACCAGTCTGGTGCAGGTGAGTCAGGTAGGTTGGGGAGGGTGAGGCTAAAGTCAGCTTTAAGAGTACCCAGACTTTGGTATATCAGGTAGTAGCCTAGTATGAAGATTTTAGATTAAATTAGTAAACCCAATTTAGACTGCAGGGATAAGGTGTCCCAACAACCTTAGACACTGGTTTCGGCAGTAGTCTCATCAGATGCTTTGATGTGGAATGTAGGTGAGTAAAAACACCATGTGGTGTGGTGTTAGTATGAGAGACTTTGGGTTACAATAGTCAAATGTAAGTAGACTGAGATCCTGTTTCCCTAGTAGAATTTAAATTGCAATTCCATTTAAACCGCGGTGAGTCTCCATTTTTGTATAAAGGCCACTATGGGGGGGGGCGAATGTCAGCTTTTTATACTCCGTGATTGGTCATGGATCTATAGTGCCAAGTGATTAAACTACTAAGTTATTCTTAACCAGTAGTAATTCCAATTTAGAAAAATGCCTGTTATAAAATCCAGAATGCTGTATCAATTATGACAGGCCCGCCTCAAGGTGGACCCCTCACCGTGGACACAAGGCTCCCATTAACGTGGACACCAGGCTGCCCACGTGGACACCACGTGGACCCTACATGGCCTGGTGAGTAGTGATGTGGTACAGAGAGTAAATCTGTTAAATGTGTCAGCCCATGTGGAGTTTGTCAAGTTATCGTGAATGTTGTTGAGTGAAATACAAGATATAATCAGAATCAATGGCTTTCCATTTTGATAGCTCAACCTCCAAGGAATTGCACATAGGGTCGCAGCCAATATCGCACAATCAACTCGCAGCGTTACTACTGGCCACTTGGCACTACCCACTCAATAATGTGAGAGGACATAACAACAACTCAATACAACAATGTGAGAGGACAGAACAACAACTCAATACAACAATGTGAGAGGACAGAACAACAACTCAATACAACAATGTGAGAGGACAGAACAACAACTCAATACAACAATGTGAGAGGACAGAACAACAACTCAATACAACAATGTGAGAGGACAGAACAACAACTCAATACAACAATGTGAGAGGACATAACACCTCCAGCCTCCAGTACCAGCTGCAGGCCTGCAGGGCTCCCCTGACACTCCCCAGGATCAGGATATGGATACCCTCAACAGGGACCTGTTGGAATCAATGTCTTGTATTGGTGGCTGGCATCTGATCCAGTTTCAATAGTGCTCAGGACCCTGCTGGGTATGGCGGTAGAAGGTCAGGTCCACATAAGGAATGATATGACTATTTCTCCCAGTGTTCATTACCTGATTCGACATAATAGGCCTGTGTCCATTATACGACAAGGAAAGTGGAATATATGGCTGTTTTGACGTCCAGCAATATGTACATATCTGGGAATATATTTTGTAGATATATTCTACTTCAACTGCAGGTATGCTGTGTCCACTAGGCGTTATAAATTGCTGCCCAGACTGCCCAGGGCAAACATGGACAAGGTTTTACAATAGAATAAAGAGCATATATTCCAATTTCTGCACTAAAAATCAAACATGTTAGATATTTTAACGTCCACTTTTAACGTCCACTTTTGACGTCCACATTTTGATATTTCATTTTTGTATTTCAGAATTTTGTAGTCAAGGTGTGTCCACAGGGAGACAAAACATATATTTCATATTTGTATTCAAATTCACCTTTTGAAGGACGACAAACGGCCTCATATATGCTAGTGGACACAGGCCTAATGCCATCGGAATTAGATAGGTGCCATCTGAATACGTGTATAAACTAACTAAGCTCGGGTATTACAATTTAAACCTCTTTGAAATAATCAGTTTGGTCAAAAAAACATCTGAAACAGTGCACTGCAATTATTTTTTTAAAACAACTCTTCCTGGAAGAGCTGCTTGAAAGACATATAGGGAGAGCTGCTAAGTAGACCAAATTGGATCTGTAGACTGAAAATTATTCAAGGGAAATTACATTTGCTTCTACACGACAGTCTGCTTATACCATTTTAAGTATGTTAAGGGCTTTTAAAATATCTGCTCTGTCTAAAATGAATGTCTGGTACTCTCTTGGCAATTCGAATTACCCGTACTATGACAAGTGTATACTATGCCCATTTGTGGCTCTGCAGATAGGATATGTCTAGTCACGGAATATTCAAATCAGACACTCTCAAAGTTACTGAAACATGAGATGTACCGCTATTTAGTGCAATTACAAATACATGTAATTAGATGCATGCAACATTGTTTTGTAAATCGATATAGTGCATCTAATTTCATGGCTGATGTATAAGAATAAATAAGGGTAGTTTCTCTATATGACATGTCAGGAATATGATAGATTCTAGTATCACAGCAAACCTCTCACGAGATCTGCCTCTGTTAGCATACACTTGGAGGAACCAGTTGCAGCCATTGTTATCCTTATACCAGTGACACGAGGAATGCAGCGAAACACGACTGACTTGTGTACTCGAGTACAGTCTTTAGCTTCCTTACAATCATACATCACGCAGAATGTGTCTATAACACGCAATAACTAGCTGAGAGGCAGACATAAAATGCAGTCTAATCTCTTTGAGTTTGTTCAAGGGAAATACTCAAGTACTATCATCACGGTGATCACTGGTGATCCCCCTTTCTCTAGTCCAAAACAGATGAAATAGATGTAAACTCAGCATACAAGTATCAATTATAGCATATATGGTGCTCTCTTCCATCAGAGACGCTGTTGCAATTTATTGCCATTATGGCCACCGTCCACAGAGCATAAATCGGCCGCATATGGATGGAATTGCCATACATTCCCTATGTAAAGTATTTATAGAATGGCCCTATACGGCCGATTTATGATCTGTGGACGGTGACCCTTAGTCGTTCAACATTTCTAGGATCCTTGTGATCTCCATGCAACCCTTCATGACAGTTTCACATGCACACAGAATCCTACAGACAGAGGCAATGGGTCACGATCTTGCATGTCTACAGTCCGATATCATATTATTTCTATATGATGAGTCAGTTATTGTCATGAAATGTTATTCTCTTCTGAAATCGAAGAAACACACTCCGAAGTACGTTTCCTGCGATGAGGAAGTGAATATTACAATTCATCAAATTTGAATTAAGTGTATGATAAAATATGAACTTTGAACTAGAACATCCATATTTGACATGGATATTTGCATTGGAATTTGCATTGGAATTTTCTTAAAATACAGATCCAGCTCTATACAACAATAGTGATCCTCATTGCTTGTGGCTGTTACTCACCATATATGCGATGTTAATGATCAGATGTGCTGCACAGCACCCGATGGTGTGAATATAAAGGATCTATAAGCAGTATGGGCAAAGTAGGCTTTGCATCAGGAATGTGATAGGGGGCAGTCTGGGAACCCATAGAGAACAATCTGGGTCGTAAGATTAGGCAGAGTGGATTATCCTGTTGGTATAAAGGACGAACGAGTGTCAACCTGACGAAGGCTGCCATCTTGTCCCCCGGAGGTGTATAGCCTTCGCGAGACTGCACACAAAATAAGCATTGGAACTAATCTGCTTATTAGTAATCACTAAAGGGTCTCCGTGCTGTAAGCACTCGGGTGAGCATATACCACATCACTATTATGTGAAAAAAGCAAATTGAAACTTTGACCCAAGTGCATTGGACGTACGAACAGACGTCACTGCAGTATACTGTGGAACATAAATTACTCCAAAGTATGCAATGCAACGATCAGGCCCTTTATATTGTGTTGTGTTTCCGTGTTCAGCTTACAAAGACTGCCCGGGAGTGCAGTGATCTGATAATTAGGTAATCCCCTTCACTCAGAGATCACGATAACGAGCTGCAATACGTCATCCACTGCAGGCATGAGCATTACATATGATGCATTATACGAGATGACAATGCATAATGTTTTCACTGAGGAGTTGAATGTGGAATATATGATCAATGTGGAATATATGATCAAATAAACATAATGAAGCCATTTGTCAATATCTCATCTATGTAATTGTGGCATGATCTGTGAAAAGGGACCTTAATGCAAGGTGCATTAAGGTTCCCTTTCCTAGTATATATGTCACAATTATCTACCTGCTCACTGCAGCATTGCAGTCAAACAGCTCCACCATAAGTAGCATTCAGGTCGACTACATTTCCTTTCCTTGCATTAGGCAACAATGCACTTGGTGTATCCCCTAAGGCTTACTGAATAACCATGCATCCTGTATGGCCCTGAGTGGGGCCTGATTTAGTGTAGATGCTGAATAACAGCTTCTCAGGGTGCTGTAACCTCTGTCTTCTTTCTTACTTAGATTTATTCTGCATAATATGGAGATACCATGTTAAATATTATTTGTGATATCAATTCATTGGCCAGATAATATCCGATTGACAGTGTAGTGGCAGGTCAGAGTAATTTTCATTAATGTTGATCAGAACACCTTATGATTAGATATTAAGGATTTTAAATAACATAATCATGTGATTTTCTTATAACATCTAATGACATCTTTTAGGCGGCATCAGCTAATAGCTTCATTGAAGGTATTTTTTCGTCACTGTGGTAGATATCACAAAAAGGACATTATAATTATATATTATAATATAATATTATTATTCTGATAGAGATGTGGAGAGTAGAGCTAGATGAACATAACACATACCACCATCCCTGCTTAGTTTGGCCTAGGTTATTAATCTGCGGGACCCTCATTACTACTGACCTAGTCACAATGTGGCAGTCCAGATTCTCATCAGCCATGCATCTGTCAAGGTTACAATACTACCGTGATGTCCAGATGGTGGACGAATGCTGGCTAGGCCTACCTGGTCAAATACGGCTATTGCAATAATGTACTACATTATATGGAGGGAATGTTTGGTATCAATGATTATTTTAAACATTCATGACGAGGTAGTATGGTACCAAATGAAATATAATTACATACAGATTGCGAATCAATCCTTTTGAAACATGTAGGCCTATCGCAAATATCAATCCTCACCATATAGCCAATCTAACCCTATATATTGATGCAAATGAGTCTGGGACCTCAATCTGTCATAATTATTCTAGGCATGCTAAACCTAGAGCCGGCTGGAAAGAGCTAGGGGATGTTAGATGGGGCATGCCTGTGTATATTTGTAGTAATGTGCAATACTTGCAATAGGTATAGGCCCCTATTGGTTCTATATCAAATAGTAAACCATGCGTTGATGAGTCTTTTATCTTTAATTCTATTTGTGGAAGTGTTTTGGCGCTAATTTTATTCTAACATGTACATCGTATCTTATGATTTGTGCCATTTGTGGAATGTTATGAGATGGTATCATCATTAAACATATCACATTGATAATAGACATGAAAGGGACTAGTTACACCCTGGGAGGCATGGTATAGGTATGCCGCAGCTGTGCCACCCCTGTGAGCCGACCAATAGGAGTAGAGCATGAGCAATAGCCGGGCAGCTCAGACTGGGGAGCAGCTCTGGTACCAGTGCTATTCCTGCTCCATCTAAGATACCCCAGACGGGCTGTGCACAGGGGCCTGGGAGGAGGTGACCATCCCCTCCTGTCAGCACCTGCACAGGCATCAATGCCCACGTCAATATTTAACTCCTCTAGACCGTATGTGGTCTCTTGGAATGCATACTTTATAGGAAAGAGGTAGGATGCAGGTATACAGTTAAAACTTGGAATAGTGTGATCAGTGGACATTATCCCTCATCTGCGGCACCTAGGATATCTTGCTATTCTATACCCCGCAGGTGGCGCTTGGAGGGATGCTATACAGTGCCATACAACAATACCTATAACATAAGACACTCCTAGACTCTGAGAAGACGTCGTTGTCTCAGGAGAACAGGAGGAGCACACACTTAGATCTCAGGAGGAAGAGTAAAAACCAATAGACCCGCAGCTTGTTGAGTTCTTTAACACACCACACCTCCAAATGGACACTGAGCCTGCATAGTCAGGGCTGTTTATTTTATTCTTCATTGGCACCACACACTGCTTCATAAAAGTGAAGGAAAAGATAGGACAGTAGATAGATATGCCGCGATTTTATGGGAGGTACCAGATATTCTTGGTATGCAACATTGGTATCTGTGGTGAGCGTATGTGAAAACCAGAGTAATACCCAAGGGATGAAGGTCTGGAGAAACACATCTCCACCAGTATTGGAGTCAGAAGGAGCCTTAGTACAGGAATGGAAAGACATTGGATGAAAAGGGACCAAGGAATGTTGAGGGGTAGAAACGTGTTAGCAAACATACACTATTAGATCTTTGTGTTTATGTAGAATAATAAGTGTAGAATCAGGCAAGCAACGCCTTAGCTCTGGGAAGTGACTGTGTGCTTGATCTAGCAACTAGAGCAGGAACCTTTCACAATACAAGAAGAGACAGAACTGACACTGTTGATGTAGTAATATTGTAATAGTGTTGTGCAGTCATCATTCGTCGTCTAGATACTTTATACGTGCCTCTTAATTAGAGGATCCCCTCATTATACGTTTATTTCTCTGTTCAACTGGCCCTTTATAATGCTTCGACAAGCCACGCCACCCAACATGCTTGAACGGCCAACCTGTAGGTAAGTTACCATGGGAGATTTTCTGAAATAGTAAAAATGTTTAAGTATACAGCCATAGTCAAGAAAAACTGAATCTTTAGTTTGCAATGTTTTGATATTTACATCATTCCTGAATAATGAGTCATATATGATTAAATGTGTGAATAAAAGTCATGTCTAAATATGTTGGATTTCACAGAGGATTTGAAATGATAGAGTTTATTTAGTGCTTAGCTATAATAGAACTTTCAACAATCTCCCAAGGTCATTTGGGCCTGTGGGGCCGGCCGATTTTTAATCAATATCTAGGGTTTCACATGGTCAACTAATGGATATGTATGTGCATGACCAGCAGCTGGTAATGTGGACAATGGTTGCAAATACAGTATCAATATCCCGGAGCAATGCAATAGGTATCACTTTGGTGGGGCCCCATTTGTCTGACTCCAGTGCCTTTGTAAAATATGAATGCGGGCAAACAAACACCATAACCATCAACATCCCTTATGCATGGTTACCTCGTGGTACTGTCGAAGTTATGATGAACATTGGACAAACTTTCTGGATGAGTGGCCTGTTATTTGAGTCAGGGTCCAGGCCATGCTTCCTATGTATAGATGGCGATGGGCTCCCCATTATCGGCATTGTACCATGACCACAATAACACCATAGGTATAGGATGATAGCCGGCCTGGCATAAATGCACTATTGATGGAACAGCAGTGGTCTTTTCAGTTTTCGTGAGAGGGTAATGCTCACCAAAGATCAGAGTGTTCTTGAGAAAGAGGTTATAGTTCTAGGTCCTTTGCAGAATATCCATGGTTCATTGCAAAACAATGCTATATATGAGTAACGAGATCACTGGGCCAAATAAATAACTGTTCTGGATATGAACTTAGTCATTCACGATGGTTTTTAGGGCACATTAAATTATGTTTCATATATGTATTTAAGACTGATACATGCTTGTTTCTTCATTTAGAAGAGTGGGGAGTTTATAATTCAAGTTTGCATCGATAGGCCTATATTTAAAACAAGATACCAAGACATTCCTGGTATAGTTTTGTGGTAATCCTACATCGGATATTAGTGATTACTAATAACTGAAAAAATTGTAATATTTAATACACTGTATGCCATAATACTTACTAAAATTAAAATGGTCTCCATGGCAACCAGAAAGTGTAATATAATTATGCCAGTTTCCCAAATAAAACGTTCAATTTACATTCCAAATATTGAGTGTTTGCACCAAAAATTGAATTCTTCTCAGAAGACTACTGCATTCCCCATGAAGAAATTACCCTAAATAATATTTGAGCATGGCATTGACTTTTTTGCCATTCTCATGCCCAGGCCCGGGTGGCTAAAACCAATACAAAAAATCCCTGTCTCCAATACTATGATTAGTTTAGTTTCTTGCATGTATACCTTGCTAATATTTATCAAATAAATGGGATCGATCCAGAAAACAAAGAAAGTAATCTGGAGTCATGGGAAGATCACACTTCCACTTTCCAGTAGGTACAGTCTGATATAATCGGGGGGGGGGGGTGTCGCGGAGGGGTATTATGTTGTATAGATCTATACTTTACAGATGCAATGCTCTGCCACAGCTGTACCGATGTCAGGCCTGCGAGAGGGTGAGCCCTTACACCTGCCATCTTTTCTCAGGATAGGATAGGAATGATAAAAGGAGCATGGCAAAAACATTAAGCTTATTGTTTTCTTCGGTTAGAACAACAGTAGGGACTTCTAGCTAGCGGATGGAATCCGACGTGGGCTACATTCTCAAGACAGTTGGTTGGGAGAACATAAGAAACAACCTGTCTGTAAAACACAAACAGATCAATCACAGCCAGGTCCAATGCATTCATTATATTGGCCTGGGCTACGGCTTAGTTTACTCATTCTCGACTCGTAATCAGCCTCGACCCAGACTAACATAATGAATACAAAGCTGTGGCTGTGCCATAACGACTATAATAGACCTAACATTCATCAGTCTGTTCATATGTGTGTTTCATCAAGGGCAGCATACAGCACTGACTTTGAACAGGATGAGGTGTTTGGACAATCTGTGCTTGAACACGGGGTAATCCCCCACTGTTCGTGCCAGGTCACTTGCCTGGAGGAGCTATTCAGTGATTATATAGTTAAATTCATGCATTGTCCTCTGAAACAGTATTGTTACCTAGATATGTGTCATGATATACCAAAGTGAGCCAGTTTCTGTTTTACCCATGTTTGTTACATTGAAAGAAGCCTTAGTTTGGTAGTGAATCTATCTGTTCTGATTCCATTATTAGAAGTCTCTGCATGCTCTTTCCCGAGAGTCCCTCCATGTCTCTGCTCTTACCAACTATTGAGAGGTAGTTGGAAATTGTCAGTTAATATACATCCATTATAGGAAGCTCCGGATAACTCACTAATTTATCTATATATTCAACAACCCTCGGTCTGGCCGCCACGACAACCACCCTCACTGATTGACAACATCTCCAAAATGCCTAGGTCCTCCTTCATATAACGGACCTTTCCATTGCGGGCGATCTATATGCAGTAAAGGCGTCCTCTATCCTTGGCCGTTGCCTGGACTTGATACGTTACTACTGATTGGACAAATACTCAATATCCCAGTTCTTTAAGAAGAATTTAAGCAAACAAAAGTTGCTGTTTTAGTACAGATTTAGTTTTAGGCGGATACCCTACGGTCTGTTTGAGTAACTGATGGCATTTTCAAGAGGCAAGGACCAATATCATTTTTGAATTCCAGAAAATTAATATGATGTGAGCAGCAGGGATGAAAGATCCCAAATAGGACTTTTGGTTTCTACATCAACAAAAAGCCAGTCTCCAGTCTATGGGTCAGTATTAAATCATGCTGGTGCCCCTTGTGGCAAAAAGCTGACCTCAAAAGTCCCCCTGAGGGTCTCAGCAGTCAAGACAGGTCACATTATCTCCATGTATGTGTAGCTGGAGGCTAATGAGATCGAGGGTCTGTATAGGAACCTCCTCTGGCATAATGTCTTTGATAACCAGATCTTAGAATAGTAAAATCATGGCTTTTATGTACTCACTCCCATGCCTTTCTGACACGCTGAAAGTGCATTTAATCACAACACACACAGAAAAGTGAGAGTCATTGTCGCTAAAACTACCCTCACCTGAGGGTCAGGCACTGAATGTACTTGTTGGAATGTACTTGTTGTACCTTTACCCCTTCAAAGAAAGGTAACCATATATAACATGACTAACATTTTTATTGGACAATTTTCAACCGCTGTTTAACCCTTCCTCCCCAGTATTATGCTATATATAGGGGCTTACTACAGAGCTAAGTCATCTATAATCAGCCATCCAAAGAGGTGATTGAGCAAAAAACGGTAAGACTACGAGCAGGCTGGGAGAAGCTTTGGTAGCAGAGGTAACCCAGACAGTGTTTTTTTCTCTTAAAAGTGTGTTTGCTAAAGGATAGTCGTGACAAATCTATTCTGCCAAATATCAGGGGGCTATCTGGCTTCAGGAGGACTGGAGGCCCCAGTAAACACCCTACGTAGTTCCAACGTAGCTCAGAGGTTTCTCTAGGTAGATGTCCAACCAAAAGGTTTATTTTGGAAGGTTTGTAGACGTCAAAACGTTAAGGTTTATTTACGTTCAACAGATGTAGACGTCTGATTTACGTTGATCTACCTCATTCAGACGTAAAAATTCTACGTAGATCTATGTTAAAAGACGTAACTTTTCAACTTCAATTGGGTAGATGACTTTTCCGTGTCACACTAGGTGGCAGCACTATCAATTATGGAGAGTATATTACAGCTCCTTAACAAATCTACCACATTCAAGCAGTAAATTCTCATTAATTGTGAATTCAATATCATGCAAATAAACCGCATTCAATAGAATATTTATATATAAAGGAGAGGTGATCAAAGTATTGTGCATGAATAGGTGCTTTGAGGCACTTTACTGTGAGGACACCACATTGGTGGTAATGGAAGAAATGAAGAGTTTGGATGCAAAACGACATAAGCGCCATTTAAAAAATGAGGACAAAGATCTGACAAAAATTCAAATTAGGGATAGTGAAATATAATTCCCAATCTATTTTTCCAAGATTTATCATTTTTCATCTCATTAGGACCAACTTAGTATGCATTCTTTTACCAAAGTACAAGAATTGAACTCAGGGTATCTTTACAAAAAGCACTATATGCTTCAAATCTGGGATGGAGATATGTCGTTTTGCATCCAAGCTCTTCAAATACAAAGCTTCTCTGCAGCCAAAACTATTCAACAGATCTATACTGTCAGGCTGTTCAATTGAACTACAAGAATATACTATGTAGAATGAGATGAGATTGAAAATTATAGTAGTTACTTTGTATGAATATTGTTTGCAAATGTAAATTTGTCTGCAATATATTACAAGTCTTTGTCTGAGTCACATTCTGTAGAATTATATGTAATGTGTTAAACATAGATTTATGTCTTCAGGAGCTACGTAAATCAGACTGATGATAAACCTACTAAAATTACGTAGTTCAGACCAAAATTCAACGTAGATTTACGTCTGACCAACGTCGTTGTGTTTACTGGGGCCCTGAGCATCATAATAAGATTCAGGAATCTAAACTAAGTCACTCCCAGTGCTGGTCTCAGGTAGCAGAGGGACTGCACACTTAAGTCTCACGAGGAGAGCATCATCAACTAATGCCATTGATGGCCTCCTACTTCCAGCCTGCATGCTACTGAACTTTGCCACACCCTCCAAATGTCTGCATAAACCTATATATGTCAGGACAGTTTATAGCACTTTGCGTTAGACCACCCACAACGTTCTCGCCATAATTAAGCGAAGTATAGACATAGGGGATAAGCCACACTCATACAATGGCTTGGGAAGTATCCGAGGAGCACTCCGGCATGGTTGGTGAGCAATAGTCAGAGTATAATATAGGTGTAAGATCCCTGGCCTAATAAAACTTGATGATGGTTTTGAGATGTGCACCACGTTGAAGTTGGAAGGATTAACATGCATATCCATTTATCTTATAAGATTTGTTAAAATATTCCAGTTGATCTATCACCCAAAGTGATAATACGATGTTTATATAATTATAACTATAGTCATATGGGATGGTTGTACAGACCAGAAAATACACAGGATATATGTAATAAATTTGTTTTAAAGTATGCCTACCATAGATAATATATTTTGGGTGTCGTACGTGTCTGACTACAATCGATGCTTTTGTACAATAATTATGCTTGCATACAAATACCATAACCATGAAAAGCCACGTAACCACTCTACATAGTGTCCTCAGTTATAGCCCTACGTATGTTATAATGAATTGGATAGACTTTATGGATGGGTGGTTTGTTATTTGAGGCAGAGTTCCAGTCCATGCCTCCTATATAGTTGGATATGGGCTCTCCATTATATTATTATACCATAACCACAATAACATCATGAATAGGATGATAGCCACACCAGAACAGGGATATTATTGGTGATATATGTTATGAAACATCGGACATACAACACAATGCCACAGTGTCATCCAGGTCTGAGTTCTACAAGCAAAGCGTATACTGTAATGTGTTGTTTTATATCTATAATAGGGATCTGCAATATACAATGTATGCATTATTAGATTAGCTTCAATATTAGATCATCCTCTTTTGCATACCACATATTATATATTGCTAAACTGCATTTTTATCATCCTAAATAAAACCGCTGTAGGTCCAAGCGGTAGGCTCATGGGCACTTTACCCTACTTGTCCACAGGGAATTCATGAGACGGTACTAGACCTACAGACTACCACGTGTCCTCTCATATACATAATTGATATAAGCTCGGGCTCCACTAGGGTGACACAGATGTCTGCGAAATGTGGCGTTCTTTTATTTCTTTGTTCCAGAAAAGACCGCTACATTTCGCTTCATTTCGCGGCAGTGTAACGCCAGAAGCAGGGCGACACTCAGGGCGACACTGACGCGAAATGAGGCGAAATGAGGCAAAACATACAAAAACAAAACATTAAAAGGATCGCACCATTTCGCAGGGAGCGGTGTCGCCGTATAGTGGAGCCCAGGCTATTGCTATATTAATAATTACCGGAGGTAGTGGGCTTGGGTTTAGTGAAAAAAACACTCGTTACTATAGTTCATGGGGTGACGGGCGAAATTTTCGGTAAGGATGGGGCGCAAAGAATTCCACACACTGTAGGGGGGGGGGCATAAAAAGATTCCACACCTCCGCACACCCTCCTTCAAATGAAAATTCCCTTAATAATTTGTAGCCTTCACAAACTCCCATCGGGACCCTTACCTATAGTTGAGGAGGTATCCAGGGTAGAACCTTTGCTGCAGCACACCCGCAGAAAAGTGAGAGTCATTGTCACTAAAACTACCCTCACCTGAGGGTCAGGCACTGCCTGACCCTCAGGTGAGGGTAGTTTTAGCGACTCTCACTTTTCTGAGGGTGCAGTCAAAACATCATTACTATGACATACCATCATAAAGCAAGCTAAAGCTGAGAGATGCGGGTCCACCCTCCATTATTCAAGCTACTTTATACAAGCACTACAAAAGTCTGATTCAATATTTCATGATACTGTGGCCTTTCTAGAGCCATGCTTTGTCTGATGTTAACAATAGTTTTTTTTGTGTCTGAGTTGGATATTTGGGTGAAGGGTGTGTGTGTGTGAAAATATAGATATGTCGGAACAGTTTGAGTTATTTTCATTCGAAACAGTACAATTGCATTTGATAGTTTGAATAGCAAAATGTGTACTTTTGCACAATGTCTCAAATTAGAAGTATTGACAAAGCTCGTGCAGTTAGGCAGGCCTTGAGACAAATAGGGAAGCAATATAATTAGTGTGGCTGCGTTTTATGTCTCGGTCTATTGACAAAAAAGTAATGGACACATGTATGCAATACTTACCACTATCTACTAATTCACCTATTCCAGACTGACCCCATGTGATTCGGTTAATGGTATAGTATTACTAGTATGCGGGTACTGGCGGTTGCTCAGCAATACTTATGTTTACCCATGCACTGATACATTAATCGTAATGTAGGCCGCCATGACACCTTGCACTCTCAGTGACTCCATAGTTAGCACAATGATGATTTGAAAATACTCAAAATCATTTGTCTAGCATATGTATCATGCAACATTGATAGCAATGGAATGAATGTCGGAATATATATGAGTGCTTTTTGAGATATTGGTGGAACAGGAGTCTGTAAACTCATATTTTGGTCTGCTGCTCATGTCGGTTTTGGGTGGTCTGTGGGTTCCAGTTACCTGTACCTGCCACTATGTACCTATGTCTCATCATCCATTCCTCCTGTCCTTTGTATTTTTCTACTACAGTCGTATCTTCCGTGTATACTACAGTGTCAACTACAGTCGTATCTCCCATGTATACTACAGTGTCAACTACAGTCGTATCTCCCATGTATACTACAGTGTCAACTACAGTCGTATCTTCCATGTATACTGCAGTGTCAACTACAGTTGTATTTCCCATGTATACTACAGTGTTAACTACAGTCGTATCCCCCATGTATAGTACAATGTCAACTATAGACTATACTATAGTCATATCTTCCATGTATACTACAGTGTCAACTACAGTCGCATCTCCCATGTCTATTGCAGTGTCAACTAAAGTCGCATTTCCCATGTTTATTGCAGTGTCAACTACAGTCTTATTTCCCATGTTTATTGCAGTGTCATCTACAGTTGTATCTCCCATATTTATTGCAGTGTCAACTACAGTTGTATTTCCCATATATGTATACTACAGTGTCAACTACAGTGTATCTCCCATGTTTATTGCAGTGTCAATTACAGTCGTATCTCCCATGCGCTGCCGGAGAACATGGAGCCACCGCAAGTTGCCATCAAAGGTGAAGGTCAGGGAGACGCGTCTGACCTAGCCTTGATGGACGAGTGGTTGACGTTAAATGTGGGAGGCTCCATGTTCCTGACTAGACAGAGTACACTGCTCTCTGTGCCCGACTCCCTGCTTGCCAGCCTCACTGAGGATAGCGTGCACTACCACACCCCTAGCAAGCAGTACCTGTTTGATAGGAACCCTTACTTATTCCAGGTAGGTCACATTTTATCGTGTTGAGAATTTTACCCAGAAGTTAATTGAACCAGATATTTTTCAAGCACAGGAAATCTTTCAAGATTCGGGCATGGTAAATATAATTATGGAATTTGCTATGTATAATATGTGTGCATAGGTGCATAGTTAAAGGGCTGCTCGTGGTTGATACTCAACTAAGAGTTGGGATTAATTTTCGTCCAGGACTCAGACATGCTACCGCCTAGGTTGACTATAATGATGATGTATGCATATACATGTATACACACTGAGCATTATTTTGCAGAATACCAGGATTCTGCATAATCAATAGGATTATTTACCATAGGGGAATCCCTTTCGCATTTTAGATTGCAAGAGTGTGTAACTAGCTAATACACAGCCAAAAATAATTATCTCATTTTAAGAAAGTAAGATTATTAAACTCGCCTGGCGGACAAACAATTGTTTTAAGAAAAAATATTTTCTTAAAACAAGTGGTTTGTCCGCCAGTCGAGTTTAATAATCTTACTTTCTTAAAATGAGATAATGGCTGTGTGTGTACTACCGTGAGAAAAAATAACACTGCATGAAGCTTGGCATTTACGCAAATTGCTTTAAGCAAAGTAACAATATAAATAGCTCATTAAAATGTCATCTAAATGTCACGGACAAGTCTAAATAACATGAAGGCAGCTTTGAGTGGCATTTGCTGAAATTAAAGATGCTTGAATAGTGACTTTAAGCGGTAAAACCATTGTATTTAAATTCCGACATTCATGCTATGTAAATTAAACAAGCCCTTTCATATTTTCCCAGTACATCTTGGACTTTTACCGGACGGGCGAGCTGCACTTCCCCCACAACCTCTGTGGGCCGACAGTGAAGAAGGAACTCACGTTCTGGGGGATCGACGAGAATCTGATTCAGCCATGCTGCTGGAACAACTACAGAGACTTTGCAGAGCAGGAGGAGACGCTAAAGACACTAGGCACAGCTTTCAACGTCATAGATGGGTATTTATTTTTTTAAATACAACATTTCCTATGCTTTAGTATAGCGAGCGACATATTGAATGTCCCCCTTGAATACAAATGTGGCCGTTTAATGGGTTAGAGAAAAGTTGTTTTTCCTTCATTAAATGGCTCCAAATAAAACAATCGGATATCGCCTTAGCCACCACTCGTAAAATACCTAAAAAAGGGTATCAATGGGCGTTGGCATTTGCCTATGTATTCTCTCATTGTACCTAAATACGGTTTACCAATTTTGAGTTTACAACATACTTTATTAGACTAGGTGAATTTAGAAAATATAGTACATTAAAAATGGGTTCTCTGTTCAGATCTAGTATGAAACATGTTGGTTATTGAGTACAATACATAGGGTACCAATGATAGTCCAAGCTAGGTCCAAGGCTCATAACACTTATGCAGCTAATCATGTGTGTTAAAATCTGACTTCCATTCACAGTAAGAGAAGCTGCTCAATGAGCCGCATCCACATACAGCCATGTATGTAATAAGGTCATTTCTTGGGTTCTCTCAGCCAACTGCATAATATAGGCCTATACTTATATGCCTCCTTTTGACTGCAGTTTTGACGATGACGCGAAGGCGGCCAACGTGTTGCTGAAGCAGGTTCACATCTGGCGGGCCCGGATCTGGTACTTCCTTGAAGATCCTCGATCTTCTGCACTAGCCCAGGTAGGTTTATACTTGTGAGGGCCACCATCCGCTTTAATCGCCGAATTTTTATTTGAAATGTATGGGCTTAGTCGGCTGAAGTTCCCCAGTGGACGGTGGCCATGATGTTCAGTTGGTAACATTATTGTATATATCGGGGACTCTGGCCCTAAATCCCCTTTTTTTTTCTTCTTTTTTTTTTTAATATTGGGAACTTGGCAACACACTTTGGCTATAACCGAACCCAATTGCCTTTGAATTAACTGCTGTAGGGCATGTAGGCCTATCATAGCTCTTGTTATATTTCCCTGCAATGGCACCAAATTATAGCAGTGTTGCCCTCTGGTGTTAGAATATTGAAATGGAATTTCTGTGGTAATCTTAAATCAATGTTATAATCTGAACTTTAGGATTGTAACGTTTTAAAGATTGGACAGATTTTCTTGTTGATGCTCCCACGTGAGCATATCCACTCGTGCAACCTGGTCAGCAAAACATACGACAGCCATTTTTGGTTAAAGACCCACAGCATAACTGTGATGAATTTGTAAATATTTAAACTGTACATCAAAAAGTGTGAGAATTTGAACTTAATATGCTGTCACAGTGTCATATGATAAGTAAGCGAGGTCAAACACACAAGTTACAATGGGTTCCAGTTCCAGTTCTATTCCTCCACCCAAGGCGGCAGCACCAAATGCAGAACGTCTATCAGGCACTATATCTCACTACACTGAAAACCTGAGGGTCGTCATTTTGACAATACCAAAACTGACAACTTTAGGTAGTAAAAGTGACCACCTTAGGTCGTCATTGTGACTACCCATCTGAGCCATTCAGACCAAAGTTGTCAGAATGACGACCTTAGGTAGTCACAATAATTAGGTAGTCAGAATGACTACCTTAAGGTTGTTAATTTAGGTATTGTCCATTCGAAGACCTAAAGTCATCAGTATTGACAACTCTCAAGTCCTAGGTCGTCCCAATGACTACCCTATGGTACACAATTCTATTCCTCACTTGCTACTTATGGCACACTACTGCCACCTGGTTTTAATATTTGCATAACTATATCTGTCATGAGATATACACTGGTGACAGGGAGCAGAGTGGTCTCTATACCTTTGGGGCCATCATTCTCACCCATTGGCAACTTATTTATAACAAGTAATGCTACTTTATTGAATCAAAACTACACCAAATATGTGAAAAGGATGTCTCTCATTAACAAGTGAACTGATTAGAGACTATATTCATACACCATTCTCCACTCCATCTGCCATTATTCATTATGACTACCTAGGTCGTCATAATCACTAGGCTCCTTGATCTGGGTTTTCAGTGTAATAGTTCTGACATTTCTATGTTTCCACCAGTTCTGGGCAACATTCTACGTGTTGCTCATCATGACGTCCGTGTTGACGTTGGCCTTTGACTCGCACGCCGACTTCCGCGTGCCGTCCCCAATCAACCGCACACGGAACGTCAACGAGACCAACCCGAAGAAGATCCTGCTGAACACGACCAACCCGCACCCTGCCATGTACATCACTGAGTTCTTCATCAGCTCTATATTCGCACTGGATCTCCTCCTCAGGCTCATTGTCTGCCCGAGCAAGGTAAGGGTCATTTTTGTTTGTGTTTGTGGAACTTTTTTTAAACACTTGACTGATTACTTGTCTTTCTCTAGGGAGTGCTCATTTTTTAACAAACCCATGATCCCAGAGTAAAAAGACTTCTGGGCGATTACGGTCAAAATGTTATAGACCTACTACATCACTATTTAATTTAACATTTAATATCTCAACAAGACTTCTCAGATGTTTAGAGGAGAAAATCTGTTGTGACATAATCAATCCATAGTCATAGGTGAAACCAATGAGCCATGACCGATTATGGGGAAAAACACAAAATAAATTAATTGCATTTTTTTTCCTGTTTTGCAACACAGCCTGAATCATAGCAAATCAGCCTATGCATAGACCCTGGCGTATATACTTTAAACTTCTAAATCCTCTAATCTACAACTTCAGGTGCGGTTCCTCAAGTCTTACCTAAACTGGCTGGATATTGTAGTGGTCGTATCCCAATGGACGACCTCAATCATCGCCTTCCAGCCCAACTTCTGGGACAACCCAGATCTCCAACTGGCTTACCAAATCTTCTCACAGATGCGGATTTGTCGCGTCTTCCTCATATTCAAGTTAGCTCGGCATTACACCGGGCTGCGCATCCTCCTGCTTGCCCTGAAAGCCAGTGCTAAGGAACTGGTACTGCTGACAATGATAATGGTCATCGGCATGATCATCTTTGCGACTCTTATATATTATGCCGAGTTCGAACAGCCGACGCAGTTCGCGAATATCCCGACCGGTTTCTGGTGGTCCATTGTGACGATGACCACAGTGGGATATGGGGATGTTCATCCAAAATCAGCACCAGGGTACTTTGTGGGTGCCATCTGTGCATTGTGTGGTATGTTGGCCACCGGTTTGCCTATTCCGATCATCGCCAATAACTTCACCCTCTACCACTCGGTCTCCCAGCTCAAGGAGCGACTCGAGACCAGGGACGCTACTGTCAAGGTCCCCAATGAGGTACTCGGGGGAGTTAAGAATTTATTTAGTGGGATGAAGGGTGTAGCAGCCTCAGCTGGAAGCAAAGTTATCTCCATAGGGTCTAAGGCTAAGCAGGTGATAACTCCTGATAAGGATAACAGCACATGTGGAGAACATCTTAAAGAAGAGGTGGATGAGCAGGAAGGCTCCAAAGACAAGAAGGATGCTGATGCTTCAAGCAAAGAAAATAGCTTTGCCAAAACTGTCTGATTTCCCCATTACTCCCATTGGTTTATTGTTTGAGTAAAGTGGTTAACAACTATGATTGCTCAAAAACAATCCACTCATTTTCATGGTTATACTTATTCCATTTCATTCCCTATCATGGTGTATCTCACCAGCATGATGTGTATGCGCAATCATATCAGTTCATTCAAATACTAATATATTAGAATAAATCTATTATCATTAATTATATATCTCATCGTTTATGCTCTAAGATATCATTTCGTTCAAATACCAATGTTTGGAAAAACACGCTTGTAATCCTTAAAGCATTTACTGGAAAAAACATGTATCATAAGGCATCAATGTAATACATTATAACAATATAGCATGATACTCAGCATAATTATGTAAACTTTGCATAAAGTTATATATTCCTTCATTGTCTCCAGTGTGCATTATAAAAAGGGAAAGGCATTCTGGGCGGCAAACCTATCCATGCAATTGGTTGTATGTATTGATGATTTCAATGAATTAATACTATATGATTCATAAAAACTTTGACTAGTACATGAGAATTTTAAGACCAGATTTTCTACTCTTTCATTATATTTCATAGTATTGCCTTTTCCTGTCCTACTATTGAATACACGTATACAATTGATATGATGAGGCAGCCCTTGTATATGTTACTCCACAGTCTTTTGAAATCAATGTTATCTTGAATAGACGTGGCGTTACCCCATAACTAGGTAGTTTCCCCATCCGGTCCTGAAATGTGACATCATTTTAATTATTGCTGAGCTGAATGTATAACTTGATAAAGTATAATGTATTGCAATGCGGATTAGAGTATCCAGTATGTTCACCCAATGAGTCGGAATCTCTCATGACATTATGTATCAATGGTTTGTATAAATGTGATTCCGTACAATTGTGGGAGAAAACACTAGCGTATTTTTGTTAGTCTTTAAAATCAAATTCCATGATGTATATTCCATGCTACTACGACACAACTGTCTATGTTGCACGAAAGGCATCTTAACAACTTTGCCATTATGGATTACAATGTGATGTTATATTGATCTCGTAAAACTATTTATTTCCAAACCATTATAATTATTAAAGATATTCTCATTTATCAGTGTGTATAGCTCCCACATACGGTACTCTGAATATAATGTACATTATTGAAAAAGGTGCCCATGTATAGAATACCTGTTGACTAATTCTGATGTATTTATGATTATTGTGCCTATCATCTTAAATAATACAAAAAGAGATGTCAATACGTAAAGAAAATAGCACTACTAGCAATTAATACCAATAATTATTTTAGAATTCAACAAACATAACTTAAAGCCAATGACCTTTCTTCTTTCTCAAAATTGGCAGGTCTAAACTGAGAATAAAAGATTTTGAATATTCCACATTAATCATTCAGACACTTATCAGAGATTGAACATGAAAGAAATGGCTCTGTTGGAATCAACCCAATCACGAATTGCTCATGTATATAATGCACGCTTTAAGACAGCCTTGCAATTGTATCAATCTTTTCATTAATAGTCAGCCTCTTTTAATTCATCCCTTTGGGGTATTCCCCAGAGGTTGACATTGTGTTAATAAGACAGTGTTCCTTAATAACATTTACATACATTATAACTGGTTTATACAACACTGCAAAGACTCATTCTCCCCATACTTCTGTGATAATGTGTACTGGTATAGAGGCATAATACGTAATAAGTTAAACCCAATTGCCTGAAAGTCAGTTGCAGCCTTACAATGATTATAACAGTTAGTGTATTTATACAATGTTTTTGCTATGTATCCATGTATGACATGTTGTCAGATTGTTGTGTGTGATATTTGCCATATTGTAATAATATAGCGTGATGCGGTGATGAGCATTGTATTGACGTATGCCCAATTAATCGGTAATATTGTATCAAAAAACAAAACTGATGTATCCAATACATTTGAAGCTCATTGAATCTTAATAATAATTGTGACTTCAATAAATATGTCTACATAAGTGAAAGTTTGCCTAGTCCTTTAAGTTATAATCATATCAATACCAATGCATCAATAAAACTGGGTCAATGTCATGGGGGAGGGATGATGGAGGGAGAACAAATTGCCAAAATCCATGATTCTTTTTTAAATGAATTAAGTGGAACTCGTTAAATTTGCAATTAATGAGCTGTTTCAACTGGCACCCAGAAAATCTTGAGTAGGGTTAGGATTTTCTGTACCCATAAATGTATATATATATATATATATATATATATATATATATATATACATATATATATATATATACATATATATATATATATATATATATATATATATATATATATATATATATATATATATATATATATATATATATAGGCCTAGAGGTGATCCTGCTAAAAATTATAATCTGACCCAGCTAACATAAATCGTTTTCCACACGTTTGCAAACGTTTTTGGGGAAAAGCTTTTTCATACAAGCCTATAGCACACATTTGCATCCAAATGTTTTAAAAACGTTTGCGAACGTTTGGAAAACGTTTTTCGTTAGCCGAGGAACCTTGGTTTGGAATTTGACGTAGGGTAGAAATCCAGGTGAGGTACGTCATAAATGTGGCAGTAACTGTGCCGGTTACCTACAGCCACCTGGTGGATAGGTTTGGTACTAGTGATAGTTAACTTCTTTCAATGTTTAACCACAATATATACCCTGTGTCCACTGGCATTTACAGGACAGTTTGTGGTCCGTCAAAACATGAATTTGAATGAGCACTCAAGCACTGAGGTGAAATGTTATGTTTTGTCTCCCTATAGACATACATGAAAATGAACGATGGGCGCTTCATCTTTTTAGAACACTTTGTTAACTTATGCACTGTACTAAGGTAGCCGACAAGGGTCAGGCCCCAAAAAGGATTATCTAAACTTTTTTTTTCCTTTTTAGACATTGAAAATCGTTGCTGTTAACTATCAACTTTTTCAACATTCTGCTCTCCAAGCACATTCTGCCATCAGCACATAAGACGAGCCTTCTGATTGGTCATTGGCACTGACAACTTGAGGTCCCTCTATTTCTCTCATGCCATTCTACCTTGTGTGTTTCCAATCATAGAAATATTAAATCGCACTAGGAAATACTGAAGGAGAAAATGTGTGAGATGTATCAAAGTTACCACTTTCCCTGCAATGTGGCTGATACAAACTTAGAAGATTGTAAATGCACAATTTGTACTTGATAGAATTAGAATTCGAAAAGGTGAAATTAATTCACTTTTCAGAAATACTGTCCTCTTCCATAGACATTAGTACTGTTCACCTATTTAGTGTATACATATACCTGACCCACTATGTTGGAACCAAGCGTTTAGTGATGTACGGTGAAAGAGAGGCCCACTTCTAGGTAACCTCTAGATCTCCTGCCACCTGGGGAGGTCGTGAACAGTGAAGTGGTAATATATTATAGCTGTATGTAGTACCTGCGGGCACCCTGCTCCTGTAAGCTGCCTGCTAAGGGTTAGCCCCCCCCCTCTCCCTCTCCCCCTTAAGGCCCGCTTAGTGCTTTAATGCAATGTGTCCTAGCTTGCAATGGTGTATGGATCCAGCCAGGAAGTTTAACTCTATAGCATTAACAATCTCCCAAAGGGTCGGTTTGATGCATGAATGCAGCCCTAGAGAGTAGACTTGCCAGGGCTGCATATACGTGCATTACAAAGACAAAGGATATTGCATATTAAATTGCTCAGCAGTCCTTAAAGGGTTAAGTAAAGTAGATCGACTGATGGTGGGTGCTGGTATGTAGTTATTCCTTACTCTTGGAACGGTGAAGCATTGCTTCTGGTTTGGAATTATGTCTCGACACCTTTGCTTTAACTTTGCTCATTGATGCTTATCTATACAATTAGATTTGTAACTCATATAATATCATATGTCTGCCTGTCTCCAGTCCCTTTTACTGCCAGCTTAAGACAGCAAATGCATTTTAGGGTCCTATAAAATGTTTATTAGTATCAAAGACCAAGACAATAGCTATAAAACTGAGATAAAAGTTGATTTAGATTTATACTATAAGCACCAGGACACACATCAATCTTCTTCTAACCCTTTAAGGGCAGTATAGCACTTTGATTTAAACTTTGCGCTCTGCCCTTGGTCGTTGTTATGCATGAATGCTGGCCGGGCGAACAATTCAGCAGTGCTGCAATAAAGCAACATGGTGACCCTACGGAACTGATACACTCCCAAAGAGTCGGCGTGATGCATCATGACGACAGTAGCACTTTGCTGTAAAGGGTTAACAACTTCAGTATTGCACTATGGTGACCTAGATAGTAACATTACTTCAATCTTGGTACATACTCTAAGAGCCAGCACGCCGTATAACAAAGCCCCTACACTGATATTCCTAGGATCCCTATACGCCCAACCTCTTAGTCACTAGTGCCTAACCTAGTTAGTCCTTTTTTGGATCCCTATACGCCCAACATAGATTAGTTATTATTGTCAGGTTGGTCACTACTGACCAACCCACCTTAGTCTTTTTATTTCCAGGGGGAGCCACTGAGTGGTCATCACAGGTGGCACCCTCTAGCGGTATACAAATACAATACACCAATGATGAACCTAGGTTAGCCACAACTGACTGACCCCTCGGTCATTTTTTAATATAACTTTGCCATTGTGACTAACACTCATATGACCAACCTAGGTTAGTCTGTACTGACTAACCCTTTTAACCTATGGATTTTCAGTGTATACCCTCCAGCCATGTGACGCTCTATGGCTATTCCACACATACTAACACGGAAAAAAGGGCATAATTATTCTCTTCTATAGTTCCTTAAACAGTGGGATGGTCTCCAGATGATCCAGAGGCGTCAACACTGAATGCGAGCTGCACCGTTGCCGTTTTATCATTGAGATGAGTTCTAGCGGCCAGACTACCTGTAGGTATGGATTCTTGGTTTTTATATCCTGCTCGCGGTGATAGAATATGTGATCACTGCCGTTTCTCTGGAAGAAACCCAGATTGAAGGGACAATTCAGTTGGTGTACGGTGGCGCACGAGGGTGGTTTCCGGAGAGAGGTGTATACGGTAAGTGTAGTCCTGAGCGATTGTCATTTTCTAATAATTAATATTATAGTTACACAAATGAAATCCAGTTTTGATACTCATGTATGGAATTTGAGGTACAGATGAGTAATCTTGGAACGTCTATCTAGATACCCACATGTTTCATACTGAAGGGAGGGTTTGCAGGTAGGTAACTATTCAGCAATTTTAGACTTTACAACGTACTCGGTTTTGCGGGGTGCAGTGATGCATTGATAAAACAGAATAGTTAGGTTTGTAAACTTAGTAACTGACATAACTCAACCAATCAATTATTAGTGTGATACTGTGATACACTTGATTAGAGATATGTCGCTTAATATATCGTGTTACGTCAGATGCTCCCACATCAGCATCAGATATGTGATAGATATGGTACAAGTGAGCTGCTGTAAAAGTGTTATAAGCCAATGACATGGTAATTGTCCGAGGATAATTACTATTGTCCAAGGCTTATAACATTTATGAAGCTACTCACCTGTACCCATATCTGACTTACAGTAGGAGAGTTAGACTTGCATTTACATAAAGTTATGTACGTAATATACAGTCAGGTCATTTCTTTTGCTCTCTCAGACAACTGTGGTATAAATTATAAACAGCTGCATTAATGCCTTAACATTATGATTTTCCAGATAACCAAGGACCATTAGTGTACGTAGGGATGGATCCTCCTGCGCTGGTGCTGCTTTTAGCCTGCCTGGTTACAGTGGGAGTTACTGGGACACGAGGAGCTGAGGCTATATGTGACCGTGAGTACTGCATGTTCACACAATAGTTGACATGGTGACATCGGGCTTAGGTGACTTTACACTTTTCCGATCCAGAGCTTATGATTATTATCTAATCACAGTAACCAATATCTACACAGCCCGGCACCCGGTCAGAGACGGCACCTGGTCAGAGACGGCACCCGGTCAGAGACAAAAACATTGTCCCAAGGTCGTGAGACACAGCCATATAAATATCAAGACCTACGGCTGGATTCCTGGTGATTTCTCTTCTTTCCAGCGACATGATATTATAATATGACTATTAGTAGAATAGATCTATTCTCCTAGAAATATCTTTAGGCCTACTCCTGTGGGCCACCCGGGCCCGTAGGAAGATAATTCCTAAGAAAACTGCGGGCCCAGGCCAAAACTCACAGGCCAGCGTTTGTGTCTATGCCTGCATACATCTCAAAGATATCAGACACGTAGAAGAGAGTGTATTTGATGTGAGGTAAATCAGTTGTAAATAGTCATTAGATGTCAGATGCTGTAGTGGTTTAGTTTGCCCTGGCTTGTCTATAGATACAGAGTGTACCTCATAATGATCAGGTCATGTTAATTCATCACCCAAACCTAGGTGTCAGGTCGGCAGTGTTAGGTCGGCAGTGTGTCCCTCATCTGGCCTTTGTTCAGAGTGACAGTTAACTGCAGTTTGTGTGAAGCTAGACCAAGTGCAGTCTGTGTGAAGCTATACCAACTGCAGTCTGTGTGAAGCTAGACCAACTGCAGTCTGTGTGAAGCTAGACCAACTGCAGTCTGTGTGTAGCTAGACCAAGTGCAGTCTGTGTGAAGTTAGATCAATTGGAGTCTGTGTGAAGCTAGACCAACTGCAGTCTGTGTGAAGCTAGACCAACTGCAGTCTGTGTGAAGCTAGACCAACTGCAGTCTGTGTGAAGCTAGATCAACTGGAGTCTGTGTGAAGCTAGACCAACTGCAGTCTGTGTGAAGCTAGATCAACTGGAGTCTGTATGAAGCTAGACCAACTGCAGTCTGTTGAAGCTAGACCAACTGCAGTCTGTGTGAAGCTAGATCAACTGGAGTATGTGTGAAGCTAAACCAACTGCAGTCTGTGTGAAGCTAGATCAACTGCAGTCTGTGTGAAGCTAGACCAATCGGAGCCTTTGTGAAGCTAGACCAACCGGAGCCTTTGTGAAGCTAGATGCGTTGAATGGTATTCACACACAAGACTGCTGTTTTGCAGTGTGTGAGCTTTAAAGAAATCATCACTGACCTAATAATATGCCATATTATGGCAGCTATAATCATAACGGTGGCTTCATCAACGGTGCTTCTACGCTTGGCTGAATATCATTAAATGGCATGGGTTGCTTTACAATCTTCGCTGGACATTGTAGAATGCAGGGTGAAAGCAGAAACCCCTTTTTTCATGTTAAGCATTCGTTCAGGAAATGGAATGTATAAGGGGAAACTGTGTTGATAAATACATGCATTGAACTATCAAGATGCAACTAATTTACAAAACCGGCATGCGCACATTGCCAATTATAACATTAGCAGTATTCTTTGTGACATTGCTTTTATATCATGGTTTTGTCATCGGCTTTATCAACCTAAAGCAGCCCCAAAACTGCTTATCATGAGGCTAAATGGTGGACTTGGCAACCATTTGTGGCAGTATTCAGCTGTGTATTCTTTGGCAAAAAGTAAATACGTGCGGCCAAAAACAATTAAACCAGGAAAGGAGTTGTGGGTTACTGTAGAAAGAAATAGAAGAAAGATGCACTGTTTCTAAAAAAAATCGTAAAAAGAAACTAAAAACCTTGGCAGCCATCAGTGCCAATGGCTTACCGTTCATCATTATTTTCACCTTGTTTTTTCAGGTTCACCCTAAATTATATTAGGGTAAACCACCTTACAGGTATATATCATTCTTATTTCATTTACATTGATTCACTGCATTATTTTACAGTGCTTCTATGCAGAAACCCCTTTTTTAGTAACAGTGTGTGGTAGCTTAATTGTAACTGGTGTAGAATAATGTCAACAAAATGCCCCAATATGCAGTATACCACTTGATCTTAAACCACTGTTATTATCACATTTTGTCAAATTCAAAATCCTACTTCAATGGGTCCCATACAAATAACGGCTACAATATTCGGGGGATGGGGGCTAATCAAATGTCATTCATGGGCAGTAACATCCCAGAAAGGGCCCCATGTCGCACCTCCATAATATATACATTTGTAGTATGCACAGTGTATTTTGCTTAATTGGGTTAAATCATAGCATGCACTCCAAGAGTAGGACACGTCTGGTAATTATATCAAATACATGCTAAATTGTAATCAATGAGATTATTTAAAGATTGTAGCAATTCAAATATTGGACAGAGGAATAGTTCAGGGGAGATGCTGTACACTATCAGAGAACAAATATGTATATAATACATGTTTACTCTACACAATTGATCGAACAATTGATCGAACAGGCAATACAGCTATTTCTGTTGGGTGTACTCAGGGGTAAGTTTGCCATGACATGTGTGGGTTACAGGTCTATCTGCATTGCTGTCTCCAAGCAACCTCCATAATCAACCCGTCAATAGCCTTTTTTAAATTGTTGTCATGAATAATTTAGATGGGACAGTCGGTATAAATAGACTGGACCCAACCACATTTACCGCTTCGTTAAACTTAAAGGTTGATCCAATTTTGTGTCCTTGACTTGCAGGTTCCTTGACAAGTCAGAAGGTGTTACCTACATCATAATCTAATAATTCCCATGTAAAATCGTATGTTATGACGGCATATGCCATTTTCCATGAGAATTGATATATTATATAGCTATGGTTGTTAATAATGGATCTACGTGAAAGTATGCAGATATGATACTGGGACATAATTCATTTTATCTAATGCATGGATTGCGGATTTTAGGATCACATATGCTAGGCCACACTATATCCTTCTCAGAACATCTTTAACATTCAATGGAAAAGTGCATGGGTTGCTAAAGCAAAGCACATGGGCAGCTTGCAGAAACTGGCATGAGAAATAGTGAACTACCTTCTTTCTACAAATATCAAACACACAAACCTCATATATCCGGAGACGTTGTCTATGTCATATAGAGGATACATTATGACCTATGTTTTACCTGTCATTGACTTTAATTCGATTGATTAGGGAAATGAGTCGGGTGGCAGGCTACGCTGGCAGTAGTCTGGAAGAGTAACATTGTACGACTGGCAGGTAGTGACATGGTGTGATGATGGTCAAAAGCAAATGCGAGGTGTATAGACCCTAAAACCCCTTTGAGTGATGTTGGTTGGACACCTATTCCGTACCTATTGCACTAATATGGAATCAAGATCTAAGATTTATAGGAAGTATATGATTTCATTACCAAATTTCACTTTTTTATTAATCTTTAAAAAGCCATTTATTTCTATCTTACTGTGTTACTGGCAGTATTAGCTTTAATCAGATACCAAATATGTCAATATTTGTCCATTTCTATCATGTTTTTCTCTCTTTATTTTTTAAGAAGAAGAGAAATTTTTCTTCAAAACCTGATCTATATAATGTGCGCCGTGATAAGAAACCAGTTATTTTTTTGAGTGCCATAATAGAGGAGGAAAGTGGGCCGCATGTCAATATTAAGGGGCCGTCAATAACAAACACCAAGTTTGTATTTAATATTCAATGCAAAGGGGTTCGACAAAGGCAGGTGCATTCTAGTGCACTATGCTGTAGCCTGGAGCTGGATGTTGGGTCAGTCACAATATGTGACTTTAGGCTAACACCACCAGCCTTATCTGCTGCCTTGTCACATTGGACTGCCCACTCAGATAACAGGACAACATATTTAGACAGGCCAGAGAGAATCGTCGGGACAGGTCAGTCTATGGATTAATACTATTCGCAGTAGACTTTCTGATTTATATATATGCGAACAAGCTCTACACACTTATGTTCTAGCAACCAACTAGGGGCCATAGGACAAGGATATTTGACTGAGACCTAAGCTTCTAAGCATGAGGATTTGATGAATCTGCAGGCTGAGTTGGTAAAGTCTCCTGTCTTCACCATGGGACACTATGTACAGGACATTGAATGAAATACAGACAAGGACTAATTAGTGACAAGGGGGTGAAAGCAATGGTATCGGTCTGAATAACTGAAACTGTTGTGAGAACTTCTCACTGGAGTAAGGATTGGAGAGAGGAAATCAAGCCAGATCAAGTTGGAAAATGCAACTTATTAACAGGGTTGTGCTCAAGTCACTACCAGTGGTAACACTCATAGCCTTTGTGCTATCTTACTGCTATCATGATGTTGTCATGGGTGTTTGGACACAGGGGAATACTGGAATTGACGAAGTGGATGTAGATGCTCTGGTATCTAGTAATGCAAGTGCCAAGATACCTAAACGTAAAGGGCCTAAGAAGCTACTTTTACTGAAGCTCAATGGGGGACTTGGCAATCATTTGTGGGAATATTCAGCTTTGTATTCGTTGGCCAAATTAACGGACAGGACCCCAGTTGCCTGTGTTCAATACAATTTCGAGGTACTTTTTGACAACATTGGTGTTCCACTAAACAGTTATGGACATTGTGATAATATTTTAATGCAGAAAGCAAGGAACACAGTTGTTGTAAATCAAACTGATAATTCTGTAGGGTTTGATCCATCCGTCCTTGTGAATTTAAAGAAACACTCAGGTTCCAATGCCATAACATATGGATATTTCCAGAATTTAAAGTATTTTGCAGGATTTGAAAATTCTTTAAAAGCTCAGTTCGTGATAAAGAAGGAGCATCGTGATAGTGCTCAGCACTATCTTCACACCCTCACACGCACCATAGCTACCAAATCAGCCAATGAAAAAAGAAAAACACTTATATACGTGATTGTTCACGTCCGCAGAGGAGATATGCTACATGTATCCTACACATATCCACCAGCAAAAGATTACTTCATGAGGGCCATGGACTTCTACAGAAGAAAATATGGGAAAACGGTGGTGTTTATCATTGCCTCTATGGACACTCCATGGTGTAAAGCCAATATAAAAGGACCTGATGTCTATTATGCTGCAGACACTGGATCTAAAAGCAGAGAACTTGATTTTTCTATTGGTGTCAACTGTAATCATACTATAATGTCTATAGGGACATATGGATGGTGGATGGGCTATCTATCAGGTGGAGATGTAGTCTATTATAAGAACTGGGTACGAGGCTATCAGAAGGAGGCTTACGTTCAAAGCCAATATTTTCCCAAACACTGGATACCCATGACATAATGAACAATTTTATATATGAATGTTGATATTTCCCACATTATGTTACAGTACTATATTAAGTTATATTATTTGTTAACAAATCTTAGTAAATTATAGCTACATTTTCGTATTGTGAGTATGGTATTCAGAGGGTAGGATACACGGGAAGGTTTTTTACTGCATATTGAGGAATAATTCTCAAAATCTTTATCCAAACAAAGAGGATTAGTTCTCCAATGAGAAATAGAATATTTATGCTTCTAAAACCTAATGTGATAAACTCATGATTTACTTGTTTGATGATAGATTAGTGCTCAAACACGCCAATACCTATCCCATTATATTGAGTTGAATATCAAAATAGTTTTGTGAAATATCATGCCCTTGATTCAATACTCTTGCGAAAGTTTATGTACATGCGAAATGTCATAAAACCCTACTCAATATAGTTTTACTTTTTAATTTCTGATTGAATACAGCAGTCCCATTGATTCAACCAAAGAAGGCATAATTCCACTCTCCCCATGCTCGTATTTTACAGCCCTGTGACGTCCTCAAATTGGCGGTTTGTTTATATATGAATGGTATTTATAACTTTAATAGAGTGGTCATGTTATATTATGTGCTAATGTGTTCGTCCCGTTGACAGACATATATATATTCCCACCATGTTGCCTGGAAACTCATTTCATGAAATTTGGTATAAATAAAAATACTTGATATTTTACATACTTTTTAAAAACAATTATTGTAGCATCATTATGTCATATGGCATATTCATAATTTTATATTTGTGAGTACCCATGTCTTCAGGGGGCCAATGCCTCCTCCCTATGTGGATTAGCTAAGCATGTGATACACCATTTTAAAGATCAGAACACACATTTCAATCTTCATTTTCCCCCTGATTACTCTTTTTGCTTGCCTTCTCACACATACTTTAATTGAGACGGACACTTGACGTTTTGCTAATCTCTTTATTTGTGAACAATGGCAAAGTTTGAGTGTATTTTTTTCCCAATAGATCACCAATACAAGCCTTATCGTACAAGAATAGTTAGAAATATTGGTGGCTCAGTATCTCACGGTATGTGTCCGACTCATGGTGAATTTACCCTAGACTGGAAGGTTAAAGTGCAGGTTAGGTATGGTGCACGGCTGGTCAGTTTTCAGCAGACCCCGGGATGTTTGCCAATATGATTACCAACAGATAAGAGAGATATAATTATGCATCACAAGATAACCCATACGCTGTACGTGCACGTGAGTAGTATTGGCTGCGATGTAGATATAGCTCATATGGACTATTTAAGATAACACCTATTACTATAATTGATAGAGTCAGTGACATAATACTTTAAGACCGAGAGGTTGTGTCCTTATCCTTTATCCTACCTTTTAACACTGTTTAAGAGAGATTAGATTGGAAACTCCCCATTGTCAGTGTATCGAGTGTAATGATTTATTTTTTTAATGTGGTAGGCCATTTCCATACCTGACAGTCACACGGAGATCAAACACACTGGCATTTCGTGAATGGGCACAATTTGGTTATTCGCATAACGAAGACTAAGAACTGAATTTCATAATATTGTCTACCTAGAGTTTGGAAAGCACCGAAGCATATATCCCTGATAATCGTAAAGTGCAAATGTATAGTAGCTTCGGTGTACACCTTTGACAGAAAATAAAGAAAAGTAAAGAAGGATTTACGACTATGGAGGATAATATTATGCCAATTTAACATTAACCCCTTCCACACGGTAAGCCAATATATTGCACAAAATTGCATTGAGTTACAAGAAACCCAGTGGTGAAGGGGTTAAACAGAATATAGTTTTGACGAGGCCAAAAACGTAGACACTATGGAGAACATACCATAAATCTTTGGCTACAAAATGCTATACAACTATATCCTATAAGAAAAATGTTATTATTTGCATAATAATGATGTAGAAGAATACACTGGAGAATAACTTGTGTTGCTTTTGTACAGGTCGTATTCATGAGATGTTTTCCTTGAGAAAGTCTCCCCTGTATTAGTCAATGGGAGACTAAGTATGAGAAGTATTCAGATATTGATTGAAAAATGTCAGGTGTGTCCAGGTCCTGGCCCCCAGATAGATATCGGTTACACACCATTTGCATAGTCAACAATCCTGACCCCATTATTTTTCTGCAATACAACGCACATTATAAACAGGTCGATATTTCAAGCATGAACACAGGCAGCAAGTTCATGGAAAAGAGCATGGAGGGTAGCGCCAATTTGTTGCCGTGACTTATTTCCACTCTTGGCATGGGGATGCGCATGGTGATGTTGTAAGACATAATGGGAAAGTATTAAAGCTCTGTAAGAATTATTTCTATACTAAAATCCCCATTGAATAGCCTAAATCTATTTTTTACGGAGCAAAATAGAGCAATTAGTAAGCCTACCTTATAAGCCACAAGGTGGCAGCTGTGTGCGGTTTGTACAAGACATCCTCGCTGGTCACGTGGAAGTAAGTGGCGCCACCTACTGACTCATATGGTATTCTGGTCTCCATTGAAGGGTGTTCTGGCTGATTGGGTTATATTTCAGATGAAACAAAAATGGCTAAAATTGTGAAAAAAAATCCATTGTGTTCCCAAATACCCTTTGGATAGAATAGCACATGTAGTTTTATGCTATGTAAAGGGTTGGGGAATTTCTGAGGCATGCAAAAACTGATGTGGCCAAAGGTCGATTTTAGGCCCAAAACAGGGCAAAATGGGACTACCTGTGGATAAAAGTGATTTTTTAACGGCCATGCTCTCTATTGAGGCTGAAACATTGTGTGTGAGGGATTGTTTAATCAGGCTAAGACTATGGTCAACAAATTTTGTGGATGGCTAGTTTTGTGCATTATGCTATATAGAAATATTGAGGAATAATAATTACTTCCTCGTGACCCACTGCAGACCCAGTAGCTTATTCCCACTCATGCACATATTAGCTAGGGCATTGAATTCTACACAGATGGTGCCATATCTCAAATGGTTGCCCATGCTTGTGTTTTCTCCAACAAAGCTGTAGATCTGGATTTTATTACACACCATACATTAAAGCATTTTGGATTCTTTGTCATCAGAATTATGTACGCATTTAAGAAGAAAAGACAGTATAATATACTTCTCTAATATGTGTGAATGAACCAGTCATTAAAGTTGGTATCCCAACTAGCGTCGCTAGAATTGACCTCTATCAATAATTAGCCGGAACACCTGAATATATACGGCACTAGCACATCCTGGTACTTCAGGTAGTCGGGGGCTAAAACCTATCACCTTATCATGTTATTACCCTCCTTTCACACCTGGAATAAAGGTGCTGATAAGAAATTCACCCATGATGCAATGCTCTGGAGTCTGGGGCCTAACCACAATGCATTGCTCTCAGGCAAGATGGCGCCCCCCATAGCCTAATGATAAGTCAACACGGTATACAAATACAGTTTGGAAAGTTTATCATGTGAAACTTTAAAACATGTAAAGTACGGTATATGTGGTTTCATGATTAAAAAATAAGAGTAGGTTTTAAACATTAAACCTTTGAGTAGTATGTATGTCTTTTATGGTCACTAACTTGTACATTAATACTGACAAAGATATAGTAGAAGAATAATGTATGAAGAATAATACATGAACAATAATACATGAGAGATATGTGTTATCATATCACTGTCCAGTCTATGGCTGTGACATGGTCACAGGTATAAATATATACACCTGAGGTGAGGGTGGGTGGGTTAAAGTTTATAAATGGGTTAAAGTTTATAAATGGTACCGGGTACCAGCGGGCATAGTTCAGTAGTAGTCCAGTGGTGGCACTAGTAGTTCGTTTTTCCCGCCACACTCAGAGGTGTATTCTCCCACCTTAGTCTTTGATCATTAAACAGCAAATTGAATCAATTAATGATAATGCGCTAGTGCCCTATATATGACTGGTTCACTCAGGCATATTTTCAATGAAAAAAAGATCATTGAAGCTTATCCTGCCTGTTATGCAGCGGGATAGAAATAACCTACATTATTATTTTCTTATCTCTTGAACATCAGGTCACTCAAAAAGGATTTAAGTGTTGTCTCATTACCAGCGCACATTTTTGATGAAAAGTATGATGAAATTGTACGGAAATATGTCTGGTATCAAATTGAAACTTAAAGTGCCAGTAATGTCTCCGGGGTGACCTCAGCTTTTCATAAATGGCCTCACATGTGTTATCCAATAGATATTACCAGTTTTAGAGCAATTAAAGTAGGAAAATCATAATAAATATCTCCAATTTCAAGTTTTCCCACTGGCAGTCGCTGAGTTTTCTCCTCACATCATAATACTATTAGTTGTCATCTTAGTTATTAACATATATTTTTTCATACAATTTGGAAAATGTACATCAAATTATGTAACTGATGTCAATAGGTTATAATGTCATTCCCATTTTGGGGATGTGATGTAAGAATTCCATTGTTGCCATAGCAACGGAATAAAAGGTTCCTCCATGGCCCAAAGGACAGCCAATCTAAGGCAAAATTTGATAATCTAACCCATGGAACGTTTCTGGTTGCTATGGTTACCCAAATTATCATTTTCTTCATACAGGGGGCTAAGCATGAGAAAGGTTACTGCAACAGCTTTCAGGAAATGTAATATAAACCATATATCCGGACAATAAATTCCACTGTTGTAGATTTGCATAGGATATACTAATTATGCTGTAGATATCTGACTTTGGTCAAATACTTCTGGGCCCCAAAGGGTTAACTTAACTTCTAATTTGAGTTTTGGACACAAAATGCATGCGATTTTTTTGGTTTTTTTTAGTTTAAAATAGAAAACGTCCCTTGGTTATATTTTCCCGTGCTTGATCCTGTGGTTACCCCCTGTGTGTTTCCCCTCACCTACTAGGGTTCAGTATGATTTAATAATTGTATATGATAAATGCATCTTTCTTCTTTACAGCTGAGACCTACCTGCTAACAGTGGGAGGTCCTGTGGTGGGTTCTCCCTGTGTATTCCCCTTCACCTACCAGGACACAGAGTTCTACCACTGTACCAGCATCGGTTATACCCAGGGACACTGGTGTGCCACCTCAGACAACTACCCCAGGGACAGGGAATGGGGAAGGTGCCCAGGTAAGATGCTTTTTCATAAAATGATAAATAAGGCATGAATACAATTTGGACCATCCGTCATTTACATGGTGCTGTACAGTATTGATTGATAATACCCTCAGACACATTTGGATGGCATCAGCAAAGGGTGTCATGACATGACCTTTTCACTGTACTGTGCCAATGGCCCCCAATTATAATTGGGGGTGAAGACATAACAGGGGCAACTGTGTACAGTAAATGTTTTTATAACTACAACATTAGCCCTCCATGTACTGAGATATAGATATTAAGGGTGGCCTGAACTGACATAACAGATTTCATAGAAGAAAAAAATCATGTTAATTTACATCTTGCAGTTTGTCGATTGCATTCAGAAACAAAAGTACATACTCCATTCTTCATAGTTCCCCTTTATATTTACTCCATTACAGACGAAATTTCCTACCTTCGTCGAATTGATCCTGGTGAGTAATGTCTCATTTGCTATTTCTGTGTGAGCTACAGCATACAGAATTAATTTTTATAACTATGGGTAGTTGCATGAAACCATCCCACGATTTAAGCATGTAGGTGGTGTAGATTTTGTAACGCTGGGGTCAATTACAGCATTTTTGGTAACAGGTGAAGGGCAGTGAGAACAGGTAATGGGTTAACTTGGGCACCTGGGCCACGCTATACCTTTTTAGCACACCAAACCCAACCCAACAGTCTTATTAAATTTGCCAGTCTGGCCGGTCTGATATTGGGATGTACTTGCCAAACTCCTCTATTTGTACTTGCCAAACTCCTCTGAAGTCAGTTTGAGTCGGATCACGTTGGGTTGAATGAAATCATGTAGGCTTGGTCGGGCTTTGATAACCGTGCAGTAGCACAGAATGAATGATATCAATTTTGTTAATATTTTCCCGCAGTGAGAACAGATAACGGGTTGACATGCGAGTTCCCCTTCACCTATAAGAGCCGCCTACTGTACTCTTGCACGGACCTGGACTCCAGCACAGGCCGCAGGTGGTGCAGCTCCACCCCCGACTACTCACGGACCACCTGGGGCTTCTGTCAAGGTACTCCAACTCTACATCCTCTGACAATACATCCTCCAACACTATATCCTCTAGCAGTACATCCTCCAACACTACATCCTCTAACAGTACATCCTCCAACGATACATCCTCTAACAGTACATCCTCTAACACTACATCCTCTAACAAAACATCCTCCAACACTACATCCTCTAACAGTACATCCTCCAACTCTACATCCTCTAACAAAACATCCTCCAACACTTCGTCCTCTAACAGTACATCCTCCAACTCTACATCCTCTAACAATACATCTTCTAACTCTACATCCTCTAACAGTACATCTTCCAACGATACATCCTCTAACAGTACATCCTCTAACACTACATCCTCTAACAAAACATCCTCCAACACTACATCCTCTAACAGTACATCCTCCAACTCTACATCCTCTAACAAAACATCCTCCAACACTACATCCTCTAACAGTACATCCTCCAACGCTACATCCTCTAACAAAACATCCTCCAACACTACATCCTCTAACAAAACATCCTCCAACGCTACATCCTCTAACAGTACATCCTCCAATGCTACATCCTCTAACAATACATCCTCCAACGCTACATCCTCTAACAGTACATCCTCCAACGCTACATCCTCTAACAATACATCCTCTAACGCTACATCCTCTAACAGTACATCCTCTTACGCTACATCCTCTAACAATACATCCTCTAACGCTACATCCTCTAACAATACATCCTCCAACGCTACATCCTCTAACAGTACATCCTCCAATGCTACATCCTCTAACAGTACATCCTCCAATGCTACATCCTCTAACAGTACATCCTCTAACGCTACATCCTCTAACAATACATCCTCTAACGCTACATCCTCTAACAATACATCCTCCAACGCTACAACCTCAAACAGTACATCCTCCAACGCTACATCCTCTAACAGTACATCCTCTTACGCTACATCCTCTAACAATACATCCTCCAACGCTACATCCTCTAACAATACATCCGCCAATGCTACATCCTCTAACAATACATCCTCCAACGCTACATCCTCTAACAGTACATCCTCCAACGCTACATCCTCTAACAATACATCCTCTAACGCTACATCCTCTAACAGTACATCCTCTTACGCTACATCCTCTAACAATACATCCTCTAACGCTACATCCTCTAACAATACATCCTCCAACGCTACATCCTCTAACAGTACATCCTCCAACGCTACATCCTCTAACAGTACATTCTCCAATGCTACATCCTCTAACAGTACATCCTCTAACGCTACATCCTCTAACAATACATCCTCTAACGCTACATCCTCTAACAGTACATCCTCTTACGCTACATCCTCTAACAATACATCCTCTAACGCTACATCCTCTAACAATACATCCTCCAACGCTACATCCTCTAACAGTACATCCTCCAACGCTACATCCTCTAACAGTACATTCTCCAATGCTACATCCTCTAACAGTACATCCTCTAACGCTACATCCTCTAACAATACATCCTCTAACGCTACATCCTCTAACAATACATCCTCCAACGCTACAACCTCAAACAGTACATCCTCCAACGCTACATCCTCTAACAGTACATCCTCTTACGCTACATCCTCTAACAATACATCCTCCAACGCTACATCCTCTAACAATACATCCTCCAACGCTACATCCTCCAACAATACATCCTCTAACAGTACATCCTCCAATGCTACATCCTCTAACAGTACATCCTCTAATGCTACATCCTCTAACAATACATCCTCCAACGCTACATCCTCTAACAGTACATCCTCCAAACACTACATCCTCTAACAGTACATCTTCCAACGATACATCCTCTAACAGTACATCCTCTAACACTACATCCTCTAACAAAACATCCTCCAACACTACATCCTCTAACAGTACATCCTCCAACTCTACATCCTCTAACAAAACATCCTCCAACACTACATCCTCTAACAGTACATCCTCCAACGCTACATCCTCTAACAAAACATCCTCCAACACTACATCCTCTAACAAAACATCCTCCAACGCTACATCCTCTAACAGTACATCCTCCAATGCTACATCCTCTAACAATACATCCTCCAACGCTACATCCTCTAACAGTACATCCTCCAACGCTACATCCTCTAACAATACATCCTCTAACGCTACATCCTCTAACAGTACATCCTCTTACGCTACATCCTCTAACAATGCATCCTCTAACGCTACATCCTCTAACAATACATCCTCCAACGCTACATCCTCTAACAGTACATCCTCCAACGCTACATCCTCTAACAGTACATTCTCCAATGCTACATCCTCTAACAGTACATCCTCTAACGCTACATCCTCTAACAATACATCCTCTAACGCTACATCCTCTAACAATACATCCTCCAACGCTACAACCTCAAACAGTACATCCTCCAACGCTACATCCTCTAACAGTACATCCTCTTACGCTACATCCTCTAACAATACATCCTCCAACGCTACATCCTCTAACAATACATCCTCCAACGCTACATCCTCCAACAATACATCCTCTAACAGTACATCCTCCAATGCTACATCCTCTAACAGTACATCCTCTAATGCTACATCCTCTAACAATACATCCTCCAACGCTACATCCTCTAACAGTACATCCTCCAAACACTACATCATCTAACAGTACATCCTCCAACGCTACATCCTCTGACAGTACATCCTCCAACTCTACATCCTCTGACAGTACATCCTCCAACTCTACATCCTCTAACACTACATCCGCCAACTCTACATCTTCCAACACAACACCCTCCAACACTACAGATTCCAACACTAGATCCCCCAACACTACATCGTCCAACATAATATCCCCCAACGCTACATCCTCCAACACAACATCCTTCAACACCACATCCTACATCACTACATCATACAACACAATAATCCTCGAATAGACCTCCTCTAACACAACATCGCCTACCACTATACACCCATAATACAATATATCCTCCAATACAAAATCAACTCTTAAAGCTCTAGAAGCACACTTTTTGGAGCAGGATATAGAAGGAAGGGTCTGTGTGGCCACATGCGCGGATTTTTTTCTGCATAGCTTCTCATAGCCCTTAAAACTATGTAAAATTAAGCAGAACATTAAGCAAGCTTTAGATCCACTAGGCCTATGCACATTTTCCATCAAACTTGAACATCAGTATAACATTGTATGTTTTCTTGGAGGTAAGAGTTCCAGCCATTATCTAAATTTTTTTATCATGACTGAGATCAAAGCATATTAAAGCACTATGCGGCCCTTGAAGGGTTATTTGCAAGATCTTATCATTCTGCATTTCAGATATCCTACCATGCTTTGACGACTTCAATCAGTTGGTCAATAAGCAGAGGCTTGGCGGAGGGATAGACCGTGGCATAACAATCAGGGAGCACTGTCAGCAGAGGTGTCTCTGTAATCCAGCGTGTATAGGGTATGTATAACCTCAATCCTTCTACCCTTTAAGGCTGGCATGACGCTAAAGATGACATTAATCATTTGTCATCATGTTGCACCAATTAATGTAGCCCTGGGGGTAACTGGCATGTCACTAAAAGATTAGATTTGTCGTCATGTTGCACCAATGTAACCTCAGGGAGTAACTCGCCGTTTGTGCATTGATGCATCACCCAAACCCTTTGGGAGTATTTCAAGCCCACAGGGTCTGCATGATGCATGAATGCAGCACTGGGGAATTACTCGTCAGGTCTGTATTCATGCTTCTTGCAGACTAAGGGCATGATTCATTAATGTAATATGCTGACCTTAGAGGGTTAAGGACCTATGTCGTCATGATGAACCTGCTCATTTACGGAACCGGCAGGGAAGTTGAAGGTGTTGTATAAACACAAAACGTGAGTGCAGCAGCGGTGGGTAACTTTTTAAGGCTGCATACTTTTGTGACATGTAGTGGGAGAAGTCACCTTAGTGTACCCAACAATAAGGTCCCTTTTCGCAAATCATGCCTCGATTGGGGATTTCGAATTTAAGAAGCAACCTATGTCATGTCACTTATTTCTTCCCTTATGTCACTTAGATCTAGGTATGTCGAATATCGATTTTAAGAAAAGGCCATGTCGCCATGTCGATTTAAGAGGTCCACCCTATGCAATTGTATATGTCACGCGCCATATCGGAATATGCGCAATCTCGGAACTTTTACATCTCTATAACAAGTATTTTAAAATAAGTTAGTATACCACACAAACAGAGAGGAAATGTATGTCCAAAGTAGTTTTACTGTATCAGTTGTCTCCTTGTTGGTTTATAGGTAACCCCCATTGTTTTATCACATCAGATAAATTATTGCCATACTTTAATAATCACAGTTACAGTAAGGTGGAAGGTGCATAGGGATGTCCTCGTGATTGTTATCACACTTCTAAGGTGTGGCACAGCATCCTCAAACAACATTTAATCATAATCTAATAGCTATGTGTATAGCTAGAGTAAGAAAAGTTAGGACTTCTCAAACTGCCCAATCTAAATAGGGAGCAATTCCGGAATTGCCCTGCGCAGTTCCGGAATTGTGCCAGAGCAATTCCGGAATCGAGCTGGTTCTGATTCTGCGCCTGACATATACATCATGCTGACAAAAGGGTATGGGACATGACAGCAGCATGCTTCCCTTAAAGGGTTAACGGTGTAAGCGTCTGCATTGATATCATGAATAAATAAATGATATAACAATAAGTTTTTTGTTTGTTACTTGACTAGGTACGAGTGGCAGAAGTTTAAGCGGGAGTGTTGGCAGCACGCCGGTGTGGTGGGGAACCTCAGGGACAACGACCAGCTCGACTTCTACGTCAAGACACCCTGTACCCCACCAGTTACAGGTAGGTGCTTCGAGGAGGACATGTCAACTAGTGCCCAGAAGAAATATGAACATGAGTTGTACAATAGGTGCTCTGCCTCGAGACTGCCTCCAATATCATCTGACATTAGATTATGTTGAGTGACGTCTGCTACACCCATCTGCAAAATGTTCTATTTAAGAAGAAAAATAAATTTATCATTCACATGGTTCAATGTTCCTTTAATCAGCAACAATACATCTACAAGTGACATAGTTTGTCGCTTCAATGAATGTTATGCATTAAATATCCATTAAAGGCCCAGCGCCCCTATATGTACGGCTGAGTACCTGTCCAGACTGCGCTCTGACTGTTACTGGACGTGCAGCAAGAACTGTGGGTTTAAGATATTAGGTTTTCAATTATTCACTTGCATAAAATCGTTGTGCATATATGAAACAATGTTAACCTAACTAAATGTGTTATCCTTCTCCCTCTTACAGAAATGCCGCCAGGTATGGTCTATACTTTGCTATTTCGAGAAATGTTTCACCTATAACAATTTGTTAACATGTTAATTTATATGCTAAGAATATTATGTTTCAATTTGCTGTACATCAATTTTATCAGATCGCATATTGAATATTTTGACAGCATTGAGATATGTTAACTTGGCTCAGCATAAAAATACATTTTCCACTGTTATTACTGCTCATCTCAAAGTATCACTAGTTTTGCCAATAATATGATACTAGTGTAACGGGTTGACTATAAAGTCTAACTGTTATTGTTGTATATCTATTGTATGTTGTATGATGTAAGACAACACGGTTCTATTGTGTTTAATAACTGTTTTATTCATCTAACTAGTGTCGTCGGTTCGTTACATATACCGACTCCTCTAGTTCGGTTATCTATACGGTAGTGTACCGGTACCACCTTCGGTTACCGTCGGTAGTTGTTACATAATCATTTTTACATAACTAAACCTAACAGGTGGCGCTGCTAGTACGGTCACGTGGCTACGCAGCGCTGTATATAAGACGGCTGCTTCCCCATTGGAAGCCAGTCAGGTTTGGGACTGTCGTGACATGACCACCCTGTGCTCACGGGCTTAACTCTATGCTATAGGGTTGCCCACTGTATTATATATCTGTTCTGATCTTGTATATCCGCTGGTTATACTTGTACTATAATACCCAAGAGTTATCTTTACAATAAAGTCGCCGTATATTAAAGTCTAATTTACCTTGTCTGGTTTTTGTACTCAAGTGTCACATACGTAGTAAGAGACCAACTACATTGGTGCCGTGACCAGGATGTTCGAACCGACCATTGATAGGGTATTAAATAGACTTACAGTATATGGATTACCTATACGATTTTGTCAGCTCGTTCAGCGGCAGGACTAAAACCCCTGCTGAGGAACGTGAAGAAGCCGTACAGAATGTACGCTTCTTCACAGGCAAATCTAATAGGCGGGAGAGCCGGGCAGCCTTGGAGGTGCCCGGTGACGACCTCTCCCAAGAAGCAGTAGGTGATCCTATTGTGGAAGCCTTTACCAAAGGAGAGGATGGGGAGCAATCTCCAATCCCGGGACCCTTTGATATAAGCTCCAGGAGGTCGTTGGACTCCCTTTCCACGAATCTTTTCTGTCCTGAGGGTCAGAAAATACCGGGTAGAGAGCCTAAAACTCTCGGCCCAGCTGCCTTCGGTTCTACACCGACGGTAGCAGATCCTTCATTGGATCCAGACACGTCGGTTTTCACTGATGGTGCCACTCCTACACCGAACGGTATGGGGGGTGGCGGGCTATCAAAGAAAACTAACGTGGCAACAGAAGCTCCTGGTAAGGGGTACCCGCCAGCAGTAGATGAGCCATCCAGTTTACCACTGGATGGGGACCTACTAGCTGCCATGGGGATCCCCACCAAGAAAACTGAGTTGCATGAGCTCGCTGAAGCCCGGAGGGAACTTGCTTCCATCAATCAAACTAGGAAGTTATTCCTAAGGGAGGTTGATGAGAAGAAAAAGTTCCTACTGGAACTCCAGAGCGAGATGGCTTCCCACAAGGTGGAGGTTGACAAACTTTTGCACCAGAGGGTGTCCGGCGAATGTGAGGTTGCAAGCTTAACTTCCTTGGGAAAGGATTTGAGCACGCAGCTCCACTTAGCCAGACAGGACCTCGCAAGCTTAAGGCAAGTCAATCAGGACCTGAAGACGAAGTCGGAGAAAGTACCACCACCTTCCACGGTGGTACCTCCAGTCATACCCGTACCCAGTGTATACACGACAGTGACACCTTCAAGTGTCCCGCCGCTAGTACACACCACGGTAACAGGTATGACACCTCAGATGGGGGCTAGCTATCTACAGACTCCGGTCTGTGGTGGCGCCTTTGGAGGCACGGCAACACCTCCAGGGTACACCCACCCATCTACTGGTTCAACGATGTTGAACCAACAGCAGACCATGGTCTCAGTTCCAGTACCGAAACCCAGAGCTAGACAAGGCTTAACGCCTGTCCAGCGGGCTAAGTACGACCGGAACCCGGCTATTGAGAAGCTGGGGACAGACATCGTCCCGCGGGACATCGATGAACTGGATGAACGGTATGCTCCTTTCAACTTTGGGGACATCAAACATCCTGATGCAGCCCGTCAAAAGGCCATCGATATTCCGCCTTTCACAGGGTCGCCACCCTGGAGAAAGTACAAAGTTCGGTTCAAGGCTATTGTGGAGAGCAATCGCTGGAACAATCAGCAAGCGCTGGTTGCTCTGAAGCAAGCACTCTGCAACGGGCCAGGTGAACCAGCCCTTTTGGCGTTCGAGAGAGTGAAGATCAAGACATTGAGCTCACTTGAAGAAACAGCTGAATGGGCGATTGGGAAGATTGGTGAGCATGACCCAAGGACTCAGCTGCTCAAACGTGTCCAACGCAAGGACGAGCATCTGAGATCCTACGGATTTGCTCTACAAGAACTGATATCCGAGTGTTATCAGGGATGTAGACCTGACACGCCCACTGTCATCCAGGAGTTAACCTCCAGGTTTGTCAATGGAGTCAGAGACACCAATCTCCAGGCATATCTGCGGGAGAAATGGCAGCCGGACTTATCTCTAGCTGACCTTTTTGACCATGCAGATGTGTATGACACCAAACAGGCTGTTTTTCCTAGTGGAGGAGTGTCGGCAGCTCCATCTGTAGCCCCGAAAGGAGCTCAGGTGGTAGAGGTCGCCACAAAACCACCTAAGAAAAAACAGCCCGCCTCTGAGGAGGTGGCGGCAGTAATGCCTGACAGGGACATGGAAAAGATGATTGAGGGTTTGTTGCGGAAGCACTTGGAAAAGAGCTCTGCGTCCACTTCTGATTCTGGATCTGGAAAGAGAAGGAAAAAGAAGAAAAAGGACACGAAACCTCAGCCATGTAGACGCTGTCAGAAGATGGGTCATTGGGCTAGCGAATGCAAAGCCCCTGCACCCATCGCTGCTAAAACCGAAAAGGAGACGGAAAACTGAATGGGGCCCATCCTCTTGGCAAGGATGGCGCCCCCACAGTTAGCCATGCCTGTAAGGGATTAGTAGACGGTGTTAACTCTTCCATGAACCAAGGCCGCGCAGAGGCAGAAGGGTCTGTACAACCTGTAAGCGTCTGGCAAGGCGGGGCTGGCAAGGACGAACGGAATCCGGAGGATTCTGTAGTCGCTGGCTTAGAGGAGTCTTGGTTAGAATCAATTGCCCAGAGCAGTGTGATTCAAGACTCCCCGAGCGACCCATGTTGGGATTATCTCCTGACAAAAGGGGTTGCTATGGATGGAGGGGGAAGCCCGATGCTGACCTCTGAGTGTGTCCCTTTACGGGGACAGCGTTGGTACCTGAGTCTGGTTATTTCCGGGACGCGTGGTGAATTTTTGGTCGACACGGGTGCATCTCACACCTTGGTCGATCGTAAATTCATGGCCCGTCTTTGCAACCAGCCCGAAGCTCCGCTACTAGGAGTAAAGGCTCGGACTGCTACGGGAGATAGTATGCAGACTTATGGCAGAACTGTAAAACCTATGTTGGTTGATGGCAAGACATACTGGATATGTCCAACCATCACCGACATCACTGATGATGGCATACTGGGGATGGACTTTGCTGCTCTTTACGGGGTAACAATGAACACCGCAACGGGCCGACTTCAGATTAAACATCCTTATAAACAATCTGTACAGTGCGTTTTAAGGAATGGTTCTTCTGTGGCGTCAGTGGCACAAGACACAAAGTTGGCAGCAGGACATGTATCTGATGTCCTAGTCAGCTGCGTGGGAGTGCAGGCCAAACGGCCGGGAATGTTTGAACCAGATGATCAAAAGCTCTCTGAGTTAGGTCTTGCTGGCTATCATACTTACCTGGCCAACGCTCGTTGGGGGGTGATACCGATTTGTAACTCGAGTAGTAGAGAAATCACTCTACGAAAGGGGACACCTATTGGTAACACCACGCGAGCATATGGGGTAGACTCACTAACTACGGACTTTGTGGAAGTAGGTGTGGTGGCGGGAGACTCTTCCCACGAAGAGGCTCTAGCTAAATCCAACCTACCGAAACATTTAAGGTCCCTGTTGTGTGAGTCACACCTCACAACCCTAGAGAGCGAAATGGTGGCAAATGAGCTGTCAGAGTTATCTGACGCCTTTGCGCAACCAGGAGATCCTCTAGGGCGTACCAATACGGTACAACACCGGGTTGACACTGGGGACGCGCTTCCCAGTAGAATCCCCTACCGTCGGTTACCCATGGCTAAAAAAAATGCTATGGAGGCTGAGGTAGAAAAGATGTTGGATGAAGATGTGATTCAACCTAGTGAGAGTCCATGGTCAAGTCCTGTGGTGATGGTCACCAAGAAGGATGGTTCCTGTCGATTTTGCATCGACTATAGGAAGTTGAACGGACTCACTAGGAAGAATGCATATCCTCTACCTCGGATAGATGAATGTGTGGAATCTCTGGGTGGGGCGAAATGGTTCTGTACACTAGATTTACAATCTGGTTATTGGCAGATCGGCATGGACCCCCGGGACCGAGAAAAAACCGCATTTTCTACCCATATGGGACTATTTGAGTTCAACGTCATGCCATTCGGGCTATGCAATGCCCCGGCAACCTTCGAGGCAATGATGGAAACCATGTTACGGGGTTTACTTTGGAAAAAGTGCCTAGTATACTTGGACGACATCATCGTCTTCGGTGGTTCTGTGGAGGAAACTCTACAGAACCTCCAAGCTGTGCTGAAACGCATCTTATCATATGGTCTGAAATTGAAACCTTCAAAGTGCAAGCTTTTTAGGAAGTCAGTTGAATACCTAGGTAGAATTGTTTCTGAACATGGCATCATGGCTGATCCTCATAAGATCGAAGTGGTACAGAACTGGCCTCGTCCGATGGACACGAAGGAGATACGCTCTTTCATCGGGTTTTGTTCATACTACAGAGATTTTATACCTGGATTCTCGAGAGTCGCAGCTCCCTTACAAGAGCTGATGATTGGAGAGAAGAAGGCTAAGGCTAAAATAGTCTGGTCTCCAGCCGCAGAACAGTCTTTCAGTGAGTTAAAGAGACTCTTCTTAGAAACACCTGTTTTGCACTACCCTGCACCTGTTGGTAAGTTCATCTTGGACACTGATGCTTCTAATACAAGTATTGGTGCTGCCTTGTCGCAGATCCAGGATGGGCGAGAAGTGCCGCTGGCATTTTCGTCCAACAGTCTAAGCAAAACACAACGTAACTACTGCACAACCAAGCGTGAACTCTTGGCAGTGGTGGTTTACACAAAAAAGTACAGACATTTCCTATATGGTGGGAATTATCTCGTACGGACGGATCATTCATCTCTGCAGTGGCTCCTTAACTTCAAGGACGCTGAGGGGATGATGGGTAGATGGTTGAACCACCTCTCTGAGTTTGGCATGACGAATGAGCATATCATACACAGGAGTGGAGTAGATCATGTGAATGCGGACAGCTTGTCCCGCTATCCTATCCGGAACTGTCACCGTGTAGACTGCCGAGACTGTGGGTCTCACAATGCAGTGATTGCGTCTGTGGGTGCGAAAGTTCCTAACTGGACGTTAAATCACTTGAAGGATGAGCAGCTTGCAGATCCGGCTATTTCGAGGGTGTACTCCTTGAAGTTGTTGGGCCTGTCCAAGCCTGTTCGCCCCGCACTTTCGCTGGAATGTAAAGAAGTTAGACAACTGTTAGCTCAGTGGGATAATCTTTTTATACGTAACAGTGTATTGTGCCGCTGGAGGGTGCAACCTGGCAGGAAGAGAACAGCTCAGTCTGTAGTGCCTTTGTCACTCAGACTACAGTTGCTCAATTACTGTCATGGCCACCGAACTTCAGCACACTTTGGCAGACAACGGACTGAGGCGAAGATTAAGAGTAGATATTACTGGCCTGGTATGACTTTGGACATACGGCGTTGGGTGAGACAATGTCCCCAATGCTGTTTATCAAAGCCTGGACCTGGTATTGGTAAACTACCTCTAAGTCAAGAGCTATTCGGTGTTCGATTTGCCCGGATCGCTGTTGATATCATTAGTGGTTTCAACACGACCCCCCGTGGGAATACCTGTATGATGGTGGTACAGGACTACTATACCAAGTATGTCCAAGTATATCCGTTGGTAAATCATACAGCTGTTACCTGCGCAGAAGCACTTTTCGAGAATTGGATCCTCACGTGGGGAGGTCCTTTAATGCTTCACTCCGACCAGGGTCGTGAGTTTGAATCTCGACTGTGGGCAGAACTGTGTAGTAAAATACACATCTGCAAGACGCATACGAACCCCTACCAACCTCAATCGGATGGTATGGTGGAACGTTTCAATCGGACGTTGATCCAATGTCTCACGACAATGGTTAATGAGCACCGGGATGATTGGGATGAGCACGCTCGCTATATCTCCCATGCTTACAATGCTACCGAACATGCGTCGACGGGCTGTACGCCTAATATGCTCGTAATGGGTGAAGACATAGTCATGCCTAGTGACATGGTCTATGGAGTGCAGGGACACCAGCTCGAGCAACCCTGCACAGTGATGTTTGTTGAGTCACTTCGACAATCATTACGCGAGTCCTATGGAGTAGTAAGGGACAACTTGGAAAAATCTGCTAGTTTGCAGAAGGTGGGCTATGACACGGGCCTTAAACTCCGCCAATTCAAGGTGGGGGATAAGGTCGCGAGATTTAGCACACCAAATTCCAAAGTCAAGACCCTGTACTCCTGGGATGGTCCGCATACGGTTACTATGGTGGTTAGTGAAACTACTGTAGTAATACGGTTGCAAAAAGGGACTCTCACTAAATCACATGTGGCTAGACTCCGACCTTGGTATGGAGTCCCATATATAGATGACGGTGAAGATTCCCTCGGTGCTGGTCGAGTACCAGCACCAACCGACCCTGCGCTACCGAAGATACCGAAGGCAGGACCAACGGTCATACCGTCGGTACCGACGGTAGCGCGCCGAAGGGGTCGTCCTAGGAAATTACCGATTGAACCACAGTCGTGTGTTACCAAGCCCAAGCGCGGTAGGCCTCGTAAAAAAGGGTCAGCTGTGCGTAAAGGACTAACCGTAGGCACCGGTAAACAAAGCAAGGTGATACCTCCGGTGTCACCATTGCTGGACATACCGGTACAAGGTCTACGGAGGAGCACACGTGTCAGAGAGCGAGATAAAATTGTGTAAACATTTTTTTCTTACCTTGTTGACGACATTTAGCTGCTGGCTTGATTAAATTTCCCTGGACAGTTCCGTACTGGGCCGGTGGTCATTGGCCCGGTACTCGATCACCAAAACACAACGAGAAGAGACGGGTTTATCCGGTGTGGTTATCCGTTGGAGGTAGAAAAGCACGTGTTCAGGGCGGGTGGCTGGCTTTGCCGATTAGTTCTAAGTATGGGACTAGTTTTGACCACATATTGCTTAGCAACACGCTGCTGTGTATATCCTCTAATGCCGGTATATCATTCCCGGGTTATCCGGTGGCTCCGCCACGAAAGTTGTAAACAACAGTGAGAGTTCCCACGGTCGGATATGCCAGACGTGGGAAGGGCGCTGCCCGCGTCACCTGATCGATTTCTCCCGCCAAATGAGCCGTGAGAAATTGGGTCACCTCGGCGCGTCTTCGGGGCGCGACCCCTGATTGGCTGAGAAGCCGGTCAAGGGGCGGGGTCACGGGGGACGGGTGGGGTATATAAGCCCCACAGGCGGCCAGGCTTCTTCAGATCAACACGTTTGCCCGTAGGGTAGCGTGTTGGTCAGTGGTGCCTAGGTCTGCCCGGCAGTACCTACACTATTGTTTACTAGCTGTGCTACTAAATGCTCGGGTGAGTGAACCGTGAGGTTCACCTACGCCTGAGCTAACAGTATGGCAGCCCGTGTAGATGGCAAATGCACGGCCCCGGAGAAGGCTGAGGCCTCCGATGGGGAAGACCGAGTTCTCGAGTCTGACACGGAAATGGACACTACCGGTGCTCCAACCGTCGGTCAAGGCTCGGCTTCGGTACCAACTGAACCTAACCCTGAGGGGTCGGGTGATGTTGTTCCGAAGACAGAACCTGGTCTGGGTGGTAGTAATACCAACCAGGAGGAGAACCCTGCAGGGGGATCTTCTCCGAAACCCGCCGGTGTATTGGCACAAGAACCGACGGTCCCTGATGGTGATTCATCAGACGGGTCCACGGTTCGTGCTAAGACCAAACGGAAGCGGAAGCGTAAGAGGAGGATTGCATCTTCCCCTGAGACTCCTGCTACCGAAGAGGTCGCACCGACTGAGGCAGATAGACTCAAAGCTGTTGCTGATAGACTGGCCAAGGCGGAAGCCGAGGGATGGTCTGTCGCAGAGAGCAGAGCCAATCGACGCCTCCGCGCCAAGGCAGCGCATGTCCGTCTAAACCTGTGTCTCCGTGATGATGACCGGGAGAACCTGAGCCTTACTGATTTAATTCAGGAGAATGGCAAAATGGCTCTTCCTGCACCTCACACGACCGATGGTTCAGACGACGAAGACTGGTTGACAGGTGATTCCCATCCCATTGACTGGTACCTCGTGTACCTCAGGGCAGTGTTAGACGGGAATAAACCTAACATCCATAGGTCATGCCGCCCCAAGCTGAAATATGCTTGGAAGAACTACGTGCCAGGGGATCCCTGCCCGTACGTTCGCTGTCAGCGCCTGAAAGGGACTGCGACAGCAGCAAAACGGTGGCCAAACCTGTTCAAGTTTGCCCGTCATTTGGTAGAGAAGCACATGAATGTGCGTCCCTACTTGTACTGTGTGAGTGGGAGTACGAGTACTTCCTGCCCTGAGTACAGTGACGGGGAACTATTCCGTAGCCAACGGAGATCTGGTTTGGTAAGGCATCTTTGCGACAATAAGGGCGTGCACAAGCGCACTATTAGTCGTGGAGTTGAGGCTGCACTGAAGGTTTGGGGGTGCCACAAACGTGTAGGAAATCTACAGTTTAAGTGGCGAACCAACAAACTTAAACAGTGGAACTACCTCACGGAGGCTGACTGGGAGAGGTTGTGTAAGGGCGCCAAGTGCGAACAAACCGACCTCGGACCAGCTACAGAAGCTCCGATGCCCACTGTAAAGAAGGATACCCCTCCTAAGAAGAAAAATCTAAAAAGGGGCCGCCAGTCATCCAAAGATGATACCAAAGGTGGACGTGACCGTTCCCGCAGTGAACCTGCGAAGAAACGTGTCGCCACCGCCACGGTAACATCTGAGGTCGACCGTAGCCAAACCGTCGGTACCGTCACGGTATCTTCGGTTGCATTGCCCCCGGTTGCTGATCAACTGCCCAGGCAGGAGAGACAGAGACTGGGTAATGCACTGGCTATTGTTCAGAACTCTTTGGGTGACGAGCAGGCGGGTCAAGTCGCTGCTGACTATGTCAAGCAGTACAAGTGGAGTCAGAAGCAAAAGAAAGCTTCAGCCCCACAGGAGAGTGTCTCACCTGTCAGTGACGCTGAACAGGTGGAGGTACAACAGCCGGATGGGGCGTCAGCCCAGCCGACTGCTCCAACCCAGCACGGAGCAACCTCTGACCCCGTAAGGGATGACGAGGTGACTCCAGTACCTGAGCACAGGGCTGTTGACGAAGGGCTAGCAGGGTTACCTGTGTTGCCTGGAGATGGTCCTGCTTTTGACACTGGATTCTCTGACACTCTAGTCCCCGGATTTGAGTGCTACAGAGCTAAGATGGCTGAAAACGCAAGTAAGCTACTCCAGTTTCAGGTTTCTTTCTTGGAGAAGTCCTACTTTGAGCAGTACAAGTTGCTCAGAGAACAGGCTATCCGGGAAGGGAAAGCTTGGGTTGCTGAACGCACCAGAGTCCTTGCCGAGCGCGAGGCGAGTCTGGAGCAAGATCATGCCTTCTGGAGGGCTACGATCGACCAGCTCGAATCAAGGTTGACAACTTGTGACGCCAAGTTCTTCCGGCAGTTCGGGCTAAAGCTGACAGAGTGGGAGAGAACTGGTTTTCCAGATCTCCAGTCCAGGTTGGGGCTTGCCGCAAGGCCTGCTCCTCCTGTGACCCCGGTACTGTCAGTACACCCACCTAGGTATGAGATGCCATTTTCTTTCATGGCACAATCTACCCGGGTGGTCAGTGGCGGGGAGCCTACTGCGGCGCCGAGTACCCTCTCGGTAGCCCCAGGTGGAGCCCTTCCTCTCCAGGTGGAGGCTGCTGTGGTTTACACCACGGAGGCCCCTCCTGGAGGAAGTCCTGATGGGGAAGGAAAGCCATCCGGCGGTGTCCCTATGGACACCTAAGGTTGGTCCCCCGTCAGGCCCTCTGGGGTGCACTGTTCCGCCCCTCGGAGGTAAAACTAAACCATCGACGCAGCTACACGCCCCTGGACAACCAAAAGCAGACCGACGGTGCTGTCGTGACTTAACTGAGTCTCTACTGCCACCGCACTGGAAGCAGCCTGATGTCTTCAACCGTGGTTTACTACTAAGCCACAACCGTCGGTGCTCTACTACTGTCCAGGGCTCCTGATCCTGTGGTCACATTCTACTATTGTGACCTATGAACTATTATATGGATCATCCTCCTGTGATAATTATTTATAGGGAGGCACGGACCTACCTTTTTATATTTATATTTCACAAGAGATGGAAGTACTATACCGGTACTGGACTCTATCCATCTCTACCACCATAAACTGCTAGGTACTGGAGTACCGCCCCTAATAAGGATGACGATCTATCCCACCTTATTTAGGATACGCTATTATGGATTTTTATATATAAACTTTTCTACGCCAGAGGAAGTGGGAACTGCTATAGTTCCAATTATAAAACTTTTTCTTCGCCAAAGGAAGTGAGAGCTATTATAGTTCTATTATTTATATATAAGGACACTAACTCCACACGGATTCGCACCATTGCTGAATGAAGTAGGTGATGTGTTGAGTTTCCAAGGTGGTTATTTGGTGCCTTTACTATTAACTGATACTAGTCTAGGACTATCAGTTGGACAGTTTTTATATCATGTGCCTACGGGACTATGGTTTTACAAAGACTATATTGTTGATATAAACTGTTATGTGCATGTTAACTTGTATGTTCATGTATGTATACCTGTTGTTACTATGAGTAGAAATGTTACTTGTTGATAAATAGATATACGTGGTATATAATGTATCCAAGAGGTATTATTATTATAAAACCAACCCTTCCTACATTCTAAAGGGGGGTAGTGTAACGGGTTGACTATAAAGTCTAACTGTTATTGTTGTATATCTATTGTATGTTGTATGATGTAAGACAACACGGTTCTATTGTGTTTAATAACTGTTTTATTCATCTAACTAGTGTCGTCGGTTCGTTACATATACCGACTCCTCTAGTTCGGTTATCTATACGGTAGTGTACCGGTACCACCTTCGGTTACCGTCGGTAGTTGTTACATAATCATTTTTACATAACTAAACCTAACAGGTGGCGCTGCTAGTACGGTCACGTGGCTACGCAGCGCTGTATATAAGACGGCTGCTTCCCCATTGGAAGCCAGTCAGGTTTGGGACTGTCGTGACATGACCACCCTGTGCTCACGGGCTTAACTCTATGCTATAGGGTTGCCCACTGTATTATATATCTGTTCTGATCTTGTATATCCGCTGGTTATACTTGTACTATAATACCCAAGAGTTATCTTTACAATAAAGTCGCCGTATATTAAAGTCTAATTTACCTTGTCTGGTTTTTGTACTCAAGTGTCACATACGTAGTAAGAGACCAACTACACTAGTCTTCAGAAGGATGCAATATTAATGATGCAGACATCTAAGGTGTATGCCATACAACATAGGTTAAACCATAGGTTGTTTATTGGGAGATCATGGCAATGTGTTAGTGCAATGTATGAAACTTTTTGTTTATTCTGTGATCATTGCCCGCTCGCAGTCTGTGAGGACACGTTCCGTGCTGAGCCCAACACCCATGCAGTAGGAGGGCGGTTAGAGGTTGGTGCGCATGACCTTGACACGTGTGAGAGGAGCTGCATCCATCGGGCGGCTTGCGTGGCGTTTGACCTTGACGAGAACCCGACTGTACCAGAATGTTTCCTGCACACTAATGTGGACTATGTGGACATGGTGAGGATAGGACAGCCTAGAGTCACTCACTACACCAGACAACCCTGTCATGCACGAACCAATCGTGAGTTAATATTTCTATATTCAAAACGCCAATACAACCATCTTTTAAATTCATGAGGATATGAGGCCTAGTGAAATCCAACATAAATTAACAAGGGGCATCGTACCCCCCCCCCCCCCCCGCCGCCATCAACACATCCTTCAGTGTTAGGTCGAACTGATGATAACAATTAACATAACATCCTTAAACAAAATTATATCCAATAATGAATGAATCTTTGCATCATCTCATTTTCCACAGTTATGGTCTCGCCTATAAATCCTGGCCACATCCAAAAACGCTATTGACAGCTCGAACTGTCAATAGTGGAAAAGATTTCTGTTATTGACAGTTCACACTGTCAACAGTGGAAATTATTCCTGTTATTGACAGTTCCTCATGCGAACTGTCAATAGTGGAATATTTCTGTCTTATTGACAGTTCCCACTGACACGGGAGTCAAAATGAGTTTTTTTCACTCAAATCAGTTTTTTTACCCAAATCGGTTTTGAGGCCAAAATCAGTTTTGTAGCCAAAATCGGTTTTGGACCCAAAATCGGTTTTGCCCCAAAATCGGTTTTGCCTCCAAAATTGGTTTTCCCCACGAAATCAGTTTTGGGGCTAAATCGGGTTTACCCTAAAAATCGGTTTCGGTTCCCACAAAAATCGGTTTTCCACCAAAATCGACCTTTCCACCAAAATCGACCTTTCCACTAAAATCGACTTTTCTACCAAAATCGACCTTTCCACCAAAATCGACCTTTCCACCAAAATCGACCTTTCCACTAAAATCGACCTTTCCACTTAAATCGACATTTCCACCAAAATCGACCTCAGGGTTATGACAATAAAGATAAGGAACTGTCAATAAGAGAGGGAATTCCCACTATTGACAGTTCAGTGAAGAACTGTCAATAACGCTATAATTAACCACTATTGACAGTGTGAACTGTCAATAAGAGAAAAATATCCCACTATTGACAGTCTGAAAGAGGAAAGTTTTCCACTAGTGCAAACTGTCAATAGTAGAAATCAATCTTCTTATTGACAGTCCAAACTGCCCATACCCGGATAAAATACCCTTATTGACAGTTCAAACTGTCAATACCAGGATATGTGGATCAACAAGGGAAAAGGGACCTCCGCGGGGGATTTTTAGTTCCAACTTTGGCCACCAGGGGGCTCCATATAGCCAACAATGTTCAAAATATCATAAAAATTGTTCTATACTACTTTTTGATGGAGAATACAATAAGCCATTTTAGAAAATTCCACCTTTAGTGAAAACCTTCCATATTTGGAATGTAAAAAGAACGTTTTTGGGCCTAAATTGGTGTGTATGCACTTGTTGGTTGCCATGGAAACATAATTTTCATTCTAAATTGCATTTTTCAAGAATTTAATGATTACAGGCCCCATAAAGATTTCTATGCTGAAAATGGAATGCAAATCCCATTTTAAGATTAAAAGCTGTCACCAAATTTTTGAAAAAGTTTGGATATTTGGGAATTTACCTAATTATGCTAATTAGATAGAGATATCTCTAAAACGAAGTAAGATAGAGCTTATTGGCATTTGAGATTGGTCAGTGCCCACACATATTCAAGGAGCTAGTTCTCAAAAACTAGAAGTGGTACCTGCTAATGAAATATATCACTGGAAAGCTGATGACCTCAATTTTATAATTGAGTTTAACCTTTGGAGGACCCTTTTCCCTTGACTGTCCACATATAATTCCCTTATTGACAGTTCACACTGTCAATAAGAGATTCATATTCTCTTATTGACAGTTCCTTTTTGGAACTGTCAATAAGAGGATCTTTTTTCCCTTATTTACAGTTCGAACTGTCAATAAGGGAATTATATCCTGGTATTGACAGTTTGAACTGTCAATAAGGGAATTTTATTCTGTTATTGACAGATCGAACTGTCAATAGTCACGGCCTGTTACATCTTCCTCCCGCTTATGCCTTTGTATTTACTGCTGATTCAAGTTAATGTCATTGCATATCACTCACTTTGTCTTTTTCATTACCAGCTGGTCTTGGCTGTACCGACACCTTTGAGAGGTTCATTGACACTCACGCTAGCGGTGGTCGGGGAATGGGGGGACTTGACACCGTGTCGGATTGTTCAGATGAATGCCTCAAATACAGCAACTGCACTGCCTTCGATTTTGCCCCGACTGGATCCCCCAGGTGCTACCTACTCTTTGGACGAGTTACAAGATCACCGGAGGAAGGGGTGGACCACTATGTACGCATAACATGTACTAGCAGAATAAGTAAGTATCAAGGAACTTGACCGTTTTTTTTCCTCCTCTTCTATTTGAATATGGATTTATTGCATCTAATCACCCTTTCAGGTGAAAACTAGCTTTGGCGCATTACCCTTTTGCTGCCAGCACACCTATACAGAAATTATCCGTAGTCCTGAAAACGGCTCAGGTCTTTTTGAGACTCTTGTTATCTCGGAATATTGCTACAGGCTAGCAGCATATTGTTATAAACGGTAGTTTGTATACATGTGCACACTCAGGCAGTGCCCAGGAGTGTGTTCAAGTTCAAGTAATTTTATTGTAACTTCAAATTCATGATTTTCGGTCAACAACAATGGGCCGACCAACCCTAGGTGCGTGTGAATTCATTTATCCGATTAACTTTGTCTGGAAGATTGGCATCAGCTTTTGTTTTTGAGCACTTTAAACAGAGATACCGTGAAGATACTCCTAGGATAGATGCGTTCACATAATTATCTTCCAGCTGCATTGTGTAGAAGAGAAACAGTGGATAAAGTTAGATTACAACAAGGAATAATCTGTTAACTTGTAAATTGACTGTACAAACCAGCAGCCAACCAACAGCTTAACGTCAACAAACAACTTGTTATCATTGCCAAACGTCTTAGCTTTAAACTACATTTAAACACAGTCACAAGCATCATAACATCTTGTTGAACACTGCAGGAGCAAAAACAATGAGAAAAAAGCACGAGTGAAAGAAAAGCTGGTGGAGTTTCATCGAAAAATCAATCAACTAAAAGGACTAAATTGCATTAAGTCTAGTAACTTTGATGTTTGTTATCTTCATTAATATGAAAATAGCCAATGTAAATTTCAAATGTGAGGATCATCCTTACTGTTTTCATACATTGTGTCTTTCCCTAACTTACCACAGCGGGAGCCCCAGAGTGTGTGGACTCGTACCGCATATTGCAGGGACGACACGGCTTGGGCGGTATTTTTACCCGTTCTGCACGTTCGGCTACTTCCTGCCAGGCCCGCTGTAATGCTGAACCCACATGTGTAGCCATTGACTTTGACAAGGTCTTCAATGAGTGCTACCAGTTCTTCAACAGGAACTACCGTCTGGATCCAGCGATTACTGAGGATGTGGACCACTATATGAAACTTGGTGACTGCGCTGCAACCACTGCCCCACAGAGAACCACCAGATTCGGGGGTCAGTATAGTGCTTTTGAAATTGAATAAAATAGTTAATTATTAAATAAGTTGTTGATACATGTAGTTTGTTCAATTTGATAAAAGGTAAAGAACAATTCCATTAAAGGTTCTTCGCTGACCTTTTCCATGCCAGCAAAGTATGGTAATGAGGGATTTTTCATAATAAACCAATTGTCCATTTAAAAAAAGAGAGAAATATAACAAGTAGTTGATTTTTCTCTGCATTTTTCAGATTGTGCAAGGACCTATCAGGTGTTCCCCAACACGCTTGCCTTTGGTGGCACTGAGGCGCTGGGAGTGAGGAGTATAGAGGAGTGTCAGCTGGTCTGTGAAAACCACCCGGGGAACTGTCTAGCGTATGACTTTGATAGTCACCAGGTGGCATGTTGGGTTCATACAGACCCCACCAACCTGCTGGTGGTCAATACACAGGCTACAGGGGTGAACCACTACAGGAGGACCAAGTGCAAAGGTGGGTTATTGAAATTTATGAGCTATAAATTAACTGACTTGGATTAAGTTAAAAGTAAAGTGGAATCTGAAGATTATTGAAGAATATTTACTTTCAACCATTCGGGCATTTGTAGTAATCCAATGATGGGACTTAAAGCTGCTATACAACATCAGATATATAGGTAGTTCACTTTCTTCATAGTTGTATACAGTCTCCTTGTTGTGTACTGGTAGAACCTCAACATATTTTCTTTTGTTTAACCATGCTAAATTTAAAGAAATAGATGAAGAAAAACCAAATGCTACTGGACCAGCATTCTATCCAGCACCCAATACACAAAGTAATGCCATCTATAGGTACTCCAGGTTAGAGTGTGCCAGCTTGTATAGCAGCTTTAACTCTCCATTAACATGGTTCACCCCAAAAACCAAGACTTATTCTTGCAAGGATCTACTAAATCTTATCAGGACTAAATCAGGACTAAATCTTATCAGGACTTATAACAGGATGAACCCTTTCCCACTGAAAATAAAACCTTTGCTTCAAACTTATAATGCATATATCTGAAAGAATATCTGTAAATACGCCTGACATGGCAATTTGTCATTGAATATCGTGTCCACAGGAGACGAAATGCCAAATAAAAATCTTGAATCTTGAATCTTGAATTATTTCCCCTGACTATAATTATGGGTATCCATCTCTTCCCCAAAAATATCATAAAAATCAAACGTCTTATAAGAAACAATCACAATCACATGAAAATTCTTCTGATCTAGCAAGTTGCGAGGAAACATTCAGCATAACATTTGAACGTAGCGCTTCGGGAGGGATCCTCCAGGCTCCGGCTGTGAACACCCCTGAACGCTGCAGGGAACAATGTGTGCGCAACACAAGGCCCTGCTTTGGGCTGGACTTTGATAAATCCAGCAATCTCTGCTGGCTCCACCTGGCAGAGTACACACTGCGCACCGTCACCTCCCAAGGAGTGGACAACCACCGCCGCGACTTCTCCTGTGAAGTCACCACCACTCCCTCTGCTCGTAGCACAAGTAAGTGGGATGGTCTATAGGGGTTGTAGGGTCAATAAAAGAACTTTTCTTTGAGGGCTGGGAGGGGGGAACCTACTTGCTATTCACATTGTACAATAAGGGAGTAACATTGCATATTTATGACAGTAAAGTGCATCTGCAATCAAGGTTACTTGTACTTTATCTAGTGTATTGATTAACATTATATCTTGCAATAGTACCTATGTATAAGTCTGATATGAAGATGAAATGAAACTGAGAGGGGTATCTTTTAAAACAGACATCCTTCCAAATTATACATGTAATCAAATAGACCTATCAGTGCCCCACAAATGCTCATCTCTCGTTCGTTGTCACCAGGGCGGCGTGCTGGGTGTGAAGATGTTTTTCGGGAGGAGCGTGATACACACGCTTACGGAGGTATTATCCAAACCGACATTTCTTCCCTGGACTCATGTCGCTTCCGCTGCTTGGCCCAGGACTCAGGCAATGTCTGTCATGGTTTTGACTTCAGCTTCAGGACTAATGGATGCTGGCTGTACTATGGGGCAAGCTATGAACGTAATCCTGCCCGAGCCCCAGGAATAAACCATTATGTGCGGCAGTTTAACTGTACTGGTACAACGTTACGTGGACCTAGTGGTGAGTCAGTACCCTAAAGGGGCTATAACCATTTTTACAGCTCATATTAGAAATACAAGTATCAGTTTCTTTTAATCAAAAGAACAAATAAATGCAGACTTGAGTCCATGATCATTGTTTTGATAGCTAGGGGGTGGTGTTTTGGAGGAAATGTGACTCTTTTGAGTTACCGTACTTTACAAGATATCAAAGACGGGGTGTTTGGCCCCACTAGATCCAGGGCCATCTAGTTATGTATGCAGGAGCGAAAATAATAACCAAAATACACCAACCCCATGAACACTATATCAAATGAAATGACCACTCCTTCATTCTGATTTAAATACTCCATTTATATCAACAGGCCCTACCACACCATCACCTCCTGGTGGAACATTGTGCCCGGACCGGTTCGTGCGTACAGCAAACCGCCACGCTCCAGGTGGTACTGTCCAGCTTGGCTCCCTTTCTTCCATCCAGTGTGCTAGCCGATGTCTTCAGTCCTCTCCCAGGTCCACAGATGCTCTATGTTGGGGGTATGACCACATGCCGGATAATGGTCAGTGCTGGTTACACCTACGAATGGTCAGTCTCAGTCCCGCCATCTTACCCGGTGTCGACAACTACCGCCGGGTGTTCACCTGCATCCCATTACCAGGTGAGCAATGACTGAGAACAAAATAACCTTTTCTTTTCTGGTGAGAATTATTTAATGGATACGGTAATAGGATGACAATATTCATACGGCATTGTTTCTAATCCACTTTTAAGTATTAACAATCAGTATTATTTGCCTGCCAAATCATTAAATGTGACCTATTCAGTTTATCGAAAATGTTTGGGCCTCAATAGTGTGTTTCCACTCACATTGTTTGACTTAATTTCTTATAAATCCTCAGCCACTAAAGCTGTTTTAAACTGGTAAGGGGCCGTCCATAAAGTATGTCACACCCGAGGGGGTGGGGGGAGTCTTTTTTTCCCGTGACGAAGTGTGACATGGGGGTGCGGGGGTCTATGGACTTTTGTGACGTCACACTTTCAAAATTTTGTAAAAGAGATAATAAATGTTGTATAAATTAGGGACATCTCCAATTTAAGGTTGATCGCTACTCTTAACTTTTCATCCATAGAATTTCCTATTTTTTTGGCTCAGGGTAGTTTAGATCATTATGAAATGGAAAATGTAAAAAAATAGGGGGGGTCCCGAGCTACTTTTTTTGTTACAGATTTTTGAAAAAAAAAAGTATTTTCTATTTTTGGCAAATAATACCAGAAATTGTAAAATTTTCAAGTTTTTTTTTCTTAGTGAACCACTGCGCACATCAATGTTATATCTTAGATGAATAATCCTATATTGTGTCCTTAAATAGGAAAAATAAAATTATGGTCCAAAAACAACCCTTTTGTCAAAAAAGTGGTAGTTTTAGGACAATTATTTAAATTTGATGCTAAATTTGTCAACAAAATCTTCAAATATAGCAAAAAAAAATCCATAGACTTTTTTTCTTTTTTTTTCAAAAATTAGTTTAGATCATTTGCTAACATAAAAAGGTAATTTTGATAGGGGGTCCCTTGCATAATTTTAGGGTTTTGCACCTTTGAAGTTAAAAAATAGGGAAAAAACTGTCTAAATCTCATATTTAAAGGCCAAAATAATGGGTAACAAGCCAAGGATCAGGGTAAAAAATGTATATATTTTATACCCTTGTTTGTTTTAAGTACAGGAATGAGATCTATATCAATCTCAATAATGATTTATTGGTAAATACTAGCAATATTCTAATTCATGTTAAAAATAGCAAATTTCACTGGCTCCAAATATGTCAAATTTTTAAAGTGCAATAAAATAATGAATTTTGCTCGGAATTGTCCAATCCTTGGATATGGCTTAGTATGCATGTATATGTATCCACTTATATAATATTAGCCCATTCTGATAATTTAAAGCTAAATGCGCAGAAAGCTGCGCAGGAGTCCAAATTCCATGAGTAGCGATCAACCTTAAATACATGCTGGTGGTTGTAGCAGATCTACAACTCCACCTTTCACTTCACACAAGTCAAAACCCCAGGTATGACAAAAATTATAAACCTGACTGCACATTTGATAGTTAACAGGGGCGAGCTGGGGATGCCTTCTTAAGGAAGGGCCATGGATCCAGAGCTAGGAAAGAAAAACTTTGCACATGCTGGAAAGGTTTTGACCAAAGTTTTGTCACAGACCATGATAGATAAACACCAAGTGGTTGCAGAGTATAAAAAAGATGTAGAAGAAATACCAATGTTATCTATAAAGTCTGAGAAATGGCAAGCAACACAGATGAGTGAAAGCCATTATTTCCTGCAGATTGTAAACTGTCCAGACAAAAATGTTGCTCGAATCCAAGGAGCTCTTATATAGACAGGGACAGGTTCTTACCGGTACCATTGGCTTCGGTCCACACAGTCAACGATGGCCTGCCAGTGAAACTAGATGGGTCAGGGAACTACCTCTCAGTCTTTGTTTGCCTTGCACCCAAGATCTCCAGACATTACCCAAAAGGTCTGCCCCATTACTTTGCATATCCTAGTTTACAGGATGCGGCATCTAATTTAATTAAGGAACGTGGATTATACACAACATCCATTAAGTCAGCCACTTGACATCCGAAGACATCTGCCAAATGAAGAATAAAGGAGAGAAATCAAAACAAGGTTCTTCCAGCATTACCTACAGTTTGCTTCTAGTATGTATCCGTCCAGTACGTATTGCCGCTAAGCAACAATGTAAACTAATGTATTCTATCCAGAACATGAACCATGAAGATCTGGTGCCGATAGAGCATGAGATGAGTATTTGGATACCACACAAGGTAGGATCCAGGAGGGAGGGGGGCATCCCCCCTTTTTGCTTTAGATTTTAATGTAAATGGGTCCAATGCAATCAGTACATTGCCTATATCATGCTCAGTACATTGCCTATATTACGCCCCCTTCTTCTCAAATTCCTGAATCCAGCCCTGCTATAGGTCTTCCAACACAAGAGGTGTCACAGGATAGCAGTGGCACACTTGTTATTCCTGTGAATACTGTCAATTATCCATAGATCAGGGATACCTCAGGCACAGAGATCTAGGGTGCCATGGCTATCGGTGTGAGCATGATACTGCAGATATGAACAGTTGTAATTAAAGGGTTCTAGTCAAAAGAATCCACTAACGTTAGCTCTAAAGATTTGACTGATGTCATACCGTAACACATTTTAATAACATCTAACTATAATGCCATTGGTTTAACCAAAGAACGCTGTATTTCAAGCCCCCCCCATGAAACAACCCATGTATTTTTTCGACCCTATGACGTCATCAAAATGGTGTTTGTTTACATTTGAACAGCATAGAAACAAGCTATTTTTGCCAATTTAGGCCTTCCCCCTCTAAAATAATTTAATTTGAATAAAAAAAGGTAAAAGATTAATACAAAGGAACACTCGTTTAAGTCTGTAGTTGGGTTATTTCACTTGTTGAAGGTAGGGCTGCATTTCACTCAGCCTGCGGCCTCGTGAAATACGGCCCTACCTTCAACTCATGAAATAACCCTGACTACAGACCTAACTATATGCAGAGGGGGGGGTGTCAGCAGATTTGTGACATACTTTTCTGGTGGGTGTCGGAAAAAGTGTGACAAAGTGTGACATGGGGGTGGGGGGGGGGTGTTCAAAATGGCCCAAAAAAGCGTGACATACTTTATGGACGGCCCCTAATGTCAAAACTATCATCTAAAGTATGGCACAGACCCTCTTTACTTTCAGCCTAGTTTACATTTGTCTTGATCTATTTCTTTAGGTGGTGATCATAAATTGGTCAATAATAATAATGATACAGTGATCATGATCGGTGATTTAAAGTGTTACTACACTGCCAATAGTGAAAGCAAAAATACCTCCTTTTATACTGTAACCAACAGAATATTCTACTGCCCCTGTACAATAATACCGCAACATATACTGTAAAACTACAGTAGACTATTGCTCAGCTACATTAACTTCTAAGAGTACATTATGTATTTTCCCCAATTTGCAGATTGCCTAGATAACTTCCAGCAGACCCCCGACAACCACGCCATCAATGGGGAGTTCCAGCATGGTGACGTCACCAGCCCTGACCGCTGCGCCGCCCAGTGTCGACAAACAGACAGAGGCGACAGTCGGGTCTGCCACGGGTTCGACTTTGTGACTGAAGGGAGGACCTGCTGGCTGCACTTCAACAATTATACTCTGCGTCATAATCCTACTCTAGGGGTGGTCAATCACAGAAGGATATTCACCTGTCCATGATCTGTTTATACTTATTTGAGCATTGTGCTCTTTTATTTTAACTTAATAAGGCAAGGACCAAGGCCTGTGTTAGCCTACATGTATGCAGGCTAGGGGGCTAGTGCTGCTGGTATGACTGTTAATTTAATCAGAAGAAAACACAAAATATGCCATGAGGGTAAGTTAGCTTACCAGAGCATAAAATAATAATGTAGTAGCAACTAGGTACTCCTGAGTGTCTATCTAGCCCCTGGCTTCAGTGATGGTCCGGCGTTGTTCTCTGTTGTGTGTCATATCAAAACAGCTTATCCAAATAATATGTATTAATGTGTGAGTAAATAATAGATCCCTATACAAAGGACCTTTATCAATATAATATGTAACTTGGAGATAATATATAGAGATAGAGGTTGACAAATAATATATTATTCCGTCTTTGTAGAGTCGGCTTTTGCTAATACTTTTATTTTTTATGTATATTTCATTAACTACTAAAGTCTACTTGATTAATGCCATGGCTGGGGCAAATGAGAAAAAAAACTGTACACAGAAAATGTTTGATAGTGAAGGTAGATAATACGCATTAATTAGATTATCCTATTCAACCTAAGCTGCACAAATTGGAAATATAGCAACCTGATGGCCATTGACGACTGTTGAGAAATAATATTGCAACTTGTATATATTTCGTTGTAACGTATCAACTTTCAACCGAGAATAAAGATAATGCAAAGCATTTAGTATAATCTAAAAATAGATACAAGATGTGTAATACAGTCAGGTCAAATACAAACTGCCATATTACGCACATTCATTTTGTTCTGTGTAACCCCCCCCCCCCCCCTTGCTCCAATATATCATAATGTCGATGGAGAGTTCAGACTGTATTTGTTGAACTGCGTTCGTCATGGTTGATATGACGTCATTGAAGAACTACTACAAAACCTACATTGTTTGCCCACCTGGTTGACTGTCACGTAGCTGCAGTATTTGCACTAAATAAATATGTGCTGGGAATTCTGACCCAAACCTAGCCATGTTTCCATACGTCTGCATACATACTATGTATATAATGTATAGCAAAATCCAGTTTAACATTGTGTGATAATTACACAATAGTTGTCCTAGTTGCAGGTGACATGTGTATGTTTGTATGTACAGTTTAGTATGGAACACAACTATTTATAGAGCCTATTATCTAATTCGAATGTCTTTCCTTGCCACCATAAAACTATGCAATAAAGGAAAATATTAGAAATGCAAACAGAAAATCAAATTTTGATAAAGTAAGACATAGACCTAGTACCACATTGTATTTTCGACTTTTACATATCAGATACATATGGGTGTGGTATTTTGTCACTGGTTCAAGGATCGTACATTGGAAAGTTACTGAAAACCGTTGGCTTTTGTCATGTATCTGATATGCTGGTTGACCTGCGTTAGTAATACTACTTATATTGTCCAATATTTTCTATACCAGTCAATCAGGCTCTCATACTATTGCATAATGTACATAATCAATATGCATAATTTCTTGCATGATATATATATTTATCAAAGAACTCAGTTGTACTTCAAAAACTTGTCGCTCATATCTCCGGGTATTATAGGTTTATTTTGATTGGCAGTAGATGTTATTATATATTTATAGCTCTGAACATACTCGTCAATAAAGTATTACATTATTTAATCACTCGTGTTTGGGGTTATTCATATATTGTAAGAAAACGTGAATCATTCAACACTTAGTTTTTTTTAATATACTTTCTTTACTTTCGTTATATTTTTTATCTGAGTGAAATAACCTCTAAACATATACACCGAGACATATCATGTGCATCTGTAGATTTATATAATGAACTAGTTTCCATTCCACCAACATTTCCATTTCTATTGGCTCATAAAAATACTTGGCCATGCCCCCATCCTGCCCTATTCTACATCAGCTCCACCGTACATGAGTACATAGGTCCCGCTACTGAACGAGGATGGATTTTCCGCGAAAAGTGACACAGGTGTTTTGGAGTCTGCAGAAAGTAAACATAAACTTGGATGACCTGCATACATGTACACCACCATAGCAGTCGACCCATCATCACCAAAACCAAGTGGATAGACCTCAACTATAATATCATGCATTAATTTCGTCTACTGTCAGGTTATGCTGTGTGTTATAGTTAAATCCCTTTCAACATTGTGCGAAATTCCAAAGATTATTATAAAATTTTGATCAAATTGTTTTAATGTGTATGCACATTTTTGGAATAGATTGAAAATCTTCAAAAATCAAAAGACATAACTATTTGTGATGTAGGGTAATTATTTTTTCCATCAAGCAGCTCAATACTACACTCTCATTAATGTTTCTGCCCAAATAGCGTAATATTTTCTTACAATGGAATGCTTTAATGTAGAATATAATTGTATGCAGATGACCTTCGACAAAGACTTGACCTTTGCGTTAAGCTAATAAAGCAGTTCACACATTTGGAACTAAAAACGGGTGGTAGAAATCATTACATAAACACGAGTGTTCGCTAAATTTAGACAAAAAGCCTAAATATGGACGTCTATTGACGCTTGCCGGTGAAGCCATGAGTCCTATGGCCAGTGCAGGAATGATGCTGGGTCTACCAGGGGACTTAGTTGACTTTGTGACACATTCGACACGTGCTCGCGTGCATGTGCTGCTAAAGTTTGTTTGTCGCGTGGGTCAGCCCCCATACTGCTACCCAGGGTGGCTTATAATGGTGGGACATCTGCCTTGTGTGCGGAAGACTGGCGGTTCTATAGGCACAATACTGCATATTCCTTAACCTTTACAATTGCATGAGGCAAGGTGGTATACATATGACATTGTATACATAAACAGTCTTTGCGAAAACTGATTAACCCCACAGGACATTTGGTCCTGCAGATTTTCAATGTTGCAGGACCGGCTCCCTTTTTGAAGGACCGGATATTCAACATATCCGACAATTTATGCATTTAAACTAGAAGATAGTATTGTACATGATATTTGTAATAATTTATGGCCAAATCAGGCTAAATATATAGTTTTACACAGTATATTGACAAACATATTTCAGGTTTATAAACCCAACCAAATTGATTTAGTTCAGAAAATCCCAACATGTGACTGGACATTCGGTCCTGCTACACTTGTAAATCTGCTGGACCGGTGGCATTTTAGAAAGACATTGCCACTGCCCTGCAGGTTTTCGCAAAGACGTCATAAATAATATTCCTTTCAAATTCAACCCGCTTTCACTGCAGGTATGTTTTATCCGATGTCTTTAGATCTTTAAAGGACTTGTATAAAAGGTGTTGAAAGTAAAACCACAACCGCAAAAACACATACAGGAGAGTTCATCACATTCGATTAAATATCCCTGCATTAGATATATGCCAGCAACCTTAGATTCGTTATCAAGCAAATCTCTCAATGATATCTACTGAAATCATTGGGTGAAACAAATGAAGCTATAAATTAATGTGACCACTCAGGCGATGCCAGATGAAGCAAACCGATGACAGGGTATACTGTATTAATGTAAATACTGGCATGTTTTAAGTGAGCGGGTGGGTGGGAGGTAATACTAGTATGGCAGAACATGGGTGGGTGGCTATAGGTGGGTGTATTACTGCGTGGCATGATGTAGAGGTATGTACAGGAGGCGCTCAGTGATCGGGGAGCAGCTCAGTGGGTGAGCAGCTACAGAGTGACTCACACCGACAGGTGTTAACCACAGGCATGTCTGGGTCCGTAGGAATGTACTCGTGATGAGGCATTAACACTACAGGCATGTTGGAGTATTAGATGCACACATTGGAGTACTATAGTGGGTAGTTACATTAAGGAGGGTTTTATCGTATGGAATTATTATTATAAGCCACAATGGAGTATTTAGGATATCATAAGGTAAGTTGGATCTTTTGCACATTAATTCCTGACACTTTTTTTGCCATAGGTATATCAATGTTTGATCCTGCTTACAGTCCAATGCCTTTGTTTACAAGTATTAATTTTACTTAGTTCACGGATGGTAAGCATATACTGTTTACATGACGTATGCTTTTGAATCATGTCAATTCATTTTGTATAGTTATGATACTTGCCAACTGTAAATTCAAGGGAATCTAATCAATCCTTCAGCTGACATAATGAATTGTGTGATGATTGTCTGAAATTATCTTTGCCCTCATTGTATATTCCATTCTACTAAAACTTTGTCCTTCAATGCTATCAATTTTCATAATATTGTATATTTAGTTTGTGAATATCTTTTATTGGCTTAAGTTACATGAACAAGTCACGCCTTTCAAAAGGGCCGATGTTATTCATTTCTGTGTCTCCATGTGTGTAAACGCCTCTCTTCCAGAAGGTAGCACGAGCTATGCAACTTCATATTGGCTTGTGTGTCGTCACGTGTATTGTGCTGTGTTTTCCGACCCTTGTGTATTCTGCATGCTATGACCGTAGGTTAACATTTCATAGAAACTTACCTTATCAATTTGAACTAATAATTTTCTTCAGTTAAAAAGACTATTGAATTGTACATTCATATTGAAGAGTAATATAATCGATAATTGACTTCAAAATATCAGCGTGCTAAATGATAGTGCTTGCCTCATAAGCTGTACACTAAAAAGCCTGTAACCTATCAATATACGTTTCTCACAAGGAATACGCAATACATCATGTACTAAGACGCAATTCATTGCACTAAGTAAATAGTTTATTGTGTCGTAGTATTGAATGAATTCACGATTTCCATGAGGATTTTAACCTCTGAGAATTCGGTTAAGATATTATCGGTCAATTTTTCAAAAACTTAGGGATTTTCCCTTAGCAGGCTATTGTTTTATATAAGGGTGTTTTTCAATTGCCAATATATCAAAATCGAGCACTATGAAGTATCAATTGCTTTGGCATTTATTGCATCATCATATATCAAACTAACCTAGTCCCAAGTGATTGAGATAAATTGTTGGTAGATCAAAATTACCAACCTACCACCTCTCCAGCCGGAAAAAAAGACTCGTCTCTTAGGCAGTGTCAGTTAATCTAATATCTTAAGTACACACTTTTTTTTCATTTCCTTGAGCTCTCTTCTTATTTTTTTTGCTGAGTAGCCATTGTTCGTACGGAGAATGGTACAGAGTGTGTGTTCCCGTTTGAGTACGATGGTACCGTGTATAGTACGTGTACCACAGTTAACAGGACCCGTGCATGGTGCAGCACCACCACTAGCTACACACAGGACGGGGAGTGGGGATTCTGCACAGGTACCTTGTAGTCCTTTATATACAATATAAACTGTCAGAAGCTGCAAAGTATGATATATTAGCTGTATACTGTAGATTTAAAGTATACACTATGGTATTAGTGTACATGGGCAGTAGAATATACTGTTGGTTTACAGTATTAAAAAAAACACTAATAATTCAGAACTGATAAGATATTGTTTAGAGAAAAGTACCGCGTTTTACCTCTCACTGTATCACCTGTAAATTTGTATTATGTCCCAAATGATTGCAATAAAATGCATTCTTGATCCCTCAAAAAGATTATCTTGTACATTTTTAAGCTATTTTCCATTTTCTTTTCATAGTAAACAGTAGCTACACCGGAAGTGGTAAGCAATCAAGTTTTGGTATCTCTCACTCCCCAAAATACTCATACAGAATGGGCCTGAAAAAAATGTCAGGGATCTGATATTTTCTAAGAAATGCATTCAATAATCGTTTATCACATTATTATTGTGCTTCTTATGATTTTCCTTATAACTAACCCATCAATGTGGAATGAATATGTGTGTCTGTTCATTTAATCACACCAGGTCATCCATATATATAAGTGCCCTAAACATGGATAGTGTTATGATTAGAATTTAATCTTGCAGAAACAAGGGGAGGGAAGTTTTACAGCATGATGCTATATTTATGTTGACAACATACTCAGTATTCAATCCAAAGTCCTCCCTCAGTGGTTACGGGTAAACACTAAACATGTTAGTATAAAAAAGCCTATTTCTACTGACAGTGACAACGTCGCTAGATATGAAGAATTGCCACTTCCCGTTCCACTATAATGACTCGGTGTACTACACCTGTGCGAATGTGGACCACATAGGGTCGCTCTACAACATCTCATGGTGCAGCACCACAGAAAATTACAGTGAGACCAGCTGGGGCTATTGCTGTGAGCAGTTATAGTTTTACTTTTATTCAGATACAGTCTCTATTGTCAATAAATAAACTAAAGTGGTGGGTATTCTACTTAGCAATATCCCTGAGTAGTTATGAACTAATGTTACTTGTTGTGGAAGGCCTTAGGAAAGGTAGCATATGACTACATAATATGAGTAATTTTCACCAGATGCAAGCGGCATTGTTCCAATTTCAGAAAAATACTTTAGAAACTAAGATTTAACATTATATAGAATAATCATGAATAATGTACTGTTATTTCAGTGTATTGCCCGGGATTGTACTCTGGAGACACAGGGGGTACAGGTAAGTAAAAAGAATATGAGGTACAAATTGTATAGCAAACGGTAAATAATTAATTTATTGATGTCTAAAAGCATTTGATAGATGCGCCCTTCAAATAAGATTAGATATGAGAAAATTATGCCTTCATGTATTCGTTCTTGTGGGATACAATAATATAAAACCTAAGCTTTAACGATTATATAAAACGTTATCATATTCATTTCCTGTAGAATAGGGCATACCACAAGGTTTAGCTCTTGGCTGTTTATGTTCGGCTGGTTTCTCTCACTATCTGCCAGTTGGTAAACAAAGTTAAGTATATAATTATAGAGGTCTACAGCTTTCTATGATAAGCACCTCTGTCCTGTCCAAACCCACAGGTGTTTGCAGGGAGAAGTTCACAGTGTGGGAGGACTTCACCATGTCAGGTGGTACCATGTTCGCTAACATAACGCGTCCGTCTCAGTGTGAACAGCAGTGTCTGGGTGATGAGGCATGTCTGAGTTACGACTTCTATCCGGCCAGTCTGAATGTGACCTGTGTTCTACACACAGCAGCAGATAACATGAACAATATAACCCTGTCGCCTGGCAATAAACATTACATAAAGATACCCTGTAAAGGTGTTCCTTATGACCAGCCACATGGAGGTGAGCTGTATTCTTCTTCTATTATAGTTTTACAGTCGGATGTCTGAACTTTAGTTTCAAAATATCTCAAAAAGAGCATCTTCTTAGGACTGTTAGATAAGAAACTTTAAATGTATGGTTGTATGAGTCTTCCTGGTAAGTTCACCATCAATTCAGCAGGCTGCTCCTAGGTATCTACATAGGGTTACCAAAATCCCATATCTCATGGCTAAGATATAGGAAGCCTCAGAGTCAGTGCAATTCTCTATAAGAGCTAGACACAGTATCTAATCACTATAAATAATTCAGCCGTCGTTATTGCACACGACACTTTTATTATCTCTTTATCTTGGATTGGCCTCTTATATTACAGTTTGCCAGGACACCTTTTCGATCTTCGCGGAGCAACACAGTACCCTTGGTGCCACCATTGTTAAAACAGAGGGTACTGTCACAGGCTGTGAGGTCGGCTGTCTTGTCAATCAACCGTTCTGTGCAGCATACGATTACTCGCTGGCGACTACGACCTGCAGTCTCTATACAAGCCGTGATGCTTCACAACAACTGGAAGCCCAAACAGGCACCAGCCACTACCAACGGAAGTCTTGCACAGCCGAAAAGGACATAAATAATGACCTGGGTGGTAGTGAGTCTAGATTTTCTGAATTCTGAATTCCAGGTAAAAGGCACAACTAGTTTCTACTGATGTTATAGGTGGAGTAAACTTTGTTATTATGAATATGTTCAATTGTTTTTCATTTGCCTGCATTTGATAGGGGTTTCCATTCAGGTTGTCATACTACCTATCTTCCATGGGGCAAATACTTTTTACATATTGAAACACATTTTCTATTCAGATGACTAACATTAGACATGGGGGATAATTTTTACGCATCAGACTGTGTTAATGTTTTGTTTATAGTTGAATATTCCTGTATGGGCAGCAAATCTCTTACAGAAACTCCATCACTGCTCTCATTTCAGCTGAACCAGGGTTGGGAACAGAACAATGTATAGAGGGCTACCACAAATCTGACAACAAGCGTGGCAACGACAGTTCTACATTACTGTATGAAGTAACTTCAGATAAAAGATGTCGCAAACTCTGTGCCATGACCAGCTGTAATGGATATTCGTATGCATCGTCTCTTAATAGTGAGAATAAGGAAGTTTCGGTAAGTATCACACACGACTATTCTTTGTAGACCTTCTTATGACACTCTTATGGGTTCTCATGGTTCAAGTCATTTGATAAAATGTAATGGTACCAGTACTATGTGTACTGGAACCTATTTTATTCGAGATGGTTCAATGCTCAGGGATGTAAAGACTAATCTCAGTTCTTTCAGTATGTACTCCCCTAATAGTCATATTTTCTTGAATACTCGCAATTGAGAAAAAGAGCTATAGTCATATACACAACTGCGGCACTCTCATATCCCATTGGGGCTCTCCATTAACGAGTCCTGTACATACACACACTCAGAAAGGTCAGCGTCATTGTCGCTAAAACCACGCTCACTTGAATGTCAAGCAGTGCCTGACTTTCAGGTGAGAGTGGTTTTGGTGACAATGACACTGACTTTTCTGAGTGTGCAGTGTTTATTTTATTGGCACAAATTCTAAATTCTACGATGTCAATGGAGAGTATTTATCTCTTCCATTCTGTCACCACTTACGTCACTCCAAATCCATCGAGAGTTCTCTTAGTTCTAAGACATGTTACCGTTTTGGTGTAGCTTATAAACAGCCGTGTGCGTGTATATGCGTTGGGTTTTGAAATGAATCATCTTGTGCATGTAGATATTATAAAAATATTATATTCTTGGCAAATTAAAATTTGTTACAAAAAGAACTGTTCTAGGAGTGCTGGTTACACAACGAGGACAACATAACGGTAAGCCCTCTGCAGGATGCTCCAGGATACACATTCTATTCTGTCTGTGACCGTATGCTTTCAGGTATGTCAAATACAATGTGATTTACTTACACACTAATTATTCAAATATGATATTCACCAATATAAGATATATTTCATATAAACACTCCCACTAACAAAACCAAATACCCAAAAAAGGCCTTAGAAAATAAAAGTGAATCACCATGTAATATTTAACAAATTTTCTAAATCGTGCCCTTCCCCCGAATGCAGAAGTGATTCCTGGCTGTTTGGACAGCTTCAACATGACATCAAATATAAGTGCCCCAGGCGGCATGGGCTACAATGCTGACACAGCAGAGAAGTGTGAGTTGCAGTGTATGGGGCTAGCTACCTGTGTGGCCTATGAGTTTGAAGCTGCAGCAACTGGCTACAAGTGTAAGGTGCATTCTGACATGGTGGAGGCAGCTAAGACTGTAGCCAAAGCTGGAGTGGACTACTATCTACTGAATGAGTGTCAGGAACAGGAAAAGGGTGAGTAACTGTAACTTATCCATTTACATTGCTTATCAAACCCTCACATTTAAACCTCCCTGGCATGTGTTGTTTACAAAATATCATATTGGATTGGTTGAACTTGTTCACACATAATAATTGTTTACACTCCTATTTCTAGTAGGAGATGACCATCCTCTACTTGATGTATAACTCATAGAACCGAATGCCAAAATTGTATTCCAGCAATGTACGCCTTTCATTAGATTATATTCCACCTAGCTGATCATGAAAATGTGCACACCCATTTTTCAATTCTCAACACCATCCACCCACCTCTTGTAATTATTACTATACCTGATTTTGATCCGTTTATTTTGTGTTTCTTTGCTGTCATCCCTGTTTTTTTCACCACTTTCACCTGCTTCTTCAGGACAACGGTTGCTGGTAAACTTTCTGCGATACATTAGGAAGTCTCTGGCCCGGGTGACCTCATCAGTGTTTAGCTCATGCCAGGATACCTTCCTAACTCAGCAGCACAGCTTAGCCCCTGGTGGTATAGCCTGTGGGGCCCTGACCTGGCAGGACTGTAAGCAGACCTGCTTGGCATTGCCTCATTGTGTGGCATTTGACTTTGATCTCGGGTCCCTCGGCATCAAATGCTGGATCCACACCGATAAGGTCAGAGCCGAACAAACCTTGGCAGCCTACGGAGCCACCCACAATGTCCGCCAACCATGCCTCCCAGGTAGGCTAGACTAATGAGATAAGTTAGTTCAGTATCAAAAGTCCACTGCATTCGTAGTTCCACTCAAATCAATATGGCCAACGTGCTAGGCAAAATTATAATAATTGCTATGATTACTTCTGAGACATAAAACACTAGACAATGTTATAAGACAATCATCCTCGTGGGCACAAACCTATGATCTAAGGTATTAATGTTGGTAACATAAGCATCCAGTTGGCTTTAATATACATCAGATAAAAAATAGAAATTAACTGCATATGGTTATAAGTAAATGTCACACTCAAGGATGATGAATGTCCATATTCCTTAAGCACCTGGATATTGTTGGTATTGCAGTTTGCACGGATATATTTGAGCCTATGATAGATAGGGCAGCACAGGGAGGCGGTGTTTTTAACGCCCGGACCAGAGACGTTTGCGAAAGGGCATGTCTTTCTATCACAGCTTGTCAGGCCTATGACTATGCACCTAATGCTTGGACTGAGCGGTGTTGGCTTCACACATCCTTTCAGACAGCAAGTGATCTGTATCGAGTAACTGGTGTAACTCACTATGTGAGAAAGGCATGCTCAATGGGTAGGGTGACATTTGTTCAACATTCCAGTAAACTTGATTCATTCTGCGCTTCAATATGGCACGGTGTGCCAGTAGCAAACCATATACATTTTACAGATATGACTGTGAGCAGGCAGGCAGAAAGGGTAATCCGAGGGGAAAAGGCAAAAATGCTCTAGAGCTAATATTAAGGGAGATATTGATGAAATACAAAAAGAGATGTAGAATTTATCTTGGGTGAAATTGTTATGCTGCTTTTGATTATGCTCGTTAGAACATTCCATTTTGAGGGAATATATATTCTTATTTGGAACGTTTTCCCCCTAAATTGCCCTATTTCGGGTTGCCATGGAAACCATTCTTTCGTTCATAAATGAAATAAAGGTAATTCAGGTCAGTAAAGGGATCCATAAGGCATCTAATGCTGAAATCAGAATATAAATATCTCTTTTATAATGGAATTTATGGACAAAACCATTTCATGAAGCTTGACAAAAATATCTTACATATATTTTACATGCAGGGTGCACTAAGGTCCCTTTTCCCAGTACATGTCACATATATCTTATGATTATTGTGGTTTAAGTATGTGGTATGGCAAATTCATGGTCTGGTTATTTTTGAATACCCCCATCTTCAGGGGGCCAGTACTTCCTCCCTATGTGGACTAGCTAAGCATGTGATACACCATTTTAAAGATCAGAACACAAAACTTGAATTTTCAATTTCCCCCTTGGATTACCCTTTCTGCTTGCCTGCGCACATGTATGTGATTTGTGACACATACACCATAGCACAGGTTCATTCAATAAGGTTTGTGCTGGAGTTTGAGATATGCATGTTACATGCTATAGTATGACACTCACCTGTGAATTAACCTAGGGTTTGTAAACAAGCACCACAATATATACAGAATCATATTATAAAATTTGCTGGAATTTCCTTTCATATTATATGTATTGTGACAATATATCGTTTTATATAAAACTTTGCTTGACAAGTAAATACTATATGATTTATTATGTATCTTGGTTAATGAGGCCGGCAGATAAGTACCTTTCATCAGATTCAAATTAATCTCGACAGTTCTATACTGGGTATTAATTTCAGATTGGAAAAGAGCAAAATAAAAGCTTATAATATATATATATTATATTATATTATGTGAATATAAAAAGTATTATGGCTATAGAATTGTCATATCAATGTCATCGAATAATTCGATATTGTATATAACCATTCAAGTTTTAGGAGTATTAAATCTATATCACATTTAAACACCACATCCACAGACTGTACAGGAGACACGGTTGAGGTTATAGCGAATAAGAATGCCAATGGTGCAACAGGCTATTCTCTACAGACATTGCCAGAATGTCAGTCAAAGTGTCTGACAATGGAACAGTGCGTGGCCTTTGACTATGATCCTAACAGCTCTACTGACAAATGCTGGATTCACACAGACATCACTCAAGCCAGCCAGCTAAAGGATGCCCCTGGAGTCACACATTACATAAGGCATAAATGCACCACAACAGGTTAGGTGTTTAGTACACGTTGCGGGGTTGACATGTATTCAATGAAATGATCTAGTAATACATCCAATTGCATCAAAGTCCATGGTTTCAGGGGTGGGCATTTCCAGGGAAGAGCTCCAGGTGAGAGAAAAAAATCACAGTTCAGTTTAACAGTTCAACGGTTCCTATCACTAAAGTAACCAAGGGGAGGCTAAAGCCCCCTAGTGCAGGAAGGCTGATTGATACATACTCCCCCTAGTGATATATCCCTATACTGCTAATATATCAGTATAGGGAAAGGGTCTCGAATTGAAAGGCATAATATCCCAATGTCTATGCCAGTGATATGGTGTTTCTTTCCTGGACTAGCTTCTGAATGGTGCTGCTACCTAGACTATATGGGGGTACTTATGGTTGATGGGTGGCTACTTATGGTTGATGGATGGTATATAACATTGGGTTACTAGACCTATAATCTTTAGATTTTGATTAGCACCTAGAGGAATAGTTTAGACATGTTACAGATGATCTCATCTATACATCAGAGAAGATTGGTTAGAATGCTGTTGGTCAATTTCCCACAAAGTAGTAGGATGTTGAGAAAATAGGCTGTCTCACCTAGATGGCCATAGTGAAAGGTGTTCTAATTTCAAATGTAAATATATCAAAATCTAGCCAATGAACCATATTTCTTTTGTTTCAATTACATCATCATAATTATATCAAACTAACATAGTGATTTTGAGATATCATTGGCAGTTAAAACTATAGTAAATTCTGGGATATCTCTCTAAGAGACAGAGAGAGAAAATTGCAATAATGGTCAATTAAGATAATCTTTCAACATGGATATATTTGAATCAAATCAAATGAACATGAGAAAACTAACATATTCTATCATAGGAATTTAGAATCATACTCTTGTCTCTGATATGAACCGACATTAAAATGCATATGATTCACCTTTCAACAGGATGTAAAGACACATTTGACTCTACAGCAAACAAGAATGCCAATGGAGCTACTGGATATAACCAAAATACAGTGCCACTCTGTCAGGGTCAGTGTGACTCTATGTCCAATTGTGTGGCCTTTGACTTTGACCCTAATGGCACACCTAACAAATGTTGGATTCACACTGATCTCACTAAAGCAAGCCAACTGAAGGATGCCCCTGGAGTAACACACTATTTGAAGGTGAAATGCACTCCAGGTATGGTTCCTTAACACCATTATTAGCAACAGATATAATATGTGACTATTCATGAAAAATGATCAGATTCTACTCTTGCCAACCAGTTTCATTGTTTGATTAGCGTTTAGGTCTGACAAAATTTACAGAATCTACAAAACCTATATTCCTCTTCAGAAAATAAGTCTCTCATTTAGCTATTGCCCTGACAAATCACAAGCATGAGAAACTAAGGGCCAAAATGCTCATGTTACTTCGGTCATAAGTATGAATATGGCAATGTTTTATGCCATTACTTTTGTATACAGTGGTAAGCAGAACCAAGAACAGAGAAGGCTTCTTTATACAAAGAGTGGGGCATTCTTTCGTTAAGAACCTGACAATTTGAAGAACAGCATTGGTCATCACAAATTTAACAGATTCTACAGATTATTTCAATCCAGCTCCATGCTCACGTCATTTACTTTGCTTCCAGGTACACATCTGAGATTAACTGCCATTAAAATGCATGTACTTTACTATTCATTCAAAAAGGTTGTAAAGACACATATGACTCTACAGCAAACAAGAATGCCAATGGAGCTACTGGATATAACCATAATACAGTGCCACTCTGTGAGGCTCAATGTGACTCAATGGCCAATTGTGTGGCCTTTGACTTTGACCCTAATGGTGCACCTAACAAATGTTGGATTCACACTGATCTCACTAAAGCAAGCCAACTGAAGGATGCCCCTGGAGTAACACACTATTTGAAGGTGAAATGCACACCAGGTATGGTTCCTTAACACCATTACTAGCAACAGATATGATATGTGACTATGCATAAAAAATGATCAGATTCTACTCTTGCCAACCAGTTTCATTGTTTGATTAGCGTTTAGGTCTGACAAAATTTACAGAATCTACAAAACCTATATTCCTCTTCAGAAAATAAGTCTCTCATTTAGCTATTGCCCTGACAAATCACAAGCATGAGAAACTAAGGGCCAAATTGCTCATGTTACTTCGGTCATAAGTATGAATATGGCAATGTTTTATGCCATTACTTTTGTATACAATGGTAAGCAGAACCAAGAACAGAGAAGGCTTCTTTATACAAAGAGTGGGGCATTCTTTCGTTAAGAACCTGACAATTTGAAGAACAGCATTGGTCATCACAAATTTAACAGATTCTACAGATATTTAAATCCAGCTCCATGCTTATGTCATTTACTTTGCTTCCAGGTACACATCTGAGATTAACTGCCATTAAAATGCATGTACTTTACTATTCATTCAAAAAGGTTGTAAAGACACATATGACTCTACAGCAAACAAGAATGCCAATGGAGCTACTGGATATAACCATAATACAGTGCCACTCTGTGAGGCTCAATGTGACTCAATGGCCAATTGTGTGGCCTTTGACTTTGACCCTAATGGTGCACCTAACAAATGTTGGATTCACACTGATCTCACTAAAGCAAGCCAACTGAAGGATGCCCCTGGAGTAACACACTATTTGAAGGTGAAATGCACTCCAGGTATGGTTCCTTAACACCCTTATTAGCAACAGATCTGATATGTGACTATTCATGAAAAATGATCAGATTCTACTCTTGCCAACCAGTTTCATTGTTTGATTGGCGTTTATGTCTGACAAAATTTACAGAATCTACAAAACCTATATTACTCTTCAGAAAAATAAGTCTCTCATTTAGCTATTGCCCTGACAAATCACAAGCATTAGAAACTAAGGGCAAAATTGCTCATGTTACTTTGGTGATAAGTATGAATATGGCAAAGTTTTATGACATTACCTTTTCATACAATGGTAAGCAGAACCAAAAAAAGAGAGGGCTTCTTCACACAAAGAGTGGGGCATTCTTTTGTGAAGAACTTGACAATTTGAAGAACAGCTTTGTTCATCACAAATTTAACAGATTCTACAGATTATTCAATCCAGCTCCATGCTCACGTCATTTACTTTGCTTCCAGGTACACATCTGAGATTAACTGCCATTAAAATGCATGTACTTTACTATTCATTCAAAAAGGTTGTAAAGACACATATGACTCTACAGCAAACAAGAATGCCAATGGAGCTACTGGATATAACCATAATACAGTGCCACTCTGTGAGGCTCAATGTGGCTCAATGGCCAATTGTGTGGCCTTTGACTTTGACCCTAATGGTGCACCTAACAAATGTTGGATTCACACTGATCTCACTAAAGCAAGCCAACTGAAGGATGCCCCTGGAGTAACACACTATTTGAAGGTGAAATGCACTCCAGGTATGGTTCCTTAACACCCTTATTAGCAACAGATATGATATGTGACTATTCATGAAAAATGATCAGATTCTACTCTTGCCAACCAGTTTTATTGTTTGATTGGCGTTTATGTTCTGACAAAATATAAAGAATCTACAAAACCTATATTACTCTTCAGAAAATAAGTCTCTCATTTAGCTATTGCCCTGACAAATCACAAGCATTAGAAACTAAGGGCAAAATTGCTCATGTTACTTTGGTGATAAGTATGAATATGGCAAAGTTTTATGACATTACCTTTTCATACAATGGTAAGCAGAACCAAAAAAAGAGAGGGCTTCTTCACACAAAGAGTGGGGCATTCTTTTGTGAAGAACTTGACAATTTGAAGAACAGCTTTGTTCATCACAAATTTAACAGATTCTACAGATTATTCAATCCAGCTCCATGCTCACGTCATTTACTTTGCTTCCAGGTACACATCTGAGATTAACTGCCATTAAAATGCATGTACTTTACTATTCATTCAAAAAGGTTGTAAAGACACATATGACTCTACAGCAAACAAGAATGCCAATGGAGCTACTGGATATAACCATAATACAGTGCCACTCTGTGAGGCTCAATGTGACTCAATGGCCAATTGTGTGGCCTTTGACTTTGACCCTAATGGTGCACCTAACAAATGTTGGATTCACACTGATCTCACTAAAGCAAGCCAACTGAAGGATGCCCCTGGAGTAACACACTATTTGAAGGTGAAATGCACTCCAGGTATGGTTCCTTAACACCCTTATTAGCAACAGATCTGATATGTGACTATTCATGAAAAATGATCAGATTCTATTCTTGCCAACCAGTTTCATTGTTTGATTGGCGTTTATGTTCTGACAAAATATAAAGAATCTACAAAACCTATATTACTCTTCAGAAAATAAGTCTCTCATTTAGCTATTGCCCTGACACATCACAAGCATGACAAGCTAAGGGCCAAATTGCTCATGTTACTTCGGTCATAAGTATGAATGTGGCAATGTTTTATGACATTACTTTTCAATACAATGGTAAGCAAAACCAAGAACAGAGAAGGCTTCTTCACACAAAGAGTGGGGCATTCTTTTGTGAAGAACTTGACAATTTGAAGAACAGCTTTGTTCATCACAAATTTAACAGATTCTACAGATTATTCAATCCAGCTCCATGCTCACGTCATTTACTTTGCTTCCAGGTACACATCTGAGATTAACTGCCATTAAAATGCATGTACTTTACTATTCATTCAAAAAGGTTGTAAAGACACATATGACTCTACAGCAAACAAGAATGCCAATGGAGCTACTGGATATAACCATAATACAGTGCCACTCTGTGAGGCTCAATGTGACTCAATGGCCAATTGTGTGGCCTTTGACTTTGACCCTAATGGTGCACCTAACAAATGTTGGATTCACACTGATCTCACTAAAGCAAGCCAACTGAAGGATGCCCCTGGAGTAACACACTATTTGAAGGTGAAATGCACTCCAGGTATGGTTCCTTAACACCCTTATTAGCAACAGATCTGATATGTGACTATTCATGAAAAATGATCAGATTCTATTCTTGCCAACCAGTTTCATTGTTTGATTGGCGTTTATGTTCTGACAAAATATAAAGAATCTACAAAACCTATATTACTCTTCAGAAAATAAGTCTCTCATTTAGCTATTGCCCTGACACATCACAAGCATGAGAAGCTAAGGGCCAAATTGCTCATGTTACTTCGGTCATAAGTATGAATGTGGCAATGTTTTATGACATTACTTTTCAATACAATGGTAAGCAAAACCAAGAACAGAGAAGGCTTCTTCACACAAAGAGTGGGGCATTCTTTTGTGAAGAACTTGACAATTTGAAGAACAGCTTTGTTCATCACAAATTTAACAGATTCTACAGATTATTCAATCCAGCTCCATGCTCACGTCATTTACTTTGCTTCCAGGTACACATCTGAGATTAACTGCCATTAAAATGCATGTACTTTACTATTCATTCAAAAAGGTTGTAAAGACACATATGACTCTACAGCAAACAAGAATGCCAATGGAGCTACTGGATATAACCATAATACAGTGCCACTCTGTGAGGCTCAATGTGACTCAATGGCCAATTGTGTGGCCTTTGACTTTGACCCTAATGGTGCACCTAACAAATGTTGGATTCACACTGATCTCACTAAAGCAAGCCAACTGAAGGATGCCCCTGGAGTAACACACTATTTGAAGGTGAAATGCACTCCAGGTATGGTTCCTTAACACCCTTATTAGCAACAGATCTGATATGTGACTATTCATGAAAAATGATCAGATTCTACTCTTGCCAACCAGTTTCATTGTTTGATTGGCGTTTATGTCTGACAAAATTTACAGAATCTACAAAACCTATATTACTCTTCAGAAAAATAAGTCTCTCATTTAGCTATTGCCCTGACAAATCACAAGCATTAGAAACTAAGGGCAAAATTGCTCATGTTACTTTGGTGATAAGTATGAATATGGCAAAGTTTTATGACATTACCTTTTCATACAATGGTAAGCAGAACCAAAAAAAGAGAGGGCTTCTTCACACAAAGAGTGGGGCATTCTTTTGTGAAGAACTTGACAATTTGAAGAACAGCTTTGTTCATCACAAATTTAACAGATTCTACAGATTATTCAATCCAGCTCCATGCTCACGTCATTTACTTTGCTTCCAGGTACACATCTGAGATTAACTGCCATTAAAATGCATGTACTTTACTATTCATTCAAAAAGGTTGTAAAGACACATATGACTCTACAGCAAACAAGAATGCCAATGGAGCTACTGGATATAACCATAATACAGTGCCACTCTGTGCGGCTCAATGTGGCTCAATGGCCAATTGTGTGGCCTTTGACTTTGACCCTAATGGTGCACCTAACAAATGTTGGATTCACACTGATCTCACTAAAGCAAGCCAACTGAAGGATGCCCCTGGAGTAACACACTATTTGAAGGTGAAATGCACTCCAGGTATGGTTCCTTAACACCCTTATTAGCAACAGATATGATATGTGACTATTCATGAAAAATGATCAGATTCTACTCTTGCCAACCAGTTTTATTGTTTGATTGGCGTTTATGTTCTGACAAAATATAAAGAATCTACAAAACCTATATTACTCTTCAGAAAATAAGTCTCTCATTTAGCTATTGCCCTGACAAATCACAAGCATTAGAAACTAAGGGCAAAATTGCTCATGTTACTTTGGTGATCAGTATGAATATGGCAAAGTTTTATGACATTACCTTTTCATACAATGGTAAGCAGAACCAAAAAAAGAGAGGGCTTCTTCACACAAAGAGTGGGGCATTCTTTTGTGAAGAACTTGACAATTTGAAGAACAGCTTTGTTCATCACAAATTTAACAGATTCTACAGATTATTCAATCCAGCTCCATGCTCACGTCATTTACTTTGCTTCCAGGTACACATCTGAGATTAACTGCCATTAAAATGCATGTACTTTACTATTCATTCAAAAAGGTTGTAAAGACACATATGACTCTACAGCAAACAAGAATGCCAATGGAGCTACTGGATATAACCATAATACAGTGCCACTCTGTGAGGCTCAATGTGACTCAATGGCCAATTGTGTGGCCTTTGACTTTGACCCTAATGGTGCACCTAACAAATGTTGGATTCACACTGATCTCACTAAAGCAAGCCAACTGAAGGATGCCCCTGGAGTAACACACTATTTGAAGGTGAAATGCACTCCAGGTATGGTTCCTTAACACCCTTATTAGCAACAGATCTGATATGTGACTATTCATGAAAAATGATCAGATTCTATTCTTGCCAACCAGTTTCATTGTTTGATTGGCGTTTATGTTCTGACAAAATATAAAGAATCTACAAAACCTATATTACTCTTCAGAAAATAAGTCTCTCATTTAGCTATTGCCCTGACACATCACAAGCATGAGAAGCTAAGGGCCAAATTGCTCATGTTACTTCGGTCATAAGTATGAATGTGGCAATGTTTTATGACATTACTTTTCAATACAATGGTAAGCAAAACCAAGAACAGAGAAGGCTTCTTCACACAAAGAGTGGGGCATTCTTTTGTGAAGAACTTGACAATTTGAAGAACAGCTTTGTTCATCACAAATTTAACAGATTCTACAGATTATTCAATCCAGCTCCATGCTCACGTCATTTACTTTGCTTCCAGGTACACATCTGAGATTAACTGCCATTAAAATGCATGTACTTTACTATTCATTCAAAAAGGTTGTAAAGACACATATGACTCTACAGCAAACAAGAATGCCAATGGAGCTACTGGATATAACCATAATACAGTGCCATTCTGTGAGGCTCAATGTGACTCAATGGCCAATTGTGTGGCCTTTGACTTTGACCCTAATGGTGCACCTAACAAATGTTGGATTCACACTGATCTCACTAAAGCAAGCCAACTGAAGGATGCCCCTGGAGTAACACACTATTTGAAGGTGAAATGCACTCCAGGTATGGTTCCTTAACACCCTTATTAGCAACAGATCTGATATGTGACTATTCATGAAAAATGATCAGATTCTATTCTTGCCAACCAGTTTCATTGTTTGATTGGCGTTTATGTTCTGACAAAATATAAAGAATCTACAAAACCTATATTACTCTTCAGAAAATAAGTCTCTCATTTAGCTATTGCCCTGACACATCACAAGCATGAGAAGCTAAGGGCCAAATTGCTCATGTTACTTCGGTCATAAGTATGAATGTGGCAATGTTTTATGACATTACTTTTCAATACAATGGTAAGCAAAACCAAGAACAGAGAAGGCTTCTTCACACAAAGAGTGGGGCATTCTTTTGTGAAGAACTTGACAATTTGAAGAACAGCTTTGTTCATCACAAATTTAACAGATTCTACAGATTATTCAATCCAGCTCCATGCTCACGTCATTTACTTTGCTTCCAGGTACACATCTGAGATTAACTGCCATTAAAATGCATGTACTTTACTATTCATTCAAAAAGGTTGTAAAGACACATATGACTCTACAGCAAACAAGAATGCCAATGGAGCTACTGGATATAACCATAATACAGTGCCACTCTGTGAGGCTCAATGTGACTCAATGGCCAATTGTGTGGCCTTTGACTTTGACCCTAATGGTGCACCTAACAAATGTTGGATTCACACTGATCTCACTAAAGCAAGCCAACTGAAGGATGCCCCTGGAGTAACACACTATTTGAAGGTGAAATGCACTCCAGGTATGGTTCCTTAACACCCTTGTTAGCAACAGATCTGATATGTGACTATTCATGAAAAATGATCAGATTCTACTCTTGCCAACCAGTTTCATTGTTTGATTGGCGTTTATGTTCTGACAAAATATAAAGAATCTACAAAACCTATATTACTCTTCAGAAAATAAGTCTCTCATTTAGCTATTGCCCTGACACATCACAAGTATGAGAAGCTAAGGGCCAAATTGCTCATGTTACTTCGGTCATAAGTATGAATGTGGCAATGTTTTATGACATTACTTTTTCATACAATGGTAAGCAGAACCAAGAACAGAGAAGGCTTCTTCACACAAAGAGTGGGGCATTCTTTTGTGAAGAACTTGACAATTTGAAGAACAGCTTTGTTCATCACAAATTTAACAGATTCTACAGATTATTCAATCCAGCTCCATGCTCACGTCATTTACTTTGCTTCCAGGTACACATCTGAGATTAACTGCCATTAAAATGCATGTACTTTACTATTCATTCAAAAAGGTTGTAAAGACACATATGACTCTACAGCAAACAAAAATGCCAATGGAGCTACTGGATATAACCATAATACAGTGCCACTCTGTGAGGCTCAATGTGACTCAATGGCCAATTGTGTGGCCTTTGACTTTGACCCTAATGGTGCACCTAACAAATGTTGGATTCACACTGATCTCACTAAAGCAAGCCAACTGAAGGATGCCCCTGGAGTAACACACTATTTGAAGGTGAAATGCACTCCAGGTATGGTTCCTTAACACCCTTATTAGCAACAGATCTGATATGTGACTATTCATGAAAAATGATCAGATTCTATTCTTGCCAACCAGTTTCATTGTTTGATTGGCGTTTATGTTCTGACAAAATATAAAGAATCTACAAAACCTATATTACTCTTCAGAAAATAAGTCTCTCATTTAGCTATTGCCCTGACACATCACAAGCATGAGAAGCTAAGGGCCAAATTGCTCATGTTACTTCGGTCATAAGTATGAATGTGGCAATGTTTTATGACATTACTTTTTCATACAATGGTAAGCAAAACCAAGAACAGAGAAGGCTTCTTCACACAAAGAGTGGGGCATTCTTTTGTGAAGAACTTGACAATTTGAAGAACAGCTTTGTTCATCACACATTCTAACAGATTCTACAGATTATTCAATCCAGCTCCATGCTCACGTCATTTACTTTGCTTCCAGGTACACATCTGAGATTAACTGCCATTAAAATGCATGTACTTTACTATTCATTCAAAAAGGTTGTAAAGACACATATGACTCTACACCAAACAAGAATGCCATTGGAGCTACTGGATATAACCATAATACAGTGCCACTCTGTGAGGCTCAATGTGACTCAATGGCCAATTGTGTGGCCTTTGACTTTGACCCTAATGGTGCACCTAACAAATGTTGGATTCACACTGATCTCACTAAAGCAAGCCAACTGAAGGATGCCCCTGGAGTAACACACTATTTGAAGGTGAAATGCACTCCAGGTATGGTTCCTTAACACCCTTATTAGCAACAGATCTGATATGTGACTATTCATGAAAAATGATCAGATTCTACTCTTGCCAACCAGTTTCATTGTTTGATTGGCGTTTATGTTCTGACAGAATATAAAGAATCTACAAAACCTATATTACTCTTCAGAAAATAAGTCTCTCATTTAGCTATTGCCCTGAAACATCACAAGCATGAGAAGCTAAGGGCCAAATTGCTCATGTTACTTCGGTCATAAGAATGAATGTGGCAATGTTTTATGACATTTCTTTTTCATACAATGGTAAGCAGAACCAAGAACAGAGAAGGCTTCTTCACACAAAGAGTGGGGCATTCTTTTGTGAAGAACTTGACAATTTGAAGAACAGCTTTGTTCATCACAAATTTAACAGATTCTACAGATTATTCAATCCAGCTCCATGCTCACGTCATTTACTTTGCTTCCAGGTACACATCTGAGATTAACTGCCATTAAAATGCATGTACTTTACTATTCATTCAAAAAGGTTGTAAAGACACATATGACTCTACAGCAAACAAGAATGCCAATGGAGCTACTGGATATAACCATAATACAGTGCCACTCTGTGAGGCTCAATGTGACTCAATGGCCAATTGTGTGGCCTTTGACTTTGACCCTAATGGTGCACCTAACAAATGTTGGATTCACACTGATCTCACCAAAGCAAGCCAACTGAAGGATGCCCCTGGAGTAACACACTATTTGAAGGTGAAATGCACTCCAGGTATGGTTCCTTAACACCCTTATTAGCAACAGATCTGATATGTGACTATTCATGAAAAATGATCAGATTCTATTCTTGCCAACCAGTTTCATTGTTTGATTGGCGTTTATGTTCTGACAAAATATAAAGAATCTACAAAACCTATATTACTCTTCAGAAAATAAGTCTCTCATTTAGCTATTGCCCTGAAACATCACAAGCATGAGAAGCTAAGGGCCAAATTGCTCATGTTACTTCGGTCATAAGTATGAATGTGGCAATGTTTTATGACATTACTTTTCAATACAATGGTAAGCAAAACCAAGAACAGAGAAGGCTTCTTCACACAAAGAGTGGGGCATTCTTTTGTGAAGAACTTGACAATTTGAAGAACAGCTTTGTTCATCACAAATTTAACAGATTCTACAGATTATTCAATCCAGCTCCATGCTCACGTCATTTACTTTGCTTCCAGGTACACATCTGAGATTAACTGCCATTAAAATGCATGTACTTTACTATTCATTCAAAAAGGTTGTAAAGACACATATGACTCTACAGCAAACAAAAATGCTAATGGAGCTACTGGATATAACCATAATACAGTGCCACTCTGTGCGGCTCAATGTGACTCAATGGCCAGTTGTGTGGCCTTTGACTTTGACCCTAATGGTGCACCTAACAAATGTTGGATTCACACTGATCTCACTAAAGCAAGCCAACTGAAGGATGCCCCTGGAGTAACACACTATTTGAAGGTGAAATGCACTCCAGGTATGGTTCCTTAACACCCTTATTAGCAACAGATATGATATGTGACTATTCATGAAAAATGATCAGATTCTACTCTTGCCAACCAGTCTCATTGTTTGATTGGTGTTTATATTCTGACTAAATATAAAGAATCTACAAAACCTATATTACTCTTCAGAAAATAAGTCATTCATTTAGCTATTGCCTTGACACATCACAAGCATGAGAAGCTAAGGGCCAAATTGCTCATGTTACTTCGGTCATAAGTATGAATGTGGCAATGTTTTATGACATTACTTGTTCATACAATGGTAAGCAGAACCAAGAACAGAGAAGGCTTCTTCACACAAAGAGTGGGGCATTCTTTTGTGAAGAACTTGACAATTTGAAGAACAGCTTTGTTCATCACAAATTTAACAGATTCTACAGATTATTCAATCCAGCTCCATGCTCACGTCATTTACTTTGCTTCCAGGTACACATCTGAGATTAACTGCCATTAAAATGCATGTACTTTACTATTCATTCAAAAAGGTTGTAAAGACACATATGACTCTACAGCAAACAAGAATGCCAATGGAGCTACTGGATATAACCATAATACAGTGCCACTCTGTGAGGCTCAATGTGACTCAATGGCCAATTGTGTGGCCTTTGACTTTGACCCTAATGGTGCACCTAACAAATGTTGGATTCACACTGATCTCACTAAAGCAAGCCAACTGAAGGACGCCCCTGGAGTAACACACTATTTGAAGGTGAAATGCACTCCAGGTATGGTTCCTTAACACCCTTATTAGCAACAGATCTGATATGTGACTATTCATGAAAAATGATCAGATTCTATTCTTGCCAACCAGTTTCATTGTTTGATTGGCGTTTATGTTCTGACAAAATATAAAGAATCTACAAAACCTATATTACTCTTCAGAAAATAAGTCTCTCAGTTAGCTATTGCCCTGACACATCACAAGCATGAGAAGCTAAGGGCCAAATTGCTCATGTTACTTCGGTCATAAGTATGAATGTGGCAATGTTTTATGACATTACTTTTTCATACAATGGTAAGCAGAACCAAGTACAGAGAAGGCTTCTTCACACAAAGAGTGGGGCATTCTTTTGTGAAGAACTTGACAATTTGAAGAACAGCTTTGTTCATCACAAATTTGACAGATTCTACAGATTATTCAATCCAGCTCCATGCTCACGTCATTTACTTTGCTTCCAGGTACACATCTGAGATTAACTGCCATTAAAATGCATGTACTTTACTATTCATTCAAAAAGGTTGTAAAGACACATATGACTCTACAGCAAACAAGAATGCCAATGGAGCTACTGGATATAACCATAATACAGTGCCACTCTGTGAGGCTCAATGTGACTCAATGGCCAATTGTGTGGCCTTTGACTTTGACCCTAATGGTGCACCTAACAAATGTTGGATTCACACTGATCTCACTAAAGCAAGCCAACTGAAGGATGCCCCTGGAGTAACACACTATTTGAAGGTGAAATGCACTCCAGGTATGGTTCCTTAACACCCTTATTAGCAACAGATCTGATATGTGACTATTCATGAAAAATGATCAGATTCTATTCTTGCCAACCAGTTTCATTGTTTGATTGGCGTTTATGTTCTGACAAAATATAAAGAATCTACAAAACCTATATTACTCTTCAGAAAATAAGTCTCTCATTTAGCTATTGCCCTGACACATCACAAGCATGAGAAGCTAAGGGCCAAATTGCTCATGTTACTTCGGTCATAAGTATGAATGTGGCAATGTTTTATGACATTACTTTTTCATACAATGGTAAGCAAAACCAAGAACAGAGAAGGCTTCTTCACACAAAGAGTGGGGCATTCTTTTGTGAAGAACTTGACAATTTGAAGAACAGCTTTGTTCATCACAAATTTAACAGATTCTACAGATTATTCAATCCAGCTCCATGCTCACGTCATTTACTTTGCTTCCAGGTACACATCTGAGATTAACTGCCATTAAAATGCATGTACTTTACTATTCATTCAAAAAGGTTGTAAAGACACATATGACTCTACAGCAAACAAGAATGCCAATGGAGCTACTGGATATAACCATAATACAGTGCCACTCTGTGAGGCTCAATGTGACTCAATGGCCAATTGTGTGGCCTTTGACTTTGACCCTAATGGTGCACCTAACAAATGTTGGATTCACACTGATCTCACTAAAGCAAGCCAACTGAAGGATGCCCCTGGAGTAACACACTATTTGAAGGTGAAATGCACTCCAGGTATGGTTCCTTAACACCCTTATTAGCAACAGATCTGATATGTGACTATTCATGAAAAATGATCAGATTCTACTCTTGCCAACCAGTTTCATTGTTTGATTGGCGTTTATGTTCTGACAGAATATAAAGAATCTACAAAACCTATATTACTCTTCAGAAAATAAGTCTCTCATTTAGCTATTGCCCTGAAACATCACAAGCATGAGAAGCTAAGGGCCAAATTGCTCATGTTACTTCGGTCATAAGAATGAATGTGGCAATGTTTTATGACATTTCTTTTTCATACAATGGTAAGCAGAACCAAGAACAGAGAAGGCTTCTTCACACAAAGAGTGGGGCATTCTTTTGTGAAGAACTTGACAATTTGAAGAACAGCTTTGTTCATCACAAATTTAACAGATTCTACAGATTATTCAATCCAGCTCCATGCTCACGTCATTTACTTTGCTTCCAGGTACACATCTGAGATTAACTGCCATTAAAATGCATGTACTTTACTATTCATTCAAAAAGGTTGTAAAGACACATATGACTCTACAGCAAACAAGAATGCCAATGGAGCTACTGGATATAACCATAATACAGTGCCACTCTGTGAGGCTCAATGTGACTCAATGGCCAATTGTGTGGCCTTTGACTTTGACCCTAATGGTGCACCTAACAAATGTTGGATTCACACTGATCTCACTAAAGCAAGCCAACTGAAGGATGCCCCTGGAGTAACACACTATTTGAAGGTGAAATGCACTCCAGGTATGGTTCCTTAACACCCTTATTAGCAACAGATCTGATATGTGACTATTCATGAAAAATGATCAGATTCTATTCTTGCCAACCAGTTTCATTGTTTGATTGGCGTTTATGTTCTGACAAAATATAAAGAATCTACAAAACCTATATTACTCTTCAGAAAATAAGTCTCTCAGTTAGCTATTGCCCTGACACATCACAAGCATGAGAAGCTAAGGGCCAAATTGCTCATGTTACTTCGGTCATAAGTATGAATGTGGCAATGTTTTATGACATTACTTTTTCATACAATGGTAAGCAGAACCAAGTACAGAGAAGGCTTCTTCACACAAAGAGTGGGGCATTCTTTTGTGAAGAACTTGACAATTTGAAGAACAGCTTTGTTCATCACAAATTTGACAGATTCTACAGATTATTCAATCCAGCTCCATGCTCACGTCATTTACTTTGCTTCCAGGTACACATCTGAGATTAACTGCCATTAAAATGCATGTACTTTACTATTCATTCAAAAAGGTTGTAAAGACACATATGACTCTACAGCAAACAAGAATGCCAATGGAGCTACTGGATATAACCATAATACAGTGCCACTCTGTGAGGCTCAATGTGACTCAATGGCCAATTGTGTGGCCTTTGACTTTGACCCTAATGGTGCACCTAACAAATGTTGGATTCACACTGATCTCACTAAAGCAAGCCAACTGAAGGATGCCCCTGGAGTAACACACTATTTGAAGGTGAAATGCACTCCAGGTATGGTTCCTTAACACCCTTATTAGCAACAGATCTGATATGTGACTATTCATGAAAAATGATCAGATTCTATTCTTGCCAACCAGTTTCATTGTTTGATTGGCGTTTATGTTCTGACAAAATATAAAGAATCTACAAAACCTATATTACTCTTCAGAAAATAAGTCTCTCATTTAGCTATTGCCCTGACACATCACAAGCATGAGAAGCTAAGGGCCAAATTGCTCATGTTACTTCGGTCATAAGTATGAATGTGGCAATGTTTTATGACATTACTTTTTCATACAATGGTAAGCAAAACCAAGAACAGAGAAGGCTTCTTCACACAAAGAGTGGGGCATTCTTTTGTGAAGAACTTGACAATTTGAAGAACAGCTTTGTTCATCACAAATTTAACAGATTCTACAGATTATTCAATCCAGCTCCATGCTCACGTCATTTACTTTGCTTCCAGGTACACATCTGAGATTAACTGCCATTAAAATGCATGTACTTTACTATTCATTCAAAAAGGTTGTAAAGACACATATGACTCTACAGCAAACAAGAATGCCAATGGAGCTACTGGATATAACCATAATACAGTGCCACTCTGTGAGGCTCAATGTGACTCAATGGCCAATTGTGTGGCCTTTGACTTTGACCCTAATGGTGCACCTAACAAATGTTGGATTCACACTGATCTCACTAAAGCAAGCCAACTGAAGGATGCCCCTGGAGTAACACACTATTTGAAGGTGAAATGCACTCCAGGTATGGTTCCTTAACACCCTTATTAGCAACAGATCTGATATGTGACTATTCATGAAAAATGATCAGATTCTACTCTTGCCAACCAGTTTCATTGTTTGATTGGCGTTTATGTTCTGACAGAATATAAAGAATCTACAAAACCTATATTACTCTTCAGAAAATAAGTCTCTCATTTAGCTATTGCCCTGAAACATCACAAGCATGAGAAGCTAAGGGCCAAATTGCTCATGTTACTTCGGTCATGAGAATGAATGTGGCAATGTTTTATGACATTTCTTTTTCATACAATGGTAAGCAGAACCAAGAACAGAGAAGGCTTCTTCACACAAAGAGTGGGGCATTCTTTTGTGAAGAACTTGACAATTTGAAGAACAGCTTTGTTCATCACAAATTTAACAGATTCTACAGATTATTCAATCCAGCTCCATGCTCACGTCATTTACTTTGCTTCCAGGTACACATCTGAGATTAACTGCCATTAAAATGCATGTACTTTACTATTCATTCAAAAAGGTTGTAAAGACACATATGACTCTACAGCAAACAAGAATGCCAATGGAGCTACTGGATATAACCATAATACAGTGCCACTCTGTGAGGCTCAATGTGACTCAATGGCCAATTGTGTGGCCTTTGACTTTGACCCTAATGGTGCACCTAACAAATGTTGGATTCACACTGATCTCACAAAAGCAAGCCAACTGAAGGATGCCCCTGGAGTAACACACTATTTGAAGGTGAAATGCACTCCAGGTATGGTTCCTTAACACCCTTATTAGCAACAGATCTGATATGTGACTATTCATGAAAAATGATCAGATTCTACTCTTGCCAACCAGTTTCATTGTTTGATTGGCGTTTATGTTCTGACAGAATATAAAGAATCTACAAAACCTATATGACTCTTCAGAAAATAAGTCTCTCATTTAGCTATTGCCCTGAAACATCACAAGCATGAGAAGCTAAGGGCCAAATTGCTCATGTTACTTCGGTCATAAGTATGAATGTGGCAATGTTTTATGACATTACTTTTTCATACAATGGTAAGCAAAACCAAGAACAGAGAAGGCTTCTTCACACAAAGAGTGGGGCATTCTTTTGTGAAGAACTTGACAATTTGAAGAACAGCTTTGTTCATCACAAATTTAACAGATTCTACAGATTATTCAATCCAGCTCCATGCTCACGACATTTACTTTGCTTCCAGGTACACATCTGAGATTAACTGCCATTAAAATGCATGTACTTTACTATTCATTCAAAAAGGTTGTAAAGACACATATGACTCTACAGCAAACAAGAATGCCAATGGAGCTACTGGATATAACCATAATACAGTGCCACTCTGTGAGGCTCAATGTGACTCAATGGCCAATTGTGTTGCCTTTGACTTTGACCCTAATGGTGCACCTAACAAATGTTGGATTCACACTGATCTCACTAAAGCAAGCCAACTGAAGGATGCCCCTGGAGTAACACACTATTTGAAGGTGAAATGCACTCCAGGTATGGTTCCTAAACACCCTTATTAGCAACAGATCTGATATGTGACTATTCATGAAAAATGATCAGATTCTACTCTTGCCAACCAGTTTCATTGTTTGATTGGCGTTTATGTTCTGACAGAATATAAAGAATCTACAAAACCTATATGACTCTTCAGAAAATAAGTCTCTCATTTAGCTATTGCCCTGAAACATCACAAGCATGAGAAGCTAAGGGCCAAATTGCTCATGTTACTTCGGTCATAAGTATGAATGTGGCAATGTTTTATGACATTTCTTTTTCATACAATGGTAAGCAGAACCAAGAACAGAGAAGGCTTCTTCACACAAAGAGTGGGGCATTCTTTTGTGAAGAACTTGACAATTTGAAGAACAGCTTTGTTCATCACAAATTTAACAGATTCTACAGATTATTCAATCCAGCTCCATGCTCACGTCATTTACTTTGCTTCCAGGTACACATCTGAGATTAACTGCCATTAAAATGCATGTACTTTACTATTCATTCAAAAAGGTTGTAAAGACACATATGACTCTACAGCAAACAAGAATGCCAATGGAGCTACTGGATATAACCATAATACAGTGCCACTCTGTGAGGCTCAATGTGACTCAATGGCCAATTGTGTGGCCTTTGACTTTGACCCTAATGGTGCACCTAACAAATGTTGGATTCACACTGATCTCACTAAAGCAAGCCAACTGAAGGATGCCCCTGGAGTAACACACTATTTGAAGGTGAAATGCACTCCAGGTATGGTTCCTTAACACCCTTATTAGCAACAGATCTGATATGTGACTATTCATGAAAAATGATCAGATTCTACTCTTGCCAACCAGTTTCATTGTTTGATTGGCGTTTATGTTCTGACAGAATATAAAGAATCTACAAAACCTATATGACTCTTCAGAAAATAAGTCTCTCATTTAGCTATTGCCCTGAAACATCACAAGCATGAGAAGCTAAGGGCCAAATTGCTCATGTTACTTCGGTCATAAGTATGAATGTGGCAATGTTTTATGACATTACTTTTTCATACAATGGTAAGCAAAACCAAGAACAGAGAAGGCTTCTTCACACAAAGAGTGGGGCATTCTTTTGTGAAGAACTTGACAATTTGAAGAACAGCTTTGTTCATCACAAATTTAACAGATTCTACAGATTATTCAATCCAGCTCCATGCTCACGACATTTACTTTGCTTCCAGGTACACATCTGAGATTAACTGCCATTAAAATGCATGTACTTTACTATTCATTCAAAAAGGTTGTAAAGACACATATGACTCTACAGCAAACAAGAATGCCAATGGAGCTACTGGATATAACCATAATACAGTGCCACTCTGTGAGGCTCAATGTGACTCAATGGCCAATTGTGTTGCCTTTGACTTTGACCCTAATGGTGCACCTAACAAATGTTGGATTCACACTGATCTCACTAAAGCAAGCCAACTGAAGGATGCCCCTGGAGTAACACACTATTTGAAGGTGAAATGCACTCCAGGTATGGTTCCTTAACACCCTTATTAGCAACAGATCTGATATGTGACTATTCATGAAAAATGATCAGATTCTACTCTTGCCAACCAGTTTCATTGTTTGATTGGCGTTTATGTTCTGACAGAATATAAAGAATCTACAAAACCTATATTACTCTTCAGAAAATAAGTCTCTCATTTAGCTATTGCCCTGAAACATCACAAGCATGAGAAGCTAAGGGCCAAATTGCTCATGTTACTTCGGTCATAAGTATGAATGTGGCAATGTTTTATGACATTTCTTTTTCATACAATGGTAAGCAGAACCAAGAACAGAGAAGGCTTCTTCACACAAAGAGTGGGGCATTCTTTTGTGAAGAACTTGACAATTTGAAGAACAGCTTTGTTCATCACAAATTTAACAGATTCTACAGATTATTCAATCCAGCTCCATGCTCACGTCATTTACTTTGCTTCCAGGTACACATCTGAGATTAACTGCCATTAAAATGCATGTACTTTACTATTCATTCAAAAAGGTTGTAAAGACACATATGACTCTACAGCAAACAAGAATGCCAATGGAGCTACTGGATATAACCATAATACAGTGCCACTCTGTGAGGCTCAATGTGACTCAATGGCCAATTGTGTGGCCTTTGACTTTGACCCTAATGGTGCACCTAACAAATGTTGGATTCACACTGATCTCACAAAAGCAAGCCAACTGAAGGATGCCCCTGGAGTAACACACTATTTGAAGGTGAAATGCACTCCAGGTATGGTTCCTTAACACCATTATTAGCAACAGATATGATATGTGACTATTCATGAAAAATGATCAGATTCTACTCTTGCCAACCAGATTCATTGTTTGATTGGCGTTTATGTTCTGACAAAATTTACAGAATCTACAAAACCTATATTCCTCTTCAGAAAATAAGTCTCTCATTTAGCTTTTGCCCTGAAACATCACAAGCATGAGAAGCTAAGGGCCAAATTGCTCATGTTACTTCGGTCATAAGTATGAATGTGGCAATGTTTTATGACATTACTTTTTCATACAATGGTAAGCAAAACCAAGAACAGAGAAGGCTTCTTCACACAAAGAGTGGGGCATTCTTTTGTGAAGAACTTGACAATTTGAAGAACAGCTTTGTTCATCACAAATTTAACAGATTCTACAGATTATTCAATCCAGCTCCATGCTCATGTCATTTACTTTGCTTCCAGGTACACATCTGAGATTAACTGCCATTAAAATGCATGTACTTTACTATTCATTCAAAAAGGTTGTAAAGACACATATGACTCTACAGCAAACAAGAATGCCAATGGAGCTACTGGATATAACCATAATACAGTGCCACTCTGTGAGGCTCAATGTGACTCAATGGCCAATTGTGTTGCCTTTGACTTTGACCCTAATGGTGCACCTAACAAATGTTGGATTCACACTGATCTCACTAAAGCAAGCCAACTGAAGGATGCCCCTGGAGTAACACACTATTTGAAGGTGAAATGCACTCCAGGTATGGTTCCTTAACACCCTTATTAGCAACAGATCTGATATGTGACTATTCATGAAAAATGATCAGATTCTACTCTTGCCAACCAGTTTCATTGTTTGATTGGCGTTTATGTTCTGACAGAATATAAAGAATCTACAAAACCTATATTACTCTTCAGAAAATAAGTCTCTCATTTAGCTATTGCCCTGAAACATCACAAGCATGAGAAGCTAAGGGCCAAATTGCTCATGTTACTTCGGTCATAAGTATGAATGTGGCAATGTTTTATGACATTACTTTTTCATACAATGGTAAGCAGAACCAAGAACAGAGAAGGCTTCTTCACACAAAGAGTGGGGCATTCTTTTGTGAAGAACTTGACAATTTGAAGAACAGCTTTGTTCATCACAAATTTAACAGATTCTACAGATTATTCAATCCAGCTCCATGCTCACGTCATTTACTTTGCTTCCAGGTACACATCTGAGATTAACTGCCATTAAAATGCATGTACTTTACTATTCATTCAAAAAGGTTGTAAAGACACATATGACTCTACAGCAAACAAGAATGCCAATGGAGCTACTGGATATAACCATAATACAGTGCCACTCTGTGAGGCTCAATGTGACTCAATGGCCAATTGTGTTGCCTTTGACTTTGACCCTAATGGTGCACCTAACAAATGTTGGATTCACACTGATCTCACTAAAGCAAGCCAACTGAAGGATGCCCCTGGAGTAACACACTATTTGAAGGTGAAATGCACTCCAGGTATGGTTCCTTAACACCCTTATTAGCAACAGATCTGATATGTGACTATTCATGAAAAATGATCAGATTCTACTCTTGCCAACCAGTTTCATTGTTTGATTGGCGTTTATGTTCTGACAGAATATAAAGAATCTACAAAACCTATATTACTCTTCGGAAAATAAGTCTCTCATTTAGCTATTGCCCTGAAACATCACATGCATGAGAAGCTAAGGGCCAAATTGCTCATGTTACTTCGGTCATAAGTATGAATGTGGCAATGTTTTATGACATTTCTTTTTCATACAATGGTAAGCAGAACCAAGAACAGAGAAGGCTTCTTCACACAAAGAGTGGGGCATTCTTTTGTGAAGAACTTGACAATTTGAAGAACAGCTTTGTTCATCACAAATTTAACAGATTCTACAGATTATTCAATCCAGCTCCATGCTCACGTCATTTACTTTGCTTCCAGGTACACATCTGAGATTAACTGCCATTAAAATGCATGTACTTTACTATTCATTCAAAAAGGTTGTAAAGACACATATGACTCTACAGCAAACAAGAATGCCAATGGAGCTACTGGATATAACCATAATACAGTGCCACTCTGTGAGGCTCAATGTGACTCAATGGCCAATTGTGTGGCCTTTGACTTTGACCCTAATGGTGCACCTAACAAATGTTGGATTCACACTGATCTCACAAAAGCAAGCCAACTGAAGGATGCCCCTGGAGTAACACACTATTTGAAGGTGAAATGCACTCCAGGTATGGTTCCTTAACACCATTATTAGCAACAGATATGATATGTGACTATTCATGAAAAATGATCAGATTCTACTCTTGCCAACCAGATTCATTGTTTGATTGGCGTTTATGTTCTGACAAAATTTACAGAATCTACAAAACCTATATTCCTCTTCAGAAAATAAGTCTCTCATTTAGCTTTTGCCCTGAAACATCACAAGCATGAGAAGCTAAGGGCCAAATTGCTCATGTTACTTCGGTCATAAGTATGAATGTGGCAATGTTTTATGACATTACTTTTTCATACAATGGTAAGCAAAACCAAGAACAGAGAAGGCTTCTTCACACAAAGAGTGGGGCATTCTTTTGTGAAGAACTTGACAATTTGAAGAACAGCTTTGTTCATCACAAATTTAACAGATTCTACAGATTATTCAATCCAGCTCCATGCTCATGTCATTTACTTTGCTTCCAGGTACACATCTGAGATTAACTGCCATTAAAATGCATGTACTTTACTATTCATTCAAAAAGGTTGTAAAGACACATATGACTCTACAGCAAACAAGAATGCCAATGGAGCTACTGGATATAACCATAATACAGTGCCACTCTGTGAGGCTCAATGTGACTCAATGGCCAATTGTGTTGCCTTTGACTTTGACCCTAATGGTGCACCTAACAAATGTTGGATTCACACTGATCTCACTAAAGCAAGCCAACTGAAGGATGCCCCTGGAGTAACACACTATTTGAAGGTGAAATGCACTCCAGGTATGGTTCCTTAACACCCTTATTAGCAACAGATCTGATATGTGACTATTCATGAAAAATGATCAGATTCTACTCTTGCCAACCAGTTTCATTGTTTGATTGGCGTTTATGTTCTGACAGAATATAAAGAATCTACAAAACCTATATTACTCTTCAGAAAATAAGTCTCTCATTTAGCTATTGCCCTGAAACATCACAAGCATGAGAAGCTAAGGGCCAAATTGCTCATGTTACTTCGGTCATAAGTATGAATGTGGCAATGTTTTATGACATTACTTTTTCATACAATGGTAAGCAGAACCAAGAACAGAGAAGGCTTCTTCACACAAAGAGTGGGGCATTCTTTTGTGAAGAACTTGACAATTTGAAGAACAGCTTTGTTCATCACAAATTTAACAGATTCTACAGATTATTCAATCCAGCTCCATGCTCACGTCATTTACTTTGCTTCCAGGTACACATCTGAGATTAACTGCCATTAAAATGCATGTACTTTACTATTCATTCAAAAAGGTTGTAAAGACACATATGACTCTACAGCAAACAAGAATGCCAATGGAGCTACTGGATATAACCATAATACAGTGCCACTCTGTGAGGCTCAATGTGACTCAATGGCCAATTGTGTTGCCTTTGACTTTGACCCTAATGGTGCACCTAACAAATGTTGGATTCACACTGATCTCACTAAAGCAAGCCAACTGAAGGATGCCCCTGGAGTAACACACTATTTGAAGGTGAAATGCACTCCAGGTATGGTTCCTTAACACCCTTATTAGCAACAGATCTGATATGTGACTATTCATGAAAAATGATCAGATTCTACTCTTGCCAACCAGTTTCATTGTTTGATTGGCGTTTATGTTCTGACAGAATATAAAGAATCTACAAAACCTATATTACTCTTCGGAAAATAAGTCTCTCATTTAGCTATTGCCCTGAAACATCACATGCATGAGAAGCTAAGGGCCAAATTGCTCATGTTACTTCGGTCATAAGTATGAATGTGGCAATGTTTTATGACATTTCTTTTTCATACAATGGTAAGCAGAACCAAGAACAGAGAAGGCTTCTTCACACAAAGAGTGGGGCATTCTTTTGTGAAGAACTTGACAATTTGAAGAACAGCTTTGTTCATCACAAATTTAACAGATTCTACAGATTATTCAATCCAGCTCCATGCTCACGTCATTTACTTTGCTTCCAGGTACACATCTGAGATTAACTGCCATTAAAATGCATGTACTTTACTATTCATTCAAAAAGGTTGTAAAGACACATATGACTCTACAGCAAACAAGAATGCCAATGGAGCTACTGGATATAACCATAATACAGTGCCACTCTGTGAGGCTCAATGTGACTCAATGGCCAATTGTGTTGCCTTTGACTTTGACCCTAATGGTGCACCTAACAAATGTTGGATTCACACTGATCTCACTAAAGCAAGCCAACTGAAGGATGCCCCTGGAGTAACACACTATTTGAAGGTGAAATGCACTCCAGGTATGGTTCCTTAACACCCTTATTAGCAACAGATCTGATATGTGACTATTCATGAAAAATGATCAGATTCTACTCTTGCCAACCAGTTTCATTGTTTGATTGGCGTTTATGTTCTGACAGAATATAAAGAATCTACAAAACCTATATTACTCTTCAGAAAATAAGTCTCTCATTTAGCTATTGCCCTGAAACATCACATGCATGAGAAGCTAAGGGCCAAATTGCTCATGTTACTTCGGTCATAAGTATGAATGTGGCAATGTTTTATGACATTTCTTTTTCATACAATGGTAAGCAGAACCAAGAACAGAGAAGGCTTCTTCACACAAAGAGTGGGGCATTCTTTTGTGAAGAACTTGACAATTTGAAGAACAGCTTTGTTCATCACAAATTTAACAGATTCTACAGATTATTCAATCCAGCTCCATGCTCACGTCATTTACTTTGCTTCCAGGTACACATCTGAGATTAACTGCCATTAAAATGCATGTACTTTACTATTCATTCAAAAAGGTTGTAAAGACACATATGACTCTACAGCAAACAAGAATGCCAATGGAGCTACTGGATATAACCATAATACAGTGCCACTCTGTGAGGCTCAATGTGACTCAATGGCCAATTGTGTGGCCTTTGACTTTGACCCTAATGGTGCACCTAACAAATGTTGGATTCACACTGATCTCACAAAAGCAAGCCAACTGAAGGATGCCCCTGGAGTAACACACTATTTGAAGGTGAAATGCACTCCAGGTATGGTTCCTTAACACCCTTATTAGCAACAGATATGATATGTGACTATTCATGAAAAATGATCAGATTCTACTCTTGCCAACCAGATTCATTGTTTGATTGGCGTTTATGTTCTGACAAAATTTACAGAATCTACAAAACCTATATTCCTCTTCAGAAAATAAGTCTCTCATTTAGCTTTTGCCCTGAAACATCACAAGCATGAGAAGCTAAGGGCCAAATTGCTCATGTTACTTCGGTCATAAGTATGAATGTGGCAATGTTTTATGACATTACTTTTTCATACAATGGTAAGCAAAACCAAGAACAGAGAAGGCTTCTTCACACAAAGAGTGGGGCATTCTTTTGTGAAGAACTTGACAATTTGAAGAACAGCTTTGTTCATCACAAATTTAACAGATTCTACAGATTATTCAATCCAGCTCCATGCTCATGTCATTTACTTTGCTTCCAGGTACACATCTGAGATTAACTGCCATTAAAATGCATGTACTTTACTATTCATTCAAAAAGGTTGTAAAGAGACATATGACTCTACAGCAAACAAGAATGCCAATGGAGCTACTGGATATAACCATAATACAGTGCCACTCTGTGAGGCTCAATGTGACTCAATGGCCAATTGTGTGGCCTTTGACTTTGACCCTAATGGTGCACCTAACAAATGTTGGATTCACACTGATCTCACTAAAGCAAGCCAACTGAAGGATGCCCCTGGAGTAACACACTATTTGAAGGTGAAATGCACTCCAGGTATGGTTCCTTAACACCCTTATTAGCAACAGATCTGATATGTGACTATTCATGAAAAATGATCAGATTCTACTCTTGCCAACCAGATTCATTGTTTGATTGGCGTTTATGTTCTGACAGAATATAAAGAATCTACAAAACCTATATTACTCTTCAGAAAATAAGTCTCTCATTTAGCTATTGCCCTGAAACATCACAAGCATGAGAAGCTAAGGGCCAAATTACTCATGTTACTTCGGTCATAAGTATGAATGTGGCAATGTTTTATGACATTTCTTTTTCATACAATGGTAAGCAGAACCAAGAACAGAGAAGGCTTCTTCACACAAAGAGTGGGGCATTCTTTTGTGAAGAACTTGACAATTTGAAGAACAGCTTTGTTCATCACAAATGTAACAGATTCTACAGATTATTCAATCCAGCTCCATGCTCACGTCATTTACTTTGCTTCCAGGTACACATCTTAGATTAACTGCCATTAAAATGCATGTACTTTACTATTCATTCAAAAAGGTTGTAAAGACACATATGACTCTACAGCAAACAAGAATGCCAATGGAGCTACTGGATATAACCATAATACAGTGCCACTCTGTGAGGCTCAATGTGACTCAATGGCCAATTGTGTGGCCTTTGACTTTGACCCTAATGGTGCACCTAACAAATGTTGGATTCACACTGATCTCACAAAAGCAAGCCAACTGAAGGATGCCCCTGGAGTAACACACTATTTGAAGGTGAAATGCACTCCAGGTATGGTTCCTTAACACCCTTATCAGCAACAGATCTGATATGTGACTATTCATGAAAAATGATCAGATTCTACTCTTGCCAACCAGATTCATTGTTTGATTGGCGTTTATGTTCTGACAAAATTTACAGAATCTACAAAACCTATATTCCTCTTCAGAAAATAAGTCTCTCATTTAGCTATTGCCCTGACACATCACAAGCATGAGAAGCTAAGGGCCAAATTGCTCATGTTACTTCGGTCATAAGTATGAATGTGGCAATGTTTTATGACATTACTTTTTCATACAATGGTAAGCAAAACCAAGAACAGAGAAGGCTTCTTCACACAAAGAGTGGGGCATTCTTTTGTGAAGAACTTGACAATTTGAAGAACAGCTTTGTTCATCACACATTCTAACAGATTCTACAGATTATTCAATCCAGCTCAATGCTCACGTCATTCACTTTGCTTCCAGGTACACATCTGAGATTAACTGCCATTAAAATGCATGTACTTTACTATTCATTCAAAAAGGTTGTAAAGACACATATGACTCTACAGCAAACAAGAATGCCAATGGAGCTACTGGATATAACCATAATACAGTGCCACTCTGTGAGGCTCAATGTGACTCAATGGCCAATTGTGTGGCCTTTGACTTTGACCCTAATGGTGCACCTAACAAATGTTGGATTCACACTGATCTCACAAAAGCAAGCCAACTGAAGGATGCCCCTGGAGTAACACACTATTTGAAGGTGAAATGCACTCCAGGTATGGTTCCTTAACACCATTATTAGCAACAGATATGATATGTGACTATTCATGAAAAATGATCAGATTCTACTCTTGCCAACTAGTTTCATTGTTTGATTGGCGTTTATGTTCTGAGAAAATTTACAGAATCTACAAAACCTATATTCCTCTTCAGAAAATAAGTCTCTCGTTCAGCTATTGCCCTGACACATCACAAGTATGAGAAACTAAGGGCTAAATTGCCCATGTTACTTCGGTCATAAGTATGAATATGGCAATGTTTTATGACATTTCTTTTTCATAAAATGGTAAGCAGAACCAAGAACAGAGAAGGCTTCTTCACACAAAGAGTGGGGCATTCTTTTGTGAAGATCTTGACAATTTGAAGAACAGCTTTGTTCATCACAAATTTAACAGATTCTACAGATTATTCAATCCAGCTCCATGCTCACGTCATTTACTTTGCTTCCAGGTACACATCTGAGATTAACTTCCATTAAAATGCATGTACTTTACTATTCATTCAAAAAGGTTGTAAAGACACATATGACTCTACAGCAAACAAGAATGCCAATGGAGCTACTGGATATAACCATAATACAGTGCCACTCTGTGAGGCTCAATGTGACTCAATGGCCAATTGTGTGGCCTTTGACTTTGACCCTAATGGTGCACCTAACAAATGTTGGATTCACACTGATCTCACTAAAGCAAGCCAACTGAAGGATGCCCCTGGAGTAACACACTATTTGAAGGTGAAATGCACTCCAGGTATGGTTCCTTAACACCATTATTAGCAACAGATATGATATGTGACTATTCATGAAAAATGATCAGATTCTACTCTTGCCAACTAGTTTCATTGTTTGATTGGCGTTTATGTTCTGACAAAATTTACAGAATCTACAAAACCTATATTCCTCTTCAGAAAATAAGTCTCTCGTTCAGCTATTGCCCTGACACATCACAAGCATGAGAAACTAAAGGCCAAATTGCTCATGACTTACTTCGGTCATAAGTATGAATATGGCAATGTTTTATGACATTTCTTTTTCATACAATGGTAAGCAGAACCAAGAACAGAGAAGGCTTCTTCACACAAAGAGTGGGGCATTCTTTTGTGAAGAACTTGACAATTTGAAGAACAGCTTTGTTCATCACAAATGTAACAGATTCTACAGATTATTCAATCCAGCTCCATGCTCAAGTCATTTACTTTGCTTCCAGGTACACATCTGAGATTAACTGCCATTAAAATGCATGTACTTTACTATTCATTCAAAAAGGTTGTAAAGACACATATGACTCTACAGCAAACAAGAATGCCAATGGAGCTACTGGATATAACCATAATACAGTGCCACTCTGTGAGGCTCAATGTGACTCAATGGCCAATTGTGTGGCCTTTGACTTTGACCCTAATGGTGCACCTAACAAATGTTGGATTCACACTGATCTCACAAAAGCAAGCCAACTGAAGGATACCCCTGGAGTAACACACTATTTGAAGGTGAAATGCACTCCAGGTATGGTTCCTTAACACCCTTATAAGCAACAGATATGATATGTGACTATTCATGAAAAATGATCAGATTCTACTCTTGCCAACCAGTTTCATTGTTTGATTGGCGTTAATATTCTGACAAAATTTACAGAATCTACAAAACCTATATTCCTCTTCAGAAAATAAGTCTCTCATTCAGCTTTTGCCCTGACACATCACAAGCATGAGAAACTAAGGGCCAAATTGCTCATGTCACTTCGGTCATAAGTATGAATGTGGCAATGTTTTATGACATTACTTTTTCATACAATGGTAAGCAGAACCAAGAACAGAGAAGGCTTCTTCACACAAAGAGTGGGGCATTCTTTTGTGAAGAACTTGACAATTTGAAGAACAGCTTTGTTCATCACAAATTTAACAGATTCTACAGATTATTCAATCCAGCTCCATACTCACGTCATTTACTTTGCTTCCAGGTACACATCTGAGATTAACTGCCATTAAAATGCATGTACTTTACTATTCATTCAAAAAGGTTGTAAAGACACATATGACTCTACAGCAAACAAGAATGCCAATGGAGCTACTGGATATAACCATAATACAGTGCCACTCTGTGCGGCTCAATGTGACTCAATGGCCAGTTGTGTGGCCTTTGACTTTGACCCTAATGGTGCACCTAACAAATGTTGGATTCACACTGATCTCACTCAAGCCAGCCAACTGAAGGATGCCCCTGGAGTAACACACTATTTGAAGGTGAAATGCACTCCAGGTATAGTTCTTTAACACCATCATTAGCCAAATCTTTATGTGACTATTCCTGCTAAAGAGATCTACTTTGGCCAAATGGTTTCTCTTTTTAGATTCACTTTTAACCACAGGCAAACATTACAGAATCGACTAAAATAGATACATTATCTGTTCAGAAAGTCTATCTTCTTTCAGCTAATACACCTTCAAAATTTACTAGCATGAGAAACTGAAGGCCAATTTAATCACAATAACTTTGTCAAAATCAATGCATGAATGTAGCACTTTTTTAATACATTTCTTAGTGAGTGGTCAGCACAGTCATTTAACAATATAAAAGGCTTCTTGGTTCAAACGGGCTGGCAATCTGTCTTGAAGAACTTGATAGTAACTAATCAAGAAATTTCGAAAGAACACTCAATCTAGATTCCTACTCATGTCACTTACTTTGGGGTCAGGCACAAATCTGAAGTGAACTGACATTAAAAGGCATATGCTTCACCTTCAACAGGATGTAAAGACACATTTGACTCTACACCAAACAAGAATGCCAATGGAGCTACTGGATATAACCAAAATACAGTACCACTTTGTCAGGCTCAGTGTGACTCTATGTCCAACTGTGTGGCCTTTGACTTTGACCCTTATGGCGCACCTAACAAATGTTGGATTCACACTGATCTCACTCAAGCCAGCCAACTGAAGGATGCCCCTGGAGTGACACACTATTTGAGGGTCAAATGCACTGCAGGTATAGTTCCTTAACCATCATTTTAAGCCAAATCTTCAGGTGATTATTCATGAAAATGATCTACTTTGGCCAAAAGGTTCTATTGTTTGATTGGCATTTAAGCTCTGACAAAAGTTACAGATTCTACAAAACCTATATTCCTCTTCAGAGAATAGTCTCTCATTTAGTTGTTCCCTTCAAAATTCACAAGCATGAGAATCTTGAAGCTAATTTTGTTAACTTAATTCTGGCAAATCCATGAATTTATTAATATGTTATAACATTTTCTTCCTTTTTGAGAAGTCAGCAGGTCTAAGAATATTAATGGCTTTTTATTCAAAGCATATGGCATGTACTCTATCGTAAAGAATTTGAACATCTGAAGGGTGTCTTTGTTTATGACTCACTTAACACAATGTCATTCCAAAGGATTTTCGATCCATATCCATTCTAATGTTGTTTGCTATGCTCTCAATCAGAAATCTGACATGAACTGCTATTAAATTGCATCCGCTTTACTTTTCAATAGGATGTAAAGACACATTTGACTCTACACCAAACAAGAATGCCAATGGAGCTACTGGCTATGACCCAACGACAGTGCCACTATGTCAGGTTCAGTGTGAATCAATGGCCAATTGTGTGGCCTTTGACTTTGATCCTAATGGTAGCCCCTACAAATGTTTTATTCACACTGACATCACTAAGACCAGCCAACTGAAGGATGCCCCTGGGGTAACATTCTATCTCAGGAAGAAATGTACTACAGGTATGGTTCCGTCACACCATCATTAGCAGAATATCTATATATGATTGTTCATGAAAAAGATGCTCTGACCAGACAGTTTCATCTTGACATTGACATTTTGCCCGTGATAAATTTACAGAATCTATGAAAAGTACATGCTTCTTCAGAGAATCAGGTTATTTTTTCAGGTATTGTGTTTGAAATTCACAAGCTTAAGAAACTCAATTTACTTATGTTACTTCTGTCAAATGCATGAATTTGGCAATGTCTTAGGATATTAACTATCTCATCGAGTAATCAGCAGATCTGAGGGCTTTGTCATTCAAAGAGAGTGGCATTCTCATGAGCAGAGCTTGAACTTCTGATGAAACGCTTAGTCCAAAGTTTAATAGAACAGGTCCTACAGATTATTCAATCCAGGTCCATGCTCTTGCCATTGAAATGCATGTACTTTACTTTTCAAAAAGGTTGTAAAGACACATATGACTTGACGTCAAACAAGAATGCCAATGGAGCTACTGGATATAACAAAAATACAGTGCCACTCTGTCAGGCTCAGTGTGACTCTATGTCCAATTGTGTGGCCTTTGACTTTGACCCTAATGGTGCACCTAACAAATGTTGGATTCACACTGATCTCACTCAAGCCAGCCAACTGAAGGATGCCTCTGGAGTGACACACTATTTGAGGGTGAAATGTACTACAGGTATGATTCCTTAACACCATCATTAGCCAAATCTTTATGTGACTATTCCTGCTAAAGAGATCTACTTTGGCCAAACGGTTTCTCTTTTTAGATTCACTTTTAACCACAGGCAAACATTACAGAATTGACTAAAATAGATACATAATCTCTTCAGAAAGTCTATCTTCTTTCAGCTAATGCACCTTCAAAATTCACTAGCATGAGAAACTGAAGGCCAATTTAATCACAATAACTTTGTCAAAATCAATGCATGAATGTAGCACTTTTTTAATACATTTCTTAGTGAGTGGTCAGCACAGTCATTTAACAATATAAAAGGCTTCCTGGTTCAAACGGGCTGGCAATCTGTCTTGAAGAACTTGATGGTAACTAATCAAGAAATTTCGAAAGCACACTCAATCTAGATTCCTACTCATGTCGCTTACTTTGGGGTCAGGCACAAATCTGATATGAACTGACATTAAAAGGCATATGCTTCACCTTCAACAGGATGTAAAGACACATTTGACTCTACACCAAACAAGAATGCCAATGGAGCTACTGGATATAACCAAAATACAGTACCACTCTGTCAGGCTCAGTGTGACTCTATGTCCAATTGTGTGGCCTTTGACTTTGACCCTAATGGCGCACCTAACAAATGTTGGATTCACACTGATCTCACTCAAGCCAGCCAACTGAAGGATGCCCCTGGAGTGACACACTATTTGAGGGTCAAATGCACTGCAGGTATAGTTCCTTAACCATCATTTTAAGCCAAATCTTCAGGTGATTATTCATGAAAATGATCTACTTTGGCCAAAGGTTCTATTGTTTGATTGGCATTTAAGCTCTGACAAAAGTTACAGATTCTACTAAACCTATATTCCTCTTCAGAGAATAGTCTCTCATTTAGTTGTTCCCTTCAAAATTCACAAGCATGAGAATCTTGAAGCTAATTTTGTTAACTTAATTCTGGCAAATCCATGAATTTATTAATATGTTATAACATTTTCTTCCTTTTTGAGTAGTCAGCAGGTCTAAGAATATTAATGGCTTTTTATTCAAAGCATATGGCATGTACTCTATCGTAAAGAATTTGAACATCTGAAGGGTGTCTTTGTTTATGACTCACTTAACACAATGTCATTCCAAAGGATTTTCGATCCATATCCATTCTAATGTTGTTTGCTATGCTCTCAATCAGAAATCTGACATGAACTGCTATTAAATTGCATCCGCTTTACTTTTCAATAGGATGTAAAGACACATTTGACTCTACACCAAACAAGAATGCCAATGGAGCTACTGGCTATGACCCAACGACAGTGCCACTATGTCAGGTTCAGTGTGAATCAATGGCCAATTGTGTGGCCTTTGACTTTGATCCTAATGGTAGCCCCTACAAATGTTTTATTCACACTGACATCACTAAGACCAGCCAACTGAAGGATGCCCCTGGGGTAACATTCTATCTCAGGAAGAAATGTACTACAGGTATGGTTCCGTCACACCATCATTAGCAGAATATCTATATATGATTGTTCATGAAAAAGATGCTCTGACCAGACAGTTTCATCTTGACATTGACATTTTGCCCGTGATAAATTTACAGAATCTATGAAAAGTACATGCTTCTTCAGAGAATCAGGTTATTTTTTCAGGTATTGTGTTTGAAATTCACAAGCTTAAGAAACTCAATTTACTTATGTTACTTCTGTCAAATGCATGAATTTGGCAATGTCTTAGGATATTAACTATCTCATCGAGTAATCAGCAGATCTGAGGGCTTTGTCATTCAAAGAGAGTGGCATTCTCATGAGCAGAGCTTGAACTTCTGATGAAACGCTTAGTCCAAAGTTTAATAGAACAGGTCCTACAGATTATTCAATCCAGGTCCATGCTCTTGCCATTGAAATGCATGTACTTTACTTTTCAAAAAGGTTGTAAAGACACATATGACTTGACGTCAAACAAGAATGCCAATGGAGCTACTGGATATAACAAAAATACAGTGCCACTCTGTCAGGCTCAGTGTGACTCTATGTCCAATTGTGTGGCCTTTGACTTTGACCCTAATGGTGCACCTAACAAATGTTGGATTCACACTGATCTCACTCAAGCCAGCCAACTGAAGGATGCCTCTGGAGTGACACACTATTTGAGGGTGAAATGTACTACAGGTATGATTCCTTAACACCATCATTAGCCAAATCTTTATGTGACTATTCCTGCTAAAGAGATCTACTTTGGCCAAACGGTTTCTCTTTTTAGATTCACTTTTAACCACAGGCAAACATTACAGAATTGACTAAAATAGATACATAATCTCTTCAGAAAGTCTATCTTCTTTCAGCTAATGCACCTTCAAAATTCACTAGCATGAGAAACTGAAGGCCAATTTAATCACAATAACTTTGTCAAAATCAATGCATGAATGTAGCACTTTTTTAATACATTTCTTAGTGAGTGGTCAGCACAGTCATTTAACAATATAAAAGGCTTCCTGGTTCAAACGGGCTGGCAATCTGTCTTGAAGAACTTGATGGTAACTAATCAAGAAATTTCGAAAGCACACTCAATCTAGATTCCTACTCATGTCGCTTACTTTGGGGTCAGGCACAAATCTGATATGAACTGACATTAAAAGGCATATGCTTCACCTTCAACAGGATGTAAAGACACATTTGACTCTACACCAAACAAGAATGCCAATGGAGCTACTGGATATAACCAAAATACAGTACCACTCTGTCAGGCTCAGTGTGACTCTATGTCCAATTGTGTGGCCTTTGACTTTGACCCTAATGGCGCACCTAACAAATGTTGGATTCACACTGATCTCACTCAAGCCAGCCAACTGAAGGATGCCCCTGGAGTGACACACTATTTGAGGGTCAAATGCACTGCAGGTATAGTTCCTTAACCATCATTTTAAGCCAAATCTTCAGGTGATTATTCATGAAAATGATCTACTTTGGCCAAAGGTTCTATTGTTTGATTGGCATTTAAGCTCTGACAAAAGTTACAGATTCTACTAAACCTATATTCCTCTTCAGAGAATAGTCTCTCATTTAGTTGTTCCCTTCAAAATTCACAAGCATGAGAATCTTGAAGCTAATTTTGTTAACTTAATTCTGGCAAATCCATGAATTTATTAATATGTTATAACATTTTCTTCCTTTTTGAGTAGTCAGCAGGTCTAAGAATATTAATGGCTTTTTATTCAAAGCATATGGCATGTACTCTATCGTAAAGAATTTGAACATCTGAAGGGTGTCTTTGTTTATGACTCACTTAACACAATGTCATTCCAAAGGATTTTCGATCCATATCCATTCTAATGTTGTTTGCTATGCTCTCAATCAGAAATCTGACATGAACTGCTATTAAATTGCATCCGCTTTACTTTTCAATAGGATGTAAAGACACATTTGACTCTACACCAAACAAGAATGCCAATGGAGCTACTGGCTATGACCCAACGACAGTGCCACTATGTCAGGTTCAGTGTGAATCAATGGCCAATTGTGTGGCCTTTGACTTTGATCCTAATGGTAGCCCCTACAAATGTTTTATTCACACTGACATCACTAAGACCAGCCAACTGAAGGATGCCCCTGGGGTAACATTCTATCTCAGGAAGAAATGTACTACAGGTATGGTTCCGTCACACCATCATTAGCAGAATATCTATATATGATTGTTCATGAAAAAGATGCTCTGACCAGACAGTTTCATCTTGACATTGACATTTTGCCCGTGATAAATTTACAGAATCTATGAAAAGTACATGCTTCTTCAGAGAATCAGGTTATTTTTTCAGGTATTGTGTTTGAAATTCACAAGCTTAAGAAACTCAATTTACTTATGTTACTTCTGTCAAATGCATGAATTTGGCAATGTCTTAGGATATTAACTATCTCATCGAGTAATCAGCAGATCTGAGGGCTTTGTCATTCAAAGAGAGTGGCATTCTCATGAGCAGAGCTTGAACTTCTGATGAAACGCTTAGTCCAAAGTTTAATAGAACAGGTCCTACAGATTATTCAATCCAGGTCCATGCTCTTGCCATTGAAATGCATGTACTTTACTTTTCAAAAAGGTTGTAAAGACACATATGACTTGACGTCAAACAAGAATGCCAATGGAGCTACTGGATATAACAAAAATACAGTGCCACTCTGTCAGGCTCAGTGTGACTCTATGTCCAATTGTGTGGCCTTTGACTTTGACCCTAATGGTGCACCTAACAAATGTTGGATTCACACTGATCTCACTCAAGCCAGCCAACTGAAGGATGCCTCTGGAGTGACACACTATTTGAGGGTGAAATGTACTACAGGTATGATTCCTTAACACCATCATTAGCCAAATCTTTATGTGACTCTTCCTGCTAAAGAGATCTACTTTGGCCAAACGGTTTCTCTTTTTAGATTCACTTTTAACCACAGGCAAACATTACAGAATTGACTAAAATAGATACATAATCTCTTCAGAAAGTCTATCTTCTTTCAGCTAATGCACCTTCAAAATTCACTAGCATGAGAAACTGAAGGCCAATTTAATCACAATAACTTTGTCAAAATCAATGCATGAATGTAGCACTTTTTTAATACATTTCTTAGTGAGTGGTCAGCACAGTCATTTAACAATATAAAAGGCTTCCTGGTTCAAACGGGCTGGCAATCTGTCTTGAAGAACTTGATGGTAACTAATCAAGAAATTTCGAAAGCACACTCAATCTAGATTCCTACTCATGTCGCTTACTTTGGGGTCAGGCACAAATCTGATATGAACTGACATTAAAAGGCATATGCTTCACCTTCAACAGGATGTAAAGACACATTTGACTCTACACCAAACAAGAATGCCAATGGAGCTACTGGATATAACCAAAATACAGTACCACTCTGTCAGGCTCAGTGTGACTCTATGTCCAATTGTGTGGCCTTTGACTTTGACCCTAATGGCGCACCTAACAAATGTTGGATTCACACTGATCTCACTCAAGCCAGCCAACTGAAGGATGCCCCTGGAGTGACACACTATTTGAGGGTCAAATGCACTGCAGGTATAGTTCCTTAACCATCATTTTAAGCCAAATCTTCAGGTGATTATTCATGAAAATGATCTACTTTGGCCAAAGGTTCTATTGTTTGATTGGCATTTAAGCTCTGACAAAAGTTACAGATTCTACTAAACCTATATTCCTCTTCAGAGAATAGTCTCTCATTTAGTTGTTCCCTTCAAAATTCACAAGCATGAGAATCTTGAAGCTAATTTTGTTAACTTAATTCTGGCAAATCCATGAATTTATTAATATGTTATAACATTTTCTTCCTTTTTGAGTAGTCAGCAGGTCTAAGAATATTAATGGCTTTTTATTCAAAGCATATGGCATGTACTCTATCGTAAAGAATTTGAACATCTGAAGGGTGTCTTTGTTTATGACTCACTTAACACAATGTCATTCCAAAGGATTTTCGATCCATATCCATTCTAATGTTGTTTGCTATGCTCTCAATCAGAAATCTGACATGAACTGCTATTAAATTGCATCCGCTTTACTTTTCAATAGGATGTAAAGACACATTTGACTCTACACCAAACAAGAATGCCAATGGAGCTACTGGCTATGACCCAACGACAGTGCCACTATGTCAGGTTCAGTGTGAATCAATGGCCAATTGTGTGGCCTTTGACTTTGATCCTAATGGTAGCCCCTACAAATGTTTTATTCACACTGACATCACTAAGACCAGCCAACTGAAGGATGCCCCTGGGGTAACATTCTATCTCAGGAAGAAATGTACTACAGGTATGGTTCCGTCACACCATCATTAGCAGAATATCTATATATGATTGTTCATGAAAAAGATGCTCTGACCAGACAGTTTCATCTTGACATTGACATTTTGCCCGTGATAAATTTACAGAATCTATGAAAAGTACATGCTTCTTCAGAGAATCAGGTTATTTTTTCAGGTATTGTGTTTGAAATTCACAAGCTTAAGAAACTCAATTTACTTATGTTACTTCTGTCAAATGCATGAATTTGGCAATGTCTTAGGATATTAACTATCTCATCGAGTAATCAGCAGATCTGAGGGCTTTGTCATTCAAAGAGAGTGGCATTCTCATGAGCAGAGCTTGAACTTCTGATGAAACGCTTAGTCCAAAGTTTAATAGAACAGGTCCTACAGATTATTCAATCCAGGTCCATGCTCTTGCCATTGAAATGCATGTACTTTACTTTTCAAAAAGGTTGTAAAGACACATATGACTTGACGTCAAACAAGAATGCCAATGGAGCTACTGGATATAACAAAAATACAGTGCCACTCTGTCAGGCTCAGTGTGACTCTATGTCCAATTGTGTGGCCTTTGACTTTGACCCTAATGGTGCACCTAACAAATGTTGGATTCACACTGATCTCACTCAAGCCAGCCAACTGAAGGATGCCTCTGGAGTGACACACTATTTGAGGGTGAAATGTACTACAGGTATGATTCCTTAACACCATCATTAGCCAAATCTTTATGTGACTCTTCCTGCTAAAGAGATCTACTTTGGCCAAACGGTTTCTCTTTTTAGATTCACTTTTAACCACAGGCAAACATTACAGAATTGACTAAAATAGATACATAATCTCTTCAGAAAGTCTATCTTCTTTCAGCTAATGCACCTTCAAAATTTACTAGCATGAGAAACTGAAGGCCAATTTAATCACAATAACTTTGTCAAAATCAAGGCATGAATGTAGCACTTTTTTAATACATTTCTTAGTGAGTGGTCAGCACAGTCATTTAACAATATAAAAGGCTTCCTGGTTCAAACGGGCTGGCAATCTGTCTTGAAGAACTTGATAGTAACTAATCAAGAAATTCCGAAAGCACACTCAATCTAGATTCCTACTCATGTCACTTACTTTGGGGTCAGGCACAAATCTGAAATGAACTGACATTTAAAGGCATATGCTTCACCTTCAACAGGATGTAAAGACACATTTGACTCTACACCAAACAAGAATGCCAATGGAGCTACTGGATATAACCAAAATACAGTACCACTCTGTCAGGCTCAGTGTGACTCTATGTCCAACTGTGTGGCCTTTGACTTTGACCCTAATGGCGCACCTAACAAATGTTGGATTCACACTGATCTCACTCAAGCCAGCCAACTGAAGGATGCCCCTGGAGTGACACACTATTTGAGGGTCAAATGCACTGCAGGTATAGTTCCTTAACCATCATTTTAAGCCAAATCTTCAGGTGATTATTCATGAAAATGATCTACTTTGGCCAAAAGGTTCTATTGTTTGATTAGCGTTTAAGCTCTGACAAAAGTTACAGATTCTACAAAACCTATATGCCTCTTCAGAGAATAGTCTCTCATTTAGTTATTCCCTTCAAAATTCACAAGCATGAGAATCTTAAAGCTAATTTTGTTAACTTAATTCTGGCAAATCCATGAACTTATTAATATGTTATAACATTTTCCTCCTTTTTGAGTAGTCAGCAGGTCTAAGAATATTAATGGCTTTTTATTCAAAGCATATGGCATGTACTCTATCGTAAAGAATTTGAACATCTGAAGGGTGTCTTTGTTTATGACTCACTTAACACAATGTCATTCCAAAGGATTTTCGATCCATATCCATTCTAATGTTGTTTGCTATGCTCTCAATCAGAAATCTGACATGAACTGCTATTAAATTGCATCCGCTTTACTTTTCAATAGGATGTAAAGACACATTTGACTCTACACCAAACAAGAATGCCAATGGAGCTACTGGCTATGACCCAACGACAGTGCCACTATGTCAGGTTCAGTGTGAATCAATGGCCAATTGTGTGGCCTTTGACTTTGATCCTAATGGTAGCCCCTACAAATGTTTTATTCACACTGATATCACTAAGACCAGCCAACTGAAGGATGCCCCTGGGGTAACATTCTATCTCAGGAAGAAATGTACTACAGGTATGGTTCCGTCACACCATCATTAGCAGAATATCTATATATGATTGTTCATGAAAAAGATGCTCTGACCAGACAGTTTCATCTTGACATTGACATTTTGCCCGTGATAAATTCACAGAATCTATGAAAAGTACATGCTTCTTCAGAGAATCAGGTTATTTTTTCAGGTATTGTGTTTGAAATTCACAAGCTTAAGAAACTCAATTTACTTATGTTACTTCTGTCAAATGCATGAATTTGGCAATGTCTTAGGATATTAACTATCTCATCGAGTAATCAGCAGATCTGAGGGCTTTGTCTTTCAAAGAGAGTGGCATTCTCATGAGCAGAACATGAACTTCTGATGAAACGCTTAGTCCAAAGTTTAATAGAACAGGTCCTACAGATTATTCAATCCAGCTCCATGCTCTTGCCATTGAAATGCATGTACTTTACTTTTCAAAAAGGTTGTAAAGACACATATGACTCGACGTCAAACAAGAATGCCAATGGAGCTACTGGATATAACAAAAATACAGTGCCACTCTGTCAGGCTCAGTGTGACTCTATGCCCAATTGTGTGGCCTTTGACTTTGACCCTAATGGTGCACCTAACAAATGTTGGATTCACACTGATCTCACTCAAGCCAGCCAACTGAAGGATGCCTCTGGAGTGACACACTATTTGAGGGTGAAATGTACTACAGGTATGATTCCTTAACACCATCATTAGCCAAATCTTTATGTGACTATTCCTGCTAAAGAGATCTACTTTGGCCAAACGGTTTCTCTTTTTAGATTCACTTTTAACCACAGGCAAACATTACAGAATTGACTAAAATAGATACATAATCTCTTCAGAAAGTCTATCTTCTTTCAGCTAATGCACCTTCAAAATTCACTAGCATGAGAAACTGAAGGCCAATTTAATCACAATAACTTTGTCAAAATCAATGCATGAATGTAGCACTTTTTTAATACATTTCTTAGTGAGTGGTCAGCACAGTCATTTAACAATATAAAAGGCTTCCTGGTTCAAACGGGCTGGCAATCTGTCTTGAAGAACTTGATAGTAACTAATCAAGAAATTTCGAAAGCACACTCAATCTAGATTCCTACTCATGTCACTTACTTTGGGGTCAGGCACAAATCTGATATGAACTGACATTAAAAGGCATATGCTTCACCTTCAACAGGATGTAAAGACACATTTGACTCTACACCAAACAAGAATGCCAATGGAGCTACTGGATATAACCAAAATACAGTGCCACTCTGTCAGGCTCAGTGTGACTCTATGTCCAACTGTGTGGCCTTTGACTTTGACCCTAATGGCGCACCTAACAAATGTTGGATTCACACTGATCTCACTCAAGCCAGCCAACTGAAGGATGCCCCTGGAGTGACACACTATTTGAGGGTCAAATGCACTGCAGGTATAGTTCCTTAACCATCATTTTAAGCCAAATCTTCAGGTGATTATTCATGAAAATGATCTACTTTGGCCAAAAGGTTCTATTGTTTGATTGGCGTTTAAGCTCTGACAAAAGTTACAGATTCTACAAAACCTATATTCCTCTTCAGAGAATAGTCTCTCATTTAGTTGTTCCCTTCAAAATTCACAAGCATGAGAATCTTAAAGCTAATTTTGTTAACTTAATTCTGGCAAATCCTTGAATTTATTAATATGTTATAACACTTTCTTCCTTTTTGAGTAGTCAGCAGGTCTAAGAATATTAATGGCTTTTTATTCAAAGCATATGGCATGTACTCTATCGTTAAGAATTTGAACATCTGAAGGGTGTCTTTGTTTATGACTCACTTAACACAATGTCATTCCAAAGGATTTTCGATCCATATCCATTCTAATGTTGTTTGCTATGCTCTCAATCAGAAATCTGACATGAACTGCTATTAAATTGCATCCGCTTTACTTTTCAATAGGATGTAAAGACACATTTGACTCTACACCAAACAAGAATGCCAATGGAGCTACTGGCTATGACCCAACGACAGTGCCACTATGTCAGGTTCAGTGTGAATCAATGGCCAATTGTGTGGCCTTTGACTTTGATCCTAATGGTAGCCCCTACAAATGTTTTATTCACACTGATATCACTAAGACCAGCCAACTGAAGGATGCCCCTGGGGTAACATTCTATCTCAGGAAGAAATGTACTACAGGTATGGTTCCGTCACACCATCATTAGCAGAATATCTATATATGATTGTTCATGAAAAAGATGCTCTGACCAGACAGTTTCATCTTGACATTGACATTTTGCCCGTGATAAATTTACAGAATCTATGAAAAGTACATGCTTCTTCAGAGAATCAGGTTATTTTTTCAGGTATTGTGTTTGAAATTCACAAGCTTAAGAAACTCAATTTACTTATGTTACTTCTGTCAAATGCATGAATTTGGCAATGTCTTAGGATATCAACTATCTCATCGAGTAATCAGCAGATCTGAGGGCTTTGTCATTCAAAGAGAGTGGCATTCTCATGAGCAGAACTTGAACTTCTGATGAAACACTTAGTTCAAAGTTTAATAGAACAGGTCCTACCGATTATTCAATCCAGCTCCATGCTCTTGCCATTGAAATGCATGTACTTTACTTTTCAAAAAGGTTGTAAAGACACATATGACTCGACGTCAAACAAGAATGCCAATGGAGCTACTGGATATAACAAAAATACAGTGCCACTCTGTCAGGCTCAGTGTGACTCTATGTCCAATTGTGTGGCCTTTGACTTTGACCCTAATGGTGCACCTAACAAATGTTGGATTCACACTGATCTCACTCAAGCCAGCCAACTGAAGGATGCCTCTGGAGTGACACACTATTTGAGGGTGAAATGTACTACAGGTATGATTCCTTAACACCATCATTAGCCAAATCTTTATGTGACTATTCCTGCTAAAGAGATCTACTTTGGCCAAACGGTTTCTCTTTTAGATTCACTTTTAACCACAGGCAAACATTACAGAATTGACTAAAATAGATACATAATCTCTTCAGAAAGTCTATCTTCTTTCAGCTAATGCACCTTCAAAATATACTAGCATGAGAAACTGAAGGCCAATTTAATCACAATAACTTTGTCAAAATCAATGCATGAATGTAGCACTTTTTTAATACATTTCTTAGTGAGTGGTCAGCACAGTCATTTAACAATATAAAAGGCTTCTTGGTTCAAACGGGCTGGCAATCTGTCTTGAAGAACTTGATAGTAACTAATCAAGAAATTCCGAAAGCACACTCAATCTAGATTCCTACTCATGTCACTTACTTTGGGGTCAGGCACAAATCTGAAATGAACTGACATTTAAAGGCATATGCTTCACCTTCAACAGGATGTAAAGACACATTTGACTCTACACCAAACAAGAATGCCAATGGAGCTACTGGATATAACCAAAATACAGTACCACTCTGTCAGGCTCAGTGTGACTCTATGTCCAACTGTGTGGCCTTTGACTTTGACCCTAATGGCGCACCTAACAAATGTTGGATTCACACTGATCTCACTCAAGCCAGCCAACTGAAGGATGCCCCTGGAGTGACACACTATTTGAGGGTCAAATGCACTGCAGGTATAGTTCCTTAACCATCATTTTAAGCCAAATCTTCAGGTGATTATTCATAAAAATGATCTACTCTGGCCAAAAGGTTCTATTGTTTGATTGGCGTTTAAGCTCTGACAAAAGTTACAGATTCTACAAAACCTATATTCCTCTTCAGAGAATAGTCTCTCATTTAGTTGTTCCCTTCAAAATTCACAAGCATGAGAATCTTAAAGCTAATTTTGTTAACTTAATTCTGGCAAATCCATGAACTTATTAATATGTTATAACATTTTCCTCCTTTTTGAGTAGTCAGCAGGTCTAAGAATATATTAATGGCTTTTTATTCAAAGCGTATGGCATGTACTCTATCATAAAGAATTTGAACATCTGAAGGGTGTCTTTGTTTATGACTCACTTAACACAATATCATTCCAAAGGATTTTCGATCCATATCCATTCTAATGTTGTTTGCTATGCTCTCAATCAGAAATCTGACATGAACTGCTATTAAATTGCATCCGCTTTACTTTTCAATAGGATGTAAAGACACATTTGACTCTACACCAAACAAGAATGCCAATGGAGCTACTGGCTATGACCCAACGACAGTGCCACTATGTCAGGTTCAGTGTGAATCAATGGCCAATTGTGTGGCCTTTGACTTTGATCCTAATGGTAGCCCCTACAAATGTTTTATTCACACTGATATCACTAAGACCAGCCAACTGAAGGATGCCCCTGGGGTAACATTCTATCTCAGGAAGAAATGTACTACAGGTATGGTTCCGTCACACCATCATTAGCAGAATATCTATACATGATTGTTCATGAAAAAGATGCTCTGACCAGACAGTTTCATCTTGACATTGACATTTTGCCCGTGATAAATTTACAGAATCTATGAAAAGTACATGCTTCTTCAGAGAATCAGGTTATTTTTTCAGGTATTGTGTTTGAAATTCACAAGCTTAAGAAACTCAATTTACTTATGTTACTTCTGTCAAATGCATGAATTTGGCAATGTCTTAGGATATCAACTATCTCATCGAGTAATCAGCAGATCTGAGGGCTTTGTCATTCAAAGAGAGTGGCATTCTCATGAGCAGAACTTGAACTTCTGATGAAACGCTTAGTCCAAAGTTTAATAGAACAGGTCCTACAGATTATTCAATCCAGCTCCATGCTCTTGCCATTGAAATGCAATGTACTTTTCTTTTCAAAAAGGTTGTAAAGACACATATGACTCGACGTCAAACAAGAATGCCAATGGAGCTACTGGATATAACAAAAATACAGTGCCACTCTGTCAGGCTCAGTGTGACTCTATGTCCAATTGTGTGGCCTTTGACTTTGACCCTAATGGTGCACCTAACAAATGTTGGATTCACACTGATCTCACTCAAGCCAGCCAACTGAAGGATGCCTCTGGAGTGACACACTATTTGAGGGTGAAATGTACTACAGGTATGATTCCTTAACACCATCATTAGCCAAATCTTTATGTGACTATTCCTGCTAAAGAGATCTACTTTGGCCAAACGGTTTCTCTTTTTAGATTCACTTTTAACTACAGGTAAACATTACAGAATTGACTAAAATAGATACATAATCTCTTCAGAAAGTCTATCTTCTTTCAGCTAATGCACCTTCAAAATTTACTAGCATGAGAAACTGAAGGCCAATTTAATCACAATAACTTTGTCAAAATCAATGCATGAATGTAGCACTTTTTTAATACTTTTCTTAGTGAGTGGTCAGCACAGTCATTTAACAATATAAAAGGCTTCTTGGTTCAAACGGGCTGGCAATCTGTCTTGAAGAACTTAATAGTAACTAATCAAGAAATTCCGAAAGCACACTCAATCTAGATTCCTACTCATGTCACTTACTTTGAGGTCAGGCACAAATCTGATATGAACTGACATTAAAAGGCATATGCTTCACCTTCAACAGGATGTAAAGACACATTTGACTCTACACCAAACAAGAATGCCAATGGAGCTACTGGATATAACCAAAATACAGTACCACTCTGTCAGGCTCAGTGTGACTCTATGTCCAACTGTGTGGCCTTTGACTATGACCCTAATGGCGCACCTAACAAATGTTGGATTCACACTGATCTCACTCAAGCCAGCCAACTGAAGGATGCCCCTGGAGTGACACACTATTTGAGGGTGAAATGCATTAAACCAAGTAAATCTTTCTCCATCATATTCATATAGCTTCTCATCAGTTTAGTGTGTCTATCCACATCCCCTGGTTGCAATTTAACAAAGAATTTTGAGTGTAATTGAATTGATGGCTCATGTTTCTTCCTTATAAAGAGTACAATTGATCAGGAATAAATCTCTTTTATCCAATGCATGTTTTTTTCTACCAGAGCTGTTAATTAGCCGCAAGTATATCGTTTGACTACAGTTGATATCATTCTATTTTAGAATGTGTTGATACATTTCAACAAAGTGAAAACACAAATGCCCATGGAGCTACAGCATATCCAGCCATGTATCTTGAGAGTGAATGTAAATTGGAGTGTCTCAGACAAACGCTTTGTGTGGCCTATGAGTGGGCAGCCCTCGCCATTGAATCTAAATGTTGGATCCACACGAACCCTGACAACATAAAAACCACCGTCTTCGCTGCGGATGTCACTCACAATGTTAGACTATCCTGCAAAAATGCTGCAGGCAAGAAATGACCTTCCTCATTGGTATTATTAGCATTATTATGGTCGATACAGTATTGCTGTATTGCATCATTAGAAACAAACCATAAAAAGCAACCATTGGATTGTGATAGGCAAACCAGACTAGAGGGGGACACGATTTTCTAAATTATGATTGACTGATGTATCAGTTGACAAAACATTCCACAAAAACACCTTGCAATTTAACATGATTTGTTATTACACACTTACAACCGCACTTAATCTTGCACCATTTCTTAGTTGTTCAATATTATTATAAATGCTAATGAAATCGAATTCCAATGATTTTGATGTGATCTGACAATGATGATTCTGGTCAGGACAGGTCGGAAGTGATACTAAAAGGAGCGTCAAGATATAAGTGGTACTTTATTGAGCATATAACCAATCTTTAGGCTCTGACCCCCTCCCCTTCCCCACCGTTCCTTCTCTTTATTGCCCCCACCCCTGTTCCTTATTGGGACCCTGCTCTTTATCGCTTTTTGGGGGAAATCCTGAGGGTATGTTATGGTATACATCATCCTGAGGGTATTGAACTTTTATGCTATATCTACTTCCTTTTATAGAACAATGGTGTGTGGTTATATCTAATGCATATAATCTTACTTTTATTTTTATACACATGATAAACATCATTATACATGACATGTGCCTACAGGTCATTGTGTTAAACATATAAGGAGGTGAAAAGCTGTACCATAAAACTATTTTCTCAACCCAATCCTACATACCTAAATTCATAGACCTATTTACTTATCCTACTTTCTATCATGCCACTAATGGTGTGTTTTACAGTAAATTAATCAAGATTAAATTATAAATTCGATTATGATTATATCATTGTATTTAAGCAATCATGATTAATATAAATATCATGATTTTCACATCGTGGAGGGTTGGGAGGAGGTATTACAGATGTCCTTGAAAATAAACTAGCAGAATCAATTCATACAGGAAAGTTAATTCATGATAAAACTGGTATTCCAGTGCACTAAGTAATGTCTGTCGACAACAGGTGGCAGCACTAGCCAATATCCTAAGGATGTAGAGACAGGTGCATGAGCGAAACTGAAAGGCGTCCCCTATTCTAGTAAAGTATCATATTAAGCTGATAACAAGCCTCATATACATATCTATGTCATTTTAACCAAAGCCTAATGCAGTAAAAGACATCCTAACCCATTCTCTCTACACCTTTCCCTTCCAGTGTGTACAGATACCTTCACCACCATCGCCAACACCACCTCCCCGCTGGGTATGTCGGTACCATCCCGCATGGAGTCCTCCTGTGAGGATGTCTGCCTGGCCCTGCCCCTCTGTGTGGGCTTTGACTTCATACCCAGGAGGCCTGTGGACAAGTGCTGGATTCACACAGATATGGAGCTGCTCAGGGTGAGGAGGTGGACCCCAGGAGCAGTTCAGTACATGCGGGTGAGCTGCCTGACTGGTGTGGCCTATGCAGGGAAGGTGTCTGGTCCAACTGCCCCCTGAGACGTCACATTCAGAAAGAATTGTTTCCTCGATGTGGAACTTTTTTTCATATTTCTTTTAAAACAAACAGAATGATTGTATTTGTCTTTGACTTGCGATGACCATGAGAGGTAGGGTCCTTAAACCCCAATGTATACAATATAGGTAGAGTGCCACGTCCAAGAGCACCCTGCTATAATAGAGCTGATTTTTATAAACTGAAAAATTTACATTGAAATTGACTTGGAATGATATCTTGATATCAGGATGGGGGATCCATGGGGAATCCGTTGGGCTGTATTCATCCAAGCAGCCTGGTTCATACATGGTATTACATCGGAGTGTTTAAACAAGACCCTTTTGCGGTAGACAATTGAACCTTTATACTATTGGCAATCTCCATATCTATGATAGATTGTGTATAATATACTTGGCATCATTATAGCGTGTGTTGCATTTATGTTCTTGGTTTCATTGGGCAATAATACGTATTATATCAAAACAGTGCCTGGTGGTATAGTATGTTTGTAGGATATTTCAACTTGTGTATCTGGAATCATAAATATAGCAATTATCGCTTCCCGTGCATTCTTTTATCAATCTATCATTATTGTATACTAGATTGTATCCATAAACTTCGATAAACAGACATATCTTTAGTACACGAATAAGTTATATTTCAACAACTGTTACTTTATTTTAATGTGATATCTATGTAAACGACGCAATTGTATCTTTGTGTTTTAAAAGCACCACAAATCATGTAAATAGTGCCCCTTGTGATAGTCCACATTGATTAAATGAAAGGGAGTGGTCATTTATATCTACAGAAATGCTGCACAGAGTCACAATTTTGTCTCATGCGTACCCTATTTTACAAAGTATCACAGCCTTTTCTGCTTGAAACAGATACTACTTTTTTGCCTCCCCCCCCCCCCTCCTCAGGGAGATCGACATTTCTCATGCATTGTTTGCCCTCCTACTGTTGTTCAGAAACGACTACTCCCCCAGTGCCTTTCTTTACTTGTGTGATAGGATGTAAATGAATTCTGGCTTATTGAAAGCCAAACAATGTACTGGTATGATGTGTATACAGATAGAATATTGCATAATCCAAGAATTGATCTCTGTAATATGTGTCGTGAATATAGAGCTGCCGTATAAATGTGCTAGACAAGGGGAGAGATGAATACATTTTTCTATTTCAAAATAAGCATAGTTTATTCACTGTTGTTTGGCATACGATAAATTTCATGTTTTGTTAATAAAATGTATAAACAGTAAATATACCACTTTTGTTAGTTTTATTTTTAATTTTTAATCTGAATCATGATGATCAGCTGTTTTGAAAATGTAGTTGGTGTATTGGGCTAGCCATGAGTCATGTACATAGGGTAGATTCACTATGAGTCGGACACATACCCTGAGACAGACAGTGAGCTTTGAGGGTATACACGTAAACTACGAGTTCTAGTGTATGTCTTTTGGAAAGAATAACACTTAAACTTTACCCTAGTTCAAAAATGAAGAGCTTAAAATGCTCAAATAACCACAAAATCAAGTGTCCGTCTCAAGGTATGTGTCTGACTTCAGGTGAATCTACCCTATACATGATACTGGAGGGATCATAATATACGCCAGAGTCATGGGTATTCCAGATCCCTCAAGAGCCATGCATGTTATAACTGCAGAACAGATATGAGGCCACATCTAAAAGACTTATTCTAAAAGCTTCAGGGGTTACGTGATATGCCGTCCACCTCACATACACTAGCTGGTTCTTCCCGCAGTTTCAAACAGTGGGTTCCCACCCCAGGTTCAAACCGACCTGGTCTTAAACCCAGGATAGTGTGAGAACAAGATAATATTCACTTAGTGCCAGTATGTCTAATACTCGGCAATAAGGACATGGGGCGCCAAGCCTGAAAAACGTCATTAAAGGCGTAAAGAACAGAAGAATGGATGACAAGATGAGGTTGGCCACCAATTTGCATTAGTCCCGTGGAACCACATAAGGTGATAGTTTAAGCTAATATACACCACCATACTCTCTTATCTACCCGATATGAGGTACCTGTAAGTGGCTTATCAACAGCTAATAACTACAACTCTATACACCACACCTTATCTCACATCAACCAGGCAGGTGTGTAATCTTCCTTTACATGTAGCAATACCAGTAACACTATAATATATCATATGTAGTAGTTATAGCACGAGTACCAAGCTGTACTTGAAATACAGTGAAGGGAGCCGTATAAACCCTACAGCTTGGTGCAAGGCCTATAACTTATTTGTACCACTAGCTGTATACAATATACATGAGGTATGAAATGTGCTGTTCTCCGTTCCCGCTGTGGTATAAAACATGTATACTACATGGTGCATCTGTATTACACACATCCGAGTCTTGTCTGAATATAGGTTTGAGGGAAACATTATATTCTATATTTTGCAGTGTCTTTACAATTGGATACAATTACCTACACCAAACTGTAAACGAACAGATTCTACAGACCAACTATATATAGTCCAATGAATGAAGACCTCAGGGTCAACAAAATTGCTATGTGGGATTTTTCAAGGGTTTTCGACTCTTTGCTACTAGCACATTTCAGAAAAAAAAAGTTTACGGGAATCCTCCTTGGGGAAGTGCCTGAAATCCAACATGGCCGCCTTTGTACTCCCTGTCAATGGTAAATGGCCATATTTTTGTTTCTAATTGACGTATTCACTATTATGATACACCAATTGACATCAGCTTCAACTCATGCATTGATTAGAATTATTGCCCAAGGTCAAGGTCACATATATTTTGTGATTTCACTGCAAAAATGAATGAAAAAATAATAATTCACTGATAAAAAAAGTATGTCTGGATCTATGTGCACATACCTGGATTTAATCATTTATCTGCACATTGACACCAGGTGGGGCAGGAAAAAATAGAGTGAATGAGGATCAAGGTCACGTGAAGGTTACACCAGACCATACAAAAACTATTACAATAATGTATCATACTTTGGAAGTACCATAACATTATGTAAACCACGCTTTAGAAATACAAAGTGTGAAACTCCATGAAGTCAAAACATATGCATGAATTATGTTTAAATCATGCTGGTGAGTACTGCATTCATGCATAATTACGACCAGGTGCATGATACATTGAAGCATTATGGCATCCATAAAGGGGAAAGGGGGATGGTGGAGATCAAGAAAATTTTGATTGTGATTTTCCCAGTTTTCCATCAAAATAAGGCATATTTCAAGAATAATGCCATTGAAAATTCAAAATGGCTGCCATATTTCATTTTGAAAATGGCAGGGTTGTATTCCTTGACCTCATGAATGTACTTTTGGCATTTTTAGTTGTGTTTCTAAGTTGATTAGAAGCCAAGATAGGCAAGTTTCTAGTTTCCGGGAGCTTTCTGGCGGCCATCTTGAATATTTCAAATTGCCCAAGGGTGAGAGCTCCACACCCACCCTGATAATTCTACCTAGACCCTATACAACAATAATCCATCACCCTGCAGGCTGGCTGTGCTCCACACTTGTGAGCAGACATATAGCACCAGAAAGCCTTGTAAGTAGGGCAGTGCATAAGGCTATTATTAGAATTGACATAGTTTAGGTTCCTACAAAAAATGCCAATATCCAAAAAGAAAGGAGGGGGTTGAAGGGTGAGTGATGCCTACCAGAGGCATGCAGTGGGGTGTATAGTGCAGTGTATAGCATACCTGTGAGGATATACTATAGACCCCAGAGTCACTTTGGAAATGGTCAATTTTAGGGGGGTTCCCCAAGGGCAATTTTTGTAAACTTTTTTTTTCTGAGAAGTAAACATATCAGAGTGTATGAAAAAACAAAAAAATCCCACATAGCAATTTTGTTGAGACGAGACACCCTCTAGGTCCTCATTCACTGGACTATATAGGGCTGACTCCACAAACGCCACGTGACGGGTTCGTCAACTTCCCTGTCATCTCCGTCCGTCAACGGATTGGTCAAATCCGTCCGATTTGGATGGATCCATATTTGATAGACTAGTTACCTGTTTTGACGGATCCGTCGATGGACGGATCCGTCGACGGACGGACTGGTGGAAGCAGGAAAATGGAAATCCGTCCGTCAACGGATGACATTTTGGCGGATCCGTCAAGGGACGGGAATATCAAAAAATGTTAATATTCCCGTCACTTGACGGATCCGCCAAAATGGTGACGGATCCGTCATCCGTTGACGGACGGATTTCCATTTTCCTACTTCCACCAGTCCGTCCATTGACGGATCCGTCGACGGACGGACCGGTGGAAGCCATTCTGACGGATCCGTCACAGTTTTGGCGTGCTGATGACGGGGAAAATGGCTTCCACCAACCCGTCACTTGACGGATCCGTCCAAAAATGGACGGATCCGTCCAAAAAATGGATGGATCCGTCACGTCGCGTTGGTGGAATCACCGCTTATAACACGTGCTCACAGTATTAAGGGGAGGGGCAGACGCCGCAAAAAGAAATGTGAAAACACACGAGAGTGGGAGCTTTAAATCTATAGACTACATTCTCAACTTTTAACCTGCACAATGTTCGCAGGGCACAATAAGTCCCATACATATGTATATCATATAATATAGTGTACTGGAGTCTGGGGTTATATTGAGTCTGGGGTTATATTATAATCTCAGACTCGAGCCCAATTATTTAGACCGAAGGATTAATTTAATTTTAATAATAGATTGTCAAATATAGTGCGACAGGCCCCTGAACCAGGGGTTTCAACAACCACAGAACTTAGTTGTGGTGACAAGAGTTGATAACGAAGATCATCATCTACTTGAGTGTTTTCGGAACAAGTCTTTCCGCCATGTGTTATCTGTAGCATCGTGTATCAGTGCATGAGCCTGAAGTGGTGTGGATGTGGTTTTCCTGCTGGGGGATATATACATGTGCCTCTACATGGGTAAAAATCGACACGGGCGACATGGTGACACGGCCATTTTAGGCCCTTTTAAAAATCGACGGACACAGGAAGATTAGGGATAAAAGTAGACCCACAGGATTTTTTCTCTATGTTCCTATACACCTAAAATTCGACACACTGACACAGTCCTTCTGCTAAAAATCGACACGGCGACATGGTCAAAATTGTGGGTACCCATGTAGAGGCACATACATGGAGAATATGTTTGGTACAGTATGGGGTCTCAGATCCCTTGTGATTCACTTCCTGATATAGCAAGAATCATTGGCGGATGCAGTCGATTCATCTCTTTGTCTCAGACGTATATGTCAAAGCACTTTAGATAAGTTACTGTAAACGTAGATATTTTCCCGCAGCTAAATTTTCGCGCACCAAGCACATAAAGGCACTTTCGCGCAATGATATTTTCGCGCACCTGCAATCAGGTGATCTTCGGCTACATGTCAGTTTTTACGGTTTTTCAATCGGACAATTATTAAGGATTTTACAGCCCAAAATGATTGTTCAAATATCTTTTTGGGGGTCTAAAATTATTCTATCGCAGAAATAAATAGCCCTTATATTTATTGCGATACTCACATATAGGGCATAGAATTATCATTATATTATGTTTGTTTATGCTAAAAGTGACCGACATCAGGTGTGTGTCTGTCTTTGGGTGAATCTACCCTAGAGTGCCAGACATCATTGGAAAGCTAAATTTTTGTGCAAAATTTTCGCGCACATCATATTTTCGCGCACATCCCTATGTGCGCGAAATGCGCGAAAATGTGTACTTTTTGACAAAAGGGGACGCATGTGATGTACCTTTACCATTGGGACTGCAGGGACCGGGGGATCACACCAACGCAACTTGTGTAGACCAAGGAATTGCTGGTATGGTGAGGGAAACTCAGCAACCTAGTTGTTTATTTTTGGTGGCTTTATGAGCCTTTCTACATGGGGTACTTTGCTGGGCTAGGATATGCCTGCATGTAATGGATTCTGTTTGGGGGGTCCTAAAAGTACTTATAAGTCAGGTGTTACATAAACTTAACAAGGATAGGACGGTGGCTAAGCAGTCCCCAGTTCCGCTCCAGAAACCCTGATAATAGATATTGAGTGTGTGTCTAGCCAGTGGACAGGTAATGGGATGTAAGATTGACGTCATGGGTAACGGGTATTAGAGTGTGTATATGTGTAGAAAGACGAGGGGTGGGGGTTGCGAGCAATGTACATTATAGAGAAGCATTAACTGTATACATGCGTATGTTAAGTTACATGTCGTTACACTCACCCTTCCCCGTCGCAATAACCACCAACTATAGTCATGCTAGACATGGTACATGTATAATATTATTATAGCATTGTTCATACCCAGCTGGACCATCGACTTCTATGGCTACGATATACATTAGACGGCTCATGGTTGGGTTGTTATCGTAGACATAGTGCCACAGCGCGACTTTAGACAGAAAGGTAATGTATTACACATAGTTTGCTTTAGCTACTAACTGCAAATTCGGTGCAAATTACGTGGACTAAATAGACTAAACAAGCTGTAAGCAGTAAGTAGTACACCTCGGGTATTGATATAAGGGGTTGGCAACCACTGCCAGCCCTTCAGTCCGTTTCTTAATGCAGGTGTAGCAAGAGTTGGGACTTTAATCCGTAACCCTAGTGGGGGGGGGAGGCGGATGCATTGTCCTTTGGGGGCATTATCTGAACCAAGCTAAACTAGACCTCTCTGGTCTTTAATACAGAAATAGACTTTGAGGGGAGAAATACGAATAGCCCTTGACATACTTGTATTTTGATCAATCTCCATTGTCATTGAGCCTCGGGGGTGGCAGCCAATTTTAAACGTATAAAGCAATGCCATCCCAGTCTCGGACTCCCATCCGAACATTGCTCTGTTTTTTCCGTACATTTTTTATGCAATTTTGAAGAAATTTTCATATTTTTACCCTTTTTTGGTCAATTTTAGGGTATTCAAAAGAGTTGGCTAGGACATTCATGTTAAGAAAAATCCAATCTCCCGACCCTACATTTTCCTCCCATTTGACCTAAAACAAACCTTTGTTTTGGCCTTACTACAATGAATTCGTACACATCGTCTCGTGCCCCATGTATACCATGTAGGGGAGACCGGGGCAAAACGGACCCCCGGGGCAAAACGGACCTGACCCCTAACTCAGGTCTCAGCTATAAATTCCATATTTTTGTCAAATTGGCTCATATAATTGATAGAAATAACATGTTTTTAAAAAAAATTTCGATGCTAACTATGGTATTCCGGATTCCATTAAGAAAAAACTGAAACTAGAGATCTTGATCTAATTTTGCAAAAATCAGTTTATAAGCTTCTGAGAATTAAAAAACAGGTATATGTTAATGTTTTATGGCTAAAACAATAATATTTTATAGCTAAAATATTGTGTAACATATTTGCAAAGTCATTGGAAAAAAATATTACCCTACAGTAATTTATTTTGGCAAGATCACTTTTTCACATATTTTTCATGAAGCTGGGGCAAAACGGACCCCCCCCCCCTCACAATCATAATTCCTATGGCGAAAACCCCATAGAAATGATCAAACCATGAAAAAATAACCATGCCTGGCCTAAAAAATTGATAAGAATGATGAGACATGCTTATTTGAATAGGCCCCCTATAAGATTATTTCTTATAAGCCAATTTTTATTTTTGGGGGTATTTTTGGGGTTTTGGGGAATTTTTCCTGAATTGGGGGGGAAATTTTATTGAAATGCATGATATTCAACGGTCATAAAAATCAATTAGAATTGAAAAATGTTAGATAATGGTCATGCATGACAACAAAGAAATACCTAAAGAACTGATTAATAACATAGCTAAAAAATGGGAGCAAGAAAATTATGAAAAAAGATAATAATTCACAATTAAGAAATTTCCAGGGTCCCTTTTGCCCCGCCCCAAAAACCCTTTTGCCCCGGGACTTTTAGCCCATGACATTCGTAGGTCAGAATATGTTATGGTATCCCACTATGCTATTAATGATACTAGCACATTATTAATTATTTTCATGGATGGTATACTTCTATGCTTTGTTATGAAAAAATAAATGTTTCAATTCAGGGGTTTACCTCTGAGCTATATGCCATCTTCCCTTAAGGGGTCCGTTTTGCCCCGGTCTCCCCTACATACGTGTCAACCCCGATCCCTTCTTCACTTACTCGTGCACTTACTTCTAGGGACTAACTTCCCCAGGGGATTTCAGACTGTCTTCCCTGTAACCACTAGGGCCCGGTGACCGAGAACTTTATAACCATATTCTATACCTCTACTTTTACATTCAGCTGTTCATATGCACATATAGATGGCCAACCCTTCTCCATAGTGTACTTTACATTACATTTTAGATTACACCACATTTGCCACATTGACTGTACCATAAACTGATACATTTAACATCATTATAGTCGTCTTGTACAATATATTTAATATCCATTACCATGGATAATTATGGAAATTGAGCTCCTAAATGTATTAATCTGAAATACCAATACTGGCTATGGCACTGCTGTCATAATCGAATCAAATATATTGTAGTGGAATTTGTTCACAGACATAATGCATTGAACGAAATAGTGCTAAAATGATGGGCATTTTACCTTTACTTCTAGTGATAGTGTTGGATCCAGTCCCTTCCTGACACCTCACCATAATGTACCTGTGTCCACCTAGAGTCTACACCCCCTCCCCCTCCCTCAAATCGTCCCCGCCCCGGAGCACCTGTATGTATAGCGAGCACCACTCCTGGACCTAAGGTCAGGAAGGAGGGACACAGGGACTACACACATACCCCCTGCCTCCACCTCCGGTACACCAGTCCATACAGAGCCACCACACGGATACTACCTTACATGTGTATATATACTGAGGGACACGGATAGACCTCTGTTACACTAGCTGGAAAATTGGATATAATTAATGTACGACATTCCACTCCAGCTGCCTCCTACCTAGGCCACATACCAGAACACTTTGGGAAAATGGCAGGTAATTATATTTTATATAGTTACTTTCTTGTATTTTTATTTTCACATTAGCAAGTGTCGTAGTACAAGTGTTTATGTGTTGCGTGATGTGTTATGGTTGTGGTTGTAAAATTGCATGTGTATCGTTTTTTATACATGCCTACAGGTTTTTTTTCGCCGTTTTTTTCTCGTTAAAAGTGAAGGGGCTTTTGAAGTAAACCGACCATAACTAGTTGTGTTTCCCAGAAGCAATTGGAGAATGCCTTTACTATACCCTTGTAAGGCTTGTTGTTTAACTTTTAGCACTCTGTACTATTGTAGGGGTCGCAAAGGGAGACGCAGGCGTATATTCAGCTATACATGCATTAGCTATATATATACATGTATGTATTAGCTGTACCATGGTATTTAACTATGTGTATAATGTACTGAAGTTGTCCGTGTACATTTCTCTGAGAAAATCCACCAGCCGAAAGTACAATACCCCCCCCCCCCACCTGCAGTGTCAGAACCATGCATACCTAGGCTATGGCTAGAAATTCGTCCTTTAAAGCTGCTGTACCACTTCAGATATATGGATAGTTCACTTTCTGCCTAGCTGTAAAGGGTCTCCTTAATGCAGTGTACTGGTAAAATCTCAATCTAATCTGTCACTGTGCTAAATTCAAATAATATTATATCAATCGGAGAAAAATTGAAGGCTTCCAGCATTCTATCCAACACTTAATCAACAAGGCAGTGTCAGATCCATATGTAGTGTTACACCAGGTAATAGTAGACACTGTAAGATCAGCAATGAAATAACTTCAGGTATGAGACTGCTCAGTGCTGCCACCTGATTCCTTTTTCAACACTAAATAACCAAACCCCACCAGAATATAAATAATAGTTGGAATTAGAGTATTGTATTCCCCCTATCAAGAATCTCTTGCCCAATATAAATCACAGATTATAAGAGGGAAAGGGTTATGTATACAATCATCTTGAGATACAAATGAAGGAAATGTAGGTTTCAATGTGCCAACTGGTATAGCACCTCACTCCATTCCGACTGATTTAAAACAATAGTTCCAACGGTTATTTAGTGTCAGAATCATGAGCTTGAACTCAGTATAAAACTGTTATTTCTTCTTGGGGAACACAAGGTACACAGACAAAAATAGGCTTGGACTCAAAAGCGAGCTCCGTTTGAGCGTGAGGAACAGCATCTCGCTGACACTCTGAAGCGAGTTATCTACAGCTACAAAACTGACATGGTGCGGCTCCTACTTTAAGCATCTTGACTGCAGCTTTAAGCACTAACAAAAGGGGGTTTACATTGGAATTATTACGCAGTGCAATTTTTCTTTTTTGGTATATAAAATATGCTTGTGACTATCATGGGTAAAATTCGACACGTGCGACATAGCGACACGGGGGGTCCTTAAATTCGACACGCGCGACACAGGGGTTTTAAAAATCGACGGACACAAAGATTTAGAGTAATAAGTATTAGATAAAAATCGACACGGCGACACGGCACCTTTGCTAAAGATCGACACGGCAACACGGTCAATATTCTGGGCACCCATGTATAGTCACATGCTTTATATTTCACATAATCACAAAAACAATGGCCAACCGCATTTACCGCATTTGACCAAATCTCAACCTCTGGAGATTTTACAGGTATAACTGCATGAACAATGGAATTATTTTCAGTAAATGTCAAAATACGGCATGCACGGTTTCATGTGTTATCTAAGTAATAGGGTAAGGTGAATAAACATAATTATTCCAATGAGGAAATATCCGAGGAGTTGATCGACCTAATTGGATATGTTCAAAGAGGGAGAAATAGAGAGTGTTGGCAGAGGGGGATACTGTCGGGTGGGGGGGGGGGGGATGCTAGACGCATATTATAACAATGAACGACACAATACAAAGCTGATGCCGGTGATCAGAACACTTTTATGCAGATTATGGTGTAGTTTCATAGTCTCTGCTCAAGTTTCTTTATATTGCATGATACATCCAAACAACGGTAGTCTCCATTGGAATCCATGTTAGTCAACTGTTTTTTGTACCTGGAACCCAGATGCAAAACAGACCAGCGTTCCAGCTCAGCAAAACATCCAAAGTCACAGTCCGTGCCCACTGTATACATAAGCTGCTTACCTCTCACTCCATAAGCATCTCTGTCCAATACATCTCCTTCATGGACTTGCAGCAACATGTTATGGAGGTGTTTTGTGGGGGGGGGGGGGGGGTTCCATGTCCTGTTTCGAATTTAAGAAATGGCTATCAGTTTGAGTTTAGCAATCTTATATTTGGACAAAATTCCTCTACAAGTACCTGAGTACAGTCTTTCAAACTTCGCCAAAGAACTGGACAGGATATGGACAGAACACCTGATAATACGTGGGCTAGCCAGTCAAACATGTCTATGGCGCCTATAACAGTATAATTCTAAGAAATGCTCATGTCGCCTGTCACTATCCTTGCAAACCGTCTGTCCCATGTCACTAGGTCCTGTCTCACATGTGGTCATGTTACCATTTCGAATTAAGGTTATGCCTTAAACCCGGGTTTAAGGGGAGTTTAACCATTATAGGCTTGCCATAGCCTCCCTACAAAGGTCGGTGTCTACATCATGTAGGGCCTTTACACAAGGTTCTATCCTATACATAGACACATAGTTATACTGTGCATATACACACAGTATACTGCACCAAAGTGGTAGCGCACGTTTAGGCTATTTACTATGAGACCCTACTGGTCATTCCAAATAGCATGTTCGTGACAGACTGAGGGAGCTGCTCATCTGCTCATTAGTGCACAGCACGAGGAACCCATTATATCTGGTAATTGTCACATATAAGTGGTATATATCTCACTATTACTATGATTATTTCTATAGATATATAACTAATGAGTGTTAATGTGCGGCTATATATATGAGGGTGAATTGGTGTGTTAGACTCAGTTTCATTTTGGGAGTTCAGCTGGAGATACATAATTAGGAGAGAAGAGTAGTATAGGACACGCTACTTACATTAAGGTAAGGTGTTATGGATTAGTGAGCCTATAGAGTGTTCCTTGTGATGTTCATTTGAACGGAATTTTACATTCAACACCGCACACACACAACCTAATAAAAGAGGCAAATCTGCTTTCTTTCCCTTTTTTTAAAAAGTTAATTGTCTTTCATGTGTCCAAAGTGGACCGGATGCACTCCTTCAGCTTTGATTGTCATATATGTGCAAACAAGTCGGTACCCATTCCTATACTGAGTCCCCTCCCGCCTCCCCGGCTTTTCCCCCTCTGCCCTTCCAAAAAGTTGGAGCCAAAAGCCACACTCCCACGTGACCATTATGTAGAATGTTGTCACTCACAATTCATTGTATGCATCATAGGTAGGATCCTGAAAGTAGTGCCATGAATTTTAATATTCAATTGGAAAGGAGAGAAGGCAGGGAGGATTTGACACCAGGCAATGATGCCTGACATAGAAACAGCCTTCAGTTTCAATGTGGTTATTCAACAATGGTACTGCCCAGTGAATAGGGTGAGGTACAGTGGAGTGGCTATTCACAACCTGTAAACATGTATCTGGTACTGAGGATAGGTTGGAGGCCTGGTATTGGGGATAGGTTGGAGTTGATTGTTATGTAATTTGGGGGAGGGGGTTGGCACAAGGATTTATACGTATCATTAGCTACCCAGAAGGCACAGAGCAAACTGTCAGTGTGAAGAAACCATATAGTTTCAACACACTGATAGGGAGTGTAGCCAAAAGCCTGTAATCTAAGTTATCAGGCCTAATAGAAAGTGCAGAAATCCAGACCAATTGACTTAATAGTAATTGAGGATCAAGGGTGAAAGTGTTCTGCACTATTATGTAGCTCACGTAAGGTATATGGAACTCTCCATGTTGGCCCGTATGTGGTAGATATGATACACATGACGTACTGTATGAGTGTTATGAGTGTATTAGTGTTACCAGCCAACGAAAGGGTAATTGACCAAGCCACGGATAATTACCATTGTCCAAGGTTTTTAACACTCATGCAGCTAGTCACACATATCATATCTGACTTACATCCACAGTAGGAGGGTGTCCTCAGTGGACGGCATCAACATACAGCCATGTATGTAAATTACAGTTAGTCCATTCCTTTTGTTCTCTTAGTCAACTGTGGTGTAAATAACTATTATTCTTATGTAAACATGTGCGTGCCCTGGATCTAGCTTGTGTCCTCGATGGTGGACGAAATTGACAGAATAGGGTTTGTATATGGATTATGGAGAGGTTTCAAAGCCGTGTTCGTTTTGGCTGAGGTCATGCAATCAATATAATTTCTCCAATTGGTTGATACTGCAGTAGATCTACGTATAGTTCTTACAAACGGGGTTTCAAATCACCGCCGCACCATATAAACTCTGTGTGTAGACCTATAAAGAGGCATTGAGATGCATAATTAATGGAAGGCAGGCTGGTATTGAAAGGGCAATGGCTAGGATTAGGAAGTTACTGACATGATATTTTTACGACACATTTGTAGATCTATTTCCCTCCAGCATCTCTCTACCCTGGTTTGATATCGCTAAATAGTGGGCATTCTCGATTGAACATTTTTTTTAGAATCAACAAGGGCATTAATAGGGGATGTGTAAATCGTGTATTTCTGAAAGAGTATTCTGACATACAACTAAATTGATGGTTCATTCAATACGACAGCACTGGTAGTGCATTTAATATGAGTACAAAATACATTGGTGGTGCATTACGACCTCACTACGACTTGGCTGTTTTCGAAAGACGTAACTGGTTTATGGATTCATGCCAAATAAAAATATGTCAACTCAACTCATTACTTGTAAATTGCAGGGGTGGATCCCGGATTTGGAAATGGAGATGGCGCGCCCCCTTCTCCTGGCAAAAGGAGGGGTGCGCACCCTATGTTTGGGCTGAATTGGAGCTTAAAAATAACAACAAATCTCCTAGAGCGAAAAGGGAGGGGGCACACGCCTATACGCGCCCCCTTCTAAATCGGCCACTGAATTGCGACCGAGACAATACATGGCTCTTTTCACAATTATCGGCTGCATAGAATCAGGTTGGAAGTGGGATGCATGTGTAACCCCATTCTTGGAGGCCTTGGTCATGCTTGACCATTCACCAGTGAAATATATGGCATACCTCTCACATGCTAGGCAGGGATAGATACAGAGGGATGTGGTATACTAGTCACAGCTTGTAACTCACAGTTAGGCGGGCCGAGAGTTAAGGACTGGAGTGTCACTTTTCTACTGGGTCCCGACTGGGCACTTTGTAATGTTGCATGTCTATGTGGTATTAAACAAATATATGTGACAACTACTACTACTGATTACGTACTACGCAAACACTGCAAACAAGGCTACCCCCATCAGCAAGAGTGCAATATATTACAATAACAAAGGGAATTACGAAAACACCCAGACGAGTAGATGTTGTGTAACATTGATGTTTTTATCTTCAACTTAATGGCTTACCCTATATCAGTGGATATATATATATATATATATATATATATATATATATATATATATATATATATATATATATATATATATATATATATATATATATACATGTATGACAGTACATATTCCGGTTTGTAAGAGAGTGCGGTGAGGTGTTATTGGCACAAGGGATAAATATATCATTTCCCTGGTGTATTTCCTTTGTGTGTTACAACTTCTTTTTAACTTGCTTCCTCAAAGAGTTTGCTATTCAGATAAATCCCCACGCCGACGTATTATATAAAGCAAATATTTGAGAAATAGGGGCCTTAAATCGATGCCAAATTCATAAGTTTAAGCTCACGTGTGGGTACATAATGATATCATTACACTCTCTTGTCTCTGCCTCCGTCAATGTATGCGTTGCCTGTGTATGTCTGCCTCTCCCCTCAATTCCTATTCCGTAGGGGGGGGGGGGTCTGCTCCCTTAGGTCTCTTATCAATTTCTCACCTGTTGATATTCACTTTAGGCCAAAATAAAATAAGGTGTGTTTCAGGTTACATAGTCTGAAAATCTAGGTAGGGTAGGTCAGATTCTTTTTTTTTTTTTCTACTTTGGCCTAAAAGTACCCAAAACTGACTCGCAAATTTCAGCGTTGACTCGTCGACAACGATGTTGACTCGTATACTATCAAATTGACTCTGAAATAGCCCCAAAATTGTTTTATAAAGACAGATTGATCCCATGGCCTGAAAAGTAATTAAAATTGACTTGCAAACTTCAGTGCTGGCTCACCAACACTGGCGTCGACTCGTGGATCGACAAATAGGCTCTGAAATGGCCCCAATTTTTTTTTCAAAATTGGATAAAAATTTCTAGTGTCGGCCCTGTTTTGCTAGGTAGGGTCGGGTAACCTGAAACACACCTTTTTTTGGCCTTAGTTTACTGAAGTGATTTAGAATATTTCATGTTCAACCTTGGCGAGTAACTCGCCAGTGCTGTATTCGGTTTCCTGCATTCATGCATCATACGTGCAACAGGGTTGGTACATACTCGACGGTGCACAAATGTTGTGCTGACGAGTTTAGTCAATACAGTGAGTCATCGCTCGGCCCTGAAATGGTTAAGTTCATAGCCCACGCACCAATAACTAGGGTGGTCGGGAGTTTGATACCCTGAGGCGGCATGCGGCCCTTAAAGGGTTAAGCAGAGTTCACACCGGAGTGGAGCACGTACCGTATACGGTATAGGTGATGTTGACAGAAAGGATAGGTAAGCCCGCCTTGTCACCTGGTCACCTGGAGGACCCAGGTATACAAGGGGAGGCTTATCAGCCTAGTCACGGTTAATGAATACTATTAGCTCTCCAGTACTGCCCTAACAGCGTTATCGGTGTGTATACTTGGGTGTCGGGGGGATATATGTGAGTGATTTATGACATGTGTCAGTGTGTGTATAGCTATAGGGTCAGGAAATATACATTGTAATAAACATTACATACATGAATAGGATATAGTGTTATATGAGTGGAGCTCAGCTGTATATATGTCCTCATAGTTATATCACATTGTGCAATATTCCATTGAATATACAGAGAATCAATGCAAAACTTTACGGTGGGTCATCGTAATTGTGATTACGGAGCTTGAAATAACAGTGACCGTTATTTCTACGGTGAAAGTCTGGCACCCAGTGTCGCCAGAAAATCTCCGTTATTTTGACGGATTTTTTTTTTAACAGTGTAGGTGAATTACTATGCGTTATTGGAAACATCGTACATATTCCACCCCCCCCCCCCCCCCAATATTAATCCAATGTACATAGCCGTATTCCATGGCCTGTGACATCAGTAAATTATAATTACTTAAGATTTGTTTCGTGGGTTATAAATGCAAAGGCAGTCCCAGTACTTAGTGTCTGTTAACATATTTCTTCACTCATTGCCATTGACATTGGACCCTGGGTTGTATCACACACCCTTATGGTCTTATATGGTGTTATAGGACCAATGTACACAAACTACATGTACCCTGCTATGGGCCTTTGTCTACTTTGTTGATTCAGCAATTATTTGGAGAAAGTTATACGAATTTGTGATTATTATTATTCATAGAAAAACCCATATCATCCTATGAACTGTTTCATAATACCCATGCCCTATAATCATAATAATTCTGCATACCATAAATATACATGTATGTTTATGTGCATACACTTTACCCTGAAACAAGGTCCTAAAAAGGCGGAAAGCAACAGCAAAAACACTTTGTCTGCCGATGTAACACTAAGTTACAGGGAGTTTTTATTTATTTGGCCCATGCAAATTACTTACTTATGTAAACATGTATAGGGTGGATTACGTAAGGTATACTGTGGCTAAACATATCATTCATAATGACGTAAGAACGCACTACATTCAAAATGCAATATGACCCCGGGGGGTCCTTTTTGGGTCCGGCCGGACCCGCCATAAGAGGTCCTTTTTGGGCCATTTTGGGCGTCCCACTAAAAATGGGATGATTTCTTCACATCTTAAAGGGGTTATCCCGCCAAAAGGCGGGTGTGTAGGTGGATTTTTGTCCCGCTAAAATTAACGGGGTACAAATTCGGGGTGATGTACGCACATGGTATCCATAAATGTCAGAGTGGCCCATTCTATAAATAACTGTCACAACTGCCAGAGAGGGCCGTGTGCTGTAAACAAGTTTGCGACACCTTACATAAAGAATAACTGATAATACTGCCCACAGCTTCCATTGGAGGGTACATACCCAGCACGCAATTCGACGTCATGCCAACGTCGGCATGACGTCAGCTGGCGTTGGCATGACGTCAGCTTTTACCGTCGCCTCAAGTGCTTTTTGGCCGTCCATTTATACTATATGCCAACGTCGCCAGTGGCATGACGTTGGCATGACGTTGGGCCAACGTTGCCGTTGGCATAACGTTGGGCCAACACTGGTCCAACGTCATATGTAGACGTTGGGCCAACGTCTACTCAACCCATTATAGTCCACAATTTAACCTGTTGGTGCGACTTTAATTCAATGACTTTAATTTTGTAACTTTCTTATGATATTAAAGGGTCATCAACTCTGCTCAATACATTATGAGGCTTTCAATAGTCATCATTTTAAAGCCTTCTGCCTTTGCCTTCACCTTAATCTCAGCTTAAAGGAAGTGATGCAAACTCATCCTATACTTTAGAACTTATCTACTTGGCAATACCACAAATGGGGGGTCTCTATGGAAATAATGCCAGGATTTTACTCTTTCATTATATTAAAGCTGGTACAATGTAATCTCTAGGGTTAAAGTGGAATATCTATTGCTTGCACATTTATATAACACAGGGGAAACCCCATAAATGGACGATTATTCCCAAAGATGATGTAGCTGCTGGTAAAAATATCTTCAAACAACCCTTTATGCCCTCTGGTGGGAGTTTTGCTAATGCTGCTACAACATTGTTTTGCCAACGTTGGTACAACATGCATGATCTGACGTTGTACCAACGTTGGCAAATAGCTGGTAAAATTGCCAACGTTGGTACAACATTATTTTGCCAACGTTGCGCCAATGTTGTAACCCCAACGTTGGCACAACGTTGAAATATTGCTTGCGACCTGCCGACGTTGGCCCAACGTACCCTTGCGTGCTGGGTAAACACCTCCAACCTAGGCAAAGCAAGCAGATAGTCAGCAACAGCCATAGCAGTGATCCCAAGGTCAAGGGGGTCCCTTATTAGAGACCACTCTCCTATGCACTGGAGATTGGGTACAGACACTACCTCAATTGCACATCCCATATCAGGTGAGTGAAACTTTCTGAATTGCTCCGATTTACTTAGTTTTGTCTGAGGTCTGACAGATGGTTGTGGATATGAGGTATGGTTGGACCCTGGTTGGACCAAGATTCAGTAGGTTATGTCAACATTTTGTAGATAGCCAGATGTGTCGTAAAATGTGGTGCAATATATTATGGTGAAAGCTGCAGAATACAACAACTCAGAGACAATTAGGAAGTAGGTTTATGGTAATGGTGTTTGATGTTGTTGTAAATAGATAAATTAAATCAGATTTTTTTCTTTTAAAGAACTTATGAAGCATGACTTTTTTAGTGAAGATTTGGTTCTAGGATTTAAGTTTTAGTTCTCAGTTTAGAGTGACTGATGTAATTCCCAAGAGATGAAAATGTTCTATGGAAACCAGAAAGTGGCATATGTGCCAGTTTCCCATAGAAAACGTTCTATTTACATTCCAAATATAGAATGTTAGCATAGAAAAGGGAATGATTCTCAGAGGACTACTAGTAATCTATTGTCCGTAAAGAATTACCACTATTTTGCCATTCTGATGCCCCCGGATGTTCAAAATCAGAAGACTGTTTTTCTCAGAACAGGTCACTATTCTATGTGCAAAATATTTACAGCGTATGCAATTATTTCTCCTGGAAGTAACAGCGATACAAACATCCCCACACTCCTCACCCTGGCACTATTCACCCCAGTTCAAAGGCCAACTTGTTTATAGGGCGGGTGGGGTGTATGTGTTAGACCAGTGGGCAGTGGTTATAAGGCATACCAAGGTGCAGGTGTTGTCTATCTGACTTAACCCTCGGGTATGCGAAATACCCAAGGTGCGAAGTCCTTTGTCTAAGCCTTCCCCCATGGGTTAAAGCTGTATACTAGTAGTTATTGAGGTGTGTGTGTGGGGGGGGGTGACAATGGTTATAATGCATACATACACACACAGAAATGTGAGAGTCATTGTCGCTGGCACTGCACTGCCTGACTCTCAGGTGACGGTAGTTTTAGCGACAATGACTCTCACTTTTCTGAGGGTGTAGGCCGATAAGCAGGGGACTTCACTGCTAGTGGGCTGTACATATACATGAAATAATAAGGCCGGAAGAAAAACACACACGATAATAAGCTCTGCGGCTTGACCACCTACAAAGAGAGGGTTGTACGCATTAGTGAGTAGTGTCCTCCGGTGAACCTGGCTTTGTTCCCTTTGACCTGGTTCAAATACGGTGTCGACTTTGGATTGTCAAACATGCGTTTACTCCCCAGGGCTGAACATTAAACATTGTAAATATGGCGGCTGCAGAGGGGTATATATAGCGACCTGGCGGCCTGGGCCGTTGTCTTTTTTTGTCATGAGCCTCATAATTGTTTTCCAGGAGACTTTTCGACCTGGCACGACGCAGCAGGAAAAATGGTCCCCTCAATTTCAAAACGTGAAATCTCATTTGACAAACCATAGAGAGAGATAACAGACAACCAGTGACAACATACCAAAGGCTTGTCATTCTCATATGCATATGTCCGTGTACTATGGGGAATATGGGAGTGTAGCTGGCAGGTATCGCTCAGGGTAACCCGATCTGCCTGGAGAGCGCACTATACCCACTAGGTGCCGCTATAGTTATGTGCTCAAGTTGGTATAGGAGTTCTCTCGTTCCCAAATCCTTCCGAATGGAGGCTCTGGGGACAGCCAGTATGACCTTGAACTTTTTGATGGGTTTAGGCAGTCCATGTAGTTAGCTTGGAACCAGCGAACAGGAACCAGAAATGGAACCAGAAAGTATGATGGGAAACACAGGTAAAACTACCATCATACATTCTGGTTCCTGTCCTCTGGTTCCAAGCTACCAGCAGGGGTTGCCCAGACCCAGCAAAATCCCAAGTTCAAGGTCATACTGGTTGTCACCAGAGCTTTCCTTCAGAAGGATTTGGGAACGAGAGTAGTATAGGAGATGAAATGTCACATGCAGTCTTTCTTGCACCCGACAGCGCTCAAAAGCCCAGGGGTGTGAACAACGATGCATTCCCGCATGCCACAGGCGCGCGCATAGCGCCCCAGAGTCAAGAACTACCTGACCTGCTGACTCTGGAAAGAAAGCCAAACTGACTCCGCTATGATGACTTGTCATGCCTGACTAGGCTGCATTTCAAAGGGGACTACCGGTTAAACTATGTAAAGGAGGCTATGAGGCAGACTTTCTCAACTGAGTCCGGCAGCGTCTGGCACTCGTTTTCTTCTCTGTGCAGCTGACTTAGGTAAATGATCAAGGGTGGGATTTTTACATTCATTTCGCCTTGTAAATCCAGATCACCGCCCTTGGAATATAATGATTGATTATACCCATAAGCCTTGAGCTCTTTTGGAACGTTTCGTATTTTGAAATTGCCCATGTCCAATAAATACGTTATAAACTCAAATATAACATTGCCAATGTCATTGCCACATTGGTCAATGCCATGCGAGAAAGTTGTATCGATTCATAAATCCACTTGACTGGAAAATCTTTTCAGTCGGGTAGGATAAAGTGATATTCAGAAATACCTCATACACTGCCAGAACAATTTGATAGTATTATCCAAGTGCATGGGTATATATAGATAGATTTTTATTAAGGAAATGGCAGCATAGTAGGTTCAACAACCTACAGCTAGTAACCGAGCTACGGCCAACGCCGCTCTGCCCTTTAATGCCTGTCTAATATAAGTTAGCTACTGTGTATGTTGTATCAGTGTAGTCATTCAGTACTAAAATTCGGAAGTTGTGAAAGAGCAATGCCATTTTATCCAACGTCTGCTGAAAAATTGCAAAGAAAATTGAATTACATGCCGTTAAAATATACATGTACTGCATTATTACGACATCGTCTAATGATGGCGTAATTACAACAATAATAATAATATTTAGCGATACAAATGAATAATCTATGCAACGCATATTTTGATTGTGTATTGCCGTCTCATAAGAATACATCAATTCAAGAGTGTAAATGGTAAAGAATCCAATATGTGATACATTTGACTGGTTTAATTGGATAAGGTTTTGCTATTGTTGCATGGCACATACAATGTTGGGATGCGGTAATAGTTGTTTTTGTTTAACGTTTATATTTAATCGTCTAGGTTCAATAGAACCGTGTATGAAAGTAGTTTTAGCGACACTAGCTTCCATAAATGTTCCGAGAAAGGTGTGGTGAAATAACAGGGAGCGGTGTCATGGTCTATTAACGGTATATTCCCGATTATAGATCAGGAAAGCTGGTGTGCCTGAGGTGTAAAAAAGGTATCATTTACAGCCAACGTTTACTTTTTCAAGACTCAGCTCTCTTCCTCTTCCTAGTCGCCTACCTTTTTACACAGTGATTAGTTATATGGTGCTGAACAGGTGGGTGTCACACCCAGTGGGCAGGAATGCAGTTTCATCCCGGAAACACTATAGCAGGTGTAGTTGAAACATGAGATCACTGGCACTGACAAGGAGTGATGAGTGAGGGCCCTGTTTGGACACGTGTCATTGCGTTTATGATGAATATGAGTGAGAGAACGGTGAATTGGCAAAATAAGCATTTCGGTATTTAGCAGCTATAGATGGAAATTGATAATTTTTCTTTCATTATTACTCTCTTCTTCTCTGCGACCCCTCTGTCTATAATTATACATATATCTATAAACTATATCTACCTATCTATCTATCTATCTATCTATCTATCTATCTATATAATATATCACAGGGGCTGTCTTGTGTGAAAATGTGGACTGAAATAATGTGAATCTATAAATATTATATTATTTAAAATATCTTTCCATTATATGAAAGATATGACAGCTAATTCAAAATATAACTTTTATATTATGTCAATGTCAAAACAGACACCAATAAATGTGTTTAATGGCGAAATTAAATACAATGTAGAAATAATGGCTCCATGGAGATGTATTGCATGTGAGATAAAACATCGGATTCTACATTAAAACCATTTCCTAGTACAAAATATATGCTGTCATATTCAATATAGCTGGTCGATATGTGTAACATTGTAATACTCGTCCACCCCATACCTTCCTCATGTAAATGTTGATCTGAGGGTTTAACCCCTGAAGGTGTAGCCGGACGCCATAGTTATATGTTTTTATATCAATTAAGAAAATAGTTTGGGACAGTATGCTATGTTTAGTTATGTGGTGACCAATACCTACGTGTACAACTAGACACTTTCCTTGAGAAAACAATGTCGTGATCAGTATCCAGAAGTTTTCTTAGTCTGGCAAAACACTACTACATTAGACAAATTAAAATTAGTTTCCAGTCATCAGACCGAGTATATCAGAAACATTGGCAGGATAGCCTTGTCTTTTTTTATTTTTGATAAAAAGCATAGAAGCATTTTTAGCACAAAGAAGGGGCTCGGAAAGGTTTGCCCATAGATTTAACTGTTTTAAGATGTAATAGAAAGAAAACGACCCTATATCAAGTTTTACAGACTATGTTACTTGAAACCAACAGGTCTTTCTTTACTTTGCCTGATCGCACGTACATAGACAGACAGGAAAAAAATTAGTTGGGCAATCCCCCTGATTTCGCTCAGATTATCAGAAGGTGTGGATATGAGGTGAGGGAGGGGAGTGGATCAGGCATGCATGGGGGCGATGGTGCCATGGGGGTCGCAGTTTTCCGAAGTGGCTATAAATGCACGCTTTCGCCCACCTCTAAGCACTACCTCGTCTCCAGGCAACCTCCATGCCATTGCTCCAGCAGGTTGTGATCGGTTACGGTATAGCTATAAAGCAGACACGAGAGGGAGAGTTGACAGAATTCCAGTCTTGACTTCTTCAGAGCTCCTAGCCCAAGCTCCACTGATCGTTGTTAGATTCTGCCTTTCCACAGCCCCATAGAAGTAAGTTTCACCTAGGTATTTTTAATGCGCAAGTTTATTTTCATGCACCACCAAACTTCACCATTTTATATACCTCTATTCACCATCTCTCTGTTTCTCTATCTCTTTCATTGGCAATTATGAAGGTTTTATAGGAACAGATAGCTTTGCATGTGAAATCGTGAAACCATTGACTTGGATGTTCTGTGCAAAGCAGAAAGTGTGGTTATTCACTTATACATCGTGTATACCCCCAGCCACTACTAGGAGAAGAGGATCGAGCTGTTATTTTACATAAACCAACTATTCAGTATATGAATTCTCATTTAACTAAACTATTTCCTTCTTACCTCAGACACAGCCACGATGGGTAAGCGTTTGAAGACGTCGTCTCCCAGTAAGACAAGGACGGTCATCAAGGTGAAGATCAACGGCACCGAGAAGCGCTACCGGCCCTCCAGGCACTATGTGAGTTAACGTTAATCGTGTCTTGTATTCTACACTGTCAGAAGTAACTGTAGCTGCACAGCGATTTGTATTGTAGATTAACAGTATAAAGGGAGGTATTTTTGGTTTCAAAACCAAAAATACCTCCTTTTATACTGTAAATTTACAGTATAACTCGCTGTGCAGCTACAGTTACTTCTGACAGTGTACACTGTTTCACTTCCCTTTAGGGCAGGCTGTGTGTGTTTCAGGTTTATCCGATCCTATGAGTGTGAGTGTCAGCCCTCCGTTTGATTTAGCTAATATTTTAACCAAATTTGTTTCTGGGAGGTTTGTCTTGATCAGAGATTTGATGAATATAATATTAGTCAGGCGCAGCAAACCATCGATCAGTGCAAAGAACTGTGATTAATACCTCCCACTTTGAAAAGAAGTTGCACTATTCTACGCAAGGATCCTCGAATAGTATTCATAGATTTTTCGGACAATGGAACAGATTACACCTTGTTTTATTTGACTTACCCTTTGGCAATACTCGTTACATATTATGGGAAGCTAAACAGACAATAAGATGGCGTCAGTCTGACTCTTTTTTTTTTAGAAGAATGTCGTAGGAATGTCACCATTTGTAAAGAGTCTAACATTGCTCCACTCCGCTCCCTCTCAGCTGGGATCATTGCTTGACAGACAATTCTGCAACTTAACTGCCTTTAGAAAATGCATTTGGGCAACACATGACTCTAGAGGAAGAGCCCAGCCTTAATTGACTCCTTTCTTGACAATTAAGGAGGGGTTCTGATACATGAAATGTTGGATAGAGAGTCAGACTAATGTCCTTTTACCACCGTGTGTGTGCACGTTCACTTCCCCCTTTGTATTAAATTGGATTGACTACCAGCTGGTGACATTTATCGCCTGTATTATTTCGAGATAAATAACACATTGGTGCAATTCTAAAGTGTTCAGCAGTAGTAGTATATTGAATGGTGTATGTGTTCCATGTTTATAGCAGTCTTGATATGGTTCACAAATAAAGGCTGGGTAAGCGCATGCCGTGGACACCACCATGGTATTTTAACTTTGTATGCGTTGAGGTAGACTTCCAGTGCTATTGGCACGTTTTGGTCCCCCTCCAGGGCATCATGGGTCAGGGATATCTAGGGGACAGACCAGGATATATAGTGTGTCACTGTAGGCCTACTTTACCTTTCTTATTATATCAGTTATTTATTATATAAATGCCAATGGTAATAGTAGTAGAGATTGAAGATGGTGCTTGCGACAATACATATAGACACCGGGAATGTGTTGTGTGTTACAGGTGAGGATGTTGGGAAACATCCTCTTATCTGTCCCCATTGTGTCGGTTTCCATGATAAAGGTGTCAGATGTGGGCAGAAGGGTAGTCAAAGAGAAGTGAGTGTTATATGTTGAGAAGTCTACTCAGAGATCAACAGTATATATCTAACTGATCATTCCCGATGTGGAGGGGTTGGGCCGTGGGATCACTGCCCGAGGCCGTAGGCCGAGGGCAGTGATCCTATGCCCAAACCCGACACTGAGGGGGTGATCAGGGTTCTACCAAAGCAATTTTATGATAGTTTATACCATAATAATTCGTAAAAATAACCTTATATTGACACAAAATTCTGTCCCACCCAAACAAAAAAAGTCACTGGGCAGTGATCTGTCAGATCACCTGCCCAGTGCCTTGTTTTGGTTAACATAGGCGTCAATGGGATCACCCTGCCCAGCTGCCCACCGCTGTGGTAGAACCCCAGGCCGATGGACATAGAGGTGACTTACAAGTTACACAGGAAGATCCCTTGGCTATGCATGTGTTAGAGGGGCATTCTCACCACTCGCACTTAACCACATAGAACAGTACTAGAGTTGTGAGTGGGACACGCTTGGTGATTATGCCACTTTAAGCAAACAGTGGTATATGTGCATTTTGTCACATAGCCCGCTGGGTCAAATGTCAAGAGGGAGGCCAAGACCGGGGGCCAAGATCTGCCGGAAATTCTAAATACACGCATACGTTCATGATTGGTTAAGTGAAGAACTAACCGGAATCCAAAATGCATTATATGGCAACCATTAGCCTTTCTTTATGTACTTGGCACTTCCGGTCAACTTTATATCCGGTTCATATAAGTATATGAAAATATATAGGACCACTCCCCAAGATGACGTGCTTAATATGACATACCGTCACGGAGACAGCTCATCTGTATGCATGCATTATAAAATATAACCTCAGGATGTCAGGTACCTTGTAGTAATATGCCAACACCAGCCTTGGATTTGGCTGGTGACTGACCCTGTCCTGCCAGGTGAGATCGTTACAAGACGTCGAACGTTCTAGGTGGGCGTGGTATGAATATTAATGTAGTTATATACTCCAGCAAGGATGGGTTTAAGTAGTGATGGCTGCTGACTATCGTCATCGGTGTTTTATTCACTTATATACACTAATCTGTGTGTTTACAAAATATCATTCTCTTGTTCATTGATTCGATGATCAGTCGTTACATACTCACTTTGCCACTATACTCCTATTTTACATGGAGGTGAAAGGTCCACAACAGCAAAAGGGCCATAACCCATTACCCGATTTGGTGGCATTATCGGCCGATACATTGACAAAATTATACTACAAAGTACTGCATTGGGTGTGTTTGTTGAGGGTGTATTGGCCGATAATGCCTCCAAATCGGCTAATTGGTTATGGCCCTTAGGTGTCCAAACAGTTTAGCCACCACCCTCTTCACCCAACCTCCACCACCCACCCATCCCCCTCCCTGTTGTTAAAAAGATGCCACAATAGAAATTTATTTAATAATAGGGCCATTGTAGTCCGATGATAAATACGTAGGTGTATCAGGAAGCCTTCCCCTTTAAATGATTTCCATTCTTAGTTTAAAAGAACGCGATGTGAATGCAACTTTGAAGCTCGAATTACATATTTGGTATCGGTCAGGCTATCGTTTAATATAAAGAAACACCAGGAGGTGAAGGGTTGAGCCCGAGGGGGTTTCACTTCAGCGCGGCAAGACAAGATTAGTTTTTTTTCTTGTTTTAAATCACCTTCAATCTGTGTTGAGATAAAGGTAGTGGTAGTCAAGCTTTCAGTCAAATTAGCATTTCACAAAAAAAATATACTGTTGTCTGTTCCTCTTGTACTATTGTGTTCCACATTCCTGTCTGAAAGATACAAGGCCAGTCATCTTCTATTTTCAGAACCTCCTTGGTATAATTTATTATCTTATAGGAAAAAAAGGCAATGATAATTCATAATCCTGGTGGTACCAGTTATTTCTTGGTCCATGTGTAACCGGAGTGGAGTAGTAGTGAGAATCTAAATAGCAAGTAATGACAAAGTGAAGAATCGTACTGCATTTAGTGGTACTGAATGGTGTTACCATATTTTATTATTTGAAGATGTATATTGTATTTCAGAAAATCACTTGGTGAAAATGAAATACTTTATAAACTCAAATATTGGACAGACACTCCTATTCATCCTTCTCACTGATTAAAATAGTATCTGCTAGGGCTAGATAAAAAAAAAGTTTGTTTCAGGTCACCCAACCGACCCTAGCAAAACAGGGCCGACCTTACGTTTTTTGTGCAATTTTGAAGAAAATTCCATATTTTTACACTTTTCGGGTAATTTTTAGGGTTTACACGGCGGATGGCTAGTACTTTCATGTTAAAAAAATAAATAGAATAAAATAAATATCCGACCTACCGACGTTAGTCTTTCTTTCCATGTTACCTGAAACAAACCTTTTTTTTGGCCTAGTCATACCATATGACCTACCGACCTCCTAGCAGTGACCTAATTGTTGAACGTTCCCTATACACACACGACATTATTTGCTCACAACACACAGGAGTGGCAAGGGCCACATGCGACACTCATAATCGTCACTATTAAAATACATGATTTTTTTTCATTAGGCCAAAAAATAGAAAAAGGTGTGTTTCAGGTTACATAGTCTAAAAATCTAGGTAGGGTAGGTAGGATTTTATTTTATTTTATTTTATTTTTTTTACTTGGGCCTGAAAAAGTCTCCAAAATTTGACACACAAACTTCAGTGCTGACTTGCCGGCAATGGGGTTGACTCGTGGACCATCAAATTGACTCTGAAATAGCCCCAAAATTGTTTTATAAAGACAGATTGATCCCATGGCCTGAAGAGTACCCAAAAATTGACTCGCAAACTTCAGCGCTGACTCACCGACAACGGCCTCCACTCGCAGACTATCAAAGTGACTCTGACATAGCCCTAACAGTACTTAAAATATAAAAAGTTTTTCAAAATTGGATAAAAATTTCTAGGGTCGGCCTTGTTTTGCTAGGTAGGGTCGGGTAACCTGAAACACACTTTTTTTTTTGGCCTTATTTATTTTGTAAAAAATGAATAAATAAATGGTGTCTTCCCTTTTGCCAGGTCTACATTCTCCAGGTGCGTTGGTCCGACTACAGCGAGTACGTCATCTACAGGAAGTACAGCGACTTCTACACGTTACACGTAAGTAGGATCTTATAAATACAATACCAGCACTAAAAGAGTGCAATGTTTATAGCAAGAAAGGAGGGGTGAGATTTTGGGGGGAGGGGGCAGGGGTTGAGATCTTTTTTACCCCCCCCCCTCGCCTTCTAGAGGGGTCGATTTATTTTGGGAACGCCTGACGTGATCGGGCTACATTGAGTGATGTCAGTTTAAAATACTTGACCCCCAATAAACATCAAAGTAGCGATAACATTTTACTGATGAGTAATTCAATGGACTCTCTGATAGGTAGATAAAGGTAAGTGGTAATATTACAATCAGCCATAATGTCTATATACTTGTGATCTTTCAGTGTGGCCTGTTGGAGAAGTTTCCCATTGAGGCTGGAACCATCAAGGCATCGGACCGAGTCATACCCTTCTTACCAGGTGAACCTGCATTTACAATTAATATATACGATTTAATATCAAGATATCATTTCTACATTTTTTCAAACAAGAATTGAAGACATGGTTTTGCTAAGACCCTGGCATCCACCTTTGCATAGCATTACAAAAGTACTTTACAATTAGAAACATGTTTCTCTCATGATTCATGTCAAGTATATCAGTGAGTATAATTACTATTTATCACTCCCTAGGTCGACTGATCTTTTCGAGAGCAGAGGTATCGAAAGTAGCCAATCAACGTCGGGAAGACTTAGCACAATACTGTGGTGAGCTTCTCAGGTTAGATCAGAAAATATCAACATGTGCTGAAGTGGATGAGTTCTTCGAACCTCGCCAGGAAGACATCAACCCTCCCAAAGATGTTACGTAAGTATCAATGATTATGGTTTGGAGTCAGTAAATTAATTTATGATAAAAACTTTGTACTCAAAATGTATAGGATGATTGAATCAAATTTTGTATGCGTATTGCTTATTCTGTGTGCCTATTTCCTCCAATGAAAATATGAACACCCAGGAATCTGTCATAGCCAGGGCACCATAACATAGGCCTTTCAGTTTAACTCACACACATCACCTGGGATATGTTCATAAATTAACTAGTTAAACAGACACATCAAAGGTCGGGGCAAAGTCCCAACAGCATTCAACTAAACCTGAGGTAATTTCTTTAGATTTCCCTAAAGAGATTTTCATCCCCTCATGTTTTTATCAATTTTCAGGATGAAACCAGAGCGTTCCAGACTGATTATAGCACTCCTACCCTTCCTCAAAAGATACAAAGGTAAGACAATGATGGAAAGGTTGTCAAACACAGTAGCATAGGCTGCACTAACCATTCTTTTCTATCATAATCATTGTTTCATCGAAGCATGTACAACTATTGCTGTAGCCACATGAAATTCGCTGGCAAGGCACTTAGCATTTATGATAGAGATGCTTCATTATTGTTATTCAAGTATCACTTACTAACAGCTCTCCAACAAATAGCTTAATACATTTTAACTACTGCCACATTTTCAGTACTTAACAATAATTACAATATATTGAGTAATTGTTGAATTGAAGGTGTAGAAAATAGTTCAGAGAAGACTCGTGCCAACAAGACTCAGAGAATGCGTAAAGCAAAGTCAACGACTGCCCTCAACTTGCGACTCGAGGAAGGCAAAGATGAAGGTTATTTAGGTTCCAAGTCAGCCCCACTCATACTCAGCCCTTTAGGATTTAGAATTGTCATCGACTTCAAAAGTTTAAACCATATAAGATTACACCCAATTTCCTTGTTAATGTTTTACACTCCGTTGCTGTATGTCTCCCTTTCCCCCTGCTGAAATAATTTTGCCGATTAATCTACAAACCTCTATTATGTCACATAATTGATCATGCTAGCACTTCTGGTACGGTATACTCTCATATAATTAATAATCAACTACCGCTGGATGTTGTTATCACTTTTAATATGCTATTATCTATCAAGAGTGAGAACCCCATAATAGATTTGCTGTGATTCAGTGTGTTATTTCTACAGGAAATAGTAATAGAATATGAAGTACGGCGTGGTACATGTCTGCAGATACATAAATCAAATATAGATTAATTAAGACTGAAGTCCTCTGATCTAGTGTGTTCTTTATTTAATATTACAACTTGTTATTTGTATACTTCACCCCACTTGAGCCATAGCTCATTACCAGTACCCGTACTTACTTGTCTAGGTAGTAAGGTTTATATATTTTACATTAACATGCTACAGCATTATCAATGTATGCTTCGCAATGTGATAACCGTATGCTATTATGATATACCTGCTATGCTGATGATATAATATCCTTTCTGAAGTATCTTTATCAATGTTCAATTTATTGCTTCTATCTAACTCTTTTTTTTAAAGGTGATGAAGCTAAATATAATTATCATACTCACCTGTTATTTATAATGGGTCTGAAACAAAATTATCATTTCAATTATTTCACGATTAATTAATCAGTTTTAACGGAAGAGTGGCAAAGCCCACTAACCTGGTCTATAAAATACTATACAACCTCACTCCTTAGGGTTTTACACTTAACACACGTCACTAGCCTTAACAAATGTGGAAAACAACAAAATTCAATTGTGCAGAAAATATGATTGTGCTGCCCTATTTTACAGAATATGAAGAGGAGAGGGAGATGAGTATCTCTGACCCCATGTCGCTAGAGACATATGTGGCCATTGCCGACTACGACGCTGCTGATAAGTCTGAAGTTACACTCAAAGAAGGCATGAACGTGGACGTCTTTGAGAAGAACAGCAATGGTGAGGGATTATTATGGGCATTCATAATAGCATTTAGCTTTTTGTGCAATACGACAGTGCCATCCGTTCAAACAGGGATTCCTACATTTTGCATCCCCTTTAAATATCCCAAGCCAGCATTTCACAGCTCTCACTAAATGAGAAAATGAACATAAAGGAGCACTCGTTTTAGTCTATTGACTGGTTATGTCACTTGTTGTCTATTCAACTTATCCATGAGTGATTTTACTAATCGCCCCTATGTGTTGTGTATCAGGTTGGTGGTTCGTACAGCTGGAGAACTCCCAGGGCTGGGCACCTGCCTCCTACCTGGACCCCGTGTCACACCCTATGGAGATAGATGAACCAGACCCGACATATACTGGTAAGAGAAAGCAACTATATACCTGTGTGAGGGACACGGTTTCTCCGAAAATGACGTTTTCGGAGATACCGGGACTCGAACCCGGGGCCTTCCACTTGCCAAGCGACTGGTCTACCACTAAGCTACATCCCCATGTCCTATCAGATAGACCGTGTCTCACGTTACTGGATCGGTATGGTACGGAGGGGAGCAGGATTACCCAAGTAGCACCCCCTTGCGGGTTTACTACCAAGGCGCGAGTAATCCGAGCCCCTACACCTGTACCCTTTTTTTCCTTTGGTCTTCATTGATATACTAAATAACCTTATATTTCATATCGAATTCTCGGTACACACGATGTGTTTGATGAAAGTCACAGTGAATGTTGAAAAACCATGGCTAACAGAATGAGAAATTACATAAAGAGAAGACAAATCTAGGTGCCTCTCTTGTTATTTTGTGAAATTCATTTCTGAATTACCCCCCTCCTCCAGCAATAATATTGCAAACTACTGTTTAGCTTTTCTAACCCACGCATCATGTTGATAATATGTATCTCCATGTTTAATGTCTTGTATTTCCTTGGATTTTAAGAAAATAAATACTTATAAACTATTCAATCTTTTTTTGTTTTTCCACATTTAGGTGACCTTGAGAAGTACATCACGACCGAGGAGTACAAGGCCACCATGACGGACGAGATCTCGTTTGAGAAAGACGTGATTGTGGAGGTGATGCACAAACTGCTGGACGGTTGGTGGATCGTCAGGTAGGTGGCAGCATTGTGTTCAGTACTCTACGCAATCAGACTCGCTCAACCAGTACCGTTTTCCGCCACAAGGGCTCCAAATGGGACCGGTGAAACTATTATATTTAGATTGTGATTTCCTGCCAGGCTGTGCACGCACAGCAATTGGTGAACAGGATTAATTTTGATTGGTCAATTCCTGAAGATAAGTTAGTCAAACATGGTTTTCACATGAGTTTACCATTATAGACTTTACCATTATAGAGTTGGGACCTACAACTGTACGCAATTTGAAGTCAGCCTGGCGGTTCCTACTACATATATATGTATGGTATCTGACCGGATAACAGTAATATATTTGGGAGCAGCGGCAAATGGTAGTACATTATATATAATCCAGGGGGCGCCCCAAGCTGGCCCCACCTGTCATATCCGCCTACCGCTCGGTCAGTCTATGGTAGTCGGCCGTTGGAATAAGTTCATTTTTTATATTTATATATATATATATATATATATATATATATATATATATATATATATATATATATACATACATATATATATACATACTACGTAAAAGGTTAGAACCTTTATTGATCCATTATAAGTACAATATACAATGTATAAGAGATAGTTATATATAGTTGGACCCGCCAGGTCCAATGGCCGAAACGATAAAACATTTTGAGAATCGTGAGGGTTCTTCTTGTCGAAATATGAAATAAAGTATTATGCATGACGTTACATGTAAATGATATTTTGTATCTGTGTTCAGTTACCAGGGTGAGGCGGGGTACGCGCCTGCCGCCTACCTCGACCCGTACCAAAACCCGCACTGGGTGCGCTCCGTATCCGTCAAGAGGAAGACTCTCAAGCCCATACCAAGAAGGTGAGGCGCACAGACTTTTTAAATCTATTTTTCTAAATTACTCCCATGGTGTTTCTTTTAGTCAATACTCCATACACAGCCTTCTCTACTGATAAATAGATCCTTTTCAATCTCTAATAAGGATAGGGGGTCTCCATTAAAGGATGAAGTGCCACAATATGTACTTGATTTTCGGTTCATTTCCTTAAAATAATTATATACCTAAGGGAGTGGTCATTTCTTAACAACAGGGCGGGGGGGGTCGGTGGATTTTCAAGCGAGCGGGTTGAAATCTTTTTGGTCCCCCTCATGGTAGGGGTCGAAATCTTTTTGGTCCCCCCCTCAGGCAAGTTGAAATTTAGCGCGGCCGACCCCTTTGAGCTAGAGTAACGCACAAGCTTTTTCGCTAAAAATGGGTGCAATATTTCTGGTCCCCCCCCCTGAAGAGGGGTCCAACTTCTTTTGGTCCCCCCCCCCCCAAAATCCACCAACCCCCCCCCCCCCCCCATTGTGTTAGAAAATGAACACTCCCTAAGAAAACGACGTCTAAGCGCCTGAAACCTTCCCCATTTAGACATGGCTTGTCTTATCATTCATTTGAATGTGAGCAGCTACATATATAGGGCACCCTGTTTTCAACATCTAGTTTGTTTTCTGCATAGTATTTCGGTCATAACCCTTCCTGTACAACTTAAATCACTTGTACCACAATACTATCTACACTCACCAAACCACCCAAGTATCTATACTTACAATGTAGGTCGGCTGCATAAAAGCAATATAGTACCCAGTAGGCTTGATGACGTAAATGAATTAGATCAAGTAGTTTATTTCCTAGTTTAGTTTTCTCCCTTCATAATTCACCAGTGATCTCTATTCTACACATTTCCTTTTAGATTACAGATAATAATTCTCAACCTAGATTACAGATAATAATTCTAAACCATTAACTTTATATTGATGCACACACAATTTTCCTCATTTACTATTTTCGATTTTGTTCTCGGCTAAGATAAATCTTTTTTACAACACTTCCCTCGATGCACTTTACCCATGTTGATAAGCATTTCTATATCTGCCATACCACAGTCCACAAATCAATGGGTACGTATAAATTGTACCTCTGGTACCAATGTATGCATGCATACCTTTAAGCCTGTATTAGTTAAGAGCATCCCCTCTATTGTCTCTACCTTTAAGCATGCCCAGGATCATAGGCAGAAGTGTATTAGTTCAATGCGATACACTATCCTTGCAATATGTCAATATGCCATATTATGAGAGAAGAGAGGGATGGACATATGGATTGGCAGAAAGCAAGCAATAAAGCAATGAGGTTCCTCCATCTGCTTATCAGTACCCAGCTTTGGTGTTCAGAGTGTGGTTCAATAGCATGAACAGGATACATTTCCCAATGCTAGTGACTATCTTGCATACATCCCCATTCTATAGCTTTCTGGAGTTTAGGTGCATGAAGTGTACCCTATATCTATTGATGTTTGCCATCGCAATTTGTATCAGCCTTAAAGCTTGTATTGGGGCAGCTCCCCTACTGTTATTGCCTGTACATTCTTGACATAAATTATAAAATGCTTTCAAGATTCATTAACGAATGTATAATTTGGAGGAGCTGTAAAATCACATACTTTCGTTTCCAAATGCTTCCAAAGGAAGGCTCTGGTGAAAACTACTATGACCATGTACTTAGATTTTGCTGGGTTTGGGCAACACCCCGATGGTAGCTTGAGATCAGTGAACAGGAACCAGAAAGTATTATGGTATAGTTTTACCATCATACTTTCTGGTTCCATTTCCGGTTCCCATTCGTTGGTTGCAAGCTGACCACAGGGACTGCTTAAACCCAGCAACATGCAAGTTCAATAACATAGTGGTTGTCGCCAGAGCCTTCTGTTGGAAGGATTTGGGAACAAGAGTATAAAACCACAGTGCTGCCGCTAGAATCAACTATACCCTGACATTGCATCACCAGTGATGGGTCCCAGTGAAAGGACTTGGTGCCAGTATAAAGCTCAGTCTCACGAGTTTGTAACAATTGGACAGTCTGGTCTTTGACCGGGTGACATCTTTGACCAGGTAGAGGAAAAATAACATGATGCTATAATGCACGTAAAATAAATGTAACAAACTTTAAATAAATTTCCTTTCATATAGTGTGAAAATATCCTCTGACTTTTTCCACCCATTTCTTACTATAAAAGCCTAATTTATGCTATAATAACACTTCCCGATCAAAGACGTCACCCAGTCAAAGACGTCACCCGGTCAAAGACGTCACCCGGTCAAAGACGTCACCCGGTCAAAGACGTCACCCGGTCAAAGACTATCCAATTGTTATAAAGTCGTGAGACTGAGCCATAATATGGGGAGCGCCAACTGCAGGTGGCATTTAAGTCGGTAGTCACACGGCCATGCAAACTTTGGGTTTAAATTCCATCTTAATGGTGTACATTTTGGTGTCACATTATGTTAGTCTTGTATTTAAGTGAATGTTGTCTTGTCATGACCTACTTCGATGTTTTCCCCTCATTATTCCGATCGGTGTGTGTGCTTACGGTATAATGTCATTGGATATTGATATGCATGCTGAACTGCTACCCAACCCCTACACAATATTGGATGCATCTGACCCATCAAATTTGGGTATATAAAAAGAGAAACTGTTTTAAGTTCCCCCTGTATTGTAACCACTTGCACTCCCAAAATATATAAATTCAATGAGTCTCCCTTCCTTCTCTGTGCAATGTACTGTATTATGGAAAAGCATCTGAAGTGATAAAATGCTTCTTCATCATTTTAAACAATAACATTTGGTATATCATTTTTCAGATGCACCATAAAGAACAACAATTCCCTCGGTAAGGCACCTGATCGGTCACGCAGGGACCTGAGTATCTACAGGAAGTACAGCAAGAAGCGGAAAGTGAAACAACTCAATTTCAATGCCGCGCCACCTGTGAGTACTTTAATAAACTTATACATCCTGTTGTAATCATTATTTTCTAGGATACTTTGAAAGAAATAGATGCATGGTTTTCTTAAGATTAAAACCTATACAGCATAAATGTCCCATAAACAATGAGGTGTTTTTTTAATCCATTTTTAACGCCTCAATATAAACCTAATTCGCATATCAGTCGCACCTAGACTTTGGGAATATCTTATAGGCCTCACAAAGGGTCTGATCATGGAGACTGTATAATCTGAAAACACAAATATAAGCCACACACTGACTTTGTCCTGATCCTTTAAGCTTCACTGACGATCTGACTTGCATAGTAGCCGTGGTCTATACGTGAGGTTTTACGATAATTCATAATTCATTTGAATGTGGGTAGTATTCAGATAGACACTGTGGTAAAAAGAAACCCGTTAACTTACTGAAGTGGCCCTTTCCTTTTTTTCCCCCTTTCCCATCAGCCTCCCAAACCACCTCGTATCATTGAAGAGGAGGAGGAAGGCATAAACTATGAAAACGAGGCCTTCAGAGATGACATCCCAGAGGATGAGCCGGAATACCTAGAAATGGAGCATGATATGGAAAGTAATGGTATCTACGAGAACATTGCTGACACCGGTATGGCTGTTCCCCTCAGCCGACTTCCTCCCCCTGCACCGCCCAGACCAGGTGAGCGTGACCTTGAGACAAGTTGCACGCGTGACCTTCCCGATGATGACCTTGACCTTAATGCACCCTCTAGTTCCACCCTTGACACCCCCAGAATGAGTATATCCAGTGATTGTGTGTCTATACCTGATGGTGAACCTGACTATATGGTGTTAAGTGCATTAGCCGCCATGACACATAGTAAGTGTCAAGTGAGCGATGATGGGGTTTCGGCGCGCTCGTCCACGAGTGGTTACAGTAGCAGTGGAGCGGGCTCGGTGTTCAATGAAAGCAGCTCGAACACAGCTGGGCCTCCCGCTGAGGTAGTAGTAGTTACAAGGTTGTAACCATTTACTAGTTTAAGTTACATGTACATAGAGACACCATGATTGTGTGATAAGTAGAAATTGGTCTTTGACATCAGAGTTATTGCTGGTTCCCCATAGCTGCATGAGCAGATTTGGCAGCTTCAAATTCGAGTTGCACCAAGGTCCACCATAGTGGATTGTACAGGAGCTGGTATGTCTCCTTGTGAGTTAAGCAGCAATCATTTGATACCCAAATCAAAAGTACGCATATATATGGCGGATTGTAGAATTTAAAGGCAATGACTGCTTTTTGCTGTAATAGGAGACCATTGGTTCCGTGTTAAAGTGGGATATAACCAGACAATCATTTGTATATAATGTAGCAATACCAAGTATAGTATAGTATAATATATATGCTGCTGGTCAGTACAGTCATTGGTATTCTGGCTATTGTGGAATTCAAAAGGATGATGGGTTGAATTTAGATCTAATCAATTATGAATAATGCTGACTGCCATTTCGCAGAGTTTTAAAATCTTAAATAATTTGCTTGAGAATATTTGCTGATTATAATGATTAGAAGCCTGAGAGAAATCCAAATTGTTTTTTATTTTGTATGAACATAACGTATAATTATAGACATTCAGCTGGTATTTACTGAGTAGGAGTCATTCAGACAATTTCAAGGTTCACAAATGAGCTTACCTTTGTATGGACCATACACCCATTTCTCCAAAGAAACCTATAACAAATATAACCTCCTAATGAGTTGATTAACATGATTGTCACTTGTGAGTTCTACCTTAGTCTATAAGGGTCCAGAGGTATATTATTAAGGTCAGAAATCTGATTAAGTGAAGTAGATCTTGTTACTGTGCAATAAAAGGTGTGTCGTTCTAAATAACCAATGTTATGGTGTACTTATGTCTAAAGGTGGAAATCATTATGTAAGGCAGTTGTGTTGTAGCGGCACTAGCACAATGTCAATGTGGCGAAATGGGTTCAATGTAAATTAAGTTATCTGGGATCTTGTGTCTGGAAAGATTTTAATAATCTGGAATCTAGTGACTAAAATGAAAACTAGATTATTGTGAGATCGGCATATATACCCAGTAACCATTTCTACAGAAATGCATCACATTGGGGGGTGAAGGGGGGGGGGGGTGTTTACTGCCAATGTTGACTTACATAAAGATGTCCAGCTTTATAACTACAACCCCAGTGTTCTCCCATTGATGAAAAATCAAACAGTGTTACATCGATTGTTAGAGTTACTTAAAGTGGCATAATCACCGAGCGTATACCACTCACAATTCTAGTACTGTTCTAGTCTACTATGTGGTTAAGTGTGAGTGGTGAGAATGCCCCTTTAAGACAAATTAATACTGGTATTAGTACTGATAAAATCGTTGCAACCAAAATCACAATGTAAACAAATGTAGTCCACATGATAAGAACCTAAGAATATAGTATCAGATTTATTATCCAATGTACCAAAAGTAGGTTATTCTAAGCTGTTAAGATCATGGATTCTAAGTAGCTTTAAGCTTGTTATCGAGATGCAATGTAAATATATTTACGCACAATAGGAATACTAAATTCGGAAATTTCGGAAAGGCAGATGCAATGCGAAGAGTTTCATATATTAGATGATATGTGAGGTACAGTCAAATCTCGTTATAAGGAGCACCTTTTGGCAGGGCAAATTTGCTCCTTATAACCAACCTTCCTTGTAACCGACTTTGGTCATATGTAGCTCCTAAATGCCCCTGCCCACCCCCACCCCCACCCCCACCCACTAGTGCTTTCCTACCCTCCTGAGGCCGCCACATCACAGAAGGAAGTCCTCTCAAAGCCCCCCCCCGCCCCCCCCCCCTGCCCCCTCCCTCCTCACTGGTTCGTTCCTACCCTCCTAAGGCCGGCACATCACAGTATCATATTGACTTGTTAGCTTCTTTTGTTGTATCTTTAAAATGATAAAAGCATAAAATTGGTTTTTCGTTATGAATATGCTAAAAATAATAAAAATGTTATTTCCACAGACATGTTGTATTACCATTGTTATGAATTATCTTGTAGAATACATTGTGAAATATTAAGATTGTTATTCTAAGACTGAAAAGCGTTTCCATTTAGTGAAACCTGCAGACATTTATTCCGTATATTAATTCACACATTTTTTCTTTCTACTTTTCTCTATGTAAGATTGCTTACTGCTTCTAGAAAAAGAAATCCTTTGAGCATGAATCGATCTTCCTGAGCCTTTAGTAAACAGTTAGACCCCCATTACTACATACTCTTTTAAATATCATCTCTATTGTGAATTCAATGATAAAATCTACCTCGCCTTTATGCTAGAGGTCATCCATTAGAAGTATAGTATAAGGGAACTGGTCTGAAGATAACCCACTATCTTGCATGCTTCCTTTCTGAGAGCCCCCCGGCTTTGTTTCGCTTGCAGGTTTTCTTTCAGTGGAGGATAAAAGCATGAACAGGCTCTCCACCGCGTCCAACATATATGACGACATAGAAAACGTAATGGCCTCCCCTACACCTTCCCCTGTGCCATCACCTCCTCCAGTGAGGAGAAACCAGAGTAGAGATCAGCTTCCTCCTGTACCTAAGGAGGCCTGCCCATCTCTACCTCCAAGTTTACACAAGCCAACTCCAGGGCCTGGAGCCTGCCCAGTCACCTATTCAGAAACGTCCAAAGACAAGAATGCAAAAGAGAATGCTGTCCCAGATTTCCTGTCTGGATTGAAAAAGGCCCAGAAGGACAGGGGTCAATGTAAAGCTGATAAGATTAAACCAGTTGGTGCAAAAGGAAAGGAGCAGCCCAGTGATGAACCGAATAGGATTATTGAGCAGCTCAAGAAGGTAAAAACACCCCGCGAGCCACTCGATTTACCTGCAGGCAGTCATTCTACTCTACCTATAACAAAGGCAAAAAAGACTCATGAAGCACCCAGTAGCCATGCCACCCTACCTACCCCCAAACCCACAGTGGAAACCAGTAAGTCTATATCCTTCAAGGATAGGCTCAGAATGATGGAATCCTCACTGGGGATGCCAGTTGGAAGTAGGCCCCAGAGTCCTGTCATCAAACCAAAGCCAAAGGTTACTCCAAAGCCAGAGAGACCCCCAGTGTGTCCTAAACCAGGGGTGAAGAAGAGGGGGGCTGTGAATGGGGAGAATGGTGGGCAGATGGCAGGGAGGGCGATGCCCAAGGAAAATGACACAAAGAAGCCTGCAGTAGGTGGTATTGCCTCACGTGTTGCACAGTTTGAGAAGAGCTAGCATTATCTCAATGTCATAGAACTATAGCATTGTAATAATTGTAATACCTGGCATATCGGATATAAGAAGGGTGATTGAAAGTATGGCCACATGGTCTGGGAGACATTTCTCTGGCTTACGCCATCCCATCTGCCGCAATGTGGCGTATGGCATTTTATGTATGATGGGGAATGTAGGAACTAACAATATGAAAACAATGTCATGTGGACGATTGAAGTACAGGTTACTTGTCGAGCTGACAAAATGATGGAAATCACTTCAACGATTTAAAAGGATGTTTCTAGGTATAAAACATCTAACAACTTTGATGTTCCCATTGCCTACATGAGTAGATCTGAAAATGTTAATATGGACATTTTGTGAATATATATAATTCCTGTCGCGGTGGCTGTAACATGTCCAATATCACTTTGTAGGTGTCATTCTTCACGGAATATTGGGCTGGGGCATTCCTAGCAGGAAAAGAGATTTATACTTGTAATACATGAATGGGGTAGCATAGGATAACATGAAATTAAATAATATTATAGTATATAAAGTTCATTATCTGCATTTATAAACCAATATGCACCATTCTATAAACGCACTATGTTTGCAGCAAAATCAACTGTATGACCTAATATTAGAATGTACACATCATAACTTAGATCTGATAATTATTCATAAAAAATTGATAACACAATACTAGGAAACAAAAACCATCAAAGTCGATGTAATAAACATCAGTAACTTTTCCATTTTGTTTTATTGCTTTACCTCTTTGCTTACAAAGGTGATCTGACCCAGTGTACAAATCACTAGAACGATGTAACATCGTATTGTTATTTAACATGAATATTTATAAATAAGTATAGGAAATACAGAAGACGTTTCGATAGCGAATTATATCACACCACGTATTATATGTAAGAGGTGTTTTGTATAAAAATGCATCTATTATGAAGTTCAGGGAAGAGTAGGCCTAGACATATTTAAATTCATCTTTTCTTGATGGAGAGATTTCTCAAGAATAATGCAAAGGATTCAAAAGCAAACACAACGAAGCACAAAACAATAGAATTACTCCGCATAAAGATGCATAATTATCATATATATAGTCTTTATGTCATCACCTGCTTTTAATAATGGTTGCCAGCATCGTAGAATAAGTATAATAACACAAATATTCCGATGTAATTCACGTTGACATAAACACACAACATTGTTTCAAACCCTCATGAAGTTGTGTTCAGCAGATTCTTGGAGATGGGGGTGGGGGTAACAAAGAGAAAGCATTGAGTGGTAAATAGATCTGACGTTATATTTTCATTTAAATAGGTGGGGTTGTCATCAACATAAGTGGTAGATACAGATGGGAAGGGACCTTACGAACAATATTGCCATACACAACATTATGTACAATCAACACGAAAATTGGTCCTGTCCTTTATATACACTCCTTCCTTCACCTCTCCTGAACAGGCACAATAAGTTTTTTCTCTTTCCATCATGGTTTTCTGTCAACAAAAACTCATATTCTCACCAACCAATTGTCTTCATCTTTATATGATGTATTGTCCATTTTGGAATATTGTGTGAATGAAAAACCCGTTCTAAATGGGGCATATTGAATTGTTTTATTTGTAATGCATTTCTTCCAATAATATTTCCCAATAAATACACCATCTTACCAGAAAATGGGTTTCCTTGTACTTGATTTAATTTCTTATTTCGATTCTCACACGTTTTCAGAACCAGTGAACAAGGTTTATTTTGTATCTACTTCAGGATATCTTTTTGTCATCCAAAATGAAATAGTATACCAAAGTACAAAGTATAGATCTATACTCATATGACGCACGTGGGCTACAAAGGCCTCAGGTTGGGTTTATTTCTGGCTGGCACTCAGTGATGTGTGGTATGATGTGGGGAGGAGGCTGGGGGTCTCTGAGGTCTCAGGGGTTATAAAAACACCTGTGGAAGTTAACTGTATGATCCTTTCCAGGCTGCCCACCCTCCACACTCCCACAAGGATCCATGGGATTTATTTTCACAAGTGTGGTGGATGGAGACTCACTGGGTGATTGTTGTGAGCCTTCAGGGTCGGGAATTCCTACCCAGTACAACCGTGGAGGTTCCTCAGTCTAATTGACCAAGGATGAAGTGATACAGTGTGTGTCATAGAGGTCAAAATAATTTATATTCTTGGTTCTAAATGTTCCTTTCAAATGCGACCTGTTTTTGTCCATGTGTCTTCCTCATGTGAAACAAAATGGAATAAACCACTGTGTACTTTCTATTTACTATTCGTCTCTTCTGAAATTTCATTGAAAAGTAACATTGAGTTTCTGTGCTCGCATGATAGTGCACAATTTCATGTATATTGCTCTAAACCACTTCCCTTGCTTCACTGGTAAATAACAGGACAGAATAAGTAACAAATCGATGTAAACGTTGATCCTCTCTACTACATGTATTAGGTTGGATATTCAAGGCGATATTACCGATCTAGAAACCCCTCCTGAAGGCGACAAGGTTAAGGATATGTACATTAAACCAAAGAAAATGACCCATAGGCTGTGAGGTTGTGACCTATTTATGAATGGTGAGCAGTTGCAGTGACTCACATCTGCTTGTCCCGAGTTTCTCTCACCCCAATCATCCACCCACTCCTCACACCTCAGACTTCCTCCACTCTCCCACCACCATCATAGTAGCTCAGCCAGTGAGTAAACACTGCTAGAACATGTGCTTGGAGACCACCTCAGACGATCAGATTTCGGCGGCCTCGGTCGGAGAGCTCCGGGAATAATCTGCAAGGATGAGTCGGACCCAGAAGTTAAAAATAGCACAGCCAGGAAATAGTAGCCTAGAAGCCAGCAAAGCCTGCCTAGGAGGAGGGACTCCTACTCCATGAGCTAGCTATCTAGCCTTAGCCTAAGCAGTTGAAACCCCTACTCAACTGAATCATATTTACAGGTTTACCAATAAATCATTGTGTGCATTTATAAATGTACCTACATGTATACGAAATTACCTAAGCGAAAGACTTTTTACATGGAGATCGTTCTCATTGGTTTACTCACTCTTCGTACACAGATTCAAATAGCTTGCTGAGCATATTCGAGCCTGTGTGAGTTTGACATCTATGTGACCTAATTCTCCTGACCTGCTCTGAAGTAGCTTTGGCCATGGCCCCAAACACTGGGGGCAAGGCACTTAGGATAACAGCCTAGGCTGTCTGACCGATTGCCCTTTACCTCACACCTTACACCTTCCAGACTTCATGTCTAAATGCTCTACATTGGCTATAACAAAATGGAGCTGAATTCTAGTTGGCGATATTCTGCAAATTTCCTAAACATCAGAAGTCTCAGCTTAACTTTGGACATTCAGGCCAGAAAATATTATGTGAAACGTGCTGAACATTATGTTATAGCTTTATTCTGACAGATCTTTTGAAAGATTTAAATACAAGTGGATTACAAGCTCCAGTATAGGTGATATACTTGTTTAGAGTTTGATCATAACGAGTACAATTCACTTTTTTTAACTCTCATGAATAATTTGTTTTTTGTTATTTTCCAAATCGTATTCAAGAAACAATAATCTTAAGTTATTGAAGTAGATATAAGTGCACATGTAATAATATGACAACACTTGCACAAAAGTGTATATTATCCCCTGCATTCCATGACTTCGGGTCGATTTGCAAGTGTTGCTGTATTTCTCAAATGCAGGGAAGATGTAGTGAAGGGTATCTATATATGTAATCCATAGGTATAATCCATGTTTGGTTGCTGATTTTACTCATACATATAAAACACACCTTTCTCACTCAGAACTCTCTCCTTTCTTGACAGTTGACCCGTTCAGTTATCACATCAAACCCTGTCTCCTTCACCAGCACAATGAGCATCACTGTGTATAATAGGACATCTCAATCCTCCAATCTTTTCTGCAACTCTCAGCACCAACTTCCACACAACTCCAGGGGTCTGTTGCACAAACTAGTATCATTATTTGGCATAGATTACTCCATGAGTTGATAGTCTCACCATGGGAAGGTGATTTACATAAGGTGTCACACTAGGTTGTCAAGGGGTTGACTTTGCCTTGAACATTTTGCTAGTGCAGTGCTGTCACAAGATTTTCCCACTATAGTGTTGTGTTTATGGGTGCTGTTGATTGTTGATAACAAATAAGCACCCCAAACAGCTTTGACACTCATTCCCTTGTTGTGTTCGAGTTCAATAAACGACTGCACTTGAGTCGATGGTTGGCCATAATGAATTACATAGCCATCGGTTATTATTGGAGTACAAACCAAGGCCCCTTACTTTATAATCTCCTGGAACTTCTCCGGCAGATTTTTGATCAACACTTATGAAAGACTTTTAATGACAAAGGCAACTGATATATATAGTAGAACAGATTCAATCCTTCATTGGACATAGACATAGGGAGTTCAATAGGCAGTCCCAGCCTCATAGTAATCATCATTGTCTATACTGTTGCGGAACGAGTATCGGTTCCGCTTGTCTGACTCGTCGTCGAAACTGCTGTAGTGTCCACCGGAGCTTTGCTGGGCACGTTCGCGACGCCTACGTCGCCGAGCAGCCAATGAGTTGTCCTCGTTGTCATCTGACTGGCGACCAGAGGATACGCTCTGAAGACTGCGAGACCGAGTGTTCACTCCCTTTTCTTCTGTAGAGATTTCATCAGTGTAGCTGCACTGATCGATCATCTCTGTCTTGTCGTTTAGACCTTTCTCATTGGGGTACGGAGGTGGTTCCGTCTGCACTCCCTTCTCCTCCATCTCAGGTTTGGTTTCTTCCTCATCCTCACTCTCGGACTCGCTTCCGCTGTCGTCCTCATCTTCATCCTCTGATTCAGAGTCAGAGTCAGAATCAGTCTTTTTAGAAGGTGTCTTCTTCTTTTCTTCAGCTTTCTCAGTTTGAGTCATCTGATCCTTGTAAGTGATCTCCTCCATTGAAGGCGGACCGTTTGGCGAATCAGTGGTGATGCGCTTAGCTCGCATCTTAGTAAGCATTGGCCGATCCATGTCCTGGACTTGGCCAAGTTCGACTTCACCAGGCAAAAAGTTGACCTGCTTCGAAATGGTACTTGGAAGGTTCTTGATGGTGACCGCTCCCAGTGAGTCGAGCTTCTCCTGTACATCCTTCTTCAGCAGGAGCAGCTCAATGTCTTTACCCTTGAGGATGACCTCTGTCAGATTACAGGTGCTTCGCAGGCCATCCACCTGTGTTGACATATCCTTGAGGTTTTCTAGTTGCTCCATCATATCTTTACCAAAGATATTGTGGACCTCCTCAATGAGCTGTTTCTCGCGGTTGCGAATTTCAGAAATGAAAGCTATGGCTGTCTCATGGATCTTCTTCTCAGTGTCTTTGATCAACACTTCAGCTTTGGATAATTGGTCAATTTGGCTATCAAATTTAGCCACCTTGCTCTCGCATGATCCAAGGCGATCCTGAATATTTCCTTTGTACTTTGCGACCGCTTCACCAAACTGCGAGATTTCATGGTCCTTGTGCTCGTTGAAGGTACACAGAACGCAGATGCAGTTTTCGCAGGGCTCACAGTAGAAGCGAACAACTTCATCTGCATGCTCTTTGCACTCAATGTCCTTCTCGATTTCCACATCGAATATACTGTGATTCTTAGTCACTTTGGTTTCTTTGTGGAGCTCCACACAACCTTTGCAGAGCAGTTTGGCACAGTCGAGACACTTGGATGTGGCTTCGCGATGCTTCCTGCTGACCATCTTGCAAATGTCGCAGAAGGGGAACTTGGAGGGACGCTGACGTCCCACCAGCTCTGACAGGCTGGAGACGAGGAAGTTGTCGGGCAGCTTCTTGACTCCACCGATCGGGAGCTGTGTACGCTTGCGGCAGAGTGGGCAGGTGAACTCGCGATAGTCGCTGTACTTCTTGTAGGTGCTCTCCGACATGACATGACTCTCGATGCACTGCGTACAGAAGGTGTGCAGGCAGTTGAGCGACTTGGGCTCTGTGTAGAGCTCAAGGCAGATCTTGCACACCAGGAATTCATCGTGGATCTCCTGGGCTAGCTTTGTTCCAGCTGTTCCTGTCGCCATCTCGAACCGGCGCCCTGGGCTTGGTGACCGTAGGCTCTGGAAAACAGAATTGAATTATATATGAAGTTAGGAAAAGATTATGAGAGATTTTATTTTAGCTGTATGAAATATCAGTTCCTTGATATACAATCAAAATAGGTAATTATTGTGACTATCTATCATTTAAATTTGTGGTTGTTAGGTATATTATATAGGCCTACCATGTAACAATGCTGTTATTTAAAATCTATGCTAAATTGTTACATTACTGATTGTGGTTTTTTTTGGCAAATACTAAGTAGTGTTATTAATACCAGAGGCTATGGCATTAAAGGTTTAAGCTATCAATTTCCTTTTTGGTAAGCTTAATCAACCTTTAACAGTCTCACAGTCACCAAAGTATGAGAAGGATAAAGCTGTATGTAAGAATTGTATGATAACCATGCATTTGATTATAGAACTGCACGAAGGGGACTGCAGAGAGCATTCCTTAAAGTAATAACGCTGACATGCATTTATCTTTATAGTGAAGTACAGTAAAGCTGTTACTAAGGAACATGAGTCATATCCGAAAATGACATAATATTATTGTGGCCTACTTTTAGGACTATTGAATCAATGAATTAAGGATAAAATTTAATCACTGAATCCATGGTAAACAATGAGAAACAGAATCCCACATAAAGAAAATGTCTTTGAATCTAAGCTCAAGAATAGTGGGGCCCTTGATGGGGGGGGGGGTCCCCATGTCGCATGTCGGTTTTAAGAAATGGCCATGTCGCATGTCGCATGTCTATGTCGCAAAAAAATGCTCATGTCCCATGTCGATTTTAAGAACTGTCCATGTCCCATGTCACTATGATTTTAAGCCTCATGTCGCATGTCACTAGGCCTCATGTCGCATGTCGAATTTAAGAAATGGCCATGTCGCCATGTCGAATTTAGGGGTCTAGGGCAATAATAGTTGTATTAACTAAAATGATGCCTCAGTGGCTTAGCAACCTCCTCACTTTCAAACTACATAGGTTAACTTTATACATACACCCAGACCTTCCGGCTCCTTCTATCATGTCACATCAATTCGTACCCTCCCCCTCCAGCATGTTAGCCATACACCATAAGGTCAGAGTATGTCGACCCTAGTGAGTCATAAAATGTTCAGTGACTTGGAATATTATATGCCTCTCTGGGTTTCACATAGGTACAATATGTGAAATGTTAACTTTACCTAGCTGCAAAAGGTTCATGAAAAGATGCACCGGTGTACACTTTACTTAAGTATCTACATTAATCCTACTAACATGTAGGTCTAATGTACTTGTGGAAATTTAATATATCCTAGAGCCAACCCTCTGGGAGTATGTACGAATGTTCTACCACGATTTGAAGAGCCACATGGGCATACACTGAGATATAAACCCGATATAAACTGCTTACATCAGCCTGTCCCTTCTCACTGCTTTCCTCCATGCTGTATGTAAGTGGTAGTCTCCTGCTCAGACAGCTGCTCTGCCTGTCTGTGAGCTGCTCCTGAGTTAGTAGTCAGAGTCCTGAGTCCCTCCTCCCTAGCCTTGAACTGCTCCCTCCTCCCCACCTTACATATGATCCAGCAAACCCTGTGGCTCTATCCTATGGGGGGCCTGCAGGTCTAGGGTTGTTGGTCCCTCCATGCAGAGTGGGTACTAGTCTCCTCTCTGCCTCATTTACATATTTCCCTGGCTGCAGCCAATCAGACTGCTTCCCCATACAAACCATTGCCATGCTACTTGCCTGGTACCATGTGGTGGGGGAGGGAGGGGGTGATTCTCGTGTGTATATGCGAGATTTCGCTGGTTACCTCGATGTCTAGGGGGACTCAGTTGTGGGCGGTTTAGAGTGCATGAGTGAGGTGGAGGTTGGGGGGGGGGGGGGGGGGGTTCGAGTGGGACAGGAATGATACGAATATAATAATATTATATTCTGCTGTGTCTCAGCTGGGAATTCAAAGATGACTCAAAATGATAAAACTGGCAAATTTAAGATTACATAGATTCTTCAATATATATCTTAAGCTAAGATCAGTAAGACCACATTCCAATGTATTCAGATAGATTCATATTATAGAAGGAGTGGAAGTAATGAGCCATACTGGTACATACTTCCCAAACAATTAATAAAGCTACCATAGATGTAAGGCATACATAATTGACTTAACCTTGTTTGAGCAAGACCATGACAACTTAACCCCAATAGCACTAGTATTGGACATATAATAGTACAGCAAAGTCGGTACATTGTGCACTGAACAACGTAGTTATACCACCTATACTAGATGACTAACCCCCTCCCTCCACCCATTTCACTTAGGCACTGATGTGTGAGGAATTCACCAACCTGTTGAGAATTATGCAGAGGTAGAGCATCAACCTCAGACCACCCCGCCTCCCCCGCAGTATAGAACTAGCCCACATCTCAACTAACCCTATCTGAATGTTGATATGATGTAAGTGGGGTGGGGGTGGCAGGTACTGGAGAGGGTAGATCCTGCTTCTGTAAGACTATTCCGCAAGGGTGGAGGTATTTTGTTGTTTCTTGGTATCTTAGTTTGCTTAGAGGGTAAGTGTTCCTCTCCTGTCTTTGGTTGTTGCACTAATTGCATCTGATTGTCCCATCCTATCCCCTCCCTCTATTTTTCTCTCCCCTTCCCAATTTATTGCCTATTTTTCAGTCATCTCGTAAATGTAGAACTAGTGTATTATTGTTTCCTTCCAGTATGGCAGTGGCAGGTGCCTTTCTGTAGCAAGAAAAGCCAGTATTTACATCCCCAAGTGGTCTTCTCAAGGGTCTGAGTAGTGCTGGGTGGTTGGGCCATCAGTGGGAACTAATGCACAATGGCAGCTTAGTGTCAAAAACAGAGAGGCTTTCCAGTGTTCGTAGTTTGCTAAGACAAACTATTCTTAGCATTTTAGTTCAACGTCTTCCAGCCCCAGAGGAATGGCTTTAGTCTATGTAAAAGATACTGGATCACTGCCAAGACAACCAGTTAGAAGGTTAGCAATATTGTTTTGACCCTGATGCCCTAGCTTTCTCTATTGATTGTGCATAACAGTTAAATTTGGGGGTTATTTATTATACTCTACTACTTCTATTGTTTGTATTTTGTAAATGATAACCGATAAACTGAACCATTATTCACAAATAAATGGCTTAAAATGCTTGAATAACCAAAAGATCAAGTGTCCGTCTCAAGGTATGTGTCCAACTTCGGGTGAATCTATACTTTAGCCAGCTACACTTTATTTGAGGACCCCTAAACCATTGGGGTCTCTTTTAAATATTTCTTATTTGACACCAAATACTTGATAGCTAAAGTTAACGAAGATCCATTCTACTTTTATTTAACTTGGCTTGAGTAGGACATTACATTCTAGATTATTTTGGAATAACCTGAGATCAACCCTTGGAACTGAGCATGGACTTAACCATTGGAAGATCTTGGTAATTGCCTTGCCCACATATATACATATCATCTCCAAAACACATATTATGTGTTTTGGAGATGATTCCACAGACTAGATCATCAGGTGGAACAGAGTCCCTGGCTGTACTTCAGTAAGTCTGTACAGTAACAGATTCCACCCATAGTTCCCGCTCCCGACGTGCATCACACCCACTTCCGGCGCCAAGGGTGGAGGAGGAGGGGGTGGTGGTGCTGCCTCTACTAGACTCCCCTGGGGCGCAGCCTAAAAATAGCACATCACTCCTTCCTAGAAGTCCCAGAAGTATAAGTAAGTTAGAGCCACCTTCTGCGTATCTCAGGGTCCCATATATCCACCTGGCAGAAGTTATCATCAAGGGCTGGGGTATGGCACGAGTTAGGACTCACGTCACAAAGTTGTTTTGTTGCTGGAGATCAAGTGTTATCACTGACGTGTACTTGAATCAGTGATCTACGTTAGTTGGCTTACTTTTAGTTTATATTTGTGGACTCTTAACTTTGTTTTCAATGTATGTAGGCTGGTTGGCCATATTTCACACACAAGGCTGTGAACTAACGTACTAACCAAAAAGAAGATAGTGGTTATGACCCTCCTATTATCTCTGTGCTGTAATATATGCAAATAATCCATACAGCAGAACAAAGAAGGTTTATGATCAAGACATGACATGAGTTAGCGGTCAAGTCACAAACGTATTTTTATCCATGTGATACGTCCCAACCATATGTCATCATATAGATACAGTGAGCTGAGAACCAACCCAACCTACGTCAGTTGTTGTAATGCATAAAGATGGAAACATTTCTTTGCTTTTCTCTCGACAGAAGAAGAAATGAAAATTTGTGCCACACCACTGCGGGACATCTAGCCCCTTTCCATCCAGCTACGTACTTTTTTAACACAACAGACTTTATACATAGCATATAAACTGATAAAGAAGACACGCCCTTATATTAATAACAAAAGTTACATATAAGATAAATTACTAGTATTCTTATACCTATATTATTCATCGCACCATTGGTTTAATTCAGTAGGTTGTGAACCTAAAAGGTGCAGTTCAACAGCAAACTAACCTCTCTTTAGTATGCTTAGGTATACACCGACATAGAGCTTTGGTCTACCACATTGGCCACCTGTGTAGCCCATCATTCCAATAGCTCAGGTTATCAGAGTTGGCAAATATACCATAGTAACTAACAGCATCTCCAACCTCCACAGACAGGTATACATTGGTTCCAGCCATCCAAATACCAAAGGTTAACCCTACACTGAAAACCTTATATGTGGTGTAAAACCTACTCACTAGTGACGAATTTGGGGTGATCATCTTTATTATCTTCATGTTCATCGATATGATTACCTTTCTTACCTAATTATAGAACAAGCTAGCTTGCCAATAGGACGATCCTCAGTACTGAACTTGATGATTGCCACATGGATAGACACTAATTCTTTCGGGAATGTACCATCGTGGCCCCATTTTGTAGGTGCACAATTTAGTGTATGTACACAGCTCATTAGAGTATAGCTGCTGTATGTTACAGTGTTCTATGGTAGCGCCCTCTAGTCTGGCTCGGATCAAGTCTCCAAGAGGATCACCTCACGCTATTAGGCCACCTTTTATTGATAACTTGGATTACGGGCACCCAGAGCAAATATTTTGGGGGGCGGGAGGAAAAAAAAAAAAAAAAAAAGCTGCCATTCAGCCCTAAAATTTTCCAGGGGCGGGAGGAAAAAAAAAAAAAAAAAAAAGCATGCAAAAAAATCTTGTCTTGGCTGTTAAATGTAGGTGTATTGAGAAATAATGAAGGTATATCGAGAAATATTCTCAATTTTGAAAGCCTAATTCTGGGTGTGCCAGTCAGCATGTACTTTTTTTTTTTTTTTTTACTAAAATTCTCAAAAAATCCCAGCGGAGGGGGGTAAAAAAAAAAAAAAAAAATTTTTTTTTTTTTACAAAATGCCAAAATTTCCATCGGCGGATCCGTAATCCAAGTTATCAGAATAAAACGGCCTTACTATGATTACGTTGGGTGCTTAATTAGGAATGATCACCCGAGGTCATCTGTCGTGAGTACTTTTATATAGGTTTCCATTGTAGGTGTTTGTAATACCCATGATTAAAGTATGTAATCTCCATTGACGCAGCTCTTTGGAATTGGTCAACAGGCATGAGCACCTCATCTATAGTATGCTTATTGTAGCCGCCTTGTGTCTTGTTCTGCTGATACCTATAGTTATGGCTACAGTTGATTATCATAAATACGAAATTCCATGACGTTGCTGAAGAGGTATTTTCGCCTGTCTGTGACACCAACCCAGTCATATGAAAGATAGTGGGACATTGATACGAAACACATTATTTGCTACGATTATTCTGCTTAAACAAATATCAAGATTTCGATATTTCTAGAAAGTCAGACATTACTTTCTGCTGCAGACAAACACCTGCTTTCACCACATCCAGTTATCAGTTACCCTCAGAATGGTATTGCTTAAGGTAGGTCGCGACCATTGAATCAAATAGATTAGAATTCCTCCATTTTCTGCCTAGATGTACTTTATGTCATATAGAAATGATATTTGAAAAGAAAAATGGGGGGTCCCGAGCTACTTTTTTAAATACAGAATTTTGAAAAATAAAAGTATTTTGATTTTGCTCTAAAAAATGACAAAAAATAACACTAAATCAATGATTTTATTTTGTCATAACCAGTAACCACAGAAATTTGAAACTTTTAGGGATAAACATACAGATATTGTTCTTAATCTAAAAAATAATTTCATGGTCCTGTGCAAGAATATTCTGGGTAAAACAAGATGTTTGTTTAGCAATTTCATTAAATTTGTCAATAATTTTACATAAAATCGAATAAAATCACTAGTCACAGAGTTGTCTTTTTTTTATACATCTTCTAAAGATTTTTCAGATCATTTGCTAACAAATAAAAGTAATTTTGATAGGGGGTCCCGTGCATAATTTGAGGGTTTTGGCCGTTTGAAACAAAAAAGTAATGCAAAAATTGATTAAATTCAATCTTTAACGCATTGCATCATGGGTAAGGTGTTGACTATCGGGATGCAAATGACTTCAGTGTATACCTTTGGATATATTTAAGCAAATTATGCACTTAATTGATGCTCCATACTACGTTATGTTGTTAAAAAATGAGATGTACTTAAAAATGGCTAAAATACTAAAAATTATTACAGTAAATTTTTAATGTCTTAAATTGTACTTATTTTTGGTCGAAATTGTCTAAAACATAATTTTTTGTAGAGAAAGTCCATATACCGTCAATATTAGTCAATATAACTATGGTATAAGGCATTTTAGCAAAATGTGCAGAAACATGTGCAGTGTGTCCGTTTCCAATGGTCCCGACCCACCTTAATACCACTAATAATTCCCTGAGTACCACAGATCTAAATCATAACCAACACTTATAGGCTACCAACGCCCCAAGGCTGAACCATACAGTGCTGCCACATGACTAGTTGCTGTAGAGGATATGCCAGAGCCTGGGCGTTACCATGGTAACCAACTTCTGTGGTTAGCATGTGCATGGTGGGGAGGGGGGTTGGTCTTGGTTGTTGTTTAAGACTGAAGCATGGAGGTGAAGTATGCGGGTTGTACCGAAGGGTAGCAAGCAGGTCCTGGGCCTACCTTATAGTACAGCATGAATGATTGAATATCAAACTCAGTAAACAGATTGTCAAAATTTGTCACATTGGAGAGAGTTACACAAAATATGCAGCTGCTTTCTTCAAGTCTTCGTTTCTAAGACTCCTGTGTTAGAAGCCATACCTTATTTATACACTTAATACTTTTTACCTATATTATTCATCCTACCATTGACCTAGTTCAATAAGGCAGGTCCTGGACCTATCAGATCTAGAATGAATAATAATTTATTGAATATCCAACTCAGTGTTGTCAAATTAGTCATACTGGAGAGACTATGTGAACCTACTTTTTTCACGTCTTCGTTTCTAAGGTTCTTCTATTCGATGTATTGGAGGCAAGGTAAACCCCCGCCCCTACCATGGATCTTGATGATTACAATTATTAATGCTGTAGCAGCATTTTGGCCGACCCGTCCTTGTGCAGAGAAATATAACCTGTAGTCACCTCCTACTGTATTGTAACTAACTGAGTAAAATAACATGTAGGATAGGAGCAGAGGGAAGGGGGGGATACGTGGGAGATAAGGCTGTGTAACTGCAGTGGAATTACACCCTGCCAATGACTTGGTTAGAAAGGCTTGTGATAAACATAAAACGCCTGGGGCTTAAGAAGATAGGATGACAACGCTGTCTAGATCAGATATATATATACAGGTATGATCAATGGTAATCGTTTGCCTGATAAATATGTTCATTTTCATATCCTACTTATATGGAACTGCGATTTGATACGCATTATACCACAGCGGGCACGGAGAACAAAGCATTTCACACCTCTTGTCTACTGTATACAGCTAGTGGCATAAAGTAGTTATAGGACTGGTACCAATCTGTAGGGGTATTCAGGCCTATAAGGCTCCTTCACTGTATTTCGCGTACAGATTGGTACACGTCCTTTAACTACTACGTAGATTTCCTTAGGCCTACACTATTCTGGATGCACCTCTCTGCTAACCCAATTGAGACATTTTTCCACCTAACCCACGGTGGACAAAGGAATTCACATAAGACAAAGGACTTCACACCTTAGTTATTTTCACATAACCGACGGTTAAGTTAGATACCCCCCTCGTAACTGAGTTGTGTAATAATAACAATGGTATAGATACTGGTGGCCTCATAGGCCGTGGTTATTTTGACATACATTCAGTTACTCGTAGGGTATCTACTACTAAGCGTTGCCTCTCGAACCCTACACATAGTTATTTCCACAGATTGTTTTACGGTACCGATTCCTTAATCAGCACAAAACGTTTGATTTAGGTTAGGTGCCCGGTTCGGGGGTACTGATGCCAGACAGTGGAATGTAGAAAATATCAATTTTCCCAAGCATTTATGTATCAATCAAAAATTAGATTTTCCTTATACTAGCATAGAGTCAGGTGATTGTGCAAACTGGCAGGTGCTAGAGAGAGACAGGCTGTGTGCATAAAAAAAGAACAACAATCGGGTTTTGTAGCCCTACCTTCCCCCTCCTTTCCCAGCAACTGTACCTATTGGGAAATATTTCAATACGCTGTTCACGGGTGAAATAGTTTGGGGTTCCTCAACTCAAGTAGATGTAGTACTATACATTGTAACTATGCTAGGACGGGGATTTGCTGTTTGTAATCCCACATTACACCGCATACTTATCTGCCTCCCGATTCCGCATTAGCGAGATACAGTGGCTCCACCTTTTGGACCACTGGTAACAATCATAACCCTTTGCTCTGCAAGGACCAGCTCAGCCAAATCTCGTGACTGGGATTAGGGTACAGGCAGGGTGCAGGTATTGTGAATAGGTTGTACCTGGACACTCCTAATGTCACCTGTGTCCAGAATAGTCTAGTGGTTAGCACTGTGGACTCATAATGCTGGGAGCCCAAGTTCAAATCCCTACCAGGCCAAATAACAGTATGTCCTTTAAATACATATTTCTAAATTTTCTTTACAATTGTGAATAATGTATTCTCTTTCCAAAATCACTTTACTTATGAATTTGGTTACCAGGCATTGCCTGGAAGAGAATTGAACTCAGGTATCTGCATCATGAGTCCATAGTGCTAACCACTACACTATACTGGACACAGGTGACATTAGGAGTGTCCAGGTACAATCTATTCACAATACCTGCACCCTGCTTGTACCCTAATCTCGGCCACGAGATTTGGCTAAGCTGGTTGCTGTGAGTACTGGGAATAGACCTAGTACCAGTGGGAATGGCGCTATCCACTGATCATCTTGCTAATGCCCTATAGGCCTCATGTCTAGGACTGGCCCTATAATCATCCATAGTCCTGGCACCATCCCAGCACCCAGTCTATGTAGTGTATAAATACAGGGACTTCAGCCCAAGGTATGATAAATGTGGACAATGTGTGTCCACAAATCAGGGTGACGTGGGGACAACATTCCCCCCACTGCCTACAATGTATATTTACTCCAGCACATGTTGAGTCTGGTTCACCCTCCTTCCGGACATTAACACCCACCTACTTATTCCTCCATCACATTAACACCCACCTTCTTATTCCTCCATCACATTAACACCCACCTTCTTATTATGTGCGTACAACAACCTTCCAAACTCCAGGTGATCATCGTCGTCTATCCTGTAATCCATTCTGGTGAATTTGATTGATCCTCAATACTTGAAATAATCAGGTTTTGGATCATCGGGCTCATACGGTTTTAACCAGTGCGAAAACCCCAATGAGTTGTGTTTCAGGTTTGGTGTGCCATGCAGGGCGTAGTCTCTACAGCATTGTCAGAGGAGAGGCGTATGTGTTTTGACAGGAGGTCCAGATGTCCAGAGAACAACAGGCAGTCACAGGAAGAGGCTGAGACAGCTCGTTCACCACTGCCCTCCTCAAGCAGTCACTGCTGGTATTAGGGGGGTACAGCTATACAAGCAAAACGAAAAATTGCCTTGGTGCGCAGGGTGGGATGCGCGTGAGATGGAGATTTTGGCTGGAGACGCTGGCTTCTCTACACCTTGGCTGGTTCCCTATACATGTAGACCTCCCCAATCACGTTGGTAGATGAAGAGCTGCCTGCCAGCACCTGTTTGAACCCAGTGTGCAATGCTCCACAGTTATGTTGGTATGGATATTCCCATAGGCACAATACTAACTGCCTTCTCTATCCTTCCTGGCTTTGGATGTTTGAGTTTGGTATTTTGTGGCTTCCTAGCTGTAGCCACCTTATACCCGCAATGACTGCTTGAGGAGGGCAGTGGTGAAAGAGCAATTAGCAATTATCACAGCGTCACTTAGACTGGTATCCGCTATTTAGGATAATCCTATTACTTGAATTTCTAACAGCTGTTGTGTGAACGCTGTCAGCGGATGAGCCCTTTTATTATTCTTTTTTCTTCGTATGGTCCTAAGCTAGAATGAAATGGGCAATATTGATTCCCCTCCTTCTTCCATGGGTTCCTTCTTTCGCTCCTCCACCACCTTCCTTTATCGTTTCCTATTGTTACTCCATATTGTCACTTTACTTCTCTCTCCCTCTCTCTGTCTCCCTTTTTACATCGCCTCTCCTCTCTGTGAATGTTCCCTTCCTCTTCACCAGCCCTACAAGGGTCCCAGGTCCATGTGTTGCTGCCACTGTATTACACAGCACTCTCCCTTGTAGCCAAAGCTCTCTAAAGGTCCAGGAAGGATCCAACCCTAACCCCCTGGAGGTGGTGGTTGGTGTGGTGGTGTAGGGTGCAGGTACTGGAGGTGCTGGTTTGTGTAATGTTTGTTCACAATGCCCAAGATATCTATGGGGTAAACACCAGCCTATGGCCCCTAAATCTCCCTCTCCTCCAGGGTCCTTTGGTGTTAAGGGGAGGTTCAGGTGATTGGGTTCTGGTCACCCCCTGCATGTTAACCACACCTTTTGGATCACTGCCAGGAGGGCTCAGGGATCCAGCCTGATCCCCTCAGGTCTGTGCACGATCTCTATCTGACACTGGGGGGCTGGGGGCTAAATGCAGCAAGCCCTCACACTGGGCAGGGGTTGGGATAGCCTTGAAGGAATAAGATGCCTTCATGATTAGCTTTGAACTCTTAGCAATTGTGAATACCCTCCACACTCTCTAGTTATACGATTGTGAGACACTGGTCAGTTTAATTCCAGTATTCAATGTATTCTTAAAATGAAATAGACTAGGTTAGATATATACATACATGGATGGGGTTTTAACCTTTTGCTTTGACTCGGAGAATAGTACAATCATTTTAACTTCAAATGAACATGGATAATCATAGGCATAGGGTTAAACTGGGCAGGATGCTTATACTTTATGTAAATGCCTGTATATAGCACAAGGTATGACAGAGTTATACACCAATCATCTGCCAACCCTAGATGACCCTATATATCTGGCCATGGACAGTAGCACCGTCTAGGTTGCATTCTGCAAAATGCCTAGTCCAATTAGCCACCATCATCTTCCCACCTCAGATGGTACCACCTGTCTATGGCCAAAGACATGGCACAGTTGGGCCATCTAGGGTTGAAGATGCTGGTGGTTTATCTTCTGCATGATGTTTCTTGTTATAATGACGATGCTCCGTATGTGCCATATTAAAAAAAGGCTTGGTAATATACAGCTCCCATATGGAACCTATGTAGATCACTTCCGTTGGTAGTGATGCAAAGGTCTCGTCTCATGTTAGGCAAAATACCGCTAAATATACCTGGGTTATTACCCCTCTACCTCTGACCTCTGGTCCAGGCTGGTATGTGGCTACACTTGTCCCACACCTTAAACTTAGAAGATCCTTAAACTTGATACTATGTTGGGTTCAGGCAATCCCTGTGGTTAGCATGGAACCAGTGGACAGAAACGAGAACTGGAACCAGAAAGTAAAATGGGAGAACTCCGTTCATACATTCCTGGGTCCTGTTTGCTGGTTCCAAGTTTCCAAGCTACCAGCAGGGGTTGCCATAACCCAGCACATACCAAGTTCAAGGTCACAGTGATTGTTACCAGAGCTTTTTTTTAAAGTGTTTTATTGGGTTAAAATAATACAATTACAAGAATGCATTATACCTAGCTACCGCGCATTGCGTTTTTTGATTCAAAAGATCTGAGAACAAGAGTAGTCTGGAGCCACCTGGTGGCGATAGACGAAGGTAATATAACCTCGGTCTCAGGGTTTGTGTAACACGTCTTCCAGGTCAAAATTCCTTTCGCAAAATAACGAAAGTTGTATGACTTTGAGTATAGCAATACATAGTAAAATGTTTAGGGTTGCTCCCAATTATGGGAACTACTTCAAATGAATATTTCAAAAGAGAAGAAGGTAATAAAATGTATTACCTTCTTTTCTTGATGATATAGTTGGGATTTGACCCGACAACATTAGTTTAAAAGTTGAATGTAAAGATGGGCCGTGGTACCAATCTGTGTTTTTGAATGCTTTACTTAGGCCTATGAATTTCAGAATGACCAAATTTCAAGGTACCCTTCTGGGTATAGGACATGTTTATCTGTATGATGAGTCGATCCCAGCTAGCCATCTTTATTATCTGGCTCCATTGAGGACCATTTCATCCTTCTCACCGAAGAGGCCATCGCCAGCCATCACCGTGCACTACTTCGTTCTAGAATTCAAGTTCATCTTATAGGGTAGATGTCTGGCACATGTCTTAGGATAGATTAAGCATGTGGCTGGCACATGTACACCTTGAGTTGGACAATTAAATTTGTACCTATGAATTCATGTTTGCCAAGCCATTTTAGTTTGTTTAGTTATTCTTTATCAATAAGGATACAGAGGCGTAGGAAGCAAATCTTCTGAATCTTGATGGGGCAGGGCTTTAGTTCTGATTGGGGGCCTAAGCAACTCTGTCTCCCCTTTTTCCTATGTGTAGAGGTACGATTTTGGAAATGTGTGTATCATATTATAGGGTCTTGGCAGATTTTGGGGGACTAGGATTATCCTAAATAGCGGATTTTGGGGGACATATTCAGCCTCCTCCCCCTCTGCTGTGATTTGGGGGGGGGGTGTATAGGGGCAAGCCTACATCACTGGGATATCATCTTAATTGTAATGTAATAATATTATATGAAAATTCAGTTGTCAAACTCCATGTATGTGTTTGAATGATGGTGTATTTATCCTATATAAATTTCCTTATATATCTATAGAACTTGCCCCGGGGAATAATTATCCATGATCTAGCCGATTTACTTATGTCCTTATACCCTGAGAAAGCTATACAGGTTTGGAAACGGAGGAAGAGCAAATACACGGTACATGTATTCTGAAGAACAAGTACTGATTCGTAGAGTGCAATTTCTATTACACCAGTAAGAACATTATAGCGATTACTTGGGTATATGGAAAGAAGAATACAAAAAGGATATGATGACGAAGAGGAATAGATTCCTATAAGTCATAAACACCATAGTCATAACATGATACAGGCCAGCCTTTCCTATAGTGATGAGACACAGAATATAAAACATCATTTTGTGTATCAGTATTATCTTGATGTATGTGTGGTATTATAACGGATGGGGAGCAGCTGACTGCTGGTCACGTGGTACACGTTCAGCCAATCAGCAGGGGGTAGACTGTTACTGCATAGCACCACGTCAACTGAAGTTGTAACTGAATGCCCAATTTATGATTTATCACATGAGTATATACTGCTATACTAAATATCAACTCTCCCTCCTTCCCTAGTTGCCTTGAGTTTTTCTTGCTTTTGGCTTGGGCGGCCAATTGGTGTAATGGGAATAGATCTGCACAATAGCAGGATACCACATGTTGCTCACAATGCCGTGATAAGTAAACAATGTTTTATAATATCAAGGCTTTGAAATCCCTGCCAGTTGGGAGTGTATAACCTCTCCAGGGTAGTGAATCCCCAACCAGAGCCAATGCTTTCTATAGCTCCAGTCACCAAGAAACGGCCAGTGAATACACCTACTTTGCCTCTCTAGTATACCCACATGAACTAGGCTGTGAAGGGTTTACTTTTGTTCCAGGAAATTGATACATGCATATTTACCATAAATATAAAGTAGAATATCTATAATTGTTGAGCAATTTATGTTTTTCTCATTAATAATTGGTGGGAAAGTGTCCTTTTTGGTCATTTATACCCATAAATACCATCTAATCAGGGAGAATTGAACACTCAGCAATACTTCTCAAGGGCTAATTGTGGTTAATATTGTTGTCAGTCTTACAATATAGTAATATTTTGTAGACATACTGTACTAGAAACCATCAATTGTTGGTTATAGATCCATTATGCTTGATAATGCGGGATAAATCCTCCAGATGTTGGCCATTTTGGATCGAGAAATATACTTTAGATCAGGATTTTGAGAAGCCCAGCCTTAAAAAGCAGGAATTTTTCATACATTTCACATAGAAAAGCTGACTTTTCTCACATATAGACCTCTTATTATTACAATAGACACATATTTTCTTAAAGGGACCCCAATCTGTACCGTTTTCATCATTGCTGTCAGCATTTAATATTTTGTGCAAGTAAATTTTCATGTTTTTGGTACGTTTGATCATGCTGTTCAAGTAATGGGGTGAAACATCCGTTTTGAGCCAAATGGCAAAAAAAATGCAAAAATTCAAAATTTCGCCACCAACTTTGAATGAGTCCTTTTCAGAGACCAGACTAGATACAATGCCCTAAATGGTCTTATTTGAAAGATAATTTAGTTTCTGAACTACCCCTCTCGAAACATTTAGCTAAAAGGTGTCACTCTGGTTGTCATGGCAACTTTGCCTTGTAAAAGAGTGAAAAATTTGAAATTTCAACATTTTAGAATCCTCGTTGCCATGGCAACAAAATCCACAATTTTTCAAAACTTTTTTCTCTAATGAAAAATTCATAATCCATGATGTCTAAGCTTTAAATTGGTATCAAAACGTTTTTTGTGTGCCATTTGGTCATTAAATAAACGTCATTTAACTAAAAGATGTAGATGAACTTTAAAACTTTTTACCTATACTTCATGACTGGAGCTATAGTTGGATAGAGCTGAAACTAGGTATACCAATAAAAAGAGATACTCTGCTAAAGTAAACAGAGTACTCTCACAACCAGATAGAGAGCTTCTGCAAAGGTCAAGTGTTACTTATTGGCTGTTACGTTATCCTTATAGCCTAGCCTTAGGCAGTAAATACCAGGATCGTGGCATATCGTGTCCTGTTCTGAGTCGTGCTGTACAGAGGTTCCTAACATAATTATGCCCTGAAACATTAGATAGTGCATGTGCTGACCTCTAGCGTACAATCTAATTCAACAGTTCAGATCAGTACCGGTCCCCTTAAGCATACCCAAACCCAGTGGGCACAACATTCATTTTAACATTGAATTAACATTGACAACCAATTATCAATGTTGATTCAATGTTCTGTGCCCACTAGGAAGGACACGTTTACTGTAAATACGCTTAGTTGTCCGTGCACTTTACAGCACTATGGTCAAATTCATATCAATTGACCCTAAGATGTACTGCGTAGCTATGACCCTTTTCTAATATACTATTTTCAGCTGATGTTGTCATGCCTACCAATGACGTCCAAGGATATATGGTTGACAGCAGACATCGCTATCTATGGTAGTGTTTAACCGATGCTGAGTTGATCTCCATGTAATAGCATACTAGGTACCGTAGCTATCCATTCACCGAAGGTCGCTTGTGGACTATGCGTATCTACTGTGCATGCATATGTTGCAAAGATCCAACTGCCAAGCAATGATCAGACAGCAGAGCTACCAGACCCTCATAACATTTACTATCATATGAAGGTCATATTAATATAATTGTTTGCTGAATGATTATCATGAGATCAATAATTATATTGATCAATCACCATAAGTCTTCAAATATTGCCTCTTTAGAATACATATTTTAAAAAAACAATAAGATAAATCTAAACTTAATTGTCATGTTCAACCAAAATAATAATACCACAGCGCCAAATGCTCAACCATATGAACACACAGTCACCATATAATTGCTAAGTCATACAATAGCTTTGTACATGCAGCTTTGTGATTGTCTGGTACACGCCAATTGCCTATAATTTTGTAAATAATCATTATGAGGGCTTCAGGAGCAAGGAGTATATAATGTACCCGACAAAGATAAGGGACCTAGCCAATTTCTCCTTATTAAATATTACTTCTGTTTTTTTATAATTAGAAAAACTCAACCAGGTGGTCATACCTCTCTCTTGTTGGGGTTAGGTACGACAGGTGCAGCAGGTGCAGCAGGTGTGGTGCTGATGGTGGGTGGGGTCGGGGAGGGCGTCCTGTTACTGCTCCGTATTGGAGTGTGGAGACCCTCCGTCCAGTGGGCAGGGATATCAGCATCGTCCACATCATCATACCTTCGGGAGGGCCTAGGAGGAGGGCTGTATCTATAAGATGGCCTCCCTCCTCCATACCCATCCCCTATCCCACCTCCGCTGCTGTTCCTAACATTGTCATGCGCCACATTATCGCCCATTCTACCACTACCACCCTCGTCCCTCTCGGACATCATGGCGCCGCCGGAAGTGCGTCGATTCTGACCGGAAGTGCCCTCAGCAGCGTCCTCGCTGGAGGGCTTCTCTGGTGATTTCTCCAGGGCGTCAGGGTGGGTGGCTGAGTGGGTGGGTGGTGATGCTAGGATGATGTTAAAGCGTTTTAACAAGAGATTAACCGGTCCCTGGTGGAGACTGGATTTGCAGGAACAAAGCTGTGTAGCCTCTTCAGTGAAGTTGTCAGTCAATGTGTGATGAAGCTTTAATGTCTCCTTATGCTTTTTGTTATCTTTCTCTACCTTCTCTCACTGCCTCTCTCTCTCTCCCTTTCCCTTCTCTCCCGTTCTAGTCCATGTGTTTCCCTATGTCCAGATATTCCAATCAATCAGCTAGGATGAGAGGGAACTCCAGAATTCCTTGGATCCAAGTGAGAGCCTTATCTGTTCTGATCACTAGTATTCCCCACTCTTCTCTCCCTCTTTCTCTCTCCTCCCTTATCCTCTGCCTCTGGCTCAGTATTGCGTCTTGGCTGCAGTAGATCTAACATCAGTGTGTACATACACACGTCTATGAATGTGTGATAGGTCCTCCAGGTGCTCTACAGGCAGCAGGGGTAGTAGTATGCAGCCTCCAAGCAGCCAGCCAGCCAGCTCACCTCCACGGCAGTCTTCACCTTGCTCTAAACCCCTCCCAGCCCTGGAGGCAGTCAGGACCTGGAGAAGAGGCAATCTTTTACTCCTCCTGCCTGCTCCTCCCTACCTCCTCCAGTACATACATACATACAAACACACTGCTTCTTCTTCTGGAGGGGGCAGTGTACGTGGGCTCTGCGTGGGTGGGTGGCGCTGCTAACAGCAACAGACTTAACCTCAATATATCCAGCACTGGTGCCTCCAGAGGGCTCTACAGGCAGGTGAGATTCAGGAGAGGTCCTGGCAACTTAGAAAGGGACAGCCCTGGAGGAATTGAGTAAAGCCCCACTGGAGGGATGGTAAGGCGGGCTATGGCTGCTGACAATACCACTACTCCGTGAGGGGGCTGGTGATGGTAGAGTTACTCCAGGGAGCTTCACCCTAGCCCTGGTGGAAGCAGGGTTTACAACTGCAGTGTATATCCATACACAACATATATATCCCTCCAGCAGATAACTGCTATAAGCCCTAGTTGTGTACCCAAGGCTGTGCTGGCTCTTTCAGCAAGCCAGTGTATCTGATCCTATATACACCTTCCTCCAGGGTTAGTGGGGTGTTGATCTTGGTGGTTCTCTGGGCGCAATAAAAGCCAGGCCAGAATATCACCACCAGCAGTCTGCGAAATGGTAAGGGGGTGTTTGGAGAGAAGGCCTGAGGTGTATGTTTGTAGCAGGGTGGTGGATATTCCCTTTCTGACCCTCTAAATCCACAGTGCACAAGTTTAGCTGAAGCCCTTCTCCATGTACACTTCCTATTTACCTGCTTCAAAAACAGCCCTAGGATAGTATGTCCTGCCTGTGAATCTTGGTCCTTGCCTGGGCTATCACTCTTCCTCCTGTATCTACCATTGTCTGGCTGCATAGGGAAGGTAGGGTAAAAGGGGACTAATATAGGACTACAACTATACCTAGAGTCCTTAGATACTGTCCCCTGATGTTCACATGCTGGTGGAGAAGGTGGCAGAAGGGCTCTGACTACCCCATGGTCCGCTTGGGGAGGAGAAGGACCTGATCACGGAGAGAGGGTGGAGAGCACTGACTACTTACTACTATAAGTGGATAGCACTGCAGCAGGCAGGCTGGATCTTGAGGCGCAGAACTCACATTCCTTAGTTTGTTGGGCAGGGAGCGGGAGGCATTAGTAAGAAAGTCAGAACCCCCAGCTCCACACCTCCTCCCACCTCCTCCTGCACTGCTATCTAAAACATCCAGTTATGGAGGGCCTACCCCAGTCGTAAACAACACAGCGCCATGTACGTATATCCCAACCAACCTCCAACTATGAGCTCCATCCCTGCTTAGCCGCATAACTTGTATTCAGATATAACGTACCATATATCGCTGGCAACTGAATTATGGCAATACATGGTAAAACTTTAAGTCCCGCTCCCATACATATCCATGATATTGGACACTTAAAATGGTTATAAATGGCTATATCATACATATCCAATATGGCTATGTCATATTTATGCTATATAACTCATCATATTGTTTCTAAATATAACTGTAGGTTAAATCACACACCCCTATTTGTGTAGAGGCAAGGGAAAAGGATACTCCAAGGAAAAAGTCAAATTTAAAATTGATGTCATAAGCTTTCTAGTGATATATTACACTTGAAGATATCAATTCTAGTTTTTGAGGAATGGCTTCCTGAAAATATGTGGGCATGGCCCTATCAAAAAGCCCGATAAGCTCTAAGTCTCATATTTTCCCAGATATCCCTATCTAATCAGCATAATGATGATAATGACAAATATATCATACATTTTCATTCTTTTAGTCATAAAATTTGATCTAGGAATGGTATTTTTATTCTGTTTTGACCATAGTAACCCCCATGAATCATTCTGTCAAAGGGTATCTTTAATTTTTGTATTTGGAATGAAAATCATGTTTCCATGGCAACATACATCAACAAGAACACTCATTTAGGCCTCAAAACGTTCTTTTTACATTCCAAATATGGAGGCTTTTCACCAGAAATGGAATGTTTTGTGTATTCCCATTTTTTTCTACAGAAAAAAGTACCCTAGAGCTATTTTTACCCCTTTTCTTTCATTTAAGGCCATAGTGGCGCCCCCCTGGTGGCAAAAATCGGAACTAATCCCGCACGGAGTATCCTTTCTGCTTGCCTGCTCACATTTGTTGACACACTCCCGCCACTATCTCTAATTAACATAATTCGAATTATATGACGGTAACATGTCTAGGTACTTTGTATATACCTCATACTACAACCCATTCCCTATACCCTATACCTTGTCCCTCAGCCTTCTCCTCCTACAAAATAGACCAGACAGGTCTGCCATACTAGAACTATAAGACCAGAGGCGCACCTGACTCTCACCTGTAAAAAGCCACGTCTGGGATTATTGATGACGTCTCGTGATCGGCATCCGGGTCAGGGGTCAGACTGAGTTGCTCAGGTACTGCTCAGAGACTGCTCAGGGGGGGGCAGGGGGGGGGGGTATGTGGAGGCAGTGGAGGGTGTAAGCCCTGCTGCCACCCAGGCACGATTCATGGATGCGGAGGTGGTGGGTTTTTTCACTGCTGGTCCAGAAAGGTATGGCAGCTAGAATGCCGTGTGTAGCCAACTGAATTGTGTTTATTATCATTGCTGAGTCTATTGTTATCATCTCCAATTACTCTGATTCTATCAGAAAAATAGCAGTTTTATTCTTAAAACGACGAGAGTCTCGAGCTCACGTGAAATGCACAACACATCTTACTGCAAAATAAACCTTTGCTCTGTTGTGTAATCTGAAACCTTTGCAAAGAGGTGTGCCGTGGAGTTGCCTAGTAGTAGGGCGTTCACCCCAGCTGCAATAGAACGGCACTAGATCACAGACATTTTCCAAAAATGCAGTTCCAACTGCCATTCCGTCAAAACGTATGGTAGGTCTCTCATGGACAGACAATGTCAGCACTGCGTATGGTCAAGTGAAAAGGCTCCTTCGACAAAGACTCAGCAAATTCAGATCATGAGCTTTTCAGCGATATATCATATTGACAGGCATAATCTATTCTAATATCCGGTTTTTGGGAAGTAGCTTCATATATACGACGGTGGTGTTATTCATGGACAGTAGAATATATGCTGTTGGTTTGCAGGATAAAGGGACGTATTTAGGTTTCACTTTTGTATAAATAGTCAATACAGAGCTACGTTACTTCCTGAGAACTAAACAGTTAAATTAAGCATTGCCTAATACTTCATTCTCATCTCTTATCTGTTTACAACCTAGGTCCCTAATTCCTGTTCGTCTACGGAGCTCTACTGGTGTTTATATAGATGGTACCTACGTAAACTAAGTAGACGATCTTATAAAAATAGAAAGCTCCAGGAGACTGAGGTAGTGAAGGCATCTGGAGGTATAGTGAGCCCCACCCTCCTCCACCCCCCCTCACCCTAGCACCTCCACCCTACCCACCTATATACCACCCTCACCAAAACACCCTCCTCTACTCAACCTATATCACGTGAAGGGTTGGTATTTTTAAAACCAGACTGCAGATCACACTACACCCTCAGAAAAGTGAGAGTCATTGTCGCTAAAACTACCCTCACCTGAGAGTCAGGCAGTTCCTGACCCTCAGGTGAGGGCACTTTTAGCGACAATGACTCTCATTTTTCTGTGTGTGTACCTTCATATTTGTATAAGCTGTAACTGTGGTATAAATGAGTATGATGTGTTATGATATTCTGCTCTATCTATTACATGATTACTTATTAGAAGAAATTAATTGTAATCATTATCATAATTATACACGAGGTGTGTAAGCATACATGTGGCGCGTCAGTTTTGATTGATCACTTTCTATTTTGTCTGGTGAAATATTTTCAGATCTTTCAGATCTTTATTGGCCGCCTTTAGCTACACTGATGATTGGCTGCCTTGTAGGTTATTTTTGTTGTTTTCATCTTTTACCAATGCTTGTTTGGCTGGTGTCTCATCATGTGGGCGTTATAAGTGTTTGTCCCAGCTCAGGAAATTCCTCATTTTTTAACAACAGAGGGGTAGTGAAATTTTGTTCGCGTGCGTGAGGTATTATTCACCCCTCCCCTTAGGACTCGAAATACCCCCGCCCCATCCCCCGAAAATCTGGCGCACCCACCCCTTTGACGCTTTAGTAACACACTGGCTTCTTCGCCCAAATAATGGTTGAAATTATTGTTTACCCTCCGTCAAGAGATCGAAAAAATACCCCCTCCCCCCTCTTGTTAAAAAATGAGCACTCCCTTAGTCTTCTTTCCCTGATGGTCTCACTCGATTTGTGTTGATTCTTTTGGTCAAAGTTGGTCTGAGAAGGTGTGCAGCGTCACTGATATGCTTCAAATTGAATCGATATTGAAGAGTGAGATAGTATATCCATACTTTGTTATATTAAAAGGTAAGTTTACTGGTTATTCGCTAGATCGTTATTACATGTTGGGCGGTATGTAGCTGACATTATTTCTATTGGAAGACAATCGTCAAAATCGACGTAGGTAACTATAACAATAATTATAATGCTCAGCAATTGGGGTGTAATACCCCTCTAGAATAGGCACAGTCTACACCTACAACTAGTGAGTGTGAGGTGGCATTTCATAAAAGGCCATCTGTGAGTCTAACTAGCCCAGTTGGTGAAGAAGCTGTTCTACAAGTCCGCCAAAGATAAATCTATTGTGAGTAGATTCTGCTTTGGGAGTACACCTAGAGTCTGTTTTAGTTAGTTTTGTTATTCTTGTTGCCCAAAGCCTGCGGTGGCTGAAAAGCCAAGTTCTACTGACATTTTGTCTACAGAGGTAAAACAGGACCGACAGAACATGTACACGCCCTGCACACCAACACTTGTGGACTCACGTTTATGTCGTCGCTCCAAGGATTGCAAATCTGAGTATGGGAAAAGTGTATTTTCATTCATAAATGAACAAAGGTGTGTCTATGCTATAGGCTGGCTATCCACCTCCTTAAATTGAGAAATTGGCAAATACTAAACTAACTGCTAAGCTATGTTTTGTTGCAAATTTTCTATTCCTGTGAAATTATTGACATAAATTCAGGATTCTGAATTAAGGATCCTGCATTCAAGAAACTTCCAAAGACTTCCAAGAAGGCATTGTAAATCAAAATGAAAATGGAAATCACAAATAACCTTTACAAATAACTTTCAAAGAGTTCTAATAGGCCAGAAAATGTGTGTCTTAGGTTACATGGTCCGAAAACCTAGGCTGAGTAGGTCGGCTCTATATTTATATTTACTTTCTTTTAAATAGGAATGTCGACCGAGGGTGAAGCTGAACGGACTGGTAGATCGCCAAATTTCAAAATTAGATGAGTAAGGTTTGGCCCTGAATTGCTAGGACTGGTCAAGTAATCTAAAACACACATTATTCTCTCTTTTTGGCATATAGTCAGTAATGTGAATTGAATGAGAAAAGTTGTTGTACAATTTTAAAGAAACATTCAGGATTATCAAAGATAAGTTGAAAAAGAAGAAGAGGAAAACGTGAAAAATGATTCACTTATAGTAAATGAAGAATAATTGAAATCGGGTATGAACAGCGTTCAAAGAGACAAATACCTTAATATTTAGTCTCAAATGCATAAGCAATCGTGCAGGTTAGGACTGGGATCCAAAGTAGTGATATCAATACACCACCCATAATTATCATCCCTGAATTTTAATATTTCATTTGAATACCAAAATGTTCCTGAATTTCCGAAAAGAAATCGCCATCAAATTTCTTGCAAAATCAGCAATTTGGCTTTCTGGTTATCTATTTTAGTCTTCATTTTTATGGGTTAACATCGAAAAATTATCAAATATCCTGGTGCTCTCTGTGGTCTACTTTGAATCCCAAGTCTCATCAAGCTTTAAATCATTTTGCAAGTTAAGATTTGCTCAAAGCAACAACTACCTTGTTGCCAAATCTTTGAGGCGAATCCTCATTCGAGTCATTTGAGTCCTGCCGGGACAACCGCCGGGGGACGAAAGCGCTCTGCGACGACATGGTTGCTGCTCACTTCCGGTTTGTGATGTCACAGGATTTATTTGTCACGGGCCAGTGATGACGTCACAGTGATGACGTACGTGTGGTAACGTCCTGGGACGAGCTGCAGTGAGCGATTGGATGGAGTCAGGATGAGGTAGGAACCGGAGGTGGTCTACCGGAAGTGAGCGCTGATTGGCTGAGGGCAGACACACAGGGAACGCTGGGATACTAGAGACTATGTAATAGGAAAAAGAACAGAGCAGTCATCATGCAAGTTTGGTTGCACTTTTAAGAGTACAATGGTAATTGTTGATGTGTCAGTGTATTTTGGGGTGAATCATTCTGGATGGTTAGAATTTGGGGAAGTGCACCACTCAAATTGTGTTTAGGTAGGTCAGGTAGATTTTAGTACTATGATTAGAATAAATTGGGTATTTAGAATAGGAAACTCTTTGTGTGAACGTGCCTCACTCTATTTTGAGGTGCTCAAATCATAGTCAATCTTTAACACTTCCCTATCGTGTTTATAGATCATGAATTCGGTGATGAAATAAGATAAATCACAATGAAGGTCTATATGTAAATATTTGGTAAAGAACTGTGTAAGAAACGAAATGCTTTTCCATGTATATTATACATAGATTGAATAACAACTCAAAAGTGATCTGCAAAATGGTAATATTGTGAACATAAGCTAAACTGAAGGTATTTGGTTAACCAAAGAGAAGGGTCTCTGTAGAGGACTGTATCCTTAAACCTACAATAGATAGTAGATATTGCGTTCTGTGTATGGTATGAAATAAAATGTTTCATGTTCGTATGGACGGATGGGAGGGGAAATATTGCAGGGTAAGGGTGCACTCCACTGCATTAAATTCAATCAAGGATGGTAAGCGAAGAAAAACCAGTCAAATAGTAAGGATTTTGCTTTTACATCTCACATTTTACACACACAGAATGACTTGAGCTATGGACTTTTCTTCATAAGTATAATCTTATAACCACCTAAATGTAGGATGCCATAAGTAGGTTGGGTCGGGGAGGATAATCTTGAATATTGTTTGGGGACGCGCTCATTTTAGATTGTCGGGGTCACAGCCAAACAAAATACCATGAATCAATGCTCCGAGTATCAGCTGCTATGAGCAATTGAGATTTCAGGTGATAAAGCTTGATATGCATTTCTGCCAGCTTCTACAGTGGACACTTTCATATTACATCGGACATGCATTTGTCCAGTTGTCCAGTTCATTATGATACCAAATATCAGATTACTGTGTATGGTACTGGCAATGCTAACATTATACCATTGAGGAAATATATTTGTCTGCAACAGTATACACTTCATGTTGGGTTACATTCATGTCAGTTTCGAATTAAAGAATAAATATGATTACATGTATAAGAAACTACCTTAAATGGAGTGGTGTCCTGAGATTGGGCTCCTTTCTACGCTGCAGTACCTTCAGACCGAAGCCCAATCTGCATCCTTGGCAACCTGAGACCTGAAAGCAGTTTGAAAGAAGAACTTGTAAGTATTCAATACTAACACTATCAAGGTCAATATCAGATATGTGTTAGGATTAAGCCTGGGGGTCCACAAAATCAGGTTTGGATGGTCCAAGCAGTGTGGTCTTTATAACATTTTTCTGTAATCAACAAACCATTAACATCCTAGATTCAACTTATCTATTTTTCAAGACAACATAACAGGATCTTTCATTATGATTCTATGGGTCCTCAGAGGATATTTAGAGCAACAACGTATGGATCCCAAAGTGTCTGTTTATCTATACTGCAGACCCATGGCTGCCAATAGCAATACTTTGGGAAGTAAATGCAGTAGCTTTTGTAAGCAGAAGACTCCACCGGGTATGTAAACCATGTGTGGTGGGGGGGGGGCTAACTACATGACTGTGCTCCACATGTCAACTAGAGTTATTCATATTGGGCCATGTAAAACCTTCAATATATTCAGTTTGTGGTAACCATTTGCAGAGTGTTAAATGAACATGACAAGAGCGCCTTAGCATGCTAGCGATGATTAGTGTTTTGGTAATGATCACGTTTTCTTTCTGTTCACTGACCAAGGTACGGGCAAATAGGTAGGACCAGGAGAAGATAGGCAGAGGGAATAATGTATAATTGGAGCCCCATAGTTATATAATCACGAATATCAAAATATTAGGTCTCTCCGGGATTCTGGCTAGTCTAATATACATGTACTAGCACTGTGTGAAGAGCCACGAACAGGCCCTGGTCTATGGGGTGTACATTGTAATATCACAAAACACGGTCTGCAGTAGATAGGAGCAGTATAAACAAAACTACACAGAATATGTATTCTGTTTGTTTGGCTTGGACACCTGGGATGTTATTGTGCAACAGTGTGACGTTGCGCTGGAGGTTAGTTTCTAGCGACAGTTCTAGCTCTAGGGATTGAGATAAGCTATTGCTGTACAGGAGGGTCCGACCCTGGAGCGCCACCTAGAGGGTTAAAGGGGAACTCTGGACATTTTCAATCAAATAAATTGGAAAAATGATAGTTGTACATGCTGTATATTATTAATAGATTACATAGTAGTGTTGATATGAAATAGTAAAGATTTACCTCCTGGAACATGCATAGATCTATGTTAAATGAGATGGTTTTGAGACCTCGGGAAAGATCTAGGGAAAGATTAACACAAGTCATGTGAAGCTATTGAAAGAACTGAATAATTATGGTATCTCATGCTCTCTCAAGCAGTATATTGCCTATTCCCTATATACATGTACCAATATCCCAAACCTACCTTATGCTTACCTGCCGATGTATAACATACATCACCAGGTTCCCAGGTGAACCTCTCTCCCACACCCTCACCTGAGTGAGTCAGGGACACAGGTAAGCAGGGTAATGGATCCAAACAGACAGATCCCTCCCTCCCCCTCCCTATACCTCCCACCTACCCCAGAGGTATGCTGAGGCCAAAGGCGCAATTGCTGGGGGATACCCAACACCACTGGTCATGTGGTATTTTTCTAACCTCTGTTATTGAGGGACACACATGGGGAATGTCAAGTGTACAAGGTAGACATATCCGTTGGGATTTAAAGTTTCATTGAAAATATGTGTCTGTGTTCAGCCGTATCAAGTGAAACATTATAGGATTGAAAATTGAGCAAATATAATTATTGAGTTATAATGGTCCAAGCGTTTATATAATCATCCATCTGGAATTAGAGACAAGAACCAACCCGTCCAAAACCCTGGGATCCAGTGCCTGAACTATCATCAACATTTACAGCAGCAGTATGTGACTGGTGCTGCCCCAGGTGACAGGTATATCAACTATTTTAGCAGTGTCTATGCTGATACTCGAAGCTGACAGTCTTATAGCCATAGAATTTAGTTACTTAAAGCTGGGCCGTCAGGGAATAAGTTCAGCATTTTCCATACATGGCCTAAAATAACAGTTCCACCAGAGGGCAGCCGTGTTTGGACAGGGGACCATGAGCATTGTCCAGATACAACATATTCACCCTATATATTGTGCCTGTAAGAGCTGAGCTCTCAGCCCTGAAGAGCCCTCTTGTGAATGAAAACTGAACTATATCCAAAAGTGCTTTTGGCCTCACTTCAACCATGACGGTCAAGCTTTAACAGTAGGCTAACAGGACAGTGAAGGTGCAGCGGTAAAACATTGGGACACATTTCTAGTGACTCCCAAAACCCAATTATTTATATCATGTCACTGTCTGATTTATCTACCTAGTTTCTTTCATTATTTGATCTTCCGCGCACTTGCCAATTTTTTCCCCTCAAAATCAGTGGTGAATTATTCCTTTTGTGCCCAGAACGATTTTGACAAAAGTTAGTTTTTACATCATCATTGGAAGAGTTGATAAACCTCTCAACTATACTCTAATCCAATGTGCCTTCAGTAAAATAGACGGGAGAAATAACGCACTTGAATCTTGTCAAATAATTATCGTTAAGCCTAAGCTGCGTGATTTGAATTCTTCTCAATATTCATCAATTTCAAGTTGACTAAAATAACAGCTCGGATTTCGAACGGGTCTGCCTGGCTAACATAACGGCCGGTCCTAGCTCAGAATCCAACCTGTCGAATTATATTCATTACTAGTAATACGTCTTATTATAACACAATGTCATGTTAACGGAGAGATCCGTCCTAATGCTCTGATCACGACTACAAGGATGTCTTATTGACTGCTTGGATTATAATAATGACAAGGACATGCACTCATTAAGGTCTAGCCTGTCTGTAATGGCGAAAATGTGTTAAGAATTTCAGAAATCATGTTGAATAACATGTTGCGCCATAGTGTTGCTGGCTTCAGCAGGAACTGTATATACAAGTCTTGTGTACACTGCGCAGAATTTACCCCTGTCTATTTCACCCACCCCCTCTTGGAAGGAGTCATTTATTGTAGAAGTGGCAGCGATTTTCCCTGCAAGCAATTTCATTCCCACGTACACCACCTGCCCACTTACCTCCAATGACTGAACTTTAAAAAGGAAGAAACACCCTCCCCATCCCCACCCCATCCTCATTCTCATATTTGAGATAAGGCTTGTCATGCATTACATTAAAAACAGAACTGAGCATATTAGTATTAATCCATCACCATCCCACTGTGTGAGCAGCACACTCAAACAGTATTGATGCTCAGTTAGCCCCTACTCACCCCCAAAATCTTCCTCTTATCAATTGTCACCTCCTTCCCTCCCTCAGCTAGCATTAATGCCTCTTCCCCTACCTCTGCACCCTGGAGGCGTCCCACGCCCACCTCCCCCATACCAATCACCAGCAGGAACTGGAGCAGGGCGGCTTGAGGTATGGCAAGGGTGGGTATGTATATGTAGGTGGGTGGTGATGGAGATGAGTGACTCAATTTCAGATCAGATCCTTGCTTTGAGCTTTCTGTTTCTGTGGTTAGCAAGCACAACCTCATTGTAATGAACTAACAACGTACCCCTGTCTAAACGGATCAGAGCAATCTACCTAGAATCATTTGCCGCCAAATTTCAGGCGTGTGCATGTATATAATTTCATGTATGTAAATTATTTTATTCATCTCCATGATCTCTAATTCGTAGAGATCTTAGGTAAGTTTAGATTTCAATTAGTTCCTGAATGTAAAGGTGGTTTCAAAAGAGCTCTAGTATTGTTTGGACATTACGACAGAGTTAGATAAGGGTGCTCAATGCTAAATCTACATGGAAAAGGAACCTGACCCAGATGTGTAGTTCAGCAAAGTACCACCAGGGATAGTGGATAGTTAGCAATGTGCCTTTCTATCTCATTTTCCTCGGTACTCCTCCTATGTATACCTTCCTGTTTCTACCAACTCTCACTTCACATATTTTGCTTTCCACATCCCTCTACCTCCTTTGCCCTCCCCGATGTATGTCCTCAGTTTTCACAGTGTTTACCACCTTTGCATGACAGTTCCTCAATTTCCCTTTTTCATATGCAAACTACGGGTACTAAATGACTTACCTTTAATTTTGGAATACTTTGTCTCACGTTTACGTCCGTAGTGAAGGCTGTTTGTAGCCCTGTCCCCCGGCCTCTGAAATGACATAAGAATACATGTATTAGATTGTGCTGCATTATAGTGAAATTGAAAATAATATGGTTCCTTGTCTTCATAACTATACCAAACTTATGCCCGGGAATGAACCTATAAACCCGGAATCACAACATAACGAATAGGGTGTGACTTTATGTCGGCTAGTTGTAACTACGGTATTTCTAATATAGCAATTGAGAGCTCTTTACCTGCCTGATTTTACAGTGAGTCATGGTTTGCCAGTCGGTATTCTGCTTAGTAAAATAACCTTGGGAACGTTCTCCTGGTTACCATGGAAACCTTAACTTACTTTTGGATTGATCAGTTTGCTTGGATCCCTGAGTTATTTCCCTTTTTCCCATTGCCTTCGCTACAGGCCAGGAGGGCTGCTTGTATAGTGGGTGCCAGATGGGATGGGGTGGTAGATTGATTGGGATGTGGGCAGGGGTCGGACCCCTCACTCCGCTAAACCGTGTTGAGATCTAAAGTTGCTGTACTATAGGACTTTCCTACACTCTAAAAAATGTGTGTTAACTTAACACACTTTTGTAACACACTTTTTTGTATACTTATTTTACACACCCTTTTTTTTAACTCACTACACAATTTTGCCAAATGTGTGTTAATCTTAAAAGTGTGTCGAGATAAAAAGTGTGTAAAATGTAAAGTGTGTAGGAGAAAGTGTGTAAGTGATATATATGTGTGTTGCTTTATAAAGTGTTTAAATATATTAAGCATGTTATTCAACATTGCCTGGCACTGATGCTGGCGGAATACCCCTAGTGCAAAATTTCATTAACCACAGCATGTATAGTCACCAGTGCAATGGTGGCCAATTGTGGCAGCCATCCTACATAGCAAAGCCTTGTACGGAATGACCTTGAACAGGTTTTCAAATACACATTGAGTTATATTATAGCTGAACACACAGGAAAGGTGTCCTATTCCTCCCACATTCGTTAGACCTCCCTAGGACAAGATATTCAGTCTGCAAAGGGATTATAACTTCTTAGATTCATGCATCCATTGAAGTTACACTTCATTATATGTTTATAACTTGATATCTAATCATTAAACAAGATCAAAATTGCAATTACAATCTTGAATTGTGACTGACATCTTTAAAACAATGCTTGTGATGCCATCTGGTGTCAATAAAAATGTGCGTATATCGTACACACTTTTATTCTCTACACAAATTTGACAAAAAGTGTGTAAGCAAGTTGAGAAATGTGTGTTCACGCTCAAGTGTGTTAACAGAACCTAATTCTGTGATTGTTATTATTTTGAGTTATACATAAATACCTCGAAAGATCCTGACACAAACATCAGCAACCCTCCGCACCCCATATAGACCTTTCTACCTGCCTGGTCAGACATAATTGCAGAATTAATGACCATACATTGAATCTGTGCCGCTCTATCAATGGCATATCATTACATTACGCAGATTTTACAAGCGATGCCTAAGGATTGGAAGAGGTATCGTTCGAAGGTAACTAGGCACTAGCCTGCCCAACAAGAGGTTGTGGCAGGGTGTTTGGTAACTACTGCGGTTCACAGACCTGACGTGGACTAAATAAAAATTATATATTTTCCCTCTTGCATTAGTGAAGCTTAAATTCAAAGTTACACGCTGTGGAGAGACAACAATGGCACTGATAATGCGTTTTAAGATCCAATCACCCCTAATATCTAGGGCAGGAAGGGAAAAGGGGGAGGGGGTTCTTAAGATATTTCAAGCCGACACCTGCTTATAGCCCTGAAATTTTCTCTCCTTCCCCCCTTCATTTTAACAATATTTTCTGTATCCTCTCCTGTCCGCTATTCGCAGCCTGAACACCCCTGGCAGCATCAGTGTCCAGCTGGGTGTGTGAGGGTAAACCAGAGCCATATCTCAGGGTAAATACACGGCATGCATCTGTACACCCTCTCTGCTTACGTCCCACAGTAAACACAGCCCAGACACGGGCCTGTCCACCACACCCTACACCTACAGCCAATACCTACACCCCACCTAGATCTTGTGTGTCTTTTAGGAAGCTCTCAGGGACTCTCAGAGGCCTCACTCTGCAGAGAGGCTTCTGCACAGGTCAATGCATGCTCTCTCACAATGTTGGACTCTCTTCCTAAAGTCCGGGCTGGCAATGGAGCATTGGAGGAGAGGCTGCGAGAATCTACAAGACGCCAGTATCATTTCCCCTAAAAAGTGCCAGACACTCTTATAATTTAGGAATTCTGGCGTCTGTAAGGAGAGTCCAGTATGGCAAAAAGTGTTGGTGAAATTCCCATTGTCCAGCGTCAAGCTGAAGCTCACTTCTTTTCTCTGTGCAGTTCTGAGGTATTTATATTCTTTGAGTCTGCTAAAATATGAAGTACAGTAACCCCTATCTCGAGCTATTTCGATCAGACTTCTCAGAACAGATAGTTACTTCTAATTAGTTTCTTCTCTAGGGGTGAACCCGTGCTTCTATATAAAAGTAGTATCACTTTGCTACAGTCTAACAAGTGCAACCTGTACTTCTGTCGACACGTACACCCATGCAGGGTGTTTTTACTACTCCTTAGTCCAGAGCCTTATCAGATTTATTAGGTAAAAAGGGAATCTCCCTCAACACTTGGCGTCTTGCTTCAGGCCAGGCGTCCAGAGTACATGCAGTCAAATGGTAAACATATTGGAAAGACAGGGTACTGAGCAGTGACTAGAGAAGTGTTTATTTCTGATTAATAGATATATGATATTTGGGAATGAATTTCTGATTAAAAGGTCTCATTGAAAGTAAATATTGAACCCCATGAGTGCAAGGTGAAGCTTCCTATTTTATACTGATAATCTAAAATTAAGTTACGAATCATATGTAAAGCCAGCCCTATTTTTACTGTGACACTGTGTCGATATCTGGGTAGGTTGTTACAAGTCTACCCCATACAGGAATACATTAGTGAATACACAGGGTGAAGAGATATGACTGGAGTGGGGAGTGTGGACGGAGGATGGGGTGGTTTATGTGAATGTACCAGCTAGAGGCGAGGGGTGAGAGAGGAGGAGAGGACACAAGAAGACACTCATACCTGAGTTAACTGCCACTAACTATAGGAATGGGGAGTCATGAAGGAACTCATTGACTGAAGAGAACTGGGAAGACCCAGCATGAGTGTAGTTACTGTTGGATTGAAAATCTGAAGTACACAGGATCATTCTGGTATGTGTGTTCACATGGGCAAATCGCTGTATTGGCCATGGTGTATGTGTAAATGATACTAAATACCGGTTAAACCTAATTATTTAAACAAAAATCTAACACTGTGTGTTATAGTGTTTTTTTCAGATACAAGCCAAATAGAGTGGTCATTATTCAAAAACATGGGGTGCTGGATTTCCATGCGGATACGCAAAATTCTTTGACAACCTCCACACACCAAAACCCCGCCCTCTAGAGTGGTCTAAAGTGTTTAGTACCCACCATGTCAAATGCACCAAAATAGTTCCATCCTCTTCCATTTGAATTATAATATCGCGGACAGTTTAACCCTGCCCATTTGTTTTAATCCAGCCAACCCACCACTTCTACCCCTGTTGGGTATTAAACGACCACTCCGATAGCCTTAAAATTTGTCGGAAAAGTGCCATATCTATAATACTCCTGACAAGTCAGATGGTATGTGGCCAGTTATTGGTGTGTAGGTGTTTGGCCTAAGCAATGTTTTGTCGTAAGATGAGACCTACAACTTATAGAAAAAGACAGGTTACAGAAGAAATAGCATAGGGGAACATATATAACTAGGTGGGTGTCCACAGCTGGTGTCTATTATACATAATATTCTCTATGTGGACCGGTGATGTACTCCCAGTCTGAGGTATGCACTAATTCAGTTATGTGGTCCTGTGGCAATTTTTATTATAAAAGGCATAGGTCATATGCTTTCAATTGCAGGGGTTTGAACAATCCTTGTTTCTTTGTCTGTTTCAACTTTATCTTGCTGATTATTCTCCTGATTTTCTTCTTTTTCTTAAAAGTTTTATTTTGAGTAACAGGATACTGAGCAGGAACTGGAGAGGTGTTTGCTTCTGATTAATAAATTGTGATATTTGGGGCTGAATTTCTGATTAAAGGGTCTCCTTGAAAGGGAAGCATAAATCCCATGAGCGTAAGGTGAATTTCCCTGTTTTTCACTGATAATCTATCAAAATAAATCACTAATAATATCTAAAGCCAGTTTTCGTTTCTTTACTGCGATAGTGTGTTGCTATGTGTGGGAGGGTAGGGGTGCTACAGGTTTACCCCATACATGAATACATGAGTAAATACACGAGGTGAAGGGATATGACATGAGTGCATGGAGGGTGGGGATGAGGTATATGTGAATGTACCAGTTAAGGTGAAGCGTGAGGGACAAGGAGAGGACACAAGAAGACACTCATACCAGAGTTAACTGCCACTAACTTTAGGAATGGGGAGTCATGAAGGAAATCATTGACTGAAGAGAACTGGGAAGACCCGACATGAGTGTAGTTACTGTTGGATTAAAAAGCTGATCTATGGGATCATTCTAGTCTGTGTGTATACATACACATGAACAAATAACTGCACTGAGGATGTTGGTGTAAACAATACTAGTCACAGGGTAAACCTAATTATATAAACAAATTGAAAACAGTGTGTTTCAGTGATACAAACCAAATTGAGTGTTCATCATTTAACAACAGGGGAGGGTGGTGGATTTTCATGATGCACAGAAATCATCTACGACCTCCACCTACCGCCTACTCGCCCTCTAGAGAGTGGCCTAAAGTGTTAGTATCCACCACGTTGATACCGAAAAGTGTCTCCCCCTTCAACTGTAGTAACAGACAGCCTCTTTCTTTGGTCAGAAATAATGGAGAAGAATTGTTCACACCCCTCACTCCGGAGGAGTCAACATCTTTTTTAATCCAGCTAACCCACCAGCTCTACCTCTACTTGGCAATAAATGACCACACCCTTACTGTAGGGGGGGGGTGTTAAATGGCTAATTTTGTCGTACGGTTTCAGGGACAGGCTCAAACTATGCATTTGGGACCCAAAACTTGGGAAATCACAGAAATATTTTTTTCGGACCCCTGTGACCCCCCCGTACATAGGGTCCGAAGATCGGCCAAATAGTGAGAAAACAGCCCAAATTCAGGCTTTCAGATTCCTACTCAAACCTCACCATGCCTTCATGAAAATGGTCAGAAACCTTCATTTGGGACCCAAAGAGACCATTTAAAGTCATATTGTTGTGATTATAGGGGTGTTTCCCCCTCTGGGGAGGGGCAGCGTCCATGGTAAAATACCGATAAATCAGTTTTTTTGAAGGCATTTGCTCCTATGCAATCAGGTCCCTATACTGCCATAAAACATCATCATGAACCATTCTGGAGGGCCCCCTGTTTCTGTTAACTACCCCTCTATGACCCCTAACCCCATAGCATGCACCAATAGCCATCAGATAACTCCCTTCCCCCCTCCGCCCTCGCCTCTATATTACACTGTACTCAGAATGTCAAGATCTTTGAACATCAATAGTCATTCACAGACACCTTAGCCTGTCTTGGGAGTAAGACAGTGGTGTGTTTAAAAGAGGGGTGGGGGATATGGAAGGGGCCCAGACCTCCTCCCTTACTCTATACAGATATAAGAGGAGGGCTACCTCAGTCCATCTAAGAACTCCAACCATCAGACCTCTTATAATTTATTTATCATACATGCATGAATGGCTTTACCATGCACCTCAACAGAAAACTGATAAGGGACCCAAAGAGACTATTAAAGGTTATCTACTTGTGATTGCATGAATATAATCCAAATTTTGGAGGGCCTTTGCTTCAATATATTTGAATTGTCAACATATTAAAATGAGTTTAGATCAGATAGATAATACCCTTTTCAAAGGTCTCTATATTCATTTTGAGTTACCCTACCAATGATCACAGCCCCCCCCCCTTCATTCTATTCCTAGTACCTCACCCCATGTGTATTCATAGTCAAGATGACTGCTTCATGTTGTTACACTTATTATACACAGTAATTCTATAATAGTTTTAGCAGAGATCTAATATCAATATTACTAATAACCTGATACTACAATAAATAAAAACCCTGACTCTCCTCCTTAACCAAGTGGTTTTAAAATGCATAGAATGATGGATGGTAGAGTGGTGATGGGGGGGGGCATGCAAATGACTCCAAATAAGACTGGTGTCCTTATCTCTTAGTCTACACCTTGCATGGTTAGTATCCTAGATAGAAGACAAGAGATAATTATTTAATTCAATTCTCTGAGGTGTTAAATAAATACTCTGAACCCTAAATATTATTGGAGCCAATAATAAACCCTGCAATTATTTTATGGGGAGGGGTAGGTAACCCTGATACCTCATGTGCAATGCTAAAGATCAGATTTTGTCAAAGACGGGCATACATGCAACATCTGAGGGTGCTGCTATAATATTCAGATATATAAAAATATAACAATGGCATGGTGCTTGGTAGATCTATGCCATCCCCTATATGGGGTAGAGGGTAAGTTGGTAAAACCTAATATCAAACTTTGAGGACAGATGAATACATATCTTGATATTAAACCAAATATTGAACCCAAATTTGACTTGAAGTACAGTATCCCTCTACCAGCTGTAGTAGATACACCTACCAGGGTGATCTCAAGGATCCAGCTCACTCATTCTTTTTTTTTTGGGGGGGGGGCCCTCTTTTAACCACACCACTGTCCCACTCCCAGGCATGATACATACCATGAGAGGCAATGCTGTGCACTGTGCCACATGGAGGGAGGGTTGGGCTGATGGTTGTACTGAGTAATATGGAGCCCGGGGGGGGGGGGTTATTTCATGGCTATTAGTTTGGGGTGAGGGTGGGGATGGGGTGGAGGGGTGTCATAGGGGTTGGTTAACAGGAACAGGGAGCCCTCAAGAAAGGTTCAAACTATCAGACAGGTCTTATGTTAATACATTATTTCAGTATAGGGTAATATAGAGGCGAAGGGGGGGGGGCAGTTATCTGGTGGCTATTGGTGCATGCTGGGAGGGGGGGGGGGTCATAGAGGGGAGTTAACAGAAAAAGGGGACCCTCCAGAAGGGTTTAATCTGCTTGATTAGGTGTCCTGAGGATCTTTTATGGCAGTATAGGGATGTGATTGTAAGGGAGCAAATGCCTTCAAAATAGCTGATTTATCAGTATTTTACCGAGGACTAACCACCTTCCCAGAGGGGGAAACACCTCTATAATCACAACAATATGACTTTAAATGGTCTCTTTGGGTCCCATATGAAGGTTTCTGACCATTTTCATGAAGTCATGATTTGATTTTAGAAGGAATCTGAAAGCCTGAATTTTGGCTGTTTTCTCACTATTTGGCCGATCTTCGGACCCTATGTACGGGGGGGTCACGGGGGTCCGAAAAAAATATTTTTGTGATTTCCCGTGTTTTTGGACCCAAATGCATAGTTTGAGCCTGTCCCCGAAGAAAAGTAGATTTATCACCCCCCCCTATAGCCTTAGAATTCGTCAAGAAAAGTCATAATTATCTTTAATACTCCTGACAAGTCAGACAGTATGTGTCCAGTTATTGGTGTGTACCCTGTAAACACAGATACGTAGCTCAAACGTAAATCTACGTTGGTTTCAGGTATGAACTACGTAATTTTACAAGGTTTGTGAACGTCAAAACGTGAAGGTATATTTACCTCCCACAAACCTATAAGTCTGATTAACGTTGTTCTACGTAAATAAACGTTAAAATCAAACATAAAATGACACCTACATTTTATGTAAAAAAACATCTATTTTGCCATAGATCAGTGTCATTGATATATATTTACATTCACAAAGAAAATTTGTAGTGGTACAACTATATTTGTACACCCCATTTGACTCCATATTAGAATTGTATAAGCTGCATATATGTTTCCTCCTTGGAATAGTTTGTTAGACACAGTATCCCTGCACCTTGTATACATGCCAAGTTTAGGCTGTATTTAGGCTTTGTATGTATTTCTTTACCACAGAAGTGGTGTATGTTAAGTTAACTGTGCTAATGCAAATATACATGTGCAATGATTTGATATCCTCTCCTTTATATATAAATAGTCAATGGTATACAGCAGATTTGTATTGAAATAACTTGATAATCATTAAAAGTTTACTGCTAGAATGTGATGAATTCCCTAAAGTGTCATGTCATTCTCTCAATATTTGATAGTGCTGCCACCTTGTGTGACACTTGGGAGTTACATACCCAATTTTGGTTGAAAAAATGTTGATTTTAACGTTCATCTACGTAGATTTGCTACGTTTATTTACGTTTTAAAGACGTAGAAAAACGTAATTCAGATATCTACGTCTGTACAACGTAAGTAAACCTTCACGTTTTGACGTCCACAAACCTTGTAAAAAAACGTATTTCAAACCTTTGGTTGGAAGCAAACCTACAGAAACCTGTCAGCAACGTTGGAATTACGTAGTGTGTTTACAGGGTAGGTGTTTGACTTAAGCAATGTTTCGTCGTAAGATGAGACATACAACTTCCAGAAAAAGACAGGTTACAGAGAAAAAGCTTAGAGGAATATATATAACTAGGTGGGTGTCTACAGCTGGTGTCTATTATACATAGGTGTATGCTCTCTATGTAGACTGGTGATGTATACATATCTGTGCCCAAGGTATGCACTAATTCAGTTGTGTGGTCCTTTGGCTATTATTTATAAAAGACAGAGGTCATATGCTTTCAATGTCAGGAGTTTGAACAACTCTTGTTTTTTTGTCCTGCTCATTATTCTTACGTTTTTTAGTGTGTATTTTAACTGTTTCATTATGGTTATTCCACATTTATAATATTATCAGTTACACAACCTATGGCTCCCCCTCTATGACACATCAATATCTAAGTGCAAAATCCTAGCAGTACTTGAATACCTTTGGAGACTCAGTATAATGTGTTTGTATTGGCCAACACACCACAGCATAACAGCAACTCATGAATTCTCTAGGTATGAGTTGCTCCCCTGAGCCCACCCACGCCACCTAGTGGAGACATGGGTAAGCCTCTACTCAATCGTGACAAAACACCTTGAATTCATGATCTGGACTAGGTATGGCATTTTCCAAACCCACCCCCACCGCCATCTAATTAGTCTCGTTTTTGCAGATGATGTGTATGTGAAAGAATGATAACACAATTGGATATTCCGGATTAGATGATTGTGTGTGTGACTATCCTATACGTGTTAGGAAATCTTATTTTGGAGAGTACATTTACTAAATATAATTTGTTCGGGGAAATTTACAGAAGAGAAAATGGTGAAAACTCAGAGATCCTGGTGAATAAGAGACTCTAGAGGTTCTTTTGGGGATCCGTGGAATAACTAGCCTTGCCACACGTGTATGAAATATACACATGTCTCCTCCCCTCCAATTGCCTGAGACCATGGAGTGTGGTCTTGTATGCTATTGGTCGGCTTGTATCAAGACTAGCTGTAGAATAGTATAGAGAGAGGTGAGTAGCAGACCAAGCAGTCCCAGCGTCAGTAACAGACAATGGTGCCACCTGTCGTGATCTGTGGGTACTAGTCAAAGGGTACGTAATAGATAGACAATGGTTATGTGAGGCTACCTCAAAATAACCACAGTAAACTGGCTGGAACCATTACAGGGTGCCTGCCACTCTACAGTAGTTGTATTTTGAGTTAGCCTCACATAACCAGTGTCTTTCAGTTTTAAACCACATGCTGTGAGGTTATGTGAGTCTAAGTGGAAATAACGAAGGTGTGAATTCCTTTGTCATGCCTTCCGCTGTGGGTTAACGTCTCTTGCCACCTTTTCATTTCATTTAACTTTCAGTTAGTGTCTCTCTCTAGTTAGATTGGCGTGGTTTTACTTGTGTATCTTATTTCCTTCTACACTGTTCACCCCCGCCTCTCATCTGAAACAGCAGTAATCTTTGTTCTGCAGAACATAATTGCAATGGTTTCTTGTCCATGGTACAATGTACACAAGTCTCATATTGGCCAGAATTGCGTACATTCTTTATAGTTCAAGCGTTGTACATGCAATAACTTAGCAAACCTATGTCGCAATACGTCATACGACCAATTCAAAATTTTAAAAACGATATCCACATGGAAACTATGAAAAACATTTTAGCCAAGATAACATGGGCGATAGCTTGTGATGGGAGACGATGTATGAGGGTAGAACAGGTGGGGATAGTATGGTATGGAGGGGGAGCATGGATCCTGTAGCCTAGAGGTGGTGCCATAAATAAAATGTTTGTCTAGTCTGGGGTTGTTCACCCCTTACTCCGTCTCCAGGCCCGCACCCATCTCCCTCATCACCCATACAGCACCTCTGATATGCAAAAGAAAAAATGAATAAACGGACAGATCCTAATCAAATTTAATAGGGCTAAACTTGAATTGCACAGTCTTCAATAGGAGAAATCGTTTTCTATCGACCTTTTATTCTTATCTCTAGTATGATATTTTATCATAGACCCATCAGTCATGGATACACACATTATAATTCCAATTGTTTATCACATGGATTTTCACTGCCACAATAATTATAGTACTTCTCTATATACTTTTAACCCGATGTGCAGAGCATTGATATCTTATATTCGTATGAGGACATCATGACGAAATGTTCCAGGTTCCTCTCCAACCCCCATGAAAGATGTGAACGCCTGTCAAATAAAGTTTACCCCCTGCCTACCTATGTTCTGCCCAACTTGAACCTGATATCATATTGAACTCTTTTTTATGCTCATGTATAGGTTGACTGATTATTATAGAGATGGGCCAGCCCATGCCTGGAGTGATGCCTACCTCCAGGTGATGACTCAGCGGGCAAGGTGAGGTATACACGAGGTGTATACTGGTGGCCTTTTCACACAGTACTGCCAAGGTTGTTAAACTGACTACATTAACCTCAATACTGTTAGTGTCTTAAGAGTACAGCAAGACAACCATGAGGCATGAGTTATACAGGACATAGCTGTGTATCATCTACCATGATCATTTCCTCTTTGTACTAACTGTTTCAGACTGCCCAAATCATGTTACGAATTGCTCTGATTGAATAGGTAGTAAACTGTTAAAAATTTGAATTTTATATTACATCCTCATTTCAGATTAAGATGCCTTAGTATAACAATGCTGATTTTGACCTCACATTGTATGTGATATTCGGACTTTGCCTTTCACACTGCTGATTATCGTTCCCCCATCGAATCTGGGGTTTTACACCGTGCTACAAGACCTGGCCTGTGGGGATGAATCCTTGAATTTGGCAGACGACATTTTCCTGTTGTTTATGCCTAAGAGTCACTGTCCTGCTGACATAGGATCAACACCCCCTGCAGTATGTCTGTCTGTCTGCTGATAGGTAACATCTAAACATAGGGTGAGGGGGAGGCACATGTCAGGTACCATCTAGACACAGCCGGGGTTAGGGACCTCAGAGTCAGACCCAGAGATAACAGGGTAACTTGGGGTAAACACTGGAGGTGGGAGAGGGTTGGCCTTTGTCTGCATCACCCTGGTGCATCAGCACCTGAACCCTCAAGTGCCTTGTGTATCGCAGAATGTGCAGTGCTTGCAGTGCAGGACTGAGGTATACAGTTTGGGTGCTTTTGCCCCCATTGCTAGGACTTTGCACTTTTACTCTTTGTGTTAACAGCTGCTGAATACAATGCAAAAGTACCTTTTGAAATGATATGAGGGATACCTACACCCTTGGACATCAGCAACCTTTCAGAGACAACGAGTTTATTCCAATTGTTTGTTACTTGATGGCGATTTGAATGTAGAATAAAGGGTTGATTAAAAAGTAAAATTTTGATGTAAAAATTCACCCTGTACAGCAGGGCTGTGGGCCGAAAAAAATCAATGAACAGAACCATCAATGACTCTCTCTCTTCTACATCAAGATGTAGATCACGTTAAACACGTATAAGCCAACAGTTGGGATATAATTAGTGCAGCCAAATGCAAATCATGCCTCAAACTCCGATCCTTGTGTTTACTGGGGTGTATAATTTGCAGCCCCAATGCATGGCAATTGTTCTCTGATCTACCAGGCATTTGGGGATTTATAGGTATAGGTATCTGCACTATTATGCATCTGTAACTGACTTGACCCCTGAGGTGGCATGTATACCCCAGAATAACTGATGTACATCTATCATATGCAGAGTAATACCTACAGGAATGATTGGACACAATTGTAATACCCTTGTCCATGTATAAGACCACCCCATTGCCTTGTTGAATTTTTACATTAGAAAAATAGCTCAATCAGGTAAGTGATGGGAAGGAGTGTGGCCATGCCTGACCCAATAAGTCTTATTTATAGACTGAATTGAAGGCTACAAAAGGAAGTATGTAGCACTATATTAGTGAGAAACAGAGCCATCATAAAGCAGCAGGATATATGCCCAAACGGCGCCCATATAAATGCGTTACAGACTCATTACACTCCGTACCTTCGGAGCAACACAGGACTGATGCAAAAGTTAGTAGGTATATAAAAGTGCTGCCACAGATATATGGTCTAGATATAAAATTTTAACTATCCAATAGCAAAGTACCTTATCCACAGGGCTAATATAGGTGTAGTGAACCTTAACCTTTTCTGTGGCATCCGCACAATATACACAATGCTGCTGTGGTATGCCCACTCTATACCAAACTCCATAACCTATGCCTAACTCCATTACCCTGCTCTATATTCCCCTCTATAGGTGTACGTTCCTACCTTTCGCTGGGTTCTGACGTACACTGGATCCTCCACAGACATTCTGCCAGGAACCAGAGTGTGAGATAGGCAGGTTAAGGGCCGGAAGTAGCCTGTAGTCATCTCCATGGTTACTGCCTCGTGACGTCATCACAAGGCCGTGTAGAGGCTTGAGTGGGGTGATTAAAGTAAGATCTATACTGCTACTAAACTGTGTGCACCAATCACATGGCACCCCCTATTGACGTGTGTTTTACCACATAAACGGGGCACGTGTGGGGAAACACTAAAACCTCCTAAAAGCGTCAGTCTGAACAAGGTAGTCCTTTCAGCAGCTGTTCATAAAGGACGGCTCAGCTAACAGAAAACGTTTTCAAACGTTTTTCAAACGCTTTGAAAAGTTATTTCCAAACCATATTATATAACGTTTGGAAACATTGTTTTTGTTAGTTAGCTGGGATGCAAAAGAATCTTGCCAGACTCGCAGGTGCTTCAATGTTACAACTATCTATTTAGGTGTCCTTACATCTTTCCTACAAGAAGAAGCCAGCTTATTTGAAAAATATGTCTCTATAGCCTTTGCCTGAAATTAAACTTTGAACACGCCTGCTGCATCCAGGTGCTTTGCATCTGCTATGAATCCATTTCAGATGTACTAATACTATATATATATATATATATATATATATATATATATATATATATATATATATATATATATATATATATATATATATATATATATATATAATATATATATATATATAATATATATATTTGACTTGATCTATTCCGAAGGGTCTACACTGTACGGTGGGAAAGGAAAACATTTCTCCTTATCCGAAAGCAATGGATCATCCATATCAAACTCTATTGGCACTTGTCTTGAACCCTGTGTCATATCATTATGTACAATAACAAAGGGTAGAAAGGGAGTTTTCAGGCCCTCTCTTAGATCTCACATCTAACCACAGTGGAGTAAGATTTGGGAGACACAGTGCTAAATTGCCTGAGAGGTATGTATACATTTAACTGTTGTTACCTGGAGTTCACCTATACCTACAAGGGATGGATGCCCCCAGAGGTGCCAACATCAAAGGGGCACAGGTTAACACAGGTCACACACTCAGGGCTGAATAGGTCAGACTCAATGAAAGGTTACTTTTGTTGCTGGGTGAGTCAGGTGTAGATAATGGTAAGGGTCTGAGATTCAGAAACCTCATGGGGTAGCTTCACTAGAGTCAACTAATACCTTGAGATGCCCACCCCAATCTTGTAGCTATCCTTGCACCATATAGTCTCTTTATTTGTCATTTCTTGGTATGAGAAACACTTATTTAAAGTGCATTGTAATACACAAAAACAGGGCTTATCATGAATGGATAACTTCAAAATGGAGGTGGACATCTAGCTCATGATAATGGTCGACTCTAATGTACTCTATGTGAAGCTACCCTAGTCTACTTAAAGCTAATTGTCTTTTATGTGAATCCCCATTCAGGGGGGTATAAGAAGCATTCGGAGCGTTGCTTCATGGAAGATGGATGGAGGAATCGTTCAAGTAGGATTTAGTTTATGTTGGTCTGTGACTAGTAAGACATGGTTTTGATAGCACACTTCTCTGCAGTGAAGGGGTCATTTCATCCCACATGGAAGGTCAGGTGAACCATGTGTTACAGTTATGTTATATATCTGTCATTCTGACACATAACTCTCCGTATAGCTCCACTCAGGCCCAGATAACCAGACACAGATTATAGTATTATCGGTTCCAGCACAACAATACCAATGGATGCCCTCCCTCTAAAGAATCAATTGTGAGTATATGAAAACTTTGGATGCAAAATGGCATAAACGCCATTTTTAAAAAAAGAGACAAAAAGCTGAAAATACCTGGGTTATTTTCCCAAGCCCAGCTATTTGTCCCTAGATGTGACAACCCACTTTTAGATGTTGCTATTGCGTCCAAATTGATACTCATCATACTGTCACATGATACAACCAATGCCTCCTGATTGTTTAGACATTCTCTGACCTGATCCATCCCATGGCTTTGAACACCTTTAATCCATGTACGAGATGCCCCAGGTGTACAGTACGTACATTAGACCTGCTCACATGTGCTCGGGTCATGTCAGGTTTAGCTCAGACCTGCTCCAGTTAACCTGGAAACCCAGATTCATGCCAAGGATAACTGTCCACCTCCAGCAGAGTTTGGACCGACCCCCTAGTCCTCTCAGCTCCACCCCACTCATCTGCTCTACCTTCTTTCTGCTGTCAGTTGTCATCCTCACTGAGGGAGTGATCAGTTTTTAACACCATGGAGGTTGGGCGGGGGGGGGAGGTGTCGCCCCAGTGGGGTGTAAACAATTTCAATCCCTCTTGGGGTAGACTCAATACAATTTCACCTGTTTTGAGCAAAAAGGCCTGTGCGTTACTATGCTTCAAAGGGCCCGCAGGCACACTTATTTTTGACCGGGGAGTCATGAAAATGTGCATGCTCCGCGCCAAAAAAAACACTGTTTGTGGAATTTAGCCACCTCAACACTCTATTGTCCTCGTCATCCTGTGTATGCATTGTGTACGTATGAAATTCCCCTAACACTTTCCACCTCCTGTAGAAAAATGGACACACGACTATCTTTACTTCAAACGTTTGTTAAGGAATACAGAATTCCAGTATAGGTGGCAATACTACTCATTACAAAAAATGGAAATTCTATTGAGTCAACTAGTCGTGGTACCACCTATTGAGTCAACCAGTCTTGTACCACGTTTACCAAAATAAGGATACAATATAATATGCTATATACTATATAATAAGGTCTGTAATGGCAGTGGGGTTTAAGGTTGTCTAAGGCTGTCTCAGGTCACCCCTATACTCAACGTCACTGAGCTGCTCAAGCTATAAATAGATATCTGCCTGGATGCTGAGGTGAGGGGCTCGGAGACTCACAGGTCCCATGAACTTACTCTCGTCATCCAACACAGCTATGACTCTTTGATTTCATGGCGGTAGTGGTGGCTGTTGTGGGGTGGGGGGGGGGAGGGCTACCAACTAGATCGGTCATGCTATTTTTACTCCTACTGATAATCATGGACCCCGCCCCGGACAACATTTAGGTAAGTTATGCTGTTTGTCAATAATAATATCAATCCAAGTTATAGTTTATGCCCAGTAAAGAAATTGTATCTAGTATTTGAGATCAAGCTAAATACCTCTGCGCTGTTGATATAGGTTGGATACCATGCAAACAATGTGGGAAACCATTCATGCCTTCTGCTCAAGAAACATAATAGTCCCATCAGAATGTCTGAAGACACTTCATACACTGAGGCTTCCTCTGTAGAAATATCCCAATCAGCATCTTACATATCATCATTTAAGGTCATGTGAATTGAGCCTTTTAGTAATTACAAACATAGCAGAAGCTCTAATATGGGTTACAGTAGTAGGAACAGCAATAACACTGATAACACCATGCTATAGAATGGGGGTTGAACCGTAGACACAAGGTATTACCTCATCAGAATGTCTGAAGACACATCATAGGTTTAAGGTTTCTTATATACCGGAAATAAAGAAATGATCCTCAGCGTCTTACATATCATCATTGAAGGAAAGTCTTGTGCATTGATCATGAGTTGTTGCATGGAAGTAGTACTCACAGCAAACCAACATCCTACCAAATTAGTGTCAACTGAAGCTCACCCAAAGTGTGCACCCAAAGTTACCCATTTGGGTAGCCTAGGGGTGACACAATCTGGGGCAAGTTGACACAAATTTGCTGGGATATAACACATGCATTGTAAAATTAATCAGGGTAATAGCCTTAGTAGTCATACCAGAACAGATAAAAATAATGTTAGACATAGCCTTACTAAAATGTCTGAAGACATGTCATCTGTGCTGGGATTTCCTATATAGAAATGTCCCCATCAGCCATTTATATATTATCATTGAACCTCCTGTGCATTAAGCCATCAAAATTACCATGTTGTCATTTAGGTGCAAAATCATGGGTGGTCTTAGACGTGTTAGTAAAGGAATCAGTATCAGTAGGGTCATTATAGCAGGGGCGGGGGGACATGCCACCCCCCCCCCACATTTTTGACCAACCCCCAAAAAAGGTAAAACCAAAAAACTCAAGTAAAATGGGTCAAAAAGGGTCAAAATATCCCTCAGTCTCCCCTACTTTGAAACTGCTTGCCACGCCCCTGTATAGTACTGATGATAATAATTGGTGGGATTATCAATACATTAAGTGAACTTCACGCACCAGCAACAACAATATCAGTAATGGCAATGTTATTCGTAAAAGGCAGAAAACAGTATCTGAAAGGCAACAACGTAAAAATGACCAGAAAGGAAATCAGAGTGAGACAACTCGTCAGAATGACGAAAACACCTTCACTATTGGAGGACTACAAGTCCCATTCAGTGTCCCATATCGATCATCACCCGAGTTGGTCACCTGATTATAGAAATTGATATTGTTGAAATATAATCTGTATGATCCAATCAATAAAAAGAAATAGTTTTAGAGTTAGACATGCAAACAGGCATGAACTCTATCCCAGTGGGCACAGAACATTGAATCAACATTGATAAGTGGTTGTCGATGTTGATACAATGTTGATTCAACATTGATTCAACGCTAAACTGGATTTTGTGCCCACTGGGATGAAGATGTTCTGGAAGTGTTGAATCCATTGTTATTATAATGGACTACCTGGTCCTACAAGTTCTAATATCATCCATCCTATAGTTTTATCATAGTTCACAGAAATGATCCTTTAATACCATAACTGTTCCGACTCCCTGATGTTTCTGGAGAGAATATGTACATAATATTATATGCGTGATACATGTTTGTAGATGCCATTCTATATAGAGCTTTAACACCACGTTGTGTGTATGAAATAACCCACCTTATTCAGTTTTCTACATTAGACAAGGGGAATATGGGCACAGGCCTATACAACAAAACCAAGCTGACAAGAGATGAGAATATTAATAGAATGATTAGTGTGCTCTTGTAGTAAAATGTATAACCAGGTGTCGTGTCTAAAATAAGGTGGCCTGTCTTTGTGTCTACCTGTTGGAGGTATGACTTAGCCTGGGTCTGGTCCGCAACAGGAAGAAGAAACCCACCAAAAGCAAATACCAACCCTACAGCCACCTAGCACAATATACAGAGGGAAAATCAAAGGACTCCCACCAGGATCGTTTATAATTATTGCTATCAGAAGGGGTTCAGGATATAGTAATTGTGAATTCTGAGCATCAATGTTACATTAAAAAATATGTATCTACACGTTTATACTTTGAAGAAGTAATGGTGGTGACAGTAGTGGGAGCAACAATAACACTAGTAACACCATGCTATGTGAATGAGCTGGGGGTCCCATCAGAATGTCTGAAGACACTTCATACACTGAGGCTTCCTCTGTAGAAATATCCCCATCAGCATCTTACATATCATCATCTAAGGTCTTGTGAAATGAGCATTTTAGTAATTACAAACATAGCAGAAGCTGTAATAGTGGTGATAGTAGTAGGAGAAGCAATAACACCATGCTATAGAATGGGGGTTGAGCCGTAGATACAAGGTATTACCTCATCAGAATGTCTGAAGACACATCATAGGTTAAATGTTTCTTATATACTGGAAATAAAGAAATGATCCTCAGCGTCTTACATATCATCATTGAAGGTCTTGTGCAGTGATAATGAGTTGTTGGATGAAAGAAATACTCACAGAATCGGGAAAGGCAGCAACTGTAACTGACAGGGGGTGCTGGGAAAATCTTCAAAAAGGAAGTCAGAGTAGACAACCCGTCAGAATTGACGAAAACACCTTCACTATTCCTATTCAGTGTCCCATATTGATCATCACCCGAGTTGGTCACCTGATTAGAAATTAATATTGTTGAAATATAATCTGTATGATTAATGAAAAAAAGTTTTAGAGTTAGACACGCAAACGTTGAATCCATTGTTATTATAATGGACCACCTGACTAGGAATTAATATTGTTGAAAAATAATCTGTAGGATGCAATCAACAAAAAGGGAGTTTTAAAATGCAAACATGCTATGTTATGAATTATATCAAGATGTTCTGGGAATGTTAAATCCATTTTAAATCCTTCCAATTACATTCATCCTATTTTCATTATAAATTACAGAGGTCATTAATTAATACTATACCTGGTCGGACTCCCTGATGTCCATGGTTACGATATGTACTGTATATAGACTTTAACATCAGATAGTGTGTATGAAATAAATCACATTCTATTTACTCTAGCTTTCTACATTAGACATTAGACAAGGGGAGTAGGCCTAGGCCTATACAACAAAAACAAGCTGACAAGAGGTGAGAATAGAGGTCTGATTAGTGTGTCGCTATAGTACAGTGTAACCAGGTGTTGTGTCTAAAGTTAGCATCCTTAGTGTCTACCTGTTGGAGGTATGACCTACCCTAGGTCTGGGCCTCAACAGAAACAAGAAACACACCAAAAACAAATACCAACCCTACAGCCACCTAGTACAATATATACAGAGGGGAAATCACAGGACTCCAACCAGGGTTGTTTATATCGCTATCAGATGGGGTTCAGGAGATGGTAATTGGGAATTCTGACCATCGATGTCACATTTGCTTGTAAGCTATACATGCCGTTTGTAATTTGATATATTTTCAAATGATTTTCAATATCTCTTGAATGAGCCAATTCACCACCATAATAATGATCAGATAGTACATTTAATTGGCCATCGTCGTTTTTGGTCCAGGCATGTGTAGGTAGTCCTGAAATGTTCCCATTTATATCCCTTCCAGAATCATGGCATCCGATATTAGAAGTAACTTTTGTTATGCTACATTAACTGTATGTTGATTTATAATGTCTTTTGGCCCTTATTCCATCTAACAGTCAAAGTGATCCCATCTATACACCTTTGTTTCTGGATTATCATTGTATTTTATGTTTATTTGTCTTTCAGTTGATTTACCCATTCATTGTTTCTGGTCAGGTGTATTGTCAGCCAGAAATACGTATGGGTAGTGCTGCGAATCAGTAGACTAAGAAGTAGATATTAGCTCTAAAATAAAGTTACTACATGATATCATTATTTGATAGAGTTTAGTCCTTTGTTATTCTACCTACACATTGAACCATCCCACCAAGTGAAGGACATAGTTTCCTATTATTCCCATGCTACCAATGTGTCCTTATTCATACTTATCTTTAGTATGGGGCACTGCAGTATAGATATTACCATTTCAGTGATTGTAAACATTGCCTCTTATTCAAAAGACATGTTTACAATTTCATAATCTCATGTTTATTCCTATGCTGTTAAACAACCCATACATTGGCCCTGGAGGTGCTTATTTTTAGCTTGGAGTAGTGAGTAGTGAGACCTGCAGTGGGAGGGCTGCAGGGGAGGAGGTGCTGGGACTAAATACGGCCCAGACACGAGCTGCTCCCTCCTGTGACTGAGCAGTACATGAGCCGCTGGTGAGTAAGTAAGTCAGTCCAACATGGCCGCCTGTAGGATAGGTTAGGACCACAGTCTAGAGCATCTAGGTCCCACAGAACCAAATACATATTCTTTAGTCTGATTCTATAATTATGGCCTAACCGCTACTGGTATCAAATATCTACATGCTTGATATTCCCCTTTCTGAGACCTTTAGAAATAAGAGGACAAGACAGGGGAAGCTGTAATATTATTATTCTAAACTTCTATCCTACTGGACCAAGATAAGGATGTCCTAGCTGTTATTGCGGAAGTTCCTAACATCGTCTATCCCCGCGCATGTCAACTAAACCTTTCTACTTCTAAAAAATCATGTTCAAGTTCATCAAAGGATATAATGTGCATCATAATCGATACATCAATGAGGGAATGAACAGCGAAACGCTATACATATGAACTCCTGGACAATTCGCGGGGAAGTGTCTCATAGCAATCGTAGTCATATGGTATAATCTACGTAGTCCTGATGTATTCTACTTTACTGCAAGCTCCATTCTCAGAGTGAGTCACACAACATGTGCTGGATGCACTAATGAATAAGGAACGTTACATTACGTATACTGAATGTATATACATTCACCAGAAATAGACTGGCAGACATGACTCCCCTAGACCTAATTGTAGGTGCGCTATGAACATACTGGCAGATTCTAGGTGGGGAGTTTTCGGGTTTCTAGGTACAATAATATCTATCTATTGCAGCAAAGACTCATATATATCCATGTGTATTGTATTAGAGATTTACATAAATTTCATCCATCCTGTTGTATTCAGTATGCAAATAAATACTCCTGATTCCTTTCCCTATGTGGGAGAGGTGTGGTTTGGGAATTTGGGGATCTTAGCAACTTTTGGGGGCCCAACCACATTCAGCTGGGTTGACTTCACTGTACTACTGTAGTAGTATCACTGCAAAAATGCTGCATCCTGCTTACCACCTTAGGAGTAGATATACTCTGGTAATTTCATGTGTTTTACATGGACTTTAACATGCTTTGGAGCCTACGAATTAAATGTCATATTTCATGCAGTAATGCCCATGGTAATAGCACTGGTAACGGTTGCTGCCAACCCAGTCGGGCCTGTTTCAGTGATGAGCAGTACACCCCACTAGTCTGCTATCACCTGGGGTAGTGCTTTGGCAGGTTGTGCTCTGAGTACCTGATAACTGCTGATACACGCCCCGAGCTGCTCCAAGGCCTGGTAAGTAGCCAGGCCCAGCCCCAGCACGAGCAGCTCATATAGGAAGTGCATGTAAACAGGTAAATGTACCTCATGGGAATATCAATGTGCCATATAGTAAGGAAATGTGTTGTGGGTTGGTTGATTGATATCGTTACATTCACACCATTCAAGTCCATTGAAGTGGATGACCATGAACATCTAAGATATTCCAATTGAAAATAAAAATTGACTGTTTGGATTGTCTAATAGTGTTATTATATAGCCTGAATTTCAACCTGGAGATCCTACATCAGCGAAACACAGAGAGGAAGAACAATAGTAAAAACAGGATAACCAGACAAAAAAGACAAGGGGATAAAAAACAAAAAGCCAAGGGACAGTCTGACTGGAGGACAGGTGACTGTAGTGTCAAGGTGGTATACAGTTAGGCAGGTGCCCCGCCCACAGCCCTAGGTACATGTTTATAGTACTCTAAGACTTAGGTCTGGTGTGTTTGTATGCCAACATGATGTACATCACCCCTGCATTAACATACTGTCTCCTCGCTGTCCTTTGGGGAACTGGTATGTAGGTTACATGTACTACTATGTGGTCTATGGAGGATTTGGCATCTGACCTAGGTAGCAATTATTTTACAACCGCTCCAATGGATTTCCCATTTTTCTTTATCTCGACTTCATCTAGCCCTTTCTAGTAAGTGCAGATACTATTCTCAGATAGCATGTCAGTTATGGGTGAATACGTCTGACAAATAGATTTAAGCCCTTGATAAAATTGGGGACCTTATATCCCTATGGATCAATTTCAGATAAATGTTGGCGAGGGTAGTTTCTGACCAAAATCTCTTGAACCAGGGTCAGATTTCTCAAATTTCGACAAAATCCCTTGAAATAGGGGCCATTCTTTCCTTTTTAACAATAAACCTTCAGTCACTTCTAACCAGAATCCAATATTAGTATAAACAATGGTTAGAAATGGCTGAGGTCCAGATGCACTCCTTGTTCAATGCAAATTTGAATCCCAGCCTTCAGGGCACGAAAGCTAGCTTGCCCAACAAATCAAGGTCCAATTCAAATATATTTTTGCAAAATTGAATAATGTTTTTAAAAGATATTTCTTATACATCCCTGCCTATCTCTACTGTTGAAAATGGAGTTTAGTCTGAGGATCATTAGAATTCCTAAAGTGTCTATCAGTTAATGGATGTTGCTTAGTCCATGTCTGGGTCCTGAGGGAAGCCTGTACCCAGACCCTGATCTGAGTCCTCCTGCCCCTTAGTAACCTATAGTGATTGCCGGGCGACCTGTGCTAAGGATAGCCACCATTAGTATAATACAGCTACAGGGTCCATCCACCAGCCGCCGGTACATGTCTACCCCCGGGTGTCCACCACACCCACAGGCTTAAACTGAGTAGCATGGAGTAGATGACTTATATTGCACAGTAAAGTTATCACAGAGCTAGACACCCATAATATTTCAAACCTAGATGGCCCTACTGTACCATGAGTTTGGTCATAGAGAGTAGCACCATCTAGTTAGCAATATATAATTATAAACTGCTTAGTCCACCATCATCTTTTAACTTCAAACTGTGCCACCTGTCTATGGCCAAACACATAGAATAGTCGGGCCATCTAGGGTTGAAAGATGAGGGCATCTAGTCATGTCATGAATACCGTCCGCTATACAGTGATCTACTGACAATACTACTGAAAGCATGAGCATGCTGTTCAGTTTGAGCCTGTTACCACGTCAGTGTTAGAGACTACAGTGACTAAGTTACACAGGGACTGGGAGGTGTTCCCCACAGTAAGGGACCCAGAGGCGGAGGAGAGAAAGGTGGCCAATAATTCAAAAGCTTGCCCTTGACCGACAAACCATGGGCAGTGTACTATTAGGGCTAGGTCAGAGGAGGGACGTGAACTCAATAGGAATAGTAGTTCACGAGACATGTAACCTCTATTGACTTTCTTGTACTGTGTCATTGCACTGTTGGTCATATTATAAGTTGCCTACTGTGTGATATTTGCATTCGATAATTGCCAGTCGACATTATAAATATCTCCTGAGCATCTGTATACATACATTCCTATACTACTAGGACGGCCCTATAAACCTGTGATAAAGTACTTCGGCCAAATTGAAGGACAGAACGGTCACAAAGGCAGTCAAGAAATTTCATGAGTAGGGAAAGTTTTCTGGAACCTAATGGCTTATATAGAAATATTCACATTAACATAGTGTGGAGGCCCATGTCAGGATATGGGCAAAAATAAGAATTTTGTGAAGGAGGTCCACTATAGCATTTTTTCAATGGTTATCACCTGAGGATTAAAACATACGATGTTGGCAATTTTTCTACTGAGGTTATGCCATTGGGAACTGGTTGCCATGCAACCAATTAATTAAGTCAAATTCCTTTCTCAGTCAATGGTTTTCACACAAATCTGATTGACCATCTTCCAATCTGGTATGTTCATAACATTAAGATTAAGATTAAAGTATCTAATAACCTGATGCGGTGTTGCCAATTGTTCTAATATGGTTATCACCTTAGAAACTGGTTACCATGGCCAACAGTTCTAGAAATAAATACATTAAAGCTAGTGCAAAGAAGTGGTCTCAAAGACCTTAACTTTATATTCCTTCTTTATTCCATATCATTTGGCTCTTAATTTTCCTCTTTAAAATAGAACTAATTTTCAAGTTTAGGCCAAGGATGGCTGCATTATAGAGCACACATACAGTTGTACTCGATAGAAATGAACTCAACAGATGTATGACCACATCAACATGTGGAACCTTCTACTCATGGGTCTCATTGCACAGGATTAACATGATTACAAATGACTGTCACAAATATCCAAACTGGATTAAGACCCTGTCACCCTTCTATATAAGAGAATGAATATGTGGCCATACCATTTCAGAAGTTGGTAGAAAAATATAGCTAGTGGCCTCTTTTGCATTTTCAACACATAATTACACTCCATTCTACATAAAGTCACACACTATTAGAACAACCAGAAATAGTTCCCGGAAATAACACCAGACTGCAACCTTAAACCTTCGGAAAAGAAAAATGAAACACACCTTCACTGACTGAGTGACTGCCCCCATTCCACAACAACTTCCATTTTTCTTCTAAAGTATTATTTCCAAGCCTACCTGCATGTACCTCCCTCATGGAGTGAGTACACAGGCCTACCAGTACACAGGGAACGCCCCATTTTGCAGAAGCCTCAAGAGTATCAATACACCCAGCCGGGATGCTAATCAGGGGGTTTGGCTTATCTCGATCTATACTGTATCCCTTAGATCTCCACTCAGTAGCCTTACACTATTAACCCACTCTGTTCTATGCCTTACTATAAACCTCCTGGGTTTTATGGAGAGGGTGAAGGTTGCTCACTTACCTGCTGGCACCCTGTTTCCTCCAGTAGCGTGCGGCCTGCGCCACCTTTAGTTCCTCGTCTGGCCTCCTCCTCCTCTCGGCAAGAGGCTGCAGACTCTCCCCCACCCACCACCACGCCCCCTCCAGTCTACTCCTCCTCCTCCAGTGCAGAGGGTTATGCTATGGTAAGCTGAGTGAGTAGACCAAGTCCAGTTTAGGTTTTAGGCTTCATATAAATAATTAAAGGGATAATGGATAATATACTGTTACTGTCATATTTGCACACGACTATGGACTTCTTTCCCTCCAAATCAGATGCAGGATTTGCTACGCCTGCCCTAGGTATTCTTACATTATTTGGCGTTTTACATGTTTCTTACCTGGGTTACATGCTGACACTCTTCCTCCCCTATTTATTTGCCTTTTACCAACACCATGAATTTATTGTGTATTACAGTCCATGCCAACACGTACAAATAATGAAATATGGATGACAAAAGCGGTGAATCTGAGGTAAAGGGCGAGTTTACACTGCTGGCTTTCCATACCCCCCCCCCCCCACCCATTCCATAGACTGATTCACCAACAGCCTAGGCTAGTCTGTATGCATGAGTGTGACTCGCCACCTTTCTCTTACCCCGACTACTCCTGCACCCCATCCTGATACAAGTTCCTCATACTGACTCCACACAAACCCACCTTACACATGGTAGCAGTTATGAAGAGTTTGGCGATGGTAAAATGTGTGGATCAGCAGAAAGCTATCCTACTCAATTACTAACTCGCTGACTCACATGAAGGGGATCACTCATTAACGGCACCCCCCCCCCCTTCTACATTGCAAGAAAGGTTCTAAGGTTTTAAACATGTTTAGGTCCAAACATGTTTAAAATCTGAACATTTTACTAGGTTTGTGTCTTTGAATCCTTCTGTTTAGGAATTTAACACTTTTATTCTAAACACCTAAACATTTATGTAGTATGTGTTTAGCTGTATAGTTTTTAAACAGCATGTAGGATGGAGAATTGGTGTTTAGGAGGTAAACATGTAGTGCTTAGATCATAGTATACATAACGTTATTGTTGTTCCAAATGTGCTCAAATCTGAGTAAATTAATTTAAATTTCATGGGATACAAAAGGATAATGATGCAGATTGTAGGATTGAGGGGTTAAATGCTACTTTGTGACAATCCACTATATAGACACCTCTTTTAGTAACTCTAAGAATGAATAAAGCATTATTTTCCCTAAAGGTCTGTTGTATTGTATTAAGGTTGTGTCTGTGTTAAAGCAGAGGCCTATGTGAAATAGGGACACATGTACACTGGCTCATGGGGGGGGAGTCATGAAATTTAAATTCACAAAGTCGCTTTTTTGGACCCTTTATCCTATACATGTAGTAATTTTTGCCCAAAAGTCGCTAGGTCGCTTTTATTATTGCCTTTAATAGGTCGAAAGTCGCCTCAAAATCGGCCCAGGTCGCCAGGTCGCTTTTGACCCATCTGCAGTCACCTGTTTCCTGATAGCTTCCTGATAATGGGCCATTGCTGGGTATAGCGCTGGCCCAGAGTTCATGCTTGCAAATGATGATATTGACCCAGTGTTTGAATATTTCAGGCCCATCATATTATTTCTGATGTTAGACCATTATCAAGTCTAACTATATTCATCCAATATTGGCTGTGTGATCTCCACCAAGGGGGATTCAATGTTCCCTGAATAGTTTCTGACAGGGTGGCTCCTACACTTTGCCACCATAGTGGGTTATAGATTTGATTCCTAGTGTGCTCTACAGGTTTAAAGTTCAGAGGAAATTCATGGATGAAATTCAATACCTAAAAGTGCCATTTATTGCATACAACCACTTAGAATTTGTCAAACTTGAAGACACCTCATGTGTGGGTTATGAAGCTCATTTTCCTACTGCCCCTCTCTACCCGCCTGTACCTGATTCTTGGTAGATTTAAGTTCCTGTTTCTACTGCCCCTCTCTAGCCTCCTGTAGGTGATTCTTGGTAGCTTCAAGTTCTTTGTTTCAGCTGCTGCTGACGCTCTCTAGCCTCCTGTAGCTGATTCTTGGTAGCTTCAAGTGCCTGTTTCAGTTCCTGCTGCCCTTCTGTAGCCCAATGTAGCTATCTGATTCTTGGGAACGTACAGTTCCTGCTTAAGTTACTGCTGCCCCTCTCTAGCCTCCTGCCGCTGCTTGTTGATAGATTCCATGTACAAAAATTATCTGATCTGGGTTGCTGATAGATATAGCTGGTGGGATAGAATGGACATTATTTTTAATCTAATCAAAATAATGGTAAGTCAATATAATTTAGATCAGTATTCAGAATCTATTATGTTTGCGTAATTATGTAGATGTGCATTGTATGGTATAAGTACATTATCGGAATACTATAGGGAGTCCGTATTTAAGTTATAGGTAGGAAACACACTAAGTGGCACTACAGTACACTAGCATAGTATAATCGGAGGCCATCGGATTCCCTTTAAAATCTGAGTCAAAGTCCTTGACTCCATGAACTGCTCAATGGAGTCAATCAAATTGTAGGTAGAAAAACGATTGGTTATTATTTGTTCTGCTACATGATATTACTATATTTAAAATGGTACTATTCTCTAGATCTCAATATTCATGTAATGTGTGACATAATGTGTAATTATCATACGAGTACACATACATTTTTATTGCATTAACATTTAATTTCAGAATTAAATTTAATAAAATAACCACATTTAGTTTAAAATCTTTAGCATAAGCAGGATATGTGTGTATTACTACAAATGTGCACTGAGGGATTTAAAATGTCCCTCTTATGCCTTGCACCAATACATTTTTGTAATATAATAGCCTACAGACAGATGAACTAGGGTAACATCCATTGGAATCGTATGTAGAGGAAAAGGGAATATACATTAGCCTACCAAATCCTCGATGGCCCCTGGTAGATTTAAATTCTCTGGAAGAAAGCCTGCCTAAGCCCAGTGGGCACAGCACCACCTACTAAACGTTTAGTAGCCATCTTCCTGCAACGGGTGCACCGTTTACTAGCTGGCTAATTTGGTGGCTAATGCAACACCTTGCAGCACTTACTAGTTGGGTTTTTGCAGCCCTGCAAAATAAGCCCTTAGTAGTAGCTGCTTATGCAGCACCTTCTAACTGGCTAATTTGGTGGCTAATGCAACACCTTGCAGCGCTTACTAGTTGGGTTTTTGCAGCCCTGCAAAATAAGCCCTTAGTAGTAGCTGCTTATTCAGTGGTTATTAGTCACTGCAAGTGCAGTTACTATTAAGAACTGTGAATGCAGCACCTGCTAGCTGGCTAATTTGGTGGATAATGCAACACCTTGCAGCACATACTAGTTGGGTCTTTGCAGCCCTGCAAAATAATCTCTTAGTAGTAGCTGCTTATGCAGTGGTTATTAGTTACTACAAATGCAGCACCTGCTAGCTGACTAATTTGGTGCCTAATGCAACACCTTGCAGCTCTTACTAGTTAGGTTTCTGCAGCCCTGCAAAATAAACCTTTGGTAGAAGCTGCATATGCAGTGGCTATTAGTCACTGCAGGTAAGCTACTATCATGAGCTTCAAATACATCACTTAGTAGTTGACTTCTTTTTTGTTAACACTAGTCAACCTGGGCAAAGGTGTGATTTAATGCTGTAGTATTTGACCTTTAAGTAATATACTATTATACACAGAAATGGTGTCTCAATCAAATTTGGTTGTAATCTATGTTATAAATCATGCCTAAGTTTATTTAAATTTTTAACAATTGATGTCAGTTCTATGTTTAAATATTTAGCACATTTTGGTACACACATGACTAGTGTATGTCATTAATATAATGATATCAAAAAGTTCAAAGAGTATAAAAGTTCAAAAAAGGAATACTGCTGCCACCTACTGGCAACTAATTCATGCCTCAGCAACACCTAATAAGCCTTTATTATGCAGCAGCTAGTAAGCCCTGCAATAGCTGCCCTTAATAGTCAGTGCTTCTGCAGCCCTGCATTTTGCAGCTACTAATAAGAGCATATTAGCCACTGCAAAAGAAACAGTTATTAGCCTATGTTAAGCAACAGTGGTCTGGTGAATTCAAAAGCTATTTAACTCATCCAATCTTGGTGACTATGTGATTTTTATTGATTAAAAAACTCAATTTGTTCATTAAGTATTTGAAGAAATTGAAAATGAGTCACATGCATTGATTCTATTACATTAATCAGGGATATCTAGGTCTGTGGAAATTGCTATGCATAACATAGTGTTTGCAGCCCTGGGTGGATGTTTAAGGAAAATCACCAATTAACCCAAATCCTGAGGAATATCCTGCTCATGATTTAACACATATGTTATAAGGCACCACATGGACTGATAGATTTTAATATTTAGACACCCATTCGAGCTATAATCCTCATTTTCAGTTGTCTATGGGGATTAACACTAACTTGAGATTATGTGCATTTTGTGAAATATCTAGACAGCGATAGCTGTTGGTCATATGAAATATAGAATACTGGAGGGGTAAAGCATGATATGACCATGTCTCATTGAAAAATATTGTGTGGTTTCTGTGCATTCAGGAGAAAACAATGAGTGATAATAGGGGATATTTAAAGCACATGGTTTTCAGCAGCCCTGCATTTGCAGAGATTAATAAGAGCTACTGTGCACCATTTACTAGCCACTGCAAGAGCTATAGTGAGGCAACAGTTAATAAGCCTTTCTTATGCAGCAACTAGTAAGCCCTGCATTTGCAGCCCTTAATATTCAGCGCTTCAGCAGCCCTGCATCTGCAGCTACTAATAATAGTTGCTTTGCATTGGCTACTTTGTACTGCAAATTCAACCCTTTTTAAGCTGTGTCAGGCAACAACTAGTAGTCCCTTAAATGCAGATACTAGTTAGCCTTGCATTAGCATCCCTTAATAGTCAGTGCATTTGCAACCCTGACTTTGCAACTACTAATAGGGGCTGCTATACACCATTTACTAGACACTGCAAATGCAGCCCTTATTAAGCTGTGTCATGGAACATCTAGTAATCACTTAAAATGCAGATACTAGTAAGCCCTGCATTAGCATCCCTTAATAATCAGTGTATCTGCAGCCGTGCATTTGCAGCTATTAATAAGAGCTGCTATGCACCTGCTACTAAGCACTGCAAATGCGGCCCTTATTAACCCTTTAAGGGCCGCTGCTGCCACTGGGCAGCATCTAAAATACCCTTGAAAAACCGCTGCTGCCATAGGGCAGCAAAATTGCTACCCTAGGGCAGCAGTACCACTAAATTACAGCTCCTGCTATGAAACAAAGAATACAAATTTTTGAATGAATCCAAAAATATTTGACATAATTACTACGTCCCCTTGTCAAAAAGGTGTAAATTCTGTCTCCAATACAACTTATTTTACTCCTTAGCCACTGTACCAGGGAGCACATACTTGCAAAATTGCATATGCCCATGGCATAGGGCCGGTGGTTAAGTCCCAAATGACATTTTTCAAGGCCAGCAGGGAAAGGGTTAAACTGTGTCAAAAGAACAGCTAGTAAGCTCTTAATATGTACCACCTAGTAAGCTCTCCATTAGCTGTGTTTAATAGCCAGTGCTTCTGCAGCCCTGTTGTTGCAGCTGCTTATAAACGCTGCTCTGCTGCAACTAGTAGCAGTTGCATTTGCAGCACTGCAATGCACCAGATAGTAATAACTTAATACGCACTACTCAGAATTTTGCCAATCTAGCCCAAAAAGGTTGATGGTTGCATGAGTGACTAGTAAACGTTGCAACGCAACTAGTCACTCAAGCAACGACTAGTAGCTGGTGCAGCCGGATGGTGTGCCCACTGGGAGAACACTTTAAAGAGAATTGCTAGTTCCTACACAGAAGCCTCCAAAAATTGAAGCTCATGAAAAGTATTCTTTAAGCTGTATTCATATTTCTACATAGACCACTTCCCCTAAATCAACTATTTGTATTTGCTATTTGGACAATATACCTCCATTGTTCACATATATTAACTGCTAGGACACCCATAGTATCCTATAGTTTAGGCAAAAGAATTATTTTTCCAAAATTCATGCCTTTCTTATTTCATCCTTGACCCCCTGTTTTCTTGGTCCTAAAATGTTTGTATAGATATCCATTATACATTCCCAAGGTTTGGTTGCAATATCAATAGAAGAAGGGGATTATCCATGACAGATAATGTGAAAATGCTGTTTTCCTATTCATTTCTACTCCTTTGCTAAATGTGGCCAGGTGAGGGAAAACATGCCTCCAGGGGGAAATGGCTTTTCAAAGTTTATGTTACAGGCTTTAAAATGAGATATCTTGAGCTAAAATTTGTCAAACTGTTGTTGGTGTATACAACTGAAAAATTATAAGCTCTAAATCCACTATGTCCTATTATGAATACCTTATTCGACGTAATGAGTGCACATTGCGCTTAAAAAATGATTATGGACACCATTTAGTAGTTAAGAGTTTAATTAGGGTAAAAAATTGAGATATTTTTGGTTATTTGTAGTATACAAATTGGAAAAAAACGGTGGGTGTGCACTTATTAGGGGGTGTGCGCTTATTACTTCAAATACGGTACTAATAATGCAAAAAATACAGTTTTATTAAAAATAGCCAAAGACGTCTGATGGTCTTATCCCAAAATTGGTTCTAGAGGGAATTTCTGAGGTCTGTTTTTAATTCTGAGTTCCTTGTGAAATTTTCAAAAACATTTGTGGCAAGAAATTCCCATTTGGAATAATGGAGTGTTTCCACAAAAACCAGAAATTGTCATACATGCCAATTTTCCATGTTTCCATGGCAACAAATGTTCCTTTTCAATTCCAATAATGGAATGTTTTCAGTGGAGATAATTCTAAGCATATCACTGGATTCCCCATGAAAAATTAGTCTAAAGCATTTTTTAGTATATTTTTCAGTGTTTTACCCATATACTGCCCCTGGTGGCCAAAACCAGTACTAAAAATCTCCCCTGGAGGCACGTTTTCCCCTGATTGCCCACAAATGGCCGTATCATGAAAGATAGTACGGTGACATGGCAATTTCTTTTCTATTAGATAATACATCAAACTAACATAATCCTGAGTTATATGCAAAGGTAAATAGAACATCAGTACTTAATCCTGCGACAAGTAAAAAGTTCCTTTAAAGAAAGTCTCTCACTTGGGTGAGGAACTTACATAAAATGGCCTATCTACAAGGGGAGGCACCAACTAGGCTATGTTCAGAGGAGTGTCTTGGATGCTAACTGATATGGCACCAGGAATAGCCGTGCAGGTGCTGCATGCACTGCATGCTCCATGCTTGTGCCGAGGCAGCTATTTGGGTATGTAAATATACAGGGTATAAGCCTACTCATGTCACACAGACGAGGGTATAGTGTGGCACCAACATAACTAGGTGAACAAAAACACAATGTCTAGACCTATTACCTTAATTCGAATTACGGTAATAGCCAGGTAGCCACTTAGGATATTGACAACAAATAGAAGGGAGTGGATTTAGCCTACTTAGATGCAACTATATGAGCTGTTATTGCACAAATATACTTATAGGAGATATATATTGCCATAGGTATGGCATTTTAGAGGCAAAATGGCATGGTTTGTGTGTGACAGGGTTGAGAATTTTTTACATGTATTACCATAATTAAGTTTGCAATTAACATAGGGTATCACTGTAATTCATTGGTAGGTATTACCGTAATTCTGGGATATATGTTATTTCTACCTGGTTTCCCGCCTTTAAAATGCCATGTTCACTTTCCAAATTAACAGAACTTGTTTCCATGATTAATATCATGTCTTCTCCACCTCTTGGTATGAAGCATACACTATCAGGGGCCAAAACACCAATCATTTGGTCATGTATCACTGTAATTCTGGCCCTCGCTAAAGTATCACTGTAATTCTAGCCCTCACTAAAGTAGCACTGTATGAATATCTCAAGAGCAGGGTCAAAATCCATTTGCTCCCCCCCCCCCTGTTGTTAAAAGATGATCACCCCTTACCTGCTAGAAGCATGTGGGTTTGTAAATAGAACCACTCCAATTTAACTCACCCCAATATAGAGCATGGATAAAAGTGGAAGGACGGTGACCGATTAGGATACGGCAATTCCACTGATCTGTTAATAAACCTGTAATGGGTGGCCAAAATTTGTTAAGGTGGCCGGCGGGTATAGGCTAGAAGTAACTACGATTTCACCGTTCTTATAGATATTTAACCACAAAGTTTGAGTGACCTGTGATAGGATCATAATAGTGCTTCGTTAAACATATTGATGGAATACCATTGAAAAATAACTACAGTTGTCTCTAACTATGGTTAAGATATGGTCATGTGGGATAAATATTATGTTCCTGCAAGACCAGCTACAATAGACTCCATGGTATAATGGTGAAAGCATTTGCCTTGTAATCTCAAGGTCTTGAGGTCGAATCCCAGTCTGCCCTGATTTTTGTCAATTTCATCATAGCATGGCTTTCGTCATAGCATAGCTGACTTGATAAAATGTCCCTCTAGTGTCATATGGTAGAACTAGAATGGCCGGCGGCCACCTTAATGCAAGCTGGGGGGCAAGCAGCTGTGGCATAAACTATAGTTGATGCTAGCCCAGCAATGGCATCAAGTTTAGTTGATGCTTGCCCACAAAGAGTCAAAGACCTCTATACCGCAGGAGCTTATTTGAGCCCCATGCTTATTCAAAACTATACACCTTCAGAATTACAGTTATACCATGGAGTGAATTACAGTAATACACTGTCAACTGAATTACGGTGATACCTGCCAAAACACAACAACAGAATTGTGGTAATACCCTTGAGTGAATTACAGTGATACCCTTGATATATTGGAATAGGTATTATGCAAAAACTAGGACATGTACACCAAATCCATGCATAGGTTTATTACCTCTGCTACTTATAGAACATATTGTCCAAAGAGCAGGGTTAAGAAACCTCTGTATTCACTACAATGCAATGAAATAGAAATGGACTGAACTCACCTTCGGCCATTTTGAATTACCGTAATTCGAATTAAGGTTATAGGTCTAGACACTGTGAAAAAGGGACGTAGAGACACACAGTCAAATGATCATGCAGAGCCAGAGGATATCCCTGTGTAGAAATTGGGTAGGAATATCGCATCATTGTATGAATGCGTGAATTTCTTTTATCACAATCAATACATTGATCAATGAATGGATGGACGATTCAACATGAAAGATTGCACGTGTGGTTTACGTCACAATTGGCTCAGGGTCAGGTTTGTTAAGTGATTGATTCTATAATTGACGTCTTTGACCGGGGGACGTCTTTGACTAATGCACAATTTATTTACAGGAGGAAGGAAGGGGGAGGGGGGGTGCAAAAAAACTTTTTGCGGGACAACTAGGGTAAATGTGGGTAATATCACACACCTTGTGACGATATTACCCAAATGTTCCTCACCTCTCTTGTCCACTGAGTCGGGCTGAATGTTAGGGTTATATCGCTATAGTTTTGGTTATATCGCTTATATCATTGGGTTATATCGCTCAGCCATTGAAATACAGTGTATTTCACCATACTGGTTATTTCACGCACCTGTTTTCACACCTAAAAGTGTGAAAACAGGGTGCTTCACTCCACATGCTCTCACACCAGTCTGGTGAGTAGCAGCATCCCCAAATTTACACAACTGTTAGACACCATAGTGGGGCGGCATAGCTGATCCAATGTGCATTTTTTCAAGAAGCTACCAAGCTTCCCACAGACATTGGCTAATATGTATTGATCAATTTGCAAGAAATAGGCAACCTAGATCTAGCACAGGAAAAGTGTGGTGGCCATCTTTCAAAATGGCTGATTTTGGGTTGGCTACTACTCTTCCAAATGGCAGAAGTATATAAATTTGCAATGTCTCTGTCTTTTACTACATATAGCTAAGGTATGACCCCCATGATCTACAGAAACATCCCAGTGAACAAAACGATGTTTTCTGACGTTTTTAAATATCATTTGAAAGTTGATAAACGTTGGTGACGAACGTTTTCTAGCGCTAAAACCTTGACTCATTCTGACAAGTTCATCATGAACGTTTTTTCTAATATTTCTTAACGTTTTTTCTGATGTTTTCTGACCACTATTTTAAATAAATCCAGGCCCAAAAATATACATCCCATATGTAGACTCTATACAAATGTATATTGTCTTAAGGTTTCATGTGGGATAAGCCCAATTATAAAAGGTTTGGGCTGAATTGGTTCCATTCCCACTTTAGTTCCTATCCCAGTACCATTTTATCATCAGATCTAATTCATCCTATTATAGGCACATATATAGTGCATTCAAGGCACTTCACCTTTCAATCTATGAGCAAATGTCACTCTCAGATTGATACAAACCAACACTGACAGTCACTGGGATATATATATTTCCTATCACCAACCGATGGGTGTTTTTATCATTACAATTACTTCATAGAATATATCATACATATATCATCCAATTTCTCCCAAACATCACTTTGTATTGGAAAGTTGATGCTATATTGTATGAAGGAATTGAGAATTCTTATTGTATTTACCCCTTTAGACACTGTTTGAGAACAGAAACTACAGCAAAACTCTGGCCATGAACTTGGATGCCACCTAGTGTGAAAAAATGTTCAAACGTTATAAAACGTAATTATAACGTTTTTTTAAATCACAAATAAACTTATAAACACTAATTATCATCTTCTACAAGCAGCCATAACCATTTGGTAGGCAAACTGAGATAACAATGTATGTTGGTCAAACATGAAGATAAAGCAAATAAATGAAAATGGTATTTTTGCAGCCCCAAACAGATATGTATGGATAAAGATTGGGTAATCCATATATCAATGTATATTCTTGTCATTTTGAAACAGATATATGGATAGGTATTCCATTATGATCTACATATTTGAATTTTGAATCCTATTAAAGTAATAGAAACCATTTCAATTTTCCTATGGGGATATACACTGTTTAACGATTAGGCTTAATTTGTTAGACATATAAACAAATAGAAGGTTTGGTATCAAGGAATATACAAAATATGACGTATAGAGCACCATTTGGCAACATATTATGAAATATAATCATGTATATGCCAAGCACACTGCAGAACCATAATGTACCTTGGGCGATAATGGGGACCCACATGGTCACAGAATAAAAAGAAAATGTTAAAAAACGTTAGATAAAGTTTTCTTATGTAAGTGTAGGGGCGGGGTTATGCGGGGTTTATATGACGGGTTCTGTTGGATGCTGTGTTGCGAACTCCGTCCCAACCCTTCAGCCCGACGGCAGGTAGCAGCATCTGCTTCGGGCTTGGGGTATGGACAGAGGTCGCTATAGGCTTCCGGTCTGCGTGTGCGCGCGCAGGCTGGCTGCCTATATATACCCAGCATCCGAAGGGACTCGTCGGTTACTCTTGATCCACGCTTGGATAGAGGCCCCGGGATCACATCGGCTGCATAAGCCTACTGACCCGCTCCGAACTCTATAGGGAGTTCGCACTGCTAGAGCTTTGCCTGTCTAGGTTACTGAATAAAGCTATTGATTTGCAACCTGTAACACTTGATCCGAACTATGTTGGCTTTGTTCCTTTACTTAATACTATAACAATATTATAGAGGACCAAAGTATTGTTTATTACATAAGTAAAAGTAAAAAATGAATATTCGTTTAAAAACCTGTATGAACATTCATGAACGTTTATTTAATATCTTTTCTATGTTAGAATATGTGAAAAATAAACATTCAAATCTCAGCCATCTTGAAACGTTGATAAACATTAAAAATACGTTTAATTAATGTTAGAAAACGTTAGAAACAAATGTTCGTTTTTTAGCCTTTACCATACGTTTAAAACCTTTTTTGAATGTTTGTTGTTCACTGGGATACTGAGTCAAGGTCAAGGTCATTTGCCCAGGTCAAAAGTCGCAAATATGGTAATTCTCAATGAAAAGGTTGGTACAAGATTTCTGTGCAAAACTAACACTGATTAATACATATGTAAATTCAATGTAATCGAGAGGCTGCTAGAGCTACTATGTAATGAAGGAGGCATCGATACATAGATTTTGCTTGATTATTTCAGTTTAATCAGGCCAATAGCTCTGTATAACAGTAATGCAATTGACCAGGGATAATGATCATGTGGCTATAATCCATTATCAGCTATGATAGCAAAAAGGCAAAGGTAATAGGCAAGGGGCAGTATTATGGTGAGGGAAGGTGATATGGGCTAGGATATTTACAGTGTAGCTGTACTCACATTGATTTCTTTTATGTAGGGAATTGCATAGGCACCAATGTTATTGCATAGGCACCCCAGGATAGGCACCAATGGAATTGCATAGGCATTAACAGAATTGCATAGGCACCAATGTAATTGTATAAGCACCCATGGAATTGCATAGGCACCCATAGAAGTACATAAGCCGGAGGGAATTGCATAGGCACCAATGGAATTGCATTAGCACTAATCAAATTGCATAGGCACCAAGGGAATTGCAGAGGCACCAATGGAATTGCATAGGCAACCATGGAATTTCGGCATTGCATAGGCACCAGGGGAATTGTATAAGCACCAATGGAAATACATAGGCACCCTTGGAATTGCATAGGCACCCATAGACTTGCATAGGCACCAATGACATTGCATAGGCACCAATGGAATTGCATAGGCACTCATGGAATTGCATAGGCACCAATAGAATTACATAGGCTCCATTAAAAATTTGCCTATTGGGTTTGCATACCCTCATACTTCCCTTCTGGCATTAGCAAGGTACCAACTAAAAGCGACTTTTGCCTGCGTCTGGTAGCAGTCCAGAGCACTGAGTATCACAGGGCAGAACACGGCAGCACAGGGTGGCACAGGAAAGCAAGTGGAAGCACAGGGTTCTCCTTGGCAGCACAACCCAGCGGACACAGAACTTTGAATCAATGTTGAAGGGTAATACAGGATGGCATAGGGCAGCACAGGGCAGCTTAATGCAGGACAGGGCAGCACAGGGCAGCTTAACACAGGACAGGGTCGCACATGGCAGCACAGGGTGGCACCGGAAACATACACCTGGTCAGTCGTTGAGAGATCAGCAGAGTTCTCTACCTCACAGTGGTTAAGAGGGGCTGGGGGGGGGGGGGGGGGGGTCCATAGAGTAAGGGGTAGCTATAGGATAAGTGTTGTAACAAAGATGATATACAATAATTTGTAATTTGTTAGACACAATGAACTCTTAGTTTATATAGCTAAGATACATGCAATATGTAGTTAAATGCTATTGGCCTGATTAAATGCAAACAATTCGCCTAATTATGTAACCTAACAATGGCTGCACCCCATGTTCCGATCAATATATATATCCTTCAATCAGCAAATATTGAACATGTTAAGTCACTGGTACTCCGAGTTGTTTTTGAGTATAGACCTTATCTGCTAGCGCATATGGTAAATACCTCAATCAAGACTGCCCATGTACCATGTGTCTGGAAGAATGCAAATGTTATTCCATTGCCTAAAAATGGTGACTTGCAGCGAGTTGCTAACTGGCAACCAATCAGCTTGTTAAATCTGATTGGGAAGCAATTAGAAAAAGTTGTACAGCGACAACTGCTCGACTTTGTTCTTGCAAAGAATTTGGTCTCTGATTATCAGTATGGGTTCCTCCCGGGTAGATCTACAACTGATGCGATTTTTCATTTGACTAATGATTTGTATCTGGCTAGAAATAACAAAAAGATGCCAGCAGTGGTCTTCCTCGATCTGAGGAAGGCCTTTGAGACTGTGAATCACTCGCGTCTGCTATACAAACTAAAATCAATGGGTTGTTCGTTCAAAACAATCTTGTGGTTTAAGAGTTACTTGGAAAATCGGAGTCAGTCTACTGTAGCTAATGAGTCAAAGTCTAAATCGCTTCCAATAGGTTGTGGTGTGCCACAGGGGTCGGTCCTTGGGCCGCTATTGTTTATCATCTACGTAAACGACATTGTGAATTGTATTAAAAATGCCACATGTTATCTTTATGCTGATGATTTGGCAGTGATGGTCAGTGTTAATTCTGTAGACCAAGTAAGGTTAATATTGCAGACTGAATTAGACTGCATAAGTGAGTGGTGTCAGACAAACAGACTAACTATAAATTGTGACAAAACATAGGTACTCTGGTGCCATTCAAAGAGTGAAGCCAGACCTGAGTAACTGTAGTTTACTAGTACAGAACACCACTTTAAAAGTGGTCTCTAGTTTTGTGTATCTAGGAGCTACAATAGACTTTGGCATGACATTTGCTGCTCAAGGCAGTATGGTACTAAGCATGTGTAGGAACAAAAAAACACAACTACGTCATATCAGGAAGTCCTGTGACCGTACCACTAGTTTATTGGTGTAAAAACAAATGGTGAGACCAATAACAGAGTACAGCTCATTCCTGGTGGATGGTGCGCCTGAGTTGGTGCCCCGTAAATTCCAGGTCCTCCAAAACGATTGTCTGAGAATCTGTGAAAGAATACCGCATGCTAGAGACATTGGTGTTGATGAATTACATGTTAACTGTGCTATACAGAAACTTGAATCTAGATGAACAAGATTTCTTCTGGGTATTATGTATCAAAGATCAAGTGATGAGAGTCTAACGGTATTGCCTGTGCGTGAGCTAAGGAGTTCAAATAAGATAAAACTTGAAGTACCTAGGCCTATTGGTGACCCAGTAAACACCCTACGTAGTTCCAACGTAGCTCAGAGGTTTCTCTAGGTAGATGTCCAACCAAAAGGTTTGAGATTGGTAATTTTGGAAGGTTTGTAGACGTCAAAACGTTAAGGTTTATTTACGTTCAACAGATGTAGATATCTGATTTACGTTGATCTACCTCATTCAGACGTAAAAATTCTACATAGATCTACGTTAAAAGACGTAACTTTTCAACTTCAATTGGGTAGATGACTTTTCCGTGTCACACTAGGTGGCAGCACTATCAATTATGGAGAGTATATTACAGCTCCTTAACAAATCTACCACATTTAAGCAGTAAATTCTCATTAATTGTGAATTCAATATCATGCAAATAAACCGCATTCAATAGAATATTTATATATAAAGGACAGGTGATTAAAGTATTGTGCATGAATAGGTGCTTTGAGGCACTTTACTGTGAGGACACCACATTGGTGGTAATGGAAGAATGACAAAGCCTCTCTGCAGCCAAAACTATTCAACAGATCTATACTGTCAGGCTGTTCAATTGAACTACAAGAATATACTATGTAGAATGAGATGAGATTGAAAATCATAGTAGTTACTTTGTATGAATATTGTTTGTAAATGTAAATTTGTCTGCAACATATTACAAGTCTTTGTCTGAGTCCCACTATGTAGAATTATATGCAATGTGTTAAACATAGATTTACGTCTTCAGGAGCTACGTAAATCAGACCTGCAGGTTTGAGATTGGTAAATAAACCTTAATGTTTTGACGTTGATAAACCTACTAAAATTACGTAGTTCAGACCAAAATTTAACATAGATTTACATCTGACCAATGTCGTTGTGTTTACTGGGGAGTTCTTCCATAAGAGCCCTTTATTCAGAGGATCAACCTTGTGGAATGATTTGACTGCAGATCAACATCACAAGCTAACAAGATCACTTTTTTCGCCAGTCTTGATTGATGTAAAGTCACCTAACTTGACTTGACCTGAGAATTGAATGAATGTCTAAACTAAACTAAACCTGAACTTGACTATCTATTAGCGCGGTATTTTTACCAGTGTGTGATTGTAAAACATGGTTACTGGCGTCTAAATGTTAAGCCTTTTTCAACAACCGCATATTGTGCCGTTTGTTATTGCCCCCCTTCATGGAACATCCCACTACCCTCCTCTGTGTTATTTTGACATTTGACTTTCTGATGAACTGCTATACTTGTTGCACAAATTATACTACTGCATTTACAATATTGGTTGATATGAAAAACGTATGTGATATGACTATTTTGAGCCAATGAAAATATTGAAAACTGAAGCTGAAACTGAACTGAACATTATCATATATCTCTTTTTTAATTTTCAGAAGCTTCCCAGCAAACTGGGGTGACTCGTGGCCATCATGAGTGAGGTCCTCACTCAATGTGCTAGATGAAATAAAACTGAGTGATGTGTCGCCATCGATCACTCAGCATCACCAGGGATGGCCACGCTGGTGATCACTCAGCATCACCAGGGATGGCCACGCTGGTGATCACTCAGCATCACCAGGGATGGCCACGTTGGTGATCACTCAGCATCACCAGGGATGGCCACGTTGGTGATCACTCAGCATCACCAGGGATGACCACGCTCGTGATCACTCAGCATCACCAGGGATGGCAACGCTGGTGATTACTCAGCATCACCAGGGGTGGCACATTGACCAATTAGCACTACGGCAGGGGAGGGTATTTTATTCATAACATTGACAACATCATTTAAGCTGTTCATCCAGACTCTCTTCTTCTCTTGGCAATGATGAATACTTGAAGTCCTTGTGGGAGTGTCTGTTTAAATATAAGCAAACATAATGGATTACTATGGAGGAACACAGTGTACATGGCAAGGTTATAAAACTGTTTAAATGTTACTTTGAAAGTGAAATTTCCCTTTTATTATTAATCAATTGTGTTATACATATATAAGAATATAACAATACAAGTTAGGTAAAGAAAGTGCCACAAACTACCATAGAACTTACCAAGAAATGTGCCATTCCAGTCAGTGAATATAGTTCCTACCTATAATTATGAAAAGAGCAAAGTAGAATATATTAGAGAAAAATAGAGACATAAAATACGCAAGAACAGTTATTGTAGAATGAATTCACAATCAGCTGATGGCTGAGATTTCACCATGACTTATATAGGACAACCCACCTCACATCTGTTCTCCTTGCCAGTCTCTGCCTGTCTGTTGTGAATGCTAGAAGTTTCCACTGAGAACAAAGAAAGGGCGGGAAATTTGAAATGGACCAATCAGAACTCAGGAAACCAGGATGTGTGTGACCGTGAGTGATCATGCGCCATCCTGAGTGAGACTCACCATGAGTGGCGCCTAGTCACCCAGTGAGTGAGAACCATGTTGGCGACTGTGAGTGATGATGTGCCATGCTGAGTGAGAGATGCCATGTTGGTCAGACAAAGAAAGTTCCCCTTTTATCACTCAAAATACAAGCAGTATACCTCCAATGCTAATATCCTGGTGATGCTGAGTGGGCTCACCACAGTTGGGAAATGAGTGAAGAGTCACCATGCTGAGTGAGACCCACCAGGAGTGGCGCATTGTCACTCAGCGTGTGATCACCACAGTGACGAGATGAGTGATATGTCGCCATGCTGAGTGAGACTCATAATTATGAAAAGATTTTGGCAAAATTAGATCAAAATCTCTAATGGGGGAATACGGGACACCTAAGGGTTTTCATGCAATTTCTGCCTTTCTGGTGACCATTTATAAGCAAAATATTTTTTTACCTACTTTTTAAGCATTCCTCTTTTATATTTAACTGTGTTGAAGAAAAATTTCCTCAAACTCCCTAAGGTGCAATGGTTGTAGTTAATAATTTCAAAGATTTTGTGACCCATATTACCCCACGGTGGGGTAGAACGGGTCGCCATTGTGGGGTAAGATGGAACGGAATAGGAATCGTTAGTGAAAATGGCCAAATATCTTTCATGCATGGGTGGAATTCTTTGAATGAGAAGCCTTTGAGGTACCTTAACCAAATATATGATGATTTAAACTGTCCCAAAACATTATAAAGATACTTTGTTACCTCAATGAGTGCTATTTGCCTATTCTTGTCGAGAGAATTTGTCAAAATATTAAATAATTAGCAAAATTTGGCAAAAATTGAGTCTTTACATTGTTTCCATGGTAACCAGGATGTCATGATATACCCTATCTATTAGATGAGGCTCCTCTATAGCTTTAAAACAAGCTATTTTGTAACCATCTATGTTGAGATGCACACTAGAAACAGCAAAAATTGTGAATTGTCCTTAAATTGACCCTGAGATTTCTTGTATTTTCATGCCGCCATTTTGGAAAATGGCCGCCACACAAAGTATGACCACATGCAAATTTGATACATGAAAAAAATCTGACAAAGAACTAAGTTTATTTAGATATCTTGAAAAAAAGTAGTTTCTGCAAAGGCACTCTTTCATGTGGAAGTTTTAAATAAGATTAATAGTTTAACATTTTTGTAGAAAAAATATATACAAATTGCCATAGGGATTGCCTTTGACCCATATTACCCCACCAAAAAATGAGGTTGGGGTAATACGGGACACCACACAAATATATAGTGGTGTCAATTCCTAGACACTTCACAGAAAATAACCAAACCATATTTAATTTTATAAGCTATTGGGTGTTGTAATGTATATCGAATATAGCATTGTGATACCTTAGACTCGCTCATACCGGAAGTAGTAATAAAAGCGTGGCAAACTACCTCAGTTGTGCCTACCCTGCAGAAGAAGTTAGACTTGCCTCAGTCGCTACTTTTATCGTCACTGAATTTCTTCCCACATACACCACATAATTGGCGACGAAGGAGCTTACCCTGTGGACAATCTTGCCTGGAATCTCTTGGAAACTGTGAGTTTGTTCCATTTTGAGATCTTTGATTGTGATCTTTGGTGAACTTTGGTGGAAAATTCCAGGGCAGTGATTTTGGGTCAGTTGTGCAGTCAGTCAGCCTCAGTCCCTGTGTTGGCGCTTTCTGCACAGGCACACACTCCTATCACCAGTGGCAGTGGATCTAGGCTCTTTGGATCTACACCAGCTGTGTCTTAACAGTCTGAACATTCACATCTACATTGTGGAACATTTGCTGTTTAGGTGGCCTAGACCTATTCATCCTGTTGTAGGCCTACTTTTTGCCTTACAATGGGGGACTTCATTATGCACCCTTTTCAGTTGGTGCCAGTGGAGTCAGCAGCTAAGAGGTGGGAGAGATGGCTTAGAAAGTTCCCACACTTCCTAGTGTACAAAGGCATCACCAATGAGGCAAAGAAGACTGCATCATTGATGTTACTCTTAGGTGATGACGCTATGGATGTTGCTACATCTCTTGGCGTTGATGCTACCACAACTTTTGATGAAGCAACTACCAAATTGACTGATTACTTTGCACCTAAATGCATCAAAGAGTATCAGATATATGAGTTCAGGCAGGCTTATCAGAGAGATGACGAGATGATTGATCAGTTTCATGTTCGGCTGAAGAGTCTCGCTAAGTACTGTGATTTTCATAATGAGGACGGTGAGATAAAATCTCAGATTATTCAGAAATGTCGATGGCCGAAAGTGCGCGAGAAGGGACTCGATGAGCCAGACGTCACGTTGGCGGCTCTTCTAAAATTTGCACGCACTCAGGAGTCTACGGGACGACAAAGCAAGGTGATGTCGCAGTCTATGCCCACCGCTCCTGTGGAGTCAAAGGTCCACAAGGTGATGTCAAAGCCCAACTCCTGGGGTCGTGGCAAGAGGAGACAGTCTTCACCGCCACGCAGACAACATCAACAACGTCAACAGCAACAACAACATCGGCAGCCTTCCGACCAGACGGGCACGTGTTCTGGTTGTGGGGACGCATCTCACAAAAAGCGAGCACATGACTGTCCCGCGTGGGGGAAAATTTGTCACAAGTGTTCCCAATACAATCATTTTGGGAAAGTTTGTAGACAATCAACAAACTTTGTTGAGACTGACGAAGGCGCTACTGCAGCACCGCTGTGTGATGATGCTATCGAGTATCAGTATAATTTGTTCCATACCAATGCCATGCCTAGTAAAAGGGTCAAACCCTACATTGTATGTGTAGATTTACATGGTGTTGCCACAAACATGGAGATTGATACTGGTCCTGGTGTGACAATCTTGAACAAGGTTCAGTATGACAATGTCAAGAAGTGTAATCCTGGTCTGGTGTTAAGTAAAACCAATTTACCTGTACTTAAGATGTTTTCAGGTGCAAGTCTATTGCCACTTGGTCGTGTAACATTGGATGTGCAGCATGCAGGTCAGTCATTGCAACTTGATGAATTAGTTGTCAATGGTCAAGGTCCATGTCTTCTCGGAAGAGACTGGATCAACGAGTTGCATCTTGATTGGTCCGCGGTTCATTCTCTTTCAGATGTGGACTACAGGAAACTATTCCCTGACCTATTCAAACCCGAGCTTGGTAAGTTAAAGGGTTACGAAGCGAAACTGTATATAGACACTGATGCGCAACCACGTCAGTTCAAGGCGCGAACACTATCTTGGTCTTTCAGAGAAAAGGTCGAGGCTGAACTTGATCGCCTCAAACGTGACGGGGTCATAGTAAAAGTTGAATTTGCAGATTGGGCTGCTCCAATCGTTCCTGCAATGAAACCAAATGGTGACTTTCGCATTTGTGGTGATTACAAACTGACTGTCAACAGAGCAGCAAAGGTGGACAAATATCCAATTCCAAATGTTGATGATTTGTACCAAAAGTTGGCTGGGGGTGTTTGTTTTTCCAAGTTGGACCTCAGTCATGCATATACTCAGGTAGTTCTCAGTGAGGATTCCCGTGAACTCACAACAATTAACACTACCAAAGGTTTGTACCAGTACACACGCTTGTGTTTTGGGGTATCTTCCGCACCGGGTATTTTCCAGAGAGTTCTGGAGCAGGTACTTCAGGGTATACCCATGGTAGCAGTGTATCTGGACGATATCTTGGTGTCGGGGCACACAAAGGAGGAGGCACATCAAAACTTGACGACAGTACTGGGTCGGCTGCAGCAGGCAGGACTACGTCTGAGAGGTGAGAAGTGTGTGTTTCTCCGGGATTCCTGTGTCTATCTAGGTCACAAGCTGGATGCAGAAGGAATTCACCCGACTACCGAGAAAGTAGCAGCTCTTCAGAACGCACCACCTCCTACCAATGTGAGTGAACTCCGCAGTTTCCTGGGAATGGTAAACTACTACCACAAGTTCCTAAGGAACCTCAGCTCGACACTCGCACCACTGAATCAGCTCCTACAGAAGGATGTTCCGTGGAAGTGGGGGCCAGAACAGGAACAAGCATTTGCTAAATCGAAGGAACTATTGCAATCTTCGCAAGTCTTAGTTCCCTACAACCCGGCTCTACCATTGCTTCTTGGCTGTGATGCGTCATCGTACGGCCTGGGTGCGGTACTCTCTCATCGGATGCCGGATGGCTCTGACCAACCAATCGCGTTTGCATCCAGATCGTTAGCTCCCGCTGAGAAGAACTATGCACAAATCGAGCGCGAAGGGCTCGCCGTAATCTTCGGTGTGACCAAGTTTCATAAGTATGTGTATGGTCGCGAATTCACCGTGGAAACAGACCATAAGCCGTTGTTGGGCCCGCTGAAAGAGGACAAACTCATCAGTCCGATGTCCACTGCCCGCTTACAGCGTTGGTCACTGACAATGTCAAATTACCAATATCGTTTACGTTACAAGCCAGCCAAGGAGAACGGCAATGCTGACGGACTAAGCCGGTTACCTTTAACGACACCGTACTTCACCGTGCCTGTGCCTGCTGAAACAGTGTTGGCTTTTGAGGTTCTAACGTGTTCTGAGGTTTTGACATCTACTCAAATTGCTTCTTGGACCGCTCGAGACCCGATCATGGCTTCCGTCCAAAACTTTGTTTTGAAGGGTTGGCCTTATAGCGTGTCCGAAGAACTGGCACCATACTTTCGCAGGAGGGAAGAACTGTGTGCAGAACAAGGTTGCTTGATGTGGGGTTTGCGCGTGATAATACCACCACAAGCTCGTGACTGTGTTCTGGATCAACTCCATGAGTGCCATCCAGGAATCGTTAGGATGAAATCACTTGCACGCAGTTATGTTTGGTGGCCAGGAATCGATGCTGATATCGAGCTTAAAGTGAAATCATGTCAGCAGTGTCAAGTCCAATCCAAGTCTCCGCCGCATGCTCAGCTCCATCCTTGGGAGTGGCCTGGTAAACCTTGGCATCGGATCCATATAGACTATGCTGGCCCAATTGATGGACAAATGATTCTAGTGATTGTAGATGCTCATTCAAAGTACATTGATGCTCATGTCATGAACACATCCACTTCCAAAGCTACTATAAGGAAGTTGAGACGAACATTCTTTGTTCATGGAACTCCAGTTGTACTTGTGAGTGACAACGGAAGTTGTTTTACAAGTTCAGAGTTTCAAGAGTTCTGTAAGAAAAATGCTATTAAGCATATCTGTACTGCTCCATACCACCCAGCCAGTAATGGTTTAGCTGAGCGAGCCGTACAGACGCTTAAGGAAGGTATCAAGAAAACGCCAGGTGAGGATCTGGAAACTAAGGTAATACGCTACCTTTCTAGATACTGTGTTACTCCACAGACGACTACTGGACAAGCACCAGCAGAGGTACTGATGAAACGTAAGCCACGTTTCCTGTTGGATGTACTTCATCCGTCTCTGTCCAATAAGGTTATGGATAGACAATCCTATGCAAGGCAGTACCATCAGCCTGCAGTCATCCCACGTGACTTCTTCGTTGGCGATGCCGTGTGGGTCGTAAATTTTGCTGGTATGCCCAAGTGGATGCCGGGAGTGCTCCAATCAAAGACTGGTCCAGTCACGTATATCGTACGTCTTGACGATGGACGAGTGTGGAGACGCCACATGGATCACATCAGAGCTCGTGTCCCAACTGAGCCTGAGTGTCGTGATAATGGTCGCACCATGGAGAATCGACCAATACCGCCTTACATTGCACCTGCGCCTGCACCTCAGATCCCAGTGCCAGCTGCAATGCCGAAGCCCAGTACTCCTCCGAGTACCACCCCAGCGACTCCACAAGACCACCATGTGCCTCCTCTACCTAGTGCTACGCCTCCTACACCAAGAGCAAGTAGCCCTGCACCAGTTGGTATTAGAAAGTCTACCAGAGTAATAAAGCCACCTACCAGACTGGACTTATGAGTACAAAACTAAAGGTGGAGGGATGTAATGTATATCGAATATAGCATTGTGATACCTTAGACTCGCTCATACCGGAAGTAGCAATAAAAGCGTGGCAAACTACCTCAGTTGTGCCTACCCTGCAGAAGAAGTTAGACTTGCCTCAGTCTCTACTTTTATCATCACTGAATTTCTTCCCACATACACCACAGGTGTTATATCCTTAGCCCCTGAAACCAGAAAAAATATTACCATTTTGCTCAAACTAGGGGCTTACATAAATAATGATGTGTCTAATTATGCTTTACTAATCAAGATGTCAGCCCTCAATATTCCAGGCATTCAATTTTATTTTCCGCGTAGGGTCGATTCAGGTAAAGCGAACCAGAGGTAAAGCGAACCAGTTCGAGCATTTTGCAGTGCACTGACCATGGAAATGTATAAATTATTTCCGACTATCATTAAATAGAAACTATAAGTGATAAGCTTTCATTAAAATCCTAAAATATTATATTTGAGTGTATTTGTACATGCATAATAACATCCCAAAGTTACCACAATGACAAAAATTGCATAATCGCTGCCTCCGACTTTTTTTGACAGCAATTTTAAAAGTCAGTTAAATTAGTGAAAGCCCATAGGTATTTGATATGCTAAGGTTTAAGAATGAAGTTTGTGGGGTTTTTAAGTAAAATAGTTGCTTAAAATAAAAATATGCTGTGAAAATCATTTAGAATCAAAAGATTCTTTTTGGTTCGCTTTATCTCATATTTTGATATAAAGCGAACCAGTTATTTTAGATAAACCGAACCGGTATCTAAATATGTCTTATGATTAGTTTTGGGGGCATCTGTAGGCCCTCTGTGACACTTATGCACATATGTGTTTATTTTTCAGGGATGATGTATCTTTTAAAATAGCCTTTGCCAAGTTTTGGGTGTATTGTATTCAATAACTATTAAATATTTCAGAAGTAATTCAGAAAGAGGTTCATTTTGGCTGAACAAAATAGCCTCATAGACTACAGGTATTTGACATCCCCATCCTCGGTTATCATAACAAAAGTTTCAATTATATTTTTGTAGTTTAGAGTTAAAGAATTAAAGAACATTTGCCTATTTCTAGTAAATATGGCCCTAATGGGAGTGGATGTGGGTTATTAGGTCACAACTAGCCCCCTTATAGGCCTATATAGGTCCTATGGCTAGGCCTACCAGTAGGCTTACGTGGGTTATTGGACCCAAATTTCACAAATGCCATTTAATAAGCTTAGGCCTACACATTAGGAAATCAAAGTGGATGCTATCCATGCATAAAATACTGTTGGTATCAAATGATATAAAAGTGCCCCTGTAACTCACAAAATGCATAGTCCCCTATTACCTAATGGTATCTGGAATGCAGGTCCCCCTGGGCCCACACCCCACAGGCCGACGGAACACAAGCACCTGATATACCCAGTTAACACAACTACGTATGTCAGTCTAAATTTACCTTCATTTGGGGTAGGAACTACATAATTTTGAAAGGTTTATGAACGTCAAAACATTAAGGTTTATTTATGTCTACAAACATTTATGTTTGATTTACGTTTATCTACCTCTTTCAGACATAGATAAACATTGTATGATCTATGTTTTTCTACCTTATTCAGACATAGATATTTAGCAAAATAACACATATAACTTGATGTATAAGATACCTAGCTTTTACCTAGATTTGATACGGGGATTCAAGCATAGCCCTCTGTCATTTACATTCAGAAATGATTTTAATCTAATTATACCATAATATAATTAGTTTTGGCCTCAGAGAGGCTTAATTTCTTTCAATACCACTGATGTGGTGTTAATAAAAAGAAATAGTCATGAAAGACATATCACATGCTATTTTCTTATGCCCAAACATTCATAGACAAATATTCATTGGTGTGTGGCTGATTTGCATTATATTAAATTCAAAATCATCAAAATTAAAATTTTTACTGTTAAAAGGGTACATTTGATGGAGTGCCAGCTGATTCTTTGCAAACTTGATAGTGCTGCCACCTTATGGGACACTGGGGAGCTATATACACAATTCAAGTTGAAAAACTACAAATTTCAACGTAGATCTACGTAGTTATGTTACGTTTATTGATCGGCCCTATCGCTATGGGTCCGATCTTAATGTATGGAAGTGAACCTGCCGTAAGCACAAAGAGAGAAAACGCGCACCATTGACTTAACCCTGAGACCGCGAACCGTAGGAACAGCACAGCCCACAGTGAACATTAGCATAGTATGGAAACGCAGTGGACCTTGACATAGACTCCATAGGCTCCAACCGGCGTTTCAGGACAGGGTTAGTTAGTAGTAGCACTTGAATCCTCATAGGGACTGATTATATCACCCCAGTTGACGCCTGTAGCGCCCGCTCTGCTCCTCCCACAAGCCGTCATAGCCTCACATGTTATTCACACAATGTTCACGGTCTGAGGGCATTCGTTAATTTAGGTTATACTGAACTGGACTTGTACCTGGTTTGCAGCAGGAGGGAAAGTACATTCGTAAACTCAGTTATGCATAATGTCTTCTGTACACTAACCCTTTAACCCTCTAGGTACGGCATGATGCCTTAATGCATCATGCCCTTGGTCGTCATGATGCATGAACAGCATTTCACTTATGCTTCATGACTTCTGAATGCTAACCCTTTAAGAACGGCACACTGCTTCAACTAAGCAGTAAGATGCCTTAATGCATCATGCCCTTGGTCATCATGATGAGTGAACAGCACTTCACTTATGCATCATAACTTCTGATTGCTAACCCTTTAAGAACGGCACACTGCTTCAACTAAGCAGTACTTCATTTATGCATCATGACTTCTGTATGATTAACCTTTAAGGACAGCAAACTGATTTAACTGAACAGCACTTCATTTGTGCATCATGACTTCTGTATGCTAACCCTTTAATGACAGCCCACTGCTTCAACTAAGCAGCGATACATTTATGCATAATGCCTTTTGTACACTAACCCATTAAGGACGACAAACTGCTTCAACAGAACAACACTTCGCATATGCATCATGACTTCTGTATGCTTACCCTTTAAGGACAGCAAACTGATTCACCTAAATAGTGATACATTTATGCATCATGCCTTCTGTGCACTAACCATTTAAGGATGGCACACTGCTTGAACTGAACAACACTTCACTTATGCATCAGGACTTTTGTATGCTCACACTTTAAGAACAGGGCACTGCTTCAAATAAACAGCAATTCATTTATGCATCATGCTTTCTGTATACTAGCCCTTTAAGGACAGCACACCGCTTGAACCGATCAGCACTTCACTTATGCATCGTGACTTCTGTATATTAACCCTTTAGGGACAGCATACTGCAACTACTACACAGTGATACCTTTATGCATAAGCCTCCTGTACAGTAACCCTTTAAGGACAACATACTGCTACTACTACATGGTGATGCCTTAATGCATCATACCTCCTGCATAGTAACCCTTTACGGACAGCATACTGCTACTACTACACAGTGATGCCTTAATGCATCATGCTTCCTGCATGCTAACCCTTTACGGACAGCATGCTGCTACTACTACACAGTGATGTTTTATGCAGCATGCCTCCTGTATGCTAACCCTTGAAGGACAGCATTATACTTCAGCTGAACAGCGATGCTTTTATGCATCATGACTCCTGTACAGTAACCCCTTTAAGGACAGGATATTGCTACTTCTACACAGTGATGCCTTTATTGATCATGCCTCCTGTGCACTAACCCGTTAGGGACAGCATACTGCTACTACTTACTACACAGTGATGCCTTTATGCATCATGCCTCCTGTGCACTAACCCTTTAAGGACAATACTGCTACTACTACACAGTGATGCTTTTATGCATCATGCCTCCTGTACAGTAACCCTTTGAGGACAATACTGCTACCACTACACAGTGATGCCTTCATGCATCATGATTCCTGTACAGTAACCCTTTAAGGACAGTACACTGCTTCAACTACACAGTGATACCTTCATGCATCATGACATTGTACATTTACCCTTTAGGAACAACACAATTCTCCAAATACACACTGATGCATGATTGCATAATGACTTTTGTACACTAACCCTTTAAGGACAACATAGTACTTCAACTGAACAGTGATGCATTTATGCATCATGACTTCAGTACACTAACCCTCTACACTAATCCTAAGAAGAGGCCGATCATCACACCTATGGTGTGCATATCCTAGATCAGAACCATTGCCCCCTCGTCTATGTCCAAATGAGGTAGATACACTTAAATCAAACATAAATACAGTAAAATCCCGTTATAAGGAGCACCTTTTGGCAAGGCAAATTTGCTCGTTGTAACCAACCTTCCTTGTAACCGATTTTTGTCCCTCTTAGTAAAACTTGGCTACAAGGAGAATGGATACAATGAGCACTGGCTTATAACAGGCACTTTTGTGATGCCTTGATTTTATCCTATGCATTTCTATAGTAAAGAAACTTTCTTACAACAAGATAGGCTTGCACTGAACTTGATTGTACTTGACATGGTAATTATTGCAGTGATTAACTCCAGCTTGTAAAATTATATATGGATAAACTCAAAATAAGTGAACCCCTCACATAGCTCCCCCCTCCCTCACAGGTCCGTACCTACACACCTGAGCTGGCCATATCAAGGGGGATAGGTGTGAGATGCCTTCACCTAGCCCCCCGCCTCTCCCTGCCCCCCCCCTCACAGGGCCGTACCTACACACCTAAGCCAGCCATATCAAAGGGGCTAGGTGTGGGATGCTCTCACATAGCCCCCCCCCCTGTTAACAGGCCCGTACCTGCAAACCTGAGGCACCCATACCAAAGGGGGTGCTAGCCTTCCCACTTCTTCTAGCCACATAGGGGCAGTTGAATGTGGTTTCTTGAAATATAACAAATCATTTTGAAAGAGTATGCATGAAAATCTCCTCCTTATAAACGAATTTTGGCCAGAAATACTCGTTCTATCAGGGTTTTTTTACTATAGAAAACTATGGAAAAAATCCTGGCAGAGCAAATTTGCTCCTTATAAGAGTCTGCTCCTTATATCCGTCCTCGTTATAACGAGATTTCACTGTATTTGTAGAACGTAAATAAAGCTTAATGTTTTGACGTTCATAAACCTTGTAAAAAGTCAAAATTCAAACCTTTGGTTGGAAATCTACCTACAGAAACCTCTAAGCTACGTTGGAATTACATAGGGCGTTTATTGGGTAGGGCCCCCTGCCTTCAGGCCACCCTGACTACAGGCCCCCGGCCTGTAGGCACCAAACTCACGTCCATTTCATACGTCTATAACCCATTATCTTATTCAAACTCCTCACGCCCAACACTATCTCTTACAAATCATGTCCAACCCCCACCCTCCTGTCCAACCCTCTCCCTCCCGTCCAACACCCTCCCTCACATTCAAGCCCCTCCTGCACGTCCAATCCTTACCTCATGTCCAATTCCCTCCCTCACACCCAAGCCCCTCCCTCATGTCCAACCCCCTCCCTCACGTCCAACCCCTCCCTCATGTCCAATGCCCTCCATCACATCCAACCCCCTCCCTCAAGTGCACGATATTACCACATGCGTGACATTTACCCTAGTGAGAGATAAGAGGCCCACAAGCCCCAGCAGACCCCACCCCTCCAAAAGAAAAAGACAAAATTCAGTAGTTATCTGGTTGCCATGGTAAACATGTTGTCATGACAACTATCAAATATCATTGAGGAGATAGTTCTCTCATAGAGCTTCGATTTAAGATACTAAACGACCATCTATGTTGAAATGCATATCATCTGGAGAGCATTCCCATTTTTTCTTAACCCAAAAATGTTAAGGGCGGCCATCTTGGAAAATGGCCGCCTTACCCCAACCCACCAGGTGCAAGTGGCCAAAAAAGTAAACTTCAGCCTTCTACATGTATAAGTATTCAAAAAATTGGTCTCACAAAATCCCTCATGGAGGGGAGGGTTTCTGTTTCTGTCTCTTGGTCTAAATAGAACCACCGGTTCGCTTTTCCAACATTTTGGGTTCGCTTTATCTAATTCTTCATATAAAGCGAACCACTATTTTTTCCCTTTAGAATTGGTCTCACATCAAGACAACACACATTATAAAAAAAAATTCTGTTGTATCACATACATCCATAGCCTTAGTTAATTCATAGAATATATCATATATGAAAAATTATTTTATTAGGGACTTTTGCAGGGTAAAGCAAAAACTGGTTCGGTTTACCTGAAGCGACCCTATAATTCAAATAATAATTCCTCCAACAACATAATAAATGGTGCAATAGCCTATATATGATCTGATCCCTACCTTTTATTATAAAACCGAAACTGAGTTCTTAGTGTCACCTTTCAATAAGAAATATCAGTCTGAAATGAGAGTGTCCCTTATTACCCCCGGGTTATTACCCCATGGCCCGTATTACCCCATCTTCCCCTATTTTGAATTTTTCTATGACAGATGCAATTTTTTGGCATGGTCCTGCAGGCCCCCCTATAGGTCAGGTCTAGTCTGACCTAAATATATGATCTTCGGTGAAGAAATTAGGTTGCACATGGCTAAAGACCATCACAGCAATTTCGATTAATATGAGCGGGAAAAGTTTGGTTACAAACTACGCTTGTGTAAGTCGAACGCGGCCCGTAGCCATCAGTGACTCAGGTCGAACGCGGCCGGAAGCAGTATTATTTGTACGAAGCAGACGAAGGCAAGAATTGCACAAGAAACGGGGAAGGTTGGCGTATTTCCCGTATCTTCGAGTATGTTCTTCATGTCTTTGGTTTAACAACACGTTTAACGTTAGACCATTATCCAGAGGTTCTACAGGACGTGTGGTAGTGGAGTCTTGCTCATTCAAAGCGGAATTAAGGTGAGTTTTCTGAGTGACAGTGACACTGACACCTCCTGACTTAGTGACAGTCAGCATGCGGCACGGTTCCCCGTCTGGGCCCTGGCATGTCTGCATTCTCCTCATGCCAGTCAGGGTCCACCCCCTGGTAACTCTCCCATGTATTATAAGGGAGTGCTCATTTTTTAACAACAGGGGGGGGGGGAAGAAATTTAGACCCCTTGACCAGGGGGGGGGTAAAAAAAATCAACCTGTTTTGAGGGGAAAAGCCCGCGCGTACTATGCTACAAGGGGGCGCTAACGCGCGCAATTTTCGGCCTGCCAGGGGGGGGGGATATTTTCGACCCCTCTAGTGGGGGGGGGGGCGAAAAAATGTCAGGCGCCAATCTCACCACCCCTCCCCTGTTGTTAAAAAATGAGCTCTCCCTAATTATCATCTCAGATATCATATGTGGGTAGGCCTACATTATTCTGACTTTGATATTCTTAATCTTATGATACCCGGTATTCTTTAATTATATTTAAATGTTCCACCAGTAGTACAGTGTTACTGTTTAATAGTACTACTTAGTCATAGTAGGCTACACACCCTTTTTTGGCGGGATACAACCCCCTCCCCCATAAATTGGCTAAAATGGAAAGAAAACATTCATCTAGACAGACTTGAACGTGCCCAAAACACGTCATAGAATCTGACAGCTGTTCTCCTTGCTCTACCACACAGTAGAGTCTAGCCGAGACTATCTAGACTGACCTAGCGTAAATTCTCGCGTATAAGCCTAACTCTCGTATAAGCCGCACCCCGACTTTGGGCCGATCCTAAAAGCCGCACCACCAATCTGACTATGGTGACTTTTAGTATTGTACCATAGTAGTAAAAACTCGCGTATAAGCCGCACCCCCACTGTTTGCCGAACCTATAAGCCGCACTGGGGATCTGACTCTCGTACTAGCCGCGGCTTCTACGCGAGAATTTACGGTACCGGTAGTCATTCTAGCGGGAAACCACCAAATTGGAGGGATACCCTAATTTCGCAAGAATTAAAATGGTAGCCTACCCCCACCCCCTCCGGCTACGCAAATTGGCAAAGAGTAGAGCCCTTTTAGTGGGATATTCTAACCAAATGTACCCCTTTTCAGTTTTCACAAGTATCTTCAGATCGACATTTTGGCCTATAAATATCTCCCTTTCAAGTTTCACCCCGGGTTTCACCCCAAAATGACCCCCCATTGGTGGGCCCGCCTGTAGCCCAACCTACCTATTTGCCAATGGGACCCAAAAAAAGTACTCCGTTTCCGCTATTTTGTGAAGGGTATCCTATCGGTACCGTACATAGTTAAGAAATGCAATAATTACATGTGTATATGAAATACATGGGTGAAAAATATTTAAGGATTTCATTACCTATAGCATAGACATTAAGTATGTCTATGCCTATAGCCAGGCCTACTGAGTGTAGACAGACAGTCCAACTGAGTGTAGACAGACAGTCTAACTGCATGTAGCCCCGCTATAGGCCTATCCGAGCAGTCGAGAATCGTTCGAGCGCGAGCCCTTTGATCGGTACTGAGACGGTACAGCCGGTACTGAGACCTAAAAAGAATTGGTGTGTTTCCGGTGTCCCAACCCTACCTAGAAAACCTTTTTGTAAAAAACAATAAAATAGTTTTATGAAGAACAGCCTAATTCATTATCTCACAATACGTCTGACCCTACTTAAATAACCCAACATCTAACCCGAAACACACTCCTTTTTTTTTAGGTCTCACCGCAACGCAAGTCGCAATGGCGGATGACATAAATTTCGATCATTGGGGCCCCGTACTCGATCAGAACACCTGGGATGAAGAGGAAGATGAGCAAGAAACTAAAGGTCGAAAAAGAAAAGAGCGGAAAAAGATTACGGAAGAGGAGAAGGCTCTACGTGTGAGTAAGAGACTCGCATATCTGCTGCGTTACGGCGCTGAACAGGAAGGTCTAAAGGTGGAGGGAGGAGGTGAGTTGAATAATTCATTATGTATTTATTATGTCAGGGGTGTGAAATATCCTCAGATCTGCAAAATTTTCGGCATCTTACAGCCCTGATATTGGGAGTGGATGTGTGCATTGACTAGCAATGGAATTGATACTGATACTATCCTAAGGTTTACCATACCATCAGAGCACGGTATAAATCATCTAGAATCATAGACATAGATCCATACATGTATAACACACAGTCTTTTTTTGCTAAAAAGGGCCATTATGGCCCATATCTTTTTACCCCCCTCCCCCAAGCCTTAGGCTAAGGAGGGGTCACAATCTTTTACGCCCCCCCCCCCCCCCCGTGATTGATAAATGAACCCTAACTAATAACACAGGAATGGTTAACCAGATTAAAACATTTCTGCATCATCCAAACTTTTCACATTTCTCCATGTTTTGCAGGCTATGTGGAAGTGAAGAGCTTGATCGAGCTGCCCTTAATGCGGCACAACACGGAGGAGGAGGTCCTCCGGGTGGTGGACGAGGCCTTATCCTACCAGGGCACCCCCCAGTTTGAGAAGAAGCAGAACGGTGTTGGGGTCTATATCCGGGCTCGCTACGGGCAGCGTATGGAGCGAAGCCAGTACCACGAGGGCACCAAAGTTACCAGGCTACTCAACTCGTGTTTAGGACACATCTGCAAACATCTGAGAGACTATGACTTTGAAGGCTTCCCAGATCTATTTGTTCTAAAGTAAGTGAAGTGGATCTTCATGACTGGCAGATCGAAATCTAATTCAATTTGATTAATTGTTGAATGATTATAAAAGTGAAAACATTACTTTTAAGTGGCTTATCAGATCTTTAAGTGAAAGGTATGGTTTATGTTTGATAAAGTTTGCAAGTCCCTACCTTATAATGTTTATGTTTCTCAAAAGGTATTGTTCTCACGAGGTGTTTGCTCTATATCATACAAAAAATTGATTTATTCCTTCTAGATTATGATATACATACTGATTTGCCACTATTTTCATTGCAGCACTATTGTACACAAGCTAAAGAGGGACAAGTTATTGTCAAACAGTGCCCTGAAGACCATCCTCAGTCCGGCTGTTGAACACCTAGACCTGGAAGGCACATACTTGACAACCGGCACTTTGAAGCTTCTCGGAGACCGATGTCACAACCTGCGGATACTCAATCTACGCGGTGCTGGCTATGTTCTTAATGACTACTTCATGGAACAGTTATTGAAAGTAAGTGCAATGATTACAATGCGCTTAGCACATTTTTATAAACATGTTTCTGATAGTAAGAGTTTAATTAGACTCAGAATTTGACAAATTTTGGCTTTGTTAAAGTTTTACTTTGCTCCAAAAGGGTGTGCACTTATTAGGAGATGTTCCCTAAAAACGTTGAACACAGTATGTTAGAAGATTTCTAAAGTATCTACTGCATAAAGGCCTTAATTAACCTTTCATTTGTGAGGGACTTTGTACTGTATTCTGGGTTCCTTTCTTAAAGAACGGTTTTTATAGTGCAGATACTAAGTTGAATATTCCAATTTCAGAGACTTCATAGTCTACGCAGTCTGAATCTGAGTGGTTGCTACCAGCTTAAAGACAAATCTCTCAACATGCTCGCCAAAACCAACCCAGATCTGAGGCATCTGATCGTCTCCGGGAACCGTAACTTCACAGAGCAGGCCTGTCTGAACCTCATCCTCGCCTGCCCCAAGCTGGAGCATCTCGACATTTATGACAACCCACACTTCACAGAAAGTGGCAGAAGAACATTGATAGAGATCAGTAAAGAAAGGAAACTGACAGTTATTTTGAAGGACCTTACCGATAAGTCGGTCGCACCGGAGGACCCCTCTATGGTGCTGGGGGTCTGGAGGGCGGTGATGATCTGAGACCTATGTGGTCCAGTACATGTCACAGTGGATCTCAGAAGTTGTAGAGTTGTAGATAGGTGTATGTCATACTCATATCATACCATATGTTGTATTGAAACCCAATACACGCTTCTGTATATATATACCTGTGGGGAAGGGGATGGGAGGGGGGGGGGGGAGGGTGATATGTACCTTCACATCATTTCATAGATTTGATGGCATTTAATATTAGACATTCTGTAAAGTAGAACACAGAGTAGCCAATGTAAAATAACAAATGGCCTCACTGTTCTGTGAAGTGTTTCTCATATACACCAATGCACAATAGCATAAGCGTCCTCCCGTTTAATACGTGTATATATATACGTTTTCAAATATACTCAACCAACTCTGTATTTCATATCAATACCATTCCATTCTGATGATCGTTTAAGTAGTAGTATGTTTGCCTGTTGATCAATTTAGTTTTCAATGCTATGGAATTTGCCTTAAACATTAAAGGCGCACTGAGTTGAGGACCTAACCCTGCCGAGGTTTGTACGCAAATGACGTCGTGGGTTCAGTGAGCCTTTAATAAGTTGACTCAATCCGATTGTATCTTGGTAGTGATCTAACGTTAATTGTGCATTATAATTTGTTGAATGAGAATGCTCCATGTTTGTATGACAGTACCGTAGCCATTGTTTAACGATGAGACGTGGGCGTCCTATGTTTTGACTTACTTTTCATGGGAATGCCAACCCCTTGTGGCTTTTGAAAGCAATGCAGAGGTAGGGGGTGGCGGGAGGGTTCGGCAATCAGATGTCATTGCACAAATTCGTCATCCCAGCACTGTTTTAACAGATGTCTAGCTTGAACGTTTTAATGTATTCACCCGACTCTCCATGAACTGGCTACAACCTTAAATCAACTTATATTTCACGGATAATTTACCAAATAAAATACCAATACGAATACCAATACATTAGAATGTAAAATGAATCTGTTCTCCTAAAATTAATTGAGTCATCTTTTCTTGGTTTTCTATTTGATATGTGACGTAGTTGTGTATTAATTGGACCATGATTTAAGAATCATAGACAGCAGATGTTTCCGGGCAGGGCCAAGTGTTTATAGAACCAGATATGTTTGCACTTTCATATACAGTACATATATACAATACTATAATATATTACATCTAAGCAGTATATTCATGTATGTGAGATCTTTCATTTCAAACAACTACCGATCATGTTATAGATACGGGTACCTGTTCAACGATCAGGGAAATATCGTTCACTATTTTTGCATTGCTTTGCAATAACCTTTAGAATTATTACATCGAGTCATTTGCAGAATACGTGTCTCAAAATACACATGCAGCAATTTATTCATTTCCGAAATAAATAGATGGGAAGAAAACTATCAATCCGTGTTGCGCTTATAACTGACGAACAAACCAAGAGGAGAGGGAATGCGCATCTGTAGATTGGAGGAGTTCGAAATATAGGGTCCTGGGTTTGATCATTTGACCTACGGTTTTCATGACCTTTTAGGAGATGAGAGTGTAATTACCTCCAAAAATCGTGAAAATGTGAGTTTTTTTTGTTTAAAGATGGTCCTCAGGGACACTATATAAATTACGGATTTAGAGGTTCTGAGAAAGGTGTATCAGAAATTCTGCCCAAAAAACTGTTGACAAAGGATCGGGGGATTTTAAGCAGAATATAGGTTTCAAGATACACAATATTGAATTGTCTATATGGGGTGGTATTATGTGTATAGCCTAATACATGCAAGGTTCGAAGTTTACGATTTTCTGTCATGAAAATTAAGATTTTGAAAGATCCAGAGTCAAGCTCTGAACCAGATTTCTCTGTCTCTCCTCCCTGTGGCAACAGATAGCGTAACTGAGGCCTGTGGTTTTCATACTATACCTATGTCGTATGGAAAAGAAAAGTACCCTTGCCTTGGCTAATATGCAGGGTTGGGATATCTACGTTCACCTTATAGATCTGATCGCCATCACCACCCTTTAAAGGAAATTAGCTGTTATCATTGGGGTAAATTAAAGCGACCTGTACAGCCCAGCCCAACTGTAGACTCTTGCAATATCTGCTAAAAGCTCCCAATGCAGTGGTACACAGATATTCCATGCCATAGGTATGGGTATGGGTAGAACATGCATGCACAACATTTTCTATGCTTGATGTCCGTAGCAAAGAGTTTTGCAGTTAGGGCTCTGAGGTTCGAGCACGCCACATTTGATAAATGACCCTGATCATCAAAGGACGTCAAGCTACGGACTTTATATGCAGATCTTGAATTAAAGCCTACAATTAGATCTTACCGTAAATTCTGGTGTATCAGCATAGCCCACACCAACTTGCACAAATGCGATAAGCCATACAAGGGGTACTAAAGTATACCTGTAAAAACTCTAGTACATGTATAAGCCACAACCTATATAGACATGTTTTGGATCAAAAGCTGAGTGATTCGCATATTAACTCCGCAGCTTCTGCATTGGAATTTATGATAGTTGGCCGAGGAGTCCAGTGTAGGTTTTCACGTCATAGTTTATATAGCAATGTATGGAGAGTTTTTGCCACCAGTTTGTAGCAGACACTACACAACAACGTAGTAACTGCCCTGATGCATTTAAAGGGGCATTGACATTCTCACCACTCGCACTTACCACATAGTAGACTTGAACAGTACTAGACTTGTGAGTGGGATACGCTCGGTGATTATGCCACTTTAACTACAAGTACAGCTGCTCTTACAGTCATGGCATATCAAAGGCATGTCTGTGTCACACTGCCTGTGCATTGTAACCCTTTAAGGACGACATAATGCATTAATGCTTTATGCCCTTATTCATGATGCATGAATGCAGCCCTGGCGAGTAACTCGCTAGAACTGCATTTAAGTATCACGATGGCCCTATAGGGATGATACACTTCTGGAGGGTCAGCATGATGCACCAGTGCAGCAGATACGCTATCTGGGGCCACAGGGACGAAATGTCATCTTTTAGCGACATGTCATCCTTAAAGGGATACGAATGTAAGAATAAGACTGTCTTTCTACCCTCATGTTACTGTTCATCTGAAATTATATAATTCTAGTTTAAAAATCTGCGATGATGTTTATGTCATGTTTTTTAATTTCTCTTTCTCTCCTCAGAATTGAGAACACAATGGCATATGTTGCAAATATTGAGGATCTAGACTCGGACAATGAGTCAGTTGGGAGTGGATTGTCTGCACACAGTGGAGATGCAAACAACGACATTGGACCTGGTTATGGGGACTATGGTTATCATGATGGCTATGGAGATGACGATTGGAGAAGGGAGGCGCGAGATGATCCACTCTTCTCATATTCTCTGAGTAAGGAGGAATTCATGCTGAAAAAGAAAAAGCAGCAGAATGAGCTGAAGGAGAAGTTGAGTAAGCGGCTCATGTACCTCCTACGTTACGGCGCTGTGCAGGAGGGGCTCACTGTACAGTCTGGAGGTAAGCATCATAGTTAAATAACATTCTCCCAAACCCTAGCTTCCCCCCAAAATCATTAATTATGTGGTGTTGATGTAGCAATATCTTTCTTTTCATTCTAACCTCCGACCTTTCTTCTTCTAAATCCTGTGTTTGTTGTCAATTGGGTGCATTTTCGCCATAATTTATGAATCATATCTGATCATTTGTGTTGACAAGTGACATGGTCTGAGTTACAGTGTTTGTCATACAGTGATGCCCAGTCTACTGCTGGAATTCTCCAATTATTCCTATTTTTTCAGGATATGTAGAAGTGAAAAGCTTGATGAAGGTACCCCTAATGAGGCACAACACAGAAGAAGAGGTCCTGGCTGTACTTGATGAGGCCTTATCTTATCGGGGTGTTCCCCGATTCGAGAAGAAGGCTTTTGATGGTAGGGTGTACATCCGGTCGCGGTATGGGCAGCGTATGGAGAGAAGTCAATGCCATGAGGGCACCAAGGTCACCAGGCTACTCAACACATGTCTAGCACACATCTGCAAAAACCTCTCTGATTATGACTTTGAAGGCTTTCCAGATCTTTTCTTGCTGAAGTAAGTGAATTATAATTTATTTTTGAGTCAACCGGGCTGAATAAAATGTATAACACTATGAAAGTAGAGTATGGTGTAGTTTCTCCCTGGAATTCATTATGATCATTTAAGTTGGAAATGCTAGGTACAGCTATTCTACACTTTTGTGAGTTAGAAGTTTTCCCCCTTATTCTGAATAATAACATTAATATATATAAACATGTCTTATAAGATATGAAAGAAAATATTTCACAACAGATTGTTGCAGATGTTGATACAAAGCATATTCCATTATATTGCTGACAGTTATTGGCCGGCGACGGAGTCCCCGGCCATGGTTATTGAGTTCACTTTTCCGTAAGGTTTCAACAGGAACTGCGCGTCCATAGGATTAGCATTGGCTCGTTTGCTTTTTGCACCCTATATACACTGGCTCTATGGTCTCCCACCCTTCAGCACTGCACTCCGCTGTCCGCTGGCCAGAACCCTGCGTCGTCAGCTTAACCTCACCACCTTACAGGCAAACACTCTATTATAACCCACAATGCACTGCTCATTCCGGTCTACTGAGCTTTCTATATGTTGTTCACACCCCACCCTCCATATACTTGAACAGTGAGCAGGCTAACAAAGAAACCTGTGAACAACACACCTTGGACATGCAGCTCTCAGACAGCCGACAATTACTCCCACCCGCCCTGCAAAGGTGCCGTGGTTATTATAGCTGCCCCACAAGGTCAAGACGCTGACCAGTGGGCAGTGGGTATAAGGCATACCAAGGTACAGGTGTAGGTCTGACCATGGGGTATAGTAGAGGTCGCTGGTCTGACTTAAACCCGCAGATCTCGGTACCCCTCCACCGACAGTCAGGGCGCAGTCGGGACAGGTACTCAGCCCTATTTATAGGGGAGCTGGGGCTTTAACCCTCGGGTATGCGAAATAACCAAGGTGCGAATCCTTTGTCTCAGTCGTCCACCGTGGGTTAGATATATAATATTACTAACCCCAGCCAAACAGTAATGACTCCAAATCACGTGCACCATTTTACTATTTAGTATAATGTCGACATGATGCTTAAATGAACTCATGCCCTTTGCTGTCATGATGCATGGATGCACCCATGGCGAAAAATTCTACTCTGTATAGGGTATTATTGGTCAGTTACGATAGTAACTGACCTCTATGCATACCCTAAGGAAAATCCAGATGCGCGGCCTTGCGTGACGAGTCCATGCACACATGCACCACTCTCCCATAGAGAACCCCTTGACCATAACCCATGGAGCACCACCGCCACCACCACCCTGGGCACTTTCTAGTACATTCATGTTCTGAAAATGTGATGTTCCAGCAACACACACATGCCACCCAAGCGACCACCTCCACCACCCACGCCACCACCTCCACCACGGGCCACCACTGAGCTAAACCTCGGGGGGGATGTCAGTTGTTTCTGGTAACAGAAACAGGGTAGTCAACTCCAAGTTCCCCCTCTGCTTTGAGCATCGCATTCTGGTGAAAATGCATGCATTTGGATGCATTGAAATGGCATAATCTCATGGATTTGAATAATAAATGATATTACTGGGATGCAGAACACACAATTTTGCATTAAACTGGAGATATACCCACATTTAGCAAAGTCCCCCCTCTGCTTTGTGTCAACATTGCTGCGGTCCTTAAAGCACATGGCCTGCATACCTACAACACTGTGGGGAGCAAGGAAAGGACAGGGGTCTGTACACAGGTAGCACAGGTATCCAAGTGTAGCAGCCATAGTGGCCCACACTATCCTACCTGACGGTAGGACGAGGACTCTGCTTGGAGACAAAGGTCAGTTGGTGCGCGTGACCTCCACAAACACACATACGTATGTGGCATTTGGAAAATCACTGGAGCCCGCCTAAGTTATCACACCTCCCATAGGAGGCCCCTGGCACCACCGCGGTGGCCTAATCCCCGCATTGCGGCCCTTAAAGGGAAGTGGGATCGTGGAAGTGGGATCTCGGGACTATGTACCTAATTTTAGTACAATACGTTATTTCTCATTTCTGATAGCAGAATCGTAATCCCCAGGAAAAACTGATACACTTTAATAGGTCACATGCCTTATTTGATCAAATTCCAGGCGAGCAGGTGGGTGTGGGCAAGCAGGTGGGTGTGGGCAAGCAGGTGGCTGTGGGCGTCGTCGCACGCCAGCCCGTAAACGCCGCCTTACATCTCAGCCAAAAAGCGAGTCAGTTGGAGCGTAAACTACAGCGGCATGTATCTTTTTCGCCGTGTCTGTCCACCACGGGCGGCGTGCAGCGTGCGTTGCAGATGATTTGGGCTGTAGGTGAGCAGGTGGCTGTGGGATAGCAGGTGGCTCGGGGCGAGCAGATGGCTGTGGGCGTCAGCGCCCGGCAGCGTGTAACCGCTGTTTTACGTCTCGGCCGAAAAGCGAGTCGATCCGAGCGTCGGCAGCGACATCATCGCCATTTCCTTTTCGCCGTGTCGGTCGGCTGCGGGGCAGCGTGTGCTACGTGTCCATGCCTTTGCCGTCGATCCCCTGTCCCCCCCGCCCCCGTTCTCCCTTTATCCCGTTCTCCCTTTCTCCCGTTCTCCCTTTCTCCCGTTCGCCCTTTATCCCGTTCTTCGTTTATCCCGTTCTCCGTTCATCCCGTTCTCCGTTTATCCCGTTCTCCCTTTATCCCGTTCTCCCTTTATCCCATTCTCCCTTTATCCCTTTCTACCTTAATCCCGTTCGCCCTTTATCCCGTTCGCCCTTTATCCCCTTCTCCGTTTACCCGTCCTGCGTTTATCCCCTTCTCCGTTTATCCCATTCTCCCATTCTCCCTTTCTCCCGTTCTCCGTTTACCCGTTCTCCGTTTATCCCGTTCTCCGTTTATCCCTTTCTCCCGTTCGCCTTGTATCCCGTTCGCCATTTATCCCGTTCTCCGTTTATCCCGTTCTCCCTTTCTCCCGTTCTGCCTTTCTCCCTTTCTCCCTTTATCCTGTTCGCCTTTTATCCCATTCGCCGTTTATCCCGTTCGCCGTTTATTCCGTTCGCCGTTTATCCTGTTCTCCCTGGAACCCGTTCTCCTTTTATCCTGTTCTCTGTTTATCCCGTTCTCCGTTTATCCTGTTCTCCCGTTCTCCCTTTCTCCCGTTCTCCCGCTCTCTGTTTATCCCGTTCTCCGTTTATCCTGTTCTCCCATTCTCCCTTTCTCCCGTTCTCCCGCTCTCTGTTTATCCCATTCTCCGTTTATCCCGTTCTCCCTTTATCCCGTTCTCCCTTTATCCAGTTCTCCCTTTATCCCGTTCTCCCTTTGTCCCGTTCTCCGTTTATCCCGTTCTCTGTTTATCCCATTCTCCATTTATCCTTTCTCTGTTCATCTCCGTTCTGCGTTTATCCCGTTCTCCATTTATCCTGTTCTCTGTTCATCGCCGTTTATCCCGTTCTCCGTTTATCCCGTTCTCCGTTTATCCCTTTCTCCGTTTATCCCGTTCTCTGTTTATCCCGTTCTCCCTTTCTCCAGTTCTTTATTTATCCCATTCTCCCTTTATCCCGCTCTCCCTTTATACCGTTCTCCCTTTATACCGTTCTCCGTTTATCCCTTCTCCATTTATCCCTTTCTCCAGTTCTCCCTTTATCCCGTTCTCCGCTTATCCCGTTCTCCCTTCCTCCCTTTCTCCCATTCTCTGTTTATCCTGTTCTCCCTTTCTCCGGTTCTCCGTTTATCCTGTTCTCCCTTAATCCTGTTCTTCCTTTATCCGGTTCTCCGTTTATCCCATTCTCCGTTTATCCGGTTCTCTGTTTATGTGCATTCTCCCTTTATCCCATTCTCCCTTTATCCTGTTCTCCCTTTATCCCGTTCTCCCTTTATCCCGTTCTCCATTTATCCCTTTCTCCCTTTCTCCCGTTCTCCCTTTATCCCATTCTCCCTTTATCCCATTCCCCAATTAGCCTGTTCTCCCTTTATCCCGTTCTCCCTTTATCCCATTCTCCCTTTATCCCATTCTCTGTTTATCCCGTTCTCCCTTTCTCCCGTTCTCCCTTTATCCCATTCTGTTTATCCCGTTCTCCCATTATCCCGTTCTTCCTTTCTCCCGTTCTCTCCTTATCCAGTTCTCCCTTTCTCCCGCTCTCCGTTTATCCCGTTCTCCCTTAATCCCGTTCTCCCTTTATCCCGATCTCCATTTATCCTGTTCTCCATTTATCCTGTTCTCCCTTCATCCCGTTTATCCTATTCTCTGTTTATCCCATTCTCTGTTTATGTCTGTTCTCCGTTTATCCCGTTCTCCCTTTATCCCGTTCTCCCTTTATCCCACCTAAAACCATTAGAGATTAACTAAGTGTCTGTAACTGACCATGCAGCTTTGCTGCAGACCATGAAGGAACCTTTGACACTCACCCCCAAAATCTATGCCCCCTCGTTATGCTGATTCCATTTGTCGTTACATGAGTACAACCCTGCTGCATCATTATTTCTGTACACTTGCCCTTATAGGACAGCATGGCGCTTCAGGTGAACCGCAATGCATTTATGCATCATGACCTCTCCACATTAACCCTTTAAAGACGACATATTGCTTCATGTGAACAGTGGTGCAATCATGCATCATTAGTGCATTAATTATAATTATAGACCAATGTATGTGATCAAGAATCCTTGATGGAAGCCGGCCACCACCCCTATGGGGTGGATTTACTCGATCATATACTTTTAAATCCTAGTATTCTGATTTTCAAATGATTTATTACAGCACTATAATGCATAGATTGAAGCTTGACAACAAGCTGTCAAACAATGCCCTACGCACCGTGCTCAACCCGTCTGTTGACCACCTGGACCTAGAAGGCACCTATATGACGTCAGGCTCTTTGAGGATTCTTGGTGACCGTTGTCCTAATCTGCAAGTACTCAGTCTACGGGGATGTGGTTATGTGCTTAACGACCACTACATGGTACAGTTGTTCAAAGTAAGTGATATCAAAACAGCTGTAACAAATATTAATATGACTTTTCATTTTTTTGTTGTTGTTTTTATTAATTCAATTTGAAGGTTTCTGAACATATTCCAAAAGCATCAAACAAATGTTTAGTAAGGAAGTAAAGAATTACAAGGCTGTTACTCAGTTCCACTGATAAATATGTTTCAGTCCTAGCTAACCTTCCCTAGGAAATTATATTACTATTGATCATTAGAGTGGCAAAGGGTTCTTTCAAATTCTTGGATTTCCATATGAGATTTTTCCAATATCTGATGATTAAAATTATTGTAAATGAATGAATAAATCAATTTATTAAAGTAAGAAATTAGCACCCTTAATTCCACAAATTAACTATTATTAACTAGGCCTGCTCTAAAATGAAACAATTGTTTTATCCTACAGTGATGACATATGGAATATTTTACATTGATAAAATGTTACAATTTCAGAAACTCACCAAACTACGGTGTCTTAATCTGAGTGGCTGTCACCAAATTACAGACAAGTCTCTCAATGGTCTCAGCAAATCCAACCGGGACCTGATTCAGCTGAACGCCTCAGGGAACCCCCTCCTCACAGAGCAGGGCTTTCTGACCTTCATCCGTGCCTGTCCTAAGCTGGAGCATTTAGACATTTATGACAACCCAAACTTCACAGAAAGTGGTAGAAAGGCATTGGTAGAGATAGGTAAAGAAAGGAAACTGGCTGTGATTTTGAAGGATCTGACTGACAAGTCCGTGGCACCAGATGACCCCTCAATGATACTCAATGTCTGGAGGGCAGGCATGGTCTGAGAGAATATGACCAAAATCTTAGGGAGTGGTAATTTTTTAACAGGGGGGGGTTGGTGGATTTTCGGGTCGAAATATTTTTGGTCCTTCCCTCCACGGGAGGGGTCAGAATTCTTTCCCCCCCCCCCCCCCCAGGCAGGTTAAAGGCTAGGACATCCCAGCCTAAATCATGAAACCCTCAGCCAGGCTTGTTGAGTTTATATAACACTTCAGTTATATTTAGAATCCCCCTAACAGCATCCACCACATGCAGGCATATCCTAGCCCTGTGAGCCTGTATTCCCCAGCACCAGTACCCCATGTATAAAGGCTCAGGCAACCAACAAATAGTTTGCTTGTTGTTCCTTTCCAGCAGTCCTCTGGTCTAGACAAGTTGCACTGGTGTGACCAGCAGTTGCACTCTGCCAGTGGTATAGTATTGAGTACTAGTGATACCCACCAGTGTACTGACTGCCACCAGTGTGCCCACAGAAAACGGTATACTCCCCCTTGAATAGGCCACATGCTACTATTTTGGGTAAAAAAAGAACATCTATACACAATGATACCATTGCACAATGTGTATACCAAGAAGCCAATATGTAATCATAAAATCTATGAGGGTGCTATAGTTTTATCATTCTTTTACAGACTATTTAATTCCAAGCAAAGCCTGATTCATGGTCCCCCTTCTGAAGTCACCTGGCCAGGACAGCATGATCACCTGGTCCCACTGCTCACTGCACCCTTCACCCATACATTGTAAAAAATGTGTATATAATCTAAACACTTTCACCGAAACATATTGATAGCAAAATCCCAAATTTTTTTTCTGTTAAGATGTGCAGGAATATGGCTGCCAGTGATGGGTGAGCTGCAACAGTGAAAAATGGTGGGCGAGGGCAGTTTGGCTAGCCCACTGGTATTATTCTCGTACTCCTTCTACAGGCTCTTCCCTATATACAGGCTCCTCTTAGCCAAATACAGTACCTATACTGTTGTTTAACATCCATGGTAATTTAGATAATGTCAACAATAATGAGTAGATAGTGCTGTCCAGAATATTCCAGTGAGCCAGCCAAACTGGCCTTGCCCACTATTGCTTCACTTTTGTAGGCCCACCCATCACCAGCAGCCATATCCCTGTACCTGCTGACAGAAGAAAGTGCTTAAATACTGAGATTCAGTGAAAGTGTTAAACTTTAATGTGTTTGGGTAAATTTATGTGTTTAAATTAGAAACACTTTTTACAGTGTATGTCTGAAGGCTGTTAGCACACTCAGTCTACTAGCAGGCCTTTGGTGGGCATGAGGCCTTGTTTACAGCCACATCTGAAGGGTCACTTGGATTGGGGTCAAAATCAGCTGGGTCACATACTTTTGCCCTCTGGTGTAAAATTTGTGAAGTAAAAATCGATCTGGAATTTGAGTAGCACAGTTTAGTGGCAGAGTTATGAACTATATGCTCTACTCCTAGAGATCCTACCCTTTAATATTGAGCACGGCCGACCCCTTTGAGCTATAGTAACAGGCAGGCTTTTTCGTTAAAAGGGGGTGCACATTTCCCCCCACTCCCTTATGCTTAACATTGTATAGTTGAACAGGGAGTTTGATCCAAGCCTTGTTGTGGTCTCACACATCACTTATAAACCTCCAAATACAAGATTTTGTTGTTTCCATAATTCTGATATTTGATATTTGAATGTGTATTCAACATTTACTGTAATGCTTTGTACCATAATTCATACAGCTGAGAAACTTATGGCCTGAGCATATATTGTTATACTGATTCATGTGGCAATACTACATTTACCTTTATATACTGTAGCTATTGAATAGCTACTGTTACTTGATGTGGTAAGAAATGGGGGGGGGGGGGGAGAGTTAACACAAATTTTTTGGGGGCCCATCCAAAAATATGGTACTCAATTACAAACAAGAATATCACCATCGTTTTTGAATCTGAGTACTGTAACCCCCTTCGCCACCCCCTCCAAAGATAAAAAGTCGGAAAATATTAAATTAATTCAATTTTAATTCATTTTTTTTATTCTCTGAGGTATTTACTCACTTGAAACATGCATGAAACCACTTTGGGATGCAATGTAAAAATATGGTACACTAAACTTAGTTATTTTGAAGTTCCCGAAAATGCAAGATGGCCGCCATGAGCCATAAACACCCCTATAAAGGACTTTCCTGACTTAAAACATGTATAAAACCAGGTAAGGTATAACTTATAGGATTCTTCTATGTTATACAAGAATCAGACTTCTGTGCAAGAATTCACAGGATGTTTAGTGTGAGACAAGGCCTTTGTGAGGACCTTATGTCTAATGGCAGCCATCATTGATTTTTCCAAAAGTTTGAAATAGCCCAGTTTAGTGTACCCTAGTTTAATATTACATCTCAAAGTGGTTTTTAAATAGAAGAGCACTTTCTGCTGACTTTCCCTCCTCCACTGGTGTGTCAACACAGTACAGTGCATGTAATTGGATGACATAATAAAGCTTATATGTAACAGTGCCATCGATTAGATAATATGAGCTAACATTCATAATTAGGGGATTAGCATCCGGGCACCTAGAGTCCCAACTGTGATGTCACAGGATGACTTGTGGTCTACTCTGCAATTATATACAGGCATTTATATCTTGGCCTTTATATGTGGGATAGTAATATATGCTTACACCAATTATATTTTATAGAGACATAAATGTAAAATATAAGACTAATATAACCAATATCTATAATTAGAATTATTGTGTAATATTTCATAATGTTCTGTTATACATACCAGGTGAAAAGTAAAGGGTGTTCTGTGGTGTACAACAGGTTCTGTAAACAATATCAGGTCCGTATTTAACTATCTCCTTGCTGGCTTTGCCAATTTCATCCAGTGTTGTATAGCCTATCAGGATGTGGTCATGTGTCATTATGGCCCAATGACTAACATTGTAGTCTAGAAGAACCTTTACAAAACATCACTGTATCAATTTTGCATTCACCTAAGAAGAATACTAAGTTACAAAATATATCAAAGTACTATTTAAGTATGGTTGGAGTGATCAGGTCTATGTAATGATTGCAGGTACCTCTATTAATTTCATTACACCTTACATTTAAGCTAAATTTACATTAGCACAGGAGGACTACTTCTGGGTTCTGTGGCATATAATATAGGTCTACTTTTGCATTCCAGGTGTAACAGGTCCCCATTATGCCGCACATATATACATCTATAGTATGTATACATGTATGGTTACTTTATATTGAGTTGCTGGACCTTACGGCTCGGTTAAGCCATAACATTGTTAGTCATCAGTTAAATGTAAAACATGGTTGACGACACAGGTAAACTAGACCTCCCCTGATAGCTTCAACTGATTTACTACGTTATCTATGATTTACGTCGGGATTACTATGTGAACCTTGTAAATAAAGTCGCCGTCTATCACACCTTACTTTAATTTGCTCTCTTGTTACTTGGTTAATTACTATTCAATAGCCTGCCGGCTACAAAGCTGTTACTGTAATCTTTTTGTGTTACTGGCCATCTTGAATTTTTGTGAACTAGTGTCAATCTGTAATATTTTCTCACAAATCCACAGCTCTCCTGATGTACTACATGTTTATTGTAGACTGTGGCACTATGACCAATTGTCCTCAGTTTCCAAATGATTGTAGTTGTAGCCTCAATCCTAAATATGCATCAAGATATTGGCCAGACATTTAGCCTACCATATGCTCCCACATCAACCCATGTCAACTCATGATCACTCTTTCAGAAGTATATATATATACTTATCTGTGATCCTAAAATTGGTCCAGTAAATCTAATGTCTATTATCTCTTTCTCTCCTCAGAACTGAGACACAATGGCATATGTTGCAAATATTGAGGAATTAGAGTCTGATGACAATGAGTCACTTTCGGGTGACGGAATGTCTGCACACAGTGGAAATCAAGATAATGACCCTGATCCCTGGGGCCATTATGCAGCGGCTGCAAATTACTATGCGGCAGCTGCTGCAGCGTATCCTATGCGGCCGGACAGAAATGAAGAGTTAAATTTGAAGAAGCAGAATGAGCTGAAGGAGAAGTTGAGTAAGCGACTCATGTACCTCCTACGTTACGGCGCTGTGCAGGAGGGGCTCACTGTACAGTCTGGAGGTGAGAATTTTTAGAAATACTGTTCAGTTTGACCAAATCCTCCATCCTAATTACTGGCACAGGATATAGTGTAAATGATGCTATATCTCTTCTCATTTCCTCTACAAACCACTCACCTGGATAGATATACATTTGTCCTTCTAAATCATACTTTGTGTCAAAAACAAAACCTAGCACAAGATACTTCTAATCTAGCACATCTTCGAGTCTGTTACAAATACACATGTGGAAACAGGCCAATTGTGGTCAATTCAGAGTATTCCATAGTGTGTTGTATGCATTTACACTTAAGCAGCTGTTAAAAATCCAGGAAAATATAAAATTAATTTGGTTACTTATTTTCATTTTGTAGGATACGTAGAGGTGAAGAGCTTATTAAAGGTGCCTCTAATGAGACACAACACAGAAGAGGAGGTCCTAGCTGTACTCGATGAGGCTTTATCTTACCGGGGTACCCCCAGATTTGAAAAGAAGGAGATTGGAGGCAGGATGTTTATCCGGGCCCGTTATGGGCAGCGTATGGAGAGAAGTCCATACCACGAGGGTACTAAAGTCACTAAGCTACTCGACACATGTCTAGGACATATCTGCAACCACATCTCTGATTATGACTTTGAAGGCTTTCCAGATCTTTTCCTTCTGAAGTAAGTGAATGTATATATTGTATCATGATATCTAGCTTCAAAGGCTGGCCTAATTAGATTAAATTGCAATTAATTAGTAATGTCATGAACGTAAATACATATGTTATATTCAAATTCATGGTAATACCATATGGTTTCTCTATCAATATTGTATCAATGAGGACCAACACAATATATGTAGCTTCATTTTATTTAAAACTGATTAGCGCCTTGGACTGGGTTTTTTTCTCTTCTGATAAACATTGACACTAACATTCTCATATAAAGTAAGGAAATATGAAAAGTGTTAGACTTTCTGTGTCTCAGTGAGATTATAATTTTGAAATGATGTATTCTAGTGCCATAATGCACAAACTTAAACGGGAGAAGAAGCTGTCGAACAATGCTCTGCGCACCATACTCAACCCATCCATTGACCACCTGGACCTGGAAGGCACCTATATGACGTCAGGCTCTTTGAGAATTCTGGCAGACCGCTGTCCTAACCTGCAGGTACTCAGTCTACGTGGATGTGGCTATGTACTAAACGACCACTACATGGAGCAGTTGTTCAAAGTAAGTGATATCAAAACAGTTGTGACAAATATTTACAGCTCCTGTCCTTTTTTTCAAAATCATTGTGACGGCCTAATTCAGTTTGATAATTTGATGAAATAAAGGTACATGTAATTCCTAAGCTTCCAAGACGTCCAGTTGTAAAGTAAGGAATGTTTTCGTCATTCCAAACACTCACAAGGAAATTTTATGATCGTGATAGTTGATCAGTAAATAAAAGATGACTAGGTCTACTTGTGGTAATCCACATTTAAAGATTTAACATAAATGAAATCGTGGTGCATCAACAAGCTTACCATGCAACAACGATGACATTATTGGGAGGGGTTACCCTATAACACTAACTCAATCTATCACCATTATAACGTTATAATGTAGTAATAATGCCGTCAGAATGAGCCATACTTTGCCGGTACAATGAGACATCTACTTTGCTGTCAGAATGAGCCGTACTTTGCCGTCAGAGAGCGCCATACTTTGCCGTCAGAATGAGCCATACTTTGCTGTCAGAATGAGCCATAAACTTGGTAGTGACCCTGGAAAAGTGCTATAGGCAGTTTTATCAATGTAGGCCTACTAACTGTAGCCTAGACTATTGAAAAAAGGGGGAGGGGGTGCTTTAGGCAATTTTATCAATGTAGGCCTACAAACTGTTGCCTATAGGCTATTCAAAAAAGGTGGGGGGGGGGGGCAGTGCTATAGGTAATTTTATCAATGTAGGCCTACTAAATTTAACTTTAGAGTGACATGGCACACTCTCCCAGTAGACAAGTACCGGGTATGTCACTATGCAGTACGACTATAGGAAAATGTAATGCTGTAACAAGTAACCCCTCCCTTTATTTTACTTCATAGAAAATTGTGATGTTATAATGGTGTAACGATATATTTTATTTTAAATGGTACCATTTCAGAAACTCACCAAACTTCGTAGTCTGAATCTGAGCGGCTGTCACCACATTACAGACAGGGCTCTCACTGCTCTTGGTGAATCCAACCCGAACCTAGCTCAGCTTAACGCCTCAGGGAATCCCCACTTCACAGAGCAGGGCTTTCTGAACCTCATCCGTGCCTGTCCCAAGCTGGAGCATCTTGACATTTATGACAACCCAAACTTCACAGAAAGTGGCAGAAATACATTGGTAGAGATGAGTAGAGAGAGGAAACTGGCTGTGATTTTGAAGGATCTGACCAACAAGTCGGTGGCACCAGAAGACCCCTCAATGATGCTGAGCGTCTGGAAGGCAGGCATGGTCTGAAAATGGGTCAACTTTTGTGAGACCTGTCCTACATCAACGATCTACATCGTATTACCGACAATTTTTTGAAGGCTGCTGCATGTAGTGGCATTATCTCTGATTGGCCAGAGCCAACTCTTGTTAAGCCAACTCTTGTTATTATTATTATCATTATTATTTTTATTATCGACTACTGTCTGTTATCTATTTGAATTGCATTTAGTTTATATACAAGTCAGAGATCTCACTTTTTCTACTTTTATATGAATTTCGACATTTATGTACTTCTCTGTACAAGAAAACCTTGTTGTGTTCTCTCGTGTCAATCGGACATTCCTTGTGATTTGGGTTCCAGATTAGAGTGTTGTACATTGTATGCAACGCACAGCGTTGCGGGGACTTCTGATACGGTGCACTGCATTTAACAGTTAAGAAAATCAACCTTCGGCCCTACAAATTTGACGAAATGTCCAGATTGGACTTTCATTTTGTACTGCTGGTTATATCTTGTAATAGTGACCTTTGATAAGTATAATGTTCAGTGATAACAAAGGAGATGACAGAGGTGTTGAACTTTCAAGAATGTTTAATAGACGGAGAAAATCATGTACAAAATCCATGCGATGGATGAAGAGATCTTTTTGTCTCTTCGGTTAATGGCATTTCTTTATGATATTATAACTGAGCAAAGAGTATGATCAGGATCCATTATTTATCATTAATATATCTATTTCTTTTACATGTTGGTACCAGAGTGGGATTATTTTGGCAAACGTTTATGCAGACCTTCACTATAGAAGCATCACTAAGGAACACCTAAGGAATGCACAAGTTCACAATTTCTTCTTTCAAAAGCAGAATTTGTATATTTCTAAACATGCCTCATTCGCTAGGTACTAGAAACATGTACTCAATATCAAATGGCCTTTACCCATTTCACCGATCTAATCGTTGTGAACTGAAGTGATGAGAATGACAGCAAGACAGTAATAAAACTTACCAAAAATTACTGTCAAGAAAATGCATTACAGGTCAAGCACCTACTTAGTAAGAATAATACAGGGAAATGTGCTAATTTAACATCCATAAATATGTTATTGCATTCCACATGGAAGCGTATAAGATATTAGTTTCTTCATGATATGGGCAATTACCCCGGCACCGGTATATCCTCTTTGGGGAAAGGGAGGGGGGAGGGGTTACCATTAATGGTCTTGGTGTTGATATTATTTGTGCAATTTGTTAACAGGTAAAATACGTACACAGTGCTACAGCTGTAATTACCTTATTTCAGACTGTTGAGACTAAATGGCTAATAAACAATTTCTTTAAAAGAAATGTACAGTCTTGACTTCTTGAATACATCTAGATATAAATTATGTACCGTATGTATCACGTCTGCTTAGTGAAGTGGGCTATACTTGTATAGAATACAGCTTTATATAATGAATGTGCTTTTTTCATGCAAATATGTAAGTTGCAGAAAGGCAATGAACATAGTTAACTGGAATTAAACTAAACCCATATTCATATATTTGAGCAAAACTAATATATGGGAAAATAGCTCCCCCGTTCTCTAAAAGCATGCAATAACCAAGCTTCTATCTATTTCATATATCCAGATCGTTATACTCATAACTTTTCTTTTTGTTTTTCCTTCCCACGAACTCGGGCTTTGCCAAACTTAGCATTCTTTTTCAAACCGCAACAAATAGCCGAATTTATTTTCGTTCTTTCAAGTTAATTATTTTCACCTTTATCCACATTCCTTTCCCACAAGATCTGAACACAAGGAAGCAAGCAAATAAGAATATCTCCAACCCGTGCTTTCATAGACAATAAGGTTTCACTGTTCATGTAAGATAACTACAAATTGACGCACTCCTAAAGAACTTGTCCAAAACAACCATCAAGCAAAACCAAACCACCCTTACTACTACTAGAAATTGGCCTAACCTAGTTTTAGAGATTACACACATGCAATAATAAATCCAATTATGGGACTATAATGGGAATAATATCACTGGCCCTAGTACAAATTGCATGCAACCTTGATTAAATGATAACTCTTTTGTACATGGTCATGCATGTGTAGCCTTGATATTTCTAGTTTTCACAAGCAGCGTCTCACTTGACAGATCTATACATTTGATATATGAGCAATATCCGGTTCTTAAATAATAATGCAGTATTGAAGAGTACCGTTACAATATAACGACCATTCTAACTCGCTTTCCTTTTCATTTCATTATCTCCACAAATCTCAGTCTGTTATCACCCGATCAGTTCATACACCTTTCTCGCTTTCACTCTGCCACGACTAATTTAAGTCGATGTCTGACCATGCGCTTTCTATATCGCTCTCTTCTATTTCTGCTTCGTTTTCACTGTCGTCCATGTCTTCAATCTCCATGTCGTATGTGCTATCCATACCCGTCTCTGACTGTTTTTCCACCCGGTCTCGTCCTTGGTACGCTCCGACACTGAGCGGATTCATTCTGTGACAGAAGAGGTAACAATTTGTTGAGTTTTTCAGAAAATTTTACCTTTTTCAAAAAGGTATCGTTACACATTATTGTTAGATGGCAAGGAGAGCAATATTTACGTATGGCAATAACAAGGGCCTCACCTTATACTTATAGATGCCCGGATGGAAGTGACCAATCTCAAAAGAACAATTAAAGTTCAAATTGAGGCCCCTAAATAAAGGTCCCCTATAGTTAAGTCCAGGTCTTCACGACATAAAAAAAACTTAAAGACTTTCATCCCTTTAGATGACTATAGAATAGTATTAGAACACCGAGTTGTTGATGCTCGGTGAGTGTGTCGCTTTAAGAAGTACAACTGTGTATTTGAGATGCCTGGTGTGCATCGGTGACGCACGTGTTCCTGACTAAAACTTAGTCAAGGACTGGAGGGTCATGTTCGACAAACCATGAATATGGACCAAGTATTCAAGCGGTATTCCGTCACACATTTGGCTGCCGGGGAGCTATCGAAATGTTCTACAATTATAAAACTTTTTTTGGGGGGTTATTTTCATCCCTTTGTCACTGTTTTAAACAGCATTTGTTTGCCAGACCAAAAGACCCCCTCTTAGGGAGCGTTCATTATTTATGGCAGGGGGGGGGGGGCGGGCGTTTGGCAAAACGAATACGTCAAAAAAAAAAGACCCCCCCCCCCTCCGAATGGGTCAAAAAAAAAAGACCCCCCCCCCTCCGAATGGGTCAAAAAAAAAAGACCCCCCCCTCCGAATAGGTTGAAAAAAAAAGACCCCCCCCTCACCATAGACGTTTATAAATACTTAATAATGGCATCAACGACATACAAAGTCTACATAGTCCTATTCTATAACCTATTATAGCATGTGCTTAACCATTATTTGAGGGAGTAGTTATAGGGCATCACAATATGGTAAATATTTTTGCATCTCCCACATGTGGAGAGCGCACATTTTTCTGGTTCCCACCAACAAGTCCTGCTAATACTGTTCGGTAGAAGTACAATGAAATGGCTCAGCTCAGGGGTGGCGGAAGGTGGATAAAGTTGGGGGGGGGCCCAGCCCCCAAGGCCAGCTGATGAGTCTTGGTTAGAGGGAGAAACAGATGGTTGCTTTCGGGCCATAGGCCCCAGGAAAATTTAGGAATTTGACATATAAATTAGGCTATTCCGAGTGGTCTGAAGTCTACTATATGATCCATGGAAAATTTTGTAATTTTACATTGAAATTGATGTGTTCTGTGGGACTTTGAGCTTGTCATTCAAGAACATTTTAGGAATTTTACCTTGAGATTGGTGTATTCTTGGGTACTAAAATGTTCATGTTTACCAAAAAAGTTGCCTCCCCAACTTAACTAGGCCCCCAGGCCCCCCTGTTCCGCTGACACTGCAGCTTAAAACAAAGATTGATGTTTGATGAAGGGATGCTCTGTATGTTATAATAGTGACAAACCTGAGGAGAATTTTGAAAATCTAGAGGTCAATCGGCCTATTTTGATGTATCCTGGTATTATAACTTGCAGCTAAATGAACTAGATCACTATTTAAACGAAGTTTGGTTTTCCAAAGGCTAGGATCAGTAAGAAGTAGGGAGCTGAGGGTGAGAATTTGAAGTTGAACAAAGAGTCACAGGGGAATGTGTCTTTGGTATATAATAGCACAGATCAATTACAATCGCTTAAGCCATCAATGGTATGCATGGATGTTACGTGCACCATAGTTGATAACTTTCATTTGAGGAAATGCCATAAGGCACCTGCCTTCAAAGTTCTAGGGTAAGGACCCTCCCCTCTGTGTGGGCAGTAGCACTTGTCTTTCTTTGTGGTAGAAGACCATGTCAAGTGTTGACTTATCAGTAAAAGAAGGATTTTAGGATGCATTTAAGCTGGATCCCCAACTTGATGAATTACTCACTGATAACCCTGCAGAACGTCGGCACAACTTGACCAGTACCAAATATAGAGCTGTAAAAATTCTGATGAGGCCAAGGAGCAATGAGTAGCAATGATAATTCAGTACCTGATTTATGTTGAAGCCAAAGATGAACTGAGAGGGAGATTTAGAAATTGATGATCCGCAGCAGAAAATTCTGTGGATCTTGTGGCTATTTGATACATTTCAAGGCATTTGGTACACCGATTTATAGTGGGATGATCATGTTTACTCTATGAGTCTACTGATTTTATAAGCCCTAGAATCTGTGAGAAGCAGGCAGCTATTAGGGAGATGGTGAAGTTATTCTAAAAAAATTGAGAGCTCTGCCATCAGAACACTGTGGACCATTTAGAAGGGTCTGGTACAAGGCACCAAGGAAAAGTGTGTATCATGACTGGTGTAATCATGCCTTTAACTGGTGGAGTGGACCTAAGCTACAATGTATCAATATATGAGGTAGATCTGCATCTTGCATACCGTGCATGTGCTCCTCTATTGGGAAGAAAGGCAGGGGCTAGACATTTATAGGCAAGTTCACCCTTGCATATGGACGCCAAAACGTGATAGGGCAAGGCTAAAATCCAATTAACCCAAACTATTTCAGATATCCGGGTACCGTACTGTCATATTTCAGCGCCACAATAGCATTCATCTAGCTGCACACTGATAGCTTTGCTGTTTAGACCCCCTATATTCTGTACTCCTATTCTTGTGTTGATTTAATGTTCTTTCTCCAGCTATTGTTGTTTTAGGAAAATAAAATTAGTGAATCATTCAAAGTGTCAATTGGCGAGCAAGAAATTTAGCAAAGTTCTGCTGTCTTTATGACCCCAATTCACGACATGTGTCGTGAAATTCGCGTCATGTTGTGTCAAAAAATACCCCCTCCCAAATAAATACCCCTAAAAAAAATGACCCCCCCCCCTCAGAATAGGTTGAAAAAAAAAGACCCCCCCCTAAGAATAGGTTGAAAAAAAAAGACCCCCCCCCTCCGAATACCCCTAAAAAAAATGACCCCCCCCCTGATATGCACACCCCCCCCCCCTGGCATAAATAATGAACGCTCCCTTAGGAGTGACATAATTGTTGAACGATCCCAATCAGTGTTGCTGTTCATGAACACCCACCTCAAGTTTTTGCAAAAATGATAAGAATTTTTAAATTTTTTAAATCGACCATTGAGGTACTGAATACAATCTGTTGACAACTAACCTGAGTGCTATGTTGTAGTGGTCTAGGGCCTCAATGTGGTTGTTGGTGTGTTCTAGGAACTCTGCCAGCAGTTGGTGTAATCTACATGTACTGTGTTGTTGGAGCTGCTTCCCCAGGCTGAAGGGAAAGTGAGTCAGGGATGTAAAAAAATATTTTTTTAATCAGCACAAAGTGGGGGTTCTCCTTTTACTGGCCAGAGCTCAATAAGGAGAAAAAAACAAAAAGAAACTATTCTTTTTACCGGTAGTCTGAAAGATATGGCGCTTTGAGCAAATGTTGTATCTATAAAGAATTTCTTTCTTTCTTTTTAATTCTAGGAATTAGAAAGAAAATTAATAATTTAGATAATTAATCATATATATGTAAACAATTATATGAACTAGGCTTTTCAATTATCAAAACTCACAATTCTACGCCTTTCGGGTACTGTCGCTGTTGCCCGAGGATGTCGGCCATTACGTAGACCGGTTCTAGGTAGTTGGGGTCCATCTTGATCGCCTTTTCTGCATACGTCTTCGCCTGGAGTAATGCAATGGAAAAATTTGACATCTAGACAATCAAATGATTTCATTCTCAGCTATATGATTTTGCACATATTTTCAACCTAGCTATCATTAGGTATGATCGTGTTTTGTTTTACAGTGTAATATCAAAATTATGGACCACTCGTCTTGAAAGATGAATGAAAATGATGCGACGAACGAATATAGTTTTATTTAACAATTTTTTTTTGAATGAAATGAAAGAAATTGTCAAAAACTCACCTTTTCTAGAGAGAGGGGTTCTTTCGCCAGCACACTTGCATAGAGCTGAAAATAAATGAAAAATTTTAACTTAACTCGAACATACTTTTCAAGCACATGGCAACAACTTTATAAAAATACAGATTTGTTTTTTCCCCATTTAGGTGATCCTCCTTGAGAAAACGGTATTCCTTTATTAAAAAAAAAAGGAGTTTCTAACTATAAATTGAATTCATTCAACAAGAATTTCGGTCATTTGAAAGCAGTGCTTGACAATTATTCTGCTTCAGGGTGAAAAAAAAAATCGTGTTATAAAGTGCCACTCACGGTGAGTGTCCGTGCGTTGGTGCTGAGTTGTTTGTAGGCCTGGGCGGCACAAGAGATGGCCTCACGCGTTCTCCGGCTGGCCAGGTAACAGTCCACCAGACCTGTAATACAACATTGTCATCATTTAAATCACAACAGCAAATCAGGGGCGGCGGGGGGGGGGGGGTAGATAATGTGGATCGCATACATTTTGCTTGATTGGACAGAAATTGAAATATCAAATTTGCGAGCGGTAGGACGAGGGTGGTGTGTCTCTTTTTTTTCCCCGACACCGAAACTACACCGAAACTGCACCCCATGAGTCCAGGTTACGGTATCAATACCAAGCACTTGCTCTGTAGCCTAGCACCGGCAAGGGAGAATATCAATTAGAGATATCAAATTTGCCACAATTTGGGAAGTTAGACAGTGTTTTACAGCCTTCTTGTCATCTGCTCCCTCCCCTTGTAATCGATTTGGTGGATTGATTGCTGATTTAGGTATTTTACAGCCAAGATCTTACATTTCTTTATGGAGAGTAGGCCTATATTTCTTTATGGAGACACAGACACAAGATATTCAATTCTCTTACAGCCTGATTTATACGAAAAGTTGTTCTGCAAAACATGGAAATTGTTTTCCACCTGATCCAGTAACAATATTGAAAACCATGAAAAGAAAAGAAAACATTAAATTTGATTAGATTAAGACATGCTTCAGAGCAGTCTAGTTGACATTGCTACATTGTGGTTACCTTTGTGGGGTTCAAAGCGGTGTGGTTGTAGCCGTAGAGTCTCGCGGTAGTGCGGGATAGCTTCTTGGTTCTTCTTGAGTTCTAGTAACGCTGCCCCCTTCATGAGTAGTGCCTCGATACACCGGTTGTCTATCATGTAAGCCTACAATCACAGCAACCACAATATCACATGAAGGCTCCTCATGTTCTCAACTTAATGGCAATTATCAATACAGAGCCAAACAGGCTAACTCCGCTTACAATGTCAAGGGTACAGCTGCAGATTTTTTTTATATACATTGTACTTCACATTTTACACAAATAACATCGGGAACTTCTCAATATTGTTTTACTGATGCTGAATGATATGCATTTGTATACCCGGTAATCTAATATGATATGTGATTAACACAGGACGACACTATTTGAACATATCTTGCATGCACTGAGCGCTTGGAAACTTGCACCTGGTCATTATATAACACTGCTGTCTGATCCAGTTTTGTAGTTGGATATTCACAAGATCATATCAGCCCACATATCTTTGTGTTTTGCTACAAAATGGTTGCTTTACATGAACTAAATAAAAGAGGCATGGACCATGAGGAAACAGTGACACTGCAGGGCCTACCTTTTGAGCGAAGTACACAGCTCGGAACACTTTCCGCGTTATGAGACAGTAGTATCCCATAGCCACCCAGGGCTCAGGTGCACTCGATGTTACTGACATCAATTTGTTAGCTAACCTGTAAATTGGAAATGTTCACATTTACTATTCATTCATTAATAAGTAGGGCAAAAGAACGTGCACTACTAAATTTAGCACAGGATTTATCTATATTTATTTTATTTTATTTTATTTTAACTTTGGTCGCAAATTCACTGGTTATGTATTAAATATTATATGCTTCAACCGTAGGTTGCCACCTGTCGACATTGACTGATTTATACTCAATATGTGTGTAATCCTGACTGTGTCTCTGATGACATTGCGATTGTAATTTAGAATATTGAGATACAGCATTGAAAATACTTACACGCCAAGTTCGCGGCCTTTTCTTTCAACATAAAGTAAGTAAGCTAATGTGTCCATGTGGTTTGTCAACAGTGGGTCTAGTGAGTGTGCCTGTAAAAGATGTGCATCAAATTTATTAACGTAAATTTAAATTCACCAGCTTGTGTATATTCTTTTGAACTAGGTTATACATGTACTTACTGATAGCTACAATAAGGGTAATTAAAGTGTGTTTTTTATTGATTCAAAATCCTAATATTTTCTGACCATATTATTTTTTAAACGCATATATATATTTTTTGAAAGATTTTCGAGTTACCCATACATCCTTCACAGTTTAGCGGTTATATTGAATGCCCAATATATCTAACTGAACAGTTAAAGTCTTACCCTTTGGAAGGTGAGTAGGGCTTGGTTGTAGTCCCCGTTTAAGAACTGGTTCTCACCAAGCTGACACAGTAGCGGCACATTGTCCCGTAACATGGGCTGCACACGTGCAAAACATATACAAGTCTCTTTAACATTGGGTTCAAATAATAAAACAACACACCACTTTTAAACATAAACATCATCAAATACAGTGAAATCTCGTTATAAGGAGGACGGTTATAAGGAGCAGACGGTTATAAGGAGCACATTTGCTTTGCCAGAATCTATTTTATACTTTTCTATAGTATAAAAACCCTGTTAGAACGAGCATTTCTAGCCAAAAATTGTTTATAAGGAGGAGGATTTTTTCAGGGTGATTAGTTATTTTCTATTGAATTAAGATTAAAACCCACATATCCTATATCCCCTATGAAGCCCTACACCTCCTACAGCCACTCATTACCTCTCACTGCCGCACAGAAGGGGGGAGGCCTGGTAAAGAAGCCCTACACCTCCCACAGTCGCCCACCACCTCCCACAGCCTCCTAAGGACGGGGGAGGCCTGGTAAAGAAGCCCTACACCTCCCACAGTCGCCCACCACCTCCCACAGCCTCCTAAGGACGGGGGAGGCCTGGTAAAGAAGCCCTACACCTCCCACAGTCGCCCACCACCTCCCACAGCCTCCTAAGGACGGGGGAGGCCTGGTAAAGAAGCCCTACACCTCCCACAGTCGCCCACCACCTCCCACAGCCTCCTAAGGACGGGGTAGGCCTGGTAAAGAAGCCCTACACCTCCCACAGCTTCCTAAGGATGGGGTAGGCCTGGTAAAGAAGTGCCTCTACATGGGTTAAAATCGACACGGGCGACACGGCCCTTTTAGGCCATTTTAAAAATCGACAGACACAAGAAAACTAGGGATAAAAATCGACCCACAAGGATTTTTCTCTAAGTTCTTATATACCTAAAAATCGACACAATGACACGGCCCTTTTGCTAAAAAAACGACACGGCGACACGGTCAAAATTGTGGGGACCCATGTAGAGGCACAAAGAAGCCCTACACCTCCCACAGTCGCCCACCACCTCCCACAGCCTCCTAAGGACGGGCCTGGTAAAGAAGCCCTACACTCCCCACAGCTTCCTAGGGACGGGGTAGGCCTGGTAAAGAAGCCCATACACCAAAAGGTGCTCCTTATAACGAGATTTTACTGTACAAAGCTTGACTTATGTGAAGCTTTATATGCACGAATCTAAATAGTGACCATAAGCACATGTTCTTATATTACCATTTTCAACATTTTTGTTACTAGTTTATTCTTTGATTGTCCGTCAAAAACGGCGATTTTTGGTTATTTGAGGAACAAATTTAAAATTTACAAAAAAAACAACATATTTTTATGATGTATTTTCATTTCATGTGTCTCTATTTTCAGTGACTTTCTCTTTTTTTTCAACGATTTTTTTCAAAGTTACCCTTCACCCCCCCCCCCCTGTCTGTGACGGGACTGTACTCTACCTTGCTGTCCAGTGCTTTGAGTGTACAGATGGCGCTGCTATAATCACGTGCTGAGGTGAAGGCCTGCGCCTTGATCCATGACGACAGCCATTCTGAGTTAATGTGGCCGAGTCCCGGCATGGTGAGAGACGCGACCTCCGCGCCCTTCACACCTAACGACAGTAAGCCCTGCGCTGCTTCCACTGATAATGAACATTCTCTGCAAAAGCCAAATACAGGAATCAAACAATCATGCTCAGCAAGAAAGGGTGACTTTTTCAGAATAAAGTTGTGTTTTACGTTAGTTTTAGCAGAATCCTCACAACATTGTCTGTGGTGGCTAAGTTTGCAAACGTCTCATATCAGGAGACTCACAGGACAATTCTCTTTCAAACAGTGTAAATTAGATTGCAGGATTTTCAGATTATATCATGAATTTGTAGGTCACGGTGACTAAATTGATCAAAAACTTTATCAACAACTTTTCTAAAAAGTCATCCTTTCTTGATGCATGGATCTAGGTAGTACAGAACTGATGTAGTTGAAAAATGACCCTTTCGCCCCTGTAATAATAATTTAAAATTTCTTTCTAGATTTTAATTCCGACCTGAAGTTTCCCTACTTGACAATCTCACGAGGCGGTTGACTAAAGGAAAATATTGAATATCGATAAACTACACCTTTGTTGTCATATGTCCATAAAAAAATGTGTTTGTTACCTGAGTACCTCCTTGTAGCTGGTGACGGCCGACCTGTCCAGCCCTGTGCGCTGATACAACTTAGCAAGGGCCAGATTGATCTTAGCGTTACGCTGCTTGGCATTCAGACTCTCCAACTGCAATTTAGATAAATCCTTTTTTGTTTCCTACATTTTGATCGCGAGATAAATTAAAAAGATTTGGAGCTCTTTCGAAATCTTGAAACAACGTGAACATATTTAAAAGAGTAATATCGGCTTTGGTAGAAATAATAATGAGCCACAGTAATACGCTGTTAAATTAAAATAGTTTACTTCTAATGCCTTCTAAACAACCTATTCTCAACACACTTCAATTGAATTGGGCAAATAGAAATTATGAGGCATGTCTTTTAATAGTTTCCAAATTTGATGTTCCACTAGAAACTTTTGTTGATGAGACAATAATCAATAGCTCGATACTATTAAACTGCTTACCACATTGAGTGCCTCCCGGTACTGCTTCTGATGACGGTAACACAGATGAAGCTTATACTTGACGTCCATCTCACTCGGACCTTCCTGTTAATATCAGAATAGGAAGGGGTTATTGGGACCTTCATCTTACTAGGAGAACAGGAGGGAGTTATTGGGACCTTCGTCTTACTAACAGAACAGGAGGGGGTTATTGAGACATTCATCTTACTAACAGAACAGGAAGGGGTTATTGAGACATTCGTCTTACTAACAGAACAGGAGGGGGTTATTGGGACATTCATCTTACTAACAGAACAGGAAGGGGTTATTGGGACATTCATCTTACTAACAGAACAGGAAGGGGTTATTGGGACATTCATCTTACATGTACTAACAGAACAGGAGGGGGTTATTGAGACATTCGTCTTACTAACAGAACAGGAGGGGGTTATTGGGACATTCATCTTACTAACAGAACAGGAAGGGGTTATTGGGACATTCATCTTACTAACAGAACAGGAAGGGGTTATTGGGACATTCATCTTACATGTACTAACAGAACAGGAGGGGGTTATTGAGACATTCATCTTACTAACAGAACAGGAGGGGCTTATTGGGACCTTCCTGCTAACAGCAGAACAGGAGGGGGTTATTGGGACCTTCCTGCTAACAGCAGAACAGGAGGGGGTTATTGGGACCTTCATCTTACTAACAGAACAGGAGGGGGTTATTGGGACCTTCCTGCTAACAGCAGAACAGGAGAGGGGTGTTGGGACCTTCCTGCTAACAGCAGAACAGGAGGGGGTTGTTGGGACCTTCCTGCTAACAGCAGAACAGGAGAGGGTTATTGGGACCTTCCTGCTAACAGCAGAACAGGAGGGGGTTGTTGGGACCTTCCTGCTAACAGCAAAACAGGAGAGCGTTATTGGGACCTTCATCTTACTAGGAGAACAGGAGCTGGTTATTTGGACCTTCCTGCTAACAGCAGACTATAGGCGAGTTATTCGGATCGTCATCTTACCAGCAGAACATAGGCGGGTTATTGGGATCTTTATCTTACCAGCAGAACCTAGGCGAGTTATTGGGACTTCTTGGAACCTTCCTGCTAACAGCATAACAGATGGGGTAGAGCCTAGAGACTGTCTGTCAAGAACTACCGGTACATTGTTGGTGTTGAATTAATGAAGAGGGAGGTCAGCATTATCTATGTCACGTACCGTTGTTGGGGTTTTCCCCTTTGTCTTGGTCAGCATCTTCCTCACTTGAAGCGCCCGAAGATAAATGCTCTGAAACGTGCAAAGTATAAACCATTCAAGTATCAAGGGAAATTATAGCAATACCATAGCATATTATTGTTGTGTGTTTGTATACATTGTATATGCGCATGTGCGGCGGCCATCTTGGATCAGTTATGAGCATGTTAACATCAATTAGTAAATGGTAATGGAACCAACTCAGACCCACTCAGTTCAGCTCATCTTTATCCCTAAACATCCACATGTTTTAACAATTATGATGATAAAGTTGTCAAATTACAGTTCAGTGGGTGGGTGTACTGAGCTCTATGCCTATAGCATAACTACAGTGATTACTTTTTATTTTGGTAAACAATAATTCCCTCCAATACTACGGTACTAAAAAACATATAGAAATAGGCCCAAATCTGGGCAAAAGCCGGCATAGAATCATAATGGCTTGGCCTGATCTCAGCTTTATAATGCTGAAAGAATTTTTCAAATCGGCCAATTAGAAGCGAAGATATGGTAATTTTAAATAGGTTGTTTAATATTCAAATATTTTCCAAATTCTTCACAGTCATGATGAAGTTTATGTGGGCACCTTAAATATCAATATTCATATGGCCTGCGTGAGAGCGAAATGGCATGCGTAAGATGCCACGACGCAGGCCACATTGGCCTGCGTCAATGAAAAGTTTTCGACAACACTGACTGTGTTGAACGCTAAAAGCCTACCTCTGCCTTCTTGTACTCGTGCAGCTCGAGGCAACCGTCAGCCTGCATGACGAGTAGGTGGTACTTGGTGTGAGCCGAGATCACGTCCGGGTTGTGCTCGCTCAGGGTCAGCAGCATGGACGACTGCAAGGATACATACATAAATGTGGGTGGTGCAGGTATGGAGCAGGTTGTTGTTCATGACATGAGACTAATGATCATGAGTTGTTGGTACCTGGGAAGTCTACTGCGTAAAAATACAAATACCTAGTACATGCATTCAGTGTTGCCGAAATAACGCCGGCACGCCGGCTTTTGCCGGCGTAGAATCTGAATGGCCGGCGTAGGGCCTAAGGACGCAGGCCACAATGACCTGCCATGATCTAAGCTTTCTAATGATGAAAGAATTTTTCAAATACATGTAGGTCAATTAGAAGCGAAGATAGGGCCATTTTTGTAGAATTGAATATTTTTTCAATTTCTTTTAAGTTTTTGCAGTAGTTATAAGTTATAATGGAGTTTATGAAAGTACCTTGAAATATTAAAATTCATATGGCCTGCGTGAGAAGGAAATGGCCTGCGTAAGATGCCAAGACGCAGGCCACTTTGGCCTGCGTAGAGAAAAAGTTTTCGGCAACACTGATGCATGTTAGTTTGAGGGGCAGGGAGGGGGGGGGGGGGGGGGGGAGGGGAGGGAGGCTACAATTAATACACATCCACAACCACTGGGTCTGTGAGTTAGAGACCTGTAGTGAGAGACTACAATATACATCCATTATGAGTTGTAGGCCCCTACTAGTAGTAGGCAGGGCCAGACAAATCACGGCCTTTGATTTCTCAGACGTGGTTCACTGCTAGGAGGGACCAGACCACCAGCATGGACTCCGATGATGGAGGCCCGGCCTGCACATATGGGCAGTGACTGCCAAAACAACTAAGGGAGTGCTCAATTTTTAACAACAGGGGGGGGGGTGGTGAGATTTCGCGCGGAGCGCGCGAAATTTTTTCACCCCCCCCGCTAGAGGGGGTCGAAATTTTTTACCCCCCCCCCCCCCCTCGGCAGGCCGAAAATTGCGCGCGTTCGCGCCCCTTTGTAGCATAGTAACGCGCGGGCTTTTTCCCTCAAAACAGGTTGAATTTTTTTCACCCCCCCCCCCAAGAGGGGTCTAAATTTTTTACCCCCCCCGGTCAAGGGGTCCAAATTTTTTACCCCCCCCCCCCCCAAATCCACCACCCCGCCCTGTTGTTAAAAAACGAGCACTCCCTAAGTGACTGATCACAGCAGTATCAGACAAGAGACATCTCAAGTTTTGTCGCCTTTTAGATATCCATTGTGCCCATTAGTATTTATGGAAGGCTCCCGATGAAGTCTATTCTACTCCTCCATGTCCCCATTATGAATGATGAAGGTCCCCACTATCATAAACGGAGGCCCGTTCAATAAGGCTCTAAAAACCGGCAAGCAGAGTACGTACCGCACGCGTGCGGGGTGCCTCCACGGGTGCACCTACTCTATCGTTCAACAAGGCAAACAGGCAGTCCAAGTGCAGTTGAACGTACCTCGGAGGCTCGGTACTACAGCCTACACTACAGGTACCGGTACCACACTCCACAACCTGTCACAGGTAGGCTACCGTAGCCACTTTTGTACCCCTAGATCTACTAAGCCTCCCGATCCTCTCACGTCCTTAGAGACAGGTACCCATTCTAGACCTAGTCACAGAGGGGGAACTGTGACAGTCTGTGTATATACAGTTGTGCACTGTTAGTTGGATAGCTTCCAACCTTACATCGACAGTACCTTGCCTTGGTACTGTCGATGTATGGTTGGAAGTAACCCAACAATGCACTGTCTGTAATTAAATACCGGTATAGTGCCAGTATCTAATTTTGTGGTGTTTTTAATCAAGTTTTATTTTACCCTGGGACAAGTTGTCAGTCTAGTGCTTATAGCACTAGCCCCGGTAGGTCTCCTGCCAATACCAACAGAGTCTTCAGGGTGACAGTGTCAGTCACTGTGATACTAGCACTAGGCCTACTAATCTAGAGCAGTGCAATGCACTGTGACTGTGCACAGCCACAGTGCAGTGCCCGCCAGGCGCCACAATGACAGTGCCAGTGGCATTTGATTTATTCTTGCAGTGATGGCATGTTGAATGTAATATTCTCCCTAATAACACTTACCAGGATCTTCACATCGCCATAAAGCTCTGAATCATAAAGAAGCTTGACTTGGTCGAATAAACTCATGCTGGAAGTGAGTTAATTTCTACAGAAGTACTGCGAAGTTCAAATCTTTTTGCACAGAAATTGGCAAGTGTCTCAGAAAAATTGATCCCCATATGTAAACAATCAAGTCGACAGAAACAAACTGATATTCTAGTATGATGATTTGATTGCATATGTATTTCCTATTATAGCCATAAGAGTAGTATTGAATGTTTTTAACGAATTAAAAGATATATTCGGAAAACAGTTCTGCTAACACTTGCCTGCGCTCTTGATCATAGTCTTTGAAGATTTAAAGGAGACTGAACTGTAAAGAATCTGCTTAGAGAGTAAAAATTAATTTAGCCGCGTTCGACATGCAAGTACAGACTCACACTACCAGTTCCGAACTCCGTTCCTCCGTTCTGTTCTCTTTGAAAGCACTTTGAATGTAGGCTGTAGGCTATTCTACATGATTAATATTAGTTATTTTTCTTTACCATATATCATCTGGTATTATATCATAATACACAAAAAGGTCACTAAATAGGGGGCCTATCAATTTAACATCGGACACTGCCAGAAGTTGCGCGGGAGTTGCAGAAAAAAGCATGGCGGCTGATTATCAAAGTGCGATTGCCACGCTCTTCTTGGGGCTAGGTATCGGCTACGTTATCGGGTATGCAGTTAAAAAAAGATCAGCGATTGCATCAAATCCGGATACGGTATGTATAATTTTCTTTGAGTAGGCTATAAAGAGTTTCAGATAATTTCTAGGGCCATTCAAACACTGTCACCGGTGGCACTGGTCTGGTACTAACTAGTTGGTCCACCTCAGTCAGACCCATGGGCCGCAACTGACGCTATTTATAGCATTCCCGTGACCCAGTTATTATATAGTAGAAGGGTCCGTCAGTAGGCACCCTACACTGGTGACCTGTGTATGGTTCTCTGTTATATTTTACTCCCCCACTGTGCTGTGGCTATGGAGGACAGTCTCACAGCAAAGTTGGAGCAAGGCAGAGGGGGGACTTTGTTAAAAAAGGCTGTATAATTAGTTGTATATTTATTGGTGTATTCTGGATACCATGAATACTATTTATTATGCCTAATGATAATTATGTGACCTTTAAAGGAATTTAAATGCATGTATTTTCGCCACAATCCAATGCTCAAAGCAGATGGGGGACTTCTAGTGACGGACCCTTATTCTATAACACCCACCCAACCACTGCTTGGCGATGTAGGTTCATGCCCTTGGTCAGACCCTATGTTCACGCGTGTGGAAGTAACAACGTGGAGGCTGGGGTATCATGGGACAGAACTATAACTAGTCTGTACGTGCCAGACTATTAACTGCACCTGTCAAAATCGGACGGTACCGGGCTGTACAGACAGGGCCCCATCAGATCGGCCCGCCTATCGACGGGTTCAGACTTAGATGAACTTAGTAGGTACTAACTAACTAAGTGGTAGACTACCACTGTACCAGTCTACCTGGTATCCGTTGTGTTGACATGTCAACACTCAGTTACTTACTTACTTATTGGTAGCTCTGGAAGCTGGCACTAAGTTACTAAGGGAGTGTTCATTATTTATGGCAGGGGGGGGGGGGTGAGCATTTGAAGGGGGGGGGCAATTTTTTTTAGGGGTATTCAAAGGGGGGGGGGCCTTTTTTTTTTACCCTATTCTTAGGGGGGGGGGCCTTTTTTTTTAGGGGTATTCCTAAAAATGTCGCGAATTTAGTACGTTAAAATGTCGCGAATTTTGGTAACAGCCTGTGTTATATTTTACCAAATTACGTCAATATTTTCTAAAATTTTCTAAAATTTTCCTCAAACTCCCAGCAAATTTCTCAGTGCATCACTTTTGACACTTAGAATAACCCACCGTTTTGTCAGTCTTCAAAAAAGTGCCGGCCTCATGTAAGCACTGAGGGTAAGGGAGCTTCCAATTCATAAGCACTGGGGCCCTTAAACTCAACGGTATGTAAGTCAAGTGTCTTAGGTTTGACTATTATCACTCACTAGCGAGTATCATGAGACGTTTACACTAAAACACCTTACAAATGGATGTATTTGTTGCAAGGTAGTAAATTGTAGGTAAAAAAGTGCCCAGGATTAAATGCATACAATAAGTAGACACCAACATCGTTTTTGTAACAAAGTTGAAAACGATCCAGGGTGAGGGGGGGGACGCTTTTTTTTCAACCTATTCCAAGGGGGGGGGCCTTTTTTTTTCAACCTATTCCGAGGGGGGGGGCCAATTATTTTTGACGTATTCGATTTGCCAAACGCTCACCCCCCCCCCCTGCCATAAATAATGAACACTCCCTAAGGTGCCACTATTTCCAGCTCCAAAGTGATGATCATTTCTTCATTTATTTATTTTTAACCGAGTCCTGGGACATTCCTGCCCCATATTAATGTTGGCATAGTAAAAGGTCACTGCATGACTGTCTGCCATATTCTTGGCATCTTGCTGTCAGAAATGGCCGCCCTTTCCTTTCCTCGGCGTCTTCCCTGATTGGTCAGGGAGCTCAGTCACGTGGTGTCGTGACGGGCTACGCTTCGAAGTAGTATTTTCAGTACTGCTTCTTTGTTGTTGTTTTTTTGTTTTTTAGGTTTTTATTTCAGTTGTTGTTCTTTCCACTGTTTGATGGTCTTCGTTATCCTTTTAAATTTTTTTGCTGTTGTTTTTATTTCTTCTTTGTCCTCTGTGTAGAGTTGTTTTGGTGTTATTTTTGTGTCTTCGTTGGTATGTAGTCCTTCGCATTCTTGTAGTATATGTTCCTGTGTTTCTTCTTTTTGGCCACACCCCCTGCATATTTTATCATGGAACATATTTCTGAAGTTTCCTTTTATTTCCATCATTCTCGTCCTAGCCTTAAATGTGTTGCTGGTATTGATTCTTGTTTGGGTGGTCAGGTAATTTGCTGCTCCCTTGTTGTTATCTTCTGTGTTAGGCCACTCAAAAAAAAAAAATTGTTTCTCATCACCAAGCAATGAAAAATATGACGAGGGCGTTTTTTATTAAATTTTTTTTTTTTTTTTTTGCTCGGGGCAATTTACATAGGGAAATTTGGACATTTCGCGATCAATTTTCACATTTTAGTAATTTGGAGTTTATTGATCAGCAAAAGTTGTAACAATGCAAGTTACACCTAGATGATTGCATTGCTGACAGCGTAAGCTTTAATTTGATACCAAATTTGCCAATATTTTGGCAATTTTGGCATATTTTTCATCAAAAATGTAAAAAAAAAAAAAAAAAAAGTTTTCCCCAAATCATGATTTTTATGATGCGCGCGGTGATGAGAAACAACTTTTTTTTTTTGAGTGGCCTTAGCTAGTAGGTGTTGGTATTTGCTTTTGTCCTTTCCGCTTTCTTTCATTTTCCGTTCTTGCTCCTCTTTCACTTTCGTCTTGATTTTTTTTTTTCCACTGTTTCCACCGGATATAGGTGTCGCCACTGGTAGGTGGGGAGGATTCAGACTCTTTAAGTACTAGAAAAAGGTGTTAAATTCCCGAATTAGAGCCTAATACCCCCTATAAAGCTTACATATCTTAATCGAGTGGCAAGCACTATATGGACGTTCATTTGAGTCAGCCATAGGTCTGTACGCTTTGGAAATTTAGAGAAATTGAGTTTTAGCGGAATTTCTAGTACTTAAGCTATATGAAGTTGACCCATTAATGGCGGCCGTGGTCGCCGGGTAAACAATGGTGTAAAATCTCTCATATCTAAGTAAATACCATCAATCTAATGGATTAATTATGCTATAAAGAAAGAAGTAGGTATTGTAATATATTTCAGCATTTACGCGGAGGGATTCGACTGTTAAACAGATATTTGCAGTATTTTACTAGATGAATCCACATTATACTACACACTTAGGGAGGGTTCATTATTTATGGCAGGGGGGGGGGGGTGAGCGTTTGGCAAATCGAATACGTCAAAAATAATTGCCCCCCCCCCCCCCCTCGGAATAGGTTGGAAAAAAAAGGCCCCCGGCCCCCCCTCGGAATAGGTTGAAAAAAAAGCGCCCCCCCCCCCCTTTGAATACCCCTAAAAAAAATTGCCCCCCCCCCCCTCAAATGCTCACCCCCCCCCCCCCCCCCCCGGCCATAAATAATGAACCCTCCCTTAGTCACGTGACCAGTGTAGTCGCTCCGACAGGGAGAATTGGAACTACTTTCGGCCTCAATAATTAATGGGGCCCTTGATGGGGGGGTCCCCATGTCGCATGTCGATTATAAGAAATGCCCATGTCTCATGTCACTAAGGAAAAACCCATGTCGCTAGTGTCACTAAGAGATGATAAATCACTGAATATTATATCAATCATTAATATAGGCATATGCCATTGAATTACGATCTACCACTGTGGCGTTACTTGTGGAGGAAAACATTTTGGAAAAATGGTAAGGTCTAGGCTTCAATTTTCAAATGGTCATTTACATTTATTCCTAAAAGGGGCATCTCCCCCCCCTGCCCCCCCCCCCCTCTCATGAGGTGTCAAAGTTATTTACACATTTGGGAAAATTTTGAAATTCTTGAAATGAGATACTGCATTCTGGTGAGTTTTGAGAGCAACATAACATTCTGCAAGCTATCATACTGTTCACATCCATGTCACTAAGACCAATGTCCCATGTCGGAGTTAAGTAATGCCCCATGTCCCATGTCACAAGTATGGCCATGTCCCATGTCGATTTTAAGAAATGGCCATGAGGCAGCAGGAGGGGCTGGAGAGAGGCTACCAGGGTGTGGCAATCAATGCCAGATGCAACTCAAAAAACCTTTTAAAAAATAGTTGTAGAAAATCCGCTCCGATTGATTCAATTTTTTGCAGGATTGAAACTGAAGTTGATATCGTCCACACCCACTTATTCACCCATACACAGGTCCTCGTCAACACCCATCTCCTAGCCCATGCCCACCCTAGCCCACATCCACTGACTCGTCTGGAATCCCATCACATACTAGTGTGACACATGATTTGAGGGTAGTTGTGAACCAGGATTACCTTTTTGCTCTCAGAATTGACAAGTAATTCATTGTTCCTGAAATAATTTACACTGTCAATCGTTCAATCAAGTCAACCACATAATCATCCTGACCCTGAGTCATTTGTGATGTAAATAACATGTTAAATCTTGCATTCCTCTCTGACTCAGTAGAGCCACAGACTGACACATATCTACTATCACTGTGAATGGTACTCTCATATTTTATCTTTAATTTCCAGTTAGATTTATCATGTTTGACTTAAAACTCTTTGTAGGCCTACTGTCCTGACAGGGGTGTGAAATCTTCGCAGATACCGGTATTAGGGAGTGGTTATTTTTTTACCACCGGGGGGGGGGGGGGGGTCGGTGGATTTTCGCTCGAGCGGGAGGGGTTCAGTCGCCTCCTCAGGCAGGCTGAAGTTGAGCGCGGCCGACCCCTGTGAGCTATTGTAACACGCTGGCTTTTTCGCTATAAAGGGGTGCAATTTTTTTGGTCCCCCCCCCCCCCCTCAAGAGGGGTCCAAATCATTTTGGTCTCCCCCTTCAAGGTGTCCAAATTTGTTTGGTCCCCCCCCCCCCATCCCCCTGTTGATAAAAAATGACCACTCCCTTGTGCGGAATTCCACATTCATCTAAAAAAATCCACTGAGAAAATGAAAAGTCATTTATAAGGGGGCTGAGGGTATGGACTCTTGACATTTTTGTACTCTCTGAATTTTCACAGATTCAATTGAGTTTCTGTATCTAGCTAGATGCAGTGTTGTAGCATAACCACAGAGAAATTAGAAAAATGTTTTGTTGTTGTAATTTTTATTTGCCTTAATGCGCCATGTGATTTGCATAACAAAAGTGACTTAATATTCTTTCTAGCATGTCTGGAACAAATTGTATCCACGATTTTTTATTGAAAAAAAGAGAAGTCTATTGGAGGAAATGCCCATTGGATATGTACCATTGTATGGACCCCCTCCAAATGGTGTTACTGCGGCTGAGCGTTCACAGCTGACCCCCCCCCCCCCCCCCGGCCTTACCCTGAGGTGCCTGGGGGTGCAAATGCACTTCGGCGGCCCCTTGAGGGCTGTAGGTACGGGAGGAGTGCGTAATAATGTGGCTGAGGTTTCACTAAATGATTACTAAATAATTGGGAAATCAATTTACAGGTGTATGATCTAAACTCCAAATACACAACATATTTACGGATACATATGCAAAACTTCAGGTCTACATCTAGAATTAGAAAGTATTTTGGAGCAGGGTTTGTCATACATTGTAAAATGGCACCCCCAGCCCCGGGACTAGAAAACCGAGAGCTGCCCTTACAAACATGCAAACTTAGGAAGCAAATACAGGTATCATTGAATAGGTATTGATGTCTATTTTCACTTGTGTGTATGAAAAAATGTGCGCGGGGTAGATATTTTAAACACTTTGATGATTTGTGAAAAAAATACCTTCACACAATTACAAGTTCAGCCCTGGGTGTCCTATTAAAAAATGACGAGTACCTGGTTATAGCTTAATTAGTTTCCTATCTGCCTAATGCATAAATTAGAGTATATGATGTGCTAGGGACTCACAAAAAAGAAAATAGGGATGGTGTATCCCTGTTTCTTGAGTAAAAAATGGCCCGTGTGTGTGTGTGTATTCAGTAGGCCCACACATCCAACTGATAAGCGCCACCAATTGGCGTAGCAAGTTATAGAAAACTTTTTCTCAACGCAGGTCATTTCCTTCTCATGCAGGCCACATGAAATCAAAATAACTGGTTTTCAGCTTTTTAAAGTTTTTGCATACCCTAAAACCTCGCATATAAGCCTAACTCGCGTATAAGCCGCACCCCTAACTTTGACAGATTATATAAGCCGCAGAAGGGGTCTGAAAATTGTTAATTTGGTATTGTAGTATACTAATAAAAACTCTTGTATAAGCCGCACCCTATATAGGCATGTTTGGTATTAAAAGAAAGCTGAGTCTGACTCGCGTACTAGCCGCGGCTTATACGCGAGGTTTTACAGTATGCAAAAACTTTAAAAAGCTAGGAACCAGGAGTCGATTTGAAAAAAATCTTTCACCAATAGGAAGCTGAGATTATGGTAGGCCATCCTGGCCTGCGTCCTAAGGCCCTACAACGGTCATTACGGTTCTATGCCAGCAAAAGCCAGCGTGCCGGCGTCATTTCGGCAACACTCAGGGTTGCCACTGTCAGGGAAAATGTCAGGGAAAATATTTTTTGTTCCAGCTCAGGGAATTTCAGATTTCTTGGCAAAATGTCGGGGAAAATGATATTTTCTGAAAATGTCAGGGAAATTAACATTTTGTCAGGGAAAATCTTTGAAATACCAAAAAAAAGTCACCTGTATTCTCTGAAAGAGCCTGTATTTTACTATTATTTTAAGGTGGGTCGCTACCTGTTGTAAATGAACCCACTGCGCAGGTCTGTGCGCATACATCTTAAATGTATCGGAATGATACCATATTACACAGATTGGTGGTACATATATGAGTTCCCCACATCATATTAAAAAATTAGGCCGATTCAAGTAAAATTGAGCATTTTATGGGACTTTTGCTATTTGATATAGATCTATTTGTAACTGATAATATTTTCTATTTTTAACATTAATTATTGCATTGGCATCATTTAGTGATGAATCTTCTCAGAAATACTATAGAGCTTCTCCTGTTGTTTAAAACAACCAAGGCTATTTAATAAAGACGATTTATAGCCAGATTTTGATGAAATTGCCCATCATACAGTACTCTGAATATGAAATATAGTCCGGTTTTGCATTATTTTTTATTTTTAAAGGCCCAAAACCCTCAAATTTTGCGCGGGACCTCCTATCAAAATCACTTTAATATGTTAGCAAATGATCTGAACTATTTTCTGAGAGAGTTTAAAAAAATTCTGTTAATTTTGAACAGTATTTTTAGCCAATAAGGCCACAAAATAATAGCAATTTATTCCTATTCTTTCCCGAAACATCATATTTTTACCCAGAATACCATTGCGTACAACTATAAAATTATTTTTGCAGTAAAGTGGAACATATAGGCGTTTCACATGTGAAGTTTTACATTTCTGGAAATAATGCTTGATATGAAAAAAAATTATGGAAGTTTTCACAATTGTTTTTTTATTTTTAGAGAGAAATGAAAATACTTTACTTTTTCAAAATTCTGTATCTAAAAAAGTAGGTCGGGACCCCCCATTTTTCTTTTCATTTTCCATTTCTATATGGTTCAGACTGTCTATAGAAAAAAATAGAGACATTCTGTTAACTTTGAACAAAGGGTAGCGACCCACCTTAAGTGAGAAAAATATCTAAATCCTTAAGAAGGGAGGGGTAAAACTTTTGTGTGCACGCGATACACAAAACCCCCTGTTGTTAGATAATGACCACTCGCTAAGTAGAAGAAAACTTAAAAAGGAGTGGATATTCATAGTTGAGGGCATTTAAAAACATTGGGTATATGTCGCGAATGTCAGGGAAATTTGATAGAACATCAGGGAAAAGTCAGGGAATTTAAAACTACCTTGTCAGTGGCAACCCTTCCAGGAATATGTTTCTGCTCTCACAGTTCACAAATAGTTCATTTTTCCTAAAAATAATTTATACCTGCAATCTTTCAGTCAATCAATTCAATCACATTATCACCATTAGCCTGAGTCATTTGTGATGTAAAATCACACGCTCAATCTTTGGCTCATCCATATTTGCCCTCGTTTTTTGTACTGCTTTTGCAGTTCAAGCCCTCTAGTAAACGTTGTGTCTTGCCATGGGGTATAGTACACATAGTCTACATGTCGCTGGTCTTGCTCTCAAAAGCAGACCCTACAACTGGTCTATCTAAACTATCAAAATTACATCATACTCTCCATGAAAGGCATTTAGCACCCTTCTGCGTTTGGGAATTTTTTTGATCCCTGCCAGGCCTGCTTTTTACAGAAAAGAATGAATATTCAAATACTTCAAATGGCATTCATTTTGTTGATAATCCACCTACGTAGCTAATTTTTCTTTCATATGTTTACTTTTGAATAGTGCTTTCAGAAAATATATACATTATTTGGGTTATGTACGCTTTAAAAATTCGCCTTCAATCGCTACACTATGAAACCGTATAAAGTGGATAGAAAACATGTTCCTGCATGGCCAGATCTATGCGGAATTCTGAGGCACTTTATAGTTTTCATGCTGGAATAACAACTGGTACCCACATAGTCAAACACCAAGGCCAGAGAACCTGACAGTGCATAGAGACATACACACCCACTAGGTCCCACCAGAACTGGTGCCAGTGTCTAGTAAACTGCATTGGACTAGCACAGTGTCAGTATGAATAGGTCTGGGCCTGACCACAGTGTGACCAGGTGACCACATGAGCAACCAATGGGAACTAGGGAGGGAAATTTGATGCATAATTAAGTCCAGCTGGTGAATGTCAGCAGGTTCTAGGGTACTTTTGTTGTGGTGGTCCCTCAGGAAAAAAACACTATGTCGTTCACATACCTGCACGTTATAGTTTTTATTCAACAGCCTTGGAAATGTAAGGTAACACTTAAAATACATTAGCCTTTGCTGTTCAGATATTACTTTATCGCTCCTCCTCTTTGACTTATGAAATACACCAGCTGTGCACTGTAAGTAGTGTACATATAGATATGCTGGTGTATCCATCACAATTCATTGTGCTCCAGCTGTGTTAGTGAAGACCTTCATGATGGGGGCATGAAGGAGTAGAATAACTTCATCGGGAGCCTTCCACAATACCAATGGGCATACCGGATTCGTAAAAGGCGACAAAACTTGAGGGGTCCCGTGCCTTACTGCTGTGATCAGTCACGCAAGCTGTTTTGGCATCCGCTGCCCATATGCACGGGCCCAGGCCTTCTTGCTGGTGGTCTGGCATGGGATCCCTCCTCAGTGAACCACGTCTGAGATATCAAAGGCCGTGGTTTGTCTGGCCCTGCCTACTATGGTACTAGCCCAGGTAGCTACAAGGTCAAATCATATATGTCAAACCTGTCAAAGTTTGCACCATTATAAAAAACAGGCCTGAACAGAAATCAAAAAGAAAGCCTAGAATCAAACCAAAAAATAAAAGAGACCAAAACAAAATAACAAAAGACTTAAATTTAGAATTTAAATAATAATGCAGTGGTGGGCCTGGCTGTGTGTGGCGTGCATTAGTTCGGCCTACTCAATCAAGACACTAACAGTGACTCTTGCATCTAAAATATACAGTAGTTGACAAATATACATAGCCAAAATATCATGTCATGATTGCCTCTTTAAAGCTCTGTGGGTGCTGACCGGCCTCATGCACGTACACACTGCAGTGCTATCTGGAGTGCATTGAGCTAGAACAGCTCACCCAGGGCCATGCATGTACCTGCTGCCAGGCCTCAGTGACCACGGCCCTTCTGACACCGACATAGTACCTGACCAGGCCGTCCTGATTACCTGGACGCCATCAGGTCGTTGTGCACTGCTCGTAGTCTCCCCCCCCCCCCCCCCCCCACACACACACACATCGCATAACCCACATGAAACTGATCTTGCACCATCTGTGCCCATCGCAATCGTATTTCTTTTGCGAGCACTTAGAATTTCAACGAATTACAATAGATCTATTGTAGTAGCTTCCCTTTCGTCCCATGTCACTGACCTATTGGACAAGTCCTTTAAAACATTTGATAGGGGTGGGGAGGGAGGAGAGGACGTCCCCATAGAGCTTCCTACTGTATGGTCAACATGGAATCACATCTGTAATAGGATCTCTGAAATCCTCTGAACTTGTTTCTGTCTCTCCCATATGTACAGGAACCCGAAGAAGACACTGCCGTATCGGATGCAGGTGGCGAGCATAAACTAGTCATGGTGGTCCGGATGGACCTCAAGATGGGCAAGGGAAAGATTGGCGCACAGGTAATATGAAAAACATTTTATTTAATAATATACATGTCAAATGCGAATTTTTTAATTGTGTTGTTTTTTTTCAGGAAAGGTACAGATTCTATACATGTCTTTCAAATCTACCATTTATATACTATCTTAGAATTAAAGTATTGCTACCCACCAGTGCTCGACCTCCATAGGTATCTTTTTTCAGTACTGTTCTATCGTATGACCCGCATCCTTTAGGCATGTTTGGTATCAAATTAAAGGAGAATTTGGTTCGCGTACAATCTGCGGGTACAAAACGTAGTACCAAAAACTGCACCTTCCATGCTACTCATTACAATACTAGAACAAAGACAGTGTTGGTAAGCCTAATTACAGTTAGAAAATTCTGTGTAAAACTACCCAGATTCCAGAGGAACATCTTGAAGGTGTCAACCTGTCATATGGTAGCAGAGGCATCAAATATGTAGTGATTATGACTTTTCATATGTATTAAATTTGAGTCCTGATTGTAACAATTACATAATACAAACATAACCTGCGTTTCAGTGTGGCCATGCGGCAGTATCAGCCTATAAGACGGCCGGGCGGAAACAGCCAGAACTGCTTAAGGAGTGGGAGTACAGTGGACAACCCAAAGTGGTCGTCAAGGCAGAAAGTGAGGACGTTCTGTAAGTACAAAGTACTCAGTTAATGGTAATACTACCGTGTGTACCATACATTCTTATGAATAAGCCTTCCTCGTGTATTAGCCACACTCCAATTTTGAAACATCTTATAAGCCACGGAGGGGGTCTGAAAATTGGTCCACATTTAACCAATTATGACACATATTTCCAGTAGCACTAGCGACATACTGGATACTTGATCTATAATTGCACAATAATGTAGATAACGGTAGTACCAGCAGTGCTCAGTATAAGAATACAGTACAACACAAACGTAATAAAAAGTATAATTTACAATATCCAGTTGAATTCACTGTGTATACCGTATTCGACGTAATAAGTGCCCAGGGCGCTTATAAAATTATTTTCATGGCGTTTTTAGTACTTAAGAGTTTAATTGTCACCAAAATCGTGAAATTTGAGCCTTTGTTCTAGTCTAAAAATGCCCCAAAAAGGGGGGGGGGCGGCGCTTATTAGGGGGAGGGCGCTTATTACGTCGAATACGGTATGTACGCTAACTGATTCGTATTTTTCGCTGTGCAGGAAAGCCTTGGCTCAACATGCCCGGACGCTAGGTCTGACCACCGCCACTATCCGTGACGCTGGCCGCACACAGATTGCTGCCGGATCAATGACAGTGCTCGCTGTGGGACCAGGTAGGCCTTTACATCTGTATTCAAAGAGGTTTTAAAGATGAAAGAAGTGTTATTAGTGCCATCTTGTACTATCCCAGAGCTTATTGATTTACAGGCCTGATACCACTGGCGCTTATCCAACTCAGGCACTCACCGTAAAATCTTGCATAACGTGTTTAAACCAAACCTTCCGTGCAGGTTATAATATAGGATTTGCTAAAAGTAGGAGTACAGGTTTTCTGTGTGATATGGGAATCCTGTGATTAAACTTAAAGGAGCAATATCACCACATGCGCAGCTACCACATAGAAGACTAGAACAGTACTAGAATTTTGAATGGGACATGCTCGGTGATTATGCCACTTTAATGGAACGGTGAGATTTAGTGGTGCATGTTATAGATATGAATTCTGGTATTACAAGATTTGATAATACACAGAAAATATAGTAACATATAGTAAACCAACCGTACATTAGAACCTTAGGAAGAGGCGAAGATTCATAGTTTGAGTAGCATCCCATGTCAAATCTGCAATACCCTTTCCAAGGCCTTGCCTTTTTCGAGTTCTGAAATTTTGTAATTAATCATGTGTACTTTCTGTTTTTCCAGGTCCTCTAGATCTAGTCGACAAAGTGACGGGTCACCTAAAACTACTATGAAGTGTTCTAGTAGAAATCTCATCGTGCTGTGATGCATAATATATATATATATATATACATAACTGGTTTTAATATGCAAAGAATCATGAAATCATTCAATCAGTTCCCATCAAGTCGGCGCCTGTCATCCTCACATTAGTTGCCAATAAAGTCTTATTTAAAGAAAACGAAAAGCGTGTGACTTATTATTTGTTTTTCCTTCTTAGTTACAGTAATACTTCAAAAATCCAGTCCTAAATAGAGGGGCAGGAATGAGAAATATACAGCCTCTGACACGTAAATTTTGCGCGTAGGCCTATCACCTGCCAATGCCACGGGGGCATCGTACAGGGGTGTGAAATCTCAGCGGAAACTCAGAAATCCAAGGATTTTATCTTCACCAGGACAGTTCCTGAGATTCATCCAGATCCAATGAGAAATTTATTTCCCTTTCTGTCGGGGGGGGGGGGGGGGGCGGCATTGTTAAAATATGTAATTTGCAAGGGCTTGGAGTAGATGTCAGTCTTGTCACTTCATGCACCATCTTCAGAGGAAATCATTTTTTCCATTTCACACCCCTGGTCATTGATTTCCTCAGGGCAGAGCCTCCTCCAAAACTTATACATTATAATGTGGGCTACTGGTCTATGGCCCCGGGGCATCGCACATATCATTAATTACTTCACGCATAACCTTGACTTCTACAAACATAGAGGGATTTCCCTCTCTCCCTAAATCATAAAAATCTCAGCCAGGCTTGTTGAGTTTATGCAACGCAATTTGATTAGGGGGTGACTCATAATGCTTAAGTACTGAAATTGGTCTGAATACAATGCTGAAACAGTGATCGAAAATGGGCTATTTTATATACTGCAGGTTGCTTTTTTCCAAAATATGGTGGTGGTCCAATAGGGGAAAACTCGATTTTAAAATATTGTCCAAGTCTTATTTTATATAGATTTGTATTGTAATCATCGTACATGATATTAGAAACTGTCATTTAATGTATACTTGAACCAGGGCACAGTAGTGCCAGGTTCTTTAGCAGGGATGAAAGTTTTCAAGTTTTTCCCTGATTTCAAGTTATTTTATGTCGCGAAGACTTGTACTTAACTATAGAGAACCTTTATTCATGGGCCTCACTATGAACGTTTCAAGTTTTTTTGAGATTGGTCACTTTCATCCCTGCTTTAGAGACAGGTATTTTTGGACTTTTTGTCAAAAATGTCCCTTGCTTTCTGTGCCTTTTTTTCCTGTGAAACATTTGGAAATAAAATATTTAAACAGGGCTGTGAAATGTCCGCAGATGTGCGGAATTCCGCATTTTCTATGTTCCAAAAGATCATTCCTGTGATTCATCTAAATCCGTTGAGAAAATAAAAAGTCATTTATAAGGGGTGTGGAGGTACGGACTCTGACATTTTTATACTCTCTGAATTTTCAGAAATTGTTCAAGTTTCTGTATCTAAATGTATAATTTGTATGGACCTGTAAATACAAGATATATTTTAAGGGATTAAGCAACCTTAATTGCCAAACTTATTGAATGAAAAGTATTATTTATAATGCTGCCCGGAGACGCATAATGCTCTTCAGATGAAATAGTTTTTGGCATTTCACAGCCCTGTTAAATGCTGCCACAAACAAGTTTTGATCAATGCCAATCCATGCCATCAAAGATTGAAACCAAAAAAGCAATATTTCATACATAAAATTGATATTGAAAAAGGGTCACTACAATAGCACAAAACCAACTTTTTCAGGCCAATGCTAAAGGGTGGGGTTTCAAGTAAAGCACAGACCTTCGTGAAGTGTCCCTTTACACAGAATCCTCTTTGTTCTTATGTAAAATCAGGGTGAGACACTTTTTGAGATGCTCTGAGGCCACAATATTGCCTCTACCTTTGGTATCCTTCATGAAAATGAAGGTAAGGCAGTAGTTTACACAGACAACAGGCTCTTTCACACCCACCTGCTGGGCTGAAATGGAATAACATACATGTATGACACATGACCTTAGGGTATTTTTTAACAAGGAATTCATTTCTGATGCCAGAATGGACCAATGAATGATTATGAGGGGGCATAGATTTTGGGGTTTCAGGGATTTTATGCAATGGCTCCTTCATGCATGGTCAGTAACATATACTGAATCCCATTGGTACCAATAGAATCCAGTAGTGTGTTTGTGGAGGTGGTGGAAATTCAATATAGATTGACCGCAGAGGCATGGACACGTAGCACACGCCGCCCCGCGTCCGACTGACATGGCAAAACGGCAACAGAGATGCCGTCGCTGTTGACGCTCCGATCGACTCGCTTTTCAGGCGAGACGTAAAACAGCGGTTACGCGCTGCCTGGCGCTGACGCCCACAGCCACCTGCTCGCCCCCCAGCCACCTGCTTTCACACAGCCACCTGCTCACCTACAGCCACCACATGGAATTCCATTATATATGACTTGTAATATATGAAATTAGGCTAGCTTTTTCTGGCGATTACAATTCTGCTGTCAGAAATGAGAAATAACGTATTGTACTCAAATTAGATCATTCATTCGACTTCGTACTGACAAATGCGGAATGTGTGAGGCTTGTGGTGACCTGTTAAGCAGCAGAGACCAACGAATGATTATTATGGACAAAACTGTAGTAAATGATTGTCTCTGGTAGGGTTGGGGCTTGGACGAAATCAGTTTTACGGTCAAAATCATCTGCAACACACGCCGCCTTGCGGCGGACCAACACAGGCAAACAGTAACGGAGCTGCTGTTGCAGTTTACGCTCCGACCGGCTCACTCTTCGGCTGAGACGTAAAATGGCGGTTACGTGCTGCAGGGCGCTGACACCCACAGCCACCTGCTTGCCCACAGCCACCTGCTTGCCCACACCCAACTGCTTGCGCACATTAGATTAAATAAGGCATGTGACCTATCAAAGTGGGTCAGTGTTTCCTGGAGATTATGATTGTGCTGTCAGAAATGAGAAATAATGTATTGTACTAAAATTAGGTACCTGATCATTGGGAATCAGCACTGTGTGCGTATGTGGGGGGAGGGGGGGTTGTAAGCACTCAATCTCGGTGATTCAACATCAAAACTCACACATATTACACTCACACATATTACACTCACACATATTACACTCACACATATTACACTCACACATATTACACTCACACATATTACACTCACACATATTGCACTCACACATATTACACTCACACATCGGGGGGGGGGGGACTTTGGGTAGGTTTATCAATAAAAAAAAAGCCCTGGTTCATATGTGATATCAATCACATATACCATTCATTAATTTTTAGGAGCATGCTCGTATCATACTCCTGCTCATGGGGTGCATTTTTTGGTCTGTTGTAATACATTTCGGCTGCAGTCCAATGCCCATATAAGGTTATGTGCAGGGCTGGACCATAAACAAATGGCCACCATTTTTTCTCTCACTTCAATTGGAAATTTGCACTTTATGGAGAGTTGCAGGCGAGTTAAGCACCAAAATAGCTCAGTGTGGGCCAGTAGGGATCCCTAAAGACAACAGTGGGCCATGGGGATGGCAGCAAGGGCCGGGGAGAAGTCAGAGAAGGCCGTGAAGAAGACCCTGTACCCACTGCAAGATCGCTGGAAAATAGACGACCCATAAGAGTCTATAGCCTAGCTTTTTTCCTTACGATACGAAAAAATGCCAGTTGGCTTCGCTTAGGGTCCATATGGGACCCTAGGGACCATACTTGGGAGTTCCCTACAGCCCTCAAAAGAGAAATCTCTGGACTACTTTCTTGTTTAAGGCCCTGTACCTGAATCAGTGGTCTGTGACCTAGACCGTGATGGCCTTACTCCAAAGCCCAAGCTTGAAAATGTGCTGAATAATTTCCAATAAACACATAGCCCTCTACTGATTTAACCCCTTGCATAGTTATGTATCATTGGAATGATGTACAAGGCAAGTCTAGTGGCATTTGAAAACTCACTGGAGCCCACCTAAGGTTATCACACCTTCCATAGGTCCCAGGCACATTGCGGCCCTTAAAGGGAAGTGGCAACATGTTTGTCACACCTAGATAATAACCCTTTAAGGCCTGCTCTTTAGACACACCCCAACACACTTTAGACCTTATAAGCACATAGTAATAGTTTATGTTGACCTCAAAGGGTTAACTATATGGTAAATGTCGTCTGCTATTTCCTATGCTGCTCTCTGCTAATTACCAGGCCACCACAAGTCTCACACATACCGCTTTTGTCATTAGAAAGTCGAATAAGTGATCTAATTTTAGTACAATACGTTATTTCTCATTTCCAGGCGAGCAGGTGGGTGTGGGCAAGCAGGTGGGTGTGGGCAAGTAGGTGGGTGTGGGCGTCAGCGCCCTGCAGCACATAACCTCTGTTCTACGTTTCGGCCAAAAAGCAAGTCGATCGGAGCGTCAGCAGCAATTCCATTGCCGTTTCCGTTTCGCCGTGTCAGTCGGCTGTGGGGCGGTGTGTGCTACGTGTCCCCCTGCCCCCTTCTCCGTTTATCCCCTTCTCCTTTTACCCGTTTATCCCGTTCTCTGTTCATCCCGTTCTCCGTTTATCCCTTTATCCCATTCTCCCTTCATCCCATTCTCCCTTTATCCCGTTCTCTCTTCCCCTCCTCCGGTTATCCCGTTCTCCGTTTATCCCGTTCTCCATTTATCCCATTCTCCGTTTATCCCGAGATCCGTTTATCCTGTTCTCTGTTTAAACCCTTCTCTGTTTATCCCCTTCTCCGTTTATCCCATTTTCCGTTTATCCCCTTCTCTGTTCATCCCTTTCTCCTTTTATCCCGTTCTCCCTTTCTCCTGTTCTCCTTTTATCCCGTTCTCCCTTTATCCTGTTCTCCCTTTATCCCGTTCTCCCTTCATCCCGTTTTCCCTTCTCTGGTTATCCCATTCTCCGTTTATCGTGTTCTCTGTTTATCCGTTCTCTGTTTATCCCGTTCTCCGTTTATCCCGTTCTCCATTTATCCCATTCTCCGTTTATCCCGAGATCCGTTTATCCCGTTCTCTGTTTATACCCTTCTCTGTTTATCCCCTTCTCCGTTTATCCCATTTTCCGTTTATCCCCTTCTCTGTTCATCCCTTTCTCCTTTTATCCTGTTCTCCCTTTCTCCTGTTTTCCTTTTATCCCGTTCTCCCTTTATCCTGTTCTCCCTTTATCCCGTTCTCCCTTCATCCCGTTTTCCCTTCTCTGGTTATCCCATTCTCCGTTTATCGTGTTCTTTGTTTATCCGTTCTCTGTTTATCCCGTTCTCCGTTTATCCCGTTCTCCATTTATCCCATTCTCCGTTTATCCCGAGATCCGTTTATCCCGTTCTCTGTTTATACCCTTCTCTGTTTATCCCCTTCTCCGTTTATCCCATTTTCCGTTTATCCCCTTCTCTGTTCATCCCTTTCTCCTTTTATCCCGTTCTCCCTTTCTCCTGTTTTCCTTTTATCCCGTTCTCCCTTTATCCTGTTCTCCCTTTATCCCGTTCTCCCTTCATCCCATTTTCCCTTCATCCCCTTCTCCCTTTATCCCGTTCTCCCTTTATCCTGTTCTCCATTTATCCCGTTCGCCTATGCCGTTCTTCATTTATCCCGTTCTCCCTTCATCCCGTTCTCTGTTTATCCCATTCTCTGTTTATCCCATTCTCAGTAGCTCCCGTTCTCCGTTTATCCCCGTTCTCCCTTCATCCCATTCTCCCTTTCTCCCTCTCTCCCGTTCTCCCTTTCACCCGTTCTCCATTTTATCCCCGTTCTCCGTTTACCCCGTTCTCCGTTTATCCTGCTCTCCATTTATCCCGTTCTCTGTTTATCCCGTTCTCCGTTTATCCCGTTCTCCGTTTATCCCGTTCTCCGTTTATCTGTTCTCAATTATCCAGTTGTCCCTTCATCCTGTTCTCCCTTCATCCCGTTCTCCCTTCATCCCGTTCTCTGTTTATCCCGTTCTCTGTTTATCCCCTTCTCTGTTCATCACCTTTTCCGTGTATCCCCTTCTCCGTTTATCCCCTTCTCCGTTTATCTCCTTCTCCATTTATCCAGTTCTCCCTTTATCCCGTTCTCCCTTTATCCCGTTCTCCCTTCATCCCGTTATCCCTTTATCCCTTTATCCCATTCTCCCTTTAACATCATCCTAGCAATATTCAATGTCACTACAGCTATGCTGTTCCCTTTCTAACCCTAAAACTTAACCCCTCACCCGTCACCCCTAACAATCCCCCTAGTATTTAGAATCCCCCAAACAGAATCCACCACATGCAGGCATATCCTAGCCCTGTGATCATGTATTCCCCTGCACCAGTACCCCATGTATAAGGCTGTGTCTCACGACCTTGAGCCAATGTTTTTGTCTCTGATCAGGTGCCGTCTCTGACCGGGTGCCATCTCTGACCGGGTGCCGTCTCTGACCTGGTGTCAGAAGGTAGTGTTTTTTTAATTTTTAACATATACTCATTTATATTATGATTTGTCAGAGACGGCACCCGGTCAGAGACGGCACCCAGTCAGAGACGGCACCCGGTCAGAGACAAAAACATTGGACCAAGGTCGTGAGAGACAGCCATAAAGGCTCAGGCAACCAACAGATAGTTTGCTGGTTATTCCTTTCCAGCAGTTCTCTGGTCTAGACAAGTTGCACTGGTGTGACCAGCAGTTGTACTCTGCCAGTGGTATAGTATTGAGTACTAGTGATACCCACCAGTGTATTGACTGCCACCAGTGTGCCCTCAGAAAACGGTGTACTCCCCCTTGAATAGGCCACATGCTATTATTTTGGGTAAAAAAAACATCTATACACCATTGCACAATGTGTATACCTAGAAGCCAATATGTAATCATCAAATCTAAGAGGGTGCTATAGGAGTGACCTCGCTGCACATTTCATCGGAATTCTTGAGTGAGTCTTAATCAAATCTTAATAAATCTTAATCTTAAAAGTCTTAATTATAGGTACCCACCAAATGTAGATGGCATCATATGTTGATATCCCAACCTGCCCCCCAACCCCCGTTTTTTTTGTGTTTTTTTCCATTCTTTATCAATGGTGAGTACTATTGAGACTTTAAGACTAAGACTTATGAAGACTTGATTAAGACCCGAAAGTGGGTCAGGGTTGCTGGAGTAAACCAGGAGGGAGGGGTCATGCAACTGTGCTCCCTGATTGGCTCCCATGAGCTGTGCAGCCAGCCTTGTGATAGTCTTATCATGCTTTTATAGACTATTTAGTTCCAAGCAAAGCCTGATTCATGGTCCCCCTACTGAAGTTACCTGGCCAGGGACAGCATAATCACGTGGTCCCACTGCTCACTGCCCCCTTCATGCATACACTGTAAAAAGATATGTATGTAATTTAAACAGTTTCACCCAAACATATTTATGCAAGATCTAAAATCTTTTTTCTGTAGAAATGTGTAGGGATATGGCCGCCAGTGATGGGTGAACTACAACGGTGGAAAATGGGGGCCAAAGGCAGTTTGGCTAGCCGACTGGTATTATTCTCCTACTCCTTGTACAGGCTCCCCGGGGGGGGGGGGGGGCACTTAGTATATTTTGCATACACAGGTGTGCGGCTGGCAAGGGTAGTTTTTCAACAAAATCTCCCTAGCAAGGGTCCTGTTTCAGAGAGAAATGTCCCTAGCTAAGAGTCTACTTTTGACGAAATCCCCCTGGCAAGGGTCATTTTTTCACCAAAATGACCAGTTTTTCACCAAAATGTCCCATTTTTGCCCACTTTTTTTGCCAAAATTTTGAGGACACGGGTAAAATTTCTCGGTAAAATTACTCATCCATTGTACATTTTGTGTTTTTCCTCTTCAAAACTAGGACTTTTCGGCAGAAAGTGCCCTAGCAAGGGTAGGTTTTTGAAGCAAAAGCTCCCTAGCAAGGGTAAGGGTTGTCATTGGTCCAGCCGCACACCCATATCAGAAAAAATTCAAGTACCCCCCCGGGACAGGCTCTCACCCATGTAGAGGCTATCCTTTGTCAAATACAGTACCTATAATATTGTTTAACATCCATGATAATTTAGATAATGTAAACAATAATGAATAGATAGTGCTATCCAGAATATTCCAGTGGGCCAGCCAAACTGGCTTTGCCCACTGATGTTTTACTTTTGTAGGCTCACCCATCACCAGCAACCATATCCTTGCACCTGCTGACAGAAGAAAGTGCTTAGATGCTGAGATTCAGTAATAGTGTTAGATTTAATGTGTTCAGGTAGATTTATGTGTTTGAAACACTTTTTACAGTGTATGTTTGGAGGCTGTTAGCACACCCAAGACTGCCTGCAGTCTACTAGGTGGCCTTTGGTGGGCATGGGGCCTTGTTTACAACCACATCTGAAGTAAAGGGTCACTTGGATCAGGGTTAGAATAACCTGGGTCATATACTTTTGCCCTCTGGTGTAAAATTTGTGAACTACCGTAAATTCCCGCATATAACCCGCATCTCGCGTATAACCCGCACCCCCAACTTAGGAGAACCCTATAACCCGTTTCTGGGTTTGAAAATTTCTATTTTAGTACTATTATGTAGTAATAAAAACCCTCGTATAACCCACACCCTATATAGGCATGTTTGGTATCAAATGAAAGGTGAGACTGGTTCGCGTACAACCCGCGGGTAGTATGCGGGAATTATTTTATTTGATACATGGATTTGCAATTAACCAGTGCAAAATCTCCCAAAGGACAGGTTCAAGCGATCACCCAGTTATAGAGCTCAAAACAGGCTCAAAATCTGAAGGTCTGTCAACATTGCCCCTGAATTACATCATGTTATATAATTTATTGTGTTTATTCCAGCCTGTATAATATCATGATAGACCCTTTCAAGATCTCTTGATACCAACTTATTAGAGGTCTTTATCTGCTCCCTGGGGCGAGTTAAACACTTAGAAAAATAGTCCCACCAGTCTAACTAGAATCCCCCCATAAAATCCATTTTAGGCAGCCAAATGACTTAGGGAAAACAGAGAATTTGGAAATGAAATTCGTACTCTGAGGTATGCATATTGCATAGTATGTTAGTATGTAGTATTATAGATGGTGCTGTGAACTTTCCCTACTACAAAATCAAAATATTATCAGAAAGATTATATTATTATTTGCGTTGCTTTAGCAACGCAATTTAAGTCAGGGTGACTCGTAATGCTGAAGTACTAGAATCGATCTGAATACAAATCACAATGCTGAAACAGTGAGCAGAAACAGGCTATTTTATGGACTGCAGGGACCTTATTTCCAGAATATCGTATTAGTCCAATAGGGGAAAACTCGATTATAAAATATTGTCCAAGTCTTATTTTATATAAATTTGTATTGTAATTATTGTACATGAAATTAGGCAGGGCTGGACCATAAACAAATGGCCACCATTTTTTCTCTCACTTCAATGGGGAATTTGCACTTTATGGTGAGTTGGAGGCGAGTTAAGCACCAAAATAGCTCAGGCGAGTAGGGATCCATAAAGACAACAGGGGGCCATGGGGATGGCAGCAAGGGCCGGGGAGATGTCAGAGAGGGCCGTGAATACGGCGTGTTGTTGTGCCCCCCCCCCTCACCCACCCCACCTGGTCAAGCCCTGGCCGTCGCTGCCCCCCCCCTCTTACCCACCTCGCCTGCGTAACCCTAACTTGGACACCCACGCTACTTGCATAACAGCAGTGCATATATCATAAGGGCTTTATTAGATAGAGGCCTTTTCTGTATGATATACCTTTACATTTATTCTATATTATAAACTCTTGGTCTAAGATAGGACAATACATGACTTTTGTAATTGCCTACTCAGAGGTGAACAACATGGAGCCCTCCGTGAGGGGGGTGAGATATTGGAAGATGGTAGAGATGGGATGCGTCTTGGTAGTCATGGTTACCTTGATACCTCAGGGGTTTTGTCTGACCAGCCCGACCCCTACAAATTCAACTCTACCAATTAGCGACAAACTGCAGCCCCAGCCAGTCCCCTATCATCTGGGTCTAAAGTCAGTCCTATAGCTGCAGCAGCCTAACACAACTCTATGAGGGGAGCTTTTGTAAGTTTAAACCACGGTGGTGGGGCAGAACAATAGAGTTCGCACCTTGATTATACTGCATACCCTGGTTTAAAATAGATAGACAATGGTTATGAAAAGGTATGTAGATTAACCACAGATCTACTTAGTGATTACCATGGTTACTTAATTATATATTAATTGATAGGCCGGATGCAAAGAACTTAATACATAGGCCTCTAAGCTTTATTTCATTGCCATGGTAACCGTTTTCCTATTAGTGGTTTACTGGGCCAACCCCACTATCAATATATATATATATATATATATATATATATATATATATATATATATATATATATATATATATATATATATATATATATATAACGTTATCAGACAGCTGATTGACCGTGTATCCACCGGCCCCACACATAAGCACACCATAATAGTGAAGAACATATTTCCTACATCTGTATAGTTTCTATTTGAAGCAACCTCAGAAGAGCAACCTTCCACCCTCCCCTGTAGACTAATATATTGATACTGGGGTATTTTAAATTCATATACTTGAGGGTGAATACTGATGTATCTTGTATGTATAGAACATGTATAAAGTGTAGTTATTGAAGGAAGAACACAGAATACGATGTAGATCGTTCACCGGCCGGAAGTCGAGCCCCGGTGCTTGTTCCTGCCTTTATTCACTAGCGAGCGTTACCCGGTCGATTTCCCGCGTCACAACACATCTCCCTTCGTAAGACACGATACGCAGTATCGTTATATAGATATGAATCATGTAGAAGAACTCTGAAATAAACTCAAATACAACAATCTTTGTTGATGTTAGACAAACATGAAATATAGTAAACAATTCAATAACTTAGTGTCCTTTGTCATTTAGTCTGTGTAGTCTGTAGTACATGATTTATAGCACATAGTTATTCAGTCTCTGAGGAGCTTATTTAGTGTACACTCCTTTCCTCTGAGTATATTCGTCTGGAGCAGCCGGGCGAACTCTTCGCTGATGTACCTGTTGTGCACCGTGTGCACCAGCATCCCTGTAATCACACTGTACTTTAGAAACTCTTGTATAGTTCCATTTCTCCCCATCTATAATAACACAATTACCTTGAATGTCGGAAACCCTTCTTGGTACCAAACAACCTATATCCCCTTTTAAAAGAGGATTCCTGATTTTGACATGATCCCCAACACAAATATTGTGGGCCTGTACTTTAGGCCTGTATGTAGCTTGATAACCCTGAACTTTGTCTTTCTGAATTGTCTGACTGGTAAAGTCATGTCCTGTCGTCTCCTGTAGTTTGTTCACCGTATGAGTGTAGATACTGCCAGTGCCATCCTGTGTATGACCTACACTTTTACACTTGGTTGCATTTTCCTCATTACTCAAATTACTCTGAACAATACCCGGAACTGTTTGTTGTAGGTGCTGCTTTGGGACTGGTGCTTTTCGCACACTGCATTGAATGGAAGATGTATTGTCCCTGTGCTGCACATGTGGTTCAGAGCCTGCCACCGTATTACTGACTCCTCCTCCAAGTACACTTGTATACTGATCACTGACCTGAGGAGGAGTCTGAAGGACTGGCTGCATTAGTGTAGAGTCAAGTAGAACAGATAATTTCCCTTGCGTCGGCCAACCTAGAATGGCGGTCCCCCTCTCTGACACGTACACCTTCTCTAAGGTGAACCGCCCATTGTGCTCTATGGTAGCCATGAAGTAGCCTAGCATCGGAATTGGTGCGCCTCCGTACCCACTTGGGCAAATATCGCTTTCATGCAGTTTGTAGTGCGAATATAGGCCTAAGTATAATGGCTCTGGAATGATTGTAAACATAGAACCAGAGTCCACAAGGACACGCACGGAAATACCTTGTATGAGTATAGTGCACCTTGGCATTGGAGTTGTACCCATTGAACTCACACTATACACCATCTCCTGAAAGTCATCATCAATTTGATTCACTTTTTCATTTAACCCTGTAGGTTGACTAAACTTTGTTCTCCCTGGATGGATTCCTGAATCTGTAAACTTGCTGTCCATCCTACTTACATGTAGAGAAGCACTCTCTAGTCTCCTGGCAATCTGAATGGCTTGCTCTAGATCTAGGTCTTCTTCCGAATAGAGTCTCTCCCTAATTGTATGACTACTGATCTTCTCTATGAGCTGATCACATACAGCCTCATCCAGAAAAGCACCAAAGTCACAAGTAGATGCTAGGTCCCTGAGAGCAGCAACATATTCACTGATTGTCTCATCTGGCAATTGTCTTCTGTCTCTAAAAATTGCCCTCTCTGACCTTTTATGCTTTGAAGATTTGAACTCCTTTTCCAATTTCAATTTGGCCTTATCTAAACCAGAAGTTCCTGCTGGGTAGTTTGTAAGTTCCTTCAATTTTGCGTACCTCCTCTGACCCTCAACACCTAAATAATGTAGTAGGATGCATACCTTCCGTTTCATTGGCACCTTGTCAATGTCAGGGGAAGCTTGTAGAAAATTATCGAACAGTCCAATCCACTCTTCCCATGGAATCGGAGGCCTCCCTGACTCATCTAGAAACTTTGGAATGGGGTCAAGAGGAATGTAAACAGCAGCCATGGTATCAATTGTCGAAGACACTGTAAATGCACTGTAAAACTGTAGCCTGTAGGCCTACTGAGTACTGGTATTGTACATGTAGTTGTATGTAGCACTATGTATCTACTACCTGTGCACTGTAGACGTATGTGGCACTGTAGACCTACTACCTGTGCACTGTAGACGTATGTGGCACTGTAGACCTACCACCTGTGCACTGTAGACGTATGGAACACTGTCACACTAGAAATATCCACAGGCACTGCTTGTAATAGTACCTACTTGTAAACTCATCTTCACATCCACTGGGAGATCAAATTAAGAGCGTCCCGATACACTGTAGGCCTACCATGTAGCAGTAAGTGGCAGCAATCTGTGTAGAAATATAGCCTAGCCTACCTGAAGGCAGCACTATTAGTAGGAACCATGTAGAGACAAGAACACAGTGTATTGAATATCTTGGCCGAATCTATGCCCAAGTTGAAATGAATTCAAACACATTGCCATGCACCCCATCAGCGTGTTTAGTGTGCATACACTTGTAGATCCACCGTGGTGTAGACTGTAGGGCTGGCTGAGTGTAGCTACAACGTAGGTAATTCGACCAAGTGATCAAATGTGGAACAGTTTATATACCTAAGGAATCAGCATAGGTGTAGATCTATAGATTCTTAGATCTATAGATGTGCATCGAAGTGTATTGACGTTTTTGGAGGGAAACCCGTGGCACTTCACTCACCGAATCCTGCATCAATCCTAGTCCAAATCGAGTGACATGAAGCTCCCAAAGTCTCCCCAGCGTAGATTCGTCGATCCCGTCGCCATTTGATGTATCTTGTATGTATAGAACATGTATAAAGTGTAGTTATTGAAGGAAGAACACAGAATACGATGTAGATCGTTCACCGGCCGGAAGTCGAGCCCCGGTGCTTGTTCCTGCCTTTATTCACTAGCGAGCGTTACCCGGTCGATTTCCCGCGTCACAACAAATACCTTTTAAACCTAAGTTATACTTTCAGGTGGATGGTTCAGTATTGCTGCATATACAACCTTCGGCTAGGTGCTCAATATATCCCCCCATCCTTACTCAGAATAGCCTAGTCTTCTACACTGTCTTCCCCAAAAATAGCCATCACCACAAAAGGGATGAATACATCCAGTTGTAAGTGACAACAAACTGCCCTGTCATTTCCCAGGAGGTTCATTATATAGCTGTCATTCACTGAACATAGAGCCTTAGATTGTATATCTAACTATAGAGATGGGAGGATGTCGTGGTAGAGTTTACTGCACCCTGAACAGTGTGGTCATTGGAGGTCTGGAGTAGGTCTCCAAATAGATTATGTTACACAATCCACTTACCCCTTTCTGTGTAGAGACGTTATGGTCCGCAGGAATAAAGTTATATTTTACAACCATAAATGCAGCTAGTCCTTCATTGATAGCTGGTAATTTTCTTAGTATCTCATTAAACTCACATTCTTTTAGGTATATCCTACATGGTTTTCTCCACCCTTAATGCTGGGAGCTCAGTTTATCCTGCACTAAGGGCCTTTTTCACATATTGTGTCACATTTAGCTCATAGTAGTAGGTGATGCTGTGTATGACACATGGGGGGAGGCATCATGATGCATAAATAGTGCCCTGGTGAGTAGCTTGTCAGCATTATCTAAGCATGATACCAACCCTACAGGGGTTGATACAATCCCAAAGGGTTGCCATGATGCACAAATGCATCCACGGAAAGTTACTTGCCAGGGTTCCATTGGTTAGTCATGACGACATTTTACTAATTATTTTTAGTGCTATGCTATCCTTAAAAGGGTCGATCAAACAGTCCCACTGATGCAGTTACCCTAAGCCCCGGAGTGGCACACCCCAAAAATAATTCACCACACCAGCAAATACTGCATCCACATAAATTTCTATGCTTTACTGACTCAGAGATTCCTGATCCCTAGAGCCTCTTACCTGGGTAGAAAGACCACCATGTACGAAATTGCACCAAATTTCATTATTTCAAAAGTTCATTGAAATATTAGGCTATTCTAAAAACAGAAGATTGTTCCCAACATTGTACAAATAATGCTCAAAGTTGGCAAACTACAATGTACTAGTGTGGACAGAGCGTTAATTTTGTCACCCCATGTTAATCCTATGGGAGCCCACAGTTTGAGGAGTGTGAGACATTACGGTTGAAGAATATAATTATGTATGTGACTAGGCTCTCCCCCATTTTACCCAAGTATCACTGTAAACCTACCACATTTTACCCTAATGTTGAGGTATACTGGTGAGTCATGTCCTTTGTGAGGGTCGGATGTCTCTGCATTCGATTGAATTGCATGTATGACTACTGGTTGGAGATTACCCCATTGTTACGTCAACATAGTTCTGCACACCTGTTTTTACCCTGAATCTATGTGTATTGTATAGGGGTAAATCTTTTTTTATAGGGGTAAAACACGGTTTTTTACCCCATCTCGAGGGGTAGATGACAGTAATATACCATATTTCAGGGTAGAAACATACAATATGTTGGGATTCTCTACACTGACCAATGTTCTCCTAAAGAAACCTATGTGGCTATGGGAGCCATTACCACTCATGAATTATGGATAGCTATAAATGATATAACGATTTAACTATGCAAATCATATGATCAAATGTTAAAAAGGGGGTGAATTTCACCTGAAGTCTGCCACATGATTAAAATATTTAACTGGGGTCATTTTCTTGCTAGTTGATTGTTGCTGATTTACATTCGGGTGTCCCACTGTGCTACTCAATGTGATCTCATATACATAATAAGGTAGCACTACAGTAGAAATTACCTACATTATTATAGTCACATGACTAGTGCCATGCCAAATCTTAGAGAAGGAATTTCTAACGAAAACCCAGATTCTGTGCACAAAACTGTAGTGTATGGTAGGGTCTGCGGGTGAGGATGTAGTGTTTTGAGGTGGGGGTAGGGTTAAGGGTACACATGCACACTACACATGCACACTACAGCTTGCTTCGTGGGGTATACATCATATAGGTTATATAACTATAGCTTTTTTAAATTTAAACTATGTATGAAGTCACCATATTTCAACCTTGTGTGAACACCATGAATCAGATGATAATATAAACATTCAGTTGAGATACCGTATTTGACAAAATAAGCGCCCATTTTTTGAGACAATTAAACTCTTAAGTACTTAAGCAGCCAGATAAATAATTTTATAAGTGCCCAGGGAGCTTATTACATCGAATATGGTACACATTTAAATAACAACATTCTACAGACATCAGTGGAACTATTAGCATTGCACTAAAATGTGAGATTTGTCATTATGACTGACCGATGCAGCCCTGGAGATTGTATCGACCCCTTTAGGGTCAGCATTATACCTAAATACAATGCTGACAAGTTACTTGCTGGGGCTGCATTCATGCATCGTGATAACCATGACCCCCACCCACTGCCCTTCTTCATACATTATATTCCACATAACTACATCCATTTAGATGGCTCAGTCTCATGAGTTTGTAACAGTTGAAACGTCTTTGACCCGGTGTCGTCTTTGACCGGGTGTCGTCTTTTACCGGGTGTAGTCTTTGACCAGGCAGCATTAGAATAGCAGAAATGAAAACGGGGAAATAGTGCACCCATATGTTGATACACGTTTATAGCAAACATTAGTCAATTTTGTTATATTTATATACTGAGCATACTATGCATAGTACAGCATAGCACTATTATTTCACTCTACTCGGTCAAAGACGTCACTTTATATATAACTTTGAGCTTAAACAACTGCACTGTGCATAGTAAGTGCAGTTTATAAATATATAAAGTGTTACTTATGTTTCCAATGAAGGTGTATTAACATATTATTGGAGTATCTCACCGATTTCCTCACTATATATGCCTCATTTATTCCATCTTATAACTCCCTGGTCAAAGACGACACCCGGTCAAAGACGACACCCGGTCAAAGACGACACCCGGTCAAAGACGACACCCGGTCAAAGACGACACCCGGTCAAAGACGACACCCGGTCAAAGATGACACCCGGTCAAAGACGTTTCAACTGTTACAAACTCATGAGACTGAGCCAGATACCTACTTATTTCATGATGCAACCCTTAGAGGGTAAAGAAATGTGGTCCATGTTTCACAGAAAGCATATTCTACCGTTATGACCCAAAAAGTAGAGAAAAACCAGGAAGGATTTACCAAGAAGAATGGAGGTTGTTGAGATAACCAACTATCAATAAAGGACTAGGTGAACACAGCATATATATTACTTGTATTTAACCCACGGGTAACACCTAAGACAAAGGAATCACACCTTGGGTATATCGTATACACTCACATAACCGAGGGTTAAATCAGATAGACTACACCTGGCCAGGCTTCTCCCACATACCCACTGCCCACTGGTCAGCGACTCGGTGTATGACACCTCGTCTAGACTGGGTGGGGCAGTGGGTATATGGAAGAACCGTGTCCAGGTGTCGTCTATCTAATACATAACTTGAGGAATATACAAGTTTCACATAGAGAGGGGTAAGTGGATTGTGTAACATAATCTATTTAGAGACCCATGTGCATCTCCAATGACCACACTGTTCAGGGGGTAGTAACCCTGATACAATCTGTATTGAAGTGCCATATTAAACCCTCCCATCTCTATAATTAGCTATACAACCTTCACAAAAACAAAGTTTTTCCCCATTGAAGTTTTTGGGATTTTAATATCACTCTTTTCCTCTGATGACCCATGACTAGTAAGCAACAGCTATACAATAACCCTTCGGGGTAATGACCAAGTTTATCATGACTTACCACTGGATGTATTATGCCCTTTTGAGGTGATGGCTATTTCTGGAGCAGAGGGTACTGACAGTGTGGAATAATAGACTATTCTGAGTAAGGAAGGGGCAATATATTAAGCATCTAGCTGAATGTGGTACGTGCAGCAGTACTGGACCATCTGCATTCGTCTGCATTAATTAACTACCTCCCCGCCCCTCCATACATAGGTATTTAACAATGCATAGAAGTATGTTGATGAATATCATCATGAATATTCAACCCTGTAACAATCCTGTAGGGGTACAATCGTTTCCGCTACGCCCCCCCCCCCCCCCACGATGTTGATTAACTTATATACAATTTAGATGATAGCTTACAGATGGGTGAGGAGGTATCATGTATCATAATGTCACATTGACACTTGAAAGGATCGTATTTATACTACTTACCAAAACGTATTTATACTACTTTTTTATGTAGATTATGATAGGCCACATTAGAAGATTCCATCTTTGGTGAAAACATTCCATACTTGGAATGGAAAAGAACGTTTTTGGGCCTAAATTGATGTTTTTGCAGATGTTGGTTGCCATGGAAACATGATTTTCATTCTAAATCGAAAAATTAAACAAATTGATTGATAGAAGGCCCCACAATGATTTCTATGCTGAAAACAAAATCATTTCTCGCAACTTCATGGAGCTCAGCCACATGGGTGTTCCATCCAGGTCTACCTGCAGTGTGTCCCTTAGTAGTCACCATGAGAGTTTCACCAGCCCTATTTAAAGCAGCATCCATGTTAATTATAGAAAGAGTTCAGGGCTTCAATGTGTTCTTCACACTGGCAATCAATATTTCTACAAGCCAATGCATCTTCCGGCCATTGAATAAACTTTAGCAACACGTCTAATTGAAGATAGTAGCTCTCAATCACAGGTTTTAACAAGACATCAGCTGGGCGAGTGATATGGCTATATAGGGTATCAAGTATGGACGTGACAAAGACGTGACCTAGAATCTACATACCACTAGTGTACACAATATGCACTAGATGGTGTTACTGCATGCCCTAGTGACTGCCGTGCACACTAGTGGTATGTAGAGCCCATTTGTCACGTCCATACTTGACCGTGGACTTGTAGTTGCACACCTTCCCATGTTACCCTATATAGCCATATCACTCGCCAAGCTGATGTCTTGTTAAAACCTGTGCTCTCAATGGCCGGGTTCGCGCGTCAATCCCGGGAGTGCCCTAGTCATCTGAAGCTAGACTGAAGTCGTTCATGTGTAGGTCTAGTCTGGTCTAGTGTCCATATGGAAGGCCAGTGGACCATACATTTGCCAATTGCTAATTGCCAGTTGCCAACTTATGGGTCAATAAAAATGTATGGATAAACAGAATGAAGATAAATATATATATATATATATGTATGGCTATTATATTTACATAATTATCATATATCTATATACATCATACATATGTATATATTTTGGGCATGCATATCCAACTAATGGCAATTGGGAAATTGCAATTGGCAAAGATGTGGAGCAGTGGCCTTCCCTAGTATGAGTTTTGGGCATGCCTGCATATTGATATAACCCGACCTTGAACCCCCTTGACCGATCTGGAATGGACTGAAGCTAGACTATAGTTCACGCGCGAACCCGGCCTATGTCACGCTGTTGAACACGAGACCAGTTAGGTCCCCTCTTCCTGTAATCATTAGTACATGTAGAAAGATTGAGCGTGTGAGTGGCCTCACAGATGACTCAGGGTAAGCTAGATCTGTAGATTATCGTACACTTAGATATGGTACTCCCTTATGATCATTCGGCAGTTGCAGGCTGCGGACATGTACCGCCTTCTGTCCCTGTCAAAAAACAAGTGGGGGGGGGGGGGGGGCGTTGTAACATTTTCTGTGCCCTCTTGAGTTCCTTGTTATGGGTTAATTCCTTCTCAATTATGCAGATGGCTATTCTTCTGTCATGCTTTGCATGCACTATGTTATATCTCTATACCAATATGACTAATGCACATCCCATATAAGGGTCCTAAACAGGCACTGAGTGGTCATTTTCTATCATCATAGGTTCATCTATCCCCTTCACCAGTAACTTAGTTAGCCTAGTCATGTATTTGTAGTTACCCTAGTACTTGTTATGGAGGCCAATGTAGTTAGCCTAGTCATCCATATCATAACATCCTTATTTCCTGCTCTTACAGACCACTATACCCCAAAACCATTAGTGCACTATATAATACATGGCCATAGCCACCAACACATAACTTCACAATGTTTAACTCCCTATAGATACTGTGCAATCACGTCCTGTAGTTTTGCTTACAAACACAACTACCCACCATAGGTAATCAGCAAACTATGTACTGTTCCTACAGTGTAAGTGATACACAATGAGAAACTAACCCATGTACCTTATCTAGTTGTCATTACCCACAAAATGTTGTCCTCATAGACATATTGCCAGGATTCTGTTATTAAATATTCATCTAGACATTTGTTACTTAGACATTTTACGCTTATGAATGGGATACATACTCGTCCCCAATACAACTATTTTTTATCAGACTCCTTTGTGAAGGGTGTATTGATACTATCTGTATCACTAGACCCTTCATAAAGGAGTCTGATAAAAATAGTTGTATTGGAGACTCGTATGTTAGTGTGTATGTATCCTGCAAATGGGTAGGCCTACCAATAACTAAAGAAACACATATGGGTCTGTATACTCCACGAGACATCAGGTTTTGCACACTTTTGCTATGTTACCTGTGCACAAAAATGTCACTGATCAAACATGTGTGTCCCATGATAATTTGTCCAGTATAGCACCTTATTTTCAATAGATAGAAAGGACATGACATACAGGTGATAAAACCACAGGTTAATTCTATTGACATCTGGTCAGGATCATAGGGATATGAAGCAGTGCCACCTGTACCAGTACCAATTTAACAGAACTAAATATTCAAATTGAAAATAGAGTACATGTATACACAGGTTTCAGGGTACCCCCAAACAGGGAAAATGAAAAAAAAGATTAATACCCGGTATGTGGAATTTGAAAATATTGCTAAAACACGGAAAATCATGGTGGTGGTATGATCCGTTCTTAAAAAGTATGAGAATGCATCATTTGGCTTCTAGATTTTCAAATTGTCCGAGGGGGGGGGGGGGGCTCGCCCCCAGACCTCCTTACTGATGTTACTGGGCTGACTAAAAAAAGCTCATTGTTCCAAAGCAAACAACACAGGGAAAATCTACCATGATAATAACCCTGCACTAATGACCTTTTTTTGCAGATCCTGTTACATAATTATATAAATGGGACATGCAATGAGAAAAGGGACCTTAGGGAGTGGTCTTTTCTTAACAACAGGGGGAGGTCGGTGGATTTTCGCGTGAGCGGGGCAAAAAATTTTTGGTCCACCCCTCAAATCCACCAAACCTCCCCCACCCCCCATTGTTAAAAAATGACCACTCCCTTAGTGCACCCTGCACTAAGGGCCCTTTTACATATTTCGCAGATCATGTCACACACACACGGACTAACTTTTCCCAAGGAATATTTTAAAGCAATCATCAAAATTCTAATTTCATTCTAAATTGGTCTCATTTGGAATGTAAAAAGAACGTTTTTAGCCATTTTTAGCCCATATGTTGACATTTGGTTGCCATGGCAACCATGAATTCATTCTTTTTTTGAACAAAAATTATCCCTTTCCAATTGCCCCATCCATAAGGATTTCATAACTGAAAACAGAATGCCAATATTACTACCAGATCCAAATCTATGTACAATAATATGCACTTATTGGCTTAATTTCTAATAATTATGATTTATATGGATTATTCGAAAATAGATTGTTATGTGATTGCATTGCAGTTATTCTAAATTCCTACATGTCCCTACCATCCCATGTTTGAGATGTCATTTCTCAGCAACTATTTCAAATATGTTCATGCTTGAAGCATCAAATTGTAGCTGAAGACATGAACTTGAATAAAGGTGTTTTCTCCTAATGTCACATTTTCCCACGTTTTGTCACATATATATATATATATATATATATATATATATATATATATATATAGTCAACTCTCACCTAATGGTCACCTCTCTATCGTGGTCACCTTGCCAATGTGGTTATTTATGGAAAGAACCGTCAAGTTTTCTCTATATTTTAATATAGAAAACTCTCTCCAATATGGTCACCTCTCTAATGTGGTCACCTCGCATTGTGGTCACTGATTCCCCAGTCCCAAGGGCCATATAACTCTCTCTAATGTGGTCAACACATTATGTTTTGCCAACAAAAACAATTATATAAGTGTGTTCATTGTCTGCAGAGTGTGTTTTTAATAGATGTTATGTCTTTAGAAATGTCTGAAGCTAAATAGATAAAGGTATAAATGTAGTTTGATTAATGACCTTCATTTTCACTCAATATGTACACCTTTTATTCTCCATACGAATGATAATTGAAAACCTTGGAGACATGCATGCATTTCTATGCTCTCTTCAGTGTGGTCACCTCGCCAATGTGGCCACTTTAGCAAAGTCCCAAGGGTGACCACAATAGAGAGAGTTGACTGTATATATATTGTATATTTATATATATAGAGAGAGACAGAGACAGAGACAGACAGAGAGACAGAGACAGAGAAAGAGAGAGAGAGAGAGAGAGAGAGAGAGAGAGAGAGAGATGGGTGTGGACCACTAAATTCGACACGGCGGCATGGGCCTTTTTTGGCCTAGTGACATGCGACATGAAGAATATAAGTAGGTATCCCAGGTCATTTTCAGATATTATTGTTACATATGTCAAAATGGGTTAGATGGATAGAGCATGTTAAATGATGAAAACAGTTTAAATATCGTACAAATCGGTCCAGCGGTTTGGATTTTACAGCCATTTAAAGATGTAAAAATGTTTTTTGGACTTAGCCAATTTCAGACCTTATTCCCCACTAGATTATGCAGGCATATTGTAAGCATTCTGGATTTCCTGAAAAAGAAATTAGATCCCTGATGACCGAATGTTTCTTCTCTAATCAATGAAGCCTCAGTAAGTGCAAACCTCAATTTTCATTTTAACAGACCCTCAAAATCGTAATATATTACATATGTTCACCCAGATCTTGCACAGATATGCTTGAATATCTCAAATTTGGAAGTGTCTCATTTCATCAATATGTTTGATATCCTGTTGGTTCTACAGGAATCCTTTATACAAATCATGGAGACTGTGTCTATTTTTTTCCTGATCTGGATAACCAAGGTCAACTTCACAATTTTCACTCAAAAATGAGGGAAACACTAATTGTCCCAATGTCCCTGAACAGTGAAAATGACTAGTCTCCAAATCAACACCACACAACTGTTGTTGTATATATCAAGTTGAATTCTTATATAGGCATAGGTATATATGGTATACATCAATCCCAGGAAATCTTTACCCATTTAAACTATTGCATATTACTGAGTTATCTGATGAAAATCATGAAATTCCTTGAAATTGTTGAAATATCATTAATACAGGGCTACTTTATAGCATCTTCGCACAACATTTCTTCTTAACCCCGGAATCGAACTTTGAAAATCAATCCATTTATACTATTCCTATAAGAAAACAACATAATTATGTAACTTAGGGCCATTACATAATGATTTACAGATCCTGATATTGTAGTTTTCTATGCTGGGTAAAAATGGGTTTGAAATTGGTCTACAAATGTCTAATTGAATTCTTTTGTATGGAATCTCAAGTATGAGTGTCCTGAGGGGCTATATGTATTCCTGTTGCCTGCTTAGTAACCTATGTATAATCAATATGTGAGGACATGAGCATTCAAACATGGACTCTGGTACAGGGTTTGGCTCTTTATTCTATTCTCTCTCTTATGCCATTAAATGTATTGAATATGCAGTTAGTGCATATCATAGACCAAAAAAGTACCTTTCATGTGACCCCAAATATGTGTATATGGCATTTCTGAAAAGTGCTGAAAAATGCCAAAAATTGTCTGAAAATTCAATTTTTTCTAATCTAAAAATACTTCTAATAGATATATACCCACCTCCTGGGACAGTTTCCCTGACGGCATGGGAGTGATAACAGTGTTTCCTCAAGAATTTCAGGAGGTTTAGCCCTTTATTCTGATTTCGCTCTCACGCCATTAATCCTATCAACTAGTTAGTTAGTGCCTTTCATAGAGCAGAGAATTACCTTTTAAATGACCCCAAATATGTATATATAGCACTTCAAAAAGGTGCCGAAAATTGACTGAAAATTCTTATTTTTGAATTCAAAAATACTTAGAATAGGCCTACCCCCACTTAAAATACCTCAAAATGACGCTTTAGGTGTCCTGATTACAGTGGTAAAGCTCAAGAGACTGTATCTCTAATGGCGTGGGAGAGAAATCAATAGATAGACAGTGTGTCCTCCTTGGCTGCATGGGTTCTCATTTGCAGAAGGTTCCGTTTTCTGATATTCAATGAACTTCACAGCATCAGTAGGGGTATTTAGCATCAAGATACAGCTGTCCTGATGCATCAGGGCGATGCGGATACATTAGAGGTTTCACTAGGGCACTTTAGATAGGCGATACACCAAATAGTTCGGATGGGACATCATTTCTAAAAGTAGGTGTTTTGGTCAGTTTATACGAGAGGACACGGCCAGTGGCTGCCTACTGGGATACCTAATATAAGAGATAGTGATATGGGACATAGCCTTTCCTCAAAATCGACATGGTGACATGGCCATTTCTTAAAATCGACAGGGCGACATGGCCATTTCTTAAAATCGACAGGGAAAATTGGGACCCCCCATCCAGACCCCCTAGATCATCGATGCGGTTCAGCGGCCTGCGTGCCTCATTACAGCAGCATGCACCCAGGAGCGTCTGCTATTTAAAGGTTGACATCATTCAGTCAGCACAGTAGAATCGGAGCACCCAGCAGCCGCGGTCACACCTCACTCGGGAGTCAGGTTAGATGTGTATGTATTCTCTCTAGAGATTCTTAAAATATCCAATGGTCACTTTTTAAAATGGTACAACCTCAGTAGGATTCTTTCATATCCCTCTAATAACCCTTCAATAACTCCCTCTAATGTGGCCACCCTTGGGACTATGTCTGCATTAGAGGGATTGGCTGCACTGGAGCGGTGGCCGCTAAGAGGGAGTTGACTGTAATACTGTATTAAGTCCTACTTATGGTGGATGTTTCATTGGATTCCTGTATTAGATGATAAGTCTAATCAGTCTTTTTCTAAACTGGATATTGATCACAATCGGACTTGTATATCCTACCAGTCAGTGGCATTTTTAGTATTTACTTGCGATTAATACGTGAAATTCAGGCGTATCCTTAGGGTTATGGTAATATGTTATGGTTTGCAATATTTGATGCTTACATTAAAGCCTAATGCACACTTTGAGTCAGGAAGTTGCACTACCTTTAGAAATATTCCGAGCCCAATGTAAATTGGATACGGGTGCTCTGTGTATAATCACTTGGTAAGGTGATGTTTCTGTTTGGTTAAGTTTATAAGTAAATTTATGTGAAGAGTTTGGATGCAAAACGACATACTAAGCGCCATTTTTGAAAAAGAGACAAAAATCTGCGTTATGGATGGTCGGATGTAATCCTTAAACAATTGTAATAAACGATCTTTCGTATCTTTATGATATTGGTAGAGTATCAATTAAAGAACAAAGTCGACACAGTTCGGATCAAGTGTTACAGGTTGCAATATCAGGTTTATTCAGGTAAACCTAAACAAGCAGTCACTAAGTGTGCGAACTCCCTATAGAGTTCGGAACGGGTCAGTAGGCTAAGCAGCCGATATGATCACGGGGTCTCTTCACCAGCGTGGCTCAGAGTAACCGACGAGTACCGTCAGATGCCGGGTATATATAGGCAGCCAGCCTGCGCGCGCACACGCAGACCGGAAGCCTATAGCGACCTCTGTCCATACCCCAAGCCCGGAGTAGGTGTCGCCACCTACCGTCGGACTGAAGGGTTCGGACTGAGCTCGCAACACAGCATCCAACAGCACTCGTCATATAATAACCCCGTATAACCCTAGCCCCTACACTACCCCCTACCAGATAATAACCGGGAGGTAAATAATTAAGGTTATAGTCCGAAAACACTTCGGACTGGCATTATCTTATAAATACCACCTTAGGGGTTTATTAAAGTTATACCTTACAAACAATATGACGTTACTGTTGAACACAAAAAGGTATTAATTACACACATATCTACACATATAGATCGTAATTAACATTACGCCCCATTCCCTAGGATAGATGGAGTTAATCTATACATATAGTATACACAACACTTGAAAAAGTACAATATCACAGTAAAAAAATTTCGTCCCTTCAAGACCCCGAGCTAATTACACTCGTAATGAATAATACTTTATAAGTGATAAACACTATCACTTCTCTTAAGGTTTTTAGAAACATATTAAAGTATTATTACAAAAGATATCATACGTGATTTTATAGCGATGATCCGGATCCTCTGTTGTTGATGATGCATTCCGCCCGGCTTTCAGAACCTACTTCATTCAGCTCCTACTAACCGGAACGAGAAAGTTCATAGCTCATGCTCGGGAGCTTATAGTAGTATATAAAAAAAAATTCCAAGTCCTGCCTCCAGGCGATCTTCGGACTTATAATTAGGAGCACTCGGTCCTGATATATATAGTTTATAAAAAAAACATCTCGTATCAGATCCCTGGTGGTAGTGTACTCCTGTCCCGAGCGTTGGGTTTCTCTCCGGATCTCCTCGTCCTCCTCCGTCCGTTCTGCCTGGCAGACTGACCCCTTGCGTAGCCAGCCTGCCGCTTCTTCTCGTCCGGATCCTTGAACACCCTATAATAGAGTGTTTTTCACATGTAGGGTTGGTATATTTAAAATACCCCCCCTTCTTCTTGATCGGGTCCTAAGATAGGATAATCCTATCCGGACTCCGAGTCGTCTTTAGGACTCGACTGGGCCGCAGCCTCCTCCTCATCAGAGTCTGACTCAGCTTCCGCCAGAGTCAGCTCCTGGAGCCAGAGCTCGATTTGAGCACGAGTCCCATCCCATTCGTGCATCTCGTGCGCGAAACAGTCTCTGAACCTCCGACGTTCGTGGTCCAGTTTTTCCTCGGCGTTCTTGACTGCCAGCTTCTGCTTTTTCCTTTCGGATTTAGCAGCAACTCGCTCAGTCCGAGCATTTTCACGCTCCTCCTGAACCGACTCCATGGCCGCTGCTTTCTGAGTAGCGACTTCACTCCGGTGGAGATGATGCACTGTGTCCAGCGACAACATCGCCACCTCCTGACTTAAGCCAGTAAGCAATCGGTGGAAGTTATCCTGCCACCGATTCATGGCCTCCTGTCCGGCTTCGTAGGACTTGAAGTCGGCGGGAGGAAACGAGGGCGGGCCCCGTAGTCGTAAGACATGGTGCCCCTCCGGAGCCTCCTGAGGGGGATCCGGAGTCTGTGTGGGCTTCGGCTTTTGCTTCACCGAAGCCTTGGTCTTCCCCGTCTGGGTGAGAGTCTGTGACTCTGCTCCCGGAACCAAATCTATATTGGGGAATTCGTCAACGAACGCCCCTCCCGTACTGGAGTTCGGATCCTCCGGGCTTGGCCGAGGTGGCTTGCCCTGGGGGCCCGACTTCCAGTCAGTCTTGCGAGAGGTAAATGCCGGTCCTTGGTACCCCGGATCTGCCTTCTCCATAACGGACTGCCTTTCGTCCGTTTTCTGTTTCTTCGGGTCGGTGGGCTCCGAGGATCCGTCGGATTTTCTCGGAGCTCGCCGCTTCCGCGTACTGGTACGCTGCTGATACTCTTCGAATTCATCGTAGAGTTCGCCCTCCGGTACATGGAGATACGTGCGGTCCGGGTTTACCTTGTAGAATACCCGCACCTTCCCTTTCTCGTTGGTGCCAAAATCCACCTCGAGGTTGTCATTCTTGTCTACCGTGGTCCCGAAATGGGAGTAGACTTCTGCGTGAGCGGCCTGAATTCGTTCCGCTGCGGTCTCCATAGCCAAGCCATGGAACTTGGCAAGGTGTCGAATGATATCTGCTCTGGTGTAGAACAGACCCCCATTCGGACAACCCTTGCTGCCCTTCGAACCCACACTCAGGCAGTCATATCGCATGAGATGACGTACATGAAAGCGGGTAAGATGTCTGGCATACCGAACCTTGGTAGGCCAAGTTCGGGGTTTCTCCAGGGTCTCGTCGATGTCCTGACAAGCTTTGAATGGGCACTTACTAAATGAATGCCATCTAGACATTGCCCATGCCAATTTTGCCTTCTGAAGGAGCGAATGGTATTTAGTGCTACCAGTCCGGACCTTCTCCAGCAATTCGAAGTGGTACAGCTGTACCGACTTGCCTAAAGGATCAGTTTTGATCCATTCTTCGTCGTCGGAGAGACCGTCGGGCCCCACCTCCTCCGGAAGCTTGGATGACCGCTTATCTTTAATACAGTCATTTATACACATGGGTTTAAAGAACTGAAACCCACTAGCGGCATTGGCTCGGAGGGCATTCCGGACCAATAGCTGCAGTTCGTTGTCGGCGATTGTGTTTTTGTCCAATCCCTTCAGAACTACATCCACCTCTTCCGGGGACTGACCCGCGTCCAGAGATGTTAACCGAATGGTCTCTCGTAGGTATTGATGCCTACGACTGGCCTTCTCCATCTTACTAGTGTCAGCAGTTCTAGTAGCAGCTGTGCTCTGTTGGACAATCTCGTCCTCCAGAGTATCATTGAGAATAGACTCGTTAGTCTTTTTCTCCATATTCCGGGCCAGCCTCATGGCTGGCGTCAGATGTCGCCTTTTCTCCTTCCGACTATGCACGACCTTGAATTCTTCCGCGGTTCGCAGGTCGTATTCAAGGGCCGCGAGTAGTTCGGGGCGCCCTTCAGTTTCAGCAACCAAGCGAGCGTTAGCAGCTTGGTCTTTGAAGCCTTCCATTGCAGCCGTTACGTGGGCCGGGAACCAGGTCGGGAACCGGTCGGACAGAATGTCCAGCCCCCGGAAGGTTCTCATCTGGACCAAGTCAAATGACCTGATCTCATCCTTGCTCATCTGTGCGATGATGGCTCCTCGTAGCAGGGATGGGACGTCGGCGTCCTCCTTATCCCATACTTCATGTTGGACTGGGGGGATTACTGGTACCCCCGATCCACCCGGACCACCGCCTGCGGCTTGGTCCAGCTTGCCGACCTCATCAGAAGTATCCATAGTGGATGGCTCCAGACGGGGCTCGGTTTGCTGTTGAGGAGTCTCCACTCGGACGGGGGCTGCTCCTTGAGGAGGCGTCTCCACCCGAACGGGGACTTCTTTTCTTTGCCCCACTGGAGCAGGTAGCTGGAAGGTGATGCCGGACAGCACCTCCTGCACAACTCGGACCGTTTCAGCTGCGGATGATGCATCCATAGCCTCCTCAGTCCTAGTGTCGGATGGGTGAGTTGTCGTTTTCGGACGAGCTCCCCCGTGCCCGGACGTACCAGCCATGGCTGCGGCCGTAGCGGCCACTGCAGAGCTGTTATCCAACCCTCGCGAGAAGGACAACACATCCACGGCTGAAGTCGGAGCAGCTGACGTTCCAACTGCTTTCCCAGCATCCTTCTCCTTGCTAGGGATCGGGATGTTTGACTTAGGAGGGACCGGAGTCTTGACAGCCTGACTGCTGCCGGACGTCTGTCCCTTCTTCTTCAGATCTTTAGCTGATTGCTTCGGATCAGCTTTCTTTTGTTCCTTTGGCACCTTTGGAGTCGGAGCCTTGGGAGTGACCGTCTTCGAATCTTTGGTTACCGTGGCAGTGGCAACCTTCGGATCCGCTTTCTTAGTACCCTGGGTACTAGACTTCTTCGGATCGGGCTTTTTAGGCTCGTCCTTCCCCAGAGGCTTCTTTCCAACACCTGCGTGTTTGAGAGCCTTGGTACTAACCTTGCCATCGGCCGACCGGGACCGATCTCGGGTAGCACCCTTGCCACCGCGCGTCCTCGGACGTGCAGTGTCGGAGTCGCTGTCGCCTCCCATAGACAGTTTCCTAGTAACTGTCTTCTTGAGGCTCGGCGAAATACTTAGACTGCACATCCGAGAGAGATGTCCAGTCGACTCGGAGGGGTTCGATTCTACTGCACTGTAGGCGATCCCTCGCAACATTCCGGAGTCCTCGCTACCATCGGGTGACGGAGACTTCCGAATCGGTGACACGGCCGGATCCACTCGTAGTTCCGACAGAGTCTGACTGAGCTCATCACCACTGGGGCTCTGAGCGTCCATGTGCTCCTCGGTGGCGGATGCCACCTCGGAGTGACCGGAGAGTTCGGACTGGCGGAGCTGCTGCTCGGCCATCCTCACTTCTGTCAAGTGTCTTACGACGGGAGTTTGACGGGGAAACACTTAGTTCCCCGTCTCCCTCTTTGTCTTAGACGGACCAGGGAAGAGTACTCACAGTTCCTACTCTTTTTATCACTCTTCTACTCTTCTAGTTGCCCAAAAACGCCGACTTCTCCGCTGCTGCCGCACGCACGATTGATCCGGGTGAGCCCCAAAATCAATATGGCGTTCCCTCGCTTTTGTTTTTAAAACAAAGCGCATGCGCAGCGTCTCGCGTGATTGGACGCGATCCCGTTACCCGGTGTGACCCAATTATCGCTTAATCAGGTCACGACCTTTCCCGCCCGCAACTCGGGCTCGGGGGATCACACTGCCACGTAGGCGGCTCGCAAAAGTCAAAATATACTTCGAATAAAGAGTTCATCAGGAGTATTAGTGGATTAATATGGGAAATCGAAGATTACCCCACCGGATTATCCGTCCACCACCCTCGGGGAGCACTCCAATATTCTTTTCTATTCGACTCTGAGCGCCCCTGTTGGTAGCACACATATAACATATAAAACACCACAGGACACCACACTCGTTGTGTAAACAAGCTAGGTTACCGCCCCTCTGGCCACCAGCCTTGGGCTTCGCCGAACGGGTTTCCCGTTCACCTCTCGTAACCTGGCCGAAGGACTCTCGTTCTTAACTAAAATTCCAGCCTTGATTTTAGTTTTCCGGGCCCTTCTTCCTTCGCCTGCCGAGACTTTCTTTTTCACGGTCTTCTGAGGTTTCTTCCGTACCACTCTCTTAGGGGTATCCGCTGACACCCCTTCCAAAGGTACAAATTTCGCCTCCGAAGTTCCCTCTTCCACCTCCGTTTCCGGGGTGAGCTCCCTTCCAGCCCAAGCACGCAACCGAGCCACATGGCTCGTCCGGATGCGCCCTGCTTCGGACTGAATCAACACAGTCGTCTGACTGATACATTTAACCACTGTGTGTGGTCCATCCCAGTTATTCGCCAGCTTGACGTTGCAGAGCGGTTCGTGTAGGCGGATTACTCTATCCCCCACCACGAAACGTCGCAACTTCAATCCGGTGTCATAACCTACCTTCTGCCAATTCGCAGCTTTGAGCAAATGAGCCCTAACTGTTTCGTAGGCAAATTTGAATCTCTCTCGTAGAGATTCTACAAATAGCACCGTACATGGTGCTTCTGGACTGATCCCTACCACCCCGAATACTAAATCCGCCGGCATGATCAAGTCCTCTCCGAACACCAAGAGGTTTGGTGTGCAATTAGTCGAAGTGTGGACCGTATTGTTATACGCATGTACCACAAATTCGCACTGATCATCCCAATCATCCATATGGGAGTTCACTAATGGCTTCAAAACCTGGATCAATGTCCGATTGAACCGCTCCACCTGCCCGTCGGACTGTGGTCGGTACGGATTGGTCCGAGTTTTGCATATAGCCAACTGATGACACATAGCTGCCCAAAGTTTGGACTCAAATTCTCTCCCTTGATCGCTATGTAACATCAAGGGAGCCCCCAGATGGAGGATCCACCCCTTCACCAGTGCTTCCGCACAAGTTGCAGCAGTGTGATCCTCTAGTGGGTACACTCGGGTGTATTTGGTATAGTAGTCCGAAACTACCATCATACACGTATTACCCTTCGGAGTGGGTTTCACTCCGCTGATAATATCCACGGCTATTCGAGCAAATCTCACCCCGAATAGCTCCTGCTGCAGTGGCAATTTCCCTAGTCCAGGACCAGGCTTGCCTAAACAACATGCCGGACATGTCTCTATCCACCTCAAAAGGTCGCCAGACATTCCGGGCCAGTAATATCTCCGACTCAGCCGTTCCAAAGAGCGTTTCTTTCCGAAATGCCCACTAGTGGAATGGCCGTGGCAGTAGTACAGGATGTCTTTCCTCATGGCAGCAGGGATTACCATTTGTAATACCCTCCGCTTTCCGGGACAAGTCTTCCACCTGCACAACAACGAGTCTCGCACCTCCAGTTCATGGAACTGTGCCAAGAAACGTCGCATTTCACGGTTTTCCAGCGATATTTCGGGTCTCACTGGACAGACCCCAGTAGGGACAAGCTCCCTCAGTCGTGCTATGGTAGGATCGGCCATCTGGTACGTCCTTATAGTGTCGGTGGACCAATCCAACAGGTTTTGCAACAACCCATCATAAGGCAAACGCACACTCGCTACCACAGCATTGTGAGCACCACAATCCCCACATTCCGGACGCACACAACGGCGTACCGGACGTCTACTTAGGCAGTCAGCATTAATATGCTTCGTGCCCGCTCGGTGCTGGATATGAGAGTTCTCCAGTCCGAACTCGCTGAGGTGATTCAACCATCGACCAATCATTCCCTCCGCATCCTTAAAATTAAGGAGCCACCTGAGGGCCGAATGATCGGTACGAAGTGTGAAATTCCCTCCATATAAGAAGTGCCGAAACTTCTTCGTGTATACCACCACCGCGAGCAACTCTCGCTTGGTAGTACAGTAATTTCTCTGTGCCTTGTTCATACTGTTACTAGCGAACGCCAACGGGACCTCTACTCCGTCCTGGATTTGGGACAATGCGGCCCCGATGCTCTCATTGCTCGCATCAGTGTCAAGGATGAAATGCCCCTTCTCCGTAGGGTATCTCAGCACCGGGGTGGTCCGGAATAACGCCTTAATCTCTTTGAAGGCTGCATTCTGTTCCATCCCCCATGGGAAGGGTTCTTTTTTCCTCCCCGGAGTCCAATGGCTCAACCGCTGAAGCGGCTGAGACACCCTCGAGAACCCGGGGATGAAGTCCCTGTAATAGGAACAGAACCCTAAAAAGGATCTGATATCCTTTGGTCCTTTTGGAACTTCCCAAGTCTCCACAGTCTCCAGTTTAGCCGGATCAGCCTGCACACCCTCGGTGGAGATGATCCGGCCCAAATAGACCATGGACTTCCGAAAAAGTTCACACTTCTTTGGCTTTAATGTCAAGCCATTGGACCGAATTCGTTCCAACACCTCTCCGAGGTTCAACGCACACTCCTCAAACGTCTTGCCGAAGACAATGACATCATCCAAGTATACCAAGCACTTGCGCCACAATAGATCACTCAACAGAGTTTCCATCATAGCCTCAAATGTGGCCGGGGCGTTGCATAACCCGAAAGGCATCAGTTCAAACTGATACAGCCCAATGTGACTCGTAAAAGCCGTCTTCTCTTTATCCTCCTCCTTCATCCCGATCTGCCAATACCCGGACTGCAGATCAAGGGTGCAGAACCATTGGTTCCCACCCAGCGAGTCCAGAGTCTCATCAATTCGGGGGAGAGGATATGCATTTTTCTTGGTTACTCCATTCAGGCGTCTATAATCGATACAAAATCGGATAGACCCATCCTTTTTAGTAACCATCTGAACCGGACTGGACCAGGGACTAGTACTAGGCACTATCACCTTCTGTTCCAGCATGGTTTTCACTTGTTCTTCAACAACAGCTTTCTTACCCAACGGCAAACGTCGGTAAGGCATTTTGAAAGGCTGTGCATCTCCAGTATTGATAGAATGCAACACTTTGTCGGTTCGGCCTAACGGCTCCCCCTCCACCTGCCATGCATCCTGATACTTCACTACCAGCCTCCTTAGAGAGTCGAGATCCATCCGATCCGTCAGATCCGTTTCGGATATCATTTTCTCGAGTCCCTCACTCAAAGGGGTCGGAGAAGGGTCACCCTTCATGCTCACCTGTCCAGCGGACACTACGGCCTCACTGGTGAACACCTTCCCCAACACGGTATCTTTCCTAAGATACTGCGGTTCCAACCCGGGGTTAGAAACCGGCACCACGGTCCAAGCACCATCCCCCACGAGGGTATCCATGCCTGTCAAACCGATGCTTCCCAACATGGCCACATCCGGTTCCACAACTGCTTCTTCCTCTCTCCTAAGCCCCTTGCTTCGGACCAGCACGTCACACGTCTGTCCGGGAGGAATCTTAACAGTTTGGACCACCGTTGCCACTGTCGATACTTGTCGGAGCACACATTGCTCCACCGCACGGTACGGGTGCTCTATTCGGAGTACCCCTGTACCAGGATTCAGGACCGCGTCATACAACGCCGAAAAATCCAACCCCAGTATACCGTCGTCTGCAATATCCGCAATGGTGGGAGAAGCCACATACTCCTTCCCTCCAATTCGGACAGGTATGAACGCGCGCCCATACGTCTGCATACTCGACCCATCGGCCGAACAGGCGTTTACCCTCGTTTTGAAGTTATCACGACTGTCCGGCATAAGAGCATAGAATTTGGAGGAGATAAAGGAGTGGCTAGCTCCCGTATCTACTAAAAATTCGCCCGCCCTACCGGCCACAGTAACAGACACATACCACCGCCTCCCCCCCAGCGGAGACGGGTTTACAGTGAAGCGTTTGAAATCCTTCGGAGCAGCCAGATCAAGGCCATGTTTCTTCAAATGGTCGAAACATGGATGATCTGGGGAAAGCTGGGTACTCCCTACCCACACGGTGTCTGTGACAGCCGCAACTTCCTCGTTCCTATCCGTAATGGGCCTCCCTGCCTCATTGCCGGGCAACTGATGGACTGGAATGTTAATCAGGCCGGCATCCGAGCTCCTGAAGCTCGAAGCCACCCCTGATTCCCTTCCTGTCTTCTGAATTTCACTAGGCTCTACCTCTCTGGTATGTTGGCGTACTTCATCTGCAGGGGTTGTCCGCTCGCCTTTTCGGACTACCCCCTCTAGTTTCCCTCCTTTCCGGGAACTTTCGGACTCGGAGCTGTACACTCCGCAGCAAAGTGACCGATCTCTAAGCACCTATAGCACTTAGCGGTCCTCCGATTGATCTTCCTTCTGTTAGGCTGGGTAGCCCCCTGAATGGAAGTCGTCATCTTCTCAAACAGCGATGTGAAAAACGCTGCGTCCATCATCGGAACCTTCGGATCCGATGACTCCCTTTTTGGAGGGGGGTTCCCACCCCCTTCCGGCTTCTTATTCTTCCACGGCGGTTTAGAGGAATTCCCATTCCTCTTGAACTGAGCCGCTGAAGCTATAGCCCCCTCCTCATCACTGCCCGAACCATCAGACTGTTCCGGAGAACATTCTATAATGGCCGAGGCCCGGGTAGGCATCCGGTCCCCTAACAGTGACTTTTTGAGAGCATGTATGTCGATGGCCTTAAAAAGGTCATCTAGTGACGTATCTGCTCTCCACGTGTCATACACCGTTTGTTGTATGTCAGGATCTCTCAGTCCGGCAACGAACTGAGAGAACAATTCCTTAGAAAATAAGGCATCGTGGATTCCTGAAGCAGGGTGTACCTTCTTCAGGAGTCTCATCAATGCAAGTCCGAAGACCCTCGGAGCTTCGTTCTTGCCTTGCACGCGCTTCTTAAAAGCGACCATCGGATCAATCCGAGCGGAATCCCCGTACAGGATGGTTCCGATTTCTACGAGCTGTTTGAAAGTACCGCGAGGTCCGCAATCCTCCTTCCACTGCTCAACGGCCATGAGACCATCTCCCATGCGTAATCCCTTACACACGTACGGGATTGCATCCTGTTGGTCCCACCCACTGAGGTTTATATCCTCAACGGTGGCTCCCAACCAATCTTCCCACGAATTCTTCTGCCAGTAGGGAAATGGCTCGCTGGCTATGCGTCTAGCAGCGTTGGACGAACCTCTAATTTTAGAGGTTATCGCCAGACATTTAGAAATGGATGCTGTCGCGTCCTTTTCCGCACCGACATTGTGCAATCCGATCCCCGCTATGGCGGGATTCGTATCGTACAATTCTTGCAATTCTGTACTCAGCATTGTTCGTCTCGGAGCCTTCTTCGGGCTCTTCGTACCAGGAGTCGCCCCTGGAGTAGCGCCCATAGCTGGTATGCTACTCTGTCTGTCCAGAAAAGCCTGGTAGGTCCCATACGACACTAAGTCCGTAGTGGGGTCCACGCCTTGTCCGAACCACCAGTTCTTCTCCTGATCAGTCATGTACTGACACTGCTGGGCCAGAGCAAGCGCTCGTTGATGCTCTGCCTTCTCCTTTGCCAATTCCTTGACCTGCTTCTCAACCTCCTCCTCTTGCTGAGCTTTCTCCAATTTAGCTTTAGCAGCTTCTCCGGCGGCTCGGAGCCCTTCCTTTCGAGCCCTCAGAACCGCCGCTTCCTGCTCCGCTAACTCCTCTGCGAGGGCCGCGTTCTCCTTCATTCGTTTCTGCTGCTGCTCCAAGGCAGCCTGCTGTTTGCGATACACGTCTCGCCTTTCTATTTCCAAGTTTTTCTGTTCCTGGAACAATATGGTTGCTTGGCACTCTCGCCATTGCAACAAACTTGAAGGAGTCAGATCGGTTTTCGCCGCCTTATCCTGCTCGGCCGCTTTCTTCAAGCGTTCCGCGTCGAGTTCTTGCTCGTCCACTTTCAACTGTGATCGTGGACTCAGAACCAACTCGGACAATCGTCTTCCCCTACCGACTGAGGCTAGACCGGTCGGGGCTGCGAATACCTGTTTTGGTATCGGACGGATACCACCGATCCCCACCCTCGGTGAGTAATCACTCGCCCTGCCTCTGCCCCTGGATCGTCCCACTCCGAGGGGTCGTCCGAAGGGTCGTCCTGGTGTTGAGGTTGACAAGGCAGGTTCCATGGTTACCCCACGTCCCATAGGCTGATTGGGAGTGTCGGTAAAACTCATGTAATGGAGGCCTTCCGGACTACCATTGTTCGCAGATGCGAAAGAGGTACTGTTGTCCTTTATACTCTCTCGTGTTTCTGATAAAAACTGCTGCAACGCAGTTCTTTTCGCTTTCAGAATGTCACACTCTGTCAATAGACTTCGGCGGACCTCCTGTAAGTCCTCTGTGTCCCGAACAATGGCTGATCGGGCCCCTTCTGCCTCATGCATTACAGCATCTCGGGCTTTGCAAATATGGTTCAGCTCCGTGTTTGCCTGGACAAACTCGGACTGGATCACTCGTAGGTCCGCCTCTTTCTGATCGTATTCCGACCGGACTCTGCTGAGAGATTGTACCAATTTCTCATTCTCCTCCAACAAGGTAGACAGCCTTGCGTCCTTTTCCTTGATTTTGGAAGCTCGGTGTGTGACTGCACCCTCCAATGCAATCAGACTGCTTTTCCATTCATTGGATTGCTTCTGAATGGTTAACAATTCCATTTGAGCCATCTGTACACGTTCCTGTACTCGGGCCTCTCTCATGTCGTCAAAACGACGCTCCTGCAAGAGGGTATACCTCCTCGGAGTCGGCGCGGCTGAGCTTGACCCACCCACATTGAACAAGGACAAGTTCACTTCTTCTAATGAGCGGCTCATTATGGTAGGACCCCTGGGTCCTCGTGCTGCGTCTGTTCCGGATGGAACATTCGCCCTGCTGTGGGTATCTGCCTCATAACTGGCATCTAACCCTTCCGGTGACAAGGCTGCTGCCTCATCCGGGGACCTCGCTGCTCCGTCCAGAGCCCGAGGTCTGTGCTACTGCACAGGCTAACCTGCGTTTCACTCAGAACTGGTCACGGCACCAGTGTAATAAACGATCTTTCGTATCTTTATGATATTGGTAGAGTATCAATTAAAGAACAAAGTCGACACAGTTCGGATCAAGTGTTACAGGTTGCAATATCAGGTTTATTCAGGTAAACCTAAACAAGCAGTCACTAAGTGTGCGAACTCCCTATAGAGTTCGGAACGGGTCAGTAGGCTAAGCAGCCGATATGATCACGGGGTCTCTTCACCAGCGTGGCTCAGAGTAACCGACGAGTACCGTCAGATGCCGGGTATATATAGGCAGCCAGCCTGCGCGCGCACACGCAGACCGGAAGCCTATAGCGACCTCTGTCCATACCCCAAGCCCGGAGTAGGTGTCGCCACCTACCGTCGGACTGAAGGGTTCGGACTGAGCTCGCAACACAGCATCCAACAGCACTCGTCATATAATAACCCCGTATAACCCTAGCCCCTACACAATTTTAACAAAATTTACTATTTCTCATATCATTAGGGCTTCTGAAGGATACACTCTGTTAGCAAAATAGTATAACTGACCCCAGGGTGGCTTTCCAAAAGACACCATATGCTCCATTTTCGGATTGGGAATATGTCGTTTTGCATCCAAACTCTTCATGTGTATGTATCGTCTACCTGGGTCAAAGGGTCAAAGTATGAAAATTAACGTATTTTTCCTACTGATAAATGACTCTGGATTAGGAGATATGGGCCCAGTTGGCAAGAAAATAACTCTCATATCAGGTTTCAATTGAGCGTGATAAGTGAATTGTATCATTATATCTAATGTGGTATGAGTCACAGGTATTACCTTCAAATCTATGATAGGATACAGACAGTTAGAACACAGGCCTTATCCGGTGGAAACCTTGTTTGTAATGTCTCATTACATCTTGTGTTTTGAGGATGGAAGTCATTTTATAATCCTTTATAGACTTAATGGTATGCCTTATTTAAATGATAATTATGGATGCTGGCAAAAACGGAAATGAGACAAATGCATCTAGTGATAATAATACCTGTTCATCAATTGGTATTGTCAAGGATGTGTGAACAGTGGTGAATGCCGACCCAAGCCGCACATAACCTGATAATAATAAATGGACGTTGACAATTGGTTGATAAACGTTATTAATGCTGATTCAATGTTAGGCGCCCACTGGGTATTGTAAAGTTAGAGAGTTTTCGACCACAGGCAGGTAGATATATACACACACTACTGGCATGTGATCGTTCTATGAAAGACTATAGACATGATACTATGACAGTTATCGTTATATGCCGCCCCGCTCCCGCCATATTTAGTGGTATCCAATGCATTACAAGTCCATGCATACATCTACATTTGTACCGACAATGATAGGACCACCACACCCTTAGCACCTTAGTTCCCCTGTATTTGTTACCTGACGGTTAACTTAGACCTCCCTATGAGTGAATTTCAATAGAGTTTAGCCACACATGACATTGCACTCTGTTTTACAGATATCGTTCTCAGTTATAGCGTCCACGTGTACAGCTTATGTATGCACATATTCATGGTGTTACGACGCCAGTCTCCCGAATAGCAGCTGTGTGGGAATTAATCAGCATCAACTTATTCACATACATAGATCATGGTGTACATATAATGTAGATTGTATCTTTACTATAGATTTAACATATCATCATCAGTTTTGAATGATAAAATGATCGTTTGTACATATCTTATATACAATCATTTAAGACTATAACAGTTACTACATTAGTTGGGTCTTTTACTTTGAGATATCACTATAAAAAGCCGGTTACTTGATTACATTTTGTAGTTATGTAGTAAGATTTGGTTTTAGTGTAGGTGCTAACCTTCATCAAGAGCCCCTGCGGGTATCTTGGAACTCAATGTGGAGGAAAGACGGTGGATGCAGCGTGGATGCACCGCCGGGCACCGCCTTTGCAGCATTGCACCTACTGGGTTAAACGTTCTAGATTAATCTAGATATAGGCCCAAGACCCTCACACAGAAAAGTAAAGGAGTCGCCACGACTCTGACAGCCAGAGTCACAGTTTGTCTCCCACAAGACACCTGTGGAGGAGAGTCGAATGAGTTTGACTCTCCGTTCCTGAAGAGTCAACCACAGTTGACCCATCAAAAGAGGGGGAGTCAAAATCGAATACATGAGTGCATGCAGGTCAGGTGGATTGTGTATTTATGGCAGGGTAGAGTGGGGGCAACATGTGTATATAATTAGTGGGCAGGCCAGGTGAGGCCTGTGAGAGAAGTGAGTACGTGAGGTTATTGCCCAAGACAGGTCAATAACAAGACATTTTGTAATGTCCACCACTTCCCCCTTTGTGAAAGGGCTAAGTTATATCTGCCTCATACTACATTCTACAGACCATTGGCCATACAGATATTAGATGCCAATATTAGATCGATATGAAGTAGTTAGCACTGCCACACATTATATCTCACACAGTTAGTGCCTCACACAGTTTATTTCCCATACCCGCAAATATGGTGACTAAGCTCTATACTGTTGATGTTCTTGGAATTATTGTATGGTTTGTCATCACATTTGTTTCAGGTAAGTTAACTGGAAAGCTTGTCCATTGACATCCCTTAACCACACTATTTAGATATAGTGGACCTATCTATAAAGAACCAAAACTGTGTGGCATGTAACAATTATCTAAAGTATAGATAGTGGCTCTGCCTTGTGGTTGCCACTGGTACCAAATTAGTGTTGGTTGCCCCACCAGGTGGTTTCCTATGCAACTACTATCAGAGTCAACACATTTTTTATTTGACTCTTCATGAAGGGTCAAACTACAAATGACTCTGCTGTGGGCAGAGCCAACTGCACTTGACTCTGAACTGGTAGAGTCAAGAGGGAGAGTCAATTTGTACAAGGAGCAAGGGGTATGACTGGAGTAGCTATGACTCCTCTACCAGAGTCATCATGACTCTGTTACCAGAGTCAACTAGAGTTGACTATGGTAAAAGAGTCATGGCGACGCCTTTACTTCTCTCTGTGCTAAATTACCCGTAAATCAAAAGGCTTAGTGTAGGTAAACGGTATTTAAACTGTTTACACTTACAACACAGCGCCAAAGGAAATGCGGCCTAATTACCAGCCACCAAGAAATACTGGGTGGGGTCACTGGCAACCCTCATGTTCACCCCCGATATCAGAGTTTTTAACTCTCTTGTCAGAGTTTAAAATATTTTGATATCACAGACAGAAACTCTGTTCAATATCAGAGTTTTTGGATTGAACCTCTAGTTTTTCAAACCAAAATCTTCTAGGCGAAAAGGGAGTTTATCAAAAACTCCATTTTCAATTTGAACAACTGGTTGTTCAAATACTGAAACTTCAATATTGGGGGTGAACGAATGGCTTGCCACAGTATGTATGGCACTGCATCTTTTTATAAAGTCTCAATTAATGCCCGTATGTCTACTTGTCGTGCTCTAGGTAGGAAAGGTTAGCTAAAAGTGTCCTTCATTGAAAAAGGTAAAATCTTACTGCGTTTAGTCACATCCTTTTGTTAGGGTCTACATTCGTGATCACAGATTGCCGGACTGGATTATATATGGATCCACCGGTAGGTCTAGAAATGTCAATTTATGAGAATATACCTGAGCTGATATTATCACTACAACCTGTGTATGAACTATGTGGTGTTTAACCAGGCCGGCCTCTTACATCAAAATTGATCTGATGAGCAGCTTTCTTTGTTTATAGGGCTACACTGTGGTTAAACAGGCCGTCCTGTCATAGCACCCCACCACTATTTAAACAGGCCATTGACACTCTCCCATTATTGTTACAGTGCTAAGAATGTGGTAAAGATTGTAACTCTAATACAATCTTGACTTTAAATGACTCATAAATGCACTGCACTACTTTTGTAATGCAACAACATTTAAAGAGGAGATTTTGATCTATATGCTCAATGTGCATTTCCTTTATGCAAATTCGAGGAAAATCGCAATTGAGTTGATATAAAGTATACAGTAAATTCATTGCATATATAACACGATGGGTAGAGATCACAGCCTAAAAGCGTGGTGTTTAAACAGGCTGGGGTGTTTGAGAAGTTTGTATTTGAACACAGGGTAGTCCTCCACCTGTATACTGCCCTACACGAGTCTACAACTTTTCTGAAGCAGTGCTATAGTTCTTGAAATTGCCTTCAGTCTTGAGGACTGTGCATCGTCTAGAATCACAGCATATACAACCCCTACGTTAATTAAGTAATTAGTTAACCCTAACCTTGGGTATGAGGAGATAATTCCAGCAAATTATATCATTAGTTCTGGCAGGGGACGGGCTGTATAATCAAAGACCATATCCGGAGGTTCTTAAGTGGCAATTTCGCTATTGTAACAGGCACTTAGGTATATTAACTCACTTCTCATTTTAAAATAAACTCCTGGAGAGCTATATTATTTATTTGTTACTTGGTTTAGTTGGACCCAGGTCAGGTCCAAAATAGGCCCTCTCAGACAGCCCTGTACGTTGGTGAGGAGAGAGGCTACAGTAGGTAGTTCGGCGTGTAGGCCGTTTAGCTGATCCCTATCTGTCACAGTGTTAAAGGCTAAGACTTTTCAAACCAAATCGTAAAATCCTTTGCCAGGGTCGTTGCGTTTATATAACACCTCAGTTAAATTCAGAATCGCCCAAGCACAATCCCTGAGATCCAGGCATGTCCTAGCCCTGTAGGATCGTTTTCCCTAGCAAGGTACCCCAAAAATAATGGCTCAGGCAACCAAGAAATAGGATGCTGGTTGTTCCCTACCAGTAATTCACTGCTCTACATAAGTTGCACTGGTGTGACCAGCAGTTAGACTATGCCAGTGGTAGTATACAATACTATTGATACCCACCAGTGTACTGACTATCTAGACTACCACTTGTGTGTCTGCAGAAAGCAGTATACTACCCCTTGAATAGACCATATCCCATGGATTCGGTTAAAAATAAACATTTAAATACACAATGATTCCTTTCTGCATTGTGTATCCCTAGAAGCCTAGTTCAATGATTAATTTAAGGAGGTTATGATAGCTTTATCCTGGTTTTATAGAATGTTTCATACCAAGTCAAGCTTGATTCATGGTCCCCTTACCAATTTCACCTGGCCAGGCCTGGTTAACTGGTTCAAGGTAATAGAGTTGTCCAGTTATGCTATTTATGGCTGATTGGGGATCAAACAAACGCAGTGCCCTGTGCTGGGTGCAGTCAGTAGGGTTAGGAACAACATGATCCACTCTCCTCCAGTCTCAGAGATCGGCCCCTTTAAGGGAGTGGCCTTTTTTTAACAACAGGGGAGGGTCGGTGGATTTTCGTGTGAGCGGGTCGAAATTTTTTTGGTCCCCCCCACGGGAGGGTCGAAGTTTTTTTGGTCCCCCCCCTCAGGCAAGTTGAAATTCAGGGCGGCCGACCTCTTTGAGCTATTTTTTTGGTCCCCCCCCAAATCCACCAACCCCCCCTTGTTGTTAAAAAATGACCACTCCCTAAAACCTAGGATTTCAAGGGATTCTCTGAGAAAATTTTCCTGTTAAATCACGAGATTCTCGGAATCAGAAAGCAGTTTCCTTTTTCATTGTATAAACCTATAATATACATCCCACCTACGTAGTACGGAAGCTGACGTGGGCCACCATGTAGACATGCCTAAAGATGTCTCTTAATAATCTTACACACAAGTCACACATAGTAGTATAGAGACTATCTATGTGTGAGTGCGCCTGGCTGTCAAGTGTAAAAATATGCTGTATTCGAGCTTGCTGTAAAGGGGAAATATTAGCTGTCTGTCTTCTTTCTTATATATTGTTGCTTGTGACAGGTTTCCTTTTAAAGCTTGGAGGCAATAAATGTGGGATACAGGGAGGGTCAAAGCTGTGAGTGAGTGAGTGAGTGAGTGAGTGAGTGAGTGAGTGAATGAATGAGTGAGTGAGTGAGTGAGTGAGTGAGTGAGTGAGTGAGTGAGTGAGTGAATGAATGAGTGAGTGAGTGAGTGAGTGAGTGAATGAGTAAGTGAGTGAGTGAATGAATGAGTGAGTGAGTGAGTGAGTGAGTGAGTGAGTGAGTGAGTGAATGAATGAGTGAGTGAGTGAGTGAGTGAGTGAGTGAGTGAGTGAGTGAGTGAGTGAGTGAGTGAGTGAGGTAGTGAGTGAGTGAGTAAGGGGGAGGGAGGGAGGGAGGGAGGGAGGGAAGGAAGGAAGGAATGAGGATATGAGGAAAGAAGGAAGGAAGGAAGGAAGGAAGGAAAGAAGGAAAGAAGGGAGGGAGGGAGGAAGGGAGGGAGTGAGGCAAGGAGGCAGGGGGCTCTACCTTACCATGTCATTCCAGGCCATCCCATGCCTTGCTATCCCATCCAATGCTCTGCCATCCCATCCCGTGCCCTGCCACCCAGTCCCATGCCCTGCTATCCCATCTCATGCCCTGTCATCACATCCATGCCCTGCTATCCCATCCCATGTCCTGCAATCCCATCCCATGCTTGCCATGTCATGCCATGCCAAGGTCTACCATGCCACAGCCTGCTATACCATGCCCTACCATGCCTTGTCATGCCATTCCATGCCACACCCTGCTCTGCCCTGCCACACCCTGCCCGACCCTGCCCTGCCCGTCCATACCTTTGTCCATACCCCTCCCAACTCCTAGGCTTAAAGTATGCCTGTCAGAAGCTTCAAAAAAGTAACTGACACACAGACAGCAGACATCTCTTCCCGGGATCTCTCCTTGACAGCAAGCTCACAGATAGCAGTTGACAGACTGACAGCAACATTTCATTGTTTACAGCAATGCAAACATGCATATATGTATTAGAGCCTACATATGGTATCACTAAGAAACATGGTGCATGTCTATGGCCCTCGTCGGCTTCCGTAATACGAAGATGGCTACACAGAATGGTATCTTATACACTACAGACAGTCTTTTTGCAAAAAAAAAAAAACACATGATAATCTCTCTCTCTCTTCTAATGTAACTCGGAAAAACAACAACCCTAATGATACTGCCCTTTAATAAATGTAGAACTATGGCTCAACCCTGACATGTTTACCCCAATACACCGTTTTCTATAGGGTGAAATAGGAAAAGAGTAATGTCTCAAATATGGATGGAAACTCTTTCAAATAGTGAAACTGCAAGATCAAAGTTTCATTATCAAAGTCTGAACCTTCAATATCAAAGTTAGAACTTTGATATCAGAGTTTAAAACCTTTGATTTGGAGGATATTCATTTTGGCTTGCCACATTATTCGGAGGTCAGAAGCACAGAAGCCCAAAGAGGGGCAGGTGAGGTGAGGTGCAGGCGGGAGGTGATAAGAGAGTGGTTATTTTTTAACAACAAGGTGGGGGGCGTGGATGTGGGGGGGGGGGGGCAAAACAATTTGGACCCCTTGAAGGTGGGGGGGGGGCAAAAAACTTAAACCTCTCCTGAGGCGGGGGAGGGGGGTACCAAAAAAAGGTTGCACTCCTTTTTAGCGAAAAAGCCCACGCATTACTATAGCTGAAAAGGGTTGGCCGCACTTAATTTCAACTTGCCTGAGGGGGGGGGGGAGCCAAAACAATTTCAATCCATGGACCACCGCCCCCCTGTTGTTAAAAAATGACCACTCCCTAATTATGGTATAATTATAGGAAGATTTGATTTAGACAAGTTGATCCTTTACAAAGATAGATCCAAATGTAATAAGAAGGATTAGCAAAGTGTTAAGTATACTCTGATCTATCTCCCCCCTGTGGTCTCTAATCTGAACCACAGGCTATGACTGTATTGTAGGGGCGCATCGAGGGGTTTAAGAAAAGCGGGCGGGATTTTAGATGTCCGAATTCTGTTGCAAGAAAGGCGTCACACACTCGCAAGGGAAGCGCGGAGACACAGTTTCTAGACACACATTTATAGAAGGATGGTGCAAGGGTTCAATAAGGACATACCCCTCAAGGAAACGGGGCATAACCATCAATGGGTATGGGACTGTGACTCTTCTCCCCACAGATAAGGATATACATATATATATATATATATATATATATATATATATATATATATATATATATATATGTCAATACCCCCACTCCCTGTAGGATGATTTATACGTGTACAGAGCCATATAAACCACCATGATAAATCAACATTTTTGGATTGGATTCGAGATCCCTTGAGATAATGCTGAGTAGAGGACCTCCATGTGCTATATACATTTGTATACCCAATAATGCCAATATAATATACCCATCGGGGCGTGGCACTCCCCCCGCCGGGGTTACCATAGAATCGGGGAGCAGTTGGGTACCCATCCCCTCTATAATAATTATACATAATTATATCGAGCCTATGGCAAGAGATATGTTCACCCCCGATATCGGTGACACTGACTGGTATATTTACCTTGATAATTAGATTCTAGGACTGCCCCCCCCCCTAACCCGGTCCTCCTAGTCCTGCCTATATATAGCAAGACTTGTAATGTATACCCGTGTATGATGTATGATATTTATTCAGTATGTCTCATCACAGTCAATCCATTGACCAAAATGGAGAAATGAAACCTGACACCCAGAGCGTCTGTGGTGACCAGTACACTGAGAAAAGGAGAGGTACAGGGCCCCAGTGTAGCTTACATAACAGGTTGGTGCAAGAGATGGGCAAGATAGGCCACTGTCCCGAGCTATACTGTATTGTCCGTCGTTATAGCGCCTCCCGCCCTCACCACAGGGTGCATTCCTTGGTCTGACCACCCCTGCATCCCACTCCGGGTACATTGGTGATGGGAGGCCTGTACCCGACATATACCTACAGCACTACAGCTGAGCTGCTGACTTTGAGATATGATATACATATCATACAATATATAATAATATGTACTTTAAATAAAATGTTGAAATCTATTCAACCGGGGATATCATGAGAAATATTTCAGTAAAACACCATGTAAAGGACATGTGAAAATAACTAAGCAAACGCCATATTTGGACCCCGGTCCCTGTAATATGCTCTACAGGTATAATTATTCTCTATGGTAAATGCGGGGTAAATGTACACAACCTGCATGCCCTCTGCTCAAAAACACCCCATTCCAAGCGAAAATGCCCTTTTTTGTGGGAAAACGCTACATTTCCTCAATGCATTTCTTTTCCATGATTAAGAGAAACAGGCGATAACGTGATGTGTGCCATTCAAACACCACACGTGTACATACTCAGCGAAATGTCAGCGTCATTGTCGTTAAAACCACTCTCACCTAAAAGTCAGGCACTGCACTGTAGAAACCCACACTAGGGAATCCTAAGGAGAGATAGGATGGGTTAGGGTACATAGGAAGGGTTATATAGGAGATAGGATGGGCATAACTCAAACCCATCCTTAGTCAACATATCATGGGTTAAGGACTTAAACCAGGATTTTGGTCCTTAAACTAGGATTATGCCCGTTAAACCCAGTTTAACTCCACAAAGGATGGGTAAACTCCCGGGGGGGGGGGCACTGAAGTATGTTTTGGATAACCACTGCCGCACCTCTCCCAGGAGTGGTGGCGGTGGGTTTACAGGGGGGATGAAAAGGGGGGGGGGGGGCGGTCAGCCCTTCTTAATGTTAAAAGGAGGGGTGGTGACCCCCCTCCCCTGCTTTCTGGATAAAGGTTTCTTGTGTATATACAGAAATATTGGGGCACAAACATGGTTCTGATGGCTTATAATGGGCTAATTGGTAAGTTTGCCATTGTTATGTCCAGCACCTGATGCTCAAATGGGATGAAAGCAGGAGGCTAAGATTCAATTTGGCCTGTCTAGGGGGGCGGTTACTCCTACAATTTTCCTCAGTATGGAAAAGGAGGGGCGGTCAGTTTTTCGAAAAAAAGGGGTGTTTTTTCTAATGCTATCAGCGTTTTTCAGAAAAAGAGGTGTTTTTTTCAAGTGGAGTTTGGGGTGAAATTATACCTCTTTTACAAAACATTACCTAATACATGTAATAAAAGTTAACCATAGATATCCTGTGAATATCTCTTTGGTATTAAAATTGTCCATGTTTATATATATATTTGTTATTTATCATCAGGTGAAAGAAATCTGCGATTTTGCAAAATAAGGGGTACTTTTGGGATCCCCAAAATCAGTGATTTTACTACAAAAAGGAGTACTTTTTCACTCCAAAATACGTGCAAAGGGGGTATAGTTGAGATCCATTAACGAGGATGGTGTCAGGTTGCACTGGGAGTGCGGGGACCGGGGTTTAGAACCCATATACCGGGTTTAAGGGAAGTTTACCCATTCGGCTTGCCATACCCCTCCAGTCGTCGTTGTACCCGGCCCAGTTTGAGGGTGCGCACCCGGCGGCCACGGACGGCAATGCCAACAGCTGGGACCAATTAAGGGGCATCCATTAATTACATACGCATAATTTTGCCCAAAATTGACCACCCCTCCCCAACATGTACGCATTGGGACTACACCCCCCCCCCCCTCTGCGTACATACTCAAATCACTTGGACCCCCCCCCTTCCACACACACACACACACAGGCTACATGTATATATATAATTCCAAGCATCACAAAATGGGCACTTCCCATTTTCCTATTGAGAGACATTTATGCAGGGGTCATTTAAAAGAGGCCTTTGATGTGTAGGTTGCTCTAGCAAATTTTTGTTGGGTATTTGGGCCCAAAAATAGTCAGAAATGGCCAAAATATAGTTTTAAAAATTACCAAAAACACCCCAATTGCGCACACCATGCGTATCCCAAAATGACCCTGGACCCCCCACCACCACTGTACGAATCTGTACGCATTTGGCTCCAGCCCCTCCTCCCCTTGGTGCGTATATAATAGTAGATACCCGGCCCTATATATGGCTGACTCCGCGTCAACTGAACCAAAATCGGAAGATCTTCCCGCATGACCATCTCCAATTTCCATGTTAATTTTTTCTCATTGCCCTATGTATCCATATTGTCCCCCAAAGATTTCTAATCAAGATTCCAAATAGTTTCCGAGTTCTGGCTCGCTCATTTGGGGCGGGGTGTCTGATCTGGTAAGAAAAACCTCAATTCTAGCCATTTTCAAAGGACTACCATGGAAAAACTCTCAGGGTCACAGGTCCATATGTCATTACATAGGTGCTACTTATACATGTACTAGAGATCAGAAAAAAATTATTAAACCATACCTCTTGCGTTATGTCTTGATGCACAGAGGCTCGGAAATAGGATATGAATCGATGGAAAATAACAAAACTTTAAATAATCAAAAAATTGTCAAAATTAAAATTGTACCCCTAGCAGCTTAATGTTGATGCTAGTAACTAAGATAGATGTGGGGCTTGTCATGGTATGGTGCTTCTTCCTTTGAATAGTTAACAGGTGGCACCACTGGTGGCTAAAGGTGGGCAATTCTGTAAAATGACCTAGTTTTGGCCCTCATTAAGACCATGTGGCACCTTTTTTTTTTTTGCTTGTAATAATTTTTCCCTGAAAGCTCTCTTTGGTATCTTATTCCATAACTTGTTTTTTTGAAGTCAGCTTTAAACACATTTTTTTATGCTATTGTTCTTGTATTTACATCTAAACCGTTTCATGTAGTGGCCAAACTATACTCCAAACTTCTTTGATATAAGGCTAGGTGAGGGAAGTTAACTTTCGACATAAGCCCGTCCCAAAGTCGGGTCATTAGAAGTCGCTGGTCCACATACTTATCATCCCTAGATCTTAGATATGCAGCCATCTGTAAATGGGATTTGCGTCTGTCTTCCAACAAATTTAGATCAGCCTTTTTGTGTATAGCGCTTGTACTTGTCATATAAGATAGCTTTAAGGCAATTTTTACACACCTATTTTGACATCTTTGCAGCTTCTTCAATGTAGTAGAACCCATATTTGCATATAAAATGTCACCATATTCAACAACGGGTAAAATATAAGTCTTATATATCATAATCATACATATACTATCCAGATAGCGTGAAATCTTGCATAGAACATATGCTCTACAGTTAACATTGCGAACTTGGCTACACATAAACTTTTCATAGGACAAATGTGGGTCCAAGATTACCCCTAAGTACGTATAGCTAGGAACTTTATGCAATCTTGTTCCATTCAGCTGTATATGCACATTGGTCTGCTTGTGTTTAAAAACCATGAATTTCGTCTTATTTACATTTACAGTCAATTTGTTTTCATTGCACCATCTTGACAAGCGATCCAAATCTTTTTGGAGTGTACCAAAATCTGAAGATTTCCTACATTCTCTACCAGGGAGTGGCATCTGTGTATATATCATAAGGTACTCTAAGGGTGGTGGGGGTTTAGGCTATGCTCATGGGCGGCGGAACCATGGGGGATGTGGGAGTTGCAACCACCACATTATTTCAAGTATGGGGGATGGAGTATGTTTCAACCCCCACACTTTTTGGGAAGGAAGTTTACTTTTTTTTGTAATGAAAAATAACTGTTTAAGGTAGGTCGATACCATTGACTCAAAAAGTTTAGAATTCCTCCAAATTTCTTCCAGAGGTGCCTTAGATCATTTAAAACAAATATCTGAAGAGAAAATAGGGGGGTCCCGTGCTACTTTTTTAATTACAGAATTTTGAAAAATGAAAATATTTCGAGTTTTCTCTAAAAAATATAAAAAAATATCACAAGTTCCATAATTTTATTTTGCCATAACCTGCAACCACAAAAATATGAAAAATCACACAATGAGGGCCCAGATATTTCTCTTTATTCCAAAAATACTTTTATTGTTCTGTGATGTGGCATTCTGGGTAAAAAAACAATGTTTGGTTGAAAATATGGATTAATTTGTAATTAATTAAACACAAAATCGATTAAAATCAACAGAAAAAAAGTTGTCATTTTTCTTAAACTTCATGAAATGAAATTTAAGATCATTTGGAAACTAATGAGATAAAATTGAACATAGGGTCCCGCGCATTATTTTGGTGTTTTGGGCCTTTGAAGTAAAAAAGTACTGCTAAAGTGTGCTAAATAAGATATTTGAAGTATTGCATTATGGGTAAAATGCTAATGATCATGTTACAAAATGGTCTCATTATGTAGCCCAGGATATATTTAAGCAATCTATTCACTTTTATAGTCCGAATTATATCATTTATTAGTTTATAAATGTGGTTGATAACAAAATCTCCGAAATGCAAAAGAAAAACACCTTTGATTCTTGTACACAATACATTGTCAATAAAAAGCTTATTTTGGTCAGAATTGTCCAAAATTTTACATGGGCAATGAAGGTATATATGTCCATACACCTACCAAATATGAAGTCATTCTGACATGTTTAAGGTAGATGCGCAGAAACATGCGCAGTGGTACCGTTTTCAATGGTATCGACCTACCTTAAGCGTTTTGTTTGTAAATGGAGCTTTGCAGAAATGTTAAGGGGGGGGGGGCAGAACAATGTATTGATATTGATATTTTATATATGTCCACGATTCTAAAATGCATTTATATTATAGGCCTACTTTGTTTTAAGCCCCCACCCTCCAATTCCATCTCCACCCCCCCCCCCCCCCTCAGCTCAACCCCCACAATTTTTTGACTGCTCCGCCGCCCATGTTTAATGCTAGGCAGTATAGTTAATCATGGAAAATCAGTGCATTATGAAAATGCCAGGTTTTTTCAAGGGGCGTTTTTTTGTGCGTTAAAAGGGTGTTTTTGAGAAGAGGGAACTCAGTTTGTGTACATTTACTACAGAGAATATCTGTGATGTATATTGCTAGGGCCGGTACCTAAATATGAAATTTGCTTATGTATTTTCATACTTCCGTCACATGGTGTATTGTTAACATATCTCTCATGATATTCCCCGGTGAATAGTTTTCCATTTCCAGCTCAGCTCTGATGCTATAGGCCCCTATGTCTATTGAAAATCATGATCAGTTAAATAACTGTTATGAGTTTACATAACCAAAAAAAAATCGGGTACAGCCCCAATGTACCCGGAGTGGGGTGCAGGGGGTGGTCAGACCCAGGAATGCCACCTGTGGTGAGGGCGGGAGGCGCTGATGACGGACAATACATCGCAGCCGCGGTTTTACTATAAATAGGCAGGGTTTAAGGCTTAGTTATGGATGCCCCCTTAAGGAGACCGGGTCTCCCTTTTTATAGACTAAGAGGTACCTGGTAGTAAAATTAGTTGCATCAGCAACTAGGTCAACTGAAGGGCTGGGTGTAGCACAGTGCACATAAGTTATGGCTCCAGATGGGTCAAAAGCGACCTGGCGACCTGTGCTGTTTTGGAGGCGACTTTCGACCTAAGGCAATAATATAAGCGACCTGGTACAAAATTGACAATAGGTCCCAAAAAGTGACTTTTCGACCTGCATGGACCCCTTAATTTCGGCGACTTTCCGACCTTAGGGGGGACCACTCTCCACCTCCAAGGTTAGTGTAATTCGATTTTGCGATTTCATAAGTCAAAGTTTAAAAACAAAAACCTAAAGTGATTTATGTAAAAGAGCGTGCTTTAACGAAATTGCCCTCCACTACAATGGTGCCACAGTAAGAATAGCATAGGCATACACACGTGGTTACTATAGAAAATGGGATCCCTGCCCCCTTATCCCCATCAATGGTCGGAGCTATATGTATATAAACCAGGGCACCACAAGGACGGTTGGGCAAGTTTCAAAATGATGGATACAGAATTGAATTTAAGTTAATAGATTTATTGTAGCCTATAGCCCAAATACAACTTCCTGCCCCAACCATCCAACGGGGATGTGTGTGAACTCAATGTTGCAAGATCCATCAGTATATTACATTTATTTGTAAATTGTGTAATTTCTAGCAGATTCGCGAAAATACATGTGAGCGAAAATATCTACGTTTACAGTATTTAGAAAATGCAGTCCCTGCCCATTTGTCCCCATCAGCCATTGGATTTGTTAGATGTTTGGTGAGGGTTGTGGCCTTATGGTACTGGGTGGTGGGGTCATGGTACCAAATCTAGTTCAAAAGGCTCATATCTTCAGAGCAAGATTCCGTTACATATTTGATATGATCAAGCAATTAATTCAGTATGAATCTAATGAATTATATCAAAGCTCAAAAGGCTAGGCAACTGTCGCCATGTCGCTAAAATGTGGCGACACAACAATTTAATCCTATAGAAACTATCCTTTCAATGTCAACTTTTGAATAGGATGATTGAAGTCATGGATTCATGCAAGACGGGCCTGCCCTAGTTCCCCTAGGTGACCTGTGTGGTGTTTCATAGGGGGTATATACTGTGTGTACATGTACAACTAGGGATGTAATTGACATTCAATTTATGTCGATGACGATTATTGTAATTGTCGATGTATCAATGTATTGCAATATGATATTTAAATTATTAAGTACATCTGAAACACTGTTCATTGCCTTGATGAGCTGAGAAAAATTACAAAAACAAAGGTTAATGATGGTGTTCTATTATTTCCACTGAAAATGTTCACATAATAACTGATATAAAAGACAGAACTCCAAGCCTCAAATACTGCGAGGTAGGAATATGACCTAAGGCCGGACTAAAGGATAAGTACCCCAATGTAAGCTTAACTGTCAGACAATGACTTAGAACAATATGTCTATCCCCCCTCCTAAACTAAACACAGTGGAGAACAACCATTCTGAGGGTGCACAGGATGCATGCACATTCAGATACAATGATTCAAGTGCATACCTTATTTTCCCCACTGGCAGAAAACAAGTTCTCATAAAAAATATCGACATAATTATATTGACATATCAAAACTGTCAATATCATATATTGCAAAATTGACATAATAGCGATATGTCAATATAGCAAATGTCAATATCCCTTTGTACAACAAATAACAGTCACTCCTCGCACTTGTGCCTATGGTCTCAGAGCCAAATGCAAATGAGGTGTCCAATGTTTAAGGATACCTCTTCTTTCGATCATTTTTTCCATAATCCTTTTTATTAATTTACTGGAATCTCTAATTGACTGAGTAAAGCACAACACGAGAATACCAAAATTATATTTGGAGAAAAGACATTTAATTCAGAAAAATGAACAAAATTAAATGTCAAAGATGTAAGTAAACTGGGCCAGGCCCCAACAACACCTGGAGTTAATTACACTGTGTTGCATGTGCTAACAGCAAGTAGATTACATGATAACATGACAGTAATGCCAACACCTTATAATTTGTAATGACCAATACAATACCAATAGTAATGTAGATATAGCCTATGACTGGATATTATTATTTCCATACTTGATATACCTATAGTTTTAGGGCGGTGGGAGGGGAGAAACACGTTTGCTCACTGCGGATTGTGGAGAGAATGGAATTTTAAACCGGGTGCGAGGCCTGAGGTCTCTCTCTCTCTCTCTCTCTCTCTCTCTCTCTCTCTCTCTCTCTCTCTCTCTCTCTCTCTCTCTCTATATATATATATATATATATATATATATATATATATATATATATATATATATATATATATATATATATATGATATGATATGATCCATTTGGAGGCCTAAATAGAGTTGTAGTTTTCGACCTATACTGGCTCATTATTGTTTAATTTAAGTGCTGGTATTCTAAAATTGTTTAATTGCTCCGGAGTTTCAAATTTCATGGCCTGAGACCATGCAATGCTGATCCAATGTTGATTCAATGTTGAGTCAACATTAAACTTACTTTTGTGCCCACTTGGAGTTTCTGAAGATTCTGAACATCTCCACAGGGTCTCTCCACACTAATTTCCCAGAATGTTTTAATTAAGTATACAAGCATAATATATAATATACTGGCCTATGATCGGCTTTTCTATCTATACATACTATACTGTTCATTTGAAAGTTGATGCTCATTTAAATTTCAAATGATGTCCACATGCAGCGGCAGGTGTGCATGAATAAGGTGGCGATACATGTATTTGTCAGGGTGTGCACAGCTGCCGACTTCAATCATCCTATATATTATTTTATTCACCTGTGAGCACTGACAGATGAGTTGTTGATGCCATCAATTCAAATGAATCAAATGTGATATAGTGATGATTGCCATCAGATAAGCCTGAAATTGCTATTGATGATGTTACTAACAAGGCATTATACGTATGTAATCACTGCCCTTATCATACCAATGCGGGCATAATCTATATAGTAGTCCTTAGTGAAATTATAGAGCCGTTAATTGATGTATATGACCTCAGAATGAAGATTGCCGATGTATGATTTGCCTATCTCATTCCCAGTATGATAGTATTAATTTTATTACGCAGCCCAGTGATTCATACATGGAACAATGAGCCAATATTTGACTGAAAGGACAGGCCGGGTCGTTACATGGCCAAAGTGAGATGGCGTTCTAGTCATATGTAGCATGGCCAGTGCTGGTTGGTCAGTACACTTGTCCCATGTGCCATCTGAGCTTGGAACCAGTGAACAGGAAGCAGAACTGGAACCAGAAAGTATGATGGCAGAACTCCAATCATACATTTTGGTTCCTGTTCACTGATTCCAAGCTACTAGCGGGAGCTAGCGGGGATTGCCCAAATCCCAGTAAAATCCAAGTTCAAGGTCACTGTGATTGTTAACAGAGCCTTCCTTCAGAAAGATCTGGCAATGAGAGTATATGGTCAGCAGACTTTGTCTTGATCAGCACTGAAAACTCTATGGGGGAAAAGGTCATCAGGGGTGATGACTTTTTGTAATCACTGTGATTGTGTCCCCAGAGATTACTTGGTCATCACGAGAGTCATCATATGCAATGACCCTAGTCATCACCGCGATTACTTTTTGACCTAATTAGAGATGAGGCAGTGGTTGTCAGAATGATGACCCAGGTCATCAATGTGATGACATAGTCATCATCTATGATTACTTTGATTTATTTATCTGTACAACAAGGTATCAATCTCTGATAATCTTAAAATTACCCCCTCCTCTTGTCATCAGACCTCAACCCCTAAGTCCATAAGGCATAGTTGTATATAGTAACTGACAGCCTATCCTAACATTAGTAAAATCAGACTCAAAAGAGGTGTCCATGTATACACACGCTCTTGTGAAATTTGGTCAGAACTTATAATTATGTATAGTACTTGAGCTTTTAATGTGATAGAATTCTTCATAAATTTCACATTTAAATTTCTATGATCAGAGTTAATAGAGATAAAAATTAGTAAAAGGCCTGGAGTAGGTACAACATATTCCATTATTGTCTGGTGGAGGCCCTGGTGGCAAATATTTAATCAAGATGATGACTTTTGGTCATCACCGTGATGACATAACCTCATCAATTGGGCATGATTACCCTGACTAATCAGTAGTGATTAGGTTTAAATATGCCTAAGTTTTCAGTGAGGTGATGTCTTTAAACCCCCAGCGTCTATGGCAAGTGATATGTTCACCCCGATATCGAAGTAACTCCGATATCGGAGATTCTAACTCCGATATCAGAGTTTCTTATTCCGATATCAGAGTTTCTTACTCCGATATGCTGAGTTTTTAACTCCGATATCCAAGTTATCAACTCCGAAATCAAAGTTATTAACTCCGATATCAAAGTTATTAACTCCGATATCGGAGTTATTAACTTTGATATTGGAGGGTGAACAAATGACTTGCCACAAGCGTCCCTATGTATAGGGCTGAGTACCTGTCCCAATACTCTCGTTCCCAAATCCTTCTGAAGAAAGGCTCTGGGGACAGCCAGTATGACCTTGAACTTAGATTTTGCTGGGTTTAGGCAGTCCCTGTAGTTAGCTTGGAACCAGCGAACAGGAATGAGAAACGGAACCAGATAGTATGATGGGAAATAGGCCTACCTGTAAAACTACCATCATGCATTCTGGTTGCTGTCCACTGGTTCCAAGCTACCAGCAGGGATTGCCCAAACCCAGCAAAATCCCAAGTTCAAGGTCATACTGGCTGCCACCAGAGCCTTCCTTCGGAAGGTTTGGGAATGAGAGTACTGTCCCGACTGTTTTTTTTACTGGACGTGCAGTAAGATCTGCGGGTTTAAGGTAAACAGATCACTCCACTATTTTAAGCTGTCACGAGGCTCCGAGTAAACTCCTAAATCTCCTATATGAATAGAGACTGCAAGATTCAAGATTGCATCCAGATATTTGATCAATCTTTGTTTAGTTTTCTTTTCGACAGCCATTAGTAACCTCTACACAAGCTTATGTCTGTGAATGCATTAATACCCCCCCCCCCCCCCATTGGACATTAATTCTAGAATTGATTGTGTAATGTTTATGGACTGTCGGCTTGGTGGCGGCAAAGCACCGACCCCCCCCCTGCAGGACTCTAAACCAGCGTCTGTGACGTCACTACTAGCGTCGGTGTAATCTTCGGGCAACAACGTGTTCTTGGAATTTCTTGATTTTTGTTTGATTATCGTCAATAAGTTCAAGTTTTTAACATGCCTACAACTAGGAAAGGTAAAGGGGATGCCCCCGATCAGCCTCCTCGTACGTCTGGGAGACCCAAGAAGCCCACACCGAAGGCGGCGGCTGCAAACATCAACAAGTCGACGCCACCGACGATGACCGCCCCAACATCGCCCATGGCCGGTCGAGTCACAGCGCTGGAGTCACAGGTCGGTCAGCTCAAGGACAGGGTCGTCGCTATTGAGAACACCTCTAATACTATGCTGTCTAAGCTCACGGTATTAGTACCGGACAAAGCTGAGACACCTGTAGCTACGGTCAGTGATGTAACGCCAGTTATGGCTCCAGCCCCTGTTGTGACAACTGCCCCTGTCGCCGTGTCGCAGCCCAGCGGTCAACCTGTCACGGCGGTGACCTACACTACTGGCCCTACTGTCAGTGCCGCTGTCAACACCCCGGCTGTCGACCCACGCCCGCAGGGTGGTGGCAAGGTCAGCACTGCCCCAGCTGCTGCTGGTTCCGCCGCCACTGCCAGGTATGCCCCGTATGCCCCTCCGATGCATCCAGGGTATCCCTCCTACATGCCGGCATACAACAATGTGCCTGTGACAGCGACACCAGCTCACCTAGCTCAGCCTCCGCTGTCCGCCGAGGCTGACCTCTGTGCCATACTGCAGGCAGCTGCTCCGCCTACATATGGATCCCTACCGCTCAACTCTGCACAGGCGAGTCATCCTGCAGTAAATCAGCAGGTGCATGCTCTCCTCTCTACCACAGCACATCAACTATCAGCCATCAAAGGTAGGCGCACTCACCCCCACGATTACATCACCAGGGGCCCCATGTGCACCAAAACTACCCTTGAGTCCCTCTCCCCACCTGAATATCTGTTTGGCTTAGTCAGGCTTTTCCGCGATCCTAATACCCACGAGGACATCAGGCCCAGCATTGTCCAGCACTTCTACCACGTCATAGAGGACGCGGCCGAATATGCCTGGGGTCAAGTCCGACAATGGTCGGGAGATGTCCTCACAAAGGTCGCCTGTGGAAGGCTGCACTGGGTATATGATAAATCTGCCATTCATGATCTCAGGTCACAGAGGTCCCAGTTCAGGGCTGGTATGCTACACCAGTCACAGGAAGCCAACTCGAGCAACTCCAGGGCTGGTGGGGGTGCTTCCCATCACGGTGAAAGATCTAGGCGGCCTCCCAGGTCTGCTGCTGGACGTACTGATGTCCCCTGCCCCGACTACAACAAGGCTGCGGGGTGCAACAAGCAGGACGGCCACCTGGAAGCCGGTGTCCAACAGGGTCACCACTGTAAAAACTGCAGGAAGCATTCTAACACCCTGTTGTTCCACCCAAAATATGAGTGCAGGAACCGTGCCCGCTCTAACTATAACCAGTCTGCCCAGTTCTTTCGGTCCCAGGCCGGACAGGACCGGCCCAACTACTAGCCTGACTCCCCCTGTGCCCACTGGGGACCGGGTTGGTAAACTAAAAAACGACCCCCTGCCTGCCCCTGGATTGAGGGACACAATTCTCCCTGTGTCTCTTACTAATGACAACGGAACATTGGACCCGCTGGCCCCATCATTCATCCCTCGATCTACAAATGATCTGGGTAAAATAGTGCCACACAGCTCTGACACTATAAAAGTTGCAACACCAGCTCTCCTGCACACCGGTACCCATGAAGTGCCACAGTGTCGGAAAAGTAAACTGGATGTGACTGTACAGCAACGCCTCATTAGTCTGGCTTCTAGCTCGACCCTCCATAATAAGACTGAAAACCCAGTGCCGGCAATCCTGGATGATCAAATAGCTGATGACACATTCCAGCCCTTTATGTGCCACCTCCCATGTGAGTTTAACAGCGACCTGCTCACACATGCTGATGTTGACGATGAGGGATTAACTCTAGCTGATGAGTTCTCCCCCACCATGACTGGACCAAGCCCAGCCCAGTATGCATCTACAAAGCTTGCTATATGGCCGGCAGTAAATATTGAGCAATGGGACTCATTCCAAGCCTATGCTGCAGCCTACACCGCTGTCGCGAACACAGGACTTCCTAATAGGTTAGGGGCCCGCATAACCCTGCCCTCTGGACTTAACCTGGAGGCATGGGAGGCTGACCTTGTCTCTTACCACGACAGAGAGATATGAGAGTTCTTGAGGTATGGCTGGCCGGTTGGATACACGGCCTCCCAACCCCCGGTGTCTGCTGAAGCCAATCACAAGTCAGCTCTCCCCTACTCGGCCCAGATACAAGCCTTTGTAAACAAAGAGCTGGAGTTGGGTGGTGTCGTAGGCCCATTTAGAGAGCCCCCATTCATCCCCTGGACTCACATTGCGCCAATAATCACCCAACCAAAGAGAGACTCACAAGACAGGCGTGTCATCCTAGACCTCTCCCACCCTGAGGGTATGAGCGTCAATGCTGGGATAACCAAAAACTGCTTTGAAGGCTGTCACAGACCTTACACCCTGCCCTCCGTAGAGGACCTCGCGGTAAGGGTAAGAACCCTTGGACCCTCCTGCTTCGTCTGGAAGGCAGACATGGCTCGTGCTTATCGCCAGCTCAGGTCAGACATAGGTGACCTCCCCCTCCTGGGTTTCAAGGTCGGGGACATGACCTACATAGACCTATGTCCCCCCTTCGGCTGTCGTCTTAGTAGTATGGCCTGTCAAAGAACAACAGCGGCTGTCACATACCTCATGAGGACAAAGGGACACTGGACGCTCTCTTACCTTGACGACTTCGTGGGTGTCGAGGTGACACGTGACCTTGCTGAAAAAGCCTACCTTGACTTCCTGTCCCTCATGCAACGCCTAGGCCTAGTCTTGGCACCCCACAAGTGCTTCCCCCCGGCCACCGCCATGGAATGGCTTGGCTTCTACATAGACACGGACCTAATGGTCTTATCAGTTCCGGACAGGAAGCTCCAGGACATAGTCACTGAATGTGCTGCATGGATGAACAAGAAACAGGCATCCAAAAAGCAGATCCAGTCCCTGGTCGGAAAACTCGTCCATGTATCCAAATGTGTCAGGCACGCTAGAAGGTTCATATGTCGCATACTAGACACGCTCAGACTAGCCCCGGAGGTGGGCCAAGTACCCCTCTCAGTCTCCTTCCGGGCTGATGTCAAATGGTTTAAGACCTACGCCGAGCTGTCAAACGGAGTCCACCTTCTAGAACCTGACTGTGCCGTCTTCAGCATGGAATGTGACTCCTCCCTCAAGGCGGGTGGGGGTAATACTGACCAGCACTACTACACCCTCCCCTATAGTGCCCCACACTGTAGGAAGTACACGAACATAACACAACTGGAGGCAGTAAACCTGGTTACTGCCTACAGGACATTGAAGCCTGACTTCACTGCTGGTCTCCAGATTGTCATCTACACCGACAACATGGCTTCCGCTTCCTCACTCAGATCTGGACGTACCAAAGACCCGGTCCTGGCTGCATGCTCAAGGCAGCTGTGGCTTGAGGCCGCGGTAGGTGACCACTCGCTGGACATTCGCCACAAGCCGGGGGCACTCATCCCGCTTGCTGACGCCCTCAGCCGGTACCATGAACCAGAAAAGAAAGCCTATGCTGACAGGCAGATCGCTGCGAAAGGCCTGACTAAGAGAGAACCAGCCCTCCCCTGCCCCTTCTTTGCATCTATCTAGATCTAATATATATATCTCTTTCTATAGGTACACCACTGGGTGACCAAACGGTAGCCTCGTTCAACGCCGCCATATCAGCTAACACTCATCATAACAGGATCACACATGCAACAATGTATCTAACCTTTGCTATATACTATGGCACAGACGTTATGCACCCTACTCTGCTGGAGGCATGCCTTAACCAGCAGTATTTGGCGAACTCACTAAAGAGTAAAGCCTCAAGAAAGTGTTACACATCTGGCGCCTCAATATGGATCCGGGAGCATGGTGGTAACCCAAGTGCCCTCCACTCAACCGAGGCCAAGACGGTAGCACTTGGGGCGTACAGGATTGCCCCGACACTCCCTAACCCGGCTCCACCACTCCTACCTGCAGACCTCATAGCTGTCTGTAGGTACCTGGACACAACCCAGTCAGGACTCCCCCTCAAGGCAGTTATATGTGTAGGCTATTTTGCCTTCCTAAGAACTTCTAATCTGCTCACCCCTTCTGTCACCCTCTGGAGGGGTCCACATACCCTCTCGAGGTCTGATATACAATCCTCAGCACAAGTACTTGTAGTCACCCTACGATCCTCAAAGACTATCCTCCCTGGTATGCCTCCAGTGGCTCTACACCTCCCGCGCATACCAGGCTCACCAGTGTGCCCGGCAACCGCCTGGGACCTATATGTGTCACAAGTTCCTTCACACCCTGACTCTCCAGCATTTATACTCCCTGGTGGATCTCCAATATCCACTGCCCAGATGGTTAGGGTTCTACAGCTTGCCCTCACAAAGTCTGGATGCCCATATGCTTCCCAAATCAGGTCCCACTCCCTAAGGAGAGGTGGGGCTCAGGCTGCCCAGTTGGCTGGATCTTCAAACCCCCAACTCGCGGCGCATGGGACATGGAAATCCCAGACCTATGTTCCCTCGTCATCCTCCCACGAGGTGTCCAACAAGCTGGCCACCTTATTTGCCAGCTATACAAACTCTGACTAGGTCACATATACATGTATCATGCTTATTCACTTGGGGGTAGATGTTCCACTACCCATGTTTATTATCTCTACTGTTCATACATGTAACTGTTAAACATGTCGTAATTCACAGGATAAAATCCACAGTATACCAAAGACTTGTCCATGTTATCATTGGACATTAATTCTAGAATTGATTGTGTAATGTTTATGGACTGTTGGCTTTGTGGCGGCAAAGCACCGACCCCCCCCTGCAGGACTCTAAACCAGCGTATGTGACGTCACTACTAGCGTCGGTGTAATCTTCGGGCAACAACGTGTTCTTGGAATTTCTTGATCCCGCCCGCCCACACCTATAAACATTTAGTCCTACATTATATGAGTATACCGGTAACCCAGTAAACACCCTACGTAGTTCCAACGTAGCTCAGAGGTTTCTCTAGGTAGATGTCCAACCAAAAGGTTTGAGATTGGTAATTTTGGAAGGTTTGTAGACGTCAAAACGTTATGGTTTATTTACGTTCAACAGATGTAGACGTCTGATTTACGTTGATCTACCTCATTCAGACGTAAAAATTCTGCGTAGATCTACGTTAAAAGACGTAACTTTTCAACTTCACTTGGGTAGATGACTTTTCCCTGTCACACTAGGTGGCAGCACTATCAATTATGGAGAGAATATCACAGCTCTTTAACAAACCTACCACATTCAAGCAGTAAATTCTCATTAATTATGAATTCAATATCATGCAAATAAACCGTATTCAATGGTACATTTATATATAAAGGACAGGTGATCAAAGTATTGTGCATGAATAGGTGCTTTGAGGCACTTTACTGTGAGGACACCACATTGGTGGTAATGGGAGAAATACAAAGCCTCTCTGCAGCCAAAACTATTCAACAGATCTATACTGTCAGGCTGTTAAATTGAACTACAAGAATATACTATGTAGAATGAGATGAGATTGAAAATTAAAGTAGTTACTTTGTAAGAATATTGTTTGTAAATGTAAATTTGTCTGCAATATATTACAAGTCTTTGTCTGAGTCCCACTATGTTGAATTATATGTAATGTGTTAAACATAGATTTACGTCTTCAGGAGCTACGTAAATCAGACCTGCAGGTTTGAGATTGGTAAATAAACCCTAATGTTTTGACGTTGATAAACCTACTATAATTACGTAGTTCAGACCAAAATTCAATGTAGATTTACGTCTGACCAACGTCGTTGTGTTTACTGGGAATACACTAACCTCCATATACCATCTCTACCGGTACTCAGCTATACAAACTCTGACTAGGTCACATATACATGTATCATGCTTATTCACTTGGGGGTAGATGTCCACTACCCATGTTTATTATCTCTACTGTTCATACATGTAACTGTTAAACATGTCGTAATTCACAGGATAAAATCCACAGTATACCAAAGACTTGTCCATGTTATCATTAATCCTAGGAGTGTCATCGATACCCCCAAATCTATACAATGTCATTGGCATTTACAGAATTCCGATTATCGCATCGACAAAATCGCGTTATATCGATACACCATTTTAAATACAAGTAGAAGAAAATTTCTCTTTCCAAAACTGAAAGAATTTTGCAAGATTTCCGACTAGAACTGGAATTATCATTCAGTGGAAGAACGATACCCTTTGTTGAGCCAATTTTGATTGAAATGCCTCTGGTCTGAATCATAGATTACTAATGTTAACTGCTATTAAATGGTCATCTCTATACATTTTGTTATGATTATGGAAATAACAGGTATTTATTAAAACGATTTTACCTACTAGATTAGCATGGCAGTAAATCGATACAATCGAAAAAAATCGAGACCAAAATAGTGATAATCCAAATAAATTTAATATCAATGACGCTCATAATTATGATCCTATATATTGTCTGTTTTACAGGGTGCTGCCGCGGACGTGAGCGACACTTACAATGGCTCTCTTAGAATGCCTGGCTCAAGCATCTGGGTATGTCGCAGCTCTCACCACCAACGGCCTGCAAACTCTGGGCAGTGCATGTGCCCAGCTCCTCCAGGGCGCCATCCCCACCTTCCAGCTCAATCTGTCCCGCTATATCTTCCAACTTGCCATATGTGGCTGTCTCAACCTTATACAGAGGCAAAGTGTGTCGATAGAACAGAAACTTATCCCCTCTCTGCTTTTAGCTGGATTTTTCAGCAATTTATACAATATCAGTTACTACACCGCTGCTGCTCTACTACCGCTAGGGACCATGATCGTCATCACTAATGTCACCCAGATTCTCAACTCTTGTATTCTGAACAAGATCATCTTCAATAAGAATGTAGCGCCACTGAAGTACTTTTTCATTATTCTGATGATCCTGGGCCTGATTTTGATACTTCAGCCAGAATTCATCTTCCAAGGTGTATCAATCGGATCCTTTGGTCCTACCACCCGGAAAGTTACAGCACTAGGGTATGCCATTGACAGCAATTCAACAGCACCTGGACATGTGAGAATGATAGGAAGGTTGATCCATCAAAGTGTACCAAAGACGGTACTAGGCTGTGCGTTGGCTATAGTCGCAGGTGTGGCCTCAACCTCCAGGGGTGCCGTCTACAAATCAAAGCTGCGCTCGGTGTCAATGGGGCCCCTGGGGTTCTGGGTTGGAGTCTTGGGAGTGGTCCCCTCCATCGCCCTCATGTTCTACCTTGATGACATCAACGTCAAGCTGAGTGCAATCCAAGGCGCTTTTCTGCTCGGCCACGGCTTGGGAGCCGCTGCTGGCTCCACTCTCAATATCTTTACTCAGCAGAAACTTTCTCCAGTCACCTGGGCTATGATGGATAATAGCAAACTTGTGATTAATTTCATTCTCCAGTATACCATACTAAGCAAAATAAAGCCAGGCAAGAGGAATGTCCTTGAGGTCATGGGGGCATTGGTAGCAAATGTTGCTATAATTGGGTCAGTGATATTTGACATTAGAGCAGACAGGAAAAAGGAGAAGGAACTCAGTGAAGCTAAGTCTGAACCTACTGATTCAATTAAGGATGGTATAGAATTACAGGCGAATGAGAAGAAGCCCTAGATTCATTTATAGTAAACATTTATATTTATAATATAATTATAATCATGCTAGTATGGTGGATGGTCGAAGCATTATTTTATTACCTGAAAGTACATGCAGATACATGTACTAGAAAACAATTATGAATAACATCTTGGCCTGAGTTTTATCAAGCGTATAGACTGTTGTAACAAGTATTAGCCCTGTGATTTTTGTGCTCGAAGGTTTTTGTTTGCTCCTTTTTATTTTTATTTAACTATTCTCTGTGGCTATTGGCAGCATTGATCGTTAGTTACTCGTTAGTTACTTACTCGTTAGTTACTTATTGCGTTTCACTCATAGAGGGGGTGATAGTAGCCAATCTGAGCTTGTATGATGTCTAAAACTAACTTCAATATGTTCTTTTCTTGACAGAGTGAATGTGTAGGCCTAAGAATAAGTTGTCCTATTAGCAGACTAGAAGACAATAGACAATAACGTGTTTGTAAGGAATAAATCAGAGGTGCGGTGGACCAAAGGCAGTCTAACAAGTGCAATTACATTTAATAAGATGCCATTGCTTATAGAGTTTACATTGTATTGCAAATAACATTATATACCAGAGGTGTCACTTTTCCTTCTTCTGTAGGAATCTTACTGGAATTTCTGTACTCAATTATGTTAATTTCCTACAGAGGATTGACTGGAATTGTAAGATTTCCTACTTTTTGTCGACTTCTGAGTGTCATGTCTGTATACTTATTTATGAGACATAGACTGTGATTGGTGAACACCCAACAATGTTGGACTGAGTCTTCTTGTCAAATGTGGATTGAGGGATTATGGGCTCGATAATGCTCGCATTATTTTGTTATAAATATGAACTGCCAAGGGGACTCTCACAGGTCTACTAGGTCCTAAACATGTCTAGTGACCCTTAATTGACACTGTGGGTTAGCTGTGCAGTGATTGACTAACCCTTGGACACTGCTGCGGACCAGACATCAGTCCCTCAGCACACAGCAGCAGACCCGGTACTCTTGTTCCCAAATCCTTCCGAATGAAGGCTCTGGTAACAGCCAAATGACCTTGAACTTGGGATTTTGCTGGGTTTGGGCAATCCCTGATGGTAGCCTTGAACCAGTGGATAGGAATCAGAATGTATGATGGTAGTTTTACCATCAGACTTTCTGCTTTCATTTCCTGTTGCTGTCCGCTGGTTCCAAGCTACCAGCAGGGGTTTCCCAGAACCAGCAAAATCCCAAGTTCAAGGTCATTTGGCTGTTACCAGAGCCCTCCTTCGGAAGGATTTGGGAACGAGAATACAGACCTGGCAGCACGCTCCACCGTCTCCTCAGTTACATGAACTTGATACAAAAAATGTTATCATCTTATTAAGGGCAGCCCCGAGCAGAATCCACTAGTAAATATCAATATTATATCAATATACAGGAATTACATGCAATCATGTCCAATATGGTGTCAAGCCACAGGAAACCGCAGGGTAATAATAGTGTAGCTTCCACCAAAGTTTATCTTGAAGTTGAGATCGACATTCTTTAGTATATCATAATAATTATTTAGAGGTCTCACCAAGCCTGACTGCATGATACCTGTAATGCAGTATATAGACATTATATGTAGCGTGATATTAACCGCGGGTGTCAAAGTATCTCAGATTATTCGTATGTAATGCTATAATTAGCATTACATTGACTTGCACATTGTTTGGACAATAATTGGACCAGCACCTTCTGTATATAGGCCATAGGGTGAGGCCCTATTAAGGGCTTAAAAACTATTTTCGTTCCCACGAGAGGGGCAGTACAGAATTTTGCCGTTTTATATAGACAATGACCCTACTACATGTATATACATAGATCTATAAAAATTCTAAAAGGTCAAAGGTCAGGAGTTTCCCTCTATAATCCGATATAAAGCCTTTAAACACAGAGGCCAGTTATGTCTTGGCTTTGCACAAGCCTTAAAGGTAAGAAGTATGATCTCTAGGGGTAACGAGAACTTAACTTACCATAGGGGCCTACTTTCATTAAATCAATATTAATTACGTTTCCTGCTATTACTCTAAAACCATTTGGAGCCAAACTCTTTGTGGTGTCAGCTGATTAATTGATGCGCACTTCCACCAATGAATCTTGCTGTCAATAGCTCATCATCCTATTGATTGATATTGTATTGATTATCAGTAAAGTGACATTTGGTGTGCAGTAGAGAGTCTAGAATGCGGGCAATGTATTAGGCATGAGGGATTAGACATTAGACGTTATACTATTACTTGGTTAATGGGTTTCATGTTCTGTCCCACGGAACTTGCTCAAAACCAAGACATACACATTGTTTGTTTTAGGTTTACATACACAACACTCTATTCGAGGCAGTTCAAACTTACACCAATGGATTCGTCTATCTCAGAAACCCTTATTTAGAACATAAAAATCTTGTAGAAATCCCTTCAAGAAACAGATTTGGCAAAAACGTTTTTGTGACCCAGGAATATCAAGGTCATGTGACCTATTCATGTTATGCTAAGCATGGTTCTGGCTTATGATATCACAGGGAAAAATGAATTTTACCTACCCCTTCCCCCTCCTAATTCTACCCCAAGTAATCCATTGGTGCTATTGACATGTTGCTAGGTTACTCAGTTGCCTCTAACGACTGACCCAGTTATACAATATAGCTCCTGTGTTAAACGGTTTTATATAGGATTACAGAGAGAAATTCCTGACCTTTGACCTTGACCTACGCAAAAACTTTTTATATGTGATTGATAGGGTTATTGTCTATACAAAACCACAAAGATTTCGTACTGCCGCTCTTGTGGGAACGAAACTTCACAATAGCTAAGTAACTCATCCTATGGCCTAATACTGCATACTGAGAATGTAAATATCAGGAGATAGTTATTTATTAGAAAATAAACGGGTTTGAACATATCATGCGTTTTGTGTCACATATTGCATAGGGTACTCCCACGACCAGTCAAATGCACATAGAGGAACAGTGCTGGTATTCTGTATCCAATCCCTGCAATACAGGGACACCCTATCAGGCTCAGTCTCACGACTTTGTAACAATTGGATCGTCTTTGACCGGATGACGTCTTTGACCGGGTGACGTCTTTGACCAGGTGACGTCTTTGACCAGGAAGCGTTATTATAGCATAAATTAGACCTATATAGTAAGAAATCGGTGGGAAAAGTGAAAGGATATTTTCACACTATATGAAGGAAAATTTATTTAAAGTTTGTTATATTTGTATGTAGGCCCTTTTACGTGTATTATAAGATTATGTTGTTGTTTTTCCTCTGCCCGGTCAAAAACGTCACTTTCTATATTATGTGGACTTTGAAGGGCTACACTGTCCAAAGTATTATGCAAAAACCATTGGCATATTTTTATGGAAAAAAAATTAGAAAAATTGCCCTTTCTAGCCTCAAAGACGTCACCCGGTCAAAGACGTCACCCAGTCAAAGACGTCACCCGGTCAAAGACGTCACCCGGTCAAAGACCATCCAATTGTTACAAAGTCGTGAGACTGAGCCATCACCATAATAATTATCTCCATGGAGGCAGATGAGAATAATTGAAAATTTATTAACAGGTTTTGATACATATGTAAATTACATTTCTTTATGGATTTTAGATTCTATGCTTCATGAGTAACCAAAGTGTAGGCCTACAATCTATGTTGGCAGCAAGAGCTATAGGGGTTGGAGCTGCCAATCGGGGGCAATCCTCGTCCTTTCGAAGCAGATCATTGGACGAACACCTGGCAGGAAGTCTACTGAAAGAATCCTGGCTGAACATGATTTAAAGTGGCATTCTCAGCAAGAGTGTACAGCTCATCTTTTTTAGTACTAGTCTAGTCTGTTCTGTTCTAGTCTACTAAGGGGTGAAGCCTGGATGGTGAGAGTGAAGCTTTGATAATTAATGTTTAGAATAAATTTCTGTGAATCAAGTGTAGCCTAATCAGTTTTGTTAACATCAAACAATACATTTTTCAGTGAAGAAATCAGCCAAAATGATACAGTCTCAATCATTCCTATCCCAAAAGAGAAGAAATCCAGTGATCTGCTCCCTGCCCAGAAGCAAAGGAGCTAATGGTTCCCTGGGCCTCCTGTGGCATAGCACAGGTGAATAGACACTGGATCTCTAAAGCACATGGGCGCAACTCTATGAGACTCATAGGAACTAGTTTGTTATATGAATGTGCTGGGATTCACACGTCACACTAGTAGTTATGGCATCATAATGTTCACCTATAAACATACTCCATCGAGTCTCCGTCACCTTTTTTGACATCATCAGCTTAGCAAAGACTGCCAACACTACCAAACTTCCCAGCACCATTGACTGCACATGGACACGTATGACTTGCGGCCACTAGAGCCCATTATGATAATTTTATGATGATTGGTAGATCTTCACAACATTGGTTGATATCAAATATTGTACATACTCAGACGACACAAGGATTGCTAGTATAAACAAGGCTGTGGTGTTCATGATCCGTTTATATAATAAATGTGTTATTTAGGAAATAAAGAAAAGCTAACTCACTGTTGGCTTTCAGAAGACCAATTTCCATGTGAAATTCCTGTTTTCTCCTGTATGCTAATCTGTTTAAAGTGTATCAGTCACATAGGGGATAGCCAATTCCATGTCTCTGTATGATTATACTAGTTGATTGTCAGATATGGTATTATTGCTGGTGTGTGGGTGTGGGTCACCCGAATTATCGCTATCATATAATCAAATTCACTTGTAATTGTGTAAGTCCATAACACATTAATTCACGTGTTCCTCACCAGGTGTCCTCAAACTGTAAGCTGGATCACATTGACGGGGAAATAGCTCTATGCGCCCCTGAAGGGGGAGCATGCGTGCAGTGTGTACCTCATAAGCTGAGGCTCCACTAACCGATTTTTCTCTCAAATCGGTGCTATTCTCACGAATCTGACTCAGGTATATACCATAACAATTACATACAGTAGACGAGGGGTACTGCGGATCCTGCCATAGTTCTATGTTTACAAATAATGTCTTTGCTTATAAACAAGTGGAAAATAGAATTGCCAAGGCTTATATAGCACGATTTAGGTCACGATTTAGGTCCTGATTTTGCATCTCAGGACGATTTTGACTCCTGATCTTATATCAAACTTGTTTGATATTAGTTTTGTCTGGTGCCACACCGTCCACCTGACTCTAATCCGCCGATCTAAGCACAATTTATGCAGGAAATTTGCTCTTTTTATCCCTCATCAAACTGTATAGAATTGTATGATCGGATCATGAGAATTACCCAAAAAATCGGGTGGTGGAGTCCCACCAATATTGAAACTATGTTGTTCTTTAGTATGATTGTGTCATGCACTTTTGTATGTGTACACAAGTCAGCTCTTAGTCGACAGCAGATCCTGACGTCCTGTGTTTTCCCCACCAGAGATGAACATTTTCCAGATCTCTTTTATTCAGTATAGTTTTCAATCATTGGAGTTATGTACTTAATAACACTTGAGAAACCAAAGCCATGTTATTTTATCGAACCACGAACCTCAGATTGGTTAAGTGAACCATCTTTGTTATCCAGCAACTCTCAAAAATGCACCCAATATCAGTTACAGTGAAATAAATTTAGTAACTTCATGTCCACACTAGTTCTACACGTATGGATAATAAGTATCCAAGTATGATTGAGAAATCATAATTGAACTCATGTTTATTATGGTAACTTATTGACTTCTGATTTGTCCATCAGTATGTCCACTACAGGTTGAATGCTTGTTTTCATTAGAAATACAAGTGGCACATTTTTGTTATTCTTGCTTTTCATTGTATGGGATTAAGTTTGTATTTTATCAAAGTACCGTATTACAATAAAAGGATGAAAAATGTAGTTTAATTGTCCTCATCCAATTCCAATTTTCAGAAATTCCCCTCCCCTGAAAAAAAAACCATCACAAATGACTCAGGGTCAGGGAGATTAGGTGATAACATTGTTTGACTGAAAGATTGAATCTGTAAATTAATTCAGGAACAGTGAATTATTTGTCAATTCAGAGAGCAGAAACATATTCCTAGTTCAAAACTTTCCCCTGTAAATCATGTGTCACACTATAGTATGTTATCATATTTCAGCCAAGCCGGTGAGTATGGACAAGGAGATAGGTATGGGCAAGTAGGTGTGTGTGGACAAGGAGGAGCGGGTGGGCAAGATCACTATGACACAAGTGTCCTCTGGTTTGTATCCAGATTGCATGAACCGTCAGAAATCGAGTCGATTGGTGCAGAAGCAGCTGTCAGAGTTTCTATCACCACACACACAAACACTGCCATGTGACCAAGCTCAAGAAGAGTAAGAGCCCAATTTGGCCCATGCAGATAGCTACCCCATGTGGATATCCCATGTGGACACCTAATACAGATACCCAAAGGCAGAAATGACTTTACCTAGACCAGATTATGTGTACATTGTGTCAAGGGAGGACGGCCAAGCTGTATTTTAGTACTGCATCTTTATAGATTCATGGTGATTTAATTTCTTCCCTGTGCTGCCAACACATCACTATGGTCAAACACTTTTAAGTTCTGCCTTCAAGTCCTACCCAGGACTTCAGGTTTCTGAGCAATTAATGACATTCCCATTGGTTTTCTTAATTACCCTGTGAACAAGGTGTAAAGCTGCTGCATCAGAGGGGGTGCCTCTAGAAGGGAGAAAAAGCAGCTCACTGTACTTCTGGACATAAGCATCTGCTACTACTTGAAGTTTGCCTACCCCTCTCCAGTTATTTCTCTGCAGCTCTGCCACTGTTTCATATATTCGCTTCCCTATGTCATTTGGGGTGTAAATCATACAATAAGTTCATTCATAATTAGGAGTATGCTTTTTTGTATTGAAATTTGCTTCAAAGTGGGTCGGTAAACTTTAAAAATAATGTATTACCACAATTTATTGAGAATTTTCACATTTTCATTTACCTAAGTTTTCTCAATTATTATACCAGAAAAACAGGTCCCTTACCAGATCCTTTACCAACAATATCTCTTTGGACTACAAAAAAGCATTTGACACAATCTCACATCCCATCCTGATTCAAAAACTACAGGAATTAGAACTAACTGAGAGCTCATGTATGTGGTTTAAAAGCTATTTAAGTGGAAGAACACAATGTGTGATTGCTAATGACACAATTTCAAGTAATAGAGACATCATATATGGGGTACCACAAGGATCAGTCTTGGGCCCTGTGCTCTTCTAGATATACATAAACTCACTTACATAATTATGATATAACATTGTATGCAGATGATGCTGTAATTTCTGTGAGGGAAGAAAGGTGTATGCATGCTGCCCTAACCAAGTTAGCATCTTGGTGTGTAACTAATAGTCTGACAATAAATGAAAACAAGACAAAATGGATGATCTTTAATAATGTCGACCATATACATCCTGTCTTTAGCATCGATGGAGTGGTTTTAGATAGAGTGTACAGCTTCAAATACCTTGGCTTAACAATAGATCTAGAAATGAAATCTATTGAACATAGAAAGGAGGTTTTTCGTAACATAAGAGATAAAGTAATACAACTGGCTAGAGTCAGACCTTTTGTGGAAGAGGATGTTGCCCTCACTATTTATAAGACCATGGTGCTACCATCATTTGACTATGTAGATTATGTATGGGATAGACTAAACCAAGGGGGAAACCATGCCTTAAAATTGTTACAGAACAAGTGTCTGAGGATTGTTTATAAAGTTCCACTGGAGGAACATCCATTATATACAGCACAGTTGCATGCCAAAAGTGGATGTCAGGAACTCATAATTAGAAGAATAACCCATTTAAATGTTTATGCATATGCCGTTTCTAGAGTAGATAGATATGTAGATAGAAGAGTGTTATCAACAAGGGGACACGTTGGCAAGAGATTATGTGTTCCAAGATCATTAAAACCAATAGTCATCAGAAGTTGTCTCTGTAGGGCAATCAATGTGTGGAATAGCCTGAAGGCTGAATACACACTGATTGAAGACCTTAGGACCTTTAAAATTAAGATAAAGAAGAAGTATGAAAATTGCTTCATGTGAATAGCACCTTTATAAGACCCACTCATCTTGTATATGGACATGTATTTGAACACATCATTCCCTCGCCTCATCTCATCCATCTATTCACCGCTAGTACGTGATGTGTGTGATATATGTTTGATTTCTTTCTCTGTGATGGTTTACACGTATTATAACCAGCATGACTGTGAGCTGTGTCTGTATCCAGGTCCCTACAAAAGATAAAGGGGTCTTGTAGGCAGAATGGCAATGCGCCAAATCCAATATATAACACATATGTTATGACTTATACCCAATAACTTAACGTCGGTACACTTAGCCAACACTGTCAGTATACATAATATCTGTATTATAGAGTTAAATAAACTTTTACAGAAAACCCGATTGGATGTTTTACAGTGACATTATCAACCACAACAAGATATAGATTAACCATGACGGCATTTATAAAGCTTTATAACGACGCGTTACACTATACCATGGCATAGAGAGTCTTGTAAAAAGGCATTCAGATATTGTGGAAAGTAGGATTAATTGGCGTATGCCGTAACTCCATGCATACAAATATATCCCCTGTAACATAAAGTTATAAGATGGACTAGAACATTTTCATGGACAATTCATGATGCAAATCGCTTTCAGTTTTTTTAAACCAAATCAATGATTACAATTTACAAACCCCTTTAATAATTAATGAGTATACTTGCTCATTACATTATTGGATTTGCTAACAAACTATACCTCTGGTACCAAACTAGCACAGATCAATCTGCCTTTAGCTGAGAAACCTATAAAATCGATACTATTGGTGTATTGTTGCAACCCTCTGTTGAGTATGACGTTGCAAACCACCTCTTTTGCAGCAGTGAAACAGATGGAACAAAGTATGTCTAAAGACTGACCCAGTTATACAATACAGCATAAAATTAACACCATGGTTTATGTAATCTAAATTGTATGCCACAATGACATGGTTACCACCAATATTAATCAACTCAGTTTTTATAAGCTTTGAGGAAAAGTATAAGAGAGCAACAATTTCTGCTGGTAAAGAGGTAATTAAGAATGTAGCACATATGGCAAACATTGATATGGTCAAGTTAGCCATGCTACCTGCTGATCCTTTCTGATGGGATGCTTGGTATCTGCTTCTGAATCTTCTCTGGGAATACATTCGTCTTAACATAAGAATATTCAACACTGAGATAATGAAAAATGGTATGAGGCAGTAAACAAACCCTGAGACAAGTATATAGATTATATCTAGTCGAGAGTCAGATCGGAAAGCCCTACACACATTCATTTTGGTACCCATGGCCAAGTGAGATGTGAATAACAATGGCAAATCAATTGTGCATATGGTAATGATAGTAAAAAAGATTACAAAAGAGAGCTTTCTTCTTGTGCAGTAGTAATGAACCTTTAAAGGAGAGAATATAGCTATGCAACGTTCCACGGTAATCAATACAATTAACCAAGAAGTGAGATTGGCAGCGGTAGACATCACATAAACAATCGCTCGGCACAGTGACACCGATGATGCAAATGGAAGTACATTATATATGTGCTTGTCCTTTAGAGCAAAAAGCCACAATGTTAAATTGTCTACAACAGCAAGAACCAGCAGCAGCATCATAAAGACCGATCTCCTCATAAGAGAGCCATACACAATGACAATGACAATAAGACTGTTCAGTACTGTTCCAACCACACAAATAGTTAGAGTCACTATTGTATCAATTGGTATGAGAGGATATTCTACATAGGAGGAATAGTTCCCAGTTAGATTGTAAGGTGGTAAATCATCCAAGACAAATTTGGTTTCCATGCTCATCACAATGCAATCCTTCAACAGGTAGTGATTCCTATGACACAGGTGCAATCCCTTCGTTTACATATCATCAGGCTTGGTCCATGGATCAACTCAGAGCATCATGCAGCCAATGGCCATCTCCCTCAGCATTGCTTTTTTCAGAAAATGTTTGTCATTGGCTCACCAGTGATGTACTGTTTCTATAATATTTTGCACTATACACACACTATTTCACTTGATATATAGGATGGAAACAACCTAGGAATACTCAATTAGAATTGAAATTATCTGCCAACTACAGCACATCTTGTAAAGAAAACAGTACTATTTGCACAAGAGGCACAAATGGCCACCAAAGTTGGGTAATTTTCATAAATAAGCCAATTCTCTTATGTTCATGACGCGATTTCAATAGAAATAAAGTCCAGAAAGAGATTTTGACTATACTCAATTGAAAGATACTGATGCGATTTTTCAAGAAAAAAATAAAGCCAGGTGTTTCAAGTTATTGCACACACAGGAAATGACCACCAAAGTTGGGTCATTTTAATAAGTGACCTTTGATCACCCCCAGTGCCCTCTGTATTGTATTTCTAGAGTATATCTTGCTATGTCCAATAGTACTGTATATGTTATCACCATTTTTAAATATATAGTTGTGTTTTGATCAGTAATCTGATCTAGGTGACATTTCATATGTTGGACTTTTCCAATATCTGCCTCATTTCCGACTGACTTTGGAGTCGTCCTGCCCCTACAAGTTGAGAGATATCTTAAATGTTACATGTTGTGTCCCCTGTCCATATATAGGATATTTCATTGCTATAGTTGTGGGTTCCCAGTTGCCACAGTTTTCACATGAGACACTTGTGAAAATGGACCAGCTTTAAGATCTGCTTTTGAAGAGCCCACTACCCTGCACTAAATGGTTTGCCACATCCAAACCGCTTGGAATCTGGAGTCCATATTTACAGATGTTACTCAGAAGATATTGGGCCATCATCCTACCCAACTAGGATGAATTTTGAGATGGTCACCCGGGGAAATCTTCCATTTCTGGTCGATTATGAATGGACTCAGCCTCCTGTGAAATATTGATGTGAATACTGGAGAATTATTGATTTCACTTCCAGCAATGCATCAGCCAACCTGCATAAAGCACTGCATTTTCAGGGATTGATAGTGATGAACGAGGAAGATCTTAATGTCACTTTGTATTGTTATGATTGGTTAAATAAAAAAACTAAAACCGCAGACATGCTGAAAATGATATAATTGAATTCACCTTTAGAATACATACTTTACTGTAAGTTGCATACATTAGCGTCATAGTGAAATGGAAGTGATGTATGAAAGTATGCCATTTAAAAGTGTATGCTTAATATAAATGGAACTACCTATTCTGTTATTCCATGGAATCCAATGTAACTGTACTTATATACCTGTATATATTGATTGAAATACCAGATTAAACACTGGTCAAACTCACTATAGTGTAACGTCATTTTAATAGACAGATGTGACTGTAATTGCAGTAAAATGCTGTTGAAAGATGATATATCATATCTTTACAGTAGGAATAGTATTATGCCTTAAGTAATGCTGACAGGTGGTCAATAATGAAGCTGGTAAAGACATATTAGTTTACCAATATGTTACAAGTGATGAGTTTGCCTTGCTTTAAAGGCGCACTCAACCCAGGACCTAACCCTGCCGAGTTTTGTACGCAAATGACGTCGTGGCTTCAGTGCACCTTTGATCATGTTTGTGTTGCTTAGTTACTCAAGTCTTCCCACATGTTGTATAAACTTAAATATTTGGCCAAATTACCCGCATGCTTTTGGATTAAAACGCTCTTCTGATGTGCCCGAGGTAGATTTCAAATTATGTTTAGTTTAATAAGCAATTCCCACGTGAAGCCTCAAGTACCATTATCCCTATTTACCACTTATGGTGTTTATGTATGTGTGTCCAAACAGGCCAGCAATTAAATTAGCTTGTAGGGTTGGGTACCCACCGGGGAGCATGGACATGATTTTCTGCATAGAAAATCATCTTAGTTATAATGTCAGTAAGAATAAAACAACAATGCTATTCCAAACACATTGATATTCCACATGGCTTCGTCAAAACATTACTTTTTACTACAGCCCCAATATCAATACCTACCTGTTCATCTCGGTCAATAAAAACATAGGGATCATTATGATTGTTGGTTTGGCTGTTTCCCTGCCTCGCACGAACAAAGTATCATTGCGACCGCAATAAAATATAAATTCAGCTCAAATCAAGTATAAATAAAGTATTATCACGGTCCCTAAAAATGTATATCTCTAAAGACTTTAGTGGTACATGTATGCTTTCCTTTTCGCCAGTTTTTCTGGCTTCAGGAGCAGGGCAGCGGATGTAGTTCAGGGCAGATTTCTCAACTCTTCTTGAAAATAAATGATTTCATCTCGATAAAGTATAAAGAAAGTATAAAGTCGCAAAATTGGTGAAACAAAGTATAATAATATTTGAAGTATCAAGTGACAACTCTGCCACACCATTATCAAATTGATTTCACAAGTTTTGCTTAATTGGCGACCAAATCTATGAAATGAGGACAGGAATATAATACAATGCTGCAGGCCCTTGTGATAGCAGTGACCGCTTAGAATAACCACTACCGGGGCACCGCTCCATCACTTTGATAAAAAAAGAAAAATCGTTGATAGCAAGTTTGTTTGTTTGTTTGTGTAGTTTAACGTCCCAGTGACTATGCAGGTGAGACTTACTCAAGTTTCATTTTTTCACAAGTTAAAAGGTAGGCCAAAGGCCTACCTTGGATGATTGTATCCAGGATGATCGAATCTATGAGATGAGCCAAAAGATAGAAATCCAGCTCCTACACATTTACCGAAGCAAGGGTTCTTTAACCTCCGACACCACATAGACATGGTGTGAGAGGGACAGGCCTTCGTTATGCTGTAAGTCTACCACAGCAGGATAGCAAGTGTTCAATTATTGACCTTGTCCCATAGGCAGGACCAGACCAAATAATCTATTACTAAGGGAGTAGTGTAGCCCCAACATGCATAAACTCTGATCATTCTGTAAAGTTGTTTGTTTTTATTAATGATTTGACGTAAAACCAGTTGAGCTAACAGACCATTTTAGACTCTATTTCTGCTTCGATTTGCTCCAAATCTAATTTGGATATTGAGGAAAACACAATGTCATAGGAAATGATATTGAGGGAAAAGACATAGGGAATATACGTTAAGGTAAAAGGTTTATCCCCGTCAGTGAAATGCAGTTTCATCTGTGGTTGAGTAAATATAAATTTCAGTGGGCTATATGGGCTGCACAGCGCTTGCAACAAGGCATTTGAGGAGACCGGAAATCAGCGAGTGGACCCTCTTATAGTTCTTAACCCTTTGGCCAGAGGAACCACTGTCCTTGATATCTCATATATGGCTCACTGGGGTGGATGGTATAATATGGCAGACCTCAAATGCTTGAGATATCTCCGGGTTTTTGTCACCCATCCTTTCACTTTGCATTTACTTATTTACATCTTGTACAACGTCTTTTGTTTGGGCCCATAACAATGGGATGAAGATCATCATTTATTTGCCATTTGGTAATCACCTGTCACTTGTATACGCTATATTGTATTGATCTAGTAAGGTGATGATGTGGTGTTGATAGTTGGCTCAGATTAGGCTGGCATTGTCCTCTTTGTCATTTTAGTTCTGCATGAAAGGCATCGGGATAGAAGAGGGAAATGCCAATCTCAAGCTTAGGATGATCTTTTGTAGGTAAGTTTTCCGTCTGTGCATAATTTACGAAACCAGCGGGAGGATCTCCAAATACCACCTGGACATTCTCATCAGGATGGCTAACCATTTGTAATGGAGGAGGTGGGTTAGGAAAAAAATGAATTAAATCGATCTAGTCCTGACGAATCCTGAGTGACTAATAGCCAAAAATATGATTCCAATGGATGGATATTTCACATAGCATTGGCAAATATTGTATCATGCTAAGTGCCAAAATCAACACCTATCTGCTCTTATTGGCAAGTCCCCAGCATTGAATCTCAAGTGATACTACCATGAAGGTCACCATGTATGTAGAATTGCAAGCAATAAGATAGTCGTTGTGTTAGAGTGGTGAAGATGGGATCCTTCAGGTATTTCACGTACCATGTGTCTATGATATCCCTACTTTTAGGTAGCTTAGATGCTAGTGTCTACTTCACAAAGGTTTCCCATAACAACATCACAGATAACAGTAACTTCAATTGTGAATTACTTGGATCAGATGTACATCTTACCAGTCTCACATGTGTCACTCTGGCAAGCCAGCCATTCGTTGGGTATCTGCAACTTAGTCAGGACCAAAATGGGACCTGGATTTGCAGAAAATGCGGTCGTAATGTGGATGGGGTTCCTGCAGAGAATGTGGAGGGATTGCTGTGGGTGACTCCAGAAATGCTGGGGGAAACTCCAGAAGAGCATGATACAACTGAGGTTTATGTGACCCAGCCAGAGAATATCATCTCACTGGAGACAACAGAGAAACAGACTATAGAGAGAACATCAGAGCAAGCCACAAACCCTGCTGATAATTCAGTGGTAATGGTAAGTACATCTACTGGCCAATTAGAGACAGCCACAAACAGGGGTACTGGTCAAGCAGCAGCCACAGAGGAAATATCAACTGGTCAGTTAGAGACAACCGAAGCAGAAACAACTAATCTGCCAGTTGTATTAACAAGGGTAACTACAATGCAGTCAGCTGCAACCGCAGGAAGAACTACAGGTCAACAGGTGACTACAAAATCAGAAACTACTGACCAGGCAGGGGTAACCAGAGAAAAGACCACTGATTACTCAGTTATGATAACGGCAACCACAGAAGGGTCTACAAGTCAGACAATGGTAACCACAGAAGGGTCTACAAGTCAGACAATGGTAACCACAGAAGGGTCTACAGGTCAGGAAATAGTTACCACAGAAGGGTCTACAGTTCAGACAATGGTAACCACAGAAGGGTCTACAAGTCAGACAATGGTAACCACAGAAGGGTCTACAAGTCAGACAATGGTAACCACAGAAGGGTCTACAAGTCAAGCAATGGTTACCACAGAAGGGTCTACAAGTCAGACAATGGTAACCACAGAAGGGTCTACAAGTCAGACAATGGTAACCACAGAAGGGTCTACAAGTCAGACAATGGTTACCACCGAAGGGTCTACAAGTCAGGAAATGGTTACCACCGAAGAGTCCACAAGTCAAGCAATGGTTACCACAGAAGGGTCTACAGGTCAGGAAATAGTTACCACTGAAGAGTCCACAAGTCAAGCAATGGTAACCACAGAAGGGTCTACACGTCAGACAATGGTAACCACAGAAGGGTCTACAAGTCAGACAATGGTAACCACAGAAGGGTCTACAAGTCAGACAATGGTAACCACAGAAGGGTCTACAAGTCAGGAAATGGTTACCACCGAAGAGTCCACAAGTCAAGCAATGGTTACCACAGAAGGGTCTACAGGTCAGGAAATAGTTACCACTGAAGAGTCCACAAGTCAAGCAATGGTAACCACAGAAGATACAACTGATTATGAAGGAGAGGTCGAAGAGGTTACAGAATGGGTTACCAACTCCCCAATTTCTGCTGCAGAGGCAGTCACTGAAGAAGTGATTGATCTTGGGAACATAGATCCATGTAAGTCAATAATCAGAAGTACACTGTAAAAGGTAAATGTAGCTACACAGTAAAATCTACTGTTACTTTACAGAATATACTGAAGCTTTAGAGCAGATTCTACTGTGCATAAACTGTTTTCCGAGTTCATATGACTATCTATTTCACTATGTAACCTTCATAAATACAGTATTCAAGGATGTGAAATGACAAAAAAAAAGCAATTCTTCTGAAGTGTGTTCCCATAGGGCGTAGTTGGGACTGGAGCTGGTTGCGGCGGCCCTTAGTGATAAAGGCTGATAGACAGGGTACATGCTTGTCCCTGGTGTTGAGTATTTGACGACGCGCGAAAATGGTCTGTCGGGTACCAGCGTACCAGCGTTCATGTCACTTCCGTCATTAAACTATGACGTCACTTCTGAGGCGTCCTTTTATGCAAACAAGATGGAATCTGATATTTTCTCTGAGTAGATTCAAGATAACCACCGACGTTTACAGGTAATGGGCCCTGATACGCTGTCTACGGACTTCTGGAAAGTCGGTGAAGGTTTGAGGTTGAAGCAGAGAAGAATCTGAAGGTCGGATGGGCATTGAAAGTCCGACTTTGAGGCACGTGAAATTCGGCAAACTGAACGCACGAGGGACGCTATCGGCAGCGTCGGGAAGGTCCCGGTGAGGAGGGCAGCATGTTGGCGAGGAGAGAGATGGCCAGGTCGCCGTGGACAAATGTGTGTAACTCGAACTGGAGATATGTAGACACATGCGATACACAGGGATACAATGTGTAGTGTGTGTCTTGATCAGTTTGGACATTTGGAGATAAACACATGGGAGGCCGGACGACGTACAGCCAATTATTAAGAGGCCAGCAAGCTGCCGAGTGCCGTGAGTGACATCAGAAAGTGAAACTGAAAGTCATTGTACATCGAGAGATACACTTGGAGATGACGTTGTGGAGTTTGCAAGGAGGATGGTGTTTAGTGATGGTAGCTGTGAAGTCGACAGGGCAGTCTACAAGTATGTGTGTATCCAGCTGTGTTAGTGGGTGCTGTGACACAGCGATGACGTTGTGGAGTTACAGTAAAGTCTACAGGAGATCAATGTAGTAGTTGTGATATCGCCGGAGGACTATGATGTGTTTGTGTGAACACAGGAGACAGTGAGGAAAGTTTGTGTTTGTACAAGTGTGTGTATTATTTGTGTGTATTTGAAATGTGGATGTGTAGTGTGTGTGCCCAGGAACTTTGAGACAATGTCAGAGATGTGTGTGTGTAACTGAGTTGTGTCCAGGGACATGTTTGTGGACACTAGAGCAATGTGATGTTTAAATGTCAACAAGGAGAGTGTGTATTTGTTTATTATGATCAACGTGTAGGAGGAGGCTTTTGGAGGTCGTCATAGCCTACAGGGTACGACGTGTGGGAGGAGTCCTTTGGAGGTCATCATAGCCTGCGGGGTATGACGTGTGGGAGGAGTCCTTTGGAGGTCATCATAGACTACAGGGTACAACGTGTGGGAGGAGTCCTTTGGAGGTCATCATAGCCTACAGGGTACGACGTGTGGGAAGAGGCCTTTGGAGGTCGTCATAGCCTACAGGATACATATAGGAGGAGACTGTGCTACAGCTGTATTTATAGTGAACTGTAGATGTTTCGTCAATGCTGTAGGGAGTGTCAATACTCGTACAGGGAAACAGGATGAAGCCCACTGCGTGTGGATGCATGGATGATGAAGCCCACTGCGTGTGGATGCATGGATGATGAAGCCCACTGCGTGTGGATGCATGGATGATTTAGCCCACATTATGTGGATGCCCATAGGGCTGAGTGCTTTATGGGGTTATTTTTTCAGTGTTAGGGAAGTGAGGGGTAAAGCCTCACGTGAGGGATGAAAACCTCACAAGGGAATGATGTGCTGGAAACCTCTCTTTCCAAGGTTAGTTTAATTTGTGGTATATTATACTGTAATAGCTGGTGTGCATGCTATTAACTTGGTAAAAGTACATTTATATCTCTAAATTCATATTTTGAGAGAACTGAAGAAATGGAAACAAGAAACTGTGGACAGTTTTATTTACTAGTTTGATAATAAGGTCAAATCAAGGACTTTATCTCTAAAGTTTTGAGACAAATTTTGTCTTTTTAGTTCTCAACAAATATGGATGTATTTATCCTCTATCCAACTTATTGGTGTTTCTATTTTGAAAGAAACTAAACTACTTAACCAGTTTACTGGAGAACATTTGAAAAAGTCAAGGACTTATTATTTGAGAGACACTAAACATTATTTCTCAAAAGGAACATTTATCTAAGAAAGCAAAGACACTAATTCAATATCCAGGAGGAGTGTTCAAAAGAAACACTGAAACTATGTTTTGAGGAGGAATTTATTTACAGTGACATATATTCATATACATATTCTAAGTTTCTTGTGTAGTGTTAACACATTATATTTTCACTTGTCGAGGAGGAGTGTTGAGTATTTGACGACGCGCGAAAATGGTCTGTCGGGTACCAGCGTACCAGCGTTCATGTCACTTCCGTCATTAAACTATGACGTCACTTCTGAGGCGTCCTTTTATGCAAACAAGATGGAATCTGATATTTTCTCTGAGTAGATTCAAGATAACCACCGACGTTTACACCTGGAAGTGATGTTAACCCTGACAAGATACTTGTCAGGGTGTCTTAATAATGATGCATAACCGCACCCAGCGAAATGGCGGACCCACTGGGTTCGACTCTACATGGCCATAGCATGAGGAGGGTTTGCCATGAATAGAATTAATATTAGCTTATATTATACTATGTACCACATGTTTCTCTTTACCACTTACTGATAATTATACAGGAATGGTTAAGATTACCTGAACGTTATAAACTATGAGACATTGAGTCAGATTCATCCCCTACTCATTACTCTACTGGGAGATTTCACTCCTGGGTTAATTACAGTGCAAGTGGTGTGCTTTAGAGGTTAGTGTCTATCTAACGACAGCCATAAAAAATATAGGATTCATTTAAAAATAGTTTGTCAACTTCATGAGTAAATCGTAAACGGCTATTACATTAACTGCTCTAGTGAGAAAATCAGTATTAACAATACATGTAGGTTGAACTAAAATTCATTTTTTTATGAGGAAATATGTCGGGCCTTATCCGGAAGTAAGATGGGAAAATGATATAAGTTCATGAAGGGATGTGAAGAGATCCAGCAAAGTGGCCAGATCACTATTTCTGTCCAATCAACTTCGAGAGATAAATAACTCTATTTGTCTTATCTATCTATATCATATAGCAATCGGGCTTTATTTTTTTGAAATACAAGATGTCCTATGCTTTAGCACTGATGGGCCGTATTCAATGCCCCCATTGAATACAACGTGGCCGTATTCAATGGGTTAAGAAAAAGTTGTTTTTCCTTCATTAAATGGCTTCAAATAAAAAAAATAAACACAAATGCCAACTACATTGATACCTCTCTGATGTATTTCACTCGTGGGGACTGGGGCGCATCCCAGTCAGCCTGTGGCTTCGTGGGATACTGCCCCAGCCCCCACTCGTGAAATACAACAGAGACGGTATCAATGGGCATTGGCATTTGTCTATTTATCCATATACTTTGTAAATACAGCAGACCCCGCCTATACACATCTTACATGCCTTCTGCCTCAACATAGTTGCATCATTGAAAATGTACCCTTATTTTTTAATCACATGCTACATTTTCAGATATATATTATCCCATGAATCATGAAGGGGCACTAAATGCCGTGACACCAGGAGGATCATTTGTGACAGATCCAGACCGTGGCTCTGTTCTGCATCTAACCGGCGTGGGAACAGACAGTTGCAATGAGAGTCATGAAAATGCTTATAATATTGTCGAAGCCACTTGGGCATTTTGGATGAAGATGACAGGGATGTCAGAAGTAACTGCCGAGGTAATTTCCATCGTTTCTACTTCATTTGAAGGGGGCATTCTGATGCAGGCTGGATATAACAATGGCACAGGTCTTTTTAGATACATTGTTAGGGAGAGGGAAAAGGAATGGCTAGTATATGATAGCTTTTTGGGAATAAACCAATGGATTCACGTTGGAATGACATGGTCTCCTACTTCCAGTCTTATTGTGTATATCAATGGTATGATGGCGGCAGAAGACAACACGCCAACAACAATTGCAACTGTGCCTACGAACTTGGATTCCTTAATGTTTGGGTGTACTTATACTAGCACGGCCCCATATGCTGGCTATATTGATGAGTATTATTTTTTTAAGGCAATTAAAAATGAACCATTCATAAATGCTCTCAAGGATAAAGCTGAGTGGGGAGGCCCGTAGATAGGGGGTGATTTGGGGACCCCCCCCCCCCCCCCACGGACCCCCAAAGAGAAAAAGGTCCGCATTTTGGAGCCACATACACTATCTTTCTAGAGAGGATTTTGCGGCAAAGTTATGGGACTTTCGGCTAAGTATCATTCAAGTTCTGATGATTGAGGTATTTAAAGTATATATCCAAGAGCAGACAATATGGCTGCCAGGGTCATTGAGTGTATACTGGACTGATTGGAGGTGCAAGCTGCAGGTCTTTATCAATGGCAAATAGCGATATGATTTGAATGTGCAATCAGCGATAGCATCATATCTGTAATGAGCGATTGTGGCGGCAGATAATAAAACAGTACTAAACTGGAAAAACATGTGTTCTGTATTTCCCCTGTAATCATAACTTATCTTAGCTTACAACGGCGGCCACACATTTCCCAGAGTGTCTCATACCTCTTCAAAGGCACCCATCCCTCCTGCCCACCCCCTGGGTGCTGTTTCTCTACAAATTTGCGGACCTCCACAAATTTGCGGATGTCCGCAATATACATTCCATATATTTGTGGAGAAAATAAATATGATGAATAAAGTCTTTTTTTTTGTACTTAAGCATAAAAATACGGACATCCAGAAATTTGCGGAATAAACATTCCATAAATTTGCGGCACTCCGCAAATATATACGGAGAAACAGCACCCTGGGTCTCTAGTGTCTTCTACCCCTACACCAAAGTCTCTCCCATCACTCCTCCAGGATCACAAACTCCTAATCCAGGTTTCAGCTGGGGTACTGATCCTTACATGTATTTCAAGATTGATGGGCAATATAGCTAAAGCTCAACCGATTAATAAATCCATGTGAACATCTGTCTATAAGTTATACTGACTCATAAGTGTATTTACACTACAGAGATTCTTAATTAACTGATCACAAAGAGTTTAAATAAAGTTGATTGTCAACTTTGTATATTTATTTAAACCACGGTGGAGGGGCAGAACAATAGACTTCGTACCTTGGTTATGTATACAGCATATCCTGATTTAAAACAGTTTATTAAAATTAACCACAGCTTGCTGGTAGGGCGACTTGGGCTTCACCCTCGACACCACCAGCAAAATGTGGTTAATTCTACATACCTTTTCATAACCATAGTCTATCTATTTCATAATAGTCAATATGAATACATGTATTCAAATACAGATCACATTTTTGCTGGGAACACTGCAGTCGTTTCCAAAGGTTGTAAAATGGAAATAATGACAGTACGAAAAATGTATGAACACTTGCATGAATGACATGCATCTATAATATATCATGTACGTGCGTTTATCATGTACATTACAAACATGTAAAACTAGTAAAACGTGAATAGGTACAGGGCTGGGCAGCTGTCGCAATGTCGCAAAAAATATGCGACAGGGCTCTTGGAAAATGCGACAGGGACATCAGGGAGAGTCTGGGCTATCTAAAGCTGAAAGAATTTTGTAAATATTCCAATTAGAACCAAAGTTAGGACTGTTTCAATATTCCCCTAAACCCCTCAGCATATTAAATGATTGATTGATTTGTATTGGCCAACAGTTCATGTAGTTACAAGCCTTTCACATTAGCCTTTAACATTTCACATACACCCATCTAACAATGTTTTCTATTTTTTTTCTTGGATCTATATATACCCTACACCTGCAAACCCCTCAAAATACACCAATCCCAAGGTGGAATTCCAAATTCTTCCTGGAGCAAAATGCCCACAGAATCCATAAATGTGAGAGTAAAATATGTGCCCAAATTCTTTGGAGCAATATGCCCGGAAGCAATACGCCAATCTAAAATTAATTTTCTAAAATTTCTTGGAACATTGTCTCATGATCACCTCAAAAATATACTAATCAACAGACCTAAATTACAAATTTCTCCTGGAACAATATGCCCCAAAACACCACAAAATGCACCAATCTAAAGGTAGATTTTCAAAATTTTCCTGGAGCAACATGCTTCTGAAATGATCAGAATGCATCAAAGTTAGCTACATGTAATACTAGTAGGTGACATTTCTAAATTTTCCTAGAAGAACATGCTCCCCAAACCATCATACACCATCTATCTAAAAGGTAGAAATTTTCCGAGATGTGCCACCAAATTCTCAGAAAGCACCATTCTAAAGTTATTTTCCGGGAGCAATGCATGTGCCCAAAACAGAATGCACAAATCTAAAGGTAGAATTTAGAGAATTCCTATTAACAATGTGCCATGAAACCCCCTCAGAGCACACCGAACTTAAGACAGACATATCAATATTAATTTTGTCTTTATTTCACACCCAAAATTCACAAGGAGATATGGTTTGGGGGGGGGGGGGAGGGGAGGCTGCCACATGCACATCTAGTTGATGTGTGCCCGTCTAAAATACTTTGCTCCAAAGATTTCTAGGTTTGCTCCAGCATATCACAACATGCCCAGCCCTGAGGTACAACATATGAAATTCATCAATACCTTGAAAATTCCATTTCCTATTATATTATGATTGATTAAAATAATACTCGGTACTCTGAAGTCTATAGATATCAAAATGATATAAATGAATCATCAACTGATTACTTTTGTCTTTTGTGAACGAATATAATTATATGTTTCTGACTGATGAATGCATATCATAAATATGATGAGGCTTGCAATAATGCTTATTAAAGTTAGAAGTGTTAGTTATCACAGGAGATGCTATATAGTGAACCAAATCATGGGTACAAACAAACTAAATAAATCATCTTAATTCATTTCCTATTGGTTTGAGCCGAAGAGTTTTTGTTTCTGCATTCATCTGCTTTCCGTTGTCGCCACTCGCATACCTCAGCATAGTCACACCGCTGGCACTTCCAAGCGTCCTCTATATCCACGCCTTCGACAGCGCGTCGTGCGTGCCAGTACTGTAGGTAGTGGCTGAGTTTACTGTCCAACCACACAGCATCATACTCCACGGCCTGGATGGCTATTGTGGACTTATCCTGTTGGTAGCAGTACTCCACTAGACACTGGGCGATAAAGGGGACGCCCTGCATCCTATCAAATAGATAACCCAGCAGGGTACTTAGAGTCTTTGGGGATGTCGGTAGGGAAGAGGTCATCTCCGAGATATCATCGCCGAGCTCGTGGTTTAGTCGCAGTCCAAACGCCTTCGCGGTGTCTTCCTTGTTGACCTTACCGCTGACGAGGTCGTCGAACAGTCTCTTATACAGCATTACCTGGATGTCATTGGTGCGTATCTGCGCCTTAGAGGGAAGTCTTTTTGACTGTCGGGTTTTCAGCTCGAGGATCTCGAAGCTGAAAGTGTCTGCATCTACTCTGATTTCATCAATTATTCCAGCAACAAAGGTTCCATTCAGACAACCGAATATTGGTATTTCACGCCTTACTGGGACACCTTTGGATAAACTATCAATTGCTTCAATGAGATTCAGAATCTTGATGGCCCACCTATCCTCTTTTGATGTAACTTTTACTCCGACGGTGACTATATCAGGCACAGCAAGCTCTGGAATGGAGATAGGGATGGGGTAAATTATGGAGTCAATTCAAAAGGTTATCTATATGGCTGTAATGCCATCAATTCCATCAGGATGAATAATCTTTTCACTCTATACAATATATGGGAAAGAATATATTCATTATCATACACACATAACATGTCCTTACCAAATGTTAGACCATGCTTCTGGTTATATGATTACACCTGCATAACATTCCAATATGAATGGAAATAGAGAACAGTTTTCGAAAAACGGTGGTTTTGCAAGGGATCAATTGTATTATAGTATAGTGCTGCATGTACCTCTGGCCAGGTGAAATTCACTGCCTGCCGTCATGATAGGACTTTCCTCGATGACCCCAATAAGGGTGGCCGTGTAGGAGTACTCTACTTGTTGTTCGCACCACGCCTGCTTTGAGACGTCGCTTACCTACAAAACAATTTTATGGTGCATTTAATTGAATGGAAACATGAGAAGATTCTATCTTTTTATGCATTCTGCCCAATAATCATCTCAAACAAATTCATCGAAAACTGTTGTTTTTTTTTGCAAATTTTAATGGAAAAACGATAAAATCGGAAAAATATGGGCATAGTGGTATCAAATTAAAGCTTACAATGCCATGAATCCAATGGTCTAGAGGAAAAAAACTAATTCACGATTTTTGCAGATCAGTAATAATTGGATTACTAAAATGCCAATTATTTTCACCGATAACCTAAATTCCTCTACCCATTTGGTACTCAGCAAATAAAAAGAAAGAAAAAAAGAAGTGCCCTCGTCACTTTTCTCATAGCTTGGTGATGAGAAACATGTATATTTTTGGAGTGGCCTTAGAATACAAATGATCTAATCTATAAATTAATGAATAGCATAAAAGCTCACCCATAGGTATCCCCTGTGAAAGATTCCATCTTTTTATGCATTCTAACCAAGCTCAATCTCAACGAAATTGATAACTTTTTAAAATACAAATAAGCCAATCTGTGAATTAATGAATAACAATTAGCATAAGCACTCACCCATAGGTATCCCCTGCGAAAGACATCCAAAGGTGACTCTCCGGCCTCTCTTCTCTCTAGACGTCGCTCGTTCCCAAATATGGACAAGTCTGTGTATTCTATTCTGGCCATGTTGTTGTTGCCAGGAGAGGTTTTAGATTTACTTGGTGGTGTTGTACCTTCTTCAGTAGAAGCTGTGTGCTCAGCCTGCTTCTCGTTGCTAACTGGTTGGAGGCTTGCCGAACCTGCATCTGAAACAGGTTAATAAAGATAAGTTCAAATTGTTGGCGAAATTTATAAAAATAAAAAGCTTTTTAACAAAGGGATTAGCATTAGGTAGATTTGGTGGAAGGGGGGGGGGGGGGGCTGTGGTCCCTCTTGAGTCAGTTCAGTGTTCAATATCATTATATGTGTACTATCAATAGAGGCTTGCACACCATGTCCACGGCTTCAAAGTGAAATCAGTGCAGCAAGGGGGAAGCAATGATTGATGATTATGGAATGCTTTCACACAAAAATTGGCTCGTGCGCGGGCCCTTTGAAGCATAGTAACGCGCAGGATTTCTGGCTCAAAACAGGTTAAATTTTTTTGACCCCTCCCCCCAAGAGGGATCCACATTTTTTTGCCCCCCCCCCCCCCCCCCCCCCCGCCCGGTCAAGGGGTCCAAATTGGTGGGCAGCTGGGAAGGTGATCCCATTGAAACCTAACCTGAAAGGAAGCACTGGGTTTATAATGGGTAGCACATAAACATTGATCCTTAAATTGAAGTCTTTTCCACTTTTCATTTCAAACTATGATGAAACCCTGATCACCCCCTCAAGTGTTGGGTTTGGGCTGTGGGATCACCGCTCTCAGCCTACGGTACGCACCCCCCCCCCCCCCGACCCACCCGGGCCGCGGACGTGGTCACTAAAAAAAAGTAATCTTCTAGAGTACCCGGCAGTTCTACTGTAAAGAAAAGTCAGGGGGAACTCACCGTTTGTGTCTGTGAGGTCGATGCCCAGCAGGTCCGTGTCGTCTACTTCGTCTTCAAAGTCGCCCCACATGATGCAGTAGACTCTGAGAAACAAGACCAAAGAAATCACTCTATTATTTGTAATAATCCTAGGGTTTTGATCCTGGAGACTCACTGTGCACTTCGAACTTGCCGCCAGCGTGTTGTGATTGTTTGTATGGACGGTCACATGACCAGGTAAGGTCACGTGATGCAGCGTACAAATCGATCACGTGACCATTTCAAAATGGCGTCGTACTGTTTAGGTTTTGTTTTGTAGAAACTTTAAAAGTAAAAGGGAGACTTTGTTCAATATCTAGTAACTGTAAGCCCAATGTCGTTCTTTGAGTTCATGACATCTATCTCGATGTGAAGGGAATCTGTTATAAGATTTTTAATGAAAAAGCCAGCGCTTTATTATAGCTCAAAGGGGTTGGCCGCACTCTATTTCAACTAATTTGGTAAGCCGAGATATGGCGCTGGCCACTCTTCGATTTAACTTAAAGGCTTAACCCCCAGTGCTACGTACGGATTTTGTTATATTAAACCATGGGGTATAATACTTTATATCCCTGATTAAACTAGCTTCTTTTTTTCATTTTCCATGACCTGTGGCTGAACTGTATTATCATAGCTACGACGGTGACGGTAGGCTACGTCTATGGTAGGGACTTGCATAAATTTTGTGAATTGATTGAAATATATGAGTATTGGCCCAGTCATGTAGAGCTTGTTGAGAGCTTTTCAGAACTGTTTAAATCATCTTCCTACTGTTGCTAGTTGCTGAGCAATCAGGATCGAAGATCCAGAATTGATGGGTACTTCATCCCCATTCAAACACTGTTTAAGCTGGATCCAAAACTGTGATCAGAGCAGATTAGAAAGATACCCTGAACAGACAAAGGAAACAGGTTATTTTAAGATGAATCAGCTATTATTTAATCTTTTAGGATGAAATTTTCAGCACACATTAAGCACCACGGACCAGATAATATGACATTGTTCCAGATGATCTTTGACCTAGATAGATTGACCTTTTCCCTAAGTAACTAGGTCAAAAGGTCATAAGAAAGGTCATTTTAGGATAAATCAGCCAGTATTTAATCTTTTATGATGAAACTTTCAGCATACATTGTATGTCATGGATCAGATAATATGACGTTGTTCCAGATGACCTTTGACCTACATAAGCTGACCTTTGACCTAATTAACTGGGTCAAAAGGTCATAAGAAAGGTCTTTTTTAGGATATATCAGCCATTATTTGTTCTTTTTGGATGAGATTTTCAGGATATTCTTCGTGAACGATGTCTAACATCAACCAGACTTTTGATAACTTTTTTTTTAAATTATAAGAAAAAAAATATTAAAAGATATTAAAAATTTAAAAAAATAAAAAAAAATTCAATAAAAAAAAATTCACTTATTTTCTCTAATTAAACTAACAATTGTACATGGCCTGTCTTTCATGAGGTTTTCATGAAAATTACTATGAGCATACATATCATGTGATGGTCACTGTGCCTGTGGGCTGAGTAGGCTGGCTGCCTTCACTGAAAACTCATAAACAAGGGTCACGGGAGGGCTTGGGGCAAATAGAAGGCATCCACATAGGGAATTGAAATCAACAGTGCATAATCTTATGATAATGAACTACATCCCTAGGTAGGTGAACTTAGATGAAATGTAAAATTTGATAAGTTTTTGGCCTCATAAAGTTTGCCAAATGTTAAGAAATTTTATATGAATAGAATGCTTATGGTTACAGTAGATTGGCACCCCTCATCATGAGCGTCTATGTCATAGCTTTCCAATGATACCCTAACCTTGATTCTAAGTCAATAAATAAGGTCAGAAACTCAAATTAGGCCTGGGTCACCAGTGGCACTGGTGTGATCACAATATTGGTGCTAGCGCTAGCGCTAGCGCGGCACCCGTTTATGCAAGTCCCTATCTATGGATATATTGTATATCTATGGTATTATAGTTTTTATAATGGGGTCTTCCTGGGGATGGAGGAGGGAAAACCAATTGGTATATTCATTTTTTTGAAGGATGTAAATCACTCCTCCGGTGAAAAATGTAGGCCGTTTGACACAGCAGACTGTAACAGTAACAAAAGATAAAACAAAATAGGAATTTTGGTATAAAATATAATACCGTTCACATGTTTTATTCCATTCAAGGAAAAACTTGTATATCGTATTGATATGTTCTATTATTTGGATAAGATATATTAATATAAATGAATGGTATTGGCGATTGGCATCACATGTGACCCAGGATGCTGTTTCTCCACAAATTTGCGGATGTCCGCAAATATGCGGACGTCCACAAATATATTTATGGAGCTCCGCAAATTATGTCTTTTTGGTACTTAAGCATATAAATACGTACTTTCGTACATATTTGCGGACATCCATATATATTTGCGGAGCTCCGCAAATTTGTGGAGAAACAGGACCCTGGTGAGGGAGGTAGGTAGGGAGGGAGGTACCTGTAGGTAGGGAGGGAGGGAGGGAGGGAGGTAGGTAGGGAGGGAGGGAGGGAGGGAGGGAGGATGGGAGGGAGGGAGGGAGGGAGGGATGAGGGAGGGAGGGGAGAGGAAGGAGGCAGGCAGGCAGGGGAAAAAAAAGTTTGGAAAAAAAAGTTTGGAAAAAACAAAGTTTGGAAAAAAAAAATTTGGAAAAAAAAAAAAAATCAAAGGGAGGTTCTCACAAAGCGTCTCATATACTGTCTCAGAAAAGCGTTCCTCAAGCCTTTAACATGGAAGTCTATGGGCTCAACAAGTTGGTGGAGGGCATAAGAGGGAGGTTTTTCCCATACCTGCAATGCTAAAGAAATTTGTGAAAAAAAAGCCAAAAGTGACTCTTTTTTAAATGCCTTTTTTGAGAATTTGAGCAAACCCACATTTACAATACTGGTATGGGGAGATTGGCATTGAGCTGTATGACTCAAAACACAGACATTTCTTTGGCAGGAAGATTTAATTGCTGAATTATTCCAGGTACAAGTGATGGGGAAAATGTCTTAAATTGGGTTGAGAACCGTCGTATAAGACCCTGAGGCACAGTAGTGCCCCTGGGTCAATCATATATCCCGGTAATAACATGGCCATCTAATGCTCAAAACGACTACTTTCTACTAGTACTAGTGCTTTCCTATGTAATTGACTATTTTGATATGAAGTTAGTGTATCAATATATATTAGTATCTATCAACTATACAGGTTGAATACCTCCATAGACTCAAAATATAATGTGTGCTACACTAAGGTTCAGATCAAGGGTAACAACTAACATGAATGCTGTAGCAAAATACTTTATATCAAGGATAAAACCTCACATTTAACAGGTATTAAGTTAGAATACTGGACGGATATTGTAGCTAACAGTTAGTCTATACTTCTTACAGACAGTTTCACGGAGCAAATTTGGCAGCTTTAACATTGAGGTAATGGTAGGTGGTATTTGATGTAAAAATCTTAACAACGAGTTTTGCCTAATTTTACTTTTGATATAATTAATGTGGGAAATCCTTCAGATATCTATAACCTAACGTCATTCGCTAGCTTCCTGTTAAAATAGGTTTACCATACCCGGTATATCAGATGAAAAGCAACTCCATCCTCATGGCCCAAGTACAGTTATAAAAAGGACGTGGTAATATACTATTAGTTTACTGTAGTATGCGTAGTTTAAATACAAGACACTCGATATATTAAACCTAGTTTGGACTACATTTACATTTGTACTTGAGATTATATCATCAAATGTCATTGTCAATGTGTATCTCAGTATTCATGGTACAGCTACAATTAAATCACATTTTCTCCTGGTTAGCTCTGTTGAGTGACAATAATACAAAAGGCAGTGTATCAGGTTTACAAATATATATGTATTACACTTTGTGTTCCTTGACTAGACTATGGTAATGCTACGGAGCGCGGCAGGAAGAAAGTCTGACATTTCGGAGAGAATTCCTTAGGGAAATGGCTTTTCCCAAGTCAGTCAATTTCACAGGCCTGCTGTTGTGCTCCGTATGTCCGCACTACACAATGATATGTATGTTTATTCTGATGATGTTTGTCTACACGTTACTGCTACAAATGTACTCGATATATCGGTCTATATTTTGGCATGTCTATGTATCACTTGTGAAACATTCAGCACCATTATAATCACCCGATATAGCGGAAGATCCATAGGTTATACTCTGGCGAAATAATTGTCAGTTGGCACACGTCTGAATACAAAACCAGTATTAAAAAAAACACAAAAAAACAAAAAAAAAACAAAAAAAAAAAAAAAAACAGTGGTGTAGCACATGCACCAGTGGTATTGGCAGTATCAATTTCAGTCATTCAGTAGAGTATTTCTCAGTTGACGGCGCCAAACTGTGCAAGCGCCATGAGGTGTACCATGAAGGCCATGTCGCGCGTCACCTGGCGCTTACTGATCCTGTCCAGGTGAGTGCTGAGGTTAGCCTGGTGGTGGCGCCACTGTCGGATCACCCCCAGATCCTCCTCAATCTGCCCCGCTTTGGTTCCCAGCGTAGCCTCCAGATGGATGCACAGGCACTTGACGTGCGAGCGGCCTTTTGCTATACAGTCCTCACTTGGGAGGCGACACGCGAGGGATCGGTCGTGGAGGTTGGCCTTAATGTCCTGGGTGTGGTGGATGGTCATGTAGCTGCCCACCAGGTGCTGGAGGAGGACCAGGTAGGAGAGGCAGGCTGCTGTCGAGGCGGCTTGTACCGAGAGGACTTTGTCGTAAACCTCCTCCCGCGGCATCACCAGCGACGGGTCCTCCAGGCTCTGGGAATCGGTGAATGAGCCTTGTGAGGAGTTCTGAGAGTAGTCCTGGGAGGAATTCTGTGACGAGTTCTGTGAGTCTGAATGAGAGTATTGATGGATATAAACACGACATATCTAACCTTGGTATGTGTCTATGAGTATCTATACTATACTTAAGCATGCATTTTGATTTTGAACAGTTTAAACACACTCCTCAAAAAAAATGAGCAGGGTATTTTTTTGTTATCAAAAGCGGGCCTACTATGGATACATGGTAACAGTACATGGTACAGCTCACAAGTGTTAAACTCATGTAGTTCACAATGATTTAATATAGGAATATACCGGTACATACCGCAAATCCCATAAGCTGCACTGGGGTTCTGACTCATACAAGCCACGGCTTCTACCCAAGAACTTTCGGTACAGAATATTTCAATTAGATTTCCCAACATTACAGTTTGATATATTTTCCCCCTAAGTCATTCCTAAACAGTACTATTACATGGCTAGGATAAACCATAAATTGCACACTTACCATCAGCGGCCATTATGCGTGCCCTGCGTTTGTGAGGTGTACCAAAGGGTGAGGACCTGGCGTGTCGGCCGGCTGAGGTGGTCAGGAGGTCCCGCATCATGTCACTGCCGGCAACTTCAATCGGCGTCTTACCCGCCTTAGTCTCCGCCTTCAACAACTTCGGGCCTGAAGGTGGGAAGCAAGACAGTCAGTAAATTAGGCCTATTATGATGCAAGATGTAGACCAAAACACATATATGGATGATTGTTCATCAATAAGAGATGGGCAAATCTTTCGTTTCTTCTCCTCAGCGTTTTGTGTTATCTAATTTTAAATGCCATTTCTGCTGGGAGATTGAGGCAAGGAGAAATCCATTAAGATTAATGTTTTGGAATTATTATTTCTTCATTAAATTTCCTTGTCTTTGATCCACACATTTAATCCAAGAAATGTATTTTGGATAAAAGAATCCCTCAGCATTTCCCCAAATAGGGATATACAAGTGTGACTCACCCCCGTACTGCAGCAATAGCCGCACTGCCTCCACCTGGTAGTTGATGACTGCATCATGAAGAGGCGTGATACCATCCTCGTTAGCCGCCAGTAGGTTCACCTTGCGTGAGTTGTCAGATCCTGCCACAAATAGGTGTATCATGTGTTGAAGTATTATGACGATCATAAGAGACCAGTACAAAATGTATAAAGGGAATCCAGAATGTGAATTAATTTCCGTTCACAAAAGTTTTTAAAATTTTGATTAAAGTTCAATGGGAAGATGATAATATCCATGGGAACTCCGACGCCGGCGTCAGATTACCCCAGAATCGCCACCGGTGTCATTTTAGCTTTCTATAGGTTTTTGAATTTTGAAAATCCATCAATTAGAACAAAGTTATTCCAATTTTAGGGCTTTTTATCCAAAAGAAAATACTTTTATGACTCAATTTTGGATGCGGTATCATGAATTACAACCCTTGTGCAAGCCTCATGCCCAGCTTAGGAGAATCATCTAAGCCGCACTTGGGGTCAGACTCTGGTATATATAAGCCACTAGTTCTATGCAAGCATTTATGGTGATTTTTGAGTCTGTGGAGAACCCTGTATCTTAACATTGACCAGGGGTTTACCTACCCTGACTGAAGTAGCTGCTGATGGTCTTGGGTGGCCGGTACCGCAGCAGTTCCGCCATACACTCTATACTGCCGTGGTTTGACGCCTCGTGGAGTGCCGTCCAGCCCGCGTTATCTGCCACGTTCACGTCAATACCTGAAACACAGCATTACTCATATTGAGTACAGCGTCTCCAAAGTCTACTTAATTAACTGTAATTACACTTTTAGAATAGATTTAGTCTTTAATTTTGTCGAAAGCAGAAATGGCCACTAAAAGAATAGATTTTAGTCTTTATTTTTGTCCAAAGAAGAAATGACCCCTCATACACCATAAAAAGTAATATAAAATTAATCGAGCACTTACCTTAGGTTAGTGTGAAGATTAATTGTTGTTCCCTGAGCAGACAACGAAAGTTGTCTGCAGCGTACACAGGAGAGTCGCACGGTACCAGCGGTCACTTCCGGAGCAAGCGAGCAGTGGATTGTCTGTAAATTGAAAAGTACACAGGAAAACCCCCTTCTATGTCTATGTCTTCAGATTTGTTGTAGATTGGTATTGGCCCAGTTAAAACCCCCAATTCCATCTAGGGTAGGTAGGGTGGGCCTGTGTATGCTGCAGACAACTTTCGTTGTCTGCTCAGGGAACAACAATTAATCTTCACACTAACCTAAGGTAAGTGCTCGATTAATTTTATATTCCCTGTCGCTAACAACGAAAGTTGCTTTGCGACACAGGAGATTTTAAAGTGCAGTCAATCCACTGCGTTCACCCCTAGCGACTCGGGGCAAGTATTAGAAATTTTCAATTTCATTATCAATTATCCCTGTCCCACAGAACACTGTGACTCGGTACATAGGTGATAATTAGACAGTATTTATTAACCTGACAAAAGTCAGATCATAACAGGTAACAAAGTGGCTCTGGCAGTGGCCAACAAAATAAACTAGTAGTTTTATCTAGCACCATACTCGGTGGAGGCATGAGCATAAAATTGCTCCCAGTATGTAACTTATATGAGATATAGTAGCAGTTATAATGCTAATAGGAGGGTCAGCCCCAAAGAAAAGCAGGGGAGGCCTAAACACCCCTTGCAGATGCAGTTCCTCAGTAATCATCATCAGTTTAAACCCAGTCACTCTATGGTGTCCCACAAGAGCATCCTGGCCAGAGTCTTTGGAGGCTTGGGGTCTGAAATCGGTTTGTTGTAATGCTTCGCCATGGTCTTGGCACCTTTCCAAGATCCATGGCGAAGCAGTACAGCAGTAGATACACCGAGTCTCCCTCCAGCAGAGGTGCTAGCACCCCTGGTGGAGTGAGCTCGGTATACCCTCGTGTCGATCCCTGCTGCGGTAAGCACCGCCAAGACCCATCTTTTAGATGTGTCTTGCGAGATCTCCCCAAATGGCGAGCGGAAAGACAAGAAGAGCGAGTGTTTCCTTCGCCCTTCCTTGTCCTTCCTGTGTGGCCTCGTGACTTTCAGGTAGCACTTCAGGGTACAGGCAACGCAGAGGCGTTCCTCCTCATGGAACGGTTCCAGGACCAGTTCCTTCAGAGGCTCACCAGTGCGAGCTGTCTTCATTAGGCCCTTCAGTACAAACCTTACTGATCCCGAGGACAACCACGCCAAATTGCGGAGATCCAGAGCAGGGATGACCTGGCCCCGCTGGCCAGAAACTAGTAGTATGAGCACTACTAGTTTAAACCCCAAGTACTGGAGAGACAGCTGCTCGTTGGGACCCCAACGCAAGAACATGTCAAACACCACCCGCACGTCCCAGAAGGTGTTATACCTGGGAGAAGGAGGATTTCTCCTGTAGGTGGTGCGGAGGGCCCTACACACCCAGTAATGGGTGCCTATGGTCCTCCCGTTGTCCAGCCTCTTAACAAGGACAGACAACGCGCAACGAGCTGCGTTGACAGTCCCAAAGGCTTTGCCTCTGTCCGAAAGCAGTCTGAGGAACTTACAGACTGCGAAGGGGGAAGGGGAGCGCAGGGAAACTTTGTTCAAAAAACAGAAAGTGGTCCACTGGCCTATGTATGTCTCGTATACCTTCTTGGTTCCAGTGGACCAGCTATCTAGCAGGAATTTAGCTGTTTCCCTGTCGCAGCCCTCATTTTGTACAAGGTCCCACTCTAGAAGAGCAAAACCTTTAGGGGCTGCCCTCCTATGTAGCCCCCTTCCCCTTTTGCTGGCACGAGGTTCCCGGCTCTTGCCCGGACTGGGATCTCCGCGCGTGCCCCTTGGATTGCCCTTGGGTACCACGCGCGGCGAGGCCAGTCCGGCACCACCAAGACTATCTGGCTAGGTCTTTCTTCTCGGATCTTGCGCAGGACTGCTGGAACGAGGCTGAAAGGGGGAAAAGCGTAGGCGTTAATATCCCCCCAAGGCATCGCCAGGGAATCAACCCAAGCTGCTCCCGGATCAGGCTTCCAGGAGCAGTACTTGGGACATTTTTTGTTGGCGCGTGAGGCAAACAAGTCCCAGTCCGGCTTCCCCCACTTCCTGACTATCCGACGAAAGACTCGATCACTGAGTCGCCATTCCAGGTTGTCCTTAAACACCCTGGAGGCCTTGTCGGCTTTGATGTTCAGCAGGCCAGGAAGGAAGGAAGCCGTGACCCAGGACTCCCTTGCCTCAGCCCAATCCCAGATTAACCTAGCTACAGCATCACAACTGCGGGACTTAACTCCTCCCATTTTGTTGACATAATGAAGGGCAGTTGTGTTGTCTGTTCTGACATGGATATGCTTCTTATGGACATTACCAAGGCTGTGAAGGGCTAGATTTATAGCCTGGAGTTCGAGGACATTGATATGCGCTAAGTCTTCCGGCAACCAACGGCCCCCAACCGTGTGGTCCCCTAAGCAGGCTCCCCAGCCCTGCATGCTAGCGTCAGTAGCTATTATCTTGTTTGGTGGGCCTTTCCGAATGAGGCAACTAGTGTGCCCCACTGTGTCCAGCCACCAGTCTATGTCCTCCAACCCTTCTTCAGAGATGGTCATACAAGCTTCATAGTCCCCAGCCTTAGCTTTTAAGGCTGAGTTCTTGTCTCTTTCAAGAGCTTTGATATGAGCGCCCCCATATTCTACTCCTTTGGTATAGGCTGTCATCAACCCTACCAACCCCGCTACCTTCCTGATTTTTGGCTTTTTGGCATACAGTAATTCAGTCCCAGCATCTAGGATTTTACCCTCTTTAGCCTCAGTAAGGGACACAGTCATTTCCTGACTGTCGATTAGGAAGCCCAAGAATTCTAGCGAGGTAGACGGCTTGAGGACAGACTTTACCGGATGAACGACCAGACCTAAAGCGTCAAAGAGCTCAGCCAGCTTCTTTGTGGACCTCTCACATTCATCATAGGTGTCCCCTATAATGAACGTGTCATCTATGTACGGAAAGGCTATGCAGCCTTCTAGCCTTAATGCAGCGAAAATAGGGGCCAACAGTTTGGTGAACACTCGTGGGGCGCAAGCCAAACCGTTAGGGATAACTCTATACTGGTAGAGATTTCCCCCCCACTGAAACTTCAGGTATTTCCGATCTGCTTCCCTGATAGGGAACGTATAGTAAGCATCCTTGAGGTCCACTGAACTCATGTATGAGCCTTGTTGCACTAGGTCTAGGGCCGTTTGCAAACTATCCATCTTGAAGTGCTCGTAAGGCACCAATTTGTTAAGCTCAGTCAAATCAAGTATAATTCTTAATTCCCCATTAGGCTTAGGTTTTGGAAATATACAAGAGATCCACTCATCAGGTTCACTCTCTACACTCTCGATGACCCCTTTGTTCAGCATACGTTCGATTTCATTATCTATTTGAACAGGGTCCGTGTCTTTTAGGACATAGGGTTTTGGGGGACGTTTCTGAACAGGTTTTTCGATGAAAGGTATTGTCACTCCCTGTACATTGTTCAACACCCAACGACTGGTCGTGACCTCCTCCCACGGTCCTAAAAAATTTTCCGTTTGTCCAGCCCAAAAGTTATCAGGGGTGTTCGTTAGTGTAGGGGCACCATCTGTTGTGGCACCTACCGAGCTGTTAGAGCTTATCGTCGTTCCTTGTTCTTGTATCCGCCTTTTGCGCGGCCGCGAGTGCTCCCGCGATTCCCGTTTCCGTTTCCCCGACCTCGACCTCGACCTCCGTCGTGTCGGTCGTCTCGACGTTCTTCTCGTCGATTGTCTCGTCGCTCGTTCCCTTCTCGGTATCGGGATTTCTTCTTCCTGGAGTAACTCCTGTGGCCTCCGCCAAAATCCTTTCGGTTGGTCTTCCTGTTTCTACGGCCATCTTTCCTCTTCAATATAGCCTTTCTAGTGATCTCGAGTTGCTCCCTGGTTTCCACAGCTACCTTTATGGCCGGTCCAAAGAGGTACTCCCCTCCCATGGGTGACTCCATAATAGCCTGCGATACATCATTCGCCAGGCCTCGTCGAAGCATCTCTCGTCTCCTCCTCGTCAGAGTGTTGTTCGCATAGGCAAACAATTCCAGGCCATCCAAAGCCCCCTTTGCCGTTGCATTAAGGGCTTCATCTTCCGCCCCTTTCTCTATGATCAGTTCGAAGATGGGCATGATAGCGGTCACGCCAGCTTGTATGGCAGCTTGGGCTCGGACCATGTAGTCATCGGCAGTGACCTGATACTTCTCCAAGTTAGGCCGCACAGCCTCATCTATCTTGGGTATGTTCATACAATCGAGATTCTTCGGCGCCGGATAATTGGCAGTGAGTTCGTCTCCGGCCTTTACGTTTACCGTACATTGGATCAGCTTTTGTACGATGGCAGCCAGTGCCGGGTCAACTGGTTTCGTTCTGGGAGGTCCGTCTTCTTTCTCTAGAAGCTCTTGAGCCTTGGTAGCAAAGTCTCCGGCCTTTTTCCCTCCGAAAGCTCTGTCGTCTTTCTCTGGTTCAGGTTCCTCAGACGGATTTTTCCTGGAACTCTTGTCCTTTCCCTTTTTTGGGGTTTCGTGGTCACTTTCAGACTCAGACGAGGAGTAGTTTTGAGGGTTTTGCCCTCCAGTCTCATCTTCAGAAGTGACAGGATCTTTGCTGGGGGACCTTCCCTCGGGGGGCTCACTAGGGTCCCTGGTAGGCTCTCGCGACTTCTTTTGTCGTTCGGGTCTGGGAGCTCGTGGCGTCCTAGATCGGGACCTGGCCGTTCTTCTGGCCCGCGTTCTGTCATGGCTCCGGTGGTGTCTTCTCGACCCCCCATGCCTAGACCGGCTCCTGGTCCTGCTTCTCGACCGGCTCCTGGTCCTTCTGGAGCTACGACCATGTCTGGAGCTTCCATGACCATGTCTTGATCGCCTACTTCTTGACCTGCTCCTGGTCCTTCTGTGAGACCTGCTCCTGGTCCTCCTGCGGGACCTGCTCCTGGTCCTCCTGCGGGACCTGCTCCTGGTCCTTCTGTGAGACCTGCTCCTGGTCCTGCTGCGGGACCGGCTTCTGGTCCTGGTACGGGACCGGCTTCTGCTCCTAGTATCCCGACTAGCAGACCTGCTCGTGGAGCGACTAGCGGAGCGACTAGCGGAGCGACTAGCGGAACGACTTGCAGAGCGACTTCTTGACACCCTGACTGTAGGTGTTCTAGTCACTTCTGGAACCTCGGATCGAGCTTTTGAGGGAGCTTTGGCCTTTTTCTTAGCCTCCTGAGCTAGCTTCTCGCGCTCCTTTTCAGCTTCCTCATCCCTCTCTCTCCTAGTCACACGTTTTTTCTTAGACTTTTTGGGGTCCTCCATCGTCACTGACCCGAGAGTTTCAATCTCTTCCGAAGCATGCACCTGTGCTGCAATCACTTGGGTCTGTTGTTGCAGAGTGTGGACCTTTTTGTTGGTAGGGTCCCATAGCTTTACTCCACTCTGCAAGAAAATCAAAATTTTCTATTAGACAAGCTTAGGCAGAGTTTGCTTTCACCAAGCTTTTGTGACTTCCTCTTCTGACCTGTATCGGTCAACCAGTCTTCAACTCAACCTACGCGGCTTGAGGAGTCTGGGAGGGACTGATGTAACTTATCAGCGAAGCTTCCACTGAGCCAGCGGCTTCTTTGTCACTAGTAGTTTATACTTCCCTGGCAGAACTGCTCACACAGTTTCCAAAGTGTATAAACCTTCCCCTGTACACACTCAACTTTCCTTCTGCCACCTAAACAGGTGCAGGTATAAGGAGTAAAACTGCTGAATTTCAACCGAAAGAAAGCAGAAGCTAGGTCACCCTGCCCCTTGGCTGTGGGTTTAAGCTTTTTAGTGTAAGCAGGTTCTTATAACACATACCTTATTAGGATCCTAGTGGCAACTCCAACAGTCAATCCTCCAAATTTGTAAAAAATTTGGGCATAAGGTATCTGTCTTGGTGAATTTCCAGTCCACATACAGATTAAAGCTAAATCTGCTTGAAAGTAATGAGTTATCCCTTGTCTGGTTGCCAGAATATCCATCAGGATGCATAGCAGAGCCATTAAGGTTCACCCCTTACAGACAGAAGCTCAACAGTCAATCTCCAAATTTGTAAAAAATTTGGGCATAAGGTATGTGTCTTGGTAACTTTCCAGTCCACATACAGGTTAAAGCTAATTTCAGCTTGAAAGTAATGAGTTGTCACCTTGTCTGGTTGCCTGAATATCCATCAGGATGCAATAGCAGAGCCATTAAGGTTCACCCCTTACAGACAGAAGCATGAAAAAGCCAAGTGTAACTTCTAAATAAATAGAAAGTGCTGGTTAACACCAGGCACCCTTACACAGTAAGAATTGGAGGCAAATAGGTGTATTGGTCTTTTTTAGAAGTTGGTGTCATCCTGAATTGCCACTGTCAAAATTGACAGCAGTGTGACAGTGATGACATTGAAAATATTTTCATATTTTTGGACGACAATTTTCTAAATTTCTAAATTATGGATGACAATTTCCTTTGCCACCAATACACCCTGTTGCCTCCAATTTTGCCACAAATAAACGCAATTAGAGGCAAGTAGAGAAGACGAATTGGGAAACCAACGAGTCTAGCGCTAAATTGAGCCTCGGCCACGCCGGTGAGCGATAATATGTGTATTTGTCGCATTGGCTTCAAAATTAGCGCTAAAACTCGCTGAAAAGATCCTCCTGTGCGACAATTCGTCCCCAATGCCTCTAGAAGCGTCAAAATAACAACATAAAGCGACAAATAAGGTATATTTCGGTCAAAAAACATCGAAAACTTACCATGTTTGCCGCTGCTTAGCTCCGGTCGCGTCCAACCTTGACGCATGCGCGAACGGAAGTGCCCGCTGGTACCGTGCGACTCTCCTGTGTCGCAAAGCAACTTTCGTTGTTAGCGACAGGGAACTATTTGTAGAGACGCTATGAGTTCAGGGAAATTTCAAATGTGTAAAGATATTTATGCATGAACATGATAGGTCATACAAGTGGACTCACCCGGTTGCTGGAGGAGCTCACGTACCCGTAGCACGTTGTTCTTGATGCAGGCTCGGTGCAGGGCCGTCTCACCTACACAGGATGACACGTTAGTATAGACACAGTAAGGAAAGGCATACCGGTAGTCATCAGCAAAATGTGTCAAAATAGGGTTAGGGTGTATTGACTATAGTGAATATTATCATTGATAACTATTCTCATTATTGATATAATGGGCACATAGTTTTGCTTTCTGCAGAAAGAGCCATTAAGATTTGGTTTTAGGTTTATAAATGTGCCTATCAGTCAACCCTTAGTCTATGAAAGGTGGGAAGCAGTGGGACATGAGCAATTATTCCAACAATTTCAGTGACATCACCCTGACCACCAGCCTTCAACTTCAGAAGAAAACAGAAGAACACAGAAGAAAACGTATTAAGTTCAGAAAGGCTTTTCTTTAAGGCAGAAAACCACGCATCACAAGTCAACTAATGCAACCCTTCAGAACAGGTATCACAACAGGGTGAACAGTATACGACCATACCAGATGTTGGTCCTGGGGGAGATTGGTCGTCTATAAAGGGAGAGGACATGAAGATTAAGGCCTACTATTTCCCTTTTCATATCGATGTGTTCTTTCAACCACGTAGAAATGAAAGTTGGAACCAACAGATCTAAACATATCATATAAAAGTACCAATTTCGGTGACAATAACTGTATAAGTTAAATATTTTCAATGAAATTCCCGAGGATGAATAAAACACAAACCTTTGAAATTCCTTTTGTTTATGGTGACAGCTTTGCGTGCCATCGCCGCGGGTGATTTTGCAGGACTCTTATGTGGTGACGCTTTTGGTGACGTTGAATTTTGGCTGCTACTTGACAACCTGAATAAGGAGAGAACCTTTTAAGTTGGGTTGTTTTGGATTATCAGTCAAATGTGTTTGTTTAGGTTGTTAAGCTTCTTCTTGACTTAGCAGAGGAGACTTTCTGAGATGCAAACTTTTCACATGTAATCGTAGGCCTACGATGAGTAATCGTAGGCAGGATGATCGAATCTATAGAGATGAGCTGAATACACCTCATGGTGTGAAAATGTTGACCACCACTATGCAATGGTCGACAAATTAACGTTACGACATGTATCTTGAAACTTCTGACCCTGGATATGACTTGTTGTTTCTTTCTACAAATATGTGTACTCACAAGGTCATTTGTTGCCAGTTTAACTTAGTTAAACTTAAATTTTATGTCTGTTCTAGCAACATTTAGATCCTCACAATTATCACTTACCATATTGAACACATACAATTTGTAAAACTCAAATGACAATATACTCACAGAAGTGGTCTAAGAGGTAGTTTTTGCTGAGTGCGCCTCATGGGTGTCTGGTTGCCAGCAGACCCCAACATCTTACAGTGTGGGGAGGACGGTGCCTGGGCTGACAGCTTGGGGAGGAGGAAGAAGTGGTGCGACACCTGGAAATAAGACTTGCCAGGGTAATTTTGGTTTTAAAGGTTGTACAGTCAACTTCCTCTATTGCGACCACCCCTGGGGCTATCTAAAAATGGTCGCAATAGCGAGGTGGTCACAGTAGGGGGGAGTTTGGGATACGTATATATGATGCTATTTGGAAATGATTACATGTATAACAGTTAGACAAGACGGGACAGGTTGTTTATTTTTGCATGTAGAAGCCTCAGATAGTGGATTGTGATCCTGTGGACAGAGAGTAGATTGAGGTACTAGATGGGAAATCTGACTTGAGCACTCATGTAAGTAAGTACAACTGTACATGATACCGATGATACTGTGTGCATGGTTGATAAATATGTAGCAGACTCAGGCTACAGTCTACACTTCATTGTGCCAGCAGTTATTTTCTGTATGCTTGGTGACAAAACTGAAGCTTGCTACTCGCAGGTCAGTCGTCTAACACCGAGGCATGTCATTTCCATTCTCTCCCTCAATCGCCTTTTCTGACCTCAGACCTTTTACTCAATCATCACTGGCTTTTCACGAAGATTAGACCTCAGAGCATATATAATACAGTATATGAAGGAAATACAGGGATAATGACTAAAGGGGGCCTATATACTACCGTAAAACCTCGGCTATAAGCCGAATTTTATTTGGCGTTTTTATCTGCTATAAGCCGAATCTTAAGCCCCAAACTCCCATTCGGCTTATAGGCGAGGTTTTAATAATGTAGAAACATAGTGAAATCTGACACCTACAATATCATGATTCTTATGAATAGCACTGTCAGCTTCGATTAGAAATATGCAGCTCACTCTAGCTACATACCATTGTTACAAGCAGTTGTTTCTGTATGCTTGGTAAACCTCTGATACGTACCAACATGAGTGTAGCTCAAGTCTGTGGTACTGCTATCAGCCCAAGACTACTAGCAGCTCAAGACTGCCATCCAAGCTTGTCAGGAAGTCTATGGTCTCTCCACCAACTGCCATTTTTTAACTCAGATTCTATTCGTTTACTAACTAGTCAATGGCTTCAAAGTGTATTATAGAACTTGCTAAATCAATTGAGGCTACCATATTCTACCATGTTAATTTTGTTGCTGCTCTTGCCTTGCAAGAAATCATTAGAGGGGACTGCCATTTAGGACCAGGGTACTTTTATCAACTGTTATTTACTCCCATGGACTCCAGGTAAGCCTTGAGAGAAAGAGTAGAAGATTCTTAGAATCTCACAAGCATTGTGAGCCTTGTAAAATACACCGAAAACAGGAGGGGGAAGACAAATGCCTACATTCAGCATACAAATTGAGTTATCACCGTTTTGCAAACCACTTTTAGTGAGGCGGTTCAAAAGATGTATGGTCGCTTCTGTCAATAGGGTCAGATCAAATAGTTTAAAAAAAAATTCTATCCGTAGAAACTTTCCATGATTTACACTTGAGCCTCAGAAAACAGTTTGTGATCCTGTGGACAGAAAGCAGACCAAGGTACTGGATGGGAAATCTGACTTAGGACATCATGTAAACAAATACATGGTGTCTGTGACTAACACTGTCCTGCTTGTTCGATAAAAATGTGCCATGCTCTGACTACATTTTCTTGTTCCAAGCAGGTTTTTTTTCTGTATGCTTGGTACAAAACTGAAGCTTGCCACTCGCAGCTCAGTCAATCTTCTAAGCATGTCAGGATTTCAGTTCTTTCTCTTGGTTGCTATATTCTGACCTCAGACCTTTTACTTACTCATCACTGGCTTTAATGGATGTGAAATGATTGTGATATCTTATCTCATACCTCTGTGCTATATGAGGCGAACTACAAGAGCGCTGTTTTTTTGAGTGTGTACTGAACCAATTAATTTTTGTCAATTTACTATGACAATTTTATCTTACCCTCAAAGAGCTGACAACAAAAGGGTGTAGTAGAACATTCCATTAAGGGGATGGGGATTTGTGGATTTTGATACCAGAAAATGGGGCATCTAGCTGGCCATAATAGGTATGATGTGAAAAAGACGCCTCAGATAGTGGATTGTGATCCTGTGGGCAGAAAGCAAACTGAGATACTAGATGGGAAATCTGACTTGGGGCATTCATGTAAACAAATACATGATGCCCATCAAAACTGTATGCTTTCCCGAAGAAAATGTAGCAAACTCAGTCTACATTCCAAAATTACAAGCAGTATTTTATGTATGCTTGGTTACAAAACTGAAGCTTGCAACTCGCAGTTCAGCCAATCTTCTAAGCATGTCAGGATTTCATTTCTTTCTCCCAGTCGCTATATTCTGACCTCAGACCTTTTACTCCCTCATCACTGGCTTCTGTTATAGTTAATACAGCTAGTTTGTTTACTTTACCCCTTAAAAAGGATGGTATGTTCTTGTGAAGTGACTTTATTTCATAGTGAATATGACCGCCTCATTGATTTAACTAAGGTATGCCTTATCTCTCTTGGCATCCCCTCGCGAATAAACCCTCAGCGGAAAACAGTGCTTGTGAACCTCTGTCTATGTATGTTATGACGCAGCGCCGGCAGGCAATTCACTGGCACTGCATTGGTACATTATGCATATCCCCTGTATGTAAGCAAAAACTAGGCTTATATATTGAAAAGTACTTACTATCAGCTTCAGTGACAGTTGTTGGTTGTCAGGTTCGGGTAACACAAGTAGACTATCATCGTTGAAATCAAGCAGTGTCTGCGTCACTAACAGACGTAACCATGGCAACTTGAGTGATGTCAGCAGGCGGTTTAGTGGTTTGGCATCCTCAATGAAATAAGCTACAAGAAGAGAACAAGCAATTGATTAATGTACCTCTTTGCATCAGTTTTATAGTTATCCGCAAACGGATCATAGATTATTTTGAAGCTATTGAAGCTAGCCTTTACAGTTCTATAGATGACAGAACATTATATAGCAAACACTTTTCTTTTTTGTCTTAAGAGAGCTAAGACATTTTTCTTTGATTCAATAGATCACAATTAAATTTATTTAGAAATGCGAGACAAAATGTGGCGACTAGCATGTATTGTAATTTTGTAAAATATATTCCTTTACATTTATAATTTTATCTCTTCTTTTTTTTCCATTGATCTCTCACAACATACAATACAACAGCTACCAGCTTTGAGTATTTATGTGGTATCTGATACTGAATCTTTTATCAAAGGGAGTGTAATCAGCTCACCTTCGATGCGGAAAGCCAGCTCTCGTGCCATGACGATGCACTGCGGGGAGACGGGCACGCTGATGCTGTCGTCCGAAACCAGGCGGCAGCACTGTAGCGTCAGGGCCACCAGGCTGTGTAGCAGATAAAGTGTCTCCATCTGTCAGAGAAAGACAATATATACTGGTTTAGTTAAATTTACTGGTTATGCAAAATATATAAAATCAAATGAAATAAAAATTAAAATATTGTTTAGCTTGCTTGTTTTATAAACTGGTCAACAACTACTGTATATGTGACAGAGAGAGGGGAGACACATCATGATGCCTTGTCTCTGAGAAATTGGGCATTATTGTGGTCAGTGGCGGGGAGGGACCGTACAAGAATGAAGAGTTTCAGCGAGGCAAGGTGTCAAAATAAATACATTTAAAGTGAAGAAACCAGAAAAGAGACTAAATCTATAGGTCTTTCTAGTACAGTATATGAAAGTCCAAGAATCAAACCAAAGACCTCAGCATCATAATCTACATCTACCTGTGCAGTATAATACTCAGAATTGTCATAAAATGATGTTAGTAAATACTGATTTGATGCAATAGCAATACCTGTGTGGGTTGTGTATCAGCCGTCTTGTGTGCTTCCAGCAGGTGGGTGAAGAGCTCTTTACTCGCTGTATTCACCTTGCCGACCGGACCCTGCGGCCACATCACCTTCGCCCACAGACTGTGACGGACATTCTCCTTTAGCCGGTTTGATGTTATGCTGAAAATGAAAATGTTTGAACAGTGTTTTTTTCTCTCCATAAAATATACAATCTGGACAAAGTTTGGAATGAGATGGAACAATTTTCACACAAACAAAATAGGAGCCATAAAAACAAGGGACAAACTCAAACACCGAGAGGAAGTCTGACGGGAGCTCAAAGGACAAGATCAATTTGGTGTCTGACCATTCTACATACAGTGATAGACCCAACAGCTTTTCTTTCCCCAGCAACTCTGTAAGAACATTAGCAAAGGAGATCTCTTGCATATACCCCCTCCCTTACCCGTTACTGCAATCTCACAATTTTCTTTGCATGCTCTTTCCTTCTTACCTATTTTCCTCTTCATCCCTATATAGAAATAGAAATTGCAAGCATCAAACTATGGAAAAATACTAACATAACCTGACGCATTAGGGTAATACCAAAATTATTTGATTTGACATTGAAGCAATTGCGATTTGTCGTAGAGTAAAGTACCCCTATTCCGGACAGTTAGTGGTCGTCCTCGGATTTCTCCCAAATGGATTATCTGTTTGCTCCAAAATCCTAACACATTAAGGACAGGTATGTGTTCTTGCATGTGTGCAATGGGCTTATCTACAGATCTCTTATTTCAAAGGAATATCCTAATATTTAAACATGTTAAGAATGCACCTAATTCCGGACACAGGGTCCTAATTCCGGACAGTAAAACAGTTTATCATAAACCATGCACAAATATCCATCTATCCTTAGGTCTACCTTCCAGAACATGTTCATCAAAGCAAGAACTTGTGATTTCTTAAGGAAATTGTGTGATATCAGATTATATAACTAGGGACAGGGGCTAAAAATCACCACTTGTACTTCGTAATTGTGAGGCAGTTTCCTCCTGCAGTCATCCTCATTCATGAAGTAGTTATATCTAATATTGGTATAAAAACATATGGGTATGCTTGGTAGACATGCTGTAAATATAATTTAAGATTTAAAGCTTGATCATGCCAGGCATCATTCACTAATCATAAGGTGTCCGGAATTAGGCACCCCTGGGAGAAATCTGCCTTAAATTACATACCCCATTATTCATCAATGTAAATGCTACACCATTTTTAAAAATGTCAAATGTCCTTGTAGTTTATTGTCAGATCTATGATATAGTCCAAGCTTTGAGATGAAAATATCAATTTAAAACACTCCACCTACAATTCAAAAACAGCTACTGAGCTTAACTCGTTTGCTAGAAATCACCACCTCACCCATTGTATCATCACCTATCATATCAGCATCATATTTGTTTTCCCTTTTCCTATTTACCATACATTTAATTGTGAGGGTAATGTTAGGAAACATGCATGTCCGTCAGTCAGTACTATTCTATGGATTGTAGGTTACATCATAGTCACCCTAATTCACCCATTTGGAGCAGAGTGTCCGGAATTAGGTGCTGTCCGGAATTGGGGTACTTTACTCTACCGGTAGCTTGGTGAATTCCCAGTGATCTGGGATTGAGCTGAACTAGACCCAGCGCGTAGGCCTGAGTGCCTCTTATCAGTACAAATACAACGTGACCACTTTCACAGGGAAACCAGTTTGACTTTTGATAAAGAGAACTGCGTTTTAGAACCGTGATTTCCTGCCTGCTTAATGTGCCGTTGATATAGGTGTTTGATCGATTGATCGAAGTAAGACAGATATATGCTGCTTGCCCAATACAGCAGTGACTGCATTGGCATATATGATCAGCTCAATGAGATGAGTGATCCCGGCGATCATGGCATCTATGGGGTGAGCGGGGAAAACCGCTACCAGGGCATGATATCCCCATCTCTTTTCGAAAGACAGCAAGTGTTCTTTTATTTGCCTGGTTGTACATACCTGGGCTAGTACCATAGTGGGCAGGGCCAGACAAACTACAGTGTACTTACTTGCGCTGGATGGCCGTAAAGTCAGTCTCCATGGTGGCTGTGACAAACTTTAGGAAAAGGTTGTGGTTGAGCCGCTGCTGCTGAGTCGTTGTCTCATCGCTGCTTAGGGCAATCCTGTAAGGGAACAGTAGGGTTCCTATAACAAGTGTTCCTTACACGGTGCAGCACCAACTGGCATTCCCCATATTACAGCCGTTATTGGTTTATTATTGATAACAACTCACTTACAGACTCCCACATTTATATTTATATTGTTTGTGAGGAACTTGGTCGATCGTCCATGAATACTATACACAATAGAAAAAAGCGACAAATTCTGCACATCTATTAAATTTACTTGGGCACCACTAAAAATAGTAAATATACCTCGAATGCATACGGTAGATAAAACTGTTTGAGGAAAACAATGCATTAATCTGATCAGAAAAAAGCTCAACTAGATGGGACCTACTGTATGCTCTTGTTGAGTTGGTCCCACGCGGGCGGGGTGTCCTCTGGGTTGTCCGTGTCGGGCCCCCTGATGGCTGCCAGGTACATGGTCTTTAGGGTCGAGGTGCTCGGGGGGTGCAGGTCCAACACACGCTGCAGCGCATTGAACGTCTGGTACGAGAACGATGGACTCGGGCTGGGCTAAATTACAGATAAGAAAGGTAAGCGGTTTAAGTTTAAGAGAGCATAACTTACTGTCACATTTAAAGGTGCGCTAGGTTTTAGATATAAACCGGTCTTCTATAGGCGCCAGGGGTCTTAAAAGTACATGTACCGTAAAACCTCGCGTATAAGCCTAACTCGCGTATAAGCCGCACTCCGAGTTTGGGCCGACCCTATAAGCCGCACCGCCGATCTGATTATGGTGACTCCTAGTAGGCCCTACTGTACCATAGTGGCATAAACTCGCGTAAAAGCCGCACCCTGAGCCTGGGTCGATCCTATAAGCCGCACCGCCGATCTGATTCGCGTACTAGCTGCGGCTTATACGGGAGGTTTTACGGTAGCATAAATATATTTTGATTAAGCCCCTGTTTTGTAAAGGTGCCGTGGATATATAGATATAAACAGGTCTTCTATAAGCGCCAGGGGTCTTAAAAGTAGTATAAATACATTTTGATTAAGCGCCTGTTTTGTAAAGGTGCCATGGTAATCAGGCGTCAAAATTCTAAGGGTCAGGCAGCTTATTCACAATGTTACATTATTTGTTAAAACAAAACAAAAATCATTATCAATAGCACAGTTAGATAAAACATGCTTCTCGCCTCGTTTGAGCAGATCCTAATTGTCCACTAAGGCGGTAGAGTAAGGGGGGAATTGTCACTCCATTTTATTTACAAAGCCCGCGCCTTGCTATAGCTCAAAGGGGTAAGCTGTGTTAGATATTTTACCATTTTACTCCAGCGCGAAATTCCTTCAATACCCTTCCCCTTGTTGTTAACAAATGACCACTCCCTAAGATGAGTAACATTTTTAGAGACTGTACACTTACCAAGAGGAGTGACCTGACGACCCTGTGTATTGACCTGGCATGAGGGTAGATGGAGTCTGAGATGTAGGAGCAGAAGGAGCCCAGCGCCTTCTGTGACATGGCCTCGTCCAGACACGCGTCAAACATACCCACCATGGCTCGGCACATCTGGTACACCGCCTGAAAACATGAATGCCTGCTTGTTCTCACCACATATATAACACACGTATTATACATTGTATATGTATAAGAAACATTTCATCACTGTTTCCTACTAGGATCCTTGAAAGTTATTCCATAGAGCAGAGTACTCTTGGCCTGGAAAGTCCATCAAAACCTAACCAAGATATAAAATACCGATACATGTTATACTTCGAGTAAAATTCTACCGACCGTTTCGTCAAAAGCCCCGGTCAAAAGCTCAGAGGGAAGCTCAATAAGTACCTATTGAAAGTGTGTCTAATACTAAATATGTACAATGGAAGGTGTTCTAGGTCTCACAATGGCCCTTTGATGGACCTACAGTACTCACTCGTTTTTTTCCCTGCGTCTCCCTGTAAACGATGTCAGGACAGGCTGGGATCCACGGTAGGTCCAGCTAGACACAATTAAAGATGGAGTATGATACCACAGTAAACATAGATCCTTCTTTGGGCACTTTTTAAATCAGGAAAAAAACAAACATGAGAAGGTGTATGACCTCTTATTATGACTAATATCTATACTTAAAAAGATAACAGTCCTGCTGCACACATCGATCATCTTAAGCCCCGGCCACACTACGCTGTTTTGAGCAGATCCGACCCGACCAGACCCGACAATTGGGTCTAAAGCCCAGGTCACTAGTTTTTTCACCCAACACTACAGGACCCGACCCGACAATCTGATCTAATTTACCTGGCCGGTCTGATAGAGTTGTGCATGCCGAACTCTTCCGACTGTCGGGTCTGATCTGGTCGTGTCTGATCGGGTCTGCCCAAAACAGCGTAGTGTGGCCGGGGCTTAAAGCTTCGCGGAAAATATCTACCTTAAAAGATATATAATATTATATCATAGTAAAATGGTCAAAAAGTTATCCATCATAGCACCCTGAATCCTACCTTTCTGCGTTTGTGACTCCTTACTGGTGGGTCTAGTTTACGCTTCAGGGGCGGGTTTCTGGAGGTAGAGGTTCGTACAGGTGTGTTTGGTGCTGCTTGGATCTTAGCGACAACCTGAGTCTGAGGGCTACATCTGAAACTAACTTCATCGTCTACAGCCATATGGTCAGGGCGTGCCGCATTAGTCTGTGCTGCATCAGTGCGTGCTGCATCAGTGCATGCTGCATCAGTGTGTGCCGCATCAGGGCGTGATGCATCAGGCTGTGATGCATCAGCTTGAGTTAGATCCACAACAGGCAGCACCTCTTCACTGAAGGTCCCAACTTGACTTGTGGACGGAATGACTGAACACTTGGTCATGGCCCGCGTGGTAGCCCGCGTCCCAGGCTTCTTGGGCACTGGGGCTTTCTGTGATACTCTAACTGCTGCTGCTTTCAGTGCAGTAACAGCCCCACTAACTAATGCCTGTGTATCAGGCTTGGAGCGCTCTATTCCCCGGGAAGATGCTGCGGGTTGTGTGACTGAAACTGCCCGGCCGACTGATGTTCTTTGTGATGCATTGGTTCTGGTAGGTTGGGAGGAGGATGAGGTGGCTTGTGACCCTCGCGGCTGGGAAGATGGTGTGGTTTTGGAAGGCGAGGTCTTGACAACAACCGGTGGCGTATTTCCAACCAGGAAGGTCCTTGGCTCTGGGGGTGGGTCCTGTGGTGCAAGGTAATGTATTATCCTAGTGAAACATTAAATTTATCATACAAGTAAACGGTTATACCTGGTAAAAGTTAACAAATTGTAATGCGCAGTTTACCCCCATGTTTATTCAATTAACTAGATTTATCCGGCATAATGGTTCTAAAGTTTTATTTTACAGGGGGACAACTCCAATGTTATGTTCTAGAGCTTTACAGCCCAAATATTAATCTTTATAAAACTCAAGTGTCTATATTTTCAAACATAAAAAAATTACCGTGATGAGGAAGACAGCGATGTAGATCGGCAGGAGACACAGGACACCGTTATTCAATAGACCTTGTACAGCCTCCTTCTGATGATCCTCCACAAACACATGCGACACATCACGGGCTATCAGGATTGGGCGCCGCACCGGCAGACGCATCTCCACGATAGCCGCTCCACCAAACTGCAGCAACCTGAGAGCACAACATCTTCATTCTTATTCCACAACACGGGCGAGTAAATAACGAATTGCACATGCTGCTTACAGGTATATTATATAATTGACATTAACTTTAACAAAGGAAACATGTAATACTGCTGCTTTAGGAATTGGTGAGTAAACATCGAATTGCACATGCTGTCTATATTATATTATTGGCATTAACACTAACCAAAGAAAATGTTATTATATACTGCTGCTTTTGCCATTGGTAGAGCCTTTATCGGCCTTATAGACATTAGGTAGATCTACTTAGGTAGATCTAGTTTGACTAGTGGTAAACGTCGATAAGCTCATGATGTCGCTAATCTTACCTTTTATAGATAATTTTCTTTGCTGGGTCTTCAACCAATACAGCCGCTCTCCACCCAAAGAAGGCTCCAGCACCACCGCTACTGATGTGTTTCCTCCAGCGCATGTTAGCGGCTAGCATGGAGCGGCCATTCTCTACATTGTTTACGAGGTGCGCCTTGGTCAAGTTCCACTCGTATTTCTCCTCTGGCAACCAGCGCCCAGCGAGGTGACTGTCGGTGATGAAGTCTGCCGTCAGGATCCATTTACCTGCAGATAGCGCTTCTGTTCAGAATAATACTATTAGATCTAAACTACAACTATACATCTATTCTATATGTAATTGTATCAAGGCATCTCTGCCTCTCACGCTCGGGGGAAACAGTGTACATGTACAAAAGCCAATGTGAAAAGTAAAGAGAAAATAATGAATACCATGAAAATGATTATTCTGTGCTAAAATGTTAAGGAATACTGCGACATGGACCCATTAGTGGTATAGTAGGCTTACATCTAAAATGGACATTTTATCTCGCATGTCCACAATCCATCCTGCCGTCGGGCCTACTCACCTAAAGCTATGCCAACATTTTATCTCGCATGTCTACAATCCATCCTGCCGTCGGGCCTACTCACCTAAAGCTATGCCACCCATGAACTTCTCGCTGCGTGATGGTTTCCCGCATACTATGTGTGTGGAACGCTCGTCCAATTGCTGCACAGTCCGTTGTGAAAGTGAATGCATTATTATTTACTAGCAGATGTAACAAGTCAATGTGGAAAGTTACTGCTTCGCAAACAAAAGCTAGATACAGCAAAAAGTATAAACTTACTCTGTAATACTAATAAGTATTATACCAAGTGAACTTATTTAAATATTTATCTATTCAAAATGTGACCTACCTCTGATGATAAGAGAACACCACCTAGTGTTTCTATCACGTTCTGCAGCTGCATCTTCTTGGCCTTCGTGAAGCCGGACAGCTGGATCACGTGCATGTCTTGTAGATCAGCACCCAACATTGTCATTGTTGAACTTAAACCTGTATACCTGTTGAAAAATAGAAAAAAAAATCTATGCGATCACTTGATTGGGTAGGCCTATGTCCATGGGGTATAGCGATGATTCAGGTTTCTCCGTATGGGCGGCCATGTTAGTTCTGTGCTCGCCAATTACCGTGAGACTTAGGCAGTGACCAGACACTCACACACCATAGCTTCCGGGGAACAGGCTACAATACGAGAGCAGAACCAAGGTCTCACGAGATTGCTGATGTCAGTGTAAACACGGTGATCACGGGAACAAGTCCGATCCCGGTAGAGGCCTATATGTATACATGTCGCTGGTATGTCCAACTAGCCTTTACTCAACCACTGACCGTCTCACTGATCCTGTAGGCTTTAGTGAAGTGGCTCAAATTCTAATTTTATTTGCGAGAGGGGTCCTAGTCCAGGACCAAGTTCAAGTCCAAATGGCAACTGGTGCTTTCGGAAGCAAGGACACGGGACAGATAACTTGTTGACCCATAGTAGCGATGACAGTCCAATCCACGGGTGTTGCGTATTGTATCTGTCACTATGCTAAACAGGTGTTTGTAAATCTGCCATCGGAAAGGCTCTGTTTGTCAGAATCACAAATGGGTGATATGTATTTAAAGAGAAAATCTTGATCTATCTATTGGTGGTTAAAGTTTTATAGAAGTAGTTTTTTAATATGTGTGTACAGCTATGGTTTGTTGGGAGAATCTCAGTTTCTGCCAGACTGCCCTGCACCAATATTTGGTCAAATCAGGGCACTTGTAGTAGAAACCATTGACATAAAAGGTATTACTGTATGTTTACACATCACAGAGGGTCAGCATTCATATAAGAACATAAAAGGCTACAGTTTGAGACTATTTTGAGAAAAGTATTAAATTTATAAGCTAACCCAAAATAGGGCCTTATTCTACTGTATTTTTGCATTTAGGAAATGTTATCATTATATATCTATGTGAGTAAATGCACTTTTAGTCAATTACAAATTTTTTTTTTGAAGTTCTGACTTTGGCTTGAGACTTGCCCTACTTATAGATCTAGTTTTAGAATGCCCCTTAGATATGTTAATCTGCTAATCCTTAGCTTTAAGTAGATCTAATTGGCTTGCGAATCGGCCTTCTCAATCAAAATCTATAAATGTTTATGTATAGCATGCCAAATTACACTGCGCGCAGCGCATGGTTAATGGTCGGTGTTATCTCAATATTTTGGCAAATATCCTGACCGGAGTATGGCAGAATGTATTTAGCAATATCAATATTAAAAGTGGCATAGAATCGGTTCTAAAAGGAATATCGACTTGATCCAAAGAGCTCTGAAAAGCTATGGCCAATGGCTTTCATTTGGGGTATGGCTTGTGTTGATCGGTCGAGATCTTAATTTTGGGCTGTCATCGCTACCCATAGGGCCATAGGCCATACTAAGTCTAAGGTGGGACATGGGCATGATCATCGGGTATATCTCGCTGGGTGGGGTAAAAAATGTCGACCCCTCGACCACGACCCCTTGATCACGGGGGTGTAACCCCCCTGGGCGGGCTGGGCTGTTGTTAAAAAATATTTCATTGCCCCCCCCCCCCCCCCGCCCACCATCATATTCGAAGAGCCAGAGCAGAGCCAGAGGGTCTATGTGGCCGGATAGCCCACCAGCACCACCGGATAGCCAGTGCTCGTTTCTGACTTAAAGTATAATCTATTATTAAAATCGACCTGACTGAAAAAAATCGACCTTCACGGCTTCAGATAAGCCATAAGGGCCACCTTATAAATAGGTCTAGAGCTGTTCTCTGTCCCTAGGCTTCACCTGTGGAGGTCTGGTCGTCTACCAGGTTCACTGATTTTCTTCAATAGTTTAATACAAGGATTTTTTCTGGCGGTCAGTCACTGTCGCAGTGTCGGTCAGCTCTTCTGAAGTCTTCACTGACTGACTGAGTCAGTCAGTGAAGACTTCAGAAGAGCTGACCGACGACGGGATCGGGGAGAACTTCGCCAATTTTGATAACTCTACGAACTGTCATAACATTTCCGTGTCGCAATTTGTTGACTCTAATATCATGGTCGTTTATTGACATGACGTTGGTTAGAATACTAGTCTTAGGACATTAAAAAACGTGCAAAAAGTCACTCACCTCACGAAAACATTTGTAAAACGCGGGCCGCCTGTAGGTAACAGATTCCCTTTCCTGTGTCTGAGCCCGTTACAACGCGATACTTAGTTCTTTTCTTTGCCGCATGGTGACAGCATGAGCACAATTTCGCGCCCAGAAATTCCTTACACCAGTACGGTGACCCACACATTGGACGCCCGGGTATCCGGAATACAGGCCCTCCCGACTTAAGCCCCCAGCCCACAGGCCTACGGAACACAGGCCCCCTGCCCACAGGCCCTCCGAATCTGAGGCCCCCTGCCTTTAGGCCATCCTCACGTCCTACCCCTCCTTTAATATCTCCAACGTGAGGAAGTGGTAGTGGACGTGAGGATGTGGTACTACGGTAGTGGACATGAGGAAGTGGTAGTGGAAGTAAAGAGAAGGGGTTGGACGTGAAGCCCGGGGGGGGGGGGGGGGGCACTTAGTATATTTTGTATACACAGGTGTGCGGCTGGCAAGGGTAGTTTTTCAACAAAATCTCCCTAGCAAGGGTCCTGTTTCAGAGAGAAATGTCCCTAGCAAGGGTCTACTTTTAACAAAATCGCCCTAGCAAGGGTCACTTTTTCAGGAAAATGGCCCAGTTTTCACCAAAATGTCCCATATTTGTCCATTTTTTCGCCAAAATCTTGCGGACACGGGTCAAATTTCTCGGTGAAATTACTCATCCATTGTAAATTTTGTGTTTTTCCTCTTCAAAACTAGGACTTTTTGGCCGAAAGTGCCCTAGCAAGGGTAGGTTTTTGAAGCAAAAGCTCCCTAGCAAGGGTAAGGGTTGTCATTGGTCCAGCCGCACACCCATTTCAAAAAAAAATCAAGTACCCCCCCCCGGGACGTGAAGAAGGGGGTTGGACGTGAGAAAAGGGGTTGGATGTGAGGTAAGGGGGTTGGATGTGAGGGAGGGGGTTGGATGTGAGAGAAGGGCTTGGATGTGAGGGACGGGGTTGGACGTGAGGAAATGGGATTGGACGTGAGTAAAGGGGCTGGTATACGGGACTAGCACATCCTGGTACTTCAGGTAGTCGGGGGCTAAACTCCATCTCCTTATCAGGCTAATCCCCTCTCCTCACACCTAGAACAAAGGTATTGATAAGAAATTCTCCCATAATGCACTGCTCTGGAGTCGGGGGCCTAACCACAATGCATTGCTTTGAGCCAAGATGGCGGCCCCCATAGCCTAAAGCGCTAGTCCCGTATAAGGGGGTTGGATGTGAGGGAGGGGGTTGGACATGAGAGAAGGGGTTGGATGTGAGAGAACGGGTTGGATGTGAGGGAGGGGGTCGGACGTGAGAGAAGGGTTTGGATGTGAGGGAGGGGGTTGGGCATTAGACTTAGAGAAGGGAGTTCGATGTGAGGGAGGGGGTTGGACGTTAGGGGAGGGGGTTGGATGTGAGGTAGGGGGTTGGATGTGAGGTAGGGGGTTGGATGTGAGGGAGGGGGGTTGGATGTGAGGGAATTGGGCTGGATGTGAGAGAAGGGGTTGGATGTGAGGTAGGGGTTAGACGTGAGGGAATGGGGTTGGACATTATGATTTGTAAGAGATAGTGTTGGACGTGATGAATTTGAATGAGATAATCGGGTGTGGACGTATGAAATGCAGTCTCCGTGAAAACCTTTTTGTAATGCAGGACATTCGGTGTTGCAGATCTATTATTTTGCAGGACCCGCTTAAATTTTGCAGGCCCGGATACCTCAGGGCACTTTTCATATCTCAAAAAAAAAAGTATAAAGCAAGAATTTTCATTGAACCAATAGTACAGCTTTCCTGTATATTCCTATTGAAACAATGTAAAATGTACAATCTAGAGTAATGATTTTCAAAATATTTATGCAAAATGCTTTTCTCTCTAGACTAGAGACCTGAATATTAGGCCACTCAAAAAAATATAATGATTTCTCATCACCGCGCGCATCATAAAAATCAGGTTTTGGGAAAAACTTCTCTTTTTTTTGCCAAATTTTGATGAAAAACCTCATCAAAATGGACGAAATTGGTCATATTTGGTATCAAATTAAAGCTAATAATGCCAGCAATGCAGTGGTGTAGAAATAACTTACATTTTCCACACTTTTAAAGATCAATTAATTCTTAACCAATTAAATGTGACTTTTGGCAAAAGAAACCTGTAAACAAACCTATACATTTTGGCCTGCGAGTAAAAAAAAAAAAGAAAGCCTCCCTCGTCAGATTTCTCAGACCTTGGTGATGAGAAACTTTTTTTTGAGTGGCCTAATGGTCCGATTTACAAGCCGTAAAAACTGACATGTAGCCAGAGATCCAGCCAGTCACTTGGACCGGCAGTAGGACCAGTCCAGCCGGTTCAGGACCCTTTTAGCCGGCAATAGCCGGTGTCCGGCACATTTTTACGGACACTGGAAATGGACGTGAGATTTGTGCCTACAGGCCGGGGGCCTGTAGTCAGGGTGGCCTAAAGGCAGGGGGCCTCAGATCCGGAGAGCCTGTGGGCTTGGGGCCTGTGTTCCGTGGGCCTGTGGGATGGGGGCCTACAGTCAGGAGGGCCTGTATTCCGGATACCGAATGTCCGATATATAAGGACTGGCCCAATTGATGGACAAATGATATTCGTGATTGTAGATGCTCATCCTATTCGAAGTAGCAATGTATAAAGTTGTAACTGTAAGTTGCGCCACCCCCTGTAAAGCAAAATCATATTCCAACTAAAGCCATCAATAAACGTTGTTATTTATTTTTAAATTGCATGAGAATACACTAATTTGACTTCAATATTTTCACAATCCTTCCATCTATCTTCAAGCTGAACACCTCCTCTCATTGACATCCCCTGGCTGGCTTTTCTTGGCTGTAAAGGGGTAAAGTTCAGGGGTGGGCAGCTGTCGCCATGTCGCCAAAAAGTGGCGGCAATGCCCTCCTGACCCCAAGCTTTCCAAAACTGAAAGAATTTTGTAAATAGTCCAACTAGAACCAAAGTTATGAATAATGATAAATTTTTAAATTGCACTAAAATACATATTTAACTTCAGTATTTTTTAAATTTTCCTATTTTTTTAATCTTTAATACTATGTTCATTGTGATTGTTGTTTTAAAGTAAAGATTTTCCAAACCATTTCTCTCCAAAAGAATGCTCCAGTTTAAAAAAATATAGGGCAATCACAGAACGGAGCAATATAATATTTTGTATCAAAATGCATCAGAACACACCATTTAAAGTCTAAACTTCCAAAATTTTCTTGAGGGGGTAGGAGCGGGTGGGGGGGGGAGGGTTACGTGCATACCCCCTGCTGTGTTCATGAAAAATGCTCACGAGGGCACATATCCTTCCAATACTTGTCTTGGCTATAACCAGTCCTGTATTGGCTCCAGGGTTTTCAGATATGCCCACCCCTGGAAAGTTATGCCTTATCATCATTATGGTCGTCCCCACTCGCAACTCCACCAACTGCCCCCCCCCCCCCCACGTCATCCCCACTGGCAACTCCACCATCCCCCCTTTGGGTTGAGCATTGATTATATATGTTGTAAATAACCTATAAGAAGTCTTAAGGGGTTTATATACTATTTTGAGATAGTCCGAATGATCCTTAAGGTGGCCAGACCCTTTGGTAAACACGTCTACTGTGCTGGTCTGTGCGCATATACACATGCAGTTCTTACAGAACAAACACGGGGGTGCCTTTGGCCATATTATTGTATATTTGGGCTGTATTTTCATGTGTAGTCAGAAATACCCTGCAAGGCTTAAATTGAACCCAGGATCTCCTGCATTTGAGGCTACCGGTTGTGTCTTACCCGTACTCTGCTTAGGCTCTGGTAGTAGACCTGCTGAAAGAAATACATGTATGTGCCCTATTTATTCATTTTTAAATTTCAAACACCAAAAACATTTAGAATATGCAGGGGACCATAATTGTGTTCAAAATATTGTTTCTGGATGTAAAACATGAGAAACTATATTCTGAGAGAATGATAGAGCATTTAATTACTTTAAGATGTTATTTCATGCATATATGTGGCTAAATTTATACAGTAAAACTTCGTTATAAGGAGCACCTTGGGACCAGTACAATTTGCTCCTTGTAAGCAAGGTCTCCTTATAAGCAAGGTCAGCCTTATTAAGGTCCAGATAACAGTACACTCCCTACAAGTGTCTATTATACCCTGATAGTTTTGATTCAAATACAATTTAGATATTACTTCAAGTCTACAACCCCTTCAGGTCACTCCCTGGAACGTTTGATCTCCTTTTTGCCCTAGGGCAGCTACAAATATATTCTTCCCACATCTCTAAGCTTGTATGGTGGGCAATTTTAAGCAGTCTGTGACTGTAGCCCTGAGAGATGTCTTCCCAGAGTAAGGTTTGCACATACGAAATGAGAAAATGAGCCAAATTTACCTCCTTGTATCAGAGGTTCAGGTAAAACTACCTCCTTCTAAGAGAGTTTTCTTACTATAGAAATGTATAGAGAAGAATCGGGACCACACAAATCTGCTCCTTATAAGCAAGGTCTCCTTATATCAGAGTTTCTTATAATGAAGTTTCACTGTACTATATATCCTATTACCGATTAGGCCTACTCCAAAGTCAAAGCCAGATATCTAAGAAACTAGTTGGGGCCCCCCTATTTTCTTGACACCTATAGAGAGTACTTATAATTTGGGCCTCATGGCAAACAATCTTGACAACGTTTAATTATTTTGGACTATAGGGTCTATCCACCTTAAATTAGTCTCACACCCTCAGACCCGCCCGTGTCCACCCGCCCGAGCAGACGGGGGCCGAGTCTAACCTTCAATTGACCTCAACTGCAGCCCTAAGACGTTTAGTATTCACACTTTGGCCACGTAGTCAGGAGTCCAGAGGAGACTTCAAGATGGGGGTGCAGAAAAACACAGTGAGGGCCCAAGATGATAGCTATGATACAGGCGACAGTGTACAGTCCATAGAAGTGCTGCACACAGCTGATAAGAAGGGACGTAAGGTAAGATATATACACACATCATTTGGTTCAAGGAAAATGTCGAATATCAATGTGTTCCTACTTTGTATACACCATTCATCCGTCCATACACGGAGAGATTTAAAGGTGCAGGGTTGCCATCGCCCTAAAATAGTTTTATAATCATCTGCATTATTTCAATTATTTTCCATGTTTTATCCATATTGAGGAGTGATAATAATGTATGATATGGTTAGCATGTAATGTAGGTATCAGTTTATATTATGTGTTCATTAAATAGTAAATTCTACATCTATGTAAAGGTACACCTTGCTATATTCATTTCCAATGGGAGATCCTATAGAACCCGATACAGACAGAGTGGAGCATCTCCTTAAAATAACCACAGGAGGTTGAACTTAATCAGATCGTAAGCGTTGAAACCCTCTGCTGCTGTCATTGAAACCACTAAGGTCATAGTGGTCTATTGAAAGGGGGAGGTTAAAGCCTATTATCTCTGGCTGTTTAGCCCACCCAGAGATAGGGCCATGGAATTCATGGTTATATAATCAAGTGATGGAAGCCAGGACAACGACACAATGGTCAAACGGTGTGCGGTATCTAGGCCATGAGGAGGCCCCCTGACGTTCAGCCACCTGATGTTCAGCCCCCTGAGCTTCAGCCCTCCGGACTTTTGGCCCCCTGGTAATAGGCCCTCCTGATAATAGGCCATGTGTCGAACATCCATATTCAAGCATACAACCACCAAAAGCAGGTTATGTTTAGATGAAAGAGAAACCTACTTTTGAAACACCCAATAACCCAACCCGACCAGGTTATGAAACAAATATTTTGGTATATTTCTGGGTATACAAACACCCAAATACCCAACACCTGACCAGGTTATGAAACCAACACGTTTTGGTATATTTCTGGCTATTCAAACACCCAATAACCCAACACTCGACCAGGTTATGAAACCAAGACATTTTGGTACATTTCTGGCTATTCAAACACCCAATAACCCAACACCCGACCAGGTTATGAAACTAACACGTTTTGGTATATTTCTGCGATTTCTGCGAAAAATTCAATCTTCAAAGTAAAAAGCGGTTTTCATTTCAATTATGGCTGCTCGCTGTCCCTCTACCCACACTACAGTGTCATACAAGGAATCCCCTTAGTTGGGAGATCCCTTTAATATGAGGAAGTTGACTAAGTCTTGAGGTCTTGTAGTATAGTTGGTATTTATTACAAGTTGACAGCAATAGTACAGTAAGTACAATGTAGGTTCCACTCAGTTACACCTATCCACACAATAATATAGGTCTTGGTAAATATACCTAATAACCCTGAGGTTAGTACTGGACTAGAGCCAAGGGGGTCCTACACCATGTCTGATAGTTGGGCCTAGTAGGGCATAGCCTATAGCCTTGTTCTCAGTCAGTGGAGAGGTCCTTGCTCAGTGGTGTCCAAGTGTAGAGTGAGGATGGAGATGCCCAGTGCTGGGACCTGACCCTATTTAAGGGGGCCAGGCTACCAGCATGGCATCTTGAGTGTTAGTGTCAGTTGACAGTGGTTGGAGGGCTGTAACAGTCAGAGAGACAGTCACACAATACCCCTCCATAGTTTGTCTACCCCTGTTAGTGTACATCAAAGGGGTGACCCTTATGCTGGTCTGTGGGAAACAATGTGCGGAATGAGCGTCGACTGCCGGCGACGGGAGTGCCGACTGGAGCGCCGCCTATGCGGGCCGGCGGCGGCAGTAGCGCCTGTCGCCGTCGGCCGTTATGCGGGCGGTCATACCTGACAGGTGCCTCCCCCTCGGGAAAAAGGACAACTCTCCGTCAGTTGTCATTCCATCTAAAAATTTGGGGTGAATTTTGGAATTTTGTCCACAATTTTTGGTGGCAAATAGAATTTTACCTTTTGTTTTTGATTTTTTTTTTTTTGATTTTGTAGTGAAGTACACTTTTTTTGTAATATAGATGATGTGAGAGTATGTAAATACCAAAGGTCTGGGGAGAATTTTGGTTTTGTGCCTGGCTAGTCATCTACATTATATACAGTGTAACTTAACTATAAGGTATGTAAACATTCTTTGTACCAATTTGGTACTTTCTTAATCACATATTATACAGTGTAGTAATACATTGTGTCTTTATCTGACACTTTTCAAATCATCGTTTGAATTATATACACAGTATGGTACATCTTTGTCTTAATTCTAAAACATGATGAAAAATGTGTTATCAAGTAATAGGCTGTCTTTGGTGAATAGGTGCTTTGTGGAACTGAGTGGATTTTGATATATCAATGTTCACATGTGAATACAAATATACAGGGTATAATGCAAATTATGCAAAATCTTATGATAATCTTTTACAAACTTTTTTGTTTGATACCAAAAAAAAACCAAGGCCACTTTTATATAAAAGTAGGCCAACCGGCTTGAAGTTTGTTTTCTTATTTCTAGATAGCGCTTATCTTTGGATTTGCGTGATATAGCAATCAGTAATGTACATTTTATGCATAGTTATGTGCTTGTCCGGTGGCGGATAAGTGTTCATAATTGTGTCATCTGACATTTTGCATTACTTAAGTTTGTAAGTTTGTATGTACAAATACAGTCCTTTTTATGCAGATATTTTGTCCTTATCCGGTGGAGGGTAAGTGTTCATAATGTCATAAAAATGACTTGGTATCTTGTTTCTGCAATGATAGTTGAATCTTACAAGATTCTTGGTGTTGGCAATTTGCAACTTTTGGATCTACACTTTGATCAGAAATGTCTTTGCAGTGGGCCGCTGCTGTGAGATTTAAGTCTTTTGTGTAGTATCCTAGGGTTAGTCAGCGGACTATCTCCCTTTTTGCTTCATGTTTTTCTGTAAATAGTCTTACATAATACAAAGGTATACAGTGTAAAATACAGTGCAAATACAGTGTTATATACAAACATGTTTGATTAGCAATTTAGATTGTAATAATACAATTTCATACATATAAATGCATGTTTGAGCAAGTTTGACATGGTTAAGAGTACGCAATTGTTTTTGTAAAACTTCAATTTTTCAAAATTGGCTGTTTCATTTTGGGATACCTTAAAATTGATTTCCTGATACTACTGACACACACTGAGACCTTGCTTTGACCTTGGGATTGTGAGAGTTTGAAAATTTTGCACCTTGAGCAGATTTTTGAGTGGCACCTTGAGGCTATTGTGTCATGCGGCGCAAGATGCGTCGTGTGCCGCGGTGACACCGGTGGTTGACACCTTTTGGTGAGCAGATCATGTGCCTTCTCATGGACTTGTCACCTGAAGTGAGGGGATCACTTCAGAGGGTGAACAGTGTCATTTGGGGGTGGCGAGGGGTTATAAAGGCTGTGTAGACCACAGTAGGATCACTTATTCCTTGAGTACCCTTGAGATAACACAGTATGGCGCATATGGCAATTTTGGAGGACGAGTTGGAGGCTGTACCTGAGGTACTTGCATATCTCCCTGAGGCCTGGCTGCAGGGTGACATGCAGGCCTTAGACCTGTGGTTAGGTGATCAAAACACCTTGGAGGGGCTGACTCCTGGTACTCCTTTTAGGAGTATTTTGAGTCGGTATGACTCAGTAAGGACGCGGTGGTTGCATAAAGTCCGGCACGACATTGCCGGTTTTGGTGATGTTTTGGTGTGCCGTCATCACGGCTGGTACTTCCTTGGTGCTGGCGGGATTTCCATGCGCAGGGCGGCATCTCTGGAGCTGTTGGCTCAGGCCCTACGTGATCTGGATGGATATGACCCGCGACTGCTTTTCACCAGAAATGATGGGGTCATCTGGGACTTCCTATTGGCTGTCGGCCTATGTGCTTACACGGTGACAGGTGATGCTGCAGACAGCGCTGAGCATGCTTTGTCTACTTTGGAGGCACGTTTTGTCCAGTGGAGGGAGGAGAACGAGTGGCTCTTCAGTGAAGATACGTGGATTGGATCTCCTGCCGCTGCCGAGTTGGCCGAGTCCTGGGAGGCCTTGGGATGGGGGGACTATAACAACTAGTGGGTGGCATCTATAAATGTCAAAATAAACGGTCCTTTTCAGGGCCAACCAACTTTTCACAAAAGTTTTGGTCAATCTCAATCCTGTATAATTGTGTTATTCTTCCCCATGTACTTTCTCACTAGTTACAGCTGTAGGTGGTTGGGTGAGTATGGTGAGTACATTTTTGAATGTATTGGTGCTCTCTCTTTGGTCGTCAATTATGATGTTTTCCAGCTTTGATTCATGGGTATCCATGGTGACAGGCTGGGGTGAAATGTCATTTTGTAGTAACATGGCAAAATCTAGATTAGGTTCCCTGAGCGCTGGTATTATGCTGAACCTGGCACGCCATGGTAGATTGATAGTTTCTGGCAGTAAATATGCGGTCTCTCCTTTCTTAGTAGTAATTACTACTGGTCCATTCCATTCAAATACTAGTCTTGGGAGAGGGTACATTTTGATAATCATATCTCTGTACGTTGGGGCTGAAGCTTTTATAATTGTATCAAACTCATGTGGCACTGGACGCAACGGGAAGGAGAAGTTGGTGTCTCCTTTGTAGACTTTTAGTACTACTGTGGGATTTGTCCTCTTAGTGACTTTTCCCTTTCCACAGTGCTTGGTTGCCATACTCTTTAGATATTTGGTCAGCCTGTAGGCTGAGTAAATAGTGAGTGTGAATAGTATGGCTATGATAAGAGTATGGGTCTCCTGGATAGTTAGAATAGGGGTGGGGCCCTGTTCTATTGGTGCCGTGGTGGTGTCCTTCTTGTATAGGGTTTCGAAGGCTTTCTCCATAGGCTTCTCTGTGACAAATCTATATGCTTTTGCAGTTGGCATATAAGCTAGTAGTGTGGATCCTCTGTGCATTTTGAATAGGGTGTATGTGGCCAAAATTGTAGCTATAACCGAAAGTATCATTGGTATGATAGATGCTGCTGGATGCCGTGCAAATTTGTATAGATAGGACTCTATTAGTCTATTTTCCAGTGGCTTAGCCAGGCTGGAGGCATCATCTAGCAGGGTTTTTGCGAATGGGTTTAGGTCTAGTAATGTTGATTCATCAATATTACTTGATTTCCTTAACATATCCAGTGTTCTGGATAGGTTGACCTTTGGAAAAGGTGGCAGATTTGCCTTGGAGTCTGGTCCAATTTCTTTGATTTCATTTAGAGCCGCGAGAAAAGGTAGGTTTATGGTCTCCAAAGCATAGTGAAATGAAATTGTAGTGTTGCATGGCAACCTAGAATTTGGTAGTGAATAGTGATCTACATTCACTGTACATAGGCATGGTACACCTATGATTGAGTGTGATGGTGCTTTGTGAGTAGTAGCTGGTTTCCCGTGACACGTAACTGTGTAGGTGGGAGAATTTGTGGTCACAAGATATTCATCTTGTGAGATGGCTACAGCGTGTGAGATAGGTCTCTTCAAGGGTGAGATAGTAAATTGGCACATTTCCTTGACTTGCTGAGCTTGGTTCAAATAAATTGCTACTGTGCATGTAGGTACATGTCTATGGATTCTCGGGCTAGTTTTGGTACAAATTTTGATCTTAGTTCCTGGACAGGTTAGCATATCTGCATTTGTTAGTTCAATAAATAGTGAACCATCTTCAGAGATAGCCAAGAATTTGACATCAGTAATTAATTGGGTTACTCCCTTTGTAGGTGTCTCCTTGGTGTTGATTGGTACTGGTGTAGTTACCAGTTGAAATACTCTGAAGGTGGAGACAGTGGATGCTACAATGATATCCAGGTGGATGTATATGTGCCGTTCCGAATAGGTGTAGGATATCATTCTTTGGGAATAATAGTAGTCAAGGTCAGTTATGGCGACCTTTGATCCTGGTGAGTGTATTCTGAGTGTCATGTCCAGATCATTCAGATGCTCCGTTAGTTCAGCTGGTGGTACTATGTCAGCAGTCATAATGCCTGCTGATAGCATCCTGAGTGCTGATGTGGTGCGCTGCAATGCTTGCAGATAGTTCATTCTTGCTACAATAATGGTGAGTGCATCAGTTAAAATTTGGATCTTCCTTCTCTGTGTGTGCTCGTGATTTGCATAAGTGTTCAGAGATGTGGTCATATTTTGAGCCCATAAATTCATATTTTGGCCTAGAGTGTTCATGGTTTGGTCTAGCATACTTTTATCCTTAACATATGCCTTGACAAATTTGTCTTGGCGTTGGGTGACCTTATCAATTAATATAGCTGCTTCTTTGTCTTGCTTGGAAAAAGCTTCTAAAATGCCGTCTATGTTCTTTATCTGGTCCATGACCTCTTTGACGTCATCTAGTGTGGCAAGACCTATTGCTCCTCTGGGGCTAGGAACCCAAGTGGTGCTCTTCTGTACCTTCCTTGACTGTTAATTGGATTTGATAGGAACAAATGGATGGATGCTACGGTAGAGTTAATTTCCTTGTCTGTTATGTCTATTAACAGATCTAGTTCCCTTGCCTGCTGTAATATCTGACTGGTAGTACTGTCGTCATGCAAGGTAGGAAATGTTAGTGCCATAACCTGGTCCAGTATTTTGGTTTCGGTCTCTGGTGGAGCAGGTATATGGTATGGTATTGCCAATATCATGGTTGTGGTATCGTGCCCATTGACCAATGGTTCAGGTAATGGCTCATATATGGCTCCAACGTTCTGTCTAACGGTGGGCACATATGTGATGGCTTGAGAAGTGGCCATCATCACTAGTAGTAGGATTGGCTTTAGCATGCCTGAAATATAAAATATATTCTATGTCTTAGTAAGACTTCTACTAGTGTTTTTGCAATATACTTAGGTTTAAATTGGTTTGCTGATTTTGTGAGCTATCCTTTTTGCTTATGTGAAGTATCCACTTGGCACTGCCTCTGTGTACATAGTTTTGAGAGCAGAAATCCTGGTTGGTCCCAATAGTAATATAATAATCAATGTAGTGTTTGAACTGTACCTTTTTCCATGATCAAGCTAGTGTTGGCTTAATGTCCAATCTGTGCTAGAGTCCTTTCCCAAGATTGTAGTAACTGGGTATGATATTGTAGAGTGGGTATGGTCTGCTTTCTGACAGAGTCCCTCCTGCTATAGGAGAACTGGTATGGCTAGGACCAGCTGGTGTGTACCTGACTGCTGCAGGAGTAGAACTGGTGAGTTGGCTATGGAGTCAGGGCCTCTTATGTAGCCCACCCTACCCTCATCCATTGAGGGCCTGGCTTTGTTTCACTGGTGGCTCTGCAGTGTGCCACTAGCATTGGCTTGTCTGACTGGGGTAATTATGTCTGGGGTAATTAGTGTGGACTACCTGCATCTGTGGGGGTTTGATTTGCCCTGGCAGGTGTGTGGGTCCTTTGAAGGGTAAGGGTGTGTCTAGACAGTAGTCTCTTGGCATAGCACGCTCTGTTTCATGTACTTTACAGGATTTAGGTTCAAAACATTTCCATTGTGCATTCTTTCAAGGATGCTAGCCTTTGATGCAAGATATGATAATTGTGGTTTCTTCAAGCTTGGGTTGCTAATCCCTTTAGGTAGTCTCTTTTGGCTTTTGTGTGTAGCCTTTTGGGTTTCAGACTTCAACCCTGTAGTAATCTGTCCTTTGATTCTACTTTGTGTGCACATTGTTTTTTTTTTGTAACCTATATAGTGTATATTGTCTTTTCTGTCCTTTGTGTGGGTTCATATCCTATGCTGATATGAAATTCCTACTTATCCTTCATGATTTGGACAGTTGTTGGAAAATTAATTTCCTTCATATAGGGAGTATATACTTATGTGACTATTATTCATAGTCTTTGGGTATAGATATTCCATATGATCATGTCAATATATAAAAGTAATTTACTTAGATATTCTCCCTTGCCTGGAGTTTCTTTTCACCTTGTGGTGGGCTGGTCTGGGTACTATTTGGTTTAGACCAACTGACTCTTTGGTGAGTGTGATTTGGGATTTATCCCTTGTTATCCTGTGGATAAATTTTGAGGTGTGGGGAATGAGTCTGTGTGCAAACTCATTTTTCCTCAGTGTTGTGACCTTTTTGAGCCTATCAATATGTACTGGTCTGGGGACTAGTAGGTTATTTGATAGGTTCTTCAACCTTGCGCTGGTTGGAGTTGGTCTTTCTGCAACAACATATGGTCCCATGAATAGGGGTTGAAGCTTCTTTGAATCTGTGGTCAACAGGATTCTGGGAATGTTGATATATACAATATCTAGTGGAAGTATAGCTTGTGGTGTAAGCTTTTTGTCATATCTTGACTTCCTTCCTTGTTGTAGCTTTTTGACTCTGTCTATTGCCTTTCTTCTAGACTCATCTTGAGACAGTATCATTCCGGATACATGCTCTGCTACTGTTTTGATTTCTTCCTCTATGTTTAGGGCAGTTTCTACAATGGTTTGAGGGTTTCTGCCATGAAGTAGGAAGAATGGTGTGTAACCTGTTGTCTGGGACTCTGTGTTGTTCAATGCAAATGTAATTGATTCTATATACAGGTCCCATGTTTTCTGATTCTGAGAACAGAAAGTCCTTAATGCTGTTCCTATACTGGCATTGAATCTTTCCACTAATCCATTTGATTGTGGTCTGTATGGACTTGACAGGTCGTGTCTTATCTTCTGGGTGTTCATCAGTTTCTTAAAATTGCTGCCTGTGTAGCAGGTGCCATTGTCAGTTTGAACTGAAGTTGGTACACCTTGCTGACATATGACGTTCTTGTAGAACTCATGTTGTGTGGTTTCTGCTGTGAGATCCTTTGTGGCATATGCTATGACATATCTAGTTGAATAATCTATGCAAACTTGTATGTGTTTGTTTTTCCTGGCTGTTTCTGGGAGTGGTCCCACAGCATCTAAGTTTAGGTGCTTCATGGGGGTCGGCATATAGTCCCTTACAGTCATTGGTGTTTTGTGGGTGTGCACTGCCCTTTTTGCTTTTAGGCAAGTGTCACATGTTGACACATACTGATTGACATCAGCCATCATAGATTTCCAATATACCCTAGGTATGAGAGAAGACATCATTTTTGAAGTACCTACATGACCTGCCATTGGTGAGTCATGGAAGTGTTGCAGTATGTTTTCAACCCAAGTTTTTAGGACTACAACTTGTAGTGGTACTGTGTCTGTTTTTCTCCATGATGTAGGGGATATGTGTACTAGAATGTTGTCTAGGAGTAGGTAGTGCTGAGCATTGTTCCTAATCCTTGTTGCTTCAGTGCTTTTTACAGGTAGGTCACCTTTCTCTAGGTAGTCTATAATGGGTATTAGTCCAGTGTCCTTCCTTTGTTCTTCTTTCAACAGTGTGGAGTTGATTGAACTGTCTGGGATTTGGTCTAACATCTGGTCTAATTCCATTATATGCTGTGCCAGCCTTTCTTTATCTTTTTCTGCCTGGATTGTTTCAGGAGATTTTGGTGCAGGTCTGGTCTTTGTCTGTTTCTTTGGTTGCTCAACTGCTATGTCTGTGTTGGCTGTCTGCTCCTTTGAACTGGCTGCTCCTCTGTTTGTGCTGGTGGAGGCGGCCTTTGTTCTTTTGGGATGGGGGTCAGATTTGCTTTTGTGAGCCTTCTGTGCAGTACCTGCTCTGTCTGAGTGCTTCTGCAAATTGGCTGTGGGTGTGCTGGGTGTTGAAATGGGGGATTTAGTAGGGAAAGAGGATTTGGTTGACACTTTGTTCTTTTTGGCTTTTAGGCCTAATTGCTGAGGGTGGTCATTAGACCTTGTATCCTCTGCAACCGACCGTTTTGCTTTTGAACGTGTGGTGACAACACAAATGTCTCTGTCCTGTTCTTCCTCCATATCCAGCTGTTCTTCTGCAAATCTGACTACCTTGGTGATTGAAGCAATTTTATGCAGTTTTTCTTCCAACTGATTTTCTGATGCACTGTGTGGTGGTTCACGGGATGTGGCTTTCACCATTTGTGCAATCCTGTTGGTCTCAACCGGGGTGAAACAGTTTTCTGGATACTCTTCACAGTATTCCCTTTCACAATGACAGAACACATAATGGGTGGTCTCTTTTAAGATACCTCTGATCACTGGTTTTGGTCTGTCAATTGATTTTGGTGGGTCATCTCTGTTGAATGGTATCTTGGTTTGGATCTTAGAGAATTTGGTTCTGGTGGCTGCCCTTTTCCTTCTTGGAGGTGGTGGGGGGTTGGTCATAGGTGGTGCATCTGGATATTCTCTTCTTGACATCACATCTGGAGGAATGTTGTCATCTCCTTTTACATGTTGTATTGTGAATGCAAATTGTTGGATATCCAGTGCCCATCTGGCCCACCTGTGGGTCAAACCTGTGTTTGTGAGCAGTGGTATTAGAGCTGCATGATCTGTGTACAGCTGAAAGTGTCTACTTTCTAAGTAGTGCCTAAAATGTAGTATCCCATATACTACACCTAGTAGCTCTCTTTCTGTTGTGTTGTAGTTTCTTTCATGCTTGGACAGTGTTCTACCTGCGAAGGCTACTGGTCTCAGTACTCCTTCACTACTGCGTTGTGATAGAACAGCTCCTAGGCTCACATTTGAAGCATCTGTTGCTAGACTGAATTCTTTGTCATAGTCTGGGTATCTCAATAGTGCATGGGTACAGAGTGCATGTTTCAATGTTTTGAAAGCATTGTCTGCATCCTCATTCCATTTGAAAACCTTTAGGTTTGTTTGTAGGTCGTATAGTGGCCTAGCAATATTGGCATAGTCTTTGATGAACTTTTTGAAGTATTGGCATAGTCCTGTGAATGATCTGACTTGTTTCACGGATTTTGGGGTGGGAAAAGTTTTGACACTTTCCACCTTTTCTGGGGATGGTTGTAAACCATCTGGTGTGACACGCATTCCTAGAAAATCTATCCTATCTGTGAAGTATTCACATTTTGATTTCTTTAGCTTGAGTTTCCCAATTCTCAGGCTTTTGAAGACATCTTCAAGGTCTGAAAAATGTCGTTCTACATCTGGTGATAGGACTAGAATGTCGTCTAGGTATGGTAGGGCACATTTGTATTTCAGTTTGTTGAGAATTAGAGTTACTAGATGGCAAAATCCTGCCGGCGCGGTAGCCAAACCCATCGCCATCTTTTGATAGACATACTTTTTGTCATTTGCTATGAAAGCAGTTTTGTGTTGATCCTCCCTTCTTATGGGAATTTGGAAAAACCCTTGTTGCGCATCTAGTTTACTGAAAACAGTAGGTTTGAGTGACCCTATCATGTCTAGTGTGTCGTCTGCACGTGGCGTTGATAAAGCTTGGTTTATCATATTAGCATTGACGTGGCGTAGGTCTGTGACTAGACGTTGGCCTCCAGATGCTTTCTGTACTAAAAATGATCTGGATGCCCAGGGTCCCTCTGCACATTCTCTGAGGATGCCCTGTCTGACTAGGTCTTCACAGACTTCTCCCATCTTAGCTTGCTTCTCAGGCGTCTGCCTGTATGGTAGGTAGTGACATGGTACTGCATCTGGTTTGATGTGAATTGAATGTGTATATAGGTGGGTTGTACCTATGTCATTGTCTTTACCTACAAATACATCTTGATACTTGTGGAGTAACTTTTGGAGTCTCTCTTGTCCAATATCTGTTAGTACACATTTGGGTGGCACATTTTCCATTATGTCTGGCATAATGTCATGAGCCTCACTGTGAATTGTGGCCAATTCATCATCAGTGTCATCTCCACGGTTTGTATCTGGATCTGCATATACTGAGGCACAGTCTGACTCTGTGTCACTACAATTCTCTTCAGTGTCTAGCGCTTGTAGTGTGGGTTCCTCAGTAGGGATGTCAGTATCTGGTTGATGTAACTCAGAGGGATCTACCTCTGTGAATAGGGCTATTATATCACCCTTCCTCACCTTGTATGGTCGGTGGCTTGTATTGAGCAGTATGATTGGGTGCCTGTTCATTTCTGAGGGTGTTACTACTCCCTTTTGAACTAGGTATGGAACTCTGTTGTTCCTCTGCAAATTGTCTAATGTGCCTACACATCCTTCTAAACATTTGAGGGATGTGACTTGTCCTAGAACTGCTAGTTCTGTGAAAGGAAGGATTGTAGCCTCCCTAACAGCTCGGACTGGCTTGACTTGTAGCTCTGGGTCTACATTGAATTCGATCTGTGATCGTGTTGCTTTTAAGAAATCTGTGCCTAGGACAACTGGCTTTGTGAGATTTGGAATAATTGAGAATGGGAATTCGAATCTGGTACCATGAATTTTGAATTTCAATACTGCTGCTTGTCTTACATGGCATATGGATCCGTCTGCTAAGTGTACATTGAACTTTCTCTTTTTGATTTCTACATCTCGAGATTTCTGAATTTCCCTAAGAAAAGTATCCCTGACACAGGTGATAGTGGCACCGGTGTCAACTAAACAAGGTATTTCAGTGTGTTCATAGAATCTTGCATTTAAACAGCCATTTTTAAGAAGTTCAACAGAAATTTTGGTACTCTCACCCATTTCCTTTTGCGATGCATCTTGTTGAGGTGTGATGTGAATCACTGATGGTTGGCTTGATTTCCCAGTGTGCATCTGGGGGATTGTCTCTGCTATACTAGCAATTGTCTTTGGTTGTCCTAGGGATTGTTGATCTTGGATCTTGATGGGGGGTTGGAGAGGCTCACAACGCACTGGCCCAGCGGCGCTGTGGGTCTCTAGTTTCCCGAGTTTGAAGATCCTAGTAGCTGCTTGATCTGTTGAAGCACGTCAGGCTGGATAGCTTGAGGTGGCTGTTGGGGCTGCTGTTGGGGGTTGTAGCCTTGTGTGTTGGATCTGTAGCCATTGTAGCTGTCTCGACCTCTGCTGTTGTCACGACTGCGGTTGTAGTCAGGCTGTCTGTCACGACTATTGCTGTAGTCACGATGGTTTTGATCCCGACCTCTGTTGTAGTCACGATCTCTGCTCTGGTCACGACGGTGGTAATCACGGTCTCTGCTGTTATCACGGCGATTGTAGTCGCGATTTCTGCTACTATCACGGTGTCTGCTGTTGTCACGACTTCTGCTGTTATCTCTACGGCTGGTGTCCTGACTGTTGCTTTGGTGATCTCGGCTGTTATTTTGGCTGTATCCACCTCTGCCTCGTTGTCCTCCTCTGTTGCTATTTCTGAAGTTTGGGTCAAAGTTTTTGCCTCGGTAGCCTCCTCTGTTATTTCCAGAATTCCTTTGTTGGCTGTTGTTGGGTTTACCTTGATCCTTCAGTGCCCTTTGTTCTTGCCTCCTCACATGTTCATTTGACATGAGGTTTAGGCTTTGGTCCTCATCCTCTGATGAGTGATCCATTTGAACTGTCTTTGGGTCTGATTTGGCTTTCTTTGAGGGGTTTCCATTTTTCTGTGACTTTGTTTGCTTCACAATCATAGAGTTTACATGTGTCACAGACTTCAGTTGTGCCTGCATGGATTCTATTGTTTCCTGTAGCTCTGAGCCTAATTCTGCTTTTATCTCATCTTTAATGTTACCAGTGGAGACTGTTTGTTGGTTCTCATACTCCTCTGCAACTTCAAGTATTTTATCCCATGTGGTTGCTTCCCTGTGGATGACTACTGCACTGATGTCGTCCCTTAGACCATGTAGGAGGGCTTCCCTTGTTCTCTCCTCAGACTTGTTGTGAGCTGTGGCCATCTTTTGTAAGGCCATGGCATAGTCTGATACAGATTCTTTTGGATTTTGCTTCCTCAATGCCTTAGCATCAAATCTGTCGTCCTCTTTCTTGAAGTATTTCAGGAAAGCTGCCTTCATTTCTTCATAGTCTGCTGTTGGATGGGCTGTCCTATAGGCTTTGTACCAAATTTTTGCCTTACCATCTAGGTAGTTTGAGAAATACTTGATTCTGTTACTGGGATGGTACCCATATCTGGAATCAAAGTATTGTTCATAGTCTGTGCAGTGCCTCCTGGCGGATTGTGTGAGAGAGGACTGTGAAAACTTTTCTGGCTGTAGAATATCACAGTATTTTTCCTCTTTGTCCCGTTTTAGCTGGTCCCTTAACCCACTGAACGATGCCTCCCTTGCAACTCTTTCCTCTTTCAAGGCATCTAGGAGTGCTGAGGAGGTGTCAGTGTTAGTCAGGTTCACTCCTTGGGTATTGGGTGCACCTGACTTGAGTGAGGCTAGGGCCTCAGCTAGCTGGTTTTTCATTGTCACTTGTAGATGAGCTTGCATATCAAGTAGTGCTTGAGCGGCTTCAGCTTTTTGGGTCTCCATAGAGTTCTTCAGTGCCTGGTTGGCTTGTCTGAGTAATATTAATTCCTTCTCTTGTTCCTCTTTGGCCTTCCTTAAGGCTCGGCTGGTGCTTTCCTCATGTGTGGTGTGTAGGGCTGTTAGTTCAGGCCTAAGTGTCTTATCCACATGAGTTTCTACATTCTGGGCTATGAGTAGAAGTGCCTCAGCCTCCTCTTTGGCTGCCTGGCCTGGGGGTACTGTCTCATCGTCACTCATACCTGATCCTGGGGTATGCTGACCGTTTGAGAACAAGTCACTCTGTGTGTCCTGGATACTGTCCAGGGCAGCTAGGGTGTCCAGGTGAAGCTTGCCTTGGAAGTCACTCTCTTGAGTGGTGTGGTGTGGTGAAGCTGAGGGTGTTGGAGTGGAGCTCCTGGATGACTCCTTGGAGCTGGGTCTCCTCCTCCTGCTGGTTGGAGATCCAGGGGTAGCTGGTCCTTTGCTGCGGAGGTGAGTCTTGGTAGTCTGTGCTGCCAGCTTGTGGGATCTTGTTAGGACTTCTCCACCACTTTGTCATACCAGGAATCCCCTTAGTTGGGAGATCCCTTTAATATGAGGAAGTTGACTAAGTCTTGAGGTCTTGTAGTATAGTTGGTATTTATTACAAGTTGACAGCAATAGTACAGTAAGTACAATGTAGGTTCCACTCAGTTACACCTATCCACACAATAATATAGGTCTTGGTAAATATACCTAATAACCCTGAGGTTAGTACTGGACTAGAGCCAAGGGGGTCCTACACCATGTCTGATAGTTGGGCCTAGTAGGGCATAGCCTATAGCCTTGTTCTCAGTCAGTGGAGAGGTCCTTGCTCAGTGGTGTCCAAGTGTAGAGTGAGGATGGAGATGCCCAGTGCTGGGACCTGACCCTATTTAAGGGGGCCAGGCTACCAGCATGGCATCTTGAGTGTTAGTGTCAGTTGACAGTGGTTGGAGGGCTGTAACAGTCAGAGAGACAGTCACACAATACCCCTCCATAGTTTGTCTACCCCTGTTAGTGTACATCAAAGGGGTGACCCTTATGCTGGTCTGTGGGAAACAATGTGCGGAATGAGCGTCGCCTGCCGGCGACGGGAGTGCCGACTGGAGCGCTGCCTATGCGGGCCGGCGGCGGCAGTAGCGCCTGTCGCCGTCGGCCGTTATGCGGGCGGTCATACCTGACAACAGCTTGTGACAGGTTTCTCGATGCTAAATGAGGTTATGAAAGCTGACGTATGATTATATATACAGGATATACTCTGTGCTACATAGTGATAGGAAAAGCCATTAGTATATATATATATATATATATATATATATATATATATATATATATATATATATATATATATATATATATATATGCGTGTGTGTGTGTGTGTTATATAATGTATATTATTTTAATGTCTTATGTCTTACCCCCTCTGTTTTGATATCGGGTCCAGGACCATCTCTGTTGGCTGTTTGGCAGTGAGGGATGAGTTGGGAGGGATGTGGTACTATTTGAGTAAGGGGGTGTATTCATGTATAGATTACATGCTGGAGGTGTTTACTGTGTTTTCCCCAAACCTGGGCCATGTACACACTATTTACGTCTTCAATTCTGAATGGGGGCACAGGGTGGGGGGAGGGGGTTTTCACCAAGCTAAGGACACAATCTCCACCAATTAGGCCAAAATGAAAGGGTGTTTCAGGTAACATAGTCTGAAAATCTAGGTAGGGTAGGTCGGATTTTTTTATTAAATTTTTTTTTTTTTTTACTTTGGTCTGAAAAGTAGCCAAAAATTGATTCAAAAACTTCAGCACCAACTCACCGACAACAGCATTGACTCGTGGACTATCAAATCAACTCTGAAATAGCTTAAAAATTACTTGAACTATAAATAAATAGGCTACTATAAAAAATAAAAAATTGAAAAAAAATTGTCAATGGATTTCACTTTCATATTTTTTTCAAAATTGAGAATTTTCTTCTGGTGATTCCCCACCAATTAATTCTTTTGTTAAAGTGGGTATATCCGATTTTTCTTCAACTTCTAAATTTTACTCAAATGTGTTCCCAACACTGTAAAAGTATAATATTTAGAAAACAGAGGTCAATTAAATGTCATCTATGGGTGTTAATAGGTCACAAAGGGATCCAATGTCCCTCAACCATGGGCTTTTCTAATGTATTTCCAAAATGACCATAAATTATATTGGCAATAAAAGCAAATTTTAGCTAAATCGGAGGGAATTAGGGGGAATGGAACTGATAGTAAGGCCGCTTAAAATTAATTATCAGCTTTGCGGACACTTTTTGAAAAAATATGGTGAGGGCGGGAGGCTTTTTATTTTATTTGATATTTGCAATTTAAGCCATGAGGGCGGTCCCTTTTTATTTTTATTGAACAAATGCCTTCTATTTTTCATATATATCCTACAATTTTCATCTTCATAAACATTTACCCTGGTGTTGATATATGCACGGATAAATATGGAGCAACATACTGTTTAAATTACATTTCTACACCAATTATTAGCTGATCTATAAATATTTTGGTACTTTGTTGCATTTCATTTAATGCAATGCGGCCCTTTTTTATGAAAAAGTGTGAAAAAAATACACAAATGCGGCCCTTTGTAGGGCATGCGGGCGGTGTCTGCAAAGCTGATAATCTTTTTTAAGTGGCCTAAGTCAAATAAATTATTTGTGAACATTCTGACTCATTTGTACAGAAATCCATTTTTGGCCCACGCATCGGATGTTCACTAAGAACTTAGGTCAGAGGCTGGGTAAAATAAAACAATAATTGTCACTCGCTCCATTTTTCCATCTACAAAATCCGTTGAGAAAAAAAATCTTTTAAAATAAATTCTTAAAATTTTTTTTTTTCAAAATTGGATAAACATTTCTAGGAGCGGCCCTGTTTTGCTAGGTAGGGTCGGGTTACCTGAAACACACCTCTTTTTTTGGCCTTATTGGCAATATGAAAAAAAAAGAAAAAAGAATATGCCTATAGTCGAGGAAAAGGGTCCTCAAAGATAAACTGGCAAAAGTCAATTATAAGGTCATCACCTTTCCAGTGAGCAGGTACCACTTCTAGTTTTTGAAAACTGGCTCCTTGAATATGTGTGGGCATTGTACAATTTAAAATGCTAATAAGCTCTCTCATTCTTTAATTTACAGTAAAATTATCTTAATCTAATTAGCATATTTATGATATATCACCAAATATCCAAACTTTATCAAACATTTGGTCACAGCTTGCCTAGTGGCAAGTCCGCACATGGCCAATTTGGTTTTAGCTTGAATTGGCTGTTTGAATTATTAAGTTGGGCAAAACTGAGCTGGTTTTCATGTTGGGCAGATGGCTGGGCTGGGGTGTGGCCCTGACACGGCTGCCTGATTTGGGCTAAGATCAGTTTCAAAGCAGTTTCAAAGTGGGCTGCCCATTTTGGGTTCAGACTGGTTTCAAAGTGGGATGCCCAAGTTGGACTCGGATCAGTTTCAAAGTGGGCTGCCCGTTTTGAGTTCATGTTGGGCAGATGGCTGGGCTGAAGTGCAGCCCCAATCGGGCTTCCTGTTTTGGACTCAGATCAGTTTCAAAACGGGCTGCCCAATGTGGGCTTGGGTTGGGTTTGGACAGGGCAACTGGCCTAGTAGTTCTGATCATTGACACCAGATGTCACTACTATACAATATATAGAGTTTCCCAATAAAGCCAGATGAAATTGTCATTATACAGTAATACAAGAAAAGGTTAAAGTGATGTAGAATAGGAAACAATAAATAGATGTTCTCACAGTTTGGAAATAAGATGGACTTTGTATTTCAATGATGAAAAGGAGGTTCTCTAAGCAGCTATCAAGTGCAGCTATGCATGTGGCTTAAACCTGATGATAATTGGCCTGCTTGGTACTTCCATAATTACTCAACTATTTCAACTTCTTATCCTCAACACAGACTCCTGCACCATTGGCACAATGGAGGCGCTACGTCGGCCTGACCGTCTGCTTAGTGGAGTGCTTGTTGTTTGGTGGTACCATCTTTGGCTGGTACTCCCTAGTATACATCTTCAAGCAGGATGGCATCTACTCTGACCTCTGTGAGCCTACTGGAGGCAACTCTAGCACAGCTGCGCCCATTACCGCAACAACATTCAGGGTAGATGCCCAGCAGGGTGGTTGTGCTGCTCAGTCAAACCAGCTGCAATTGGCCTTCACTATATCACTGGCAACACAAGGGCTGTCTTCCCTACTCCTTGGGATGGTCTTTGACAAGTATGGTTTGCTCACAACCAGAAGTATAGGCAGGTAATGGTAGTGGTATTATCAGTGGTATTATCAGGGTCATGCCAATTCTCTGACTATAAAGCACATGTATGTGGAACAATAATAAAAGCATGAAAATAACATAAAAGATACTATGTCTACCTGTAAATTTCAATATGGGTTTTAATCTGTTTGCTTATGTACACTCACATGTGTTTATTTTACCTGTACATATGAATTAAATTGTAACTAAAATAAAAACTCATATTTCACATTTTGCTGTCTGAATGTATAACAGGTATCAATTTGATTTATCCAATTATCAAACATATGTATATCTATTCAACAGTGTGGCTGCAATAACTGGATACCTTTTGCTGGCATTCACAGATATAGGTAAGACGTATGTCCAATGCAGACTATTTCCATTCCTAAAAGTTCACTTCAACCAAAATTAATATCAGTAAATGTAAACTACAACCCATCTTAAAAGTGTTATTTCACTGCAAAGGTAGACATTTTTATTTTTATTACTAACACTGTATTTTACAGATAGGGCTTGGATGATATTCCCTGGCAGTGCCTTTGTGGCTGTGTCATGTGTATCCATAATCCTTACAAACTCTCATGTAAGTATAACTCTAATTACATTATTATAATTATCCTTCCAGGTTTAAAGGCAATTAACACAATCAACTGATTGTAGATCGATCAACAATTTGCTTATGGAACACAAAGAAAAGAAAATATCATATGTCAGGGGACTGATTTGTCGTTTGGAGGGTATTTTAATTTGGGTGCATTGCAAATTGGCCCTCATGAGAAAATCTAATTTTTCTATGTTTTTCCACACAAAAAGAAATCCCCCAACAACATCTCAATGAAAATACAGGCATGCATTTATATGATCATTAGAAACATGTTGAAAACAAGAAAATGGGGGATCACAGGCAAAATGAAAGTATCCTGCATTAATCATAATAATTTCTAATCTATTTACTGTATGAGACTATGGGCATGGAAAATAGGAAATACAGTGATCAGGATGAGCAGAATGCCAAGGTGTGCACTTGAATGGCAGATAAAGGAAGATCATGACATATAGGTGGGGAAATCTGCAAATATCATATGGTTTTAGGTAGTTCTGTGATTTGTTACCAAGTGCCATATGCATAGATTTAAACAAGATAATTGTTATTACGACAATGTAATTGATACAATGTATTATTTTCGTCCTGTGAAATGGGATAAATTGTACTTCTGAAGCAAACGTTATGGAATGACAGAAACTGCAATTGCCACTGTTACTTTTTGACTCAGAGTAAATTAACCCTGAGTAATATACACTGCCTCATTTTGCGTTTTAAGACAATTTTGAGACATGAGAGAACGCTTGTCTTTCAGTTGCTATTCGACATAGACAAACGGGGAAAAAAGAGAGACATAGGCAAGATCGGGGGACACAATATTAGGTCAAACATTTTTTTTAAATCTCATTTTTCTTTGTGATATTGAACTGTGATCTTTAACATTTTTTTCCTATCTTTCGCTATTATGTAAATGTACTAAAACCAATCTACCCTTGGTAATGGGCGACCATAGGCTCCAAGGCATTAATTTTTTTCATAGAAGATAGAAATGATATTTTCAGCCAAATTGGTGTCATTTCCCTCTTCTACCCCAAACCAGGCAAAAACTGGACATGTCCTATGTAACAAAGTAGGTGATAGGATTACTGTGCACTATAGTCAATGCCAGAGACGTAAGAATCTTGTATCAAGTGATATCAAGTGTGTTATCCTCAGTACTTCACATGGGGAGTACCTGTGTCACTTGTCCACAGTATAAAGCAACGAAGTCCCTCCTCCATTACAGTAAATAGGTTTTGTCCCTATTCAAAGAAAAGAAGTACATTTGTCCCTTCTTCTCAACCCCTACCTCTGCTTTGTCCGTTGTTCCTGTTGCAACCATGAAGCAAAGGGTGGCGCCACTGCCACTTCTCATGCACTACAAGAACTGTGCGAGACAACACGAGAGTTGCCAGCGACAGCGTCAGGATAGAAGGAGTGTCCAGAGCATTTTAAAACTGTACCACCCATATCGTCGCCGTTTATCGTCCGATCGATTGGCTTTTTGATAGGGACAGAAGGCGGTACATGCCCGCAGCCTGCAACTGTCGCCCACACCCACCTGCACACCCACACCCACCTGCTCTCCCACACCCACCTGCTCACCCACACCCACCTGCTGGCCTGAAATGGAATAACATACATGTATGACACATGACATTAGGGTACTTTTTAACAAGGAATTCATTTCTGATGCTAGAATGGACCAATGAATGATTATAAGGGAATACTATATCTAAGTACAAAATAAGCTACAGATTCAGCTTACCCTGAGTCATTTGTGAGGCCACTCACACACTCAATCTTTGTTTTAGGCAGCTTCTTTAGCAGGCAGTGTGACAGCACTAGTAATAACTTTGAACAATGGTGCTGTCAACACATCAGGAGCAGTATTCTTCGTAATAAAGGTAAGAGTAAAAATGAAGGCTGCCTTTGCTGCCACATTTATATTGTAGTGCGTTGATACTGTAATCCTATTCACCTTACTTCTGTCAGAACTACTCAGAAAACAGGGTACATAGTATGGGCATAAATGTAGAACAAAGAACAATAGTGTACTTGCTGGGAAGCGCATTATGATAGCACACCATTCTTTCCCTTGGATACAAAACAAAGACATCAAACATGATGCTTCTGTCCTCTCTAGCAGGAAAGTATTGCTGTATGGAATTTTCTTACCACAATAATTATGCTAGTGAATATATCATTGTGAATAATTATTTTCTCCATCACCACCTTCAAATTTCAGCTTGTCCATGAGGCTGGAATTCCACGTGTCTATAGTCTGTCCTTTCTCTGTTGTCTGTGGAGTATAGTCCTGATCAATACCATGTTTGTGCTGCCGCATTACAAAATACCGTCATTTGAAGACTCCCCGTCAAGTGACAGCGAGGGGGTATTTGTTATCAATGGAGATGGCCAGGTACTCAGCAATCTATCAGCTGCAGATGGAACCTCCAGCAATAATATCAATGGGGCAGACATTTTGGAGCAAGAACAGATGGCAGACCAAACGGCATCCAATTATCTACAAAATGGCAGTACTAATTCAAATGGGGGTGGACATTCACCTGAGAGATCACTTGTCTCACAAAGCAAACATCTTCACTTACAAGTTGTCCCACAAGAAGTAGAGAAACCTTTAAGGAAATATGTATTTGCCTCTTTGAATATAATATATTTGTTCTGGTTTGCTTCCCTCCATGTCTGCATCATGTTCTACCTGGGGAGCTTTAATACCCGTATTACAGAGATGCTAAATGGAGACATAGATCAAGGTAGGAACTTATTGATATAATTATGATCTCCTATCAGACACATTGTGTTTTATACTGATACTTTTACCACAATTTCCTACAATATAACTGAATCATCCGGCCTCTCTATTACAGGAGTGTCTCTATCAGAGAGTGATGGGAGAAATATGAATAATATCTAAAATTCTAAAGAAATAGCCTTCTGAATTTCAGGAAATAACAAAGATCAGAATTCATATTCTTTGTCATTTAATGAAAACTGTATTTCCTGCTGCATTAACTATTGTTCTTTTCTAGTCAGCTACTTCACCAACATGCTAGCCTATGCCCAGATGTGTGGTATTCTCATAGCCCCACTGTCTGGAGCCCTCATGGTCTGGAGGAGAAGGTCAATGTTGAGTAAGTAACCTTAAGCATCTTCTATCATGGTCCATTAATACATATTGTCCTGAGAATATCCAGAGAAACACCTATACTATGGAAGAAGATAGTACTGCCAATGTATGGCTTTCAGAATGTCACCAATGCAGTGTGAGCAGGTAACATTGGTGAGTTACTCAACAGGTCTAGATACTGAACAACAATTATGTGTGCAAACCAGTCAGAATGAATTATCAGGTAAGTATAATAATTGATGTAGAAGTAAGGTGTCACCATCAACAATATGCACAACTAGTTTCTGAATTATCAAAGCACAATTTTGTTCCTCTCAATCAGAAGGATTGGATTGTACCACAAGGCAAGTCAATTGCAAACAACTATGACATGCTGTCTTGTTATTTCTGATTGCAGAAGAAGGACTGACTGGTCAGAGTCGTTCCATTGCCACCATTTTGTCCATACTATTGATATGTGCAGCATCAATCACACTAGTGGTAACATCTCTTATAGGAAATACGACTCTTCTATATGTGTCCATCTTCGCTTCTGAACTTTTCAGATCAACGCTGTATGCAACTGCCATAGCCTTCCTGGATATCACGTAAGACAATACGTTAGAGAATTTAAGATCACAAAATTTACAGAACCCATATGCTAGATGTTTTGAATGTGTAGAGAGTGGTATATTATATGATATCACTTGCTTGTCACATCACCCTCCTCCCCCTCATCCGTCTACCCAACCGTTGTGTAACTTAAGCCTACTTATTAAGCCTACTTATTTATTGCTTACAGGTGGCCAGGTAGTGCTTTTGGGGCACTATTTGGTATGTCTTTTCTAATAAATGGAGTAGCAGCACTGATGCAGTTTCCCTACACCAATTGGGTTCAGAGCAATGGGTTTTTCGCTGTAAGCATTTCTTCTTAAATAATGGATATTCCATTGATGTTTAATCATAAATATAGATTATAATACTGAAACATGCATTTGAGAATATATCAAATGGAGAAGCTAATTCACTATAATATATCATACAATTCATACTGATTGTTAGAAGAATCCATCTGCAATGTAACATATATTATAACACTCAACATACAGGTGAAAATTCAGATGCATGCGATTATAATTAACAGTTTGGTGTCTTCATGCAGGTTGACATGTTTTTGCTGGGAAGCTGCCTGTCTGCCTTGATTCTTCCTGTCACCATCGTTGTCCGCTATCACATTGCAAAATCAAAGGTAGCAAGAGAAGTTGGAGTTAGAACATGAAGAAAGTGGTCATAGGAACTGTGGAAGACATTGCCTCTCCCAGTGGGCACAGAACGTTGAATCAACGTTGATAAATGGTTATCAATGTTGATTCAATGTTGATACAATATTGATTCAACGTTGGACTGAATTTTGTGCCCACTGGGCTAGAGCTATATCTGTAGCACATTTGCCAGCAACCCCAAATAGCCTTATATGTTTGATGAAATAATAATAATATTTCATGATGTGAGGCTTAATTAAAGTGGCATTCTCACCGAGCGTTTCCCACTCACAATTCTAGTACTGTTCTAGTCTGCTATGTGGTAAGTGTGAGTGGTGAGAATGCCCCTTTAACCCTTTGTGGGCAAGCATCAACTATAATTGATGCCATGGTTGGGTGAGCATCAACTATAGTTGATACCATGGCAGGGCAGGCATCGACTATAGTCATCCTAACTGTATGGGATTCAGCAGTGCTCGTCCTTAGGGAAAATTCCTGCTAAATGTCTTGTCCCCGTAGCTAACCATAACAATTTTAAGTCATCCTCGAAGGGTTAACAAGCAAATTCCTATTAACTTACCAATGTATCCACTTCATTGCAAATTCTTCATAATTATTATATGTAAAAACAATCTTTCTCTAAACAATTAGAATATGAGAATGTTCACTCAGTATTAGTATAATCTATACTATGATTAACAAAATAATTAGCAACAACAATTAAGACAACAATTAGCTGACCAGTATATGATATAGTATGCATCTTTTATATCTTAGTATGTGGCACTCTATATCAACCACCCTTAATGTATGTGTTAACTATAAAGAGGTGGAATGAATAGATATCAAGATCTTGCATATATCAGTGGAGTATCAAAACTCTCTGCTATTAGTGAAATGTAGGCTTTGACAAGCTGTTTAGCGAGCTCATCAATATTATTACACCTGAAGAAGGACGACTTGTTCCGAAACGTTGTAAAGAAATAAAAGCCACATCAACTCAAACTTCTTGCCTTGTAGTTGTGATTCCTTCCTTCATCAATATTATTTTATATAAGTTGATAATGATGTCGTCAATCAACCTTCATATGGTTGACTGATATATTGGTCCAAGAGACTTTCTCCAGCACCCCACCTGGTGAGGGGTGGCAGAACTGTAGTCAACCTAGTTTAATTCTTCCATATGACCATTTTTGAGCCCTCTATTAAACTTTGAACATGCTGGGAATGTCCTAGCTGACATTATGGTTAGGGACAGTGATTGACAGAAGCCCAGTGGTGGTGGAATATAATACAACCAAATTAAAATCTGGAAAAATCTAGAAAGATGAATGTAGTGGCTAAAGGAACATCTGCGGGAATGTGAGTATATATTGCGGTGATATTGCAGCTCATAAAGTGTGAGGATTATACATGTATTGCATTTCAGCACCCAGGAGTTTGTACTTTGTATTCTTGAAAACATCTTGTGCCTTTTCTGTAGTTCTGGAGGTCGTTACACAACCGTAACGTTTTCTCACTATTTCTGCAACGTGAGTAAAAGTGTTACACAACAATATTCTCCTTATGAAATTTTCTGAAAAATGTCTCGTTGTGTTGTAACGTCAAAAAAAGTGTTACACAACAGGGTGACCACCATAGTGAGTCTCGCTATGGTATCAAATTCTCCTTATGACAGGGCCATAAAACGGTTTACCTTTGTAGGTTCCCCTACATCATAACGAGACTTTGTTTTTCACTTTCAAATGTTTAAATACTAATGTTAACCAATGTAAATCGAGTTATTTTTGCATTCCTCATTTAGTAAAATACACTAGGAATATTCTACACATTGAGGTGAACCAACAGAGCTGCCCCTGGCCTTTGCATACTTATTATTTTGGAAGTTATGATAGACATAACTTTTTATTCCCCTACATCATAACGAGACTTTGTTTTTCACTTTCAAATGTTTAGATACTAATGTAAACCAGTGTAAATTGAGTCAATTACCAAAACCTTGGTTGATAAATACTCACCCCAGCATAAAAAAAATAAGAGAAAATTCTTTCGGGCTCCTTTTGCCAAATAGTGATGCACAAGCTTTTTCACAGATGAAATATTTTTGGCATATTGTGACAGCCTATAAACGGTATTCTAGGCCTACCCCCTGGGTCAAGGAGTCCAAATTTACCTACCCCTGATTGTTAAAAAGAGAATAGCAGGCCCTATTACTTCTGCAATCCAGCAGCAGAGAGCAGTAAATGATGGGTAGGCCTAGATTAATATGTAGAATTAAGGGGTGGGGGGAGAATTACAAGAGTTGCATCCCCCATTTTCTTCAAAACTCAATATAGGCCCACTAGACCCATTATAGGCCTACATCGATTTCTTTCTGTTTGTTAATTGTTATTTCATTACCCCCCCCCCCCCCCCGCTAGGTAGGCCTACTACAGTGAAATCTCGTTATAAGGAGGACGGTTATAAGGAGCAGACGGTTATAAGGAGCACATTTGCTTTGCCAAATCCTTTTCTATACTTTTCTATAGTAAAAAAACACCATTATAACGAGCATTTCCAGCTGAAAATCGTTTATAAGGAGCGAATTCTTTTAAGACAATAAGTTTTTAAGGACTTTCCCTGTGATGTGGGCGGCCTGCAGGGGTGTAGATACGGACCTGCAAGGGGAGGGGGAGGCAGGGGTTTTGTAAGGACTTCCCCTGTGATGTGGGCGGCCTACAGGGGTGTAGGTACGGACCTGTGAGGGAGGGGGGCAGGGGGAGGCGGGGGACTTTGTAAGGACTTCTCCTCTGTGATGTGGGCGGCCTACAGGGGTGTAGGTACGGACCTGTGAGGGGGGGGGGGGGGCAGGGGCCTTTGTCAGGACTTCTCCCCTGTGATGTGGGCGGCCTACAGGGGTGTAGGTACGGACATGTGAGGGGGAGCAGGGGGGCTTTGTCAGTTTTTTTTTCTATACTTTCCTACAGTACAAAAACCCTATTAGAACGAGCATTTCTAGCCAAAAATAGTTTATAAGGAGGGGATTTTAGAGAAGTCCTACACCTCCCACAATCACACAGAGGACGGCTGAGGCCGGGTACAGAAGACCTACACCTCCCACAGACGCCCACCACCTCCCACATGCACTGATATTTGAGCAGTGGCAAGGTGGATGAGTGGGTGGGGGAGGGGGGTTCTGCTAATAATAGGTACAGTTTCGTCTCTACCGTTATCACATTAATTCTTCTTCAAAAAATGTTAATTTAATTCATAAATGTAAAATATCCTTTGTAATAACAAAGTACTTCGTTTTAACCAAGTTTCTTTACCATAGAAATGTATGGGTGAAGATTGGGACCAAACAAATCTGTTTGTTGTAACCAAAATCGGTTACAAGGAAGGTTGGTTACAAGGAGCAAATTTGCCTTGCCAAAAGGTGCTCCATATAACGAGATTTTACTGTACTTCTAGCCCTAGGTACTATTTTTTATCCTGCTCCTCCAAAAAACCTTCAAATTATTTGATTTTACGGAAACTAGGCCTGATCCATTGTATTTTATTACAACCAAATTCCAGAAATCGTTAGTAGGCCCACTAAGCCCACTAGGCACATCATAGGACTACATTGTACAAGTGCATGTCCTACATTATATAATTTCATGAAAGATCATACTTTTGCACATCTAAGTGAGTGCATGAAATAAGTGAAAATATAGGCCTACTAAAAATTTCTAGAATTTGGTTGTAATGAAATACAGCTGATCTAGGCCTAGTTTTGGAGGGGGGATTTCAAATAGTACCTAGGCCTAGAAGTAGTAGGCCTACCTAGCAATGGGGGGGGGGGGTAATGATATAAAAAAGTAACAAACAGAAAAAAATTGATGTAGGCTGGGGTGATTATTTCTCAACAAAGGTTTCGGTACAGTAAAATCTCGTTATAACGAGGACGGTTATAAGGAGCAAACGTTTATAAGGAGCAGATTTGCTCTGCCACTTTCTTTTCCATAGTTTACTATAGTGAAAAAAACTCAAAAGAACGAGCATTTCTAGCCAAAAATCGTTTATGAAGAGCAGATGTTGATGCATACTTCTTAGAATTATTCATTATTCTTCAAGTAGCAAGTAGCCTACTCGTTGTATTTTATTGAATCATTTTCGGTTATCCTGAACATTATGCAGTGCAACATTATAACAATTAGTTTAATTTAAGAATATGCATTGTAAAAAAAAGGACAGGATTGATAAAGGGAACAGGGACAGTGATCAGACAGGAGAGGGACCAAGCCCCCCCCCCCCGCACCTCTGTGCTCCGACACATGTGAGGGAGAATCAAAGAGAAGACCCCCCCCCCACCCCCTTCCACCACTGTACTCCGACATAGGTGAGAGAATAAAAGGGAAGCTCTAGTGTAATAATGTGTAGAATATCCTCAAATGGGAAGTGTTGGGGGGGAGGGCTGATATGATGTTTGGTCCACCCCCCTCCCTCCACCCCCCCACCCAACCCTGCTTCTTCTGCCCCTGCTGCCAAACACTAACGCCATTAGATCAACTGGTGTAAAAAAATAGAACTAATCGCCGATTATCGTTGATGATTCGCCGATTCCCCTGTGTTTTTGATATGATCTGAATGGGAAATCATATTCACAACAATGGCATCTGTCTGTGGGTCTTTACAGGGTGTAAATCGAGTTATTATCAAGGTTTTTAATCAAAAAAACGTGATTTCCCCACTGAGAGTCATCTAGTGAGAAAGGAAGGAACTACCGATTCGCGATTTCGGCGCCGATTATTGTTTAATAATCGACAAGATGGAGATGTTTTAACCATGGCAATAGGTAGGCAATGTATATGAGCATATATGTGGAAGTTTACAGCATGTAAATCGGTTGAGAAATAAGGTTTCTAGACAATAATTGGTTCCAACACAACAATGGCCGACATCTGACCTAGTGACCGGAAGTGACGTTATGACCTAACTAGGTCACTTTAGACTGGTGCCCAGGTCCCTTTCTCTCGCTATGGGACTTTCTCTCGCTATGGCCATAACAACTCTTGTTAAGAAGATGACTAGCATGTTGTGTAATGGGGGGTATGCAGTCTAGCGTCTTACAGATTGAGAGTGGATAAATTTTATCCTCTTGTAAACTGATCAAATAGTGGCCGCCGGCCGAGGATCGCCGGTCCCTCGTCGGCCTGACGCCTGACTGTATGGGTGTCTCGTTATGACTTACGTTATTTCTGCCATTTCATAGCGTGAATGTAAGGGAGATTGACGTTACAGTTGTGTAACGACCTCCTGGTGACTTCCCTCAATTTGGCCCAATTTTGAATGTGCAATTCTTGGGTGCTGTTTGGAGGGAAGCCAAGGCAAAATTGGCTGCTATGGTCCTTTCAACTGGGAAAAAAGGTGCAACCTCTCCAAACTTTCATTTTAAGTGCAGCTGAGCCAGCAGCTGAATAGCTTATCAATATGATTGTATTAATTTGCTGTTTGTACTCACAATGTCACCTCCCAGAATGAATAGTAGATACCTGTAAATGTTGTCAGGTCTATTCTCAAATTATGCCATCAACATTTACATGAATTGAGTTCAAAGAATGTTATGTAACATTGAGCTTGACCCCCCTCCCCCCTGTAACACATGTAACAAATATCTGGACCCCCCTCCCCCTCTTGTGTTATTTGGACGGCCCCTATTGGAACCATTGTACCTCAGAATCAATGCGGTCATGTCCCGATAACAGTTATCATTATACAAGTAAAAGTAGTGTATACTGAGTGAGGACAGTGCGACAAATCGGAATGGGAATTTTCTCTACTTTTCAATTCATCATAACTATATAGATATCATCTCCATTCATATAGTAGAAATATTATCGGTTTTCTGTTTACATTCTGCATCATATGTGCTCATTTTATATTATTTTTTTTATGGTATTATATGAGTTTTCATCATCAACGCGTATTGCAATATATCTCTGGAAATATATTTAATAAAGAAATATAAAGTAAACTATTATATTCTATGCATCATTTACTTATTTTCTGGACGCTTTTAGTATATCTGTCCTCTATTTCTATTGTCAAAATGCACATTTCAACCAGAAAATGATACTATTCTTACCTTTTATAATAATTATTTGTATTCATCGCTGCTCACATTAGGTGCTCTACCCCAACAATGACTACAACTATCACCCTGCTGACCCCATATCACTTAACCCTTGACATTATCATCTTGTCCTCATGAATACAGATCTGGGAGAACTCTTAACACCGTTACCTCTCCTATCCCACATCCTCCTATTTTTTTATTCCCTCAGGCCATTGACCCTTCTAATGAACTCATATTTAACCTTTCACATTGACCAATGCAAAGGGTGGCGCCCTCTACGGACACCTACCACTCACAAACACATACAGATCATAGTTAATACAGACACCACTTCCATACACCCCCTCCACACCACCCACCATACTGACCCCATAACACTTAACCTTACACAGGTCAATCCCATGATGCTTCACCCTACCCGACCCTACCACTTAAGACATACCTCGATATAATGAGATGCAGCTTCCATGTATACATATAGAGAGAAGGATCTTTCCATACAGCACTCACTTTACTACTCCAACCATCACATTATACTTCACCCATAGGATGTCTGACTCTTCACAAACACGTAGTCTACAGTCTGTATCAGTCGTGTCTGATACAACCTCAACTCAGCCTTTTTCTGAAGAAGAAGTATTTATATCGGTTTGTATAAATTCATTTATACATTAATAATACTTATATTTGCTGTTAATCTTGGATCTTCTTAATGTTATTCCACTATTTTTATGTATTTAAAAAATTTAAAATTAAAAAAAAAATTAAAAAATAATATTTATTATTATTTCTTTTATTTCAGGACGATGAGCTTCAAATGGAGACTGATCCATCTTCACTACCACCCTCTACTCCAGCAGTACATCCACTACCCTCCTCTCTCCGTTCCTATGAAGCGCCTGCACCACAACCTACCACCCCGGTGACATCCGGTGTCACCAGCTCACCTACCACTTTGGACATGTCTAAGCGCTCCATAGCCAGTAGGCGTCATTTTACAGCCGGGTTGCCCATTTCCCCTTCGCCATCTTTGGTCCAAGGGCATCTCCCTCCAACCCCGGAAGCCCCCATGAAGGTGAAGAAGCAGTGCATTTCTAGAAGAAATTCTATGAAGCAAATGGGGTCTCTATCCTTACAGCTAGATGAAGATGATTCTATCCCCCCAAACAGAAAAACCCCATGTCGGGGACATCTTTACATGGCCAGTTCTGCTTCCTCTACTCCCAAGCAGGCCAAGTTGTTTTACAGCTTGGATCAGAATGTGTACGTTGAAAAATGTACACAGGGAAAACTACAGGAGAGGGCGTTGGTTATCAGTTTATGGAATACAAATGCCATGAACCAGGTGCAGAGGGCCGCTTCACGATACAGCATACTGCTGGATTTTGACGCTTTATGTCAAATTGAAGCTGCTAAGGACGACATCCTGAAAGCCCTAAATCTTATCGACGATAACAACTTCTTTGGGTTTTCACTATCTCTGGGAGGCATGTTGTTCCTATCTGTTGAACCGCACAGGGGTCATGTCAGTCTGAGAAAATGGTACAGACCTCCCCCAACGGCAGAGAACCCTGAGGCCGATCTTAAACCGGGTCGAGAGGGGATTATGTTAAACTATGATCAGTTTAACAACTTCCTGCATTTCTTGCAGGACCGACTCATCCAGGAGTTCCCAGAATTCGCATTCCATGTATTTTCTTGCCACAGAATGGACCACAGGGAGGACAGTTGCTCACTATGCAACGTGAAGGGGTTGCTACCTATGCAACGGGAGTTCAAGAATCATCTTGAATGGCTTGGTATGATATAATTTATCACTTATTTTATTTTCATACCATTACTAAATCATCAGTAACTTTTAATTGTATTTTATTAGTTTTAATTCATCATGTGTGATTTATTTTATCAAGAAGCTTTATCTATTAAAAAAAGAAGAAAAAGGAACACTGTATAATTCTCTCTTTCTTATTGATGTATTACAGCTGGAGAGGAGAGCTGATGAATACAGAACTGAATACTGAAGAAACTGAAGGAAATAAACTGAGCTGAAGAAGACAGTACTACATGTATACTCGAAGGAAATAGACAAGGAAATAGACAAGCACTACAAACTGCATTTCAGCTTTTTATTAAAGTGCACATTTTAAAATAAAACATTAAATTGATATATGTCCTTATTATAATATTCACCCATAACCAATATTTCATTCTTATAATATTTGTCCATTACAATATTCGCCCATATCCATTCATTATATAGTTGTTATTCATCTTGGTAACGTGATTTCCAGTCCTGATGAAGGATCATCTTATTTCGCAGCACTGTACTCCTGAGGGGTATCCTTTGAATCATACATGCTGCAAAATAATATAATACATATTAATAAGCAAATCTCTATTTTCATGTAGTATAGTTAATCATGATGTGAAACTGTATACAAATCACAATATAGCACATACGTCAATCCATGGGAATCAATATACAATTAAAATATTTATTATTTGATATCAATCTTACCAGTCAGGCATGTTTTGAAGCATGGAATTCACATCATGCTGTTCATCGTATGACACTGGAGGACACCCATTTTTCATACCACGAACCTCAGTGCTTGAACTGTTTACTTCTGTTGCACTGTTTCCCTCTGGGTCATCCGATACAGTAGTGGAGATTTCATTCTTCAGAAATGACTGCGTCATATTTTCACAAGAAAAAGTGTCAATCTCTTTTTGGGGGTGTACATCCCTGAAAGAAGTATCTGGAGGAATGTTTTCTTGCTCAAAAGTAGAGGGAAATACATCAGGAATGTCCTCATACATCTGAGGGTTTATGGTTCTAGGAGAATTCCAATAAGAATAAGAGGCAGCATTATTCATAACCATTTCAACATTTGAATTTTCTCTAGAAGGATAACCCATCCACATCCCTGTCTGGTTGTCATTTTGGGTTGCATGAGATGAGTAGAATTGAGACTGCGGTCTATATTGACCATTTGACATGTGGTCAACAGCTGGGGAATGAATCATGGCAGCACGTGTAGGCGCCGCGTACACAGCGTGATAGTTATACAGAGAGGAAATAGGATTTCCTGCAGTGTACCCACGTGCCTTACCTGGTTGTTCAGGCAGATGTGTTTCATTAAGTGGAAAACGATCCCCCACATTATATTCAGGGGTAGGTCTCAATCCTAGCTGTGTTGTTACAGGGGGAGGTATTTGCCTGAGATCTGTTATGTGCATGTGGGTTTCTTTTACACTAGAAATCATTTTAGATTTACTGTTACCCTGTCTTACAAACATGCTTGCTCCATATGACCCTAAGGGAGCGGGATTGGCAGATACAGCTAGGAAACGTATTGTTCTGTAAGAACTCATCACCAAGTCTTGCACTCCCAGCATGGATCTGCGATAAGACCAGGTTGCATCCAGAACCTTATTTCTTATTTCCTCACTGGGAATCCAATTAGAGGTTATTCCTCCCATCATGCTATTCATACTGGAAGACAGCTCGTTTAGACTATGCAATGCATGTCTGAAAATAATGTTAAAAGTTTTTAATTTTTAAACAATTCTTCTTAAAATTGTAATTCTATATATATTTCCTAAATACAGTACAACAACTTCAAAACTTATTATATATTTTATATCATTACAATCTTTTCTTACCTGACATCCGCTTCAACATCGATGAGAACTTGATCTACACTGTTACTCCATACACCGGGAGACACCATGTTAGCCATTTTTCCAACTCAGTTTTAAAGTAACAGTAACCAAAAGACAGTGCTGACCGATACTAGTAAATCAACCCGAAAGTGTGAGCATCAATCTCAACGTCTCAGTATTATATACTACCTCCGTATGGTGATAAAGTTATCACAGGGTTGTAGTAGGAAATGTATTGACACTGCATCCTATTTATGAGCATGTATTGTCTCGCCATTGTCCATACACAATGTAGCGTTTATGATGAATAACTAATGCATCACTTTTATATTGTATGGCACAATATGCTGAAAAGGATTATTTATCTTTACCAAGGGTATCTTTTTATTATCATCATAAAGCAGATCATAGTCTGTAGTTAGCTCCACACTTCTATATGTAGTAAATATTATGCGGTATGTAGCTGTTTACTTGCAGAATCGGGAGGTACTAATATATATCACATTATATGGTTATACTATCCTGAAAGGGTTAACACACTACATGACGCGCATCCCTATCCCTCTCGTACAAAATCCTTAAACCTTTAACCTGTGATGATTGTAATACACAGAATTCATGCTCATGATGCATCAATGTATGCCCAGCGAGTAACTAACCGGTTATACATTTTCATGACATGTGATGAATTCGGAAGGTTGTGAACTGAATACCATACGGTATACATTATGTTTCAATCCGATCCTAGCGAGTTACTCACCGTAATATCATTGATGAATTGTTTTGAGTAAAGCATAAAGCAGCCAGGTATTATACCATAGTTAAAGGGTTAAAGGAAAACTCATGCATATTTTACTCACGTATTCCCCTCCTACATATGCCTATATAAACTGCCGGGACTCATCCTATTCCACAATACTTTCTATAAAAGATTCACGTCGGTAGGTATATTTTCATTTATTTATCTATTTATTTATTTATTTATTTATTTATTTTATTATTTTTTTTGGGAGGGAAGAATAGCTCCCGCCACTGTAAGTAATCATCAGTATACAGCTGGAGCTTCTATTCCAGTTTTATCTATTGTTTTAGTGATAAATCCTTTCTCAGCGACATTTTAGTGAATGGTTGTATTTTATTGGGTGATTGGAATCAACATAAACAGCAGGATGTATACACCGTGGGGTAAACAAAATGGTATACTACACCACAACACACCACGTCTGCATGCACTGAACCACCTTCAAATAGATTCCTGATCATGTTACTTTGGTTTCAGTACTGTAACTTGTGGTGTATACACCACCTATAGGGGTGTAATGTACAGCTAGGTTATATAGGAGCCCAGACTGGGGGTGGGGGGATAGTTGTGTCACTTGTCAGATTTAACAAATGCCAATGTCCCTTGTCAAATTTAAGAAAAGGGTCTTGTCACTTGTCACTAACCCACATGTTTTGTCACTAGGTCTCATATCACTTGTCGATTGTAAGGAATGCCCATGTCATTTGTCTATTCTAAGAAAGAGGTATTGTCCCTTGTCACTAGGTCCATGTCGATTTGACCCGTATGGGACCCTTTATATAGACCTATATTTATTTATTTATTTAACTTATAAGACGCAAAAGCCTATAACTTATAAGCCGCACCTATTTTTGGAGAATGCTATAACCCGCACATCTAAACTGTTATAATGCAGATTTTAGAACTGGAGTATGCATTTAAAAACTAAGATATAATTTCTACTTTCATTCTATAATCCGCACCAGCTGTATTTTTTGCTTACTGTACTACCCGCGGGTAATAGATCAAAATTTTGTTTTTATTTTCGATACTTTTGACTTATTCTAACTTAAATATGTCATCGTTCATAATAAATAATAATATATCACGCACTATATATTGTGTCAGTGTGACGTATACTGAGTGAACTGCAGTGACCTTGACCTCATGTGTCTGAGCTCTGTGATATAAACAAGTCTACAGCGAAAACCGGAAGTGTCTCTGGATGCGCGCGCACATCTATTCGATTCACTTGGATTCACGATGAATGGAGCGGGGAGCAACATGAAACTCATTCTAACATGGATTTTTGCTATTATATCTGTGGTACACAGCACACCATGCACAGGGCATCCCAGCTGTGAATGTGTTGTCGGGTACATAAGTTGCAGAGGGGTTGTAAATTTACCCGATTTCCTTGTAAGTCGACTTTTCCCGTTCCGAGAATCCCCGCCCACCATCGCCGACCTGCGGGGTTCAGCACTGACTGACACTGTGCTCAGACGGTTTCTACGAGTGTTCAATCGAATAGAGAGAATCATCTTGACTGATCAAATGGAGTCACCCTGCTATTTCATTGATAAGCTACAGCGGGATTACCCAAATGTACAATTTGAAACCGATTGTCAGGTGAGTCAGCAATAAAATGGCCTGATTGGGGCACTGCGATCACTGACTGACACTCACTGCTATAATCAGTATTGACATCGACTGTCTGACTTTCAGGTGAGGTGTATGGTATCCATGGACATTTATATTTCCCGACCATATTGTACGCTGTCACTCACTGACTAAATGACCGATAAATAACTCACGCTCACACACACACACACACACACACACACACACACACACATACAAACACAGTGATACACGCCCACTGACACAAAGACACACGCGCTCACTGACAGTGACACATGATCACCAGAACTGCCAAGTATTACGAATTTTAGCCATTTTTAGTACCTTATTATGAAAATAAGATTTACCATTCCCAAATTACGAATTCTGAGGTTTCAGGTTATACTTAGTATTACGAATTCAATTACGAATTATAAAAGGGTGAATTACGAATATTACGAATTTCTGTCTCCAAAAATACGGATTAAAAGAATTTGGGGTTGGCAGCTCTGACTCAGTATGACACGCTCACTAACGCCCGCACACACACACACACATACACACACACACACACACACACATACACATACAGTCACACAGACACGCAGACACACACACAGACATGCATACACAGTCACACAGACACACAGACACACAGACATACAGACACACAGACATGCAGACACACAGACATACAGACACACATACATGCATATAGACACACAGACACACAGACACACACACACACACACACACACACACACACACAGACTCACACTATTTTATACCGTACCTACATGTTGATTCAATAGTGAATCTGTTCAGAAAATATAGTTTTCTTGTTAATTTTATAATTGTATAGATGATCTTTAGGATGGGGTATGATCTATTTTCTCTCAAAACATTTTCTTTGCTTTATTTAAATTTTTTAGATGCACCATCCTACTTTTTTCACTATGAGTGATGAGATATCAATGGAGGAAGGGATGTCTACCATGATGGATAGTGTTACACAGGAAATGATGACTCAGGACCTGAGTGACAGCCTTGTCGCTGTTACTCAGGCTCTCAACATGGATGAAGATGATGCTGTCGCTGTTACAGCTGAACAAAAGGCAGCTGATAAATCAGTATGATTAATTCTTTTTTTATTTTTAAAAATCTAGATCACACTTCAAAACATTACAACCACAGAAGACAGTGACGAGACAATAATTAAAATGATTCATAGTCTGGTAGAGGTTATGCACGATCCAGTTACCATAACGACTGCACCAGAAAAAAAAGATGTCAGCACTCAGGCAGGTTTGAGGTGCATGAAGTGTGGATATCTTTTCTTTTCCAATTCCACTCTACACCGACATATGAATATCTATCATAGCACTTTCATATATGAATGTCAAATGTGTTCAGCGCAATACAAGAAAATGGAAGCTGTGTTGTATCATATGAAACAAAAACATGTGATTCGTATTTCCCATATAAAAAAATAAATATTTTGTATTACTCATATGTTTTTGGTCAAATCTGTCATAAAATATAAATTGATATACTAAATTTGCAGACGGAGAAAGACGCGACCATGCCTGAAGCCTCCCATAAAAGCCCTTTCACCACCACTACCCCAACATCTTATGATGTTAGAAATGACACAAACATAGAATCAGATAAGGTGAGGGGAAATATTAAATTAATATAATAAAACAATTATTAATTTTCCATGGCATATATTCAGAACTAAATCAATTATACTCAGTATTAAGCAATACTCAAAATAATCATATGAAATACACTTGAAATATTTTCTCCCAATATACCATACTTAACTGTGATAAAAATAATACTATTATATTTATAAGCATGTTTTATTTTATTATAGACGACTGGGATTGAGTTAGTCACTCCTTTAGTGAGCGGCATCTCCTCCGGACTTCTGATAACGGTCGTCGTGGTGTTAGGCTGTTGCATAAAGCGGTGGGTGGGGGTTATACCCTCTGCATCTTGTGAGTAGTTACTCCAAATAACATTTTCTTTTGCATTTCTCTCCTTTATCTGTATCATATCGTCATTAATATATTCACAATGCTGTATGCATGTAAAATAACACATTAAACTAATCTAGCTATAACAGATTAAAGTAATCTAGCATGTCGTGTGTAGCATGTAATCTTTTCGCATGTAGGTAAATTTCTGCATATCTTTTTGCAGTGAATACAAAATATAATATTATGATGTGTAGCTTTTCATCATATATCTTTGTTTCATACAAGTTTGAAATATTAACGTTATGTTTTAAAATTTATAGCAGAAAAAGACTGCAACAATCCCGAAGACCTCGTACTCCCATCTGGCTCGGTTACCCCGACGAGGAAGACAGCGGATCAACACTCCAAATGGAAAGAATGGAGACACCGTCTTGCTGTTCTCAGGGGGAGAGTGAAGTCTAATGTGAGTATATGACAAAATAAATACAGAACAACAACAACAACAACACCAATAATATAGTACAAAATATTTATTCAAAATATTCGATCAATAATATTCGGATTATGTAGTTGTATTAACCCATCACCAATTACCAGAACCTTATAAAACTGTAATATTTGCATATATCATACAGAACAAATGAATTGGTTAATATTCCACTGTCACCATTCTAGATTCAGAAACTGTGTACAATCCTGGGGTTAACATATAGAGAACGGCTACAACCGATTTAGTCAGGTTCGCTTTAAATCTCAATTCTAACCTGGTGTTAGCCTTTCTTATAATTGGGAATACTCCATCTTTCAAGTCGAGATGATTTTGAAAGTTGAAACAGAACAAACAATTACCGTTTGCAAAATCTTTTTTAGAGAAAGAACTCCCTTGACCTCTGGTGACTGACAGGAATGCTTCGTATTCTTCTGAGAATTTGTTGTTACCAAAATCGGGTTCCATAGGTCTGTCTGGAACGCTGTGAGATCCTACTTGCAGTGATATGTAGTTCACATTGAAATGTTCAAAATTAAAAGGGGACTTTGTTAAAGAACCTGTGTATGCATCCGAGTCTACTAAACCCAGTACAAGAAGGGTTGGTATTCGGTCAGCAAGAACTTGGGATATAGAAAAAGAGTTTACGTTAGCTGGAATTACATGATTTCTCATATACACCCTAGGATATGCATATGTCGCGTTTTTCCCGCTAGCCAATAACTCACTATGACGCACTAAAACTTCTGCTCTGATTTTTACATATGTCACAGTGAGGTACATACTTTCTATTTTCACTTTATACTTCGTATCAGCAGTGCTCGCTATAAGTCTAAAAGCATCTAAAGACTGATAAAAAGTAAGATATATGTTCATCCCGTTGATTAAAAATTTGTTCAATTTCTCTATGTATTCTAAACCTATAGGACCCTTCACAACAATAGAGGATCCAGATTTAGTTAGTGAGTGTCTAGCGATCAATCCAGCATTGGGATTTTCCACTTTAGCTGTCGGTGTGCATGTTCCAACTCCTTGGGTCGAATCTTGAAAATATCCACGCTGTTCACCTACTGAGGTCTTGGCTTCTTTGTCCACCATAAGCAGCATTTCTATGTAGTTCTTGTAAGGTGCCATAGATCCTACGTCAGGATTTATTTCAGTTCCCGACATTGTAACTGCTACTTGGCTGAAAATACTGGTCAAAGGTAAATTGGAAAGTGACACAAGATCTGTTTCACTTACTGTCTCATCAACCCCTTTAACAATTTTCATTTCAATTGTCATTGATGTATTAGCTCCATCTATGTATCCGCTGGTATATGGTTCGATTCTATATACTATCGGTGATCCTTCGCTTATGGCTGATTTAGGATAATACCTGACTCGTTCAGTATCTAATATCGACGTGTCCATTTTTGGCGGATCAAAAACTGCAAGTTTAGAGGAAAATCCCTCTTCACTCTCACTGAACTTGTACTCTTGCATCTTGATGGGTTTTTGGTTTCTAGTCTATTTTTTCTTCGACTTCTTACTTCCACTCAGCTTGGTCTTTGACTGAGTATTTCTTTTGCGCTGCAGTCTTTTTATAGTTCTTCCCGTGGTGGATGTCTTTTTATTACTACGCGAGGTAGAAGGGGCGGACTTCTTTCTTGTTGTTGTTTTCTTTTTTTTAACATGACTGGTGGATGCCATGTTAAATGTTATATTTTCTGTATCAGGACCGTCAGCACGTTTTTCTTTTTCTTTAGTTTGCTGTAAAACTTGTTGTACAGGAGATATTATCTTTGGATGTACTATTTTCTTGTCCGATTTTGATCCATTTTTTCCATTTGTTACTTTATGGAATGTATGTAATCCTGTGTCATCTGTGAAAATGTCAGAATTCGCACTCCTACTTTTAGATTTAGGATCTATGCTCTTACTCCAACTCCCTACACTTATTCCGAGAGGGACTAAAACCATTGTAAACTGTATTATATTCTCCTCCTTATGTGAAGCGTGCAGTGCGTGACCAAGTTGGGGACTGTGACCGAGTTCCCAGCGCTGTCCTTTAAATACAGATGCACGTTGCACAAACGTTCCTGTGTCAGCGGGATATATCTCACGTGACCTGGTTGGAATACCCCTTCCTGACAATCCTTCAGTCTCACTGATGATAATATATTAAGCTGTGTTCCATTTAACACTGAAGGTTCAACCACGTCACAACACAGAAGAAGAAGAGAATTTAGTTTGGTATTTAAATCACTGTAACTTAGATTTATTGTATCAGTACTTTCCATTGAATTAACCGCATTTCCAGGGGTGCGGGTACTAATGTCAGCCATACTAGTATTATTTTCTCCGTCATCTGAAGTTATTCCAGTAGAAGGTGGACTATTTGGAGATGTATTCACGACTTCAGTCGGCTCTTCCTCTCTGGACGTTTCATCTTGCTCCGTGCTGTCTGTGGCTGATCTTCTGTGAATTAGTGGGGGTTCTGTTTCCATGTAAATATCTATTAATCCAATTTGCCATGATTCGTTTCTACTGAAGAAATATGAAGTTGGTAAAGTCACCACGAAGTCGGTTCCTTTATTGTTGGTATGAAATCCAGAGTTGTTATTAGAGTTGAGATAAATGTACATGATGATGTTATCCTGACGAGGGATTCTATATGTCTGACAGCTGTGACTCAGGGATCCACGTATTAAATCTTTTGGACCACCCCAACCATTTCACCAACACCTCTACCCTGCGGTTCTTTTTTCCTCCGACTGTCCTCCTTTCTATTTCTTTTTCCACTTCATATAATGTTTCAGAATCCTGCGTAACTAATGTTTTTTGAAGTTCCTCCTTGTAAAACTCTCCAACTATTATCTCATTATCCCAAGACTTTATTTGATATTTCTGAAATCCTTGATGCATACGTCTTTTGATTATAGTGTATATCATTTTACTCCATGAGTGGTCATAAGCTCTGTGAAAAGATTCTCTCAAGTATGAAATCCTTACTCTATCCCCTATTTCGAAAATATAGCGTTTGTTTGGGCCAGTTTTCGTAGCTTTATCATTCCTCTTATATTGCCAATGCCATAACTCAGATTTTTCCGTAGCACACATCGCGTCAGTTGGGGTAGAATTTAATGCAGAGTGGATAGAGTTATTGTAACCATGTGTTACATCCTGTAATGTATCAACCCAGTTAAAGTTGTTGTTTGCTCGGAACATTCTAGCAATCCTCATTCTCAATGTTTGAATAACACGCTCTCCATGAGATGTTTTTATCTCATTACTAGTCAAATAGTGTTTAATTGCACGAGATATAAAGAATTCTTTCATAGTTTGATTGACAAACTCGCTCCCATGATCACTCCTAATACTGGCTGGTTCTTCGTTATGAGAAAAAATATCTTGATATGCCTGTTTTACTATTACGCCTTTCAAAGCGGTCAATGGTTGGGTGTATAAAAATCGTGTAAAAACATCTATGCACACTAAAATGTAAGCGTAACCATGATTGTCTTCCTTATGATATTTCATGGAAAGACAATCACAATCCCACATTTGATCTTTGTAGCTGACAATAACTTTAGGACGTTTAAATGTCTTTCTTGCAGGTTTAAAAACAGCATAAGCATCTTGTGATGCTAGCCAGTTTTTTATCCTCGTTAAAGTTATTTTATGTTGACCTTCAGATTTAACCGCTTTATAAACCGTGTTAGCACCTGTGTATCCTGCTGCATGATTAGCATCATAGTATATACTGTTCAAATAGTCATTTATTATTTTATCTTCTTTTTTTTGAGCCATAATATAAAAATATTTTAATAAGTATTTAGTTCTATGTTTTATACAATCCTCTCCATCCCCCTGGATTCTTTCCAGCGTTTGTCCTCTTAGGTCTTGGGTTGTGACGTAATACAGTGGAAGAGTCAGACGGTTTAAATCCTGAGTCAGCTTTTTTGGATACAGAGATATCTTCAGATATAATTTTTGATCCTTGTGATGATTTCCCTGTTTCTATTTTACTGATTATTCTCTTTTTTTCAGGCGGAACGCCAGGTGGTGGCAGCCGCGCAGAAAGTGCTGGATTCGATGACAAAGGCTCCTGATCCTCCTTCAGACCCCGTGAGTTCTGAACACCTCGATTCACCAACTGGTTCTGACGCTGCACAGCTACATCTGACTCCTTTTCAAGACGCCCGTCCCGAGTCCCCTGTACCGAGTCTTTACCCAGAGAAACAGCTGGCCCTAATCCGCGGTGATGAACTGGAACCGACAGCTCCTGTGATTGAACCTGTGAACCATGAGTGTCAGGATAAGGTTGGTCCTGATTTAAATCAGGAGACGTCTTCTCTCCCACAGAAGGTAGAACAGGAAGCTTCTTCTTCTGATGTGCTCCAGTCAGATTACTCACATTCCACATCGAGCCCCACTCACCCAAGTTCGACTGAGGACTTAATACAGGACTTGAGACCCTCTTTAATGGTTCCTTCTCCAGGGTGGCGGCCTGCTCCTCGTCAGATGTCTCTTCCTCCGAATCCACACTCAAACTCAGTTCAGTTATGGTACTCTCCGGGTAATTACGTGCAGCAACCTCTACCTCACGATTCCCCCTTTCATCAACAGGACGATCGATTTGACGTGATGTCAAACAATTGTGGTTCCCCTGTCCTGATGCCTGCCCCTCCGAGACCGGGGTCAATGACTTTTGGTGGTCCACACCTCTCTTCCAACGACGTCGTGCATTCCCAGCAGGAACTTCAGTATGATTCTCCTGTCTGTGATCCTTACGTCCCACGTTTACCTGCCGGTCTTTCCCGTCAAGTAACAGGTCTGGTTCGGAGGTTGGGGATCCCGAGATGTCAGAAATCGCGTGATGCTGAGATGCAGATTCGTGAGGTTCTGAGTGAACTGAACTCTCCGAGGAAGAGGTTACAGGTGTCTGCCTCTCCTTCAGATAGTTCCTCTTCTTCATATTCTTCTTCTGAGACAATACGTGCTGCTCATGATGAGGAGGAAGAGGGGAAGGATGATGTAGCTCGGTCAGCGGATGCGAGGACTCAGCGGTCGGACTCTCACCTTGTGAAGCAGATTTGTGATGAACACGGTCGTATTCCTCCGCTGTATGGCCGTCTCCGACCGCTGAGTCTACGTCCATAGAGTTTGTAAGTATTAAATCCTTCTTATGATTTTTTATTGTAGTATATTCTTCAAATGGTATCGTGATATATTTCCTCATAATATTATATTATGGGCAGCAGTTTCTTTTTTACTGAAAGTAGTACTTCCAGTATTTTAATATGATATTTCTGCAGTATTGCAAGTCGTTTTTCTATACTGACTTGTTTATCCGATAATGAGGTCAAAACCTTATTGTGTATTTGTATAAGATCCTTTGTTTTTCTGCTTACCGGTAGTCGTAAAATATTTCTAACAATCTCAGAAATACACTCCACCTGCTTGTTAGATGCTGTTACAAGAAGACCCTCTGCCTGAACTTGGTCACTGGTCAGAAGTAATTTCAAGTAATATTGACAATGTCTCAATCTTTTGGACATGATGTTGAAAATTATGTATGCGTGTGTGTGTCAGTGGGATGTGTGCAGCCGTGAAATCCGATGTGAAATGAGGAGTGATGGGTAGTATACACTTTATATATCGGACACACGTACCAAGGAATGCACAGAGAAACAGAGACACACAGACAGACACACAGACAGGCATACTTCTTACTCATATGTTATGAGATTTTCTCCTGGAAAAATGTTAGTGAAAATCCTAGCTTTCATACGCGGAGAATGTGACACCATGTGTCTGCTGACGTCACTAGGATGAAGAGAAATAAGCTGATATCCGTAAGCTTTTTTTAGAACACAATCACGATAGCTATTTTTTAACGTGTCTCCTAATCCAGTTTGTTTAGCCAATACATTTATCTGACTGACGTCCCTTGGATTACAAAGCACAAAGAAATAATGCGTATTCATAGATAAATTACGACTGCATTTTCCTTGTGCGTACAAATTTTGTGCAATATATAAAACTGAAATATATTTATGGTGAGCATATTTTGTAAACAAATTTTGAGCTTGTACACTTTTAACTACTTCTTCCATTAAGTCATCCAATACCACAATGCAATGTCTTGATCCGTCTGTAAAAATGTTCAGATCTTCTTCATTTGGGATTCCTCTTCTAAATTTGATCCCAGGTACTGTACGTCTCATTTCGGAAAAAAGAGGTTGATCCACTGTCATGCAGTACAACACCTCATGTACAGGCGTATCATATATGACATCCTTGAATTTCAATATTCTGTGAACAAGAGTAGTTTTACCACTTCCGCTGACCCCTGAAACACAGCTATTGCATGGTGATTTCAAAGGAGGGAAAATAGATCCTTTTATTTCCTCCACGTAGTGATCCATTGTCAAATAATCCAATATAAAGGGTAAGATGTGAAGTTGATCAGCACTGCGCTTCAACTGACCTTATTACTTATATACATAGTACAATATAGCTTTCAGCTGTTCATGAAATCCAGGTCACATCTTAAGTTGTGCCAAAAAATGCTCATCATATCCGTGCCAGGAAAAGTTTGTGGATGTGATATTTCGGCCATTTTTGAACTGAGCCCGCATGTGAAATATCCATCAGTTCTATATCCGGGTTGTACAATTAAATAGTCTTTACTATCCTTTAAAGTTGAAATAGTTTGATATTTCATCATATTAATTTTCTGCCATAGAATATTTTGCATGATTTCATCCCGATCTGTATACCATGACTGCTTCAGTTCAATCATATTTATTAGCTTTTTTACCTTCATATAGTTTTTTGCTTTCAAAATATCCTCAGCAATGTCATCTCTTTCGTTGTAAACAGCCATTTCATATGCAAAAAGATGAGCAGCGGATGTGAAAACAGCTCCATGTTTTTGTAATGCAGCTTGATAATTTAAAGAAATACAGTGTTTTTCATCTTTCAGTACAAACGTATTATATTCTTCCCATGGATTTAATACTGATTTCAGGGGAACCGTATCAATACCATTTGGCATAACAGTTCTTTTCACATAAAAAAAATTAAACCCTTTTCTTTTCTGTGTGTACGTCATAATTGTGTTATTCATAGGTTTGAATCCGATGTTTTCTGCTGATCCAATTTCTCTGTCCTTTAGTGCTTTTTCATATAACTGTTTAGAGCCGGTTACAGCTGTATTATTTATTCCCTTAGCTTTAACACAGTCTGGTTCATTCTCCCGTGTAAGATGATATGTTTTAGAAGCCAGAGCAATAATTTCGACCCCAGACGCTTCTAACTTGAAAAGACCACGTTCCCTTTTGTCATACTTCATGTGTTTTGCACAACACTCTCTAGGAAACCATATATCATTGCCTGCTCTGAATGGTTTTCCTGTTTGATCAAAATCATAGCAGTGATTATATATAGAATCATTGTATTCTTGCAATTTACTTGGTTTAATGACATCACGCAATGTTTTACCCGCAATACTAAGGTAAAGGCTGTCAGTGTCCATATGAGTCACCTCATAATCTTTCCGATCCACATAATAATCGATACAATCATAATAGAATTGTAACATTTTTAACTTTGCAGTTTGTAGAATTGTAAAAGCTAATTGAATAGGTATATCTAGTTCTATTTTCTTTTTAGTCTTCTCTATTTCAAAAATGTCACCCGGTAAATCTGTGGAGGATTTAAATGAAGGATCATTTACAGCTAAATGTGCGGAATTAACGCTATGCACATATTTTACATCCGAATGTTTAGTTTTATCTAAAAGAAGCGAACCGTAACTAGCATTTCCAAGCACTTTACATGTTTCTCCTAATATTTGTTTAGAAGGATCTATATCGCCTTGTCGTCTGGAAGTAGAGATATAATCACAAAATCCCTCAAAGCACTTTTCAAACCGATACTCTACTACATCATACACCCTAGTAACTTCTAATCCTCTTTCTAAATACCATTTTAGCAAATTACTAGCTAAAAATATTTTTTTCGCAGCCATTCCACCTACTAGTAGTTTTCGTGTATCCGAAAATTCACCTGAAAGTTGTGAAAGACTGTAACTCTGCATAGTCGGTCCCCACTCATTGAAATGAACATTTGAATTGCAGAAAATAGGTGACATTTCACTGAAATAATCATAAGGACTGACATCCCTTTCTTTACCTTGTGGCCACTTTTCTGGAACTTTTATATCCACTTGAATAAATCCTGTCAGTATTCCATTTTCCACATTTTGTAGTATAGTCTCAGTGCTGACAGGTCGAGGGTGTGACAAATAAAATTCAGGAAACATATTATTTATGTAAGATCGTATAGATGGATTTTGTTTTTTCATCTTTGCAAATTCGCATTCATATATAACATTAAGATTTATATTTCTTTTCCTAATATAATCTTCACGTTCATATGTGGTCTTTCTCTTTTTTTCTTGAATTCTCATTGTTTTTTCGCTGTAAATGTTCTTCATTCCTCCATTCGCATTCCGATTAAATCCACATACCTCAGGGTCATGTCCATGAGTCCAACATCCGTTAAATTCATATCCCTGAGAAACTGGATCACCGTTATCATTCACACAGGTAGCAAACCCGTCCAGCTTATATGGACCCACGGGGAATTCTTTTCCTGAATTCAATTTATGCTGTATATCAACATTGTGTTTGTCGGCCATCCAATTCATCCATTGATACATTTCTAAATGAGACCAACTAACTTCAGGTTTAAATTTTTTTTCTTCCAATCTCCTAATTGGAAATAGAACAGGTAGTTCCTCCCCTAGCGCGAATAAATAAAGACCATTACAATCGTACCCTTCAATTGAGCCGCATATGCGATCTGAATTTGCACGAATAAAACTTTCTCCAACCTTTGCGTGTCTTTTAAAGACGATGCTGGGTCCTCCGAAAGCACATTTTTTAATTTTATGATATATGTCCTCATATGTTCGATCGAAACTGGTAAAGTATTTGTTGTTGTTGTTTGAATGTTTAAAAAGAAGTCGCCTCGCCACTCCGGGAGCTGATATTGCCACTTTGAAAACATCCACACCCATGTCGAAATAGTATTGCTGAAGCTTCTCCGCGCCTTGTACGAATGGAGCAGTATCTAAATTTGCATAATGCTCTAAGAAATGATGAAATTTAGACATTCCTTTCTCTTTCCATATCTGAAGTAGCTCATCATATTTTGTGACTCCATCCTTTGGTTCCACTCCTTTCCATCCTGATTTGATCCACTGTTCATGTTCAGCGTTTAAAACATTACAGTTTTTTAATTTGGAAAAAAATGAATGGTAGCCGGGTAACTGATTGAAATAAAGCTTATCCACACTGTCGAACCACTCATATGGAAAATAACTTTTTGATTCTTGGACATCATACGCCTGTAAGAATTTGGAATAGCTGCAGCCGGCAGCTAAGTAGTTACTGAGATCCAAAAACTTATATTTTGGATTACATATAGCTGTATATTGATTGCATTTTTTTACAACATATGTATGATCTGCAGCTAGTTGTAAATGTTTTGGGAAATATTTCTTGATCAAGTTTAAATCATATTTGGATGAATTAAACCCCAAAATAGGTAAACATGACATATAGTTCTCAAACTTAGAGAGTAATGCTGCAACCCGGGCAGCGTGTAATGTACATGTGGTGTCATGATCCATGCCTCCAATATCATGGGTAAATGTTTTGTGAATGATATTAACTCCATGTGGGTAGCAGGTGTCCTGTTGAATAGTGTGAGATCCCATTGTTTCACCTGTAATATCAGACAAAGGGAATTCTGCAGCATGAGTTTTTAAAACCTGATACAGTTCACACCATCTAGATTTGGCTAGTTCAGCAGTTCTTTCTTGTATCTTTTCCAATTGGTCGCACATGTTTTTTACTAATTCATCCGGATCTTGCTGTATTATGCAATCAGGTTGTGTGAAACCTGGAACATTTGAACATATACTGACACATACCGGTATATGTTCCGTAGTGATCTGAGTATTTGCTGTATTAGCGGATGCATGAATAACAGGTTTTAAAACCGATTCAAAATCGTACACCGCAAACCATGGAAAATACTGTAACTCCGGTTTAATGCTGATACCTAAGGTTTGACGGATATCGTCGAAAATAGATAATTTCGGTGTATAGATCCCCCCAGAAAATGTGTAGGAAACTCTGTCTGTGCAAATTTTTTGATGGCGGGTGCAATTGTCTGTCCGTTTGAAAGCTCGTGCACAAAACCTACATGCATATTTTTTAGCATAAGCACTGAAATTAGTGATCAAGCTAAAATGATGATTGTGCACATTTAAGTAGATGGTTTTATCGCTGTGATACTCCTGTGTAAGACAAGAATTATATACTCTTTCACATGTATCCTGCTCAGAAAGTGTATACACAAACACTTTAGTTTTGAAACATTTTCCATTGATAATAATACATTTTTGTTCTTTTTTCTAGGTTTCTATGTTTATTGTAGGACCATGCTAAACATCTGAAAGCACATAGATGGTCTTTGTACTCTTTTCTTCTACTAGATGAAATCATGGAAACGATAGCATGATGTTGATATAAATACCTAGGGAGTTTCTGAAAATTCTTTCTCTGTCTTCCATGTCCTATCACATATCCCATTCTATAAACAAAATAGGTGATATTTGTTATGTACACCTTTTCCCATTTTGTAGACTGACCATATTTACTTGTAATATATTCAATTGAAGTGGTATCCTGGATTTGATGTAAAAGATCTTTTATATTATCAGGAGTGGATATCCTGAAAGGTAGATCTAATATTGTATTATTGTAATAAGCTGTAAAATATCTATATTCACCGGTTTCAATGTTCCTCAATATTGTTCCAAATGCTAAATTGACTTTAAAAGAATGAGGTTCAGTGGTGATGATTCTTTCTAAATGTGGTATGAAAATAGAGGTGTCTCCTTGGAAGTCGTCTAAAGGAAAATTATATACAGCTCTAATGACTCCTATGTCATGAGATCCCTGTATAGTATTTCTGTTTTCCTGATATGTATGCATGAACCTTTGATTAATGATGGAATTACCACGTTGATCCCGAGCTACCCACGGTGGGTCAATGGTGTTATCCTTTTCCCAGGGCATGGTCATGTCAGGGTTATCTATTCTATCCACGACGTGAGGTACATGATGTTCTCGTACTCTATGAGTATGAAGTTTATAATGAGCATCAAAGGTTTCTTCACAGTCGCAGCATTTTAATAATGAGGTATTTGCCTGAATTACATCACCATGTTCACGTTTTCTGTGAGCTGCTAATTCTCGGTATGTGTTGAATGTCTTGTCACATGCATCGCAGTAAGAAGGACGTTTTTTTGGTAGATGATGTGAGTGATGATGTTTTTGTAACATATTAATATCTGAGAAATGTCTCTTACATCGTGTGCATCTGTACCCCGCAGTATGACGAGATACAAGATTGCATTCTGTACAACCATTTTTGCATTGTTGTATATATGATTCATCCTCATCCTGATTCACTTGACGTAACTGTTGATTAAGTAATAGTTCTTGTATTTCTTTTGCTCGATTGGAAAATGATTGTTCAGTCTCCTGTTGAATTCTTTCATAGCAATGTGATTCATGATTATTGAGAGCACGCTGTGAAGATAGAAGGGCGTTACACAATCTACATTGATATTGAGTTCCTGAGCATGTTTCCTGATGTCTTCTTTTAGTCAATGCTGATGCAAAGTGACGCCCACAGATGATACACTGCTTGTCCTATTGATAGTAAAATTAAAATATTGCATTTTATATATTGCAGAAGCTGAGGATCAGGAAAAGTCATACGAACTTGTACATGGATGCATATAAGCTATAATATCAGTATTATTTTCATGACATATCGGGTTTGATCGTAGAACATTTTGAAAAAAAAAGTAAGTGGTTTTAACTCTGTCTGTTTAGATTTAGGTGAACATATTATATAGATATAAGAGAAAGAAATACATTTGTTTGTAATACATGGAGAAAGGTTTTGTATTAAATAAGATTTATATATATATGTAGTGATTTATATCATTTTGATATAAGACTTACCATTTTGATACTGGCTAAGTATAGCGTTTGAATGTAAGATTTATATGTACCCGGTTGCACAGGTATTGGCTGTGTAGGGATTTGGTGCTGTTCAGTGTATTTATATAGGGGGTCGCATCGCCGTATTCATGAAATATTCATAGATATGGTAATGTGTAGGTCATGATCTATGTATAACACTATATTGGGCGATCAGCATGCATAACTGTACAATATAAAAGAAATATATATATATAATATCCCAGTTGTTTGATTACGAAAGAAATAAATAAGCTATTTTGATACTTTGCATTTCATTGTTTATTTCCAATACAGTTGATACATAATATAGTATCGAGATGAACATGGCTAAAAATATAATATTGTATTGTTATATTTTGAAAGTATTATTTGTACAAGCAAAACCGCATCCTGTAGGCTCTTTTTTACTTTGGAGGACATCATCCAATTTATCCTGTAGAGTAATTAGCAAGTGATGCATGTCTCGTATCCGTGTTTCTAAACATGCTAAGTTCTTCATGGTTTCCGCTTCAAAAAGTGAAACCTCTATTTCCCGATATGCATCGTCATCTGTAAATAAAAGAGATAAATCAAGATATATATAAAAATAAAACATAGATTATATAACCAGTTCTCGATTTAAAGAAATATATATATATATATTTTTTTTTTTTTTTTTTTTTTTTTATGATAGGATATGAAAAGTAAAAGTAGAAAGGAATTTATACATATTACTCACCCTGGGATTTTGAAGATGGATTAACACGGCGCTCAAAAATATCCATATTTTAACTGTATAGCATATGATGGAATTTTTAAAATGGTGCAGATAGAGATGTGTAAATCATTTTTATATGCAACACAGAAAAATCAGACCACTGTGTCTGCTGACGTCACACATATTTGAAATGGAAGTCATGACTATATTCATACTACATCTATATGTGTATAGGAATACCTACCATTCTAATATTGAAAAGGATAAGTGTGATGGGGTCATCTGCCCGAGGGATAAAAATGGGAGGGTGAGCGATGGAAATACCAATTACGTTAAGTATGACTTCAGCACTGTATGAACCACATAGTTGTAGAGGGCGCCATCGTATTGCATTTGCCTCATGAATAAAGATATGGGGGATGAATAAATAACATGACAAATTCCAGGGGATTGATGCTACTTGACCTGATGTTTCACCTTTCACACGGACCAATGCAAATGGTGGCGCCCTCTACGGACACCTACCACTCACAAACACATACAGATCATAGTTAATACAGACACCACTTCCATACACCCCCTCCACACCACCCACCATACTGACCCCATAACACTTAACCCTACACATGTCAATCACATGACACTTGACCATATGAGACCGTGCCAGTTATCACATACCTGAATATAATGAGATGCAGAATGAGTGATATGCTACCATTTATTGAGAATAGTAAGACTTTTCTGTTGGAAATGTACATTTTCACCATAAAAATAGATTGGATGTAGAGTAAAGGATTCCAGAAAATAAGAAAATGTCGTACAGAATATGATAGTTTAATATATATTTCTATTTAGAATATATTTCCAGAGTTATACGGTGATACGCGTTAGTGCTAAAAACTGCAATAATATTAAAAGAATTAAGATAAGATGACGATATGAGATACACTATGTGAAGAGAAAACCATTGATATACTCACCATATGAATGAAGTGTATATTTGTATAGTTATGATGATTGGAAAATAACAGAAAATTCTCATTCCGATTTGTCGCACTGTCCTCACTCAGTATACACTACTAGTAAATAAGCCTACCATGATTTTTGATTAGCACTGATTAGTACAGATCAGCTGCAGATAGCAAATATGGGATTACAAAGTGCTATAGATAGCCAGATGAAAGGTAGGCAGAGAGGCCTATGGCTTACAAGTTCCTAGCTCGCGCTATTATTGTTACTATAGAGCCTAAAACCGCCCTCCTCTTTTGGGGCAAAGTTTATGTTTTTATTAATCTAACATTTGGATGAATAACTTCATCAATAGCGCCCCCTTTCAAAATCCTGGATCCGCCTCTGAATTGTGAGTAATTTACATTCATGTTCCTCGGATATTTAAAAAAACAGCTATTAAGCACTTCTATAAATATGATACAGTGTTACAGTGTTAATAATAATTATTGTCTAATGGAGATATTATCCCATAATTGTTATCCTAGCAACAAAAGTACGTTTTTTAGTCGAAATGACGTTATGGACGTTAAGCTTATACAAAATTTATCAAGTTTGGGCACAATGACATAATATGATGAGCCGTAGGGAAACGTTATACATTTGTGCAACGTTGTATAACGTTTTTTTGTATACTGGCAAATGTAATAAAACAGCATTTAAAAAGTATATCTGTTCGTGTAAGTAGTAGTAAAGAGGGCTACATAATTATATAATTACCCCCGGTATGTATCTCCTAAAAGCTTTATAGATAGCAATTAGCATAGTCACAAGACAAAGTCGGATACCTTTATATATAATTATATGGAACAATGCATTTATGCCCTATAGCTTTCTTTACATGGATTCCATATCTAAATACATTTTGTATTAACCACAGTTCTCTGTTCTATAGACCCACATTATATTATATAGCCTCCATTTCTTCCTGCCACTCCAGTGAACACTGTAAACACTCCATTCAAACTTAAGTCTACAAACCCAAGCTGACAGAAAGTAAATCTACTTAGTATTAACTCAACAGAGCACACAACAGACGACTGAGTGAGTTCTCAGGACTACAAGATTTCAAACAGTTAGGCGGCCCTAAGCTTCAATCACTGCTACTTAATACTTACACTCGGCTGGACATGTGGAAAGGTCTCAGACAGTGGGACTGTGTGTGGGACTAGCCCTTTAAGAAACGCACAGTTCCTTCATGAAATATGCCGTTTATCGTCATGATGCATGAATGCGACCTGACGAGTATGACTAGGGCTGCATGAATGCATTATCCCGCCCCTTCGGGGGTGTATCAGATCCGCAGGGTCGACATGATGCTTGAATTCAGCACTGGCGAGCTACTCTCCAGGGCTGCATTCATAATAGCATGACGACAAAGGGCATAGGCTCTCGGTATGTCTGCAACATCCAGAAGCCTGCGGCAAGGATCGAGAATCATAAACCCACAATTAATTTTATGCATTTATTACTGGGACATCATGATCTATAATTGTGTAGCAAAGGAACGGTAATTCATTTAGGTCTATCCCAATTTATTTTACAGTTATCATAAAATGTCCTACTTGGTGCAGTACCACCATGTATCGGAGCAACGACTTCTAGCAAATATAAGGCGTTTTATTTATTGGTAAGGCAAGAGGTTTTTTTTCTGATACCATCTTCATTCATTATACAATCTTTACCTTTGTCAGTGCGTCCAGAACACACTATCACCGTCGACAATAGCCAAGACAAGTTCACCTGGAGAAGTGCATGGGTAGTGTTCAGTGCAAAGATTTTGCCCAGTGTTAGGTACTGGAGGCACTAAGTATACAGGTGTTAAGGGACTCTACCAATCACAATGTACACAGGAGGAGTATCGTAAAACCTCGCGTAGAGTCAGAGCCAGCTTTCTTTTGATACCAAACGTGCCTATATAGGGTGCGGCTTATACGAGAGTTTTTATAAGTATAGTGCATGTACAGTTCTAAATTAACAATTCTCAGATCTCCTATTATGCTTATAGGATTTCCCAAAGTTAGGGGTGCGGCTAATACGCGAGTTTTACGGTAGGGGAAGGTGGGTGACCATTGAAGGTGGCTCTATGACCAGTAGGACTGTGCACACACTGTGACACTGTGATTATAATATAGACTTTGGTAAAGATCCCACTTCCCCATAGAGCCATGGTCTGCAGACATGATATCTCATATACTGGCCAGTGCCAATACCTCCCAAAACCTAGCTGAGCTTTCAATGTGTAGAGTAATAGACCTCTTGCGTTTTGAGTTTAATAGTTTTCTTATTGACAAAATTCTGCAATATATATTACGTGTCTCAAATCAAGCCAATAATTTTGCCTTTGGTGCCAGTGTTATATATTTGGAACGTAAATGAAATGTTTCTATTGAAAATAGACATAATGGCACTTTCTGGTTGCCATGGAAACTAGTACACTATCCTAATTGGGGTACATCATTGGTTCCAATCTCTTGGGATATTTCATCAGTAACTTAGAACTGAAAACACACCTGGGAAATTCAACATAGAACAGGTTCTATACTAAAAAAAACACATTTTCAAGGTTATTTTTCAACAAAACCGTTTCTTTTTGGTATAGTTTTGTATTTATCATGGAATATAATGCATCTAGAGCTTATTTACCATTTTTAGTAATACATTTCAACTCATGTTTAAGATGCATAGCAAACGGACCTGCTAAATTAATTAAAACCAACCGCATTAACCAGATAGATGCACACATTATAAACTAATCATGGCCATGAATATGTTGCTCTGTAGCTGACCATACATACACTATAGCTCCCCAGTACACAGTAGTCAACACAATAGAGTAAGCGGTCAGTTACCACTCCCACAGAACTGCACTCCCAGTTACTACATAGCCTCACTCCAGGGCAGTCGGGGGTATACTACACGTTACAACAGGACTTCATATACCTGTGGTATTACTACCAGTTGTCAGCTGGTGAATATACTTAGACATATTTACTCCAGGTAGTAGATCAGCAGGAGCAGCAGCAATAATAGGAATATTACACAGGAGATAGTGTTCTGCACACCCATTGCATTGAGACATAATAAGGTGAGTTACATTATGCAGAGGACCACCGGGGCAGAGGACTCACTAGTTATATTATGTTTCTACACTTCTGCATAACGCAGTTTTTAAATTGTTTTAGCACGGAATAATGGCTCGGGTTGAATACTGATAATACCTCTCTCTCAAATTAGAACATGCCCCAATATATGGTGGGTATACACGCAAATCAGTAAAGACACGTAACGTGGCAGTGACAGACAGGGAAGGATAGTGACAGAGAGAGAGAGAGAGAGAGAGAGAGAGAGAGAGAGAGAGAGAGAGAGAGAGAGAGAGAGAGAGAGAGAGAGAGAGAAAAGAAAGAAAGGAGTGAGAGCAGGGAGAAAGTGAAACAGGCTATACACCTTAGAGGTATGTCATGTCCTTATCTTCTGTGTACAGATTAACCAGATCACAATACACTATCTACTTTTACATGGTGAATGATTTCGATAGACCTATCATCATTATGTATTAGCCTATTCTATTACCAGTGTTAATTATACACATGCACTCACAATGCTACATTTGATATCTATATCTATTGGCATGATTAAAACTAGACTGCCTTATCATACAGACCTATATTTTCTAAATCCAGTACATGCGATCGATTATTACCGTAAATTCCCGCGTACTACCCGCATCTCGCGTATAACCCGCACCCCCAACTCAGGGGAATCCTATAACCCGTTTTTGAATTTGAAATTTTCAATTTTAGTAATGTTCTATAGTAATAAAAACCCTCGTATAACCCGCACCCTATATAGGCATGTTTGGTATCAAATGAAAGCTGCGTTTGGTTCGCGTACAACCCGCGGGTAGTACGCGGGAATTTACGGTATATCTTTTTTGGACTTGGTACATGAGTGTTTGTAATACACAAGTGATCACCCTGGTTGATCACTTGTAGCCTATGTAATTATGTCTATCTTATATTCAAGCTGACTTCTGCAATTGAAGTGGTTTGGTGGTCATTGTGTCTAGGATATTAATGTCCATTTACAAATTGAGTTATGACTATCATAGATAGCTCTTTATATCCTTTGCATTGAATATGTCCCGGCCCATTAGGTTTGACTAAATGCTAACAAGATACTTTACATGTCAGATGTAATATCACAGTCTATGCATACTACCCCTCAAGTTGAATAGGTCTCTATAAAGAGGCCCCATATCCAGCTCATTCCAAATTTAGAACCAAGTGTTTATTTATATAGATATAGATTTGGCATAATATTATATTGGTGGTGGTATACGACCTTGTGCACAGGTCTGGTACTCTAAGCAATAAGCAGGTATGATGTATTATCCTATCTTTGTACTCAGTCCAATTGTAAGGAATCCGACTATGAAAGAGAGCAAGAGAAAGAGAGAGGGAGGGAGGGAGAGAGAGAGAGAGAGAGAGAGAGAGAGAGAGAGAGAGAGAGAGAGAGAGGGGGGGAGGGGTGGCAGGAGAGAGGGTAATACATAGAAATTATGGAGAGATGAGAGAGTGGGTAAAAAGAAGGTAGCGACAATCCATGTTTTGTGCTGTTTAGTTAGTCCCTGAGGTACAAGGCAGGGAGAGTACATGATATTTCCATATGGGTACATATTGAGATGTTAGCATACCTTATGGTGCCTGGAGCAGTTCTGAATGTGTTCTCTAACTGGTGACTTAACAGCTTAAGCTGCAGGTGGCTGAGGACCCTCCGTGTGCTGCAGTGTGTTTGGCAGGCAGTGGTGTGTTTGTTTGATAAGTAGATATTCACCCACGGGTCATAAGTGCAAAATGCTTCAGGCATAATGATAATAAGAAAGGTTATGTTATAATGTATCCATTATACTTTTATAAGTAAAACTAGATTCCTCAATATCTGGATATTCATATGAAGTTATACGCATGATTGTAGAACTTCCATATTGCACATCGATCAAGCGTACACTTTCGTTTATTAAAGCATGTTTATGTACAAGGACTCCTTAGCCAGGAGTGTGTACAATGACTGATACGGTTATGCTAAATGTTTGTATTCAAGATAGATAAAACAGCACAACGTCAACACATGTTGCTTTCTTCATAACAACTAAAGCATGTGTCTATGCAAACAACCTTTGAATAATTCACTTTTTAGCAAGAAAGAAGGAATTGAATATGACTTTTTGATCCCATGATAATAATGATATTGATAAACCAACCTGACAGAGATAATGATATGATAAGGGTAATAATATTATCACTGATTATGAGGAAAATAAATACCCACATGATGAAACTACCCCATGCTGATGAATGGTTCAAGCGCCGTATGGGACAGTATACAGATCTGTACCTATATCATAGCACTGCCGAATACCTGGTATGTTTCAATATAGAGGACATCACAACGATGGGAGGTATATAGTGTTCTGCTGTCAATAATGACATCCGGATTACTTAGGTTGTGACTATATTAGTAACTGGTGGCATTTATCTTTGCTGAGGCATAATGCCATAGGAATAAGGTTCTATATAAATACGCTTCCCCACAGCTACTTGGGAAGCACATCCCTGAGCCAACTCATTGTCATAGAGTGCCAGCTCTACATGCACACATATGTGTTAAACTAGTTGATGCATCTATTGGCCTGATTAAGACTAAACGAGCCTTTTTGGACTTATTCAGTCTGATGCGTCCATAAATAGACTGCGATTCTTTTTATAACAAGAAAACGAATATGTCTGTATTAATTTTAGTCAAGGCTAATAGTCCTTACACCTGCATACTACAATACTTTCGGTATACATGTTGTAGTAAAGTCATTCTGGAGACAGACATATTCCAAGCACAATTCACCTCGCCATTGTATCACTAATACAATCTACTTAATTTTAATACAATTATAGAACTAGACATGGGTCATGATAACTTTATACTTGAACCATACCAGACTATATATTATACATGTATACGCCCCCACCCGTTATACAGGCACACTACACACTCAACCGGGCTATTGTACTAATTGGCTCATAAAGAAGAGGCTTAATAATAATACAGGGGCAGCTTTTCATTGTGATTGTAGGGCCAAAAAGAGTTAGTTTTCAGTAACGAGATCTGAGGGACTACTAAGACCAGGCCAGTCAGATTTTTATTCTTTATTCTGTTTTATTGCCTTGTCCAGTTATAGCCCTAATGTTTAGTGTTTTCGCTCGACAATCCGTAATAATTGTCCAATCAACAAACCACAAAGACTGATATTTTAGAAAAGAAAAGAAACAAAGGAGGGGGAGGGGGGATTCAGCACTGTTTTGGTAGACTTGGGCAGGTGACTGAGAACAAACTTAGAACTTCTATTTCTCTGTTTTGGCCTGGGTTCTCCTCCATGGAGTGGGGTAGGTGTACTGTAGGTCCCTATGTGGCCGATAGCTACCTTACATCACAGAGCTAATCAACCATTATTAAATATACATAGACGTACCCTGGAGCAAGTGGGAGGCGAGGGACTCCTAAAGGTCAGGTGAAGTCAATGGTTCCTATACATACTTCCATTGGTTCCTATACATTAATCCATGTTTAGGAAAGGGGGTGATGGATTGAATGACTGCTCGGTACCTTTCGGCTAGCCTTGGCTCCTTATTCAGAGTTTCCACTTACTCCAGTTAGAGTTCAATAGAAGAACTGTATAGCTTCTGGAGAAGGCTTTGCATATAATTGGCGTGTATTGTTATGATAGACCTTTCCAGCAATAAACGCTGGGGCACAATATATTGTAAAACATATGATTAAATAGTAAAATAAAGTATTACATTTATCTTTGTAGAGTCCACTCAGAATCGTTTGACGAACCCAAAACAGCCAAAGAGATTTATAAACATACCACACATAAATAAGTATGCATTTAGGGACCTACACACTTCTTTTGGTTAATAAACGTTTTAAAAGCAGAAACGGGTACTTACTATCCCTTACCAATATCCAAATGTACGTGTTTATTATAAAGCAACCCTCTGGTATCCACCAGGGAGTGGTCATTTTTAACAACAGGGGGTGGCTGGAATTTCGGGCCAAAAAATGTTTGGTCCCTCGTGAGAGGGGTCCAAAACATTCTGGTGCCCCCGGCCCCTCCCCTCCAAGACGGTTCACATCTACCATGGCCAACCCTTTTATAGCTATAGTAACGCGCAGGCTTTTTCGCTAAAAATGGGTGCCATACGTCTGGCCTCCCTCAAGGGGGGGGGGGGGGGGCGGGCACATTTTTCACCTCCCCCCCCCCCCCCACTGTTGTTTAAATATGACCACTCCCTTAATACGCTGCCACGTACAGCGGTCCCGAGGTGGCTACCACAAGTCCCCAGTGTCAACATCCCCTGCCACCCCAACACCCCACCAAACACAGCGCAACACAACCAATACTCAACACCAACAGCTAACTGGTATGGCAAGCAGATCACGTAAACTGCCATACAATTTATTTATCAGGGAGGAGAGTTAGGAGTACGATTTTTTTTTCTAATAAATTTTCTGAGGAATTATTGCATTTTCAGGTTAAAAAACAATGTGCCTCTACATGGGTCCCCTCAGTTTTGACCGTGTCGCCATGTCGATCTTTAGCAAAAGGGCCGTGTCCCTGTGTCGATTATTATGTATATAGAACATGCTAGGGCATCATAAAGATGTCTGTGTCCGTCGATTTTTAAAACCAATCACCAGCTGTTGTTCCTGAATTGACAGTTGACAGTTGACAGTTGACAGTATTGAAGTGACTGAAGTTGGAGTTTTCACTTTCAACTTTGACATTTGCATTGTTTTTGGTTTGATGTAGTGTTGAAAGATAGCAGTCACAAGTTGCTTTACTAAAATTGAAGTGAATTTGCAATTTCAAAATTTACAAAAAGATTTGACCCTCCTGGGCCACTGTATGTATGACCTATTTCGAGATGAGAGAATTCAGAAATTCTCCATAAATGTTTACTTTTAGTGCTTCTTTGTAGTGATTTCTTTTCGTCAATTCACTATATCATGATTTTGAATAAATGAATGCACATCTAATAAATCTAAACCATAGGTATTTTCACGAAAATATCTTTATAAAATCATTTTAGAGGCTGTTCTTCAAAACCAACAGATTTCACCATAAAGCGACCACAATTTCACCATGAGACGACCTCTATGTTCAGTGTTTTAGCTAGACTTCCAAAGTAATTGTGATTCTGAAAGGAATTCTATATTTATAACTTCTTTTTACAATGACAGAAGATCATGAAAAAGTGAGATCATTGGGGAAATATCAAACCGATAAAATTCTAGTATCATTTTCCTAAATAAATTGGGCTGGTCTTGATAGAAATATGAAAGGCTTCATATTATTCTGATTGAGTTAAGTCTGGTCGACTCTAGGTCAATTTTGGTCGACATTGAGTGAAAATAGGCCATATGAGATTTTCTAGTGTAAGGGCAATAATATACATGTAATATTGCTTATAAAATTATCAAAGATGATTATTTGGGCTTTTTGGACCATTCTCTGATATCTGGTACAGCGTACCTGTTGTCATTATTATATTACATCACATTATCAGGCATCTTCTGATGGTCATGAAAAAGTCTGACGGGAAGGGTCGACTTATGGTGAATCTACCCTAGAGGCACAACAATGTTTGGCCATTGCTCTAAATAAACAGTATTGTTGTTTTAAGTAAACCCTATGGAAAGCTGTGATTCAAAGACGTCACAGGGTGATGCCAATGTTAAGCATGTACTGGAATTTGTCAACAGCAGCACTAGGTCATTATTATGGGAAAAGAACGCCCCCAAAAACAAAAGGCCTAGATACCTTCAACGACCAAGGTGACACCATCGATGCATGATCCCAATAAAGCCAAAAAAAGAGGTTTGTTTCAGGTCACCCGACCGACCCTATCAAAAGAGGGCCGAGCCTACGATTCTTATGCAATTTTGAAGAAATTTCCTTATTTTTAGCCTTTTTGGGTCTTCGGGGAGGCCGGGTAGTACTTTCATGTTAGAAAAAAAAGTTTAAAAAAACAACATTGGCCTAACATCAGGTCTTATCATATACGGTAGCACTATATTTCATTAAGAATATTATGTCCATGCAGATATAGTGGGTTTACTGTCCGGTATACATGCTGAGGCTGACACGGAAATGGCCTGGCGCGTATGTGGGCCACCTCTATGGGGAGTGGAGGCTTAGTTAATGTTGATCCTTCTTGAAACTGCTAAATGTAATTGATATCAAGGATCAAATGGCCATCCATGGCATGGATATGGTGCACCACCACCACATGAAGGAGGAGTCAGACTGTGTTCACACCTCCTTGGTAGACATCTCAATACAGTGGTGCCATGGTCTAAAGCTGCTTTAAGGACCAGCATTTAGGTCAATTAAAGCAGGTGGAGGTGAGATTTGTGTGCAAGCCAGTGATTTCAGAATAGCTTAGTCATTCAATTTCATTTTGGCATGTGGGAATTTTTATATTCATGCATGGCATCGGGTTCATCACACAAAACATATGTTCATGTACAAACTACATCATCATCATCCCGTACAGACATCTTACTGTACATATGATAATTAATTGATATCTTCATACTTCTTTACTTCAGTTTGATCACCACTAGGACCTACCAGCACCAGCGCTACCATGTCGTCGTCGGAGTACATGCGGGTGATGCCCGATGCCATGCCGCTCAAGGTCTACGGCTTTAAGCGTGTGTCCAAGATGGAACTGGAGGACATCATCCAGCGCCTCCAGCGTCCTACCCACAACCAGGAGACGCAGCACACCAGCGGCGAGCTGTGGCAGTCGGCGCGCTACATGCCGCGCGCCCCCTTCAGTGCATGCAGACGCCAACAGGGGGCGTTGGGGCAGAGTCGCGCCATCTCCCCCAGCAGACCCCCGATGGGTGACCGGATGCTGCAGAAGGTAGTCAGGCGCCTTCAGAGGCCGACCATAAGCACCATGGCGGCCGAGGGTACCATAGCGCCGAACTACGAGCTGGACTTTACCGCCGGCCGGCCGCTCTCGCAGCGCCCGAAGACCGCCGACGATCAGGAGAAGCTCCTGGAGCGCATACAGCGGCCGACGACGGCGTCGCGCCGGAAGTTGTTCGGTCACATGCAGTGTATGCTGTGTGAGGATCTCGCACGCAGCTCGGTTCACGAGACCATGAAGCGGATCCAGCAGAACGAGGGCGCCTCGCACCACACGCACCACCGCCGCGCCGCCACCACCACGCCCACTTCCGGCGCGACCGGAAGTAACAGCGCCGCTGACGTCACGGTCAACAACACGTCGCGCGCACGGTCGGCGACGCACGCTAGTGGTGGGGGGAAGCCAGTGTGTCCACGACTTCCATCCGGAAGCGCTGCAAACCGAGTTCGGATTACTGCACCCACGGATCTACCCCTCATTTCTGGTCTCTCACGCTCAGGGAAAGTCGACGATATCACGGCGCGTCTACACCCTGCTATGGCGTCACCGGACATGACGTCACGGCCCGTGTCGTCAGTGGTTCGGACACCAGCAGCAACACCTATAGCCGTGTATGGATGATTGCAGGGACATGATGAATGACACACAGAGAAAAGAAGTAGAATCACTGTAACTCCCGACTTGATCACTGAGGTAACTCTCCCCAGGACTCTGAAGTGACTCCCTTACATTGGCAGGACTCTATCATAACTCTATAATGACTCTATAATGACTCTATTCTAAGACTCCATAATGATTAGGAGTTCTGGGGAGAGTTACCTCAGTGATCGGGGCTGGACTCCCATTTGAGAGTTACAGTGATTCTACTTCTTCTCTCTGTGCACATGTATATTGTGTATTTAGGTTATCAACATTAATTTCTAGTCTCGTAGAACATTATAGGACAAAACGGATAAGTATGCCTACGGCAACTAAGCCACTTATGTTATCAGAAAATAGGCTACCTCTGGATTATCTTGATTAGGATATTAGAGGATATTTCAGAGACTATATTCCGTTATCGTAAGGGTTATAGAAAATGTGCATTAACTAGATCAGACAGACTATTGTTGACTATTAGTAATACACTACAATTAGCCCTAAACAACAGCTTGTGGAATCTTGAATATTACAGCAGTATCCTGCATGTTGATGCTGCGGTCACCTTTTTACTAGCACCAACCCGTGCACAATTTAAGTCTACTCATTTTTGATCGGAGTTCATTACGGGACAATAGTAAGAGACTGTGACCTCCACCACAAGATGCTTCAGCCTACCCCAAATTGTGACACTTAACACAAATATTAAACTGGACGAGGGGCTTATTATGACAGCTCCGTTGAGTGCCTACAATCAGATAATGTACACTGTCACCTCCTGTCAAAACTGCATTATACCTATACGAGACAGGATTCAGTGGAATGCCAATTGGGGCAAGATTTTACAGAACTCCTACACACACAGAAAAGTGAGAGTCATTGTCGCTAAAACTACCCTCACCTGAGGATCAGGCACTGCCTGACTCTCAGGTGAGGGTAGTTTTAGCTACAATGACTCTCACTTTTCTGAGGGTGTAGAGTTTCAATTCAATTTCAATTTAATCGTTTACTATACTGAAGAAAACATTCTACAAATTCCGGTCACCTCAGTTGATGATAGATACGACGTGGATTCTAGAGTAACGCTAAAGTGTGGATTAGACCCTGCCGCACACATTACAAGTAGGCAGATCAACATGACGGTTATTACACATTTTATATTTTGAACAATTTCTCTAGAGGGGGGATTCATCCGAAATATTTCGTCCGCAAAAGACCCCAGTTCAGGAGTTTATGGATATTATTGTATTTGCAATGTAGCATTATAATTATTTAGCTGATAGTCATATGCATACCATGTATGCACATACTAGCCCTTTACATGTGTATGTATAGATCTTGATATTCAATATTTTATATGGATACGGTAACTTGCCGTGAACAAAAGTGAACCAAACTAACAAAGAAAACGTTATTTTGTCCTGGGTAGAACGTTTGCAGAAGGTTTGCAAACGTTTTGCAAAAATGTACATAAAACGTTTGTTAAGCGCTGAAACGTTGACAGTAAACAGTGTTTAATAAAAACGTCACACCCAAACGGTTCTGTAAAACATTTCTTTAAAGTAGTTCATACAACAATTGAACCTTTACGTGCAAATTAGGGTTTACCAACTGTATATATGTGCATACGTTGTGCAGTCAACTCCATAAATTGCATACACAATACATGCATAGCAAGACTTTTACACACAATATGATTGAGGAAGAGAAGACAATTACAGAATACATGCATGGAAAAGGGATTTTTATGTAGACAGTAAACAGCAAATAAATCATCTATGTGTGACCCATCAATCTATCTATGTCTAGAAGGTCTAGTCCGTTTTTCTGTCTTTTTTTTTATGTTAAAAAAAACAACTCTTTAATGCGACCGCCCCTCTAATGCGACCACACACCTGCCCTGTAACAACCAATTTCTCACTCTCAAAAACACTCTTCTGCCTCTAATGCGACCAATATATGGATAGCTTCTTCTGGTTGGGCTTCTGCCACTCTCCGCTCCGACCACTGTACTTAGGACAACTTTCACTTATTTTCAAACTTTAAGAAAATCTGTTGATTACCGGTTCTACAACTTAGTAACCTATTTTGCTTATATTTTGTTAAGGAAATAGATCCTGCTTTGGATGAAACATGTTACATAGTAGGGGCCATCTTGTGTCCAGGTTCAGAACTACCATGTGCACCTGTCCGACCCCCATCTCAGCCCACAGGTCTCAGCGAAGGAAATCCTTCTACTATATATTTTAATATAGCGGAAAACGCAATAACAGCTACCAGGACATTTACAATTTCTGAAAATCACCCTTGACCTAAAAGATACATCTTTCCTACAAAACATTTCCAACAAAAATTAGCTACTGACCACGGAAAATTTGAGCACTGGTTTGTAGCGTAAAACCACCTGAATTTCGCCTGAATTTGCACTGAATATTTTGCATTTTCACTGATCCCCAATCTAGCCTTTGAAAAAAATGTAAACTCACTGAGAATCCCTTTCCTATTATTTTATTGAAATTGGCAGACATTCAGCAGCATGTGTACAGGTTTTCATAATATTGGCATCATTTCCAACTTAATTATGGACCATTCAGTGCCCCTGCAGTATTCACTTCTGACCAGAATCGTAAATGACTCAGTTTTCTGCGGGATTACCCTCACTGAGACCCACATTGGGCAGCCCACTTTGAAACTGATCTTTGCCCACAGAGGGCAGCCCCTGTGGGGGCCACAATGAAACCCAATGACCAAACTCAATGGGCTCGAGACAGGTTCTGTTAATATAAGTTTTCCCAGTTGTGGCAACCTGTTTGGGACTTGCCTGGAACTCAGTCATATGCCAGATAAAACCTAAGTAGTGCGCTCTGGTCACGCAAAAACGGATTTGCTCTTTCTGGGTTTTCCACCAGGGATCGACCAGTGATTTGTCTTAATACCCAGCACGTAGCATCAGACCACCAGAATAAGTGAAATTCTATGCAAGAGAGGGAATCTGAGATTGTATTGAATAGATATTTGTAACGGGCAGCTGTGACTGCTATGTTATTTTGTATATCTATTTCTATGTGGTTGTTATGATGTAATACGGCACGGTTCTATTATTGTTCATAACATGTTTTATTGATTCCTTAATGTGTACCGATGGTTCGTTACATATACCGCCGATTATTGTCTTCGGTTATATGCCGAAGGTACCGAAGTTACCGACGGTAAATTATAATTAAGGTTTCGTAACGTGTTACATAATATTCAATACTAGGTGGCGCTGCAGGTGCGGTCATGTGACCCCACTCAGGCCGGTATATGGGGTCAGCTGTTCTTCCTAAGAAGGCAGTCAGGTTTGGTTACTGCTGAGGCAAACACCTCCCTGCACTCCGGGTTTACACTATGATATAGCTTGTCTACCCTACTGTATCATTTTATGGTCATGTTCTGATCTCTGTTATAACCGACGTTTACCCCAGGAAATAATACTGAACGCTTTTTAAATAAAGTCGCCGTATATTAAAGCTTAATTGTACCTTGTCCGTTTGTTGTTCTTATGAAGTCACAAGTAGCTTAGACCAACTATATATTCATTTATAGTCAAAGTATTGCCAATGTAAATTCTATTGAAATGATGAAGGGAGACACCTTGTGTTAAAAATATGAACTACTTGAGAGCTGAAGTACAGATTGTTATAGATCTCCTTTAATCAGTCTTGTTACATCAAATAATGACCACATTGAAAGTTTGCTGTCAAACCACTATGTAAAATGATTTGCTCCCTCGAAATGTCATGATGAGGTGATTTGGACGTATCATCGTAAATATTACCAGTAAAAGACATGTTTTTTAAACAAGGTGATAACTGGGTCACCAATAGGTGCATGGTGCACAGGAGCACAACTAGTCAGTCTGAGCTGAAGACTTGAAGCAGGATGGCATTAAATGTCCTTTGATATCTGTATCTATTTTGCTGATGAAACTTCCATAGGTCTCCACCGTCTCCATGGTGTAGTTGTTACACTACCCTTCTAGGCAGCCTAGACCACAGTTAAGGCTGTCCACCATATTAAGTTAAGATATTGTAATTCTTTAAGATAGGGCCGACCCTTGAAGTTCTAAATGGGGATTATTGATAATATGAATTTGATTATCAACCTTGTTATTTATTATGCCTACTTATCAAGGCTCACCTTGGTAAGTCGGCATAGCTTAGCAATTATCCATAATTGACTTCTACTGATGTTAACTTGTACGGATTGAGAGCAATTGGAATAGTTGGAAAAGGAAGTATGGTCTATAGTGAACATCTCGATCCATGTTTAAAAAGATTCCCAAAATTAATGATCGGACACACTAAATTCAATACATTTGAAATGGTAATTAGACTAATGACAAATAAGATACGTTAAGATTGGTGTTTCGTAATACATTTTATTTGAATGTCCAGCTAACATGATATTCTTTTGGCATTTGTATAATATCATATGAAGAGAAATTATGAAAAAGGAAGAGTATTAATATGTTTTAATAACGATACAAATTTCCATATTACTTTTGTTTCCTTATTTGACCCTTTTGTGTGATTAGCCTGACTACATTGGCCCAAATATGGACTCTGTTATATTATTGCATTACTTACACGTCGATACTACCTTTTCATATTTACTGAACCCTGAAATAGTGAATGGTTTCAAATGTGCAAAAGGCTAAATTAGCGAGAGCGTGGCCAGGTTTGTATAAGGCTTAGGTGCAGTCCAATGTTGATTGATATCTTATACTATTGAAGCCTTAACATCATTATTTTGATATTTTCCTCATGCTCTTCCTTTGAATTGAAACGAGAAATATTATTGAGCGAGTCTCCTGCAAGTCTACCCTTATTATCGACTACATGTCTAAATCTTCCAAGGACAATAGGACGTATAATAACGAGAACTGGCCCAAACTGGTTGGTACCAGCTTACAGTTACAACCAGTCGGAACTAAGAGTGATATCAGCATTATAGCTAATGGTCCATATCCAATATGTCATGTAAGAGTTCAGCCTAGTTCCACTTTTATATCTCCTGACACAAAAGGAAACATTCTAGGGGTGCCCTCTTTACGCTCTCACCTCACTTAATTTATTTATTTATCATTACGAGTTCATTGATAACAGACGACATTTTATTCACTCGGAACCACATATATAGATATAGATATATTTATATTTAATATATAACACCACCTAGAGTCGGAATCTTTCTAACATTTATAAAGTTACTCCTCGTCACATCTTTGAGCAAAAGGACAACGCTTATGACGCCAGATGCGTCTGATATGAGCCCATTTCCCCTGTGTTATGACTTTTCTCAAACAATAAAGTCACCATTTATTGGACGCTGACTGGCATTGCTTTTCGGCATAGAACCAAAACTGAGACTGTCCTATATTCAGAAATATCTATACATCGAAGTCTCAGGCTGGGTACACCAATTATTTATAATTCCACCGCTTAATGTTTTGTCCATAATAGGCTTATAATTATATAGTATCTAGTATGTCCATGTAAGATTATTTTTCTATAATCTTCGTCTTCTTCATCTTCTTCACCAACATCTTGTCTTAATAGTATTCCCTGCAGGTGGTGTACATACCTCCATTTGTATTCAACAAGTGGACAGATGTATACACATTCTTTGATATTCAAACCCTTTTCACCTGGAACACCACTTTTAAATGCTCCATGTAATTACCTAAATCCAAGCCATAACCAGTTGTTAATCATAATAAGACTATTACCATGGCAACAGACACCCTTCTCTCGCGACATAAAAATCTGCATCATTTTCCTCGGCTCGCTCCGTATTTGACTGTATAGAACCTTAAATCGATCCAGTCGAATCCATAAGTCCACAGTGACTTCAAAGGAGGACTAGAACCCCCCAAATAAAGTATGAGGACTGTGGATTATTATAACTCAAGACCATTTACGATTTCAGTCAGACAAGATTTCGCCAGGTGTCCATTTTCCCGCCGTTCACCATCACGTGAAGGCGACGAGGATGAGTTCTGAGCAGCTCGTATTGTCATCGATTACAGATGTCTTAGCATTATTACTTTCTCGATTATTAATTATTATTACTGTCGATATAGTCAAGGACTTGCGGAAAGACACCCAAGATGGCGACCGTCAACCGTACGCGGCGGTCGTTGTAGCATTTAAGAGGTCCATAGTGGTGACCTCGAGATCTTCCGCATCCTGATATATCCTTGGCCGGAACTTGAGGAGGATGACAATATAGGTCGCGATGAGAGTCACGATCTGAAATAAAGAAGATGATAAATTATTATGTTGAATAATCATCTGCCTTCGATTGGATTGTTGGGAAGGATTTGAAGCTGGTAATTGAAAGTTGAGCAGGATCTAACCTTATGGATCACCTATAATATTATGTCTAACTCATCAAGATTGTACCAGGCAAAATCGGTTGGAAAAGATAAATAGTCTAAAATCCATAAATTAAGGCAGCCTTTGTTATGGATTCCAAAGGATTTGTAAGCCAAGGTCCATGAAATAACATGAGGATCTTGGATTATACTCATGTACTTTTGAAGCCAAAACAAAGAAGGATAATTATATCCTATAGGTTATAACAGAAAGACCATAAAAGTAAACTAAAGCACATATGAATGTCAAGACCATAAGCTTCGTTAACGAACCAAATTAGAACCGAGAGAAATTTATGTCAAGAGCCAAGAGCCTATAGAGGCATAGAGGTCCTCTCTGAGCAACTCCTCTCTGCCTTAACTACTAGTTGCTGAGTTTCTCACCAGGTGGCAGTTGGTACGTACCTTTGTCAAGGTTGGTCGGTTTATAGGAAATAATCGCCATGCCGTTAGTCCTATGTGGTTACTGGTCAGCTTGGAGAGAAACAATTGGACCTGAAATTTCAAACAAAACAATTAAGTCTCAGTTTTCCTGACCATTAAGTATTATAAAGGTTTTGACATTATCATAAAGGCCCAAAGATATTGTCTATATAATGTTGTTGAATCATAAGGTTTGCCTTGTGTCATATTAAAGCAATACTTCACTGGTATTTATCTATTTATCATCTATTCTTGATATAATTATAACAGTGATCTGCCTCACGATTTTGAACTGACTCAGCGAGCTCTATCGCTATCAGTATATCATATCTTAAAGTTGTGAAACTAAAAAACTACCGGTAGGAGTTTCTTATTATGATCCACAAAGATGGCAAGTTATAAATCATGTATGGTTCATAAATGTCATATTAGAGACCGGTAATAGGAACAGGAACATGAATGTAATCTAGCTATGAAGTTCTGCACATGCTGAGGTGAATGTTATCCTCCCAGATCAAGTAAACATAATATTATACTATCGTATACTAACTCAAGAAGACTACTCAATCAATTTACTTTCTTCTATACATTGTATATTTGATGATAAATAATCAAAATATGACCGAAGGTTTGAAACATAACCACAGCTCATATGGCCATTTCCTTTTTTTGTGCAACAAAATAAAGGTATATTGCATATGAAATATTTAAATGTATGGACCCTTAGTGTTGTATAAGATTAAAGCAATAATGCAGGTATGTGGGATATTGTATACATTACAGATACCAAACATACACATACACTTATCGTGTCTTTATTTAACTTACTTGCAGGCAGGTGGCGGGCTGCTCGTCGGCACCAATCCTCAACATGTACAGCACCATCTGAGGCTCTGAGGCCTGTGAAAGGGGAATATAAATATATTAGTAATGAGATATATTATAGTATACTATATTAATAGTATACATCGTACAAACAGCACACTCTGAGCATAAATCTAAACTGCCACCAATATACCTCGGTTGTGGTTGCCATTTTGAAATAACATTGGCACATATGGCTTGCTACGGATGGATTATAATAATATAGTTATATTAGTCCTTTCATTGTTATCATCCATCTTGCTACCTATCTTGTACACCTATAAAGCACCAGCAGGTGTAGTTGAGTAAAATACTAATGGCCAGCTTAATCTACAACACGCCATTTTGATATTACGACATTGCAACCCTATGGAGTCGTAACATATACATTACGAGGGTGTCTACTGGGGGTATTGGAGATAAATGTATCATGATTATAACAGGTAAGATAGGCACACGCCCATACAGGCTACTTATATCCTAAGAGCGAACAGGTAGATAGATCCTTCCAGGGACTTCCCTTGAACTGGTGTAAAAGAAAAAACGGTTGTCTAGTATCGACGATATGGGTATGATGTGTTAAAGGGGCGGTTCTCCTGCCGTAGATCCAACAGCTTAGAGTAGAGCATGTCGTTCATAACCAAGTGACCTTTCAGATGTGTCTGTAAACAAGGCCCCAAGCCACCAAAGGCCACTTGGTAGACTGCAGTCAGTCTTGAGTGTGCTGACAGCCTTCAAACATACACTGTAAAAAAGTGTTTCTAATTTTTAAACACATTTACCCAAACATACTAAAGTTGGACACTTTCACTGAATCTCAGAATCTCAGCACTTTTTTCTGTCAGCAGGTGCAGGGATATGGCTGCTGGTGGTGGTTGAGCCTACAAAAGTGAAATATTGGTGGACAAGGCCACTGGAATATTTTGGACAGCACTATTTACTTATTATTGTTGACATTATCTAAATTGTCATTGATGTCAACCAATACAATGGGTACTATATTTGACTAAGGAGAGCCTGTACATGGGCAAAAGCCTGAACAAGGAATAGGAGAATAATACTAGTGGGCTAGTTAAACTGCCCTCTCCCACGGTTTTTCATTGTTGTAGCTCACCCCTCACTGGCGGCCATATCCCTACAGATAGCTAGAAAAAAGCTTGCCATCAACATGTTTGGGTGAAAGTGTTTAAATTATATTCACATTTTTTACAGTGTATGGGTGAAGGGTGCAGTGAGCAGTGAGACCAGGTAATCATGCTGTCCTGGCCAGGTGACTTCAGTAGGGGGACCATGAATCAGGCTTTCCTTGGAATTAAATAGTCTATAAAAGCATAATGAAACTATAGCACCCTATTAGATTTGATGATTACACATTGGCTTCTAGGTATAGATATTGTGTTAGGTACCATTGTGTATAGATGTTCTTCTTTTACCCAAAATAATAGCATGTGGCCTAATTAAGGGGGAGTATACCGTTTTCTGTGGGCACACTGGTGGCAGTCAGTACACTGGTGGGTATCAATAGAACTCAATGCTATACCACTGGCACAGTCCAACTGCTAGTCACACCAGTGCAACTTATCTAGGCCAGAGCATTGCTGGGAAGGAACAACCAGCAAACTATTTGTTGGTTGCCTGAGCCTTTATACATGGGGTACTGGTGCTGGGGAATACAGGCTCACAGGGCTAGGATATGCCTGCATGTTTGAGGTTTCTGTTTGGGGGATTCTAAATATAACTAAGGTGTTATATAAACTTAACAAGGCTGGCCTAGAGGTTTGGATCTACGGCAGGATGACCGTCCCTTTAACACCAACAACGTTGCAACTGTGGAGCAATTTATATTGCTTATAATAGAGCCTCAGATGAGTACAATGCTAGTATCATCCACACACTGACACCTATATTACAGTGTCAATCACCGGCAGACCGATTCATCCCTGGCTAAATCACCCTCCCCTATGATGTATGTATAGGCTGTGCACAATGTCAGCATAAAGGGACAACAGAGAGGCTTTAGCATCAAAACAGTCCCTGGGAATATGTCAGATGTACAATACAGCGTTATAGCAGTGAAGTGTTATCTGTCCAACATACAGGGGGCTCCCATGACATGTGAGAGGCAGAGGTAAAGACAGCTGAACAGGCCCATCCCTGCATCCAGCACCCCCTTCCCCAAATCAAAGATTATATCGGACATGTCTGTCCAACTGCCCTAAGCATAGTCTTAGGTGTTTCTAAACGAGGTTGTCTAGGACAGGGAGTGTCAGATACAAAGGGGGTTGTCTCTGATACTCAATGTTGTTTCACGATGCTGGAACTGACAGTCCTTTGATTATATTGGTGGAATATTCTAACATATTTCTATCGACAAAGGCCATTTCACAGTATACACTCAAAAAATAAAGTCGTCTGTAGACCATTCTATGTGACAAGGTAGCGGGTGTTCTAACTATAGTTGTCAGATAAAGCGCTATCCCTTCTAACTTTTTTGTTGTGGATAATGCCGTATACAAATGCCCATATTATTATACTACTTATACTTGTCAATGTTGACTCACAGCAAACCATCACGAACTTGCACCAACCTCGTGTTTTCACGAGGGCGTCAACTTGGGTTAGAAATGTGATTCAGGTTACATAGTCTGAAAATCTAGGTAGGGTAGGTCGGCTTTTTTTTTCCTTTGGCCTGAAAAGTAGCCAAAAATTGACTCTGAAATAGCCCAGAAATTACTTGAATTTCTTTTTTCAAAGTTGGATAAACGTTTTCAAGGTCGGCCCTGTTTTGCTAGGTAGGGTCGGGAAACCTGAAACACACCTCTTTTTTGGGCTTAGCATGTCGAGACACCATGTAGGCTTGGGCAAGTTCATGCTACCTTTCTGGGTACCTATACAAGACTGTCTGGGTGATTGTGCATCCTTATCTCCAGCTTCTTGCTTTTAGAGGTATTTTATGTCAGCTGTACACCTGAGGCATTACGTGCCATTATATCAGTTGACATGTGCCGTATATTATAATTCTGGTGAATTGTCCAATACGACTTTCATATTGTATAATTTTATGAACGCATAATACAGACATGCATATGTGCTATAGCTATATATAGCCAGGAATCATACTATCAATACGTTAGACAAGATAAATGGTTCAGACGCTAGACACACTTGCTCGACAGCCTCATGATCATGACTAAGTATTACATAAGTCACTCTGGTGCCTAGATCCTGGAAGGCGGCTTCTGTAACTCCCATTCCCGGGGGCACCCAGGTGGCATGATGTGCACACTTCCAGTGGATTTAACATTGGACTGAGGTGTCCTAAGGGATCCACTCAACTGTGGTCAGTGGGGAGACAAACAGCACCCTCTTCCTCTGCATGTTTATTTGTCTTTATTTCCTTTTGGCAAAATCCAAACGATACTCAATATGTATAGAGCCTTATATATCGCATGGATGGGATTTCAGGGTGCAAAATAGTGGTGTAGGAAAGAAGGGGGGGGCTAGTGGGACGGTGCCCCCTCCCCAATCACAGAGCTGGGGGGGAGCTGAATGTATTTGGGTCCCCAATGATCTTATCAATACCATACAATGAAATACTCATAATTCCCAAGCCTTACCTGTCATGCACAGGGAAAAGTGGGGCACCGGGGTCTGGGCCCCTAATCAGAATTATATAGGGAGCTCAAACACTTCTGTTCTATATAATTCCTACATGAGTGTGTATATATGCACCATCATGCATAAAAGCAGACACATAAAACTGGTTGAAGTGGGCACCCCGCCCCCGCCCCCTCCCCCCAATGGAGATCTGCCTCCTATGCCTCTGCAAATGTAAGCTAGAATATGAGCTGGTCTGGATATCATGCATGTTAGGCTTCATGTGAATGATGTAAGTGATGTATGCCAGATCAAATTAGTTCTCATCACTATTGCATATAGGCCTACAGGGACAGTGATTATGACTGACACGGTAGATATAAATTATAGATTATAACATACAAACCGAATGATTATCAAACCGTGATCTAAAGGGAATGAGACACACATGGACTCCCATCCCTTATACGGTTATATATGGACATTGACATTATTATATAGTCCCTAACCCATACCATCAGAGTACCATCACAATAGAGTAACACGTAATCAGTGAGTGGATGGTATACACTGCCCTAAGCATACACTCTTAGCAATTTCCAAGCAATGTTGTTAAGGTGGATCGCTACCCTTGGGTCAAAGTCACTGAAAGTTAACAGAATCTCACCAAACTTTTTTTACAGACAGTTTAAGTTATATAAAATCGGAAAATGCAAAGAAAAATAGGGGGTCCCGAACTACTTTTTGAAATATAGAATTTTGAAAAATTGAAGTATTTACATTTTTTTCTGAAAATTAAAAAAAAAGTGAAAACTTCCATGATTTTTTTTCATATCAACCATTATGCGCAGAAATGTAAAACATCACATGTGAAACACCTATATGTTCCTCTTTACTGTAAAAATGATTTTACACTTTTACACCATGGCATTCTGGGTAAAAATATGAGGTTTTGGGGAAGAGTACAAAGAAATCGTCATTATTTGTAGCCTTAGTGGCTAAAAATAGTACTCAGTATTAACAGAATTTTTTTTAACTCTCTTAGAAAATAGTTCAGATCATTTGCTAACATATGAAAGTAATTTTGATAGGGGGTCCCAGGCATATTTTTAGGGTTTTGGACCCTTGAAAATGAAAAATGATGCCAAAAAATGACTAAATCAAATATATATGGCATTGCATGATGGGTAAAGCAGCAAAAATCAATGTATAAAGTTGTCATGATTTATACCCTTGGTTATTTTTAGCAATATTATAGCATCAATAGTGTTCTAAATAGTAAATATCTGCAATGTACTAGCTCATGTTTAAAAAAAAGAAATATTATCAGTTACCAATATATCAAATATTCAAAGTATTATAAAATGCACAATTTTGCTTGAAATGATCTAAATTCTTAACACAGTTTAGGGAATGTATATATGTATCTGGCTATGCAATATTAGCCCATTCTGATAGATTTAAGAATTTGAGGAAATCAAAGGGTAGCGATCCACCTTAAGGACAGAGAGAGTCATAACAGAGAGTGTCAGATATGAAGGGGAGCGTCACATTGAGTTATCTTTCATTGTGTTCGAATTGGAAAACTCTATTTTGTATTGGTATGTCATGGTTGTGTATGTTTCTATCGACACTGGCCATTTATGTATTTGTTTTACCCTAGCCCCTTTCCACTGGCAGGATTTGAATCCCCTTTGGGTAAGTTCAGTCTTTAAATGATGTGCATATTTTGTCTGTATTCTTTAGGTATTCATTGTAACCTTCCCTGTCCTGGGTAATGCCATATACACATGCCCATCTTGTTATACTACTTACACGATCATTGTCATGAGACTATCTCTGCTTATATATAGTGAGTTGAGTAGGATGGCGACACCAAGAGGCATGTGAGTGTACGTCAATGGGCAAACTGTCACACTTGCAAAATAATCAAAGTTTCATTGTTGTTGTTTGGATACATATTTTTTGAATAAGTCCATGGGAGTTTGTATAGATACACTGATAAAATGAAGGGATCCAAACTTGTCAAAAGGTTGTCTTATAAGAAGAGTTTAGGGTCTTTAAAGTGACGGTCATAAAATAAACGAGTTAAAGGTTGTCTATTTGATGAGCTGTCCGGTTACCATCCCACAAGACAAGACTAGGGTCATCTAACTGACAATGTTAGCTCAGGCAGTGGCCCACTCCAAGTGACAAGTCTAAGGTCGTCAAATTGACAACCCAGAATAGTTAACCCTTTATTGGCTGCAAACTGCTTTAAATGTGCTTGAATCCCTTTGTCAGCATGATGCATGGATGTAGCCCTGGTGAGTCTATTCGCCAAGCCTGCATTCATGCACCTTTGTACATGAATCAACAGTTGGGCGAGTATACTTGCCAAGGCTGAATTCATGTATTATGATCACATAGAGCATAGCACCTTAAAGCACTATGCACCCCTTAGAGGGTTAACCTGTGCACTATAACCTCTACTTCACTGCAGGTGGAGCTAACTGGGTTCTGCCTAGGCATACTTGTTGTCCATGTCTGTCTATATTTCTGAGGTTTATAATAGCTAATTCATACAAACATAGAGGTATGTAGGTTAGGGGAATTCCTGCCATATCCCCAAGTCTATATTGAGAGTATTTCTACCCTTTAGTTACAGACTGCTAACACATATGTGTATGTCATACCAATGGGAGTTTCCTTGCAGCTATTGTACCATAGAAGTAACCACAAAAGAGGTGTCTGTGCCCTACACATATTTGTTTTGTCTCAATTATATCAAAACATTGATTCCTTTACCTTTTCTAGTATCCCCAATAGATAAATCTCAGGATTCTCCATAACATGAATGTGTATTCCCATAAATATGATTAAAATCAACAAAGAAATTATACAATTCATTCCCCAACTTTATACAGAATGCATGTTATACTAATGCCACCTACAGGGAAAATCCTGAATCAGACCCTGGTTGACAAGTCTAGGGCTGGCATGAGTCAGGTTTTGGGCTGGCACATACCAAGTGTATCTTCTATCTGACAACTACAGCTAGAGGACCCACTCTCTTGTCACTTAGAAGAGTCTGCAGACGAGTTTACTTTTTGAGTGTAGATTGACAGTAGAAAGTTTAGTGAATAAAAACCTTTTTCATGCATCCATTTATCCATGGTATCATGTTTATGAACTACATGTGAAATTATCATAGTGCACATGTATCATTTAATCCTGACCCCAATAGTACCCATAGTACATCATGCTATGGTCCCCTATTGTCGGGGGGATATGAATATGATCATTTTAGGTTCTAGTACAGTGAACAGCATGTGAATAGCTTTATCTGGGCAACCTTTGTGCCTGTCTTCATTTGCAGATTAATTATTTACTACCGGTAGTTCAAAATATGTTATTCTGATTTTGAGATGAGATTCAGACCTCAAACAACTTTGCAGTTTCAATGATAGCATGTGTACCTTTAGTTGTACGATTTAATCCCTGACAATGTGTATTAGCGATAAACCTAGAGGTCACAATATGAGACAACCTCCACAACACAGAGCTAAAGATATTAATTACTTGCACAGGATTATAAGGTGAGATAATGGGTTCCCATCTGGCTGCCCTTGCTACCTGACTAATCCAATATCAATTACTATAGAGGCTGGTGTCCTGGTTACAACCCACTCAGACATCCCTCTCTTACCCCCTGTCTATCTGCACCCAGTCAGCCTCACTGTACCAGAAATCCCATTACCCTAATACTACAGGAATACAGGGATGCTGTAATGTATACCAAGGCCATGCCATCCTTACCATAGTAACAGATCCCCTGGCCAATTACTCATGAGATGGAAAACCCAAACCAGGGATAGGGTGGCGATATTAGCGAAGATACTCTATATAAAATCTACAAAGTCCACGTGTTAGTGTAGTATTTTTTCTGGAGATTTATATAATTCTATCCATGCTTTTTTTTTTGTTTGTTTCTCTGTTTTTAAACCCACACCAAGCTGAACAAGTGAGACCAACAAAATTAATATGGACTTCAATATAGTACAATATAGTGAACAAGATATTGCTTGATAATCATTATATGCTACACAGGTGTCTAAAACGTATTACACCCTGCTCGTGCCATATTAGATTACCATGACATAATATGTAATGTTCACACCATAACATAATTATGAGTGGAACCTAGGGACCTGTAGTCCCCACGGTGTCGGTCACTAGAGCCATTGGGACAGTCATTAGGGGGAGAGGATCTTGCATCCTTTTGGCACATGTGAGCTGCATGTTACACCCATCGGAAGTTGAGAGCTGTAACCTATGAATAACTGTCCCTTAATAAGGGTTTCATTTGTCATTGAAGCTTTGGTGATTTCAGTTGCAGTGCCACACACTGATAATCTGTAGGCTCCACAACTTAGTCAGTACTGGCTAACAAGTCAGTCAATAGTACCTAAACTAGCTAGTCATTTCATGGCTCCCTACACAACCAATCTAGGTTTGTTAACATGGTCAGGCTGGTGAGTACTGACAATCTTAGTCTTCTCTATTTGAAAAGAGTATCAGGCTAAGTCCTTTCGAGTAAGATATCAGTTAGATGCTGTTTTGCCGTAGTCATATTTTAATAGCACTGTCTTGGTCATACCTGGCCAATGTCCCTATGACTAACCTGGGATAGGGACTACAGACTAAGGGCCTGGGTCATTTAGATTTCCTGTGCAGTGTGAGGCTGAAACCATGCCAACAGCCTAGAGGTCTACAAACGAAGCAAAGTAGCCATTACACTGGGTATTTTCTCAGATTATATGGCACTGCTGAGCGACATACAATAACACATTTCCCCACATCAGTATGTAAGATAATGATGTCTGATGTTGGGGTAAACCCATGTTATGATGTGGTAGAAAATGATATAATCTCCAATTTTCACAGTAAGCATCTTTCTGGTATAGACTATGGAGGGGAAGGGTTGGCCATTATCGATCAAGTTTCTGTTAGACACTGCCTTCCATATAGCTGCAAGGAATGCATATATAGTTTATAAATGAGCATTGCCTTTCTTAACCATTGGAATTTGAATATTATTAACCTTCCACGATGAGGCCACACCCATCATGACTCAATACTATACATGTATATGTGTGCCGGTTGTTGCCTTCTGAGAATAATTGCTGGTTGAGCACACATGTGTTTTTTTCTATCACAAATTCCAGCACATGTACTATATATCATCTTAGCTTTCATGAGATTATCAATACACTTGCACTCTCCAGAATGATAGTAACTGATTTAGTACGACATTCATATCTATTGATTTATTGAATAACTGTCTGACTAATACAGGCGGTGGAGAATCACTGAGATTATTCAGCATGGGAATTCCGACATATGCCAAGGTCTAACAGACATTTTGGAGGCATTTTCCCTTTTCCCTTTTGCCTCTATATCAAAATAATAACTTTAGATTTTAGCCATTGCATTAGAATAGTATGGACGTAGGAGACAACCATAGGTAGAGATACCTCATCAGACAAAATGCAGACTATGACACAATATGGGAGATGGTCAGGCATTGGCGGATCAAGGGGGGGGGGGCGACGGGCCTTGGCCCCCCCCTAAAAAAAAGAATGAAAAAAGGTGGAAGAGGAGAGAAGAAAAGAGGGAGAGAAAGAGAGAAGGGGACATTTTCCAAGCTAAATGATAAGGCTAAACACAGCCCCGAGTCATTATGGTGTCCGAAAATGTGTGGGCCCCCAAAAAGAAACTAGTATGGCCGCTGCGCCCGCTGCGCCCGCTGCGCCCGCTGCGCCCGCTGCGCCCGCTGCGCCCGCTGCGCCCGATACGCGCGCTTTTCTTGGGGTACACATAGGAACAGTGGGTCACTCAAGGTTGGTCAGGTTTGGGCCCCCCCCCACCTCTAAAAAATCCTGGATCCACCACTGTGGTCACACTAGGGGAAAGATTGAACGTGTGATTGAGATCACACTAGACTCAGGGTCAGGTAGAGGTGTGAAGGGAAATGTATCATTTATCATAGTAAGAAAGAGAAAGGGTGCACTCTTGTATTAATGGGATTCTTAAAGATGTGACCTTTGACCTTGATTTTGACCTTTTTCTGACCTAGATATCATCCTACACATAACAGAAATGGATTCAGCACCTTTGGTTTACCCTAGTCCACTATCCATATCCATCCATTGCGCCCCCTATTATATCCTGGCTGGACCGTTTCGGATAGCATACCCAAATTGTGCGTCACAAGTCAGGAACTGACAACTACCTATAGGCCTGCACCACACAACCTATAGGTCGCATGACGCAGGTGCCCTAAGAAAGTCACACCGAGTGAGGCAAGCCGCGCAAAAAAAGGGTATACTCGAAAAAAATGTGTACATTGACTTTTTTTGGGGGGGGGGTACTTGAGCCCAAATTCTAATTTTCATGTCCCCCGATATTGGCTATCTATGTCTTTTGTCCTCTCACGTCTATGTCCGACACACACTGAATAAAAAGCTCCCATGTCCATATTGTAAATAATTACCCCGGTAGAGAGAGGGGGAGGGGGGTACTCACATTTCCATGTAGTCTTTGTTGCGATACGTGCATTGTCAGTGCAAAGTGAATCAGGGTTATCACAACACTGATCTGTTACACAAATAATATCAAGTAACCTCCCCTGTAAATTACCTCTAGTACTTAAGTGTTTGATAGATGTCTGAAAAAAAGCGTCTCACCTACCCCTCCCATAGAGATAGCATTGGTTGTCACGAACTATCCAAATTTGGGGTTATCGGTTATCTACACGCTCCCATAGAGCTCTATGCTGAAGCAAATTACCAGCAATTACTGCCTAATATTATTTTTCGTTTTTTAGGGGGTTACAGTTGGAATTTGTAAAAAAACAAATACACCATTAGATAGATATTGTGGAAAGTGATCTAATGACTCCATGCAAGATGCAAAGAGTGAAATATTGACCAAATGGGAGCAATTTCATTTTTTCAAGGAAAAGAGGTGTCCAGAATCGTCTCACTAGACTCAGGGTAGACCCTGAGTCAAATAGCCATTATGCTCTAAATACAATATTTTAGGAGATAATATGAGAAAATGGAAGAACGTTTTCCCCTATTTTAGCATGTTTGTTGATATTTGGTTTCCCCTAATGTCATCATAATCGTGTCTCGTATTCAACAGTTTCTAATGCCTATGTACTGCTATATGCCTGGCGTAAAAGAGGACAATAACGTACAATAATTGATGAAAGTTGTGTTTTTGAATAAAGTCCGAAATGAAGTAGGGCATTCTCACTAATTAGCAGTATGTGAATGGGCCATATCCCTAAATCATCAATTGGTGGTGAGACGTTAATGTCTCTTTAAACTGTGTTTCTCTGAAGGTATCATTATAGTGCAATAGCTGGGCACATCGGCATTAAACTGATATTTTATTGGGCAGTAGGGATCTCAAATTGCCATTTTGATACCATCTGATTCGCCTGCACGTTTCCTAGATTCGTGGCCAAATGATAGTGAGACGGGATGGGGTTGAAAGATCTCGAGCTCAATAGATCAGTGTAATGCTATTATCTACATTCACAGAAATAGAAGTAAAACATTTTGATTGGGTTACAATTATAATCCTACCGGAATCAGCTTTCCCTCCAATATTACAATTTTTTAATTGCATGCATGTTCTATCTTCTCAGATACCCTTTTCCAGTACATGCCAATGTAGTTTCAATTGATTCCAGTGGTGCCCAAGGTTGGGAGGAGGGCCTACATGAGCTTAAATTTAGATATCAGGGGTCGATGTTGAATTTAAGTTGAATTACAGAGCAGATGGGAGTCACTCGTAAATATTTATGTGGAAAGCGATCAATATGTTAAACAGGTCGTAAACAAATGTTGAGTTCAATCAGAGTCCGGAATAGACGGCCATGGAGGAAATGGACTTAGGAAGAAAAACAACTAATAAATCATACTGTGGAGACCAGAATCTAAAAAGATTTAGATATCATAGGTTATTTCATTGCAGCTTTAGTTTCCATTGAGATATGCTCTGGTGGCAGCTGGTATTCAGATTAAAGCATACTTCCCGTGGCAAATGTTTATATTTATCCTTTTTAATACTGTTGACATCTTTATAAAGTTTAAGCTATATTACTTTGAGCAACATCTGTTGTCCGAAAGCCAATTAACTGAGTTGTAATACAGTCATATAGTATTGGCTTGCAGATTAGAACACTAGAATGCAAACAGTGGTAGTGCCCCGTGTCAGATTCTAGTGGATTTTAAAACCGCCTATAGCCATATTAGTTTCTAAAACGTTGAACATGAAGATGTTGGATAACCTTCAGACCACGATTTTATGAACGAGATAAATAATAGTTATCATATGAATTGCTTTCCACAGAAATTGCGACGCTGGTTTATTTCTAAATGGCAATAAAAGTATGCATTTTATGAGATATTTCCCCATGCAATAAATCAACCAAGAACCAGAGTATACCGGAGAGCCAGGCTGGTTATGTGGTAAAACAGACAAGGAAAACGTAGCTAATGTACAGGATGAAAGTGTCTTTCCCCAATACCACAGCACTTGACTTTTTAAAAACTGCAGTGACAGACAGTAGGCCTATAGATACATAATAGTTGGGAACACCCATATCTAAAAAAGCTCATGTTTGCTTAGCTCCCTCAAGGATGAACTGGTAATGCCTATTTTTACGCACCATTAGACCTGTGTCTCATTCTACTTATGTTTGTATAGAGGAGGGTATAACTGCTGACTGTAGTAGCTGTCAAGTGTTTAATAAAGCATACAGTCTGTAGTCCTGACATTTGTATTTGTACTTGTATCTATGTGGGTGGGTGGTTATTGGATACTCCCAGCCCCAGTAATATATTACAGTAAATAAGGATGGATGTCCTGTTCAAAAACTACGTACTAAAGGTGAGTGGGATACATCGTTTTTGGTAATTTAAAATGAGTTCGATTCGTGAGATTTATAGTGATATGTCCGTGTAAAGTCATTTAGAGGTAAGTTAGTGTATGAAGCAAGAATACATGCAATATTTGACAGTCCTTGACAACTCATTAGACTGGAATACACAGCAAAATACCAGTTGCGTAGGAAAAGGGGGGGGCCAGGGGGGCCCGGGCCCCCCCAATCACTGAGGAGGGGGGGCCTGAATATGTTTGGGCCCCCCCAAAATTTGTCAAGACCTGTAATATAATAGACACAATTTTCAATCCTTAACTCTCCTGCATAGAAAAAAGTGGGGGCAGAGGGGGCCGGGCCTCCAAATCAGACCTAAAGGGGGCTCAAATACTTCTTTTCCATACCATCTAATATAAGAATGTATATGATACATCATGCACAAAAACCGATACTTTAAGTTGGTTGGAGTGGGCCCCCCTTGGGCCCCCCCAATGAAGATTTGCTTCCTACGCCTCTGAATACTAATCTGGAGACTGTGGTATGGTGAATATGTACAATCTGTGTACTTGGGAAAATATTAAAAGGTTTAGTAGCAACTAATTTCAGTGGCGGATCCAGGATTGTCTAGAGGGGGGCCCAAACCTGGCCAACCTGGAGTCACTATGTGTTTCCCGTGAGCGAAGCGGATTAGCTATACTAGGGGGGTTTGGGGGCATGCCCCCCAAAAACAGTTTGTTGATATAGACTTGAAATGGTGCATTGTCATGCATTTTAGGACACAATATTTTAAGACTCAGCCCCCTCCCCCACTTTCTTTTCTCTTCTTCCAATTTTTTTCTTTTTTTGGGGGGGGGGGGGGTGGAGGGGGGGCAAGGCCCGTCGGTCCACCCCCCCCCCCCTAGATCCGCCAATGAAATTAAAAGCTATTCGAGTTGATTGAGGTGACATTGCAGTCTGCAGTTCCTAAACGAAAACTTTAGGACAGCGCATTTGCTTCAGGCTGGGTGCTGGTACTGAAAGATGCCTCATTGTATTTTGGGCATAGACGGTCTCTCCTGTTAATTTAGCTCCATATTATATATATATATATATATATATATATATATATATATATATATATATATATATATATATATATATATATATATATATCCCTTTGGGCAGCATGTCCTTTGGGCACCATGATTCACGATTACTCAGCACTTGAGAATCTACAGGTTGATACACACACGCGGAATGATCGGCATGATGCTCCAATGTGGTCCTGGAAGTTACGTGCCGTAGCAGTGCATCATGACAACAAATGAACATGAGGCCTCAATGCATCATACACTCTTCAAAGGGCTAAGTAATGTAACACATATATACATCCATGATACTTAAGCCTCCACATGCTTCCCAACCCGTTCTGGCTCTGGGTAGATCCTGACCTATATGTGTGTACTTCCGGTGGAAATTGAGGACTTCCTGGTGTGAGTTGGGGCTTCCTATAAGGTCAGGGGGTCACAGGAGCAGGAGGTGGTACAAGGATCTTGACATTTTGCTTTCAACATTCTTTGAAAGAAAATACACTCAGCACCAAACGCCCCGTTCAGACGAGTACTAGGTTAACAACTTATTAGTAAAAATACTATCGACCCTCCTTCCTAATGTTCATCATAATATGGAGGGTTACTCTGAGGAAAATTGAGACACGAGGCCTTTAGGTTCATAGAGCTAGAATAATGGAATACCATGATCCCACTAAAATATGCTACAAGGGACGAACTGAAAGAGGTGCCTTGACTTTTGAATATCTTGCGTAGTCTTAATAAGCATAATCTCCCATAATACTTACTAGTAAACACTTTTGCATATCTTGCGTTTTATTAAATTGCATATATATTGTGTGGCCTCAAACATACATCGGTTTAGTTATAGTTCTGTCATCAGTTTAGATAGTAAAGACAGAAAGAAAAGGGACCTCGGGGCATAGCCACCGATACATTTCCAACTTTGATATTATAAACCTAGCTGAGATGCAAGGACAGTGACAAAGGAAACTTTGTTAAATAAATCATTGCATGAAGAAATCCTCAAATTCACAGATTTGCTTCAAGTCTATTAATCACCTGTGTCCCGGCCTAAGCTGGATTAAGCTGTATCTGCTACATACTTAGAGTACACATAGTACGGTATCGATTAAGTGCCTGGATCCTGTACTGCTATACTAGTTATACCAGATATGTATTGAAAACCACGGTTATATTTAGTAAGAACAGTCGGTATATGCTCAGTCAGCCTCTACAGTCACACAAAGGGTGGTCTAGTATCAGTGGAACCTTTTAAGGTTGAGAGCCATCCCTACTGCTACAAAGGTCTCCTTCATCACACAATAATCTATAACTGTCAGATAGCACCAAGCGGCCCTTGGCTGAGGCTGCTGCATGGTGGTCTATTATGTGATGAAGTGCTCTATAGGGGTGTATATACCAGTCTGCTGGCAGTGCCATAAACTAGAAGATCATGGGAGGGAACTAGAATAAATAAGGTTCTATATAGCCTGTGGTTTCTTAGATGCTTCAATAAACTACCCCATCACCCTAACTGCCACCTGGAATAAGGCATAGGAACCAAGGGTGCATACAGGGGGGACAAGATGGCGGCCGCCAGTCAGTGGCTAGTTGCAGATCTGTATGAGCAGGCCCCGCTTGAATACACAGAGCATTGATGGTTGCTTACATAGGCGTCAGGGGTGCAGCCGTCTGGTTTACATAGCACCAGGGCCCGATGCCCTTAGCTGTGCATAGAGCCGCTCCTGAGCTGCTCCCCTATACAATAACATTGCCACCTGCTCATCATAGACTCTGCTCATACACGGCTGTTATCACCTGCCTTTCATCCTGCCTGACATGCCGCTACACAGAGACCTCCTGTAGCTATCACTCACTTAGATGTATATATCCATGAAGCAAATAAGACTGCCTTTGTACTGCCTTGAAGTTATGTCACTGATACTCCCTCCCCGAGACTATAATATGATTCCTCGCCATTATAGCCTCCATTTTATCTTCTTCATCTGGATAAGTTCTAACTAGGATCTCAGGATTTCTCTTGTGAATATCACTCTTAGTCAATCTTTTCTTGTATACTAATGCATTTTCCTTTGGTGTCTTCCTTATGATTACATCATATATCTAGGCATATTCATTTACTTTCCTTTTTATATGGACTATGCATTCATTGTCAACTTCATAATGTATTAGTTTGTTTATTCTAAATCACTTAGAACTTTCTTTTGGCGTATCGCTTCTCTCTGTGGGTTGGGCTTCTACAGTATACACGATGTGGGGATGGGTATCGGCTTTATGCAATCCATCATGAAATGTAATGATGATAACAAGAGTGCTATTCCGAAATATCTTTCATTTTAATGCCAGAAACGTTAACCAAATAATTATAATTCTGTTTCCTTATATCAATACCATTACACACGAAATAGCCTTCAATGCTAAAGCGACATAATTATATACACAAGGAATCCAGGCACTGAGCTTTAATAGTTCATTTCCAACCAACTCGTCCAAGTGTTCTGTCCTTGAATTGCACCTATATATGCAATTTCCCCCAAAGGCTATCTCGCTGATGCAGCAGGTTAGGTCTCAATGAGGCGTGCAGCAAGACCAACTATACCACACAAGTGTAGTATCTATGTATGGCAGAAGTCAATAATATACTATATAGTAGTTGGTATAGGGGAGGCCTCTGGAGGGCATCTGGTCAGGCCAGCTGACCCTTACCCAGGGTTTACTTGTAACGTTCCTTATTTCTGCACACCAAAGCAGTACCTAGATATATACATACCTAAGCCCCCCCCTCCCCCACTCATGACCTTAGCTGCTCTAAGAGTCACACTTCACATAACCAGATCCCTCCAATATCCTCCCCGGCCCCTTTGGTACTAGCTCCTTCATTTCCTGAGCAATCTCTCACTCACTTGTGTCAAGGCTTACTCAGTACCTTGAAGGCATCTATAGACGACCCTCCTGCACCCCCCCCCCCCCCCCACCTACCATCCTTTCCCCATCCCTCCCCTAGATGTCGCCTTCTTTGTCGCAGCTACAGTGCCTCTATGGCTATTACCATTGGCCCCAAATGCACTCCATCATCTTCCAATTGGCCAAGCATCACCCTCTGTAAAATGCAGAAGGAACCTTTGAAGAAGAGAATCCATTTCTATTTGACCTTTTTAACCCTTTAGACCCCAAAACGGCCGGAAACGGCCGTGCCTCATTTCCCCAAAACGGCCGTAGCCGGCCGCAAAACGGCCGTTTTTAGGCCCTGATTCAAGTATATATCAATGAGGACAACATTCCCAAAACTTTTTGTTATTATTCAACATTGATTATTCATTGTAAATTACTTAACATTAGCCCTAATTTAGGCCATAAATGACATTCAGAAAAGGTTTAAAGGTAAGGGGAATAGAAATATTGTACCTCTAGAGAGCTCATTTCCTGGGGCCACACAATTGTGTGTTTTACTGGAAAATCTCCAAGATAGGCTAAAAGCCTAGCATTTGTAATTGATTGTTTTACGTGGACATGGTACCCTAATTAATGCAAGTTATATATCATTTTGATGGGTAGACCATCAAGCTTCAGAAAAGGATGATTTGATTCAAGATCTCTATCAAAAATGTTATATTTCTCATGTGATTTGACTTTTAAAAGATATATACAATATATTAGGCTGAAACAACAAATTTCAGCCCGAGTGAGCCATTAAGGCCTCTATGAAAATGACAAGGACCACACATCTTCTAAGACATGTCATGTATTCAAAATTTAATGTTTCGATAATTTTTTTGAAAGGTGGCCATAGAATAAATACAAGCTTTAATGTAATGTATAGATTAAAGAATAAAAACTTAATATTATGTTAAACAAATGAGGGTGATCAATGACCAAATTTAGCCAAATTCACACAAAATCCTGGGGAAATGAGGCACTATATTATGTAATTGCCTGGGGTCTAAAGGGTTAAGGAGAGACCTCTGACCTTTCTTTTCCCCTTCTCAAAAATCAATAAGTAATTTTGGGAGAATTTCATGGGTGTAGGCTTTGGAGGAGGGGAAGTGGAAGGCGTGCATGTTCATGTAGGGATGACCCTCCATGCATGTACTTTGTGCTGTGACGTCCATACTCCCACGCCCTCATGTTTAGCAGTGACACTGAATCCCAAGGGAGTTGTAGGCTGTGTCTCACGACCTCGAGCCAATGTTTTTGTCTCTGACCGGGTGCCGTCTCTGACCAGGTGCCATCTCTGACCGGGTGCCATCTCTGACCGGATGTCACTTTGGGATTTTAGTTATGTTCTACCAACAGCAGGAGGCTAATACTGATTACGTAACAGCTGCCATAAAGTTTTTAAACATCCTTATACATATGAGTATAGGTTAAAATTTAAAAAGCACTTTTTTCTGACACCAGGTCAGAGACGGCACCCGGTCAGAGACGGCACCTGGTCCGAGACGGCCCCCGGTCAGAGAAAAGAAAAATGGCTCAAGGTCGTGAGACAGAGCCACGCATGTGTGTGTGACTGTCCTGTTTAAATATAGGCAATCTAAGTTCTGTTTATGGTTTATGGACGGTCTCTCACTTACTTTATCCAAAGCTATGCTATACACATTTAAAATGTATGCAATCTTTTTCGCACTCTCCCCAATGTAGATCGGTGATGTCTGTTGTATGTTCCTTCTACAATCAGAATCAATTATGTCATATACCTGTCCTAATTGCAGCATGCTAAAAAAATACCTTTTTGATATCATTATGGACTGCCCATGGTGTTGTTGAATTTAACCGTATATCTATGTCTATTTGAGTCTGCTATAGGGAATTACTCAGAAACATATAGGGTAGAGTCGCCATGAGTCAAACACATACCCTGAGACGGACACTGAAATTGTTAATAGTTATTTATGTAAGATAAGACTTTTGATGGTTCTTCATTGAAAGAAAATTACACTCAAATTTTAACAGTATTCACAATTATAGAGATCAAGATGCTTGAATAATTTATAAAAGCGCAAATCCAAGTGTCCCTCTTCAGGTACGTGTCCCACTCGAGGTGAATCTAACCTAGGTAACACACGCAGTTGCCACCGCAAAGTGTATGCATAGAATAATATACATGTATACAGATGTAGGCAGCTAGTAATTCCAGCAGACAATGGCATGTATAACCATGGATAGCATCTATGTTGGAATGACTGACAGATGCCTATACACTGGAGCTACCTAATTATGCATACAGCCAACTGAGGGTGGGAGCAGACAGGCTTGCTCCTCCGGATACCCTCACTATATTGGATCCTCCCCTCCCCCATCACATTGGTCCCGTCCATCCCCCCCCCCCAACCTCATCCCTCCACAATCCCTCCTCCATCATTCCCCCCCACCCCACCCCCTCATCTCCACTAGTGCTTTAGTCTGTAGCCTAATTATTTTTCCTCATCCCCCAGGGGTGCAGTAGCTACTGATCACTGCTCTGGGCACTGGTCGACTATTATTGCTTTCTACATTGTTTGCTGGTAAACATCAATTAGACATGTGGACATACATATTATGTTTCCATTATTATATGGACACTGTTACTCACAGTTGGCAGTTACACTGTAATAAAAAAAAGTGTATTTCGTGCTATGCGTTCTATTTACGCTTCCGCAGTTATTCTTTTGTGATGTAATTGTAAAGCTGGAGGGGAAAATGAATGTCTGTGGAAAATTAATGTTATTATTTTCTTTGGTGACAAAGGTGTCTCTTTAATGTCAGATGTTCTTGATAAGCCGGAGGGGCTCAGTGTGTCATTATCCCCTCCTTATCGTTAACGCATTCGTTCTGATGACAAGTGACGACGGTTTAATGTGAGTGGCAATATTTGGTCAAAAGTTTTCATCAGATTATTTAGAATATACTATCCCATCGCTATTTTTTACTTGATATTAAGTACAGTCGTATACTAATATGATTCCAGTGAGTAACTACTCAGAAAACAGCGATAGGTAGTCATACATCACATTCAATATAATACCCAAATTACCCCCCTCACCTCTGATCTGTTGCTGTTCTAATTAACCTGTTAAGGGCTTAAATTTCTATCCATCCCTTGGTTACGGCATTGTATCTGAATGCACTAGGCCTATTAGATACTCAGTCGCCTGAGCTGAACACAGGCACCGTGACCACAAAGGTCATATCCAGTGGGCACAAAATTCAGTTTAATGTTGAATCAACATTGCATCAACAGTGAATCAACATTGACAACTCTTTATCAATGTTGATTCAATGTTCTGTGCCCACGGGGTAGAGGATTAAAGGACTATGCTGTTCTTGAAGGGTGAAAATACCAATGCTTATTTCATGGCGGATACAATGATCACTATGCTTAAGTACTAGAAATCCCGTATCCCATGCCCCCCATGGGATACGATGTTCCTGTATCACATGGCCTATGACATCATCATTTGTTCAAATTCTTATGGCCATTTATATGCAATTTAACATATTTTTAAGGTTAAAAACCATGAAATAAAGGCAAAGGCCCATGGTCAGAGAATTTTTGGTATCGTTCCCCCCTCGGTGGGGCTGGGGCGCATCCCACTCAGCCTGCGGCTTCGTGGGATACTGCCCCAGCCCCACCTCGGGGGGAACGATACCAAAATATCCTCTGGCCATGGGCCTTTGTCTATATACCCCTTAAGAAAGCATGTCCATAAATGTGGACCTTAACCCTTTTCCATGCACCAGTGGCATATGAAAGTAGGGCATGGAATGAATCCTTGTGAGTTACTCGCCAGGGATGCCTTTATGCAACATGGTGACAAATGACAGAGCATTTTAAGGCAGTATGCCGCCCGTTAAGGCTAAATGCATAATTAAACCCAAAAATTGCAACAACATCTTCCGACTGTTCCACTTAATCTACAGCGACCAATAACGTTTGCCGTCATTGATGTCGAACCACCTGTTTCTACAAATTGATGACAAAGTCATTTTTCGCCTACATAATATACTCAGCGAGAGAGACAACAAAATACAATGTACTCCCAGGACATAATGCAGCGGCCTTACACACCCTGATAAAGCCTACATCCCTGTGTACATCCTGTTCTGATACAAACCCTGTTGTCAAAAGCAGCCCTCCAGGAACAATAAATATAAGCTCATCTTATTTTATTTTCATTTCACACAATGGTTGGCAGACTGAATGGAAGCACCCTCTATTCAACTGTCATATCCTGGATCATTGCGGTCGGAACGACACCTACAGGACATGCTAGGTACCACAGGGGCAGTTCTGCCGATTTGGAATGATCTTTCCCAGAAGAGCCGTGAATGTCTTACACTATATGAAAAAGGCCATAGCCCACCCATCCCACGCAGTGTGGTGTATTATGGTGGTTTCCATTCAAGGCTCCCGTCGCCACCCCCTCACATGTCCCATACACAGGGGAACTGTAGACAGTATAAACTGTCCCAGAGCCCTCCCTCTGATATCCAGTCACATCCGGGTTCTAAGGGTATTTATAATATATAATGCAGGTATGAGGCATTATATGTAGGCCGCCATCTTGTCCTCCCTTCATGATAGAGGTAGCCCAGCTAACAAAAATACGCTTTTAACATTACATAACGTTTTGCCAAAACAAGGAACCATACAGAAACGTTATATAACGTTGCTTTTTTGTTTACTGGCAGGGTACCAGCTCAATTTAAGCTACTCAGTCGCAGTCAATCATATTGACACGGCGATCAACCTCTAACATCCCTATATAAGATGATATCCTCTTTTTCTAACTCTTGTTTACGAAGGGGTGGCCAGGATGGTACAATGGATAGCCTGGCCCCCGTCTTATCTCATCCGAACACTTCCGAGTGGAGGTATTTGTAGGTGTTCCATTGTGTGGCTAATCTGTCTGTGGCTGCTGGCGATCCCTTCTAGGCTGCCCCTTGAAGTGGCAGATGTTTGGGTGTTATAGGATGTTGTTTGTCACGGAGCACACGGTACATCAGGCTTTATAGGCATGACATCATGATGAGCAACTCGAGCTAAGGTACTGTGAGCAGCTCAGTGGTGGGAGCAAATTGATGGCTTTACATCCTATATTGTGTATAGGCATGGCATTATGAGATGAGCAGCTCAACATTAAAAAGTAAGCCTACTATCAGCTGCTCTCAAGTGGGAACTGCACTATGTTTATCGTATTTTCTATTGTATTACATTGTATTTTGTGTTGAGGTTGAGGTATTTTAATCTTAATGTTTTAATTCGTCCAGTCCTGTGATGTGGGTGAATGTCAAAGTAATTATGCCTTCCATATTTGGAACAATAACATAGCAAGGATCCACATAGAATCATTCACACAAATAACCGATAAGATGGCATTTTTTCAAATTGCTATGTGTTTCTAAATGTATAATTTTGGCCATAATATATATCTGTTACTGTACCTGCTGTTTCCTAAATCAAAAATCCACCCTTCATATAGTGTTCTTTAAGTTGAAGTGTGTATCTGATCTCTACACCCAGCTGCTATCCCTATTCAGACAAATTGGAAATGATATAACCAGAGACCACCAGTGTATGATATATTATAGTGTCGGTAGTGTCAGAATTACACACCTTTTACACAGTCAGCCTGCTGGGGAACAAGTCTGGCAGACGCCTCTGAACCTGGTACTTCCCATGTATATAGGGGTGTAACTGCTCGCCCTATGTGGGCCGCCATATTGTCCCCTCGACAAGAAAACTGGTTCCAGCAGACCAGTCACATGAGTAATGCTCGTAAGGTTATTGGCTATGGGGACTAGTGGAGGTACCATTGTCGTTTATAGTTCTCCTTTCTGTCACTGCAACTGTAATGATGGCGCTACAAGCCCTGGATTAACCCCCTATATGCGTTGAAGGGCAGAACCTTTTGACCCCACCTGGATGTGGTTCTGGGCACGTGTCAGCACGTGTCAGTGGTAGTTATGCACGTTACATGTAGCAAGGTGCAAGGATCTAGCACAGTTTTGGTACGTATGGGGCATCTAATGGTGCACCCTGGCTAGCACAGATGTAACACACACTGTAGTAATACATGTTGTGTCATTATATCTAAAGGCAGCTGGCCTATACTATCTAGGCACTTCCTTTCCAAATGATCTACTAAGTCTACCCTAGAATACGTCTGAGTATGTCTGTAAACATTTTAAGGAATTTCTCAACTAAATATTGAATGGAAACCATGTGTGTATACCGTGTTCTCTACGCCCTACGAGAATTGGCGTAATGTTCTTAGATATGCAATTTGACTGTTCTTTCTGAGCGATAGTATTAATTCTGTCAGGAGTTATGATCTCCAGATGCACCTGTAAATTGTAAGGATGCCAGGTATTTGTGCAGACAATTGGGACAGCGAATTCGAGCAGGAAATAAGGTTTTGGAGGAAATGGGAATATTACCCTCTGCTTTTCAGATTAATGATCATTTATCAGGAAATGCAGTTGTTGTCTTTTTTATTAATTACGCCATTTCCATCGTGGTTTGAAAGGAATCAGACAAGCTAATCCGATCCTTTTAGTGTAAAATTGCGTGAGTTCTCTGAGCACAATACTATTTTCTTTCTCTATATGGCTGTATTTCCCAAATGTTAGCTTGACAAGGATATAGTAGTCAACTATTTAGATGACAATTTTGAGTAACTTCATAAGGCCAAAAAAAGGTTTGTTTCAGGTAACATGGGAGGAAAATGTAGGGTCGGTAGGTCGGATTTTTTTTTTTTTTTTAAACATGAATGTACTACCCAACTTTTTTGAATCCCCCAAAATTGACCAAAAAAGGGTAAAAACATGAAAGTTTCTTCAAAATTGCATAAAAACCTAGGGTCGGCCCTCTTTTGATAGGGTCGGTCGGGTGACCTGAAACAAACCTTCTTTTTTTTGGCCTAAAGGGACATTTTCACCGAGCGTTTCCCACTCACAATTCTAGTACTGTTCTAGTCTGCTATGTGGTAAGTGCGTGTGGTGAGAACGCCCCTTTAAATGATAGATCGCAAAAATAATCGAGGAAAATCTTTAAGGACTTTTTATATTGCATTAAGTAAAGAAGGAATCGCAACAAAAATAACAATTGTCCTTTTCCAAAACAAGGGGGATGTGATTTTGTGGGGGGCGATAGACCCAGGATGATAGACCTTATAACAGTGGATTCGACTCCTCAGCTGTATCGATTAAGCTATATTGATGCATGAGAAATATTTATAAATGTTTTAATAAGTATTTTCAGATTAAATATTTAGTAATAGTAAGGGTCTTACCGAAGTGTGTAGGCAGGAGGCAGACATGATGAACGTGAAGAGGATGAAGGAGAAGACGGCGGTGATGCAAACCAAAGATACCCTGAGCAGCGTATCGGGTCCTGAGAACTCCCGAAAGAAGATGAGGCAGTAAATAAGGAAGACTAATATGGGGATGCACAGGCCTATCACCGCCAGTACGTAGAGGCTGAGCATCTCGTCTAGACGCGACACCAGGTGACACACCTGTTGGTGGTGTCGCCGGTGCCGCTCGAGGTCTGGCACCGTGCCGCGGTGCGCCTGGTGGTCATTGCGCAGCTGCTGGGTGATGAGGGCGAACTCCTTCTGGAGGAGGTAGCAGAGGATGCTCAATGTCGTCTGCATCATCAGCCAGGGGAAACTGTAGAAGAACGCCGTCAGGTCCGATATCGAGAGGATCCAACGAGGGCAGCCTGTTTGACACCAAGGCGCGATGCTGGCTTTCGAGAGCGCCACCACCATGTGGTGCTCGCCGAAGGACTCCTTGACGGCGATGATGCTGACGAATAACAAGAGCGTGAAGACCACGCTGAATATGACCACCTTGCGCACAAAGCAGGCCATCCAGGAGACCGGCAGGCCACCGGCCTCTTTCTTGTACTCGGTCCACTTAGCAAGGAACTGGTGGAACTGTCTGGAGAAGGGGAACAAAAAGACAAGCATGCCCAGGGAGGTCTGCGTGCACACACTGTGCCACATGATATCTACAAACAATAGGACACCGAAGGGCTTGGGGTCCAAGTGTAAGGAGAACAGGCGGAAGAACCCGAACCACACAAATAGCAGCAGGCCGAACGGGTAGATGTTTCGCCAGTTAAAGGAATGCCCAGGAAGTGGTGGAAACCGGAGGATTCCAATTGTTCTTAGTGTGAATATGAGCGTGCCGCACGCGCGTTCCATGTCATTGCTCTCCGACTGCGGGTCTTCCACCGTCGCCGCCGTCCCGGCCCGCGGAACCGACGAGGACTCCAAGATGGCATCGACCTCGCTACTTGACATGCGCGGCCGACAAGGTCGATTTGATATGAGTCTCTCCACTGTGGGAGAGTCATTACTGGTTTCCATGGTGACCGAAGATAGCGAGCCCCTCCCCTGCAAAGATGAGCAAAATGAGACATTAGCAAGGCTCGTATAGTCCTACATCATTGTGATAAGTCAGGTTTTATCTATTGCGTATACATGCAGACTATATATCTCCATTATCGCCCACCCCATGCACAGCATTTATCTCCATTATGAGATTTTAATAGTCTTTTTAATGAACTTCTTAGCTTTGACTATATATAATATCAGGAGGGATTGCATCACAAATGACCATGAACAGCTATCAATATGGAGGAGAAGCATCCACGTTTCATGTACAAAAACGATTATAATTATATTCAAACATCTGCTCAGCTCAGCATACATACTGAGGAAACAGAACGATCCTCAGTAAATAAATGAACATTATGTTATACACATTGTACATCATGTCTCCTTCAATAAGTTCCCTTTTCATACTCTCTGCGTGTGGATGAAGCATTGAGCAGAGCCTCACAGTAGAAAAGAACATGTCAGTAAATTGCAAGCCCTTGTTAAAACTGTAATTGTAGCCTTTGGTGTTATTAGAGACTGCGTGTGTTATCGTGGGAGAGGGTGCGTCCCAATATTGAACTGATCAGACCAGATATGGCTATGGAATTGATCCCAGCCATATTAGGGCCGGAAATAAATGAAGAAATGGCGGAATCTTGGAGTGTGATCCTCGTTCGGGGCCCACTTGGCTAATGAAGGTGGTGTCGGGTCATTGCTAATAAAGGGGAAGTGATTGCCTTTGGAATTGATATTGTTTGTTATGGAATATCCTTGAATGGGAGCCAGTATGGGCGTGTTGTTGTGTTATACTGCTATGATTCCTTATCAAATATTAAGGATCATTCTCCCTTAAACGTGTTGTAAATTAATGCTTTCGGAGCTCATATCTAATTCCTCTTAGCCCCCATTTGTACAGACATGGTTCATATAATTCGTTCAGAAATAGGTTTTATTAGGCCTATAACAATTCTATAAAGCTTAAGGTTTTCTTAAGGGTGGTTCTCTAATTATGCCAATAAGTTAATTGCGTGATCATTGTAATTTGGTTTTGTCCGAATTCCGTTTGGCCAATTACGATCCCACTTCAAAATTCACTCTCAAAGCTCTGCTTCCAGAAATAGTAACGGAATCATGTGGATAATAATAATAGTAGCTAAATATAGTATCAGCCTAGGCACAGTAAACAAATAACGTTATACACCATTTTATAACGTTATATAACGTTATATGTCAACGTTTTTCCAAGGCTCTTTAATATGGCATAACGTTATGCAAAGTTTAAAACGTTATTTTGACGTAAAATAACGTTTTCTTGTTAGCTGGGGGGGGGGGGGAGTCTGGCATACGCAATGGTAAGCATACCATGACATAGTAACAATTAAAAAGAGGCCACTTCTCCCAACAACGTGACACTATATCAATAAAGTAGCATCAATATGTTTGGTATACCCCAAGGTGCAGTCATTGGACACGTCTTACGTATACATTCCGTAATACAGGGTTAAGCTTCATGGCAAACAACGAGCCCTTTGACCTGATCTGAGAATGCTTTCAATAAGGCAGCTGTGGTATGGATAAAAGCTTGCCGTTATTAGCGGTTTTGATTGATGGATTACATGTTACTCCATAATTTATGACCCTTATTGACCAGAACCACTACTCTGCGATGTAAGAGTTAAACAGAGTTATGAAAGAGGAAATATTGGAAAATCTCACCATCTGCTTAGCTTCACTATAACCTATGAGCAGTTCTTGTTGCTCTTTATGTGTATGCGTTTATTTATATATCATACCTAACTACCATTAGTATGGCATAATACTTCTGTGCACTTTTGTTTTTCGCCATTGCTGATTGCCGTTGACTTTAATACGCCATCTATACCTTTCCCGTCATGACATGTTTTCTGTTTCAATGTGTTGTCTTCATGGCTTGTGCAGAGACGCTACCATGGTAATTATTGTCTGTACATGATATTACCCTAAATATACAAATTAGTATGCCTATGCTAGATATGGATAGAAACGTTACATCTACGTGGCCTTATAGGTATACAGTTAACAAGCAACACTACTGCCTATACCCATAAGTCTATCTACTTTTACTTTTAATCTTTGAGACGACATCCGCCGATTATGATTATAGTCTAATAAGACCCCCCTATACACGTACATAAGGTATTAAAGACACACCAACATCGAAATATCCATAAGTCACACCATATCTGTCTTTTTTATACCTCTCCACAAGACGTCGGGCACCTCTATGGGCGCTTGGCCCAGGTCCAACGTCATGTGATAGGAAAACAAATAAAACAATCTCAGACGGCCGGAAGAAGAGATCTCACAGGACACATTAATCTTGGCAACTCTAGCGGCAAGGCCAGCCAATGGCAGCAAGGGTAATACATGGCACCCAGACCGCCCAGGGCGTATTTATGACGTATTTATCAAAGAGTAAAATGTCGTCTGCCATGCGCACGACGCTGTGACGTCAGAGGCAGACTCCATGGAGCGTCTTTGGGTCTAATCTGAATAAAAGAGTAGAGTGGGGACGCTCGCCTGCTATACACCCCGAGCCGAGAGATGTCATACTTTTATACAGTGGAAAGGGAATTAGATACGGCTTGTAAAAACTCATGTCTAGCATTACATCCTAGTTCATAAATAGTGTGGATAGGATTCCTATATTTGCAACAACTACCGCAGAGGGCGTTTTATCTAAATCACTTACAGTTACAACACTCGATCTGTAAACACGTTTTTTTCTGAGGCAGAAGAGAACAATCATTAAATCTGTGTTTTAATGATCAAGTGGATTTGTGTGTAGCCTACATGTGGATTGTGTCTCTTTCCTTGATTGATTTTCAGTAGAGCAGAAAGGTCAATCACTATTATTTGGGCTATAATAGGCCTAGTCCATTATGGCGGAAATTGGCCTTTCTACTAAAGTTCTTTCTCATCATGTCGACATCCTATTTAGTGTGGTGGTCACCTGGGAATTACATGATTCCATCTCTTTCTGTGAATGTACAGGTGTGATATAAGTTGTTCTACCTGTAGCCTAATAAGGTAGTAATAGGCTCAGGTATGTGAGTATTATAACACCTGTGATATTGTAGTACACGGTGGCAATGACTTACATGACATCAAAGAGTACCTCTCCATGTCAAGGATGCCTATATATACAGTATATGAGAATCTCACATTGCAGTATAATACAGAATTTGGTGCAAACATGGACCAGTATGTTTTTTCCTGTTTTAAAGGGTGAAATAGATATTTAGTCATACATTTCGTTCATTATATTTTCCGTCTAGTGACTCAGATAATACGCTATATCATACTATCTGCAATACAGAGCAAAAAACAAAATGTGCAATTTCATATTTATGGTGGTACATTATTATATATAAAGCCAATAATATGAGTCGCTATGCATGTTCAAAGCAACTCTATATGAATAGATATAAGGTGCGTGTTACCTATTTACTTATTCTTGTGATAATTATCACCGTGTGAAATCGCTCAAACCATGTCCAGTTGACAATAATGCGTACTAGTATTCGAAATGAGCATTTGTCATGATAACCTTAATAGCAACATTTGACATGATTTCAACATAATATTCTCACATGTGACCATGGCTGTGATTGTGAGGTGGAGTTCTACTATTCTACAGGAGTGATTTGTTTCATCTTTGCACAACGTTGTGTATAATTTAAGACATGGTGTTTCACAGTTGACCAAACGGACATGTAGAAAGGGTTGTGGTTCAAAACCTCCCATTTGTAATATTGGGGAAAATACTCACGAGAATCCGATTAACAGACATTTCAGACGAATATTCCCTGTATAAATCATAATAATTGTGATTAGCATACGAAATTGTATTAGCTTGATAATTATTTTAGTTAATTTAAAACCGATATATTGATCAATGTCCTACGCTGGTGGTGTTTATGTGAGATAAAATGATGAATTATCAATTTGAACGTTATTTGCTCATTTTGTGTAGACCTACTTATATCGAGTTGAGTGTATCCATGGCCTCCCCATGACCATCGATCTTTGAGATTATGTTGTATAACAAATCAGACGTTCTATTATATAATACAAAAAGAATCAATAATTCGCATTAGCCAATGCTTAGGGCCTAACTGTTATAGACCTACCTGGAATACATACACAGAGAATGTAATACTACACATGAAGTAGGCCTAGGCCCTGGTATTGATCTAATTGAAAATGCCCATAGATCAAATTGTCGTCTGCTAGCCTCCAATTCTCAAAACGAGGTGCATCTCCAACCACATGTATATCATCTCTATGTGTGTAATATGATGGAGGATGGGGATGCTTGGATTAGTGAATAGATCCACCCGCATCGTAATGTAATAGAGGTATTTGGCTCAAGCCATTCAAATGGACAAGGTACATAGCCATTCCCCTATGGTAGACATTATATAATCCCTTAGAGTTAGAGTCAATTCCCAATTCACACACTATGGTGTATAGCGTCTCATCTATAAAGGGTACCCAATGCCACTGAGTGGCTGGTGAGAGGGTTATATAATTCATGTATAAAGATTGAATAACACCGTAATGCACTATGTTTCAGAGAAGGAATGGACATATACAGGGAGTTAAGTAGTAAATTGTGAGAGAAACAATAGAAAATCTCTTTAAATACAATATGAAGCTTACATTTTGTATTTTAATTGGCATAGCAGAAAAAGGACATTTGAATGTGACATACACAGTCGCTTAGTGTCTAAAGCAGTAATTGTCGTATATATGATACGTGTCACTGTAACAACTGGGTTATACATCTCAAAGTTGAGTAGAGTTTTACGATACCTTTCCTAGCCATATAGAGAGGAAAATGTCAGATAATGAACACCAATCTGTATTAAGTAATAAAACCGATAACCATTACCCACTACTAATACTCACGACTAAAACTCAAACGAATAGTTACGACCCAGCTCTAACCAATCCCAGTCATTTTCATTTTTAAAAAAAAGCATTAATAATCTCTTTTATAACGCACACGCAACCCTGTCGCCTGACCGATTTCGGTCATTTTCATTTAAACATAATATAGATATATTAGCCTCTTAATTCCCATGCTAGGCCATATATTGTAATTAAGGAGAACCAATTCCCTATACTACTACCAGCATGACCGTGTTGTGCCAGTTGGAAATCCGTTACATGGGGAAAGTAGTATAGCAAAGTGGGGCTTGTCATCAGGCAACTTGCTAATGGATGGCATATTCTGTGTCTGACAATGTGTTGTTCAATGTAATGTTGTATCGGCCCATATATCTTATATAATGATGGCATCGTATTCTTAATATGTTATTTACTGTACTGTATAAATATTATAATGGCGTTTTGATATCACACTAATAGGACTGGACCCTATATCAGTTTATATTATTATATGGGGGATGGTAACAGCAGTGAAACACACTCAATCTAAAATAGTATATCATAAATAGATCTATTGATGTATGTCAATAACTAACCCCTATAGTCCCCAACTGTGAGTATCACACACAGAAAAGTGAGAGTTATTGTCGCCAAAACTACCCTCACCTGAGGGTCAGCCACTGTGCCTCTCAGGTGAGGGTAGTTTTAGCGACAATGACTCTCACTTTTCTGAGGGTGTAGGCTCTAGTGGTACACTGGCTCACTATACCGGCACAGCCAATGTGACTACTCTATAGGCATTCCTGTATTCTTGGCCTGAATTTTGACAAGGTATAGTCATACATCCATTCTTTATAGTTATACAACGACACATGTGACCAGGCACATGGAAAGGGGTATTCAGGGGGGAATTGATTATTAAAGTTTGTGTCATGATCTTTAAAATGAGATATCATAAGCTAAGATTCTCCTAGTAGTTTTGTGGGAATCACATCTCAAACATCTGTTGTTACTCCTAACTGAAAATGATTAATAAGCTCTAGTTGCACTGTATCCCATAATAACCACTAAAAATTAATGATGAAAATGTCAGATTTCCTGAAAAAATATGCTAATTAAATGTGAATATCTTATGTAGATTTGGTTCTAGGAGGAATCTTCAAGATCGGTTTTCAGTTTTAAGTTATTAAAGGAATTCTCAAGAGACTAGGACCAAAATGTTCCATTTAAGAATCATGGAATGGTTTCCATGGCAACCAGAAAGTGTGATATGTGCCAATTTCCCTTAGAAAACGTTCCATTTACATTCCAAATATAGAATGTTAGCACTAAAGATGGAATAATTCTAAGAAGATGACTGCATAAAAAAGTACCCTAAACCATTTTTGGGCATATCTTTCACTATTTTTCCATTCTGATGGTCCCTGGTGGCCAAAACCAGAACTAAAAATCCCCCGCTAAGGTTGAGCCACACATAAGCTATATACTCCCACAAAATTACAATCACAGGTCTACTCATACATGCAAACATACATACGCTATAAACCCACACCCTGTAGAAACCTCACACCCATAGGTTGATCCCACACCCATAAGTCGTATTCCCATACAGTATAATCATGCACCCATAGCCTGGAGTCATACTTTATGTTCATAATACTCCCTCAGTAGTCATGCACCCATACCCTGTAGGCCTAATACCCCCGTACAATATAGTCACACACCCATATACCCTGTAATCACACCATTTCCGTATAGTCATACACCCATACCCTGTATTCACCCCCCCCTCCCCCCCATACAGTATAGTCAGACACCCATACCCTGTAATTACATACTTAGCCTATACAGTATAGTCATATGCCCATACCCTGTAATCACACCATCATACAGTATAGTCATACACCCATACCCTGTATTCACCCCCCCCCCCCTCCCCCCACATACAGTATAGTCAGACACCCATACCCTGTAATTACATACTTAGCCTATACAGTATAGTCATATGCCCATACCCTGTAATCACACCATCATACAGTATAGGCAGGCACCCATACCCTGTAATCATACACCCATCCAGTATACTCAGGCCAAAAAAAAAAAAAGGTGTGTTTCAGGCAACATGGTCAGAATTTCTAGGGTAGGTAGGTCGGATTTTTTTTTTTTTTTTTTTTTTTTTTTTTAAACATAGAGAGAACCAGGAATGAGTCGCGAATGGAGAAATCGACTCGCGACTCACCAGAATAATTCAATAATTCCTCTATTGACTAGGAATATCAAGAAGTTATTGCATATTCCTCTTAAAAAGCCATTTTCTGAAGTTAATCAATCATTCAGGCCCCTGAGGTCACTAAGAGCTTGTTTTCTTGAAAGAATTAGTAAAATTTGAGAAAAATTAACAATAAAGATCAAAAATAAATAAAAAATTCACCAAAATTGGGAAAAAATGCTAGGGTCGGCCCTTTTTGAAATCTAGGGTCGGGTTGCCTGAAACACACCTTTTTTTTTTTTTGGCCTCAGTAGTCAAACATCCATAACTTTTAATTATGCACGCATGCATACCCGGCAAACAGGTAGAGTACACTGTAAAAAAAAAAGTACTTTTTACAGATTAGCTCTGTAAAATTTAACGCTGATTCACTGTTATTTGGAATACAATGAAGCATCTTAAATATCAGCCATTTCACAGTGGATCCTTGTGAAGTGCTAACCTGGTTTGGATTACAATGATTCAACGTAAATTCATCTTCTAATGTAAAATCCCAGAGGGAGCCACATAAAGTGGATCCTGCCAGAGATAGGTGGCCTGGTTTGTAAGAAGATCTTTCTGGAGAGTGTGAGTGTGAATCTATTAATGGTGATTCTACATAAAATTAACGGTGATTCAACGTAAAATTAACGGTGAAAGTTATGTCCCAAAAGTTGCCGGTGATTCAGCGTTCTTTCAACGACATTTTTTTACAGTGTATATCATGCAGATATCGCTGGGTCTGGTAGGGAGATAAGAGACATGCTAGGTGTGCGTGCAGATACCATACCGCACGTATTGACTGGTCTGTGTCTAGCCCCAAACAACCTTGCTCCCCAGGCCCAAGTCATGAAACTTTAGAACCAACCATAAAGTACTTTATCTGGGGCCTCGGTGAGGGATGGGGAACATGCTAATGCATATTCTATCCCTGGTACCTATATAGGGTTCTGCACCAACTCTAACCGTTTCTGCTATCAGGGATTGGCTACTAATTGGATGTTAGAATACCACGTTAGAGTGCATATACATAGCTGCGGAAATAACATATCATTTGAATACCTGGTATCACTGAGAAATCCTGTTGCTGAGTCTGTTAAATATTAGATCATATTCATATGATTATCTACTAAACGTTGAGGTTATAGTAATGCTTTATACCATACAAATCTACCATACTTGTCAAGCGTTATGGTGAAGGGGGTTTACCTCATGAAAATGCACACTATGCCTACCTGAAATAAGTAATATATAGTCGCAATGCTCAGAGTGCAATGGTAGGCAACTCAAGCCACAATTGCCCATTAAATAGACCATGTGTAAGTTTGTGTGGCAATACAGTGTTATATAGCATTGTGCAATGCAGCCCCCTCTAGCGGTGTGCCCCCATACCTTGGTCAGCCTTATTGACTGCAGCCAGCTGTACCACTACTTGCAGCCACCTGTCCGGTACCAGCTCCAGACAATCACGTGGTGATCATGTGACCTCACGCTATCCGTACAACGCCCATCTACAACATGTATGTATACTAACTATGCTAGCAGGAACCACCAACAAGCAAAAGTGAAAATCAAGCTATAAATACAGGGGCTTTGGTTACTGCAAATGTTTCTTTTGTATAATATACTATATAATATATAAATTATCATATTATAGGGATGATATTTATACAGGTGCGTTTCTGAAAGGCTACTTCTTTTCCTCTGAATTTTTGATAATCATTAGGGCTATTTTATGATATGGATAATGCTGTAGGTCAACTTATTTCACATGTCGAACCTACAGTATTTTTATTCCTATTGCAAACTCTGAGGAGCACTATATATGTTATACTAATAGACTGAATAGCTTGGTTTCGAAAGGTGGCACAGATTTAAATAAGCCTGTGTATTAACAGGCGAAGAAAAATCCTTTTATCGTAAGTATTCCCTTTGGTATTCACACACAGAGATGACAACTTGCCAAGTTCCCTGAATAGAAATCAATACTCTCAATTCACTACACTAAACTTGATCAAACTCTCCTTTAAAATCAATAATCTGGGTGTCGATATGTAAATACGAGGTTCCCCAAGGTGACATCACTGGCCCACACCTTTTTAAGTATTCACAAGGTGGTTGAGTGGAGGGGGTGAGTGTGGATTGGGGGCAGGGATGGAGACTGAGTGATGTGATCAAAGGTGAGAGATGGAAGTATTATTTCAAAGTGGTGGGGATAGAGATAAAAGTCCACTTTTATACACAAGGATAGTTAGGGGGCTTGTTATATAGGGGCTCAAGATAAAGCAATTATAGTTTCAGGGAATATTGTTGAATAATATATAAACCATTCAGCTCATAGTAAACCAGCATGCCATAACAGTACCACAGTTCTTGCTGAGAGCTATAATGTTTAGTGTACAGCTCCATGGTGCCTGTATTGCCTATTGACCACACCCTATCCTCCAACGCTACATTCCTTTTACATACTCAGTCACTGGAGGGACCAGCATCATGCTATGGCATTGTGGTGGCGCATACCAAGTACCAGCAGTATAGAGGTCACATGACCTTCCTATACAGGCCACTATGGCTGCAGATACATGCTTCTTCTTTTTGTAAATTGTATGGATTTGATACTCCCTTTCAAGGGCAAATTTTTAGCAGACCACTTTAGTGTATTGCATGCTTTAGTAGAATGTAATACTAACTGTATAAGTACTGTGGTCAAATTTACTTTAGATCTAGTAAAGGCAGATATGTCTGGATTAATTGTTTATAGACTCGGACTGGGTATAACGTATAGCTATGTAATATATACACACTCAACCATGTGAATTTGACTTTAAATTGTACAACTCCAATTTGACTTTTATATGCAGTATACCCCCCCCCTCTTCCCCAATCACCCTGTCATGATATTAAAGGAGGATCATTCATTTTCCAATTACATAGCAGCACGCGTGTATGCAGACAAAAATGAATTCGACATCAACTCCCTCAGAGATATGGTCTAAAGGGATGGCGAATGATCGCACCCAGAGGCACTGGCAGGCCGTATCGCCAATACACAGGACTCCCATAATAGCACTTCAAAGCTTCACCAGGGACGCTCCATGGGACCCAATGTTCTGGTCCATGGATAAATTAATATCTGGACAGTCAAGGTCTGGGGCATCCTGCAATGTTTCATTTCCCTTTGTAAAGAATATATCATTGAATATACATTATCTTACCCCCCTATGGACAGAACGACAGCTGACGGCAGGCTGGATGAATAAGATTTTATTAGACGTAGAACATAAATAAAATGTTTTTGTACCTTTATGGCACATTAATAAATATTATACTGTAAAATACACACAATATATAAGAGGGTAATGAATACCCGTGTGGATTTGTAGACACCGGTATGAGTGAGATATTATGACAATATAATGTTTATATTCCTATTGTAATGTAGGGTGGGTGGGTGGAAAGTTTGAGGTGTTGATCCGACGATGGTGGGTGGTAGAATAGGCTGAGGTGCCGGGCTGGCCGGCGGAAGTCGTGTTGGTATTTGGGATGTAGTAAATAGTTCACATTTGATAATGTAGAGGGGGTGTAGGTTGTGCAGTTGTACATTCTCCCCACAGGGGGAGACAATGCGCCGCAGATGAGTGAAACCCCCATCGCGACCACATTATCTTACCCCCCTATGGACAGAACGACAGCTGACGGCAGGCTGGATGAATAAGATTTTATTAGACGTAGAACATAAATAAAATGTTTTTGTACCTTTATGGCACATTAATAAATATTATACTGTAAAATACACACAATATATAAGAGCCAAACCTGCCAATAATTATGTGTGTTTTTGGGATGGTGGGTGGGTTTTTAAAATGTCATCTTTGGTGTGCATTGTTATGCCATCATTGCTCTTGTCAATGCTGAGTTCACCGCCGCCCCACTTGTCCTGATGTATGTCTGGTGTGCGGCAGACCGCCACCCGCCGAAGCGCTTCACCTCGAGCTCCGAGCAGCCGTTTGCAAAAGCTGTCGTCGCTGCCGCCTTCCTCAGACTGTGAAGTGACAGTTTTTCCACGTTTACGCCAATCCTTGTCAGAATCGGGTCCCAGGCCTGTCGTATGTCGTATGCTGACACTGGTAGCCTTGAGTCTGGGTACATGAGCACCGGTTCCGCACTGTTGGTTGTTGGGGCGTGCGTGAAGTGTCGTCTTATGGCCCGTACTGGGCATAGTAGGGGGTGTGAGACCGTTTTTATCCTCACTACCCTTTTTTGTCCTGTTTTCTGTAGGTTTTTCCCTCTGGTCAGTGTAAGAGTCATTGTGTCGCCTGTAAGCACTATGTCGCCCCTGGTGAGGTGGGATATACCGACTTCCTGGTTTGTAGTGGTCGGCATCACCTCGCTTTGTCGAAGCCCGCCATAGAACATCAGAAGTATGGCTGTTCGTAGGATCGTCCCTGGGACCGACTGAGGGATTGACAGCACTGCCTGTCTCAGAACGCTTGTCTCTATTGGGTCCTTCACTCTGGGCTCGTATGCCTTGTTTCGATGTAGGGCGTCCATCATCCGTGTCACCCGGAAGTGGTATGCTGGCGCCGTGTCGCATCCTGTTAGCAACAGATGCATCCTCACATGCGTTAGGTGGTTGCCCACTGTTGCCGGCGCCTTCACATGCTTTGATATGTACTCCAGGTACGAGCATATTGTCTGGTGGTCCGGTTTGGTTCGGCTTAGCCGTAGGCGTCTTATGAACGCTGCGTACGTGCCGGCGGCTGACGCGTGGTTTTTGTCCGTGCCGGGTGCTCGTGCGCCGCGCTGCCTGGTGGCTACGTCTTGTTGGAGTGACTGGTATACCGGATCTGCAATACATGACGGGAGACAATTGTTCAAACGCGTGTAGGCAGGGGTCAATGAGAGACAGTTTATGCACATCTACCAACTGTATAGCTTTTTCCCTTGCTGCTTTAGTGAGATGCGCCCTACTAAGGGCGTCTGCTAGAATGTTCTTCTTGCCCTCTATGTGTTCATATGTAATATCGAGCTGCAATACTGCCTGAACCATCCATAATGCCCTTGCTGCCTGTAAAATGACGCTGTTTTTCCCTTTCCCTGTGGTGAATACTTGGACACAAGCCTCGTTGTCGCACCATATGCGTATATGAGCCCCTTTGTCTGCTGCACTGAGAAAAGAGTGGGCAGCCACCACTACATTTACCCCCTCTAGTTCAGAGATATTGTCGGCACCGTCTTCAATCTCCGTCACCTGTAGGCCGTAGGCCCTACTCCCATCGGACCCCCCAATGCCCGACAAGCACGCGTCCACCACAATTTCTCTGTTTGGTTCTGGTCTTGGGATTACCGCGACGCCGTTCCAGGCCGCGGCAAACTCATAAAACCAGTTCAAGTCTGCCCTCATAGAGGCGTTTATATTAATGTATTTTCCTCTCATGCCACGGAGTGCCTCGAGCAGTCGGCCTATAAAAAGCCGTGCTGGCCTGATACATTTTCCAATGTGTACTAGCTTGCCTATGAGGCTCTGGAGATGCTTCTTTGTCATACTTCTCTTTCTAATTGTCCGACGTACCTGGTCTATGATGTCATCCATTTTGTCCTTCGGGATCGAGAGGGTCATCTTAGCTGCGCTGATGTCTATGCCCAGCCACCTGACACTCTTCCCTGGGCGTTGTGCCTTTTCCTTCGCCTCTGGTAGGCCAAGGTCCTTGAGGAGTCGTCGTGCCACTTTGAAGTCCCTGAGTGCCTTTGACCTGGAAGGGGATATGATAACCACGTCATCTAAGTACATGTATCCTGTGACATTTTTGCTCTTTAGAATGCTCATTACTTTTGTGGCTATGCGCTGCATGTGCATAGAACTATTTCGAGCGCCGAACGGCATAGTGATGTCACAATAGAATTTGTCGTCCCACATCATGTTCAGTAATGGCCACCCTAGTGGATCTGTCTTGAAATTCTTATATGCCCTTTTTACGTCTATTGATGAGAGGTAAGCACCCTGACCTACTTCTAGTAGTGAGTCCACCAGAAGGTCAACGGTCGGAAGTGCATGTACCCTGGGGTCGCCGAAAACAGTGTTTTTAAATATGTAGCTGTTGACAGATGATTCGTATGGAAAAGTCATGTCTGTTATGACCCGTCTGTCATCGGTGCCCCGTTTTTCCCGTGACATCAACGGGGACACGTGACACCACTCTCTGAAGGGAGGAGTGGGTAGTGGCCCGACGAGCCCTCCCAATTTGATTTCTTTGGAAATAAATTCATCTATCTTGTCTGGGTAGTCTAATGCACTAGAATGATTTGGAATGTCTCTTGTATCGGATGTGGGCCCCATATACCCAAGGGGGAAGCCGAAAGTTAAGAATGCCATGAGCTGTTGATCGTCTTTGTCTTCAAAGTCCATATATTTCTCCCATTCAGCTAATTTGAGGTTAGTAGGGAGTACCACCTGTGCGCCTATGGCATTGGGGAGGCCTGACTCCCTCACCTGGTTATATATGTCAATAATGTCTTTAGTACTGTCACATGATACCATGTTAGGCCACCTGTCACGTCTATGTTGCGCAAATGCCTGTGGGGAGCAATCTAAATCTTGTCTAAAAGTATCAGACTCACACATTTCCCGTATAGCTGTGAAGTCGATGCCACCTTCAGTGTGCTGGTGTTGTCTCTGGTCGGCTGTGCTGCTGTGTGCCGCGTTGCTGTCGGCCTTCATGCAGTGCGGTGTTGTTGTTGTGTACACAAGCGGTGGCGCCCTCTGGTTGTCTATCTGCGTGTGTGTGCGCCCGTGTGCATTTATGTCATACAGGAGTCGGTATTTGCCTTCTGATTCAGTGTGTGTCCATGGGCCTTCTCCGGTGAGGACCTCTCCCCACGCCCGTGAGGCCGCGTGAGAACTGTCAGAATGTTGCTGTGTACTCATGTTATGTGTCATGTCATTGCCTTGTGTCTGTGTCAGTACGTGTGTCGGCGAGGGTGACGCGTTGCCTGCCGCGCGGCCCACACGCGCGTTGTCGTCTGCAGTACTAGTGTCGGTGCGTGTCGTTACTGGCTGCCGCGCGCGCCCCAGACGCGTGTCCGCTGCTAGTGGGGCGGCGGCTGGTGGAGCGGCAGCCTGGGAGCACGTGGGTTTGTTGACATCCCGCTGGGTGCTTACTCCGACGTGGTCCGCGCTCTGCCCGCGTGCCCGCCCCGCGGCTGTTTGGCTGTCGTTGGCTGTGGCCGCGGGCGGGCGCGTGTTTTTACAGACGCGGGTGCTTTCTCCGAGGTGGTCCGCGCTTTGTTCCCGCGCGCGCGCCTGTGCGGTGCGGGTGTCGCCGTGTGTGGGCACGGGCGCGCACGCGGTGTGACGCTGGGTGCTTTCTCTGACATGGTCCGCGCTTTCTTGCCGCCCGCCCGCCTCTGCCACGCGTGCCTCCAGTGGCGGCGGGCGTTTGTTTTGGTGCGACGCGTGTCGGGTGCTTTCTATGACATGGTCCGCGCCCGACCCGGGCGGTGTGTCACAGTGGCTGTGTGGGGGCGTGGTGACTGCAGGGTGTATGTCAGTATTATACAATGCGTTTACTATGCTGCTATGTACATTGGTTGTAGGCGGCGCCCTGCCGTCGTGTGCTGGGGCGCCCACTATTAGTTTTTTGAACCTGTGTTCGTTCCCCCAGCCCCATTGCTCTTGTGACCTTGACCCTGTGCGTCCCCACGCGTGGCCTGATACGGGTGTGGGATTCCGCGGCGACGCCTACAGTCGCTGCTGGGGTGATAACACTTTTTGCCTGTGGTAGCTAGGCAGTGTGAGCATATATGCTGCTGTAATGTACCTCTGTCATCATGGTGGGTTGTGTGTCGGCATGCGCCACTATTGAACTGATGGCATGGGACATCCACAGGTTGGTGTGTGTTAGAGTGTGTGGTGGGTTGCGCCCTGGAGGAGCCAAACTTATTACCTTGACCTGGGGCGCCACCACCAGTGATGGAGATTAACATACGGTGCCGTTCAATGTACGCTGTATCCCCCCATGAGCACTTCTCAGCCTCTACACTATCCCATATGAATTGTGACCACCTGAGGACGTCCCTCCAGTTCCTATGCATCATGTCTGTGGTCACATCCTGTAGGTGGTCCATGACATGCTGCCGGTCAGCCGGGGCACACGCCCTGCTGTCCTGCAGCAGTGCCACAGTGGCATTAATGTACTCTAGCTCGGATAGTGATGCACGATTATCTAGCTTTTGCTTCAATGATGTCGCCCCGTATCTCTCCACATACATGTATGGTTTTGCAATAAGGTTTGAAGTGAATATGCTAGTGACAATGCTCGCCTTACCATCCGATGGCGCCATCCTGAACTCCTCCCTCCTAAGCTGCGCATCCACATATCCGTCTCTGTTCTCCTCCATTCTGAGCACGCGTGGCGGAGGGAGGGGGTTGGGGCGTGGCGCTGTGTGTTGCCACGCGTGTGTTGACGCGTGCCGCGCGTGTCCGTACGCGCCCTGGTCGTGGGCGGCGCGTGGTCTGTGCGTGTCGTGGCAGTCCTCTAGGTCATGTCGAGCTCGGGGGTGGGGGTGGTGGTGGTACGGGTGTGGTCCCGTATATTCCCGCTCCTGTGTGTACCCCACTGCCCCCCGTGCCCGCGCTGTATGCTGTCTACGCGGGGAGATGTAGTGAGCACCCATGTGCTGGTTGCTGTGTGCAGGTGGGAGGGTGTGCGGCTGCTGATCATTGCACACACCCCAACCCTGCGCGACGTCTTGTATATGCTGCTGCTCGTGGCGTCGCCCCTCCTCCTCGGGTCTGGGCGGTGACTGCCAGTGCTGTATGCCCTCCTCCATGGCATGTGTGTGCTGCCCCTGCTGCCGCCCGGCCGGGAGTCGGTGACGCGTGTCCTGGTAGCATGGCCCTGCCCCTTCACTGTACTGCATGCGGCCTAGCCCCCCCCGGCCCTCCCTCCCGGCATGGGTGGGGGGCGGGTGTGAGCCTGGCCGCTGTCGGTCAGTCAGTGGTGGGGGAAGGCGGAGGTCCTCCCAGTCAACCTGGGCCGGACCGTGGGTCGCCTGCATGACCCTGCGTGACGTGTGTGTGTCGTTGTGTGCGGTTTGTCCATCCGCCAGCATTTGTAGCTGTCGGCGTGTGGATGTGTGTACCGCCTCTGTGTGTGGGGGGGCGTGCTGGGTGGGGTGTGAGTGGGGGGGGGTGCGCCTGGAGCGTGACTGGTGCTCTGGCGCGTGCCCTGCCCGCGGCTGTGGTGTACACAGGAGCCTGTCCTGTATACCCCTGGTGTGACTGCCCACCGCCTCGCCTTGATTGTCCACATATGCGGCCTGGATCATAAAGTCCAGCCGGCTAGTAATGCCTTGTACCTCGCCCCTTATGCCCTGTACCTCCTGCTCTATATCCCTGAACCTGTGGTCGGTCTCGGCCTGCACCTGTGTGAACCGATTGTCTAGCTCCTCGGCCCGCCGTCTCTCATGGCGCGCTACCCTACGTGCAGGGTGAGGGGTGGACTGTGCTACAGGGTTTTGTCCTATAATGTCTGAGTCAAGGGGGAGCATGGAGGGTTCCTCCACACGGAGGGCGACCTCCGGGTCGACTTGTACAAATGACGACCTAATACTTTGAGCAGCCTTGTCCTTGGCTGTCCGCCTAAGGGCGGCACGTGTGTTTGGCATTATGTCAAAATTGTCTATTCTACTACCACAGTGTAATGTCTATTCCTCACGTATAATGTCGACCAACATACCTCTGTATCACATTGACGTGTCCAGCATAAAATGCTATAGTGCAATGGTAAAACTCCGGTAAATGTTGTGCGATGTTGCTGGATTAAAGTTTGAGGTGTTGATCCGACGATGGTGGGTGGTAGAATAGGCTGAGGTGCCGGGCTGGCCGGCGGAAGTCGTGTTGGTATTTGGGATGTAGTAAATAGTTCACATTTGATAATGTAGAGGGGGTGTAGGTTGTGCAGTTGTACATTCTCCCCACAGGGGGAGACAATGCGCCGCAGATGAGTGAAACCCCCATCGCGACCAAATGTATAAGCCCGTTATATATTACACTGTGACATGTGCCTCTGGAGCCTCCGTATTGTAGCGTGCGTAGTTCAAATTATTATGTTTTGACTCTCATCGTTTAACAGCGTATACTCTACTAAAAGGGTAAAAAGAATCATGTGTCGATGGGGAAACGCGAATTTGACTGAACTGTATTGATTTGGTGTAGATATAGTGTACAACAGTCAGTCGCTGAATCCATGTTGAACTGTTGCTAAATGTACAATACGTGGGGTGCCCCACATGGTTATGACGTGCCCAATCTGATAAGGGCAACACATGCAGGGCAACATCATGTCTACATTATAGGAAAATGTATACATAATGATGAGATAACAGTAGTTGATAACAGCCATACCGTGAGGTCCACTTACTTACTCCACTTGGATTTAAGATGTGCTACTTTGTCCTATGGCAAGGGTGTTTCGATTGTTATACAAACTATCGCCTTGTCCTATGGCAGGAGTGTTTCGATTGTTATACAAACTATCGCCTGTGTAACCCTTAAAGGCCCAGCGCCCCTATATATAGAGCTGAGTACCTGTCCCGACTGCGCTCTGACTGTTACTGGACGTGCAGTAAGAACTGCGGGTTTAAATTCACTTACTTTAAATTGAGCGTTATAGTGGGCTATGTAATCTTGAACCCAACCTCTGAACATTTGGCAGTGGGGGTATGTAATCCACAATCCGCCCACCTATCATATCATACAGCAGTGGGGTGATATATACATGTATAATCCACAATCCACTTAAGGGAGAGTGTGGGGTGTGAATATAAAATAAATTATGATAAAAAAATAATAATTATATATTATATAAACCCAACAATCTTCCCACTTACTCCGTATTGGTGGGCTACATAATGTACTTACCACCCACTTAGTCCCCTACACGAATTGATTGACCTATAAATCAGATAATCGACATAAATCCAAGGTCTGACCCTGACTGAGTTGTGTATCGATGTCATACCTATTTGATCACAATCCAGAAGTGGAACTAGGGCGTTTATAAATCGAATAGGTCTATGTGTAGCTAAAAGTCTACTACACTTGATGGAGGAGGGGGAGTGTTAAGCACTAAAAGTATAATCCTGACATAATCTAAAGTGCGACTCAACATAACAAATTATTAATAGTATGATGGAAAAAGATTATTCTCATCAGCACCCCCTCTTGTGGCAAGCGAAAATATTTACCACCTTGCCCCACACCCAATGCACCGTGGTTGCTAATCAACCTTGACTACTGCACGCACTAATCCATCATAGCGTATTATTACAGGGTATGCAGCCTTGCTTAATACTAACACTCATGCCTCCAATCCCTCAGCAACATCACTAGCACACCTACAGGTAGTGGCCTCACAGGCCAAGGTGTACCGGGTCTGTTTCTCAAGTGAGTGTGATTTGGGGGAATTTCTCAGTTTCATAAAATGTGATATAACGCAACGATGTGCAGATAACCAGAGGACGTGTACTGCTTCAGCAGTACACTAAACTCGGACTCCCCCCTCCCGCCCCAAAAAAAGAGAAAAAGAAAATGAAGGAAAACAGTATAAAAACACGTCAATACAGTTAACGTGTTAAATGACGCAGCAGAGATATATCATTTATACTTGATTACAAAATGTCAGACATGGACTCCAAAATTGCCCAAAAAATCAATACATTGTTGTCTTGGAATATAGGGCAATTTCTAGGCCCTGACCCTATTGGAATTTTATGGTCTGTCAGGTCTAGGGTTTTGGCGCTACCAGAGCCGACCATTGAGAAGGCCTAGTCTTTAGATTATAGTCTTCATAGCACTAAATTTATTGATTGAATTTTGATTTTGCGAAAAGCTACTCGCTTAAAAAAACTTGGTGACCCTCGTTAAATGTTCCATGAGTGGATTAAGTGCCTGTCTTTTGTCTATGTCTGACACCGTTGCCACTGCAATAGTCTATACCAACGCCTGGTGGCTATGGTTGAACTTTGCTTGGGTAACAGACCCCAGGAACCGCCCTCGACTTCCTCATTAATACGAGGGCACGCTCAGGGACTGGGCGGTTAGGCGTGTGTGCACGCCATTTACAAATTGTTGTACAGGTGCACCACAGCCTACCCTATACCTCCTGTGCCAAAGGAGAATGAATCTTGGAGAAAGAAGGCAGTGGGAGGGATGGGAATAGGGTAATGGATTGCAAAACTAGATTAATAAGCTAGCTGTGTGTAGGTCCCTAATCCTATGGGTGTTCATTGGAAATAAATCATCTAATATTATATAAAATATGTATCAAATGATGTGTGGATATTGGGGATGACATGATTTTTCTGATTAAAATATTCTAGAAATTCTTACCTCAGATGTGTTATTCTATTATTACTGTATCCGACTGAAGTTTATCTGGTACCTACACTGGCTCCCTATACGACCAATCTTTTACTCACTATAGCCTAACCAGGTTAGTCATTTTTTGGCTCCCTATACGACCAACCAAGGTTGGTCAATATTGTCAAGTTTGTCATTGCCGATGAACTCACTTTAGTCCTCTCCATTACAATGGGTTTTAGGCTGCGTTTTTAGAATAGTACTTGGTCATGCCTGACCAATGTCCCTATGACTATCCTGGGATAGCAACTTCAGACTAAATGGCCGGGGCATTTAGATTTTCTGTGTAGTAGTCTGGCGAAAATCACCACCATACGTATCATGCTTATTCCTTTATCAAAGGTCAGTACATTGTCGGGTCAGGTAATAATTATATTTCCCCTCAGAGAAAATATACCAGTGTACAAAGACACCTTCAGTAATCAGCATCAGGGTTACGGGGTTAGGGGGTTAGGGGGTTAGGGGGTTTCAGCAACCTCCCTGTAGTTATAAAATGACCACTCTCTACGTTAAACAACATGGGCCATGTAATCGTTGTTATAAGCATAGGCACTGCAGAAATATGCTATAATTATGGCATTGTGAACATACTAAAGAAACAAATTAACTCTCTACAATAGGTATAGTCTACTGCATGGTGTCAGGCTATTACTCAGCCACAGAGAACAAATGGCATAATTCATCATTTAAGTACGCCTACATGTTAATAGGTTCCCTGCGCCTGGTTAATGGACAGAATGTCAAGGTAATGTATAGAATCAAATTAAACTGAAATGTTATTAACATATCCACATTAACACCTTCGCGACTTTCTAAAATCTCCATGGAAACTCGAATACGTATGAGAGAATTCAAGAGCTCATTTCTGGAAGGAAATTTAATTTGTTTCTGGAAGTGGCGATATGATTATAAAGATATAGATACGTATTGTGAACGACCTTTGCACAGGTGGAATACCATTCGAGACCACGATTAAAAAAGATTGTGATATGAGCCTTCAAATATTATACAATTATACACTATATCTATAATTTATTTAGAGTCCTTGGTAGATGAGCATTTTCTAGGCCTATATACGATAATCATTTTATACCGCCTCCATCCCTCTCCCCATCTCCTTCGCTTCCACCTTACTTTTTTCTTAAATCTGTTTATTTCTGATCATCCCCCACTTCTCCATTCGCTCACCCTTTGCCTGATCACTCTTCTCCACATACATTATTACCTACATTCTCTAATTAGGGTTCACCTCTTATAAGCACACATCGCCTGCGTCCATGGTAGACAACCTCCAGCCCCAAAAGGCCTTTATGTCACAATTAACCCTTTAAGATCCGCATAGTGACTGAGTGTACCTCGTCCTTTGCAATCATGATCCAAACATGCAGAGGGTTATCTTCATGCATCTTCCTAACCCTTCCAGGGGTGTACGGATCAATCCCATAGAATCGGCATGATACTTGAATTCATCATAGGGTTTCTTTCATGCATCATGCCAATAACGGTCATAATGCATTAAAGCACTATATGCTACTCTTAAATGGTTAATATGTGTCTGACAGGGCATTAACCCTACCTACACTGTAAAAAAAATGTCGTCAAAATGACGTTGAATCACCGGCAACTTTTGGGACATGACTTTCACCGTTTTTTTAACGGTGACGGTCACCGTTAATTTTACGCAGAATCACTGTTCATTTTACACAGAATCACTGTTCATTTTACGTTGAATCACCGTTAATTTTACGTTAAATCAGCATTAATAGATTCACAGTATTCAAATATACAGAGAATATTCGATAAGCCTCACAGGGAGTCTGATTATGGTGACTTTAGTTACTGTAGCATACATCTAAAAACTTACGGATAAGGCATATTTTGACTTTGTCCTTATCCTATACGCACCACTGACGATCTGACTTGCATACTAGCCCTGGCCTATACAAGAGGTGTTACTCTATAGGATTGATACAAGGCAGAGTTTCCAGAGGTGAGGATATATGCATAGTATATTACCACAAAATAGGTGTATAGATCCAGACAGCTACTTTCTTCTGGATATTATCAAGTGATCATGGTATTTTGTCAAACCTATCATAAGATTGGATTGTTAAATTGTCAAACATTATAGATTAATTGAAAATTACCATTATTTCAACATGTATACTCCACTTCAAGGGCTCACACTCTCCAGAAAAATCTTCTTACAAACCAGGCCACCTATCTATGGCAAGATCTACTATATGTGGCTCCCTCTGGGATTTGACATTAGAAGATGAATTTATGTTGAATCATTGTAATCCAAACCAGGTTAGCATTTAACAAGGATCCACTGTGAAATGGCTGATATTTACGGTGCTTCATTGTATTCCAAATAACGGTGAATCAGCGTTAAATTGTACAGAGTGAATCTGTCAAAAGTACATCTATTTTTTACAGTGTACCTGTCACATAAACCACACCACTTAGAATGCTTCCTTCACCCTCACCCACCCCATTAATACCACATCGTCCACTCCACCAGTCCTCCCCATCCACTCCCACCCCTCATCAATGTTATTGTTCTGAAGCCAACTCCCTGCCACTAGCTCCTATGCAACCTATCGACCCCACAAGCCCTTGTTGTGTACACAGTTTAGTCTGCGGTAAGTGTACGAATATGGCAGGTTTGTGTAGCAGTTAACCCACAGCCTGACCCCTGTACTGAGGATATTGGTGCCAGTCAAGGCTGATCACGAGTCGCAGACGAGCGTGGTCAGCCGTGACTAGGCCAAGTGTGGTATAAGTAAGTATACAGAGGACATGGTGGTTTAGATATTTATGGAAAGGGCAGGGATCTAGAGGTACAAATTTGAGACCGATATGGAATACATTTTGAACGAATTAAATAATTCGATGGCTTCACTGCAGCCAGCTGCAGGCCAAGTATTGGTCATTAAATGAAGGTACATTGGCAAAACATGCCTTTAGTTTTATCTGAGGAAGGTCTACATTAGATGAGGGCAGGTGGCGTAGGCCGGACATGCCTCTGGTTATCTCTGAGGGAAGTGCACATTTGATGAGAGCAGGTGGTATAGGCAGGGCAGGTGGTACAGGCAGGGCATGCCTATAGTTATCTCTGAGGGAGGTGGTATAGGATGCTATAGGCAGGGCATGTGGTTTATAAATATAAGCAGGACATGCCTATAGGTATACATGTATGAGTGAGGTACACATTAGATGAGGGCACAGTGTGATATAGGCAGTGCATGTAGCATAGGCAGGACATGCCTCTATATAGCTAGATATAAGGGAGGTGTACATTGGATGAGGGCACCAGAGGAGGGGCTGGTCTCTAGGCATTGCCTTGTGTATATTACCTGTCTGCTGCTGCTGCTGCCTTGGCGGTGCTGGTAGTGGTGCTGGTGGCGGTGGTGCTGGTCGAGCTGCTCGTCCTGGAGCTGGTCCAACCCCCTGAGCTGCTCCTCCTCCATCTCCACCACCCCCTCCTGCTGCTCCTGCCCGACCCCACAGGTCCTCTCCTCCACCACACCTATGCTGCTCCTGTGCATGACATCGCCACCGGTCACCCCGCCTCTGTGCAGGACTTCTGTGTAGGACGGCGGCCGAGACCTCATGAATCCTTATGATATTATACTCTCTTTATATCTCTTCCTCTCCCTTCTTTCTTCTAAACTGTCACTTGACTTACTGCTTCTTGTGGTGATTCCTGTTAGCCCTCAGCCGTTGCCGTTCCTGCAGAGAAGACTACTGGCCTGGTTTTAAAGGCCTCCTCCAGGCTGTGGCCAGTAAGTGAATGGCAGAGTAGGTGTTAGGGCGGGCGGGTGGTTTGTTGGCTGGATGTGCTGATGGTTGAATGGTCTGGTGGTTGGATGTGGGTTCACGCCGGTTCTGCTTGGTGTTGAGTGTTTGCTCCAGTTGTTCACTACAGGTATCCTCCAGGGCTGTAAACCCAGGAGGAGGAGCAGACAGGAGGCTTGGGGAGGCTCTGGTAGTGGTTCTGGTGGTGGTGCTGGTGTCTGCTGGGGTGGTCAGCAGGAGGAGGGAGGCTGGCAGCAGGGGGTGGGGTTGACACATACACTGGAGGTAGTGGTAGATGTAGCAGTGGCCTTAGTAGTAGAGGGGAAAGGGGCACCTGAGGCCACAACATGCAGCTCCTGGAGCTAGTCCTCATGTTCCTCCAACGTGACCTGATGCTCCACTCCTCCTCCTCCGCATCTACAACAAGCTCTTGGAGTCTGCTCCAGTGCCTCCCACTGCTACTACTTAATGCCTCCTGCTGTTCCGGCACTGCTCCCAATACCACAGCCCCTGTGCTCCTCCTGTGCCTCTACTCTCTGACTCCCTGTATATTCTCCCTCTCTCTCATCTCCTCTACTCTCTCCTCTCCTCTCTCTAGCCTACTCTCTCCCTCCGTCAGTAGGTTAAGGCTCACCTGCAGTAGGCTCAGGCCTACCCTGCGGAGTCTCTGTTGGTAGGAGTCGGGATTAGTGCTGCCGCTGCTATTGCTGCTGCTACAGCTGCTGCCGCTGCTGCCACCGCTGCTGCTGCTGCTGCTGCTGCTGGCCCTACCCTTATGTGTGTAGTTCAACGCTCACACCCTACTGCTGTCTATTGCTACTGCTGCTGCTGCTGCTGCTGATGCCGGTGCACTATTGCCATCCTGCAGGGATGATGGTCTCAGTCGGGCAGATAAATTATTCTTATTAGGCCCAGATCTGAACTAAAACACAGAGGCTCCTTTCTTGGTTATGTCAGCCTGCAGCAGCAGACAAGAGCTGCCAGAAGAAGCAGGGGAGGGAGCTGTTTTGTCGTCTGCTCAGTATGTGGATGCTGAGCAGGTCACCAGCAGCATAAAGGGATGGGGGTACTCCTTTGTTTGTTTGCCGCCCAAAAAACACAGTTTTTCAGGGTCGACCTTGCTCGGCAACAGGGCCTGACCTCAAATACCTTTTGGAATGTTTTCGTGTTTTTTTTAAATAGAGTTGTAGCGAAGACCTATTGTAATATGCCCCATATGGCTTCTATGTAGAAGAAGATCCAACCTACACGCCTTATTTTTATCTTACCATGATTCCCAAACCAAATTTTATATTTATTCATGCCTCAAGCTACACACGTATCTATAGTGTGCTATAAATAATATTATATACATCGTACCCCGATGTGGTAATCGACATTTCTTTCTTTCATATCTCACTCATCTAACTTTTGACTGGGTTCTGAAAAATGAATTAACCTATAACTAACTTCCAAGGTTGAGTAACCAAGCAACAACAGTGTAAATTATAATATCCAAGGGTCTTCTTAACCATTTAACAGATAGAATTATATAGAGTCCCGCTCCTATTCAGTCCCTACTGCCCTCCATGTAAGCCTGGCTATAAGCTAATCCAGTTATCGCCCCTTATGAGAAGAAATGTGATTATCTCCATACATGCAGCCTAATTTATCAAAGCCCTTCTCGGTCGGAAGGCTTAGTGACGCAAAAGTGGGGCTTCGTCCTAACAATAACAAGAGCAGTAACAGCGGCAGGGGTCCCAGTGTCAGCAGTAGGCACCTGCTCACCACGTATTCCTGCCGGCCTTACACTGATCAGCGAGCTGCTCATGAGCAAATCCTATTGACTCAGATCGCCCTATGCCCTAACCAGGTCAACGGCGTGGGCTGCGGCCAGGCAGTGACCGTTCTATAGATATATGACAGGCTGACCTTTCTAGAAAGCGGTTAAATATAATTTTTGTATTTTTCTGAACCCAAAGCCGACATCAAAATATTGGAATTTACTATACGGTAGTTGAATTACATCTATTATATTAATGTTTAGATAATGATTGTTATATATATTCTGCTGAAACGAGACATGATAAGTGATGTGCAGACAAATCGTAAATCATATCACTTCTTTTCAAATGTGGCAACATCATAGTAGAAAGTCACCCTTTTTACTGAATGTGTCTATGGGTCTCCTGCAGCTTTCAGAGTTAATATCATAACATCACCACCACCATCATCTAGGAACCACCATGCATTGCCACCACCGCCATCAGAATCTACCATGAAAGACCTGCTTAGCAAGCGGTGCTTGATTATACTTTATAGCCAAGTTTTGTGCTGTGAACATCTTATGTTGGAAGTGCACCATTTTTTTATAGAGCAATCAGGCATCATTCTTCGAGATTAATGCGTAATGTCTGGGATTTGTGAATTTTATATTGGCGATCTGCTGTAGAAATTGAACCATGGCATGGTAGAGTAACATTAGTGCTGTTATGAGTCAGTTTCAAGATGTGTGAATGATAGGTTGGCGAAATAAGACCAAGGACTGTGCAGCAAAACGGTCAATACTAGACAGGCCACAGCCCCGTACAAATCTTTTCCACATCCTCCACCAACACACATATGGGTACAGCCAAGGGAAAAGGGTCCTCCCTGTAAAACTCAATCATTAAAATTGAAGTAGTCAGCTTTCCAGTGATATAATATTATTTCATTAGCAGGTACCACTTCCAGTTTTTTGAGAGCTGGCTCCCTGAATATGTGTGGGCACTGTCCAATCTAAAATGTCAATAAGCTGCATCCTTTTTTGTTTTGTTTTACATATATCTCTATCTGATTAACATGATTATGCTAACTAAGAAATATCCAAACTTTTACAAATATTTGGTAACAATTTAGTAGTAGAAGTAGTAGTAGTAGTAACAGCGGCGCTTTAATTACAGACCCCGCTATATATACATAATTGAGTTTCACAATTTAATTATTCTGCTGAAACATTAACACAATGATAAAAGCCCACACTCCTTACATTTACCCCCATTGTCAAGCATCCCCAATACCTATATCTCCACCCTCCACCTACCACCAGTGGCACCAGCCCCATATCTAGTCCCTCTCCAAAGACCACCTCCTGCCTCCAGCCAGCATGCTATACTTAGACAGTGTGGCTTTAAAAGCCTTAAGCCGCGTCCTCTGCCCCACAACTGCTCCCTGTGGAACTGCCCTAATGCTGAGCGACTGCCTGGCGTTGGGGAGATAGCTGTAGGTTAGTCGGCCCCATCATGTATATGTATATACCCATACAATATAGGTGTATTATACTCTCTGACATTGGAGGCGGAAACCATGGAGAGGGGGAGGGTTGCCCCTAAGCAGTGCCAAGCGGGGGCGGATGCTTTAGGAAGCCACTCGCTGCCAGGCCTGTATACCCCCAACCTACCCTACTCCCACCCCTATACAGCCCCACCCTTACACACACACATGCACATCATATCCCCTGTTTTTAGAATAGTTCCATATTCAGCCCTAGCCCTACCAGCTCTGAAACACAATTATCTGGCTTAGAAACAGCGAACTCTCTGTGTATTTTCATTACAACTTTGGATTGTCTGCAGGAGTCGGAATCAATAAGGGGGTGGTGTGGTGAGCTTGAGGTGAGGTCGTCAATAAATGGTATTCTTGTAAAGGTGAACATTACAGAAAGGGAAGGATAGGAATAGTATACCCAGTATCGGCAATGCAGTGTTGGAATTCCAGTGCGAAAGATTTCAAGGCATTGCTTTTTTTGTACATTCGCGAGAAAAAAAAAGGTGAGAAACTGGAACGGCAGACAAAGATTGTTGATGGATTTCATACATTAGTGGGATCTTGGAAAATACTATTTGCAGGAAAAGGACATAATTGATAGGTGGGAACTGCATTTTGAAGCAAGAGGATAGGGGGTGGGGGAGTGCAAAAACTGAACAGTCTTACAATTGCCATGCAGGTACATGGCAGTGTACTATACATGAGATGTTATTCTATATAATGATCCAGGTGGACATAATTATTGATAGGAATGGGGATTGCTCTAGGCTAAAGATCTGCCGTGTTGAGAGAACCAGACGCTTATCTCTTTTATATAATCAAGTTATTTTTCAATTTTCTTTCCTTTTATTTTTGGGCTGGCATGTAACGGGTAGAGATGTTAGCCACTGTTAGCTGCATCGCTCCAGAGCGAAGATGCAGGTGGATTATGTGGGGACATGTCTAAAAGGGTCTTTGGGTGAGGGTGGCAGTTTGAGTGGGTGTCTGGGTGGGTTACCGGCGGGGTGGTGGTGAGATGAGAGGCAGATGCAGTGCATGGCTGGACAGCTTAGTCTCCCAGGACCAGGCTGACACAGCACGGACCGACAGGTCGTCAGGCCTGGCCGTCCACCAGGTATAGACCGGTCACAGGGGAGGCTACCGTAAACCTCCTAATAATGGTGCTGTACCATGTATATAGACCGGTCACAGGGGAGGCTACCGTAAACCTCCTAATAATGGTGCTCTACCATGCAGGTATATAGACTGGTCACAGGGGAGGTTACTGTAAACCTCCTAGTAATGGTGCTGCACCAGGTATAGACCGGTCACAGGGGAGGCTACCGTAAACCTCCTAATAATGGTGCTGTGCCATGTATAGACCGGTCACAGGGGAGGCTACCGTAAACCTCCTAATAATGGTGCTGTGCAGGTATAGACCGGTCACAGGGGAGGCTACCGTAAACCTCCTAATAATGGTGCTGTGCCATGTATAGACCGGTCACAGGGGAGGCCACCGTAAACCTCATAATAATGGTGCTGTACCAGGTATAGACCGGTCACAGGGGAGGCTACCGTAAACCTCCTAATAATGGTGCTGTACCAGGTATAGACCGGTCACAGGGGAGGCTACCGTAAACCTCCTAATAATGGTGCTGTACCAGGTATAGACCGGTCACAGGGGAGGCTACCGTAAACCTCCTAATAATGGTGCTGTACGTACCAGGTATAAATCATAAGGAATTTTTAAAATCACTCTTTCTAAGTTATTGCAATTGCAATTGAAATGTCATGATACTTGAGAAATCGAACCACAGAATTATGGCCTACATACCTAACTAAACCTCTGTTAGAACTAGCTTCCACTATCATCAATAGCGGTGGTCTAGTTCCTCCTTTATAAGAAATGGAGTAGCCCTCTGGCGCAATAAGAAATGGGGTTATTATTTGGAACACAGCATGGGGATTGATCTATGGATGAAAGCATATATCATGCGTACATGGGGAAGCCATAGGGAAGCGACATTTCAAAGAGTAAAAACATAATGTCATCAGGACACCATGGGGATACCTGTTATTAGGGTTGCTCACCTCAATTAGCTATATACATTCATTATTAAAACCGGAACCGGACGTCGGGATCTGGTCATCTCCCTAAGGGCTGTGGAATATAAGCCTTTAAGGGATATCCGGGAGCACGGCTGCAACATTTTGACCTACACCTCAGGCGGCAGAAATGGTAGAAGTAAATAATTAAAAGATGTTTCTTAGCAAGAGAAACATGCATACAGTTCCTGCACTAAAGCGGAATAGGCATTCCTATAAGTTTAGAGAAGGATGTCCTACCATGTCAGTATAATCATGTCACCAATTGTAAATCCCTTTTAGAAAACTGATGATTATAAACAAACACTGTAGATGATACACACTTATATCTTAATATTGCATATCTCTGGAGTTGTTATGCAATACAATTAGTTCAACATATTCAGAGAAATAATACTGCTAACCAGGAATAGCTTGGCCCATTTTAAAGACAAAATTAATGCTACTGGCTTGGAGGTTCTGATGCTTTACTGAATTTTAGATTTTATTACTTTGGTATATCACTGAATAGAAAATGAAAAAAAGGTCATATGTCACGGTCACTTTTAAGAATAGGAAAACAGTATAATTATTTTCACATTTTACTGATTTATGAAAAAAGAAAAGAAGAAAAAAGGGGGTCACAGTTGAAATGAAAAAGTTATGAAATTTATCCAAAATATTTATATTTCCTTAACTATAGGATTCTATTGGCCCTAACACATCTAATAAAGATGATAAACATTGGTATAATTGCAACATTTTGCATAAAAATATGTCAATTGGGCACTATCGTGCATGTAGGGATAGGGATGTGAATTAAGTGGAAATTTCTGAATTGAGCAATACAGATTTTTGCCACCAGGTGCCTTTTGTGTGCCCACCCGCATTTCACCTTAAAGATCCTGACACAAACATTAATTACTTACCCCCCCCCCCCCCCCCACACCCATTAAAATTGACCTTTAATAACTTCCTCAGATCTTAAAGCTATTTTATTCTGTAGAACCCGGTCTGAAATATCCCAAGGGGACTTATATGCCAAGTATCATAGAGGAGAAGTGTACATTTTTCTGTCGGAACAAAATAATTTAACACAATATCCTGAGTGGGTGGGGGTGTCCCAGTACATGGGGGGGGGGGGCGGTTGAGTGGGGGGGGGGGATGACATGGTCGGCGATGACAGGCAGCCAGATAAGAGTCAAGTCTGATAAGCAGCCAGTGATAGTCAGCAGTGACAGTGTAGTCAAAGGCAAGTAGGCTTCAGCGGCATTCTGAGATAAAGCAGGATTGACATGCACTTAGCTCCAGATGTAGCAGAGTACAAAGAGGTCTATATATGTCCATATGTGACCCCTTTTAACGAAAAGAAATTGATAAATGAGTTTTTGCCATTTTTCTAACATATAGATAATATATTATTTATCTTATGGAATAATAAGGTACAAACCAGATTATTCCCAAAATGATGGCCATATGATTTATAATAATTGTATTGTATAATATAGTTAATATCTAATTTAAATGATAATTATCTCATTTTAATTAATTTCCATTTAATTCAACAAAAATGTATTAAAAATATTGCCAAAGGGTCAAAACTGGCCAATATACTACATGTCACATACCAAATGAAAACTCTTGATGAGCTGTACACGAGTATTACAATAGGGAAATCTAGAGAGGTGTACTATACTGTGAAAGTGTACTATACATATGAAATAAACTCTCTACTCCCCCTGACGCCATATATAGTCGATTAAAATGTCCAGTCCAGTCCATCACGTTTTCACTAAACTTAATTACTTCTAATAAAATGATAATACCAGGCTCTGGCACTGCTAGACGATTATGTATCTGGAATATTAACTAAGAAGATAACCATATATACCAACCTCGAAAGTAGGAATATTATACATTGTTACATAGATTTGGTTTCAAATGTAAAAGCCCCCCTGCCCCTCTAGGATACCGAAGATTTAATGGTACCAGGTCTACACCGGGGCGGGCACAACAAACAAGGCAATTCTGCCTCTGGAAGATTGATTATCTTGTTTCCACAGTACATATCGGTTAAAGGAGTGATAATTTTTTAGCAACAAGGGGGGATCGATGGATCTTTACGTGAGCGGGTCAAATTATTTTGGTTTCTCCCCGCGAAAGGTGTCAATATTCTTTTGGTGCCCCCCCCCCCCCTTCCCCCCAAATGTGCGGTTGAAATTGAGCACGGTGGACTATTAACTTCTTTTTTTTATTAAATAGGGTTGACATTTTTTTGGTCCGCCCTCAAGGGGTCCAAATCCTTTTGGTTCCCTCCCCCCCATAAAAAAATATTTAAAAATCTACCACAAGTTCCCCTCCCATGTTGTTACAGAATGGCCACTCCCTAGGAACAATTTAAACAGCCTGAACTGATGCTGGGATGTTCAACACGTACCCTGCCAAAATGGAGATATCCCCCGAGCCAACTGCTCCACCTCTGGGAAGCTGGACCGCCCCTGCCAGAGCCAAAATATCATCACCATCACTACTCTATAGGCTTGTTACTTGGTGGGTGGGAGAAGAGGATGGGCAGGGGCTGTACAAGGCAGTTAGGCAGGTGGCCAGACAGTCAGGTCGTTAAGCAGAATAGCAAGTCAGGAGGGGATTGAACAATGGCTGCGTTATCTAAAGGCTTGGTGCCTGTATCATTATATATGTACGTAGGCTGTCGACTGCAGCGCCATGACGGCTGTTTGAGCGGTATAGAAGGGAACCATTCAAATTTCAAGGTTATAGAGCGAGTTAATTGATTGGCTGCAGGAACCAGTGAAGTCAGCAGGGGCCACCCTGGCGGCCTATACGGAGTATCAACACATAACGTGCTATTGGCTAGATGAGCTGCTCTATAAGTTGCCCTACGAGCTGCTCCCCCTATATATATATATATATATATATATATATATATATATATATATATATATATATATAAATATATATATATATATACATATATATTATGTAGGCTTTATAAACTACCCCCACTCCGCTATTGGTTAGATGAACTGCTATGTGAGCTGTCCTACGAGTTGCTCTATGAGTCGCTCTATGAGCTGCTCCCCCCCTCCCCCTACTACATAGACAGGCAATCGCATAGGGGTGGTGGTGGTGGAGAGGGGGGGTCGTCAATATGTAGACCCCATACGCCAATCTGTCACACACTCACACGGAGATAAAGGCAGATGAGTGGGCAGCTTGCCCAGTGATAATCTGATGACAAAATGTCAGCAGCCATTATTGACACAGCCCTAATCTCATTGTCCCCCTAACCAGGATGCTAGTACACCCGGTGCCAAGTTGGATGCAGATAGGTCATCAACCACTCGGGGAGGACAGAACCCCCTATGCTCATCGAAAATGTATACATATTTGTCATTATCACTACAATGCTACCTTAATAAATCTACCACCTCTGTTTCAGGAAAAACAAGGCCGGATCTTAAATCTGCCGGATTATTGAAGCACAACAATTATGCTTGAGTATAGAACTGTCCCTGACAAAGCAGTCGGATAATCGAGGGTGTCGGATTATTGTGGGCTGGATTATCGAGGTATCACCGTAGGCTTATTAATGCAGTGCTGGGTCAAATTGTAATTGGATTCGATTCTGATGTACGATATTTTGATGGTTCCATCAACTATTGGACCTTTACGGGTTGGTGCTGCACATGAGTAACATCACTATCTAGCAATATAATTAGATATAAAGTCTCAAGATACTTAAATGTAAAGTTCGGTGTCCTTTATTTGCTATTCTCCTTAACTAATAATTTAGGGCAGCAACACTCATTCTGCAGCCCTAGAACAGCACCAGCACACACCCATTGGTCTGTGGCTGACACATTCTGCCGTGAATATAAAAGGGTAAGTAAATACCGCCCTTGTATCTATTCCCAATTTCTAGGGTGTAAGAGATACCCATAATGATGACATTGTACATGTAGTTGTTATCAGTGCTTATCTTGTCCCACCCATTGACATAATTATAATGGCGGGCTCACTAGATGACCTCGAGATAGGGCTGTTGTGTCACTGTGTTGCCCTACAGTGATTATTCAATGTACCTGGATGATAGTTATGCTTATTTGCCTGGAAGGAGCAAGGGATAATGCTACTGAAATTATTTTCAGAATCTTTTTTGGTAGTGGTAGGGAGGGAAGCCCCGTGGACGTATCAGGTTCTCATGAAAATGGAAGATTGAGAGAGGACAGGGGTCCAAAGAATTTTATGAAATTTAGGAGGTACATTTTTCCTGGAAATTTTGTCATAATGAATGTCATATTTTTTATATCTTTTGGTTTTCCAGTGCACCCTCAGATATCCTGACTACCTTTTATTACCTGACGTTCCCCGACCTATAGGAACCCTATACGACTATAGAAGAACAACAAAATATGAATCTCTGTCGACTGTTGGTAATTGGGTTAATTAATACACCAGCGCCTTCTGCTGTCACTGTAATCAATATCCTATTGATCTTTAGTAATTAGGCAGTTAGGTTTAGCTCCACCACCCTGCCCTCTCCCCCATCCCTCCTGCCTGCAGTGGGGACCCGGCACTGTGACAGTTGGGGCAGGCCCAGCTACATGTGTGACAGGCAGGAGATCAGCAACATGAGCAGCTGTGAGCAGCTCGGAGGACGGGTAGTCAGTGTAGTCAGGCAGTTAATCAATCACTCAGGTAATAGCTCCACTAGGCACTCAGCCATACAAGGGAACCACCAGAGGGAGACAGTTACAGAAGAGCAACTCGGAGCTGCTCAGCCAGTTAGAGGAATGCCTCCCTGAGCTACTCCTTAACCAGGTGATCACTCACCCTCCTCTCTGACCTTCTAAGGGTAACTCCTTAGTGCCTATCAGCAGGGACAGGGGGTCAGTGCTGGCATTGGGTTGAGCTGCTCATCTCCTGAAAGGAGCCTGGAGGAGGGGAGGTTAAAGCACAAAGGCAGCCACAGGGCAGGCACAGAATAAACACGCCCAGTGTCTCCTGTGCCATTCTAGTCAAGGCCGAGCAGTAAAAATAGCCTCTAATTGCAGAGATCAATACAAATGGCACAATACTGCAAGGACGTTCAATGAGGGTAACTTCTAGAGTCGGCAGCAGATCTATACAAAAAAAGGGGTGTCATTAATTGGCAGAGGGAAGATTTAGAACAGCCAGCATTGATCCCTCTCTTTCTATCCCTATCCTCCCCCCACCTCTCTCACTCTCCTCTTTTTTTGGAAACAAGCGTAACGAGTGGTCAACAGAGTGCGGGGACCCACGACGCTAAGGGACAAAACTAGAAATTAAAAATGAGTAATACAGATGACACAGAAGTTGGGCATGGCGTTTAATGGAGGTTGTTATGTCGGTGTAATGAGCACAACATCTGATAAAATATAAATAAAGACAGAATTGATGACTAAAGTACAGTACCTAATACAACTGTTATGAAACTGCCAGACAGCGGAGAAAACGCTTTTTGTCAAGAAGTATTGTCAGTTGAAATAAACGTCACAGGGATGCGCCGTGCATAATAGGCCCTCGGTAAACCAAGAAATATGGACACTAAAAAGAGGAACATGTGGAGACTTTAATTAAAGAACATGAGTGCAGCTCAGACCATGAAAGGAAAAAGGCAACAGAGAACACTCATAAAAACCTAGTCTCAGAGCAATGACAACGACAAAACCACAAGTAGGTCGTCTGACACTTGAAGGTAAAGCCATCAAAATCAAAGTCTCTCCCCTGTGGCTAGCTGAAGCAGGCGCTATATATGGATGCACTATAGGGGCGACTGCAGCGTCACCACGGTAGTAGCAGTGGCGGGCAAAGGAGTTAAGATGTGTAGCTTAAGATGTATACCCAGCAGATTTTCGGGTAATCGGGTTGAGATGGACTGTGGAAACCAGAGATTCTCACAGGAGGACAAAATGGCGGCGTTCTGGGAATGAGCAGTTGTATTGACACAAACAACACACGGCCGAGACGTGTCTAGTGCTGATGCCACCACCACCTAGTGGCGCTGTAAATAGGCGGGGGCGGGCAGGGAGGGGAGGCACTGGAGAGCAGTGCAGGCCGCCAGCCAGCAACAGCAGCAAGGGGAGGCACAGCTCACCTGGTCACCCCCCCCCCCCCCTCCCATCTCCACCATTACTGTGCCAGCAACACAATGCAGATAGGCAATGTGTGTAATAAGTCCATGATGCTGATGCTACAGCTGATAGTTCATCCACCATATCTACGTGGGATGGACTTCGGCTTATGCTATACACAGTAGTATAGCAATGGAGGCAGTTGGTTCCTGCAGCAGCAACAGCAGCAACTCTAGGTCCCTGAGGACAGCCACTGCCTCCTGTGGGCTTCATAGGCTGTATACAGTGTAAGCCTCCCCCTGGAGGAACCCACCCTCCTGGCTACTGCCACTGCCTCCCTGCTGCATTATATAGGGCTCCAGCACTACCATGGTAGTGGCAGCGGGACCAGTGTATTATTGACCCTCTATAAATGCCTTGTATCCAACCCTGTAATGGCTCTATACCCTGGAGATTTAAACAAACCATAACGGTCTAATAGCCCTATAGTGGCTATATGCTATTCTACCACTAAGGTTAGACTAGATACTAGACTGTGAAGGTGTGTTTCCTCCACGGCATGCAGCCAGTTATAGTAGCACGTACCTCATTGTTCACACCCACCTGCATGCTGTGGCTGCTACCTCCCGTTCCTCCCGGTGTTAGACATTCCAGCAACTCCAGCTCTGGTCAGCTTGTACACCGGCCTCTGCCGCCTGTTCCTCCTGCACATCCACTAGTTCCTCCTCCTCCTCCTCCGCCTCCTCCTCCTCGCCAACCTGCCTGTGGTCGGCGGTAGCGGGGGATGGTATTACTACTACCCGATCCGTTGGGTGGTAATTCTCTTTGCTCCTCCGCCGGCGCCAGAGGCAGAGGCCCGGTCACCATCCCGCGGTTGCCCCTTGCTCCACGGTGTTGGTTTCGGGGTAGGGGTTTGGGTTGACGTGTGGTGGTTAAGGCAGTGCACAGCCTTACACGTTCACGGGCAGAAGGAGAGGCAGGAAAGGCTCATAGAGCAGCCAGTCAAGGCCTGGTGAGTAGCTCAGCTTCCTGCCGCTAGGGCTTGGCATGCTTCCTGTTAAGCCCACCAGGGGGCGTGTTGGTAGGGATTACATCATACTTCCGGCGTGTGTCGCACCTGTCTTAACACCTTATCTGGACAATCGAGGTATCTAAGCTTATTGAGTAGGGAAATATGATGGTCAGTTGCTGCATACCTATAGTTGCATTCCCAATCTTTAGTAGTTAGTAAAGGAAATTCTCAGTAACCTTGCACTGTTTGAAGTTAATGTAGCTGAGTAGTATAATCTACTGTAATGATACAGTTATATGCTACTACAGTATTAGTGTAGCCTACATGGGCAGTAGAATATGCTGTTGGTTTACAGTAATAAAGCATTACTTTTGGTTTCATTGTGGAGTGTAGGTCTATGCCCCTACCCAGGCCATTTTAAACCCTAACCTACATCAGTCTTATGCATCAATGAGCTTCAAGCAGGGCATGTAATTAACCGATATGCTCCGATATAGCCTGCAAATTATATTTTACCACTGCTGGTTTATTGAATATTTCTTGGTGAAAACTGTGAACCTTGGTTTAAAAAAGAGAGAAAGGCATTAAAAAGCATCCCAAGACTATGACCCAAATCTAAAGAGGAGTATTTTATAAACCTAGGTCGATAAAGAGACAATCTGTCCCTATATAAGCCAATCCCTAGTCACTACATCACTAGTACCAAAACAAGCAATTGGATGGAGCATCTAGCTTAGTAGTTGTGGCAGTTTGGCCTTGGCTGTCCTATCTGGCAAGCTCGGCCTATAGGCCTTAATCTTCCAGTCGGCCCACAAGAAGGAGGGTGGTCGGCAGGCTGGGATAACCTCCCGGGATAACCTCCGTGTACTGGGGGCCATTCTTTACACTGCCTGCACATAGTAAGAGTGCAGCTCTAGTGACCTGAACCTCATTCTCAATTCAGCTCTAGCCATTGCCTCCGCCCAATGGCTTTTCCTCAGAACAGTCGCGTGTGGCGTGCAAGCTTATCAGTGTCAATGTCATCATTGATTATCGTGATCATTAGCTTTGCTTCCTTGGTTTAGATAAATTATGCAGTTTGCTTCAATTGATGTTTGTTATTTATGGCTTTTTTCTTTGGGCTGGGATTTACGCTTTAACATATAGGCTATAGATACATACAGTGTTCTGATGTAGGCAGTTGCGTTGATGGGGCCAAATAAAGGGTTGTTTCAGGTAACCCGACCGACCCTATCAAAACAGGGCCGACCCTACTTTTTTTTAATGCAATTTTGAAGAAATTTTGTATTTTTACCCTTTTTTGGTAATTTTTTGGGTTTTTGGAGAGGCCCGCTAGTACATTCATGTTCAAAAAGAAAATCCGACCTACCGACCCTACATTTTCTTGCCATGTTACCTGAAACAAACCCTTTTTTTTTGGCCTGGGTTAAACATAGTACTACGTTTGTATACGTAGTATATATAGGAGCAGACATAGTGACGCACATGCCAATGAATCTATAATCGATAACTTGATGATTAACGTGTGAGTAGCTGTGATTTACTACATGATGTGCAATACGTACCATTGCCAAAGTAAGTCATGGGAATAAGTATTGCAGTATATGGCACCAGGCTTGTGACACAGGCAATGGAATTTACAATTGACAAAGTGTGCCACAATAGTATAAGAAGATTGGCCTATGGAACAGGCGGTTGGATTTACAATTGACAAAGTACACCATAGTAGTAGGGCCTAAAGGAACAAGGGCCTGTGGAACAGGCAATTAGATTTGCATTTTCCTCCCCCCCCCCCGCCCCCAACTAATGCTCGGTATATTGTATATGTAGGAGCACAGTTATGTGCCTAAATCGCACGGAATTATAGGTTTAGCAGGAGATCTCTTAATGCTATGGTATTAATATTTTGGTTATTCAAACCATTATGGATGTAACATTATGAGCATTCAAGATAAAGCCAAAATATAATATCTGAGGAATAAACACATAAGACAGAGGGAGAGAAGGATTCGTTCAGCCAATATTCTATGAAAAGACATAGCTACAATGTGAATGACATAAAAGTCACATCAATTCATTGGGATTATTATATAAAACAATCCGAGTTTAACCCATATTAATCAGACTATAAATCAGAGCCTAGATGACTAGGGTCTATATCTGATCTCAAAATAATTTTGCCTACAGAAAAGCCATTATGTATACCACTAAAGGGTTACATGTATAGAAGTCAACTTTAAAACTTTCCAACTGGGGGTGGTGCAAATCTCCTCCGGCAAAATACTTATACACATGTAATGTTTATGACTGCCCATTTCGTGTGACACCATAAAGTACCTCCTCAGATGGCTTTGGACACGATCCTGAGCTGTAAATGGCACTTGAGGTGAGGCTACATCGTTTAGAGTGTTGTGACCCGTGGGCTGGTTGCCTGGGAACATGTGGTTGTGAAGGTGCTCAAGCTGCTATTGAATTCATTCATTGAATTTCTATGATATATACTTGGGTATAAGCTATAGTCCATATGCAGCTGGATGTGTTTATTGAACCAGGGCACCTCTGTGCCAGGTTCTTTAGAGACAGGTATTTTTGCACTTTTTGGTGACAAAATTACTTGTCTTTAATGTGTTATTTTCCTGTGAAAAATCTGCAAATAAAATATTTAAATCCTGTGGCATACAAATATTGATCAATGCCAATTCATACCATCAAATATTGAAACAAAAAAAAGCAATATTTCATATAGAAAATTGAAATTGAAAAAAAGTCACCTAAACTGCAGAAAAACAACTTCTTGAGATCAACGCTAAAGTATGGGGTTTCAAGGAAACTACAGACCTTCATGAAGTGTCCCTTTCCTTGAAATCCTCTTTAATCTAATGTAAAAACGGGGTGAGACGCTTTTTGAGACGCTCTAAACCTGCAAAAGTGCCTATACCTTCCGTAACCTTCATGAAAATCACGACTCCTGTATACTAACCCTTTAGGGACAGCACACTGCTTCAACTACACACAGATGCATTTGTGCATCATGACTTCTATACACTAATCCTATAGGGACAGCACACTGCTTCAACTACACACCGATGCATTTGTGCATCATGACTCCTGTATACTTACCCTTTAGGGACAGCACACTGCTTCAACTACACACGGATTCATTTGTGCATCATGACTTCTATACACTAATTCTACAGGGACACCTGTATACTAATCCTTTAGGGACAGCACACTGCTTCAACTACACATTGATGTATTTGTGCATCATAACTCCTGTATACTAACCCTTTAGGGACAGCACACTGCTTCAACTACACACTGATGCATTTGTGCATCATGACTCCTGTATACTAACCCTTTAGGGACAGCACACTGCTTCAACTACACACTGATTCATTTATGCATCATGACTTCTATACACAAATTCTATAGGGACAGCACACTGCTTCAACTACACACCGATGCATTTGTGCATCATGACTCCTGTATACTAACCCTTTAGGGATAGCACACTGCTTCAACTACACACTGCTTCATTTGTGCATCATGACTCCTGTATACTAACCCTTTAGGGACAGAACACTGCTTCAACTACACACTGAAGGAGTGCACAGTGTGAGCGTCATACACTGTGACTCACACATATTCCAATGACACATGGGGGGGGGGGGGGGGCTTCGGGTAGGTTTATCAGTAAAAAAATGCCCTGGTTCACATGTGATATCAATCACATATACCATTCATTTTTTAAGTTGCCCGGAAGAAATGCTTAGATGTCAGAATAGGGTCGTTTGAAAGTTTATCTTACATGTCAAGGAGTAGGAGGGGACTGATAAAAATGATTAAAATTTCTTCTGATGAGACTGCATTATTCCTAGTGGGGTGTTCAACTTTTTAATGAGTAGACATGCTTTAGTCTTTAGCTCTAAGCTATATAATATATAGGCTATAGCTGAGCTATTGCCAATGGCACCACTGTATATACTCTCAGCTGAAGGACACAAAACAGCACTGCCACCTGGTGGTGCTGCAAGGAGACAGAGACGCCGGGCGGTGTGTCAGGAATGTTGGCCGTGTAGACGTCGCTTCACGTCAGTCCTCTATTGATGTATGGGTCAGTACATAAGTATTGATTTCGCCTCCTGTTTTCCCAGCGAAAACAACGTTTCCGCCAAGCCACGATGGGCGCTGCTAAAGTAACCAGCATTTAACCTACGCAGCAATGGTATTTTCGCTGTCCTTCCTATTCAATGAAGGCATGTCTAAGACCTTAAAGCCAGTCCTTGGTTATCTTTGATAAGAACTAAGGCTATGTATAATAGGTAGGATCATGGTGTAGGAGGTGATTGAGGATTTGAGATGGCATATTTAAAGTAATAATATAGCTTTGTTGTGAGCCCCTATTTATCATAATAGTGTATCGCCAAATATAATGTGGCTACGAAATATGAAAGATGTAATAGGGACATGCATGGAATGGGAGTAATTGGTACATAATGCCTTGTGTGGAAAAGAACAGTAGTTGTAGTAGGGGGTGAGGTGGGTGGAACGGAGGGAGGGACTACTAAAACATGCTCTGATCAGTGTAAGAGGTATAGCACGTCACGCGAGGCATACACATGTGTGGCCTACAACATGCAATTGGGATTACCATTGACAAAGTACACCATAGTAGTATATGACAACGGGCCTATATGGCATAGGCAATTAAAGTTGGTATCCCAACTGTTGCGGTGGCTAATTTCCACTCTTATCATGAGGATAAGCATGGTGATGTTGTATGTCATATATGTGAAAGTATTAAATCTCTGTGAGTAATATTTCTGTACAAGAATCTATGTAAAATAGTTCAAATGATTATTGACTGATCAGTCAAAAGTAGGGTAATTAGCATGCTTCTCTTACAACACACAAGGTGTCACTAGCATGTAGTGTTTACATGATTCCCACTGCAGGCACAATAGCTTATTACTAGACATGTAGACATTTGTGTATCAACTTTTGTACAGGTGGCAGCACATCTCAGATGGTGGGCCATGGTTGTGTTACTCAAACAAAGATGTATACAGTATATGTTTTTAATTACGCTATCTTGAATTGAAACACTTAAAACTCTTGGCAACAGTAATTATGTACCCATTTCAGAAGAGAAGTATATATTCAGGGGTTTCAGCTTATCATAGATGGAGGTCAATTTTAGTCACCCTAGTTGAGATACAAACTTTAAAACACCATTGCCAACTGACACCATAGTAGTATATGGCAAGGGGTCTATGGCACAGCCAAGTTTAGTCTACCATTGGGACTGAACACCATAGTAGTATATGATCAAGGGCCTATGGTACGGGCAATTCAATTACCATTGACAAAGTATACCTAGTAAGTAGTATATCACAAAGGGCCTATGGCACAGGCGCCCGGACGCACACAGGCAATTAAATTACCATTGCCAACTGGCACCATAGTGGTATATGGCAAGGGGCCTATGGCACAGCCGATCTTGTCTACCACTGGCACTGAACAGAATAAAAGTATATGACCAAGGGGCTATGGTGTAGGCTACAGGCAATTAAATTACTGTAAACGTATTATATTTCGCGCTGTACATATTTTGCAGATTTTGCGGATTTTAAAAATTTATCCAATATAGCCCTATAACTACAATCTTTCAAAATCCGCGAATTTAAATCTCAGCGAAATTGTACTTTTCAGTAAGTCCGCAAAAATGTATACCAGCGAAAATATCTATGTTTACAGCACGCCTACAATTGCCAACTAGTACAGTACTAGTATATGGCAACGGGCCTAATCCACAGGCAATTGTGTCAACCAATGACATCGGATACCATAGTATGGTAACGGGTCTATGCCACAGGCAATTTTGTTTATCATTGACATCTGACACCATAGTGATATATAGCAAAGGGCTTATGGAACGTATGACAGAAAAAGTGTCCATACTGAAGGAAACAATGTTGCTATCGGTAATGAGCATGCATTAAATCAATACTAAAGCCAACCATTCTTTTGTAATCTGCAACATTGCACTCAATTGCCACAGGCTTTTATCGAACACCAATATGACTTCATAAGATAATGCAGTCCGCATGGGTCATGTATATCTCACAGGACTATTCTCATTCTTTAATGTGAGAAAAATCCATCACTGCATCCCAAAAATATGTCACCGGCTGCTATTGTAGCATAGATGTAAGTGTCAGCTCCCTATTCTCTCTATTCGCCTGCCCTGCATGTGAGAGTGATGCCTCTGGTACAGGATAGAACCATTCAGAGAGGGATATTTGTTAACTCATCTCCCTCAGATTGGAGCTTTCCGTTCTGTTCCCCTTACCGCCACCTACCGTTTTGGTAATAGTGACACAGTGGGGAGCAGCTCACAACAGACTCCCCCTGGATTGAGAGCGAGGTATCAATGCTGAACATTGGCGCTGCATCCTTGGAGGGGGAGCGAGGAATCATTGTTGAACATTGGCCTTATCTCCCTCTCAATTTGAGGTAGAGTGAGGTATGGTTGGTATCATTGCAAAACGTTGGCGCTACCTCCCTGTCTATAGCGTTGCATTCACTGAGGCGTGCAAGATAGAGAATGTATGGAGTAGCTCACTTATCTTGTTTCCACTACATTCACTATAGACCTCCCTAATAATATAAGACATGCAGTGATCTTTACATCTCTCTGAAGTATAGTAGAGTATAACAAAGAAATAACTCTATGGGGCCAGGTAGAATATCAACGTTGTTTATCGACAAAGACGTTATGCAAAATTGTATCAAAATGATTATACAATATACATGCATATTAAACAATGATCTTAAGTACGGTTTACCAAAATAGTTTACTCTTTATCAATCTTAACTGTAACCACAACCCTACATTAAAAAGGGCCAACCTTGATGTATATGTATATATGTTCTACAGAATACTTTTCCAAACACGTGTTTAAAATGTAACAAACTATGTGTTTCCTTTGAATGTTGTGCATTTACGATTATATTTCTGCGTATCAAGATAAAGCTATAAGATAAAGCAAACACAGATTTACTCCCTTCAAAAGATAACTGTTGGCAGGTTTCAGCCCTTCAGCATGAAAGGAAATCCGGCCTGTTGTCCCTACTTCTTTCCCAGCATGTAACTGGGACTATGCAACTTTGGATGCCTGATGGCAAACAAATACTGAAGTCTCTGAACTATTTCTAGCAACTTAATCAATTCTTGATCTTATCTATATCGGAACAACCCACAAAATACATAGCTTGTAATGGGTTGCCTTGTTGGTCAAAGTGTGTTTGCTTTCTTTATCTATCTATCCTAAAGGATCAATTGATAACGGCAATAAAAACAAAAGGCTCCGTTAAAAAAAAGAGGTTTCTGCATGCAGATAATAAAATCATCTTTTTAGAGAGACAAGGCTTATTTCTCATTATCTGCCAACTAAAATAAATCCAGCCAGTTATCTTTGATGGTTTATGGCAAATAAATATTGATGTCTCTAAACTATTTCTAGCAACTTAATTCATTCTAGATCTTATCTATATCCGAGAAACCCACAAAATACATAGCATGTAATTTGTTGCCCTGTTGTTAAAGTGTTTGGTTTGTTTATCAGACATGCCACTCCCTGGTAGACAAAAATATAGGAAATCTTTAGGTTGTGGTAAATACTGTAGGAAGTTCACATAATGTGTGTAAGAAATGTCAGTGAAAAGGTAGGAATTCCTGTAAAAGTATGAAAAGTGGCATCTCTGGTTTATCTATCTATCCCGAGAGATCAATTGATAACGGCAATATAAAAAGAAGCCTGCACAAAAGAAAGGTTTCTGCAGATAACAAAATTATCTTTCTAGAAAGACAAAGCTCGATGGCTCGTCATCTAAGGCTCCTAATTATCAGCCAGCTCAAATAAATCCAGCCAATTATATCCAAAATTTGGAATTAATCAAAAGATGAATACAGAACCCCATTGTCGCTTTGTATATGAACTGTTTGCTCTCAAATCTCATAACATCAGTGATCTGAATTGTTCAGTCCTATACATGGATTGCCATGTGCTGTTTGAAATCAAATCTCTGGGTGAATCCTTTCTGACACACTGAACACACATTCACTTCCATGTCCTCATCCGAGACATGGGCATGTAGGTGTGATTCAAGGCAGACTGTATCTCTAAAGGCCAATCCACACAAAGAACAAGACCAGGGCTTTTTATGACTATCTGTAACATGGCTGTCAAGATAGTTTTTTGTTGGTAGGTATCTGCCGCATGGTATACACACAAATACCTCTGTACCAGGTTGTATCTGAGACACATGCTGAGTGAAATCTGTGAAATGAGTGAATATCATGTCACAGTGACAGCACTTATACTGGTTCTTTTCTGGACAGCATATGTGGTCCTGTAAGGTTTCACAATGAAGGAATACCTCATCACAACGTGGACATACATGGGGAGTCGTCTTCGTATGTTTACGCGAATGTGAAACGAAATCCGCGAATTTTGCAAATTTACTACTGCATAACGAACCAGAACAAGGATAAAACCTTTTTTGGGTAATGGAAGCCAAGTGTTTCTCTAACTTTCGTACTTGGTGGAAGAATTTATCGCATATGTAACACCTATGACCACTCTGAAGCAACGCTCTATGATATCGCATGTGTGCCACTAATGCTCCAACTGTCTTGAACTCCTTGCAGCAATAGGAGCATTTTGATGGTCCTCCTCCAGCGTGGGTCACCAGGTGTTTCAGAAGGTCTTGTGGGTCATCAAAGTGTTCATCACACATAGAACAACTGTTGACTTTACTGGTTGGATGGATTTTAAGGTGTTTGTCTAGAAAGGATATCCTACAGAAACTCTTGGGGCAAACTGAACATGGGTAGCCAGTGATTTCTGTCGAGAACTTTTCTGGGTGATCGAACATGTTTGTACAGTGGTAATGATAGCATTTCGCCTCAGTAAAGCATCCTCTGTGTGTTGTGATATGTTCACTGAAATGTGTTGCCAGCTGAAAAGACTTACCACATTGAGAACACTTGTACCGGTAAGGTGTTTTATCATCCGTGTTAGAGGTTAGATAAGGTCCTTCTGGTAAATGTGTCAGCATATGACTCAGCAAAAATGAGTGAGACTTATCACAACCATGGGAAGTTGCTTTCTTCTCTGAGTGGGCCTTTCTCTGATGGCTATGTAAAAGGGATGGTTTTGCAAATGTCTTTTTGCATTGAGAACATTTACTACAGCTCCATTCTGGGTGGACCTTCATGTGAAGGTTTAATCTTGATGGTCTTGTGAACTTCATATCACAAACAGAACACTGGTGACGTTTTTCTCCCATAGTGTGCATCTTCTGGTGGCGTCTCAGGGCTGACCTGCTATAGAACCATTTGGAACAAGTATTACACCAATGATGTCTCTTCCCCCTTACTCTGTTCTGGGATTTATCATTTGTGCACTGAGACTTGTTCTTAACCTGTAAAACTGTAGGTTTCTCCTTGTGAGAACGTAGACATGGTATCTTTGTGTTGCATGAGGGTTTCTCTGTGTGAGAACGTAGGTGGTATCGCCCTGCATTACGTGAGGAGTTTGCCATTTCTGTATGAGAATGTAGGTAGGGTCTAGATTCCCCATCGCAAGGTGAACAAATGTCAGTTGTTTTTACTCTGCATGGTGATTTGTACCCTTTACTACGCATGGACATTGCCGCACACATCTCTTGTTCTCTGACTTCAATTGTATGGCTCTTTTCTGAATATGTATACCTTCTCCACTTGCAATAATCCTGAAACTGGTTTCTGTTCAATCAATATCAGTGTATGATATGCTGGGGCTTGAGACTTGTAGCAGAGTTTTGACTATTGACAACTTGCTGACCTACAAACACGTAAAGGAAGAACTCATGATAGGTAAACATAATTGGAGACAATGTTTTGATGAAGGTGTTGGGTAAGCTGTATTATAGTACCACACTGTAAGAAGTAAGTATTTTACACCAACAGCAAAGATTGCTGCCAACTTTTGTTGCAGCAGACTTTGCTGAGGGTATTACAATAATTGACCTGCTGTTCAGCTATGTCAGCAGCTTCTACTGAATCTGAACAGCAACCATTATCATAAGTGAACAGAGGGTTGCCACCGACAAGGTAGTTCTAAATTCCCTGACTTTTCCCTGACGTTATATCAAATTTCAATGACAATCACGACATAAACGCAATATTTTTTAATGCCCTGCAACTATGAATATGCACTCCTTTTAAAATTATCTCCTACTTAGCGAGTGGTCATTACTTAACAACATGGGTTTTGTGAATCGTGTGCACGCAAATTTGTTACCACTTCCCTCTTGAGGATTTAGAATTTCTTTCGCTTAAAACTATATTAAAATACAGGCCTTTTAAAAGAAAACAGGTGACTTTTTTTGTATTTCAAAGATTTTCCCTGACAAAATACTATTTTCCCTGACAGTTTCAGAAAATCTCATTTTCCCTGACATTTTGCCAAAAAATGTGAAATTCCCAGACATTTCCCTGCCCTGGAACAAAAAAGAATTTCCCTGACATTTTCCCTGACAGTGGCAACTCTGGAACAGTAATTTCTTTTCAATATTTTAATTATGAATCCAATCAAATTGCATATATACAGAACCTCCCTGCATTAGTTTAATTGCAGCTAGGATAATCGATATTACCAGATGCACAATGGTGTGGTTTCAATCCTAATAAATCTATGTCACACGTATATTTACAAGTGGGCTTTCATTTGAGACTGCATGAATATACTATGTGATTGTGCCATTAAGTGTTATCTACATGTTAGAAACCACTGTTTATTATCCGGGTTTAAATAAGAAGTAACTCTATTGTGACAGCTAAAAATATCAACATTATTTATTTACAAAGATATGAACAGTATGAAAAGCTATGCAGAGTAATATGGTTGTACCTTGAATATTGAACAATGAACTTAACTGAGGCTCGTCTTTCTCTTCATCCAGCCACATCTGTACGTATTTTATCTATTGGTTTCTTACTTATGTTGTCATCCAGATTTTCCACTAGATTTCTCTAAACTAGGCCCTACATATACAAATGACACCGTACTTCTTCCCACCATATTACCAGAGCAATGCTTATGGCATATTGAAGTCTTTGAAATCTGATTAGCAACTTAAATCAATCTGTACTTTTTTTGAATCAGAGAAAACAACGAAACGCAAAGACTGCAATTTGTTGCACACAGGGCATATAGAAACCCTTACCTTTGGGTCATTTATGTGTGACACTATTCACACCATACAATTCAATATTTGCATCCTCATATTTCCCTATACAAATGTGTAACCTACCTCAGAAACTTCAAAAATCATAATTAAGAAATCGTTATTTCACAATAGAGCATTACAAGGCTTAGAGAGAGACAAAAACTAACAGCTCAGGTTTCTTCTAGGACACAAGCTGAATGAATTCTGTTACATGAGTGGATTTCATATCATTTATTCAACACATATTATGTTTCTTTTCTACATTGTGTAATGGTTCTGTAAGGATTCACAATGGTAGAACTTTCATTGCATGGAAACAAGAATGTGAACTTCATAATACAGCAGTACTGCAAAGCAGCTCATCACAGCAAGTGCAGAATTTAGCTGGATTTCTTAATAATGAATGTAACTGAGCATAGTGTATCCCTAGGTGAGATATTTATTTGAAATAGTTATTACATACAATAGAATGTGTGGCCTAGCTCTCGATACCAATCCTGCCAGGAATTCGCATGTGTGGCATCAACACGTCTATAGTCTGGAACTCATGTGAACACTACTGCTTGCTCCATGGGTTTCCATAATTATATTTATCAAGAAATTTCATCTTGCAGAAACTGAGGACAAATGGAACGGACATGCACATTAAGTGTGCCTAAACGTTTACAGTGATAACATAATTCATCCCAGCTCTTTACTTGTGTTTCTCCATATGCTGCTTTAGTGAGGATCTAGCTTTAACAGGCTTATGTTTCTTGTCTGAGTGAGCCTCCAATTTGTGTTCATGCAAGAGTGATAATGTTGCATTTTTGCAATAAGAGCATTTGCAAGATACATCTTTTCTGTGCAGTCTCATATGATGGTTTAACATTGATGGCCTACTGTACCTCTTATCACATTCAGAAAGCTTGTGAGGTTTTGGTTTTCCTGTGTGGATCATTGTGTGTTCCTTGAGGGATGCCCGACTAGACAACCATTTGCAACAAATTTTGCACTGATGTGGTCTTTTCCATTCTGATATTCCATTCTGATCTTTTCCATTGTAATGAACCTTTAAACCTGTGTACAGCATTCCTCCAATTCTGGACTCATGACCTGTTAGTACATACATTTCTACCTGGCCACTAACAGACAATATGTTAGGTTTTTCTCCTGTTGACATTATACCATCATGAGCTTTGATACCTGTGTTGATTTTACCTGCTGCAGAACTGCTGGCGGTCGAAGCGTGTATCTGTATGTGGGTCTTTGCATCCGTGAGGTCATCGAACCTTTTACCACATACGCTGCAGGTAAAAATGCTTAGCACCTCAAGCCCACGGGTTTCTGCCTGTCCACTAAAATAAAACATTTGAGGTTTTTCTGCTGGTTGTGCCATAGCCAGATTTTTGGTATCTGTGCTGATATTCCCCCCTTCATCAGAATCGCAGCTGTCTCCTGTGCCTTTCCTGCTGTCAGTGGTCTCATCCGGCAGGTCATCAAACAGTTCCTCATTTGGAATGCAGGAGATCAGTCCGAGCACCCGTGCATCAATGGTGTGTGTATCTAAACAGGGTGGGAAACTAAATTTCTCAATATTTACTTTGGCACTCAAGTCCTCCTCTCCATCCAAAGGTTTCTTTTTTGTACCATGAATCCACTCACATGGGTTTTCTGGCAGAACTGCAGGGTTTGACTTGCGCAGTTTTACCTCGGAACAGTGTGTAAGGTCTGACAATGCATAGAACAAGGAAGCCTCGTCAGGTCTTTCTCTAAGTTCCACATAAGGTGCATCTGGTTCTGCTGTACACAACTCCTGTTGGTCTATCCCCATATTCATAATGCCCTCTGCTGAACACATTAAAGTCTCCATATTCACCTCAGCTGGGACCAAGTTCTGTAGATTATGATAAGTTACATTCTCCTTATCACTTGCTCTGTCAAAGCTCACAGCTGATAGAGAATTTCCTTCTGAAGCTGTGTCAAGCATTTCTCCTGTTTTGGGATTTTTAACCACTAGTCCATAGTTCTCTATTGGGTCACTAAAACATGATATTTGGGGATTATCCCCTGCTTCGGCGATAGCATGAAGTTTATTATCTGTGCTGATGTTCGCCCCTATATATGACTCACAGCTGTTTTTTGTGATTGTACTGCTGTGGGTCTGTAGATGAGTGGGTGTATCCTCAGGTATGTCGTCAAACTGCTCATCATACTGACCAAAGGAAAACAGTCCTAGCACCTGAGTCAAGGTGTCAGTGGTGGGAGTATTTAAACAGGGTGTGATAATCTGGGAGGTTGAGAACGCATCGTCTATAGATGGATGATTTTCAGTCTCCTGATCCATCTCTACCCCTGTAGATTTCTCTACGGTCCATGTTTTATTGCACTCAACATATTCTGGGTACAAACTCTGTTCATTCACTTTGGCACTGAAGTCCTCCTCTCCTTCCAACGGTTTCTTTGCACCATAAATGTCCTCACATGGATCTTCTTGCAGAGCAGCAGGGTTTGACTTGCACAGTTTTATCCCAGGATAGTGTGTAAGGTCTGACAACTTGAAGCATAGGGACTCATCAACTCCTTCAAGTTCCACATGAGCTTTTTCTACCACTGCTGTATGCACCTCTTGTTGGTCTCTCCCCGTATTTATTAGTTTCTCTGATGAACCCAAGTTAACAAAGTTCTGTTGATTATGATAAGTTACATTCTCTTTATTGCTCACAGATGATAAGGAACTAACTTCTGAACCTGTGTCAAGCATGTCTATTGTCTTGGGATCTTGAACCATTTGACAAATGTTTTCTACTGGGCCACTGAAACTATTCGATATTTGGGGTTTATCCACAAGTTGGTCTCTAGGATAAGCTTTGCTATCTGTGTTGACGATATCCAATTCAGAGCTGTTTGTTGTGATTGTTTTGCAGTGGGTCTGAACGTGAGTGGTTGCAGCTGTCAGATCATCAAACATTTCATCACACTGACCACAGGAGAAGATTCCTAACAACTGAGAGTCTAGATCTTCCATGATGATGATCCAGGATGGTCGACGGATTGCTGACCTATAAAAAGCACACAAAGAAAACAGCCTAACATTCATCTTGCTATATGCTTTGATTTACATCTCTCTGCAAGCAATATTTCTAAACCATAACACTCACACAATAGGTCATTGGCATATAAATTGCAGCTAATATATTGGCTAAGCACCCAAATTTCATGGTGTTTACCAATCATCTCTTACAACTCACTAGATGGCACCTGTGTGTTAGCCTATACATCAAATTATAATTCTATTTTAGATGAGACTTGGCATTCATGCTCTAGCTAATACCAGTAGTTATTAGGTAGTGCTCATTCATTAGTTACAGTGGGGGTGGTGGTTTGTGGGGGGGGGGGGGCGTACAGAATTTTGGCCCCCATTGAGGGCGGCGTAAAAAATTATCCTCCTTTTCAGCAAAAATGCCTGCACGCTACTAAAGTTTAAAGGGGGGGGCGAAAAAGATGTTGGTGCCTATGCCAAGGGGGGGGGGGGCAAAATATTCAATGTGCTCTCAAAGGGGGGGGGGGATTTGTGCCCCGTATTGTCAACAGGCTACAAAGTGTCCACAGCCTTCCATCACAATGTGTCCACAAATCACACTTTGTCCACAGAAAATCATCACAATTCACATGCTGTCCACCAAGAGCACTTTGTCCACACAAAATCATCACAAAGCATCCACAAAACACAATCTCTTGATAACAAACATAGGCCTACTTTGACTATACATGAGAGACTCATACATTGCCACTATTGATTTAAATGGCTGTTTTATACATAAGGATTACAAAATACTATGCGTTGATGTAGAGGTTGGTATCATAATATATAAAATTTATGTGTATTATCGCCCTCCTGACCGTGACGTAGATGGGTGAGAATTTTGAAAAATGTCACTTTTGGGTGTTTTTCACCTTCAAACAGCTCTGCAATAAAAATTGCTGCACCAATCCAGTTTGTTCTTTTTTTATAGAATAGGTACCAGTCCAGGCTTTCAGAAAAATGTAGAATCATGGATGTAAAGTGGATATTTTTCAAGTTATGAGCCTCCAAAGGGCTAAAATACCCCAAAACTGTGCGTCAAACCTTTCTTTACATTTTTCATAACTCCCCCACCTCAACAAAAACAGTCACAACCCTGCCTAATCATGGTTTCCTATTAGTTATATATGTTGTCTCACACATACAATTTTTCTTTTTAAGATATCTTTGCTCAATTGGTCAATATAGCCTGTTGTATTGAAAATGCCACTCGTGTAACTGCCGACACTTTTACTTTTGGTTCTTCCACTGGACAATTAGTAAGGGTCACCAAATGCTTTCAATCTTGAGGGATATATGTATACTAAAACTGGTAAAAATTTCGTGGGGATAAACCCATTATTGAGGGCTCCAGGCCTAAAAATGTATTTTTGGAAAATAGTAAAAGTGTCGGCAATTACGGTAAGTTTCCTCTATAAATCTAGAAATACCCCATGCCTATCATTTCTAAGACATGTATAACCATGAGAGGTATATGTTTATTCAATCTGGATAGGATTCGCAGCCTAATCCCTTGCTCTTGTGTAGTGGGACAAGGGGCGCAGCATTCACGTAACTGCCGACACTTTTACGTAACTGCCGACACTTTTACTCTGGTCTATTGTAAAACCTTTCCTGATGCTGTAATATTGTGCATCCCCTGGAAATCTCAAACCAACTTTGGGAAATGGACATTAATACATAATATAGTGTGATTTTATAGCAGTTTGGCATGTTTTAGTTTACTAAAAGGGTTGTTAAAGGGTGTCTCAGAGAGAAAATGAACAAAATGTCAACAGAAATCCCTGTTGAGTCCGTAATTATCATCTTAATTGTGTTTTTTGTGGTTTATATTATGCCTATACATCCCCTTCAACATTTTAGTGTGCTATACTTATGCTAAGAACATGCTTGTGATAAATACAGCAGAAAATAGTCATTCATATAGTAAAAGTGTCGGCAGTTACGCAGAAATGTATTTATTGCCATACACACCTTAATATTAATGGTATAAACATTTTCTCTGCACAGCATGATGAGGGGCTATGTGCTGTAATAGCTTGAACAAATAATATATAAATTCTGCTGATTTTTCAATTTGTCAGGGTTGACTAAGAATCCGTAACTGCCGACACTTTTATTATATTTTGTAAAATATACTACTTTCACTCAGTCAATCATCTCCATATTTTAACAGAGAATGCCCCTATGGGACTTCTACCATCCCAAATAGCCATTTTGCCCATACTGCACGACTCATTTTTTTCCCTTAAAAGTGACTGGCCTTACATTTTTACCTAAATTTTCCCTTATTTCGACATATTTTGAGGAATACCATTTGGTATAAAATGTGTTATAACTGGTGTGTTTTAGGGTTAAAATATACATCCATCCTGTTTTGTACATAGCAATATAGAATAGATAGCTGTGGAAGGTGTTTGAGATATGTAGCAGAGGTTATGCCATGTGATAACCAATGGCGTAACTGCCGACACTTTTACTCTAAAAATAAGCTGGTTTTACGAGCTCACCATGCCGAGAGAGGTATCTTTGTATGTGAAATGATTCTTGCTATTGCAAGTACACATGTTGAAGATAACACAAAGTGATTTTGATGGCAAAAAGGACCGTTTTGAGAAAATTAGACTAAAGTTGGTGATTTAGTGGAAATATTACATCATTTTCAATATTTTTGCAAAGTTTGCTGAGCGACAAATCAAAAAGTTTATGGCCAAGTGTTTTCAAACTTGGTATGCCTATTCACACATACTAAGGCTACTTGTAAATGAATTTAGGAGTCACTGTGGTGTTTCTTTGATATAATAACCATGTTGTAATAGTTTTCGGCGTAACTGCCAACACTTTTACTCTATAATGTGTTCGCCGGTCAATAAAAACTGCACCAGTAGGGGTAGAACCATGCAATTATTGTTTTTGGACACCCAAGATATATGTCTTTCAATGTAAGAAACTTGCATAAAGATGAATTGAGTTTTGTGAATTTTCATGGTTACTCACTTTTGACCCCAGAATGTGACATTTTTCAAAAATCTGAGTGCCATTTTGTATAAATGGCACTCATATATATATGAGTGCCATTTATACAAAATTAACCGAGTTAAAGACAACTTTCAGTAAAAATAGGAAAATCGTATATATGGGTGATTTTAATATTAATCTTTTTAGTGAAAAAGATATCACTGATTCCAAAGTAAATGACTTTTGTGTAAATAATGAAGTATTTCAGTTAATTGATACTGTCACTAGGCCTAAGTCTGGCACACTGATTGATCATATTTATACGAACATTCATAATGTCAGGGGTAGACACTAACGCTGGCCCGGGAGCCAATGGCCCGTAGTTATTGGTCCGGGCCCGTAGTTTTCTGCAAAATAGCATTCCTACGGGCCCGGGTGGCCCACAGGAATATTTGCAAGACATTTAAAGAAAGTTTACCTGACAACTATAGTCATGCAATATATCGTTGGAAAGAGGGAAATGTGCCTGAATCAACCATATTAATTTTAGTCTTTTATAGACCAATCAGAAATGTACATATTTTTTTCTCTTAAAGAAAACACAATTTTTACCATTGGCCCACAGATCTTAGTCCGGGCCCGTAGTTTTCTAGAGCTACGGGCCCGGGTGGCCCACAGCTGAAAAAGTTAGTGTCTACCCCTGAATGTGTGGGAGTCTGGTACCGTCAACTTTCATATCTCTGATCATATGCCGATCTATATGATATTAAAATGTATTAGGACAAAATTCCAAAAAAGGTTGTAAAAGCTAGGTCTTATAAGAAATATGACTTCTTGAATTATAAAAATAAACTAAATGATACTAATTGGGAAAATATTTTGGACATTCAGGATGTAAATGAAATGTAGGACAATATAACTAGCATATTAACTAAATGTCTAGACACCATGTGCCCTGTGAGAAAGTTGACGTTACCGGTATACACCCCAGATTGGCTTACTCCACCTATAATGGCAGCAATGCAAATACGTGACGATCTGTACAGAATTGCCAGAAGAACTCAGAGTAGAGATGACTGCCGCTTAGCTGATCATCATAGGTGTCGTGTAGAAACTCTACAATTCAATAGTAGGAAGGTGGAGATCGGCAAGCTATTAGCCTATAGGAAGGATGATCCCTATAAGTTTTGGCTGGGAATTAGGAAATTATTGCCTAATAAAACCGCTTCTACTCTAATAAAGTTAAGAAATAATACTAATAATTTGATAATTCCTCCTGAAAATTGTGCTGAATACATTAACTCTTTCTTTGCCAACATTGGGAAAAACCTTGCTGATGTCCTACCTGTACTGCCCATGTTACCTACTGAGGAACAGGCCGCATACGGTACCCCAGTCCCTGATACAGATCTACTCTTCCCATTATCATATGTTAGTTTCATAAAGTTAGTAAAAAATGTGAATGTTAAAAAGTCATCTGCTATTAAACATGTTCTAAAGGACTCCTTCATGGCTATCCCTGATGTATTCATTGTATTGTATGATAGATGTCTCTCGACAAGCACCTTTCCCGACAAATGGAAATATGCCACTGTTGTACCATTACATAAGAAAAGCAATTGACATGATGTTAATGACCTACGTCCTATCAGTCTGTTACCCCTGCCTGGAAAAATATTAGAAAAAATTGTTTGTACTCGCCTACAAGAATATATGTCAAATCAGCACTTATTAAGCCCGACGCAACACGGCTACCGTAAAGGGCGCTCCACACAATCTGCTAATGGGGAAAACCTATATACAATCATAAGTAATGCTATTAATAATAAACCCACTTATTCTTCATACCTTGACTATTAAAAGGCTTTTGATACAATATAACACAAAATTATGATTAACAAATTATACGCTTTTGGACTTAGTAGAAAAACTTGTAAATTTTTCAATAGTTATCTTAACCAAAGACATCAATGTACTGTAGCTAATGATAAAACATCACCCCCCCCTAAATATTACATATGGTGTTCCCCAAGGGTCAGTCTTAGGTCCTGTATTATTCTCCATTTATGTTAATAGTTTGCCAAAAATTGTCCAAGGCGTTGATATTACATTATATGCTGATGATGCAGTTATGTCGGTCACATCACCTGACAAAATGTATGAGTTATTACCTGCACTATCCACCTGGTGTATACGAAATGAGAAGAACACCAAATGGATGGCATTTAATTGCAATTTTAATAATAATAATAATCCCCCTCCTGTCTTTATATTGAATAACAATATTTTGGAGCAAGTGGAAACGTTTGCCTATCTTGGTCTGACTCTGGATCCTGAGCTTAAGTTCATTGAACATAGAAGGGAAACAGTAGCTAATATTAGAACAAGACTTTTTCAGCATATCAGGGTTAGGGGTCATGTCGATGAAAATGTGTCTCTGGACATATACAAGACCATGGTGCTGCCAACTTTCGATTATGTTGACTTATGGGATAGGGATAATAAGGGTGAAAATAGAGAATTACAATTAATACAGAATAAAGCCTTATGAGTTGTTTTTTAATGTAAAATTAGAAAAAAGTCCAAAATTCACCACCTTAGAACTACATGAAAAAGGAAAAGAAAAATGCCAGGAACTTAAAGAACCAGTGACACGATTTTTACATAATTTCCTTTCCCTAACATTACTGAGACCATAACCAGTCCGTACCCTTCACATATATAAGAGTTCTGACACTCCTACTGCGGCCATACAGGGGGCCGCCGCACCCTGCACCTCCACCCACACCCAGCACACCTGGCCTTATCAGCGCTGGCCATATTGTGACGTCACGGAGGGCAGGGTTATTAGGCATAGAACTATAAGCTCAGGGATTTGGATATGCTCCACTGTTCTTTACAAGGGAAGGAAAATTACAGGGTACGTGGAGGAACAGTGGTCCACTAGTATGCGATGCATATATACTTGCCCCCCCCCCTCCCCCCAGCTTAGGAAATATCTAAGAAGAAATGCTACAAATTAAGAAGAAATGCTACAAATTACAATACACAAATCTATCAAATTTCACTGAGGTCTGTGCCCCCAAGGACTCAATCTTTGGAACTGATGGTATCATATATCCTGAAAAATCACAAGACGAGATCCCTCCCACATCTCAGTTTTATTGTTAAACCGAAGTTGCCTTAGTAAGTTGGTTTTATTTTTACTAGTGTTTTACTCTTTGGACTATGAATGAGGGTGCACAACGGCCCATTGATTCTCAAAATGGCACTTTTTTTCGGCTTAGGAGTGTGCCATTATCCCATTATTGAAAGTTCTATCAAACTCCCTGTACACTGTATAGACACAACATTCTGAATATTACACCATTTAAATGTTGGATTATGCCGTCAGGGTTCCCACATGTCATGGAATGTCATGGAATTTTGTGAAAATTTGCTGTGTGTCATGGAAAATGAAAATATTGGAACTAATATTACAATATCTCCTTGAATATACCATTTGCTTTTTAGGTTTTAGGAATTTTCTCAGGACCCAAGTCACCCGGAACACACGAGAATGTCATGAATAATTAAGATTCTGTCATGGAATTTCAATCTGAATTATCTATGGGAATTCTGTGCTGTGGAAATATTCTTCAAAAATAAATATGATTACGCCAAAATATCAGAGTAGGCTTGTACTTCACGATCATAAATATTATTCAAAATTGTATAAACAACTTTTATATGTAAAAAGCAACTGATTTGCATATTCGGCCTCATTAGATTTGTGTTGTATGGGGAGGGTGTGATGAAAGGGCCTATGGCATATGATATATTGTGAAAAATATATGAGTATATTTCATAGAAAAAATATTTGCCCCCCCCCCCACAAATACACCTTAGAGACGGCAACCCCCCCCCCCCCCCCACACACACACACACCCTCTGATAACGGCCAAAGCAGGATTTACATGAGATACTAATATCAATTTATCTTTAGGCTATAAGGTTTGGAGGGGTTTTTAGTGGTGAAATGATATTACAGATTATTTATCTGTTGTGAAAGAGCACATACGCCAAGATGAACAAAGGATGGGACAGGTAGTGAACATGATGGTCATTCCATACCTACATTTTCACTGTTAACGACTGCTATATTAAAATCTAATTTGATTCACACAGTAATGATAATAACTACACATATGGCACAATTTAAACAATTGCACAATTGTGAAAGATCACCAATTGAAACAAAAATAGATATATACAGTGCCACACTAGAGGCATTTATAGTCCAGTGGCTTTAAATGCATACCTTGACATGGGTTATTACAACATGTATAAGGAGAGGGAATGCTACCTTACTCCCAAGTGATATGCAGTGCTCTTAGTACCTTCCCCCCCCCCCTCCCCATTTTCCTGACGACAACCACAAACTGAGAAAGCTGTTGAGTGGCTACTGCCATGCAGCTTGTGGCCGGCCTCTTACACCTTGGTGGACGACTCACGCTACGTCATACACCACGTGACCTGCTGTCGGCCCATGTGCGGCAGTGGAGGCTTTGTTATGGTGTGGAAGCACTGTTAGAGGCCACTACTTCATTACTATGTAAGCTGCTGCAGTAACAGGTGTACTACAATGCACGGAATTAAACAGTAAACCCGATGGTACAAAGTAGTCGGGGACGTTGCAGTGGCCCTTTAATGACAGAAGGGACATCCATTAAGCTTATACTCTTGCCTTAGATGAATCTAATCTAGATAATAGAAATATTCCAACGCGAAGGAACATGAGTAGGAGGTTGGCAGTAACACGCGTACGTTCATTGAAGCCAATGGTTTTGAGAAGTGCATACTATAGGGCTATATCTAGATGGAATGGGTCTAAATGCCTTTAAAATTGCTATAAAGAAAGACTACAAAACGTGTTTCATGTAAACCAGCTTTTTTCTCTATTTTATTTGCTTTTAATATATTGAAGTGGCTAGTCAGCCGTCATTGATAGTGACACACCTGTTACTCATCACATCTCATCTCATCATATCAGTGCATTAATTTGTGAACCTTACACTTTTTGTCAAAAATGATGTAAATAATTAACATGTTGAATGCCATATCATTTTTCAACGCTATATAAATACAGAACAGTCAAGGAAGTACTAGTGGAAGTAATGCAACACGCATGTGCTAGGTTAATTTCACTTTTCATTTTATTATGTAATTTGTTATTATTCAACCCAATAAAACACTTTAAAAAACAACAACCTCCTTTTGCTCTTCCTCCTCCTCTTTCCCTTAGTCATACTGATCTAGCATTTGAGTCTATTTTCCTGAAAGAGGACACAGTAGCAACAAATATTCTTTGTTTTGAAGGGTGTGACATGCGGATGAAGAAAATGTCTTGGCTTTTTTTTAAAACTTTGAACAGCACAAGCACATGCAGTCATTTAACAGATTTTCTTCTGCTAGTTGGGTGTGGACAAACTGCATTAGCGGACACTTTGTAATGGTTGGCTGGGGACAATTTGTATTTTGTGGATATTGACAAATTGTATATCATGAACACTTTATGATGGAAGGAGGTGGATAAACTGCATTTTGTGGACACCTTGTGATTGAAGGCTGTGGACAAACTGTATTTTGTGGAAGTGACATGCGACATGGGGCTTATTAAGGACATGGAAAAAATCCCCATTTACTGTAAAATATTCTACCCAACTCTTTCTTCAAATTTGTGGATAGTAAACTTCAAAAATTTTCCTGCGGCCCCAAGAGACATATGTCTATAACCTAGGGGCACTGTAATGGTCATAATATTATGACCATTACAGTGCCCCTAGGTTATAGGCCTACCTCCCGCCTAGTGACATTAGTGACATGGCTTTTTCCTTAGTGACATGTGACATGGCCATTTCTTAAAATCGACATGCGACATGGGGACCCCCCAATACCGCCCCCCCCTCCCCCCATTGCGGCTCAACAGTCAACTAACCTCACTCTCCCCTAGGCCCTACAGGCTAGATCTAAATCTAGGCCTACAAGAGCACGTTAGGCCTCTTTCAAAGGGGCGGTTTATCAACGATGATTGGCTAAGCCAAGAGGCCCTTAAACACACTTCACGTTTTCTATACACTGAGACGAAGATGAGGCAAAAATGGCTATATTTCCTACCGATTGATCCCGGCGATTGATCTGCAGTGCCGCACGCAAACCAAAAAGTACAACTTTGGTTTTTGCGCAAACGACCGCAGCGCTCGACGAACGCTGTTACCCGACACACGTGACTGGGCCGGGTCACCGGCAGTTTCCCGCGCTTATCAATGTGAGGAGGATGGGGGTCTTTTAGCTTTTACTGCTTGAGCCTTGTGGTCAATAAGGCCCATCCATTAGGCCACTCAAATATAAAAGTTGTTTCTCATCACTCGGCAGTGAAAAAGATTGAGTGTGTGAGTGAACTCACAGATGACTCAGGGTCAGGTAGGGGGCCATTCAAATATTACGTAACACAATTTTGGCCACTTTTTGACCCCCCCTCCCCCCCTTGTAACACACTGTAACAAAATGCCGGACCCCCCCTCCATAATTACGTAACACAGACCTGTACCCCCCCCCCCCCACATCATTTCATGAGATGTATTTGCAGGCCTATGTCTGACAGCAGGCCTATGTGTATTACTTTGTTCCCTTTGTTATTTCTCAACCTTTAAATTTCTGTTATTTTAATGAACATAATTATGCCATGCTCATGTCCCCCCCCCCCCACCCCCAAATGCACTAGCAAAACCAGTGGGTTGAATCAAACTAGGGGGTCTGGATGGGGGGGTCCCAATTTCCCCTGTCGATTTTAAGAAATGGCCGTGTCGCCCTGTCGATTTTAAGAAAAGGCCATGTCCCATGTCACTAACTCTTAAATTCCTTATGTCGCATGTCACTAAGCCCAAAAAGGCCCATGTCGCCGTGTCAAAATTAGTGGTCCACACCCATAAACTAGGATGATACTACACAACACAGACACTAAGGGAGTGTTCATTTATTTTTTACAGGGGGGGGGGGTGGTGAGATGCGAAAATCTGTTATCCCCCCCCCGCCCCACTCGACAGTGCGTGGAAGATTGTGTTGCCCCCTCGCTCCTCAAAAACTTTTTGTCCCCCTTCTTTGAACTATAGTAATGTTCTAGCTTTTTGGCTAAAAAGGGGCATAATGTTTATCACCCCCCCTCAAGGGAGTCAGACATTTTTATGCTCCCCTCTTCAGGAAGGGTCTGACATTTTTACGCCACCTCCCCCAGTAACTGATAAATGAACCACAGACCACAGGTGCTGGGTATAGATTTCCTCAAAGTCTGAAACCAGGTGAAACTGATTTTGTCCCCCCTCCCCTCTCAACACCATTATAACCTCCTTAGGGAGTGGTCATTTTTTAACAACATAAAAACATTGGTAGATTTGGGGGGGGGTTCAAACAAATTTGGACCCCTTGAATGGGGGGGGGAAGCAAAAAATATAGCTCAAAGTCGCCACGCTCAATTTCAACCTGCCTGGAGGGAGGGACTGAACAATTTTCGACCCCTCTTGTGGGGGGGGGGAACAAAAAAATTCCGACCTGCTCGCACGACAATCCACCGACCACACCCCCCCCCCCCCCGGTGGTAAAAGAAGACTGCTCCCTTTGTTGTAATCTAGTGATCGATGATTACTGGTTTATTAATATCCTTATTATTATATTAGGGGAGACCTGAGGTTGTGCATCCTCTACCCTGTCCAGTGTTCCAAGATTGGATCGGGGTCAGGAAATGAGTCCATTTCACAAAATCAATACCTTTTTTTGGCAGGGCAAGTAGGGGGGAGGGCCAAAATTTTGTATACAATATTACAGGGATGGGGTGAGAGAAACATAATGTTGCTGAGACCTGGCTGTTAAACGGTAATGCATTTTCCAAAATTAGAGATTTCTTTCTTGTATATATATTTTTTGAGAATTGTTATGTAACACTTAGCTAGACCCCCCCCTCCCCCCTGTAACACTTTGTAACAAACTTCATGACCCCCCCTCCCCCCCTATGCTGTTACGTAATATTTGAATGGCCCCAGTAGTATAGTATGTATCGGAACGGGACTATAGTTAAGTACTGTTTATTACTCAATCGACCTGCAGCCAATCAGAGGGCTCCATTTGGTCACGTGACCGGAAGTGACCTACTTAGGGGATTAGTGGTGACGTCATGTGACCTAGTTAGCCAATCAGAGGCCGCCATTTGGTCACGTGACCGGAAGTGACGTCATATGACCTACTTATGGACCGGAAGTGACGTCATATGACCTACTTAGGGGACCGGAAGTGACGTCATATGACCTAATTTAGGATCACGTGACCGGAAGTGACCTGATGAGTCACGTGACCGGAAGTGACGTCACATGACCTAATGGCCAACCGGAAGTGAGTGACCTCATTGAGGATCACGTGACCGGAAGTGACCTGATTGATCACGTGACCGGAAGAAGAAGTGACGTCACGCGACTTAATGAAGAGATGAGCGTCTTTAAGGGGTCACGCGCTTTAAAATGTGATATCTTTTTTTTTGGAGGAGGAGGAGGAGGAGGAGGAGGAGAAGGAGAGGAGGAGGAGGCGAGTCTCTTATTTTTTTCGGTAAACTAATAAAAAACACTACGATATAAGTTTGTTTTTTTTTTTCATTTTTTATTGTTTTACGAGCGACTGGAAGTGACTTATTGAACTAGGTAGAAGCGTTCTTTAGAGTGTATAAGGGGGGGGGGGAGGGGAGGGGAGGGGAGGGAAGGGGAGGGGGGCCCCTTTAAGATGCATGGGGAGGGGGGCGCTTTTAGGATGCATGGGGCGGGTGGGGGGGAGGGGGGGAGGGGGGAGGGGGGCACTCTAGGGGGGTGGGGGGGCACTCTAAGGGGCGTTTGTCTCTTTTAAGAAAAAAAGAAAAGAAAAAGATTTCAATCGAGAGACACGCTTCTTCCTCTCGAGAGGAAGAAGCGTGTCTCTTCATTTTTTTTTGTTTATCACGTGCCTCGATGAGGCGATCAGCTGCGACTGGAGGAAGTGACACTTTAAGAGGGCGCGCGTCTTAATTGTTATGATTTTTTTTTTTACTTACTAATAAAGAAGACGTATGAAAATAAAACACAACAATTCACATGTCCGTCGTTCTCGTTGTTTCTTGCTTGATAAAGTCAAGTAATATCGCGATGCCGAGGTCAAACTTTCCCATGTCCTCAGTCAACACTCGAAGGAGTTCAAAAGGTGTACCGCCGGCACCGTCAGCTTCATCTTGCCACATTTTCAACACTCGGAAGGCCCACTCAGCGGGACTTCCTCCGTATTCGCATTCTTCAGCGATCTTATCTAACCTCTCAGGCGACAATTTTAAATGGTCCCCCACCTCTTTCCACCTGCTACCTAGACGTCTGCCGAGGGTGCCCAAGTGCTTATGCATCGCGCGCGAGTCGGGGTTTTCGAAATCCAACCCCTGTCTGTGGAGAAGGGACATCCACTGAGCCAACAGTTCCACGCGTCTAATGCGGGTGAAGACGCGACCGAGCTCTCCCCATCTATGACGATGCGGGGTTTCACCCCACCAGACTCGGAACATCGCCGTACACAGCTCCTCCGGTGTCTTGACACTGCGCTCTACTAGAGCATCCATACGGGCGGCGGTAACTTTTAAGCTACTGCCCAACTCTCTCCAACAGCCACTCAACTCTTTACCTAGTTGACGAAGCAAGGCGTCGCTATAGGCTAACCGCCGCTGTCCTACCTCTCTGTTCTCCCCATCGGTCTGCCTCGCGCGTCTCACGTCGTCAAGCCGCATTAACTTTTTTTCAGGTGGACAAGGCGGTGAAGGCGAGCTTGAAAGTGGAATAGCTTGAGCCATCTCGTCTCGTCTTGGCGGCGGCGGCGGCAGCGGCAGCGGCGGTGGTGGCGGTGGTGGTGGTAGTAGACGTTACTGTGGTCAGAGGCGATATGGTTTTTTTCCAACAGAAATCAGAGCTTTTATACAGAGGGAGTTTAATCCCATTTCCAACAGCACTCCAGCTGTCTAGCGACCTGTCCGCATGACGCTTTTTCAGCCGCTCCGCTCCTTAAGAGCTTAGATGACGAGGGGTATGTCATCGCTATCCGTGGAGACCAGCTGAAAACGGTGTTTCTTCCTCATCCATAGCCTTACCTCCTACCCCCTACCTGAGGACGTCTCCCTCCCTCTGACATTCATTGTAACAAACGTCAGAGGTCAGGTGAAAATCGGATTTTTTTCATGCACAGCCTTAGTCAGCTGTCACCCCTCCCTATTGAACTAGCCGGCCGCCGCCTGGCCGGCCCGGTCTACTCACCACGGCAGGAGGTGGTGATTTTTTTTTGTCTTACACTTAAGTCGCTCACCACATGCACACGCCTCTACTCACAGACAGACACGTTCGTCTTAGGGGGGGGTCCTGCTTCACGCCACACGCCTCCTGTAGTTTTTTTTGTATACACACTCTAAGCTCATCACCGTTAATCCTTTATACAGCTAACGCGCGCTGAATTGCTGAACAGGGTGGTAAGTAGCTTAGCTCATGACAGTGGATCCCTCAAAAAAAGAGGGGAAAGGGATCCAGCTGAAAACGTCATACCTTATGTCTTTGTGAATGGCCGCCGGTCAGTCGACAGCAGCAACCGCTTAATCCTTTATACAGCTAATGCGCGTTGAATTGCTGAACAGGGTGGTAAGCGGCTTAGCTCATGACAGTCGATCTCTCAAAAGGGGGGAAAGGGATCCAGCTGAAAACGTCATGCCTTATGTCTTTTGTTTCTCTTTGTGAATGGCCGCCGGCCAGCCGGCGGCAGCTGAACAGGGTCAGTAAGTAGCTTAGCTCTAGAAGCGAGAAGGCGTATATAAGGGGCCTGGAAACCTCCATTCACTCACTCATTCTTTTGCTGCTCTCTACAGTCACCACCATGAGCAAAAGACAACACCTAGCGCCGTCCAAGAACAAGAAGACTACGCGGAACAGCGCTCGTTTAGCGTCAGTGCCTCCTCTTGCTACTGAAAATGAGACTACCGCCGCAGCCGCTTGGTCTTATCACCCTCCCGCTGTAGCGAGCGCTCGCAGCAGTAGTAGTAGTAGTAGTAGTAGTAGTAGTAGTACTAGTAGTAGTAGTAGTAGTGGTAGTAGTACTACTGGTAGTAGTCGTCGTGCTAGCGACGTTGTTACACTCGCGACGGTACACGTTGCTGCTAAGCGTGCTGCCGCTGCTACTGCCGCTCCGCCTGCTGCTGCTGCTGCTGCTGGTGATCCTCGGGCTGCGGCTGCTGCTGCTGCTGCTGCTGCACCTGCTACTGCTGCGCCTGCTACGGCTGCGCCTGCTGAGGCTGCTGCGCCTGCTACTGTTGCGTCTGCTGCTGCTGCTGCTGCTGCTGCTTCTGCTGCACCTGCTGCTACCGCTACTACTACTGACGACAACGCTCCTGGCACAGCGCAGTACTGGCAACCGGGTTTTTACCTCCCCACTACTGTTGATGACTTTGATGACCTGCCGCACGTTGCACAGCCCCTCTCCTCCACCACTACATCGACCGACGCCCTCGACGCCGCTCGCGCTGAGAGTGACAGCTATTCGGACACTCAGCCCCTAAACCGAGAAGAAGAGGAGGAGGAGGAGGAGCAGCAGCAACAGGGTGAGACAGAGAACGACGCTGACGACGAGGCGTACGAAGAACCCGAAGGGAAAGGGGTGGGCGGTACGTTTTTTGGCTCCCCTCTTCGACCTTTCGACCTCACTTCCACTAGTAGCGCCCCGTCCGGTCCGTGGCGACTGCCCTCACCGCCACCTTACGAGGGCGGCGGCGCTTCATCTTCTACCGCTACACTCAGCACCGACGGCGTGTGGCTGCTCTGTTCCAACAACGAGGCCTCGGATACCACCAGCGCTGACGCTGCTCCTGCTATCGGTTCTGCTGCTGATTCAGCACACGCTGATGGTGTTACTCTTCCTGCGGGTGTGAAACGTTCTAAGGTGAGTTCCAGAACAACAAGGCCTACTAAGAAGAGAAAAATACAAGAAAAAGAACGAGATGGACGAGAAGAAGCAGAGAAACCCTTCTCCCGTCTTCTCGGGTTAGAGTTCTGCTTAGACGGAGCTTTGACGCTGGAGATCTGGGAGGACGTGGCTAGACTGTCTAGGAGGCCGCGCTACACAAAAGACGGCCAGGTGAAAGAGGCGTCTCTGACCAGAAGCAAGCGAGTGCACTTCACGGCCGACGCGCTGCGCGAGCTAATAGCACGCATCGCCGATATCCGCGCAGTGGTGCGCATACGCGACACAGCGGCCGCGCAAGGAAGACCTAATCACACCCCCTGGTTCGCAGTGCTGGATGAGGAGGGCGAAGTGTACGCAGCTGTGAGCTACTACAGCGGTAAGAACCTCGTCCACGTGCGCAAGTACGAAGGTCCTGACAAAAAACCCACACAGCAGGGGGTGACGCTGTCCGCCAGAGCGCTCAAAGAGTTGGATGACAAAACAGAGATTATTCTCAAATATCTCGGTATAGATTCGGAATGAGAGACGCTCAACGCTCACGCGCGCACACACACAGCGTTTGACGTACGCTGTATGAGACAGACAGACGGATACACAGACAGCAGACAGATAGATAGATAGATAGATAGACAATAGATTGATAGATAGATAGATAGACAGATAGATTGATAGATAGATAGATAGTTAGACGGCTAAGTAGTTGGTAACTGAGTGAAAAAAACATGACACAGTACGTATGCGAAAAGTGTTTCAAAATTTTTAAAAGACCGTACAACCACGAGAGACACGTAGAAAGTTGTAGAGTAATACCTAAGTTTTGCCCTCTATGCGGCGAAGGCGATTGCCGAAAGATCGCCTGTCGACGCGAATCTCTGGACGGGGTGACCATCCCTCCGCGCATACGTGCTGTACCGAACGGGGAGGAAACGTTCACGGCGAATTGGCCTGCGATACAAACGGGCGTCAGGATGCACGGGACTCGCGTGAGTGTAACAAACTTCAGGCTACCAACCGGCGAGTTGAGTGACGCTGTAGATACTATGCGTCGCATTCACTTGACACAAAGATTCAGATACAAAGTGGGTTTCTCGGTAGGCTTACTCTTACAACACAGAGAAGACAAGAGCAAACTGCGCTACTTTCACGCCTCCCAGAACAACGCAACTCTCATACAACCGCTCCCTACTATAACTAATTCAGAAACTTTGGAAGAGCTCCTCTCAAAGATGGAAAACACCGTCGCTTGCGAGGAAGTACGGAAACTTTGCGACGCTGACACCAAGTGGCACGTTCTTTTTCCTACCAATTTGAACATTTGCGTTTACATGGGACCGGGGGAATTCCCCATAGGCGGTAGGATCACTCAGGCCGGTCGAGTTGGAAAGAGAAGCGGCGTGTTAGATTTTCCCAACAAGGACAACCTCTGCATCTTCCGCTGCATTTCCTTTCACTTATACAACACCAGCAAGCGCGCTTCAGATTTGTTACGTCAGTTCTGTCCCGCTGCCACACCTGAATCCTTTCCGGGTCTGAACATCCGCGACTTACCCGCGTTAGAGAACTTGTTTGACGTACAAATAGCGGTCTACACCGCGTCGCGTCAAGTGCCGGGGCGGAAGTTGAGAAGACGCGTTACTCTGATCAGACCGCCTTCCAGAACTCTGGCCGCCCGAGGTAAAGTCAACCTACACCTGACGGCGAAAGGCGGTTTGCACGTCTCTCTCGTCACGGACTTCAACGCGTACGCGGGCATATACGAATGTTGCAAGTGTAAGGCGGCGTTCACCACCGAGTTCTTGCTGAAGAGACACAGGAACCAGCTTTCCTCTTGCCGACAAGTCAAGTTGCGCTACGTAGGTGGCATCTACCAAAATTCGAGAACGATTTTCGAAGCGCTAGCAGACTTCTCCATTTTTCCCCCCGACGGACATTCCGGAATCTACCCTTCCAAGATCGCCTTCGATTTCGAGGCTTTCTTCAGACCGTGCAAAGAACCGTCGACGGAACACGTGTCCCTGCTGTGGGATCACGTCCCTTTGTCGGCTAGCGTCGCATCCGACTTTCCGGGGTGGGAGGGGCCCATCTGCTTCGTCAGAGAATCCGACGCAGATTCCGACCCCTTGTTGGACCGAGTTTTAAATCACATAAACGAGAACGCCAAAGTCATCGGGGAAGCTGTGCTAGAACTTTACCGACCGACGTTAGCGAAGTTAGATGCGGCGATAGGTGAAGCTCTCCTGCTGGAGGAGGCGACGTTCACCCCTTCTCCAGGCGGCTTCGCTGCGGCTCAGACCAGACACCCGTTAGTTCAACTGAAGAAGCGTCTTCTGAGATACATCCGTCAAGCTCCAGTCGTGGGCTTCAACTCGGGGCGTTACGACTTGAACCTGATCAAAATACGCCTTCACTCGTTCTTTGCCTCCGGAGACCGAAGAAACCAAGAATTCAGCGTCATAAAGAGAAGCAATCAATACTTGGCGGTTTACACACAGCACACGGTTTTCTTGGACGTAGTCAACTATTTGGCACCCGGTTACAACTACGCGACCTATCTGCGAGCTTTCACCAGGAACGAAGAGAAAGGTCACTTTCCTTACTAATGGATGACGTCTACCAGGAAACTGGCAAACAGAACGCTGCCACCGAGATCGGCTTTTGACAGCGAACTGACGGGCGTCATTATGTCCGAATCCGACTACGCCGCATGTCAGAAAGTTTGGTCCGACGAGAAGATGCAAACTATGGAAGATTACTTGATCCACTACAACAACAAAGACGTCAAACCTTTCATAGAAGCTCTGAAAAATCACGCTAAATTTTTCCAAGATCGCGGCATTGACATGTTGAAAGACGGAGTTTCTCTCGCCGGTTTGACTTTACGGTTCCTCTTCCAAAACCTAGAAGACGCGTTCACAACGTTCCCCCAGTTCGACGCCGTCCTCCACGCTCTGATCAAAGAAAATCTAGTCGGCGGTCCTTCCATCATCTTCCATAGATTTCACGAGAAGGGCACCACGCGGATAAGGGAGCACAAGTACGGCGAAGAAGCGAGACCGTGCCAACACATCCTAGGACTAGACGCTAACTCTCTGTACTTGCGCTGCATGAGCGAAGCGCACTGCACGGGCTATTACGCGGTGAGACGACCTGAGACCGAGTTCAAGCCCGAAATTAGGCAAAGAAACTCTCACAGCGCTTTGGAGTGGTTACGCTTCGTAGAGCACGACCGCGACGTGAAACTGCGCCACGCTTTGAACGGCGGCGAGATGGTTGTAGGCTGTCGGAGAATTCGCGTGGACGGGTTTCACGCGGCCTCTAATACGGTTTTCCAGTTTCACGGGTGTTGGTTCCACGCTCACGAGTGCATACCGTCGCACCGATATCAGTGCGCTTCACTGAGGGAGGAGAGACGCGACAGAACGACTAGAGTAAGCGCGTACTTGAAAGCGCTAGGTTACAAGCTGGTCGTCGTGTGGGAGTGCGAATGGAGAGAGATGAAGCGTCGAGATGAGCGGGTTAAGGCCTCCCAACAACGCTGGAAGGTTGACGCTTTGAAAGTGTCTCGAAACGCGATGAGCGAGAGCGACATCCTTTCCGCTGTGAAAGACGGGAAAATGTTTGGTTTAGTTCAAGTGGACATCACTACGCCGCCTCACCTACGAGACTACTTCGAAGAAATGACCCCCGTTTTCAAGAACGTGACCGTTTCAAAATCGGACATAGGACCTCACATGTCAGACTTTGCGCAGGAAGAAAAGCTGTTGAACACGCCTCAGAGATGTCTGATAGGGAGTTACCACAGAAAAAATATTCTCTTGGGAACGCCGCTTCTCAAGTGGTATTTAGAGCACGGTTTGATAGTCACCAAAGTGCAGCTGGTCGTAGAATACCTACCTAAACGCTCCTTTGCCGGTTTCGCGGACGAAGTAAGGGCGGCGCGAAGACGTGGCGACGTGAACGAGAACGAGAAAATTCTGTCAGACTGTTACAAGTTAATGGGAAACGCTACGTACGGTAAAACAATCTGCAACAAAGAAAAACACACGGCGGTGAGATACACTGACAGTCGGAAGTTCGAACTATTGGCCAATTCGTGGCGCTTCAAAAAGGCGTCCGAGTTGAATTCCGATCTGTTTGAAGTCGAACTACAACCGAAAACAGTCAAGAACAACCTCCCTATTCAAATAGGGTTCATGGTATACCAATACGCGAAGTCGAAAATGTTAGAGTTCACATACGACTTCTTGGATAGATTCGTCGATCGGCGCGATTATGCCCTTTGTCAAATGGACACCGACAGTCTTTACATGGCTCTCAGCGGTGACACGTTGGATGACCTAGTCAAACCTCGCCTGAGAGAGACGTACTTCAGAGAGAAACGAAAGTGGCTTCCGACAGCGGTGTGCGACGATCACTTAGAGCTTTTCGTGAAGACAAAAACGGAAAGAGTGCGAGAATGGTGTCCGCCGCCCGGCGGATGTTGTGAGAGACGGTACCTTCACGATCTGAGAACTTCGGGGCTCATGAAAGCGGAGTGGGAAGGTGACGGGATCCTAAGTCTCAACCCTAAGACTTACATTTGCTACGATCGAGTCAGCGACACCGGTGAAAGAAAATCCAAAAAATGGAGTGCAAAAGGCGTACAGAAGAAACAAAACCCTCAGGAACCAGACGACTTCTTAGATGTTCTTCGCCAACGAAAAACTCTCATTGCTGTAAATAGAAATTTCAAAGTGGTGCGAAACAAAATGGTCACCTACACCATAGAGAAAGACGGCGTGCGCTACTTGTATTATAAGCGTCGCGTGCATTCTGACGGTGTGACAACGAGTCCTTTAGAGATATGAAAAAAAATAATAAGCGTGTTATTGCTTGATTGAGTGCATCTTTTCAAAAATAGAATGTTTATCAAGATTGAAAAAAAAGAAATAAAAAAAATAAAATAAATTATTGTTGTGTTTTTATTTTCATACGTCTTCTTTTACTAGTAAGTCGCGCAGTCTCTTAAAGCGTCACTCATGTGACGACGTCGCTTCCAGTCACGTGATCCTAAAGACCCTCACTTCCTAAACAAAAAACTTCTTCTTCTTCTTCTTCTTCTTCTTCTTCCGATCACGTGGTCAATCAGGTCACTTGCGGTCACGTGATCCTCAATGAGGTCACTCACTTCCGGTTGGCCATTAGGTCATGTGACGTCACTTCCGGTCACGTGACTCATCAGGTCACTTCCGGTCACGTGATCCTAAATTAGGTCATATGACGTCACTTCCGGTCCCCTAAGTAGGTCATATGACGTCACTTCCGGTCCATAAGTAGGTCATATGACGTCACTTCCGGTCACGTGACCAAATGGCGGCCTCTGATTGGCTAACTAGGTCACGTGACGTCACCACTAATCCCCTAAGTAGGTCACTTCCGGTCACGTGACCAAATGGAGGCCTCTGATTGGCTGCAGGTCGATTGAGTAATAAACAGTAGTTAACTATAGTCCCGTTCCGATACATACTATACTACTGGCCCCTTAAGAGGTGTGAAAGGAAATGTATCATTTATTGTAGTAAAAAGGCAGGGGCGGAATCCAGGAATTTGGGAAAGGGGGGGGGGCGCTGTAATACCTACAGCATTGGGGGTGTTCAACCATCTACATTAAAATTTACCAAATAATAGGGGGGGCGCGCGCCCCTCCCTGGATCCGCCCCTGAAAGGAGAATGGTATATTGGGAAAAGGGAAATTCTTTCAAAGTTAGAGTGCAAGAGCGTGTGTTTCAGGAAACCAGCAGGTGGGTGTGGGTGAGCAGGTGGGTGTGGGAGAGCAGGTGGGTGTGGGAGAGCTGGTGGGTGTGGGTGTGCAGGTGGGTGTAGGCGACAGTTGCCGGCTCCGGGCATGTAACACCTTCTGTCCTTGTTAAAAATCTAGCGTGTGATGCTAATCACAAAAGACACAGGTCAGTGGCGGATTTAGAGGGGGGGCGCGGGGGCGCGCGCCCCCTCCTTTTGGCCTGTAGTTAAGAGTTTAATTGTGTTTTTCAGACCCCAATTTTGGCCAAAAATAGGGGGTACGCCCCCTCCTTTTGTCTAGGAAAGGGGGCGCGCCCCCTCCTTTTCCAAATCCTGGATCCGCCACTGCAGGTATTTGTTTTTCCATTGAATAAACCTACCCGAAGTGCCCTCCCCAAAGTGTGAGTGTAATATGTGTGAGTGTAATATGTGTGAGTGTAATATGTGTGTAGTGTAATATGTGTGTAGTGTAATATGTGTGAGTGTAATATGTGTGAGTTTTGATGTTGAACCACCAAAATTGAGTGCTTACAAACCCCCTCCCCCCACATACACACACAGTGCCAATTCCCAATGATCAGGTGCCTAATTTTAGTACAATACGTTATTTCTCATTTCTGACAGCAGAATCATAACCTCCAGGAAATGCTGACCCACTTTGATAGGTCACATGCCTTATTTAATCAAATTCCAGGCGAGCAGGTGGGTGTGGGCAAGCAGGTAGCTGTGGGCGTCAGTGCCCTAGAGCACGTAACCGCCGTTTTGGGCGAGCAAGTGCATCTGGGCAAGCAGGTGGCTGTAGGCATCAGCGCCCGGCAGTGCCTAACCCCCCTTTTACGTCTCGGCCGAAAAGCAAGTCGATCGGAGCGTCAGCAGCGACACCATCTCCGTGTGGTGTATACAGAAAGCAAACACGGAGCTATTGTTCACGCGGTCTAGCCGCCCATATTGGCCGTTGTAGTGCTTTATTTACTCTCTAGGTGGCGCCCTCATCCAGCGTCTGTTATGGCGTTCCCGCCACCGTCCTGCGTCGTACAAAGACATGATAGCCAAACACTACATCTCTCCCCTTGTTTAAATAATGAGAAGAATCACCACCTTATACAATGCTGCAATGGAATGGTCATTTCGGTATGAACAATACAATAAAGTAAACATAGTCTTTAAGGTATGATATGATGAGTATTTAACACATCCAAATGAAGTCTCTTGGCAATGTCAATTGTTTTCCTTGAGTCCTTTGATTTAAACATATAACCTGAACCATAAAGTACACCCTTCAACAAGGCCAAACAAATAAGGAATCATTTCCACTTTAGGATTGTTCTTTTCCTTTCACTTGTAATTGTCAGAATAACCAAAGTCCTTTTGTTAGAATACATGGCCAGAATACATAATGATATCCACATAGGACTAATAAGCACAGTCTCTTATCCAGCTTAAATAAAACCGCAAGTCTCTCTCCCTCGTGAATAATCTTGACCTTGGGTAGGGGTTCTTCTGGGTTTCATATAATAATGCTGCGTCATGCTGGGTGCGTCCCTGGACGCTGGGTGCGTCACGCTGGGTGCGTCCCCGGATGCTGCATGGGTGCGTCCCTGGATGCTGGGTGCGTCCCCGGATACATACTAGGTAGATCTACGTCCATAGTCATGATTTAACATTGGATTGAGCCCTGGATTTAACCTGACTCCTGGATTTAACCAACGGGTTGAGCACTGGATTTAACCTGCTCCTGGATTTAACCAACGGGTTGAGCACTGGATTTAACCTGCTCCTGGATTTAACCAACGGGTTGAGCACTGGATTTAACCTGCTCCTGGATTTAACCAACAGTTTGAGCATTGACTGGATTTAACCTGCTCCTGGATTTAACCAACAATTTACGCATTGACTGGATTTAACCTGCTCCTGGATTTAACCAACAATTTGAGCATTGACTGGATTTAACCTGCTCCTGGATTTAACCAACGACTTGAGCATTGACTGGATTTAACCTGCTCCTGGATTTAACCAACAGACTCTGGATTTCACCTGAGTCACTGACTTGACTGGATTTAACCATCGACTTCCAACACAGCCTTGGGCAGATCAAACGTTCACAGATCAAACTTGGCAATACACATCCCCACTTTCAGTTTCGGTTTCAGTCGTAGGCCTAGTTCACAAACTGATTTCCAGCATGGCTTCACTTTCACTGCCAGTTTCAGAGTCACAGTAGCCCTACGACGACGACAACAGTTCATTTTCAGTTTGCCAATTTCCGTTTTCACCAACCTGTAACGTTTATCTCCTCAGACAGTTTCCGTTTTCTTTTTCCCAAATTCTACACACATCAATGTCCACCCTTGTGGATTGATTTATCCCATCTATTCGTCGCCAGAATGTGGTGTATACAGAAAGCAAACACGGAGCTATTGTTCACGCGGTCTAGCCGCCCATATTGGCCGTTGTAGTTCTTTATTTACTCTCTAGGTGGCGCCCTCATCCAGCGTCTGTTATGGCGTTCCCGCCACCGTCCTGCGTCGTACAAAGACATGATAGCCAAACACTACATCTCTCCCCTTGTTTAAATAATGAGAAGAATCACCACCTTATACAATGCTGCAATGGAATGGTCATTTCGGTATGAACAATACAATAAAGTAAACATAGTCTTTAAGGTATGATATGATGAGTATTTAACACATCCAAATGAAGTCTCTTGGCAATGTCAATTGTTTTCCTTGAGTCCTTTGATTTAAACATATAACCTGAAACATAAAGTACACCCTTCAACAAGGCCAAACAAATAAGGAATCATTTCCACTTTAGGATTGTTCTTTTCCTTTCACTTGTAATTGTCAGAATAACCAAAGTCCTTTTGTTAGAATACATGGCCAGAATACATAATGATATCCACATAGGACTAATAAGCACAGTCTCTTATCCAGCTTAAATAAAACCGCAAGTCTCTCTCCCTCGTGAATAATCTTGACCTTGGGTAGGGGTTCTTCTGGGTTTCATATAATAATGCTGCGTCATGCTGGGTGCGTCCCTGGACGCTGGGTGCGTCACGCTGGGTGCGTCCCCGGATGCTGCATGGGTGCGTCCCTGGATGCTGGGTGCGTCCCCGGATACATACTAGGTAGATCTACGTCCATAGTCATGATTTAACATTGGATTGAGCCCTGGATTTAACCTGACTCCTGGATTTAACCAACGGGTTGAGCACTGGATTTAACCTGCTCCTGGATTTAACCAACGGGTTGAGCACTGGATTTAACCTGCTCCTGGATTTAACCAACAGTTTGAGCATTGACTGGATTTAACCTGCTCCTGGATTTAACCAACAATTTACGCATTGACTGGATTTAACCTGCTCCTGGATTTAACCAACAATTTGAGCATTGACTGGATTTAACCTGCTCCTGGATTTAACCAACGACTTGAGCATTGACTGGATTTAACCTGCTCCTGGATTTAACCAACAGACTCTGGATTTAACCTGAGTCACTGACTTGACTGGATTTAACCATCGACTTCCAACACAGCCTTGGGCAGATCAAACGTTCACAGATCAAACTTGGCAATACACATCCCCACTTTCAGTTTCGGTTTCAGTCGTAGGCCTAGTTCACAAACTGATTTCCAGCATGGCTTCACTTTCACTGCCAGTTTCAGAGTCACAGTAGCCCTACGACGACGACAACAGTTCATTTTCAGTTTGCCAATTTCCGTTTTCACCAACCTGTAACGTTTATCTCCTCAGACAGTTTCCGTTTTCTTTTTCCCAAATTCCACACACATCAATGTCCACCCTTGTGGATTGATTTATCCCATCTATTCGTCGCCAGAATGTGGTGTATACAGAAAGCAAACACGGAGCTATTGTTCACGCGGTCTAGCCGCCCATATTGGCCGTCGTAGTGCTTTATTTACTCTCTAGGTGGCGCCCTCATCCAGCGTCTGTTATGGCGTTCCCGCCACCGTCCTGCGTCGTACAAAGACATGATAGCCAAACACTACACTCCGTTTCTGTTTCGCCGTGTCGGCCGGCCGCGGGGCAGCGTGTGCTACAAATGATTAGCTATATGTGAGTGTAATAGGTGTGAGTGTAATAGGTGTGAGTGTAATATGTGTGAGTGTAATATGTGTAATACCCTTATGTCCCAACCCCCAACCCCAACCCTCTCACCAAGGCGTGGTATAAGACACTGGTAGCAAAGCTACCTGTATCAAAAATTTGTCGGTCGGACCATATATGTATTAGAGAGCCCTTGTAGTGACGCTCACACTTGCCGTTAGGCTTACGGATACTCTAAAAATAGGGGGAGGGGGGAGGGGGCTGTGGGGGGTTGATATTTTCCCTTATAATATGTTTGGACTGTGTTATTGTAAAATTTGGAAGTGATCTGTGATGGCCTTGTTTGTGCTATCATAGTTATATTGATTCTCTGCATCTCACATTTTGCATGTCTCACTTTTTCTGTTGTGTGTTTTAGAGTGGTGGTAGAATGTGCCCAGTTTTTGCCCAGTTTGGGGGTAGAAAGAGAGAAATACGGGCAAATTCGCTGAAAATGTCATTTCTATCTTCTTTTGAAAATGCTTAAGCCTTGAAGTCTATGGGTGCCCGAAGCGGGTGATAGATTTGGTTCAGTACATTTCCATAATAGCGAAAGAGAGAAATAAATTCGCAAAGATCGCAGTTCAATATTTTGAAGACAAATTGAGTTTTTTAGAAATTTTTTGAGGAAAATGCTGTCCCCCGATCTTGCCTATGTCATAGAATTTTCCACATGTCTCTATGTCGAATGATAACCGAAATATAACAATTCTCCTATGTAACAAAATTGTCTTAAAATGCAAAATTGGTAGGTGTATAATACTCAGGGTTAATTAAACCCTGAGTCAAATATGACGAGGGCTTTTTTTTCTTCTTTTTTTTTACTGAGGGAAGATTTTGACTTTTGGCGAATGAATTTCACATATTAGTAGTTAAGAGTTTAGTGATACACATTGTAAGTTATTCCTAGCTCACTGCATAATGTCAGGGTATTAATATGTGTTTTATAATACTGACATATCGGTTTTGCAATTGTGCAATAATTATTATGTATCATAATATTATTAATGTAATATGAAAATGGATGTTAAATCTAAAATGATTTTATGGACAGGTTCAAAATATTTATGTGACAGTTATAATTCTGTGCAGTTCAGCTAGATGCCACTAGCTAGGTGAGGTGTTAGTGTTTCAGATGCCACCTCCACTCAGGTGGAGGGTGGGTGACTGGGGAGTGCCAAAGCAACATGCCACTCCAGGGTCACTGACTAAGAGGTGTCATAGCCAGCATCATGCCTGACTAAGACTCCTCCAAGACCTCAGGCACACAGGGGGTATGGTCTTGGAGGGGAGGTCTTATGCCCAAGAGGGCACATCCACTCCAGCCTCCAAGAAGGACACATCTCCAGCCTGACCATCAGTATACCCAGGAGGGTTATGGTCCAGGCCAGCACCAGATATATGTCTCCAGGAACCTGAGACTATATTGGACCGTGGTAACTATAGTGGGTGGATCAGGAGTCAACTCCATCACTATATGTTTGTGCTATTGGACTGAAGGTACTGTGTCATTTTATAGGAGCTGTGTGCTGAGTGCTGAGATATATATAATAATAATTATTATTAATTATTATTATTAGGACTATTGACTGGTAACTATAGTGGTTGGATCAGGAACTATATCCACTACTATATGTCTGTGCTATTGAGAGCTGTGTGCTAAAGTGCTGAGATATATACAATAAATATTATTATTATTAATTATTATTATTATTAGGACTATATTGACTGATAACTATAGTGGCCGGATCAGGAACTATATCCACTGCTATATGTCTGCACTATTGATAGCTGTGTGCTAAAGTGCTGGGAGATTATTAATATTATTGACTGTATTATTTTGTCATCTGTCTGATTATCTCACGAGATAGCCTTAGAGCTAAACCACGATAAACCATCTATTTTTATAGCAATTTGATATTATCTGTGGTTTATGCTGGTACCGTTCCTGGACGAGTTAGCAACAAGTTTGGCATATTTAAGTACACTTATAAGTAACTAGTAGTAACCAGTGGGCTATTATAGTGACATTTATATAATAGTAACCCCCAAGCCAAACACCTCCCCCTAACAATTACATAAAAAGTTTGCTGTACCGGGTATTGGTAAAAATTCAACAGGCCTTCCCCCTTGCTAGTATAGGCAGTATAGGCTAATCCTGGGCCTAATAACTATACCGGTAGATGTCTCGTCCCTAAGGGAGTGTTCATTTATTAGTTACAGGGGGGGGGGGGATTCAAAGGGGGGGGGGTGACTGAAAAGTTTTCAGGCAAGGGGGCGTGAAATGTTCCACGCGGGGAGGGGGTAAAAAAAGTTTGCGCCTCCATGCAAAACCTCACCAACCCCTCCCTGCCCTGGAATTAATAAATGAACACTCCCTAAGGCCCACCGTAGACACCACCGATCCAAAAGGCAGATCAGATTGGGACATATAAATTATGTTTGATCTGCCCAACTTGCTTGGGAGGATGTCAGTCCACACGCACACTGCTAAGTCGGTCCTTTCCGTGATGGCTCTTCCAGAACTTGCAGGGATGAAAGTCACAGAGCATAAAAATCCCTGAAATGGTCCATTATCGGCCCAAAAACCTGGATTTTTATATGAATGTATAGGGCCTTGAGACTTCAAAATCCCTGAAATCAGGGAAATCCCTGAAGATTTTCATCCCTGCAGAAGGTTCAAATTCATCACGACTGCATGACCCCAGGCATGGGATCGGTTTTTGAAGAAAAATCCAAAAAGCAGCCAAAAATTGTGATCTGGGGGGAATTTTGTATCATTTTCATGGCATAAAACCCTCTAGAGACTAAGACCCCCCCCCCCTATTAATGTTAAACTATTTTTTCATTGGATCTGCACAAATCACAGGGATGACCTTTTTGGCTTTAAAAATCCGGAAATCCGGAAGAATCCCATGCCTGGACCCCTATAATCGCCTCGAAGGGGTCCATAGTTCAAAGTAATTTCAATTGTTAATGAAGGGTTTCGTTGCAAAACGCAAGAAATCCATTCCAGAATTGAAGCTACATGTAGTGATTTCAAATCCTTAGGAACAATTTTAATTAAACAGTTTGAAGAGTTTGGTTTTGAAAGTTATATTAGGCCACACCAAAAAAAAAAGTTGGTCTACGGATTTCCCGCACCACATTTTTCAAAATGTAAATTTTTTTTTTTTTTGAAAAAAAAAGTGTCTACGGACAGCGCCCGCACCATTTTCTGAAAAATTGGATTTTTTTTTTTTTTTTTTTTTTTTTGGTTGCCTTTTCTGTCATCGTTAACCAGAAAATATATTTGTAAAATTTTTCCCTCAGTAGAAAAAAAAAAATTCGCCCGCCCCCCTATTTCAAGGTTGAAATCCATTGACAAAAAAAAAATTTGGAAAAAAAAAAAAAAAAATTCGCCCTACCGCACCTATTTTTGGAAAAGAAAATCCGTAGACCAACTTATTTTTTTGGTGTGGCCTTAGGTTGCTTGAGATCGATGTGAGCATTTTCTTCGGGGGCGGTGATGGCGGGATTATGGTAGGAGGCTTTGTGAAAATATGCATTTCCTTTCAAGACCGCAAGGGAGGTCACTTTTTACTGTTAGTGCTAAGTAAGTTTTTTTCTTGGTGATAAACTTCAAACAAATGAGCAGAGCCAAACGACATTTTTCATATCTCTTTGACGGTCAGATGAAACTAGATACTTCAGATTCAAGTCAAATCAAATTGATGGTCTAAATTGCTATGAAACTGCCTAATGACCGGAAGAGGACTTTCTCTCTCCTTTTGGCACAAAGAATCTTTCGGATGCAACTCAGTGCAAAAAGTACATACACCTTTTTGTAAGGAAATGGTCTCTTTCTTTTTTACCGCCCCCGACCTGCTACAAAACTACCAGTCCCTAATGCAAACTTGTTATTTACAAAATATTTGCAATTTACTGCAGAAAAGATTCTTCAGCCAGACACAAGTTCGTATAGGGCCTAGTTGGGACTGGAGCTGGTTGCCGCGGCCCGCACTGATAAGACTGACTAGTCTGTCCCCTGTTTGTCCCCTATTTGTGCCCATCGTGTTATGTCTTTTTCAGTGGGTTTCACCTCAACCAGCGAAATTTGAAATGGCGGAGCCACTGGGCTTAGCTCCAGATTCCTATACTACTTATTCATCAGCATCAGGACGCAGGAAAAAATCGCGCACCAACACTGACATACGGGTCTCCCACTGGGCAAATCCCCAAACCTTCACCATTGATACAGTATGAATTAGACTCATGTCTACTTCAAAATAAATGTTCATGTGTATAGCCTAATGGCAATGAGTCTCCCGACCATGTACATGTGTTTGGTTAGTTGATATGACAATTATTAAACCTTCTATACCCAAAAGACCGAGACGCCCCATAGGCTTAGCACTCCCACTGCCCGACGGGAATGGGCGATATAACGTAATACATGGTGCGCCGCCTGGTGAGGAGCGTGAGCACTGCTGGTAGTTCAGTAGTATTGTATTTACACGGTGAGTTACATATCTATAAATACACAAAAGACAAAAATAACAAAGTAGTGTTTATATCAACATTTAATATATCGCCATTGCTTCATGTTCAATCCAATGGTCTTTCACAATGTCCATATGGCTGTATATCTCCACGGTCTTTACATACAAAGGGTCCCAATAGGATATATTACACCTCGTCGGTCCTACTGCTGTTGTGAATGTCTTTATTTCTCCCATTTGTTTACTGCTTAATGCTCCTCAGCCTCCTCATATCCGTCAGGTAGAGCGTTTACTCCGTTAACGTGGAAAAGTGAGTGGTTGCCATCTCCCCATGGGAATTTCTGGAAACAATCAAAGGCGGGTATTAAAATCAGGTTCTTACGCCACATCTCAGTATTCTTACTTTTCTGGCTGGTTGCCTATATATATTTGTTTCTTCTTTTATATTTTCCTTTGATTTAAAAATTGGAACTTTCTTTTTTGTAATTTATCTTGACAAAGGGTTGACCCTCAAACTAAGCCTTAGTTAAATCATTTACCGTTTTGGCATTTATTTAAAAGGAGTATTTCACGGAATACTTTTCTACCTCAATCTTTGACATAACTTTATCTCCATTTGTATATCACACAAAGTGCCTGAATTGTCAGAATTTATTCTTACCAGGGTATCAACATTTACATTCTCGGTAGTTCATTATCTTAAGCCAAATGAAGCGAGTGGTAACGGATACCTCATGCACCTAGTAGGCTATTAAAACCGCTGCATACTAAATTTGTAATTTAATACCGTTTCGCTGAAACAAGGAATAAATAACCCCTCCCCCTTTGCCATTATTGTTTTAAAAAAAGTCCCTAAAATATAGTAGTTTGATGCACCCTTATCAAAAATAAGCCAAATAAGACAAATTTTGATGTGAATTCACTCGCAGACTGTGATTCACAACAAAAATGCAACAGTGTATCACCACCAGTTTTAATATACATGTAGCGCTCACCTTGGACCTGAGCCGGAGGTGCTCGTAGGGGACAAACTCGGGCTGCACGTGGTGTTCGTGGTGCTCGGCCTCCTTGAGCTGGGCGTTGATGTAGCAGAGCCCCACACCGGGGATGGCTACCGTGAAGGACAGGATCTTCCACAACCGGGAGCCTCCTGGATAGAGAGACAACGCATTATCATTAATGTTGGGCAGCATGATAGGATACATTTCATGATTTGTATCATGATACAGATGTCAGATGCACATGGACTTCCTACAGGTGTATTAACTTTTTCTGAAATAGATTGCCAGCAATGCACTAGCCTATGATCGAGTGATCATGTATTAACAAAGGGGGCGGGGCGGGGGCACAGTTGTGTCTACATCATGTCACATGCAACATTCTGAAGTAAGTTAGTCTAGACGCTGTTTGATCAATGACCACTGCCTCATCTGATCGGATCAGAGCGTATCAAATATGTTTGATCCATCCTGACTCAATCAGTTTGATGTCCCAAACACGGCGCTTCAGCGTGTGATCCACTGCTGCTAAATGCCTGGGAATGACACTTGGGCGAGTACACACGCACAGAACGTTTCAGCAGTGGATCACCTGTTGCGAGTCCCTGCGACAGCGTGTTTACGAGAGGTGTCCGACTGTACTCGCAGAAATCTAAAATGCTTGACTTTTGCGACTGACGTTGCGATTGTCTCCTGTGGGAGTACATTCGCAGCAAAGTTGTAGCAGTGGATCACTGGCTGTTTCCTTGGTAACACCTCTACCCCCCCCTTGTGACAAGTCGATAATTGTCTGCACCCTCCCCCCTTTAATATATTATAAACATAGTAATGAGTAAACTTATTCAAGCATCAAGTTTACTGAGGGCTTCTTTTCATTGGGAACGTTCAACAATTATGTCACTACTACGCCTGGGTGGGGTCAGTAGGCCTTTTGGTCTGACTAACCAAAAAAAAAGACCAGGCATTGGACTGGGTTATAAAGAAAAGTCAATGAAGCCATCCAAACCCGTTCTCAGTGGAGCACTTTACTTAAGTTGATTTGCATGGGATGGCCCATGGGGCCCCTCCAGAGACCCCCAGCCCTATTAATGTTAACATATTTTTCTCATTGGATCTCTACAAATCACAGGGGCGACCCTTTTGGCCTTCAAAAAAATGGAAATCCGGATAACTATGGAAGAATCCCATAGTGGACATACCTGAAAAGACAATTAGAGGGGTGGGTGGGTCCTGAAAATGTCCCTAAAACAGTGACATAATTGTTGAACGTTCCCATACTGCCTACACACGAGTGTGAAAATGCAAAAATCGGGGTTTGCGCAGAAGAGGAGTTGCGATACAAAACATGTCTACGCCATGGAATTTCATCATGGAAAAACAGCAGTAGACTACTACACAAACAAATTTATAGGGGGGTTGGGGGCATGCCCCCTAGAAAATTTCGAAAATCAAGACAGCAAATGGTGCAATTTCATGTATTTTGGTGTTCTGGTCTGTTGAGATTTCCAAGCCCCTCCCCCCTACATAAAGTAATTGAACAGAATTCAGATTTTAATTTGAGCTTTATCTATAGGGGCCTATAAGTTATAACACACTTGAACTTGTCGTCTATACTTACTATAGACTATACTCTATAGTAAAGGCTATGTGATTAGATCTATAACGGAGTCCTTCACGTAGAATACATAATATACACGATATAGCCTAGGCAACATGAATAATTATTCACAATAGAATTATAGATCTACCTTTCATTTGGATGATTCTGATTGATAAAATGTTTTTTTTTTTTTTCTGAAACCTGTCATTGCCTAGACTTACCAAGTCCTAGTGCTCGTCCCTCACTGACAGCTACAAACTTCAAAATGACTTTATTGAATAACGGATATCAGCACCGAGTATTACTGAATGATTGGTGGCAAAACAGAATTTGTATGTCTTTGTACAGTCTTCACATAGGCCCTAGGCTGCTGAGACTGCTGTCAGTAGGACAGTTTACCATTGACAGTAGGCTGTCACCCTCTCTGTGACGTCTGTCACACTCACTGACAGGTCGGGTTTTAGTGTTGCCAAGGTCAATCCACTAGAATTAATGAGCTAAATTATCTTACCACTAATATCCCTACATGACCACACTCTAGAGAATCACTGGCGACTTGTTTATAACCCACTTCTTAAGCATTTCCAAACAAAAACAAGACCCAGAATGACCTTCAAGCGTGCCAGCGTACTGAGAAACATGATTCCGCCGACTCGCTACCGCTGCGGCCGCCCGGTAATTGAATGGCAATTGTGATTGTTATTGCGGCCAAAGATTGCTTTTCCTTATCAAATCTTGAAATATATCTTGTTCGGTTCATACATACCTCCATGACCACCAGCAGTGGCCGATGGGCCAGCCACTGAGGACATACGCCGGGCTCCTTGAAGAGCAAGTTGTGTTAGTCTCAACGCCATTTTCCCCTTTGCTGACTGACCTCGCAGGCCGAACTAACCGATGACTTCTCTAAGCGTTGGAAGGTTCCCGGGCAACGGCCTACGTTCGGCGCTCGTTCGCACCGGGAACAAGCGGTGTGGTGCGACTTGCCACTTGCAATTGCTAAATTGAAATTATGGAGAGTTGAGCAAAAAGCTGCCACAGGAGGCCTACATATGGGAAAATCACAGAATTGGCAGTCTGTATCAGTGTGTGGTTATTCCCTAGATCCCCATTTAACCCTCCTGTTGCAAATATCGCGCACCTGTTGACCTAGATTTAATTCTCCGAGTCTTCTAAATTTCCGCCATTTTGACCCCTGTAGTAGGGGTGGGGGATCAAAATATTTGACCCCTCTTGGGGTGGGAGCAATATTATTTCACCCCTTTTCAGTGAAAAATTCCAACCCTGTCTTGATGAGGGGGGCAGAAAAGGGGGGCAGAACATTTTTGACTGTCTTGGGGGGGGGGGGGAGCGGAAAAAAATCTGAAATAGGGTAAATGTGGGTAATATCGCGCACATAGTGACGATATTACCCAAATGTTCCAAATTTAGGTAACTTGCTGTCATTAAAAAACTTTTTTATGTGTTTTTTCAAAAAAATAATTAAAAATATTAAAAAATCGAGAAAAAAATGTAGGCCTACTCCAATAGCAACCCCCTGTAGGTTAAGCAGGGGCCTAAAAGTGACAAAATATTTGGGTTATATCGTTATAGTTGTTGTTATATCGCTCACACCATTGTGTTATATCGCTCACCCATTGAAAAACAATGCATTTGACCATATGGGTAAGGGAGCGTTCATTATTTATGGCAGGGGGGGGGGGGGCGGGCGTTTGGCAAAACGAATACGTCAAAAAAAAAAGACCCCCCCCCTCCGAATGGGTCAAAAAAAAAAGACCCCCCCCCTCCGAATGGGTCAAAAAAAAAAGACCCCCCCCCCCTCCGAATAGGTTGAAAAAAAATGACCCCCCCCTCACCATAGACGTTTATAAATACTTAACCCTTTCCCTGCTGGGGTTGAAAAATGTCATTTGGGACTTAACCACCGGCCCTATGCCATGGAAATATGCAAATTGCAAGTATCTGCTCCCTGGGACAGTGGGTAAGGAGTAAAATAACTTGTACTGGAGACAGAATTTTCACATTTCTGACAAGGGGATGTTGTATTCATGTTAAATATTTTTGGATTCATTCAAAAATTCTTATTCTTTGTTTCATAGCAGGAGCTGTAACTTAGTGGTATTGCTGCCCTAGGGTAGCAATTTTGCTGCCCTATGTCAGCAGCGGTTTTTCAAGAGTATTTTAAATGCTGCCCAGAGGCAGCAGCGGCCCTTAAAGGGTTAATAATGGCATCAACGACATACAAAGTCTACATAGTCCTATTCTATAACCTATTATAGCATGTGCTTAACCATTATTTGAGGGAGTAGTTATAGGGCATCACAATATGGTAAATATTTTTGCATCTCCCACATGTGGAGAGCGCACATTTTTCTGGTTCCCACCAACAAGTCCTGCTAATACTGTTCGGTAGAAGTACAATGAAATGGCTCAGCTCAGGGGTGGCGGAAGGTGGATAAAGTTGGGGGGGGCCCAGCTCCCAAGGCCAGCTGATGAGTCTTGGTTAGAGGGAGAAACAGATGGTTGCTTTCGGGCCATAGGCCCCAGGAAAATTTAGGAATTTGACATATAAATTAGTCTATTCCGAGTGGTCTGAAGTCTACTATATGATCCATGGAAAATTTTGTAATTTTACATTGAAATTGATGTGTTCTGTGGGACTTTGAGCTTGTCATTCAAGAACATTTTAGGAATTTTACCTTGAGATTGGTGTATTCTTGGGTACTAAAATGTTCATGTTTACCAAAAAAGTTGCCTCCCCAACTTAACTAGGCCCCCAGGCCCCCCTGTTCCGCTGACACTGCAGCTTAAAACAAAGATTGATGTTTGATGAAGGGATGCTCTGTATGTTATAATAGTGACAAACCTGAGGACAATTTTGAAAATCTAGAGGTCAATCAGCCTATTTTAATGTATCCTGGTATTATAACTTGCAGCTAAATGAACTAGATCACTATTTAAACGAAGTTTGGTTTTCCAAAGGCTAGGATCAGTAAGAAGTAGGGAGCTGAGGGTGAGAATTTGAAGTTGAACAAAGAGTCACAGGGGAATGTGTCTTTGGTATATAATAGCACAGATCAATTACAATCGCTTTAAAAGCCATCAATGGTATGCATGGATGTTACGTGCACCATAGTTGATAACTTTCATTTGAGGAAATGCCATAAGGCACCTGCCTTCAAAGTTCTAGGGTAAGGACCCTCCCCTCTGTGTGGGCAGTAGCACTTGTCTTTCTTTGTGGTAGAAGACCATGTCAAGTGTTGACTTATCAGTAAAAGAAGGATTTTAGGATGCATTTAAGCTGGATCCCCAACTTGATGAATTACTCACTGATAACCCTGCAGAACGTCGGCACAACTTGACCAGTACCAAATATAGAGCTGTAAAAATTCTGATGAGGCCAAGGAGCAATGAGTAGCAATGATAATTCAGTACCTGATTTATGTTGAAGCCAAAGATGAACTGAGAGGGAGATTTAGAAATTGATGATCCGCAGCAGAAAATTCTGTGGATCTTGTGGCTATTTGATACATTTCAAGGCATTTGGTACACCGATTTATAGTGGGATGATCATGTTTACTCTATGAGTCTACTGATTTTATAAGCCCTAGAATCTGTGAGAAGCAGGCAGCTATTAGGGAGATGGTGAAGTTATTCTAAAAAAATTGAGAGCTCTGCCATCAGAACACTGTGGACCATTTAGAAGGGTCTGGTACAAGGCACCAAGGAAAAGTGTGTATCATGACTGGTGTAATCATGCCTTTAACTGGTGGAGTGGACCTAAGCTACAATGTATCAATATATGAGGTAGATCTGCATCTTGCATACCGTGCATGTGCTCCTCTATTGGAAAGAAAGGCAGGGGCTAGACATTTATAGGCAAGTTCACCCTTGCATATGGACGCCAAAACGTGATAGGGCAAGGCTAAAATCCAATTAACCCAAACTATTTCAGATATCCGGGTACCGTACTGTCATATTTCGGCACCACAATAGCATTCATCTAGCTGCACACTGATAGCTTTGCTGTTTAGACCCCCTATATTCTGTACTCCTATTCTTGTGTTGATTTAATGTTCTTTCTCCAGCTATTGTTGTTTTAGGAAAATAAAATTAGTGAATCATTCAAAGTGTCAATTGGCGAGCAAGAAATTTAGCAAAGTTCTGCTGTCTTTATGACCCCAATTCACGACATGTGTCGTGAAATTCGCGTCATGTTGTGTCAAAAAATACCCCCTCCCAAATAAATACCCCTAAAAAAAATGACCCCCCCCCCCTCAGAATAGGTTGGAAAAAAAAGACCCCCCCCCTAAGAATAGGTTGAAAAAAAAAGACCCCCCCCCTCCGAATACCCCTAAAAAAAATGACCCCCCCCCCTGATATGCACACCCCCCCCCCTGGCATAAATAATGAACGCTCCCTAATTCCGCTCACCTGTTTTCACACCCAAAAGTGTGAAAACAGGGTGCCTCACCCGAAATGCTCTCACACCTGTATGGTCAGTAGCAATATATCCAAATTTACACCAGTGTTAGACAACATACAAATCTACCCTGTGAAACTAGTCCACTTATTTCATTATTATTTGATATATTATTTTCTATTGTATAAACATGTGAGCGATATAACAACATGCCTGAGCGATATAAGCTCTATGGGATTTAGTATAGAAACTTCTGATTTAGCAAGTATAGGGGGCGAAAGCCTACCCGTTTACTTTTAGTTGTGCGGGTTACGAAAACCCTCGAATCAGGACAGGAAGTCACGGCGCGGTATGTATTAGGTATGGGCCCTTTTGAAAACTTGTAGATTTCTTCTTCCAGAAGTATCCCTTTGGTTACAAATTCATAGTACAGCAGGGGGAATGTCTGACACACATATATCTGAAAGGATGCCCAGTAGAGATCTTTATTTGCTGAGAAATAATATTTTTTCCGAAATCCCCCATAGCGTGACATCGCTTCCTGTCCTGATTTGAGGTTATTTCAACACCCGTTATTTGCGTGGTATCGGGTCACTTACACACCCTATTGAAAATACCAAATATTAGGTTATTTTGTTCATCTCTGGCTCCCCAAATACATGTAAAGCACAGGTAAATGAAATACATTGAAAGGATACTTAATATAAAGTCGCTAACTAAAAATAAAAATAAAATTATTTTTGTTTGAAAAATGTGCCTTTTAGGGGGGGTGCGCGCGATATTACCACATGCGCGATATTACCCACATTTACCCTAATGACCACTCCCTGAGCCAATTTTTCTGGGGGGTTAGCTTCCCAATGATCAGAAAGTTGCCAAAAAAAAAGGAGCCCATGCAGGTGTAGGGGCATGATATTACATATTAATCTCATACACGGTATTTCCGGGTAACGTCTGTTTACTCGGCTTCTCCACCTGGAGCTAGTGCACACAGTTCCCGGGAGAGGGCGCAGGTCCTCTTCAGGTAACCGTGTGCCACTCTCAGGTGGGCGGCCGACCCACCCACCTGGCCACGTGATCTAAGAGCCGGTGTTATATAAGACCCGTGTGTTTACCTGGAACGGCAGTCAGTGCAGGCCCGACTGACGAGAGACTTCACATGTCCAACTGTGCGGACAGAGTTGTATGCTAAGAGTTGTATACTGACCGTTTCCTCTATTTATAGAGAAACCTGATTTACCTGTGTGTATTAATTCTACACTGATCGTTCCCTAGTAAAGGAACTAGAGTTGTTATTCTTGTGAATAAAGACAGATATATTCTCGCACCTGGAAACTGCCGTGATCGTTGTTCTTTAACCTAGAGTTAACTACGAACCACCACACAGGTCACAAAGTTAGATTTTAGACCCTTTATTTAGGGTTGATTCAGGTAAAGTGGGACAATTAACATTAGGGAGTGTTCATTTATTAATTACAGGGGGGGTGGTGAGATTTCGCGCGGAGGGGCGACCCTCAAGAGCGCATGGAACGTTTTGCACCCCCGAAGGCCCCGAAAATTTATGCCCCCCCACTTGAACTATAGTAGCACACAGGCTTTTTTGCTAAAAAGGGGCTTACATTTTTACGCCCCACCCTCAAGAGGGATCAGAATTGTTTACGCCCCCCCTCAGGAGGGGTCGGCATAACGGTCGGAAATTGTTATGCCCCCCCCAGCTGTAACTAATAAATGAATACTCCCTTATGGCTGTTTTAAGAGGACAGTTTTTTTCCTGGGTGTAAAATTTAGTTTTTTTTATTAGAAATATATGTTTGACCCCTCTTAACTGTACCTATCTCACCAAAGTTAAGAGTTAATTATACCTTCTAAATTTCAACCTGATATTGGTGGACACCTTTTGCCGTTATGAATTCAGAAGTAGGGTAAATGTGCGTAACATCGCGCACCTAGTGAAGATATTACCCAAATGTTCTTCCCCGACCCAATCCACTGTCATCAAAAAACTTTTGAGTAAACTAAACATCAATCCCCCCCCCATATCCCCCCACCCCCCCCCCCCTCCCTCCCATCTAACATCGCCAGTCCATGCCGTGCCTTCTGTAACTGAACCTGCTGACAAGCTGAGTGCTGTCAATTAGATGTCGAAAGACGCGACAAAGGTGATATGATGACAGCTTAGCTAACTTTAGATTGAATGGTAATATGTGGGTGGGTTAGAGTTCATCATGTATCAGCATGTATAAACTTACTATGATAAGACCACCGAGCGCATGCAGATCCAAAAGGGACCATGCACTCCATCATTGTGACGTATAAAATCATAGACTGTTGTATATGTAAACACCGGTAGCTGTTAGCTCCTGACGAAGCGAGCAAATTGCTGCATAATTACTGTCATTTTGTATGTAATCTTGAGGCCGCGCGGCGAAAAGCACCCAAGTGCAAATAATATGTAAGAATAGACTCTATTAGTATAAGGTAATTATCATTGTCATATCCTACCCACAAAGCAAGCCAAGATTGAAGGCTGCATATCATGTAACTAATAACCACGAGTGATTGTATCTAAAAATGTTACAATACCGGTAGTCACCGACTGACTACTATAGTTTACGCAACGATATGACATGGAAATTTAAAATGTAATCGGTTATGAATATGTATAAGGCATCCATGTATGGAACAAGACCTAGTTTATTTATTTATTTAGATCTTATTGACGACTGTGTAAATGTATCCCAGAGGGCTGTCGACCCGTTATTGCACATGAAAAACATTGAATGATTGGACGCAATGAAAACCTTTTGAACTTGAACTTGAACTTGAACTTGAACATTTTTGGGTTATATATATCGTTGTGATTGTTATTATATTGCTCACACCATAGGTGCTTTTGTTCATTTCTGACCCCTGATATACATGTATAGCATGGGTAAATGATTTGCAAATGATACTTAATATAACGTGGCTAACTAAAAAAAATTATAATAAAAAATAATTTAAAAATGTGCTGTTTAGGCCATATTTAGGGTGTGTGTGTGATATATTATCACATGCGCGATATAACCCACATTTACCCTACATAAGAAATAGTACAATTATTTGTTAGCAGTGGTGTAAAGAATAGTACAGCTAACATGTTATTTCAAAATGTATGCATTATGTGACAAAACGTGGGAAAACGTGACATTAGGGGAAAACACCTTCATTCAAGTTCATGTCTTCAGCTACAATTTGATGCTTCAAGCATCAAAATATTTGAAATAGTTGCTGAGAAATGACATCTCAAACATGGGATGGTAGACACATGTAGGAATTCAGAATAGACTGCAATGCAATCATCACATATCAATCTTTTTTCAAATAATCCATATAAATCATAATTGTTAGAAATTAAACCAATAAATGCATATTATTGTACATAGATTTGGATCTGGTAGGAATATTGGCATTCTGTTTTCAGTCCTCATGGATGGCAATTCGATAGAGATTATTTTTATTCCAAAAGAATGAATAAATGGTTGCCATGGCAACCAAATGGGCTAAAAATGGCTAAAACGTTCTTTTTACATTCCAAATAAAACCAATTTAGAATGGAAATAGATTTTGATAAAAGCTTCAAAAGATTCCTTGGGAAAAGTTAGTCTGAGGTCATTTTCTCTTACATATTCACATTTTTATCTATATCTCCTGAAATATCATGTTTAGAGCATTTATAGCTATTCCCCCTAGCCTAATGTTACGATTTCCCCGGTTTCATCACATATTAGATACATAGACAGAGCTGCACGCTGAAGTGACTGAGTCCATGGTTATTGCATGAGTGGTGCTTGGGCCGTATTGCATGATGGCCGTAGGCCGAGTGCAAAACGGCCCAAGCACTACGAGTGCAATAACCATGGACGAGGGCACTTTTAAGTGCCGCTCTGTATTTATTTTAGGGTGTTTTGATGTAAAAATAATTAAAATAGATGTATATTCTATGTTTGTTTACTTCCGCGGTGTTTGTTTACTTCCGTCGGCCGCCATTTTGAATTTCCCGAGGGTCACATGACCCTCGGGAGCGTGCAATACGGCCAGAGCATGCAATACGGCCAAGGGTTATTGCACGCTTCATTCACATACGGCACTCCCATAGGATTAACCTTGATAGCCCGTATTCACCATGAAATAAATATTATTGTTTCTTTACATCTTGATATTTTTTTATCAGTCAGATATTGAAATAAAGTATACTGAGACCTTAAATGTCAGTGTCCCACTTTAGCTGAAGGTGTTAGGTAAAGTGGGACAGGCAGATTCAGGTTAAGTGGGGCACTATATTTATCTCTCAGAGTAGCATTACCCAGTATGCCTAAATTTTAATGAGAAGAAATATCATAGCAAATATCATTGTTAGTGCTCCAGATTCTGGTTCATTTAGTGACTTCACACATAGTCATTATTTAGATGAGCGAACCATTGAATTCCATCATAATTTAGATAATTATCATAAGATTTCTTACTTTTGATAATTTTTGATCATACATTATGATGTGGAATGGTAAAAATCTTTATTAAATTAATTTAGAATTGGTATTTGATATATATTGAGGATAAAACCATAGAAATCATTCATCAATACTACTTTCTTATAATTTATACCAATTATATACCATGTATAGTTATTCATAGTGATTGATATGTGCCTAAAATGCTCCTGCACTTTTAGATGCTCACAATTAAAAGTATGCATATGAGGTATCTAATTGTGCATAAAATTATCTAGCACTTTGTAAAAATAAATCGAGGATAGAGATTCAGTTAAGTACAAATATGTTGACATTTGGCATAATGCAGTGTAGCCTAGCCCACAGTTAGGGCCACATGCACAGTCTTTTGGCAGTTTTACATTTATACTCTGTGTACTTAATTCATTCACGTAGAGGACCCTACGTAAATTTCCTTAATGTTTTTGATGTAGTGCATCAAAATATATATCTCACCTTCAGAAATTGACATTTACCATTTTTATTATATGGATTACATAGCATGGGGGTCAATTCTTATCAATTGTCCCACTTCACATGAAGCAAGAGAAAATACAAGTAAAGTGGGACACTTCAATTTTGAAATGGCATCTATAAGAAATGAGCTATCTAGGCTACATTGGTTAAGGTATTCTTTTTTCTTTTCTTTTCTTATGTTTGTAGGGATAAATGCTGAACCCGTTTGACATTTTTTAGGCCTTCTATTCGTACCAAATGTGTGAATGGCACATATTAAAGTCTGAGTATGGCTTAGGTGTCCTACTTTATCTGAATCAACCCTACCCATACCTGGTCATACTTAAGGGTGTCCTATCTCTAAATGTCAATATATCAAAATCTAGCACTTTGGTGGCTCTACATGGGTACTCAGATTTTTGACCGGGTCGCCGTGTCGATTTTTAGCAAAAAAAGGGCCTGTGTCGTGTCGATTTTTATCCCATAATTCTACATGCCCGTGTAGATTTTTACCCACATGGAGGGACAAATATACCATACCCCTCCCCCCCCCAGCCCCCAGGCATAGCATTCATACACCTACTGCAGGTGTGAGAATGCTGGTTGGACGAGGTGTGAGAGTGTACAGCAACCCACCCCCTTCCCCCAAATTTTCTCACCTTCACCTCCCCTACCCCCAAGTTTTCTCACCTCCACCCGCCCCTCCCCCCAAGTTTTCTCACCTCACCTTTATAGACAGCTTTGGCAGTCACTCCATCTTGTCTGTAGGATTTGATCCTTCAGTTTTATGTGTCTGTCAAATTTTATTCCCGAGATGTATGTGTTCGTCGGATTTAAAAAACCCTGTGTCGCACGCATCACATTTTAAAGCCCCTGTGTCACCGCATTGCATGTGTTGAAACTTTGAGGTATTGATTTCTTCACTTCTATTACATCACTATAATCTTGCTTAGACAAAATTGTGCATAAAATTTGTTAACTTTGCCAAATTAAATTGAGGATAGAGATGAACTGTTCAGTACAAATATGTTGTTATATTACGTAATGCAGTGTAGCCTAGCCCACAGTTGGGTCCACATGCACAAGGTTTTGGCAGTTACATTGATACTTGTGAATGGTACATAAGGGGCCGTCCATAAATGATGTTATGCTTTTTTGGACCATTTTTGACCCCCCTCCCCCTCGTCATGTTTCGTCATGCAACCCTTGACCCCCCCTTAAAATATGACGTCATGCAGAGAGGACCCCCCCCCCCCCAAGCATGGTATAACAAACATAGAAACGTAGTTCGTATTACAGCACTATTTGCTATATAATAACAGCATTATGTACTGTAAATTGGGTCTCCAGCAATGTTGCTGTACATTTACAGTACATTGTGCTGTAGATTTCTGCCGCTAGGTGGCAGCAGTATACCATTTTTGTAGTAATTATTGCACCCAACCCTTTCCCGAGTCAAATAAAGCCTCACAAACTCTCAAGACATTGTAGAAAAAAGAATGGATGAGAGAGACTGAATGGAGTTATCATGAAGTATATTGCGATTTGCATAATTGTGTTGAATAATACAAAAAAACAGCAAAAGTATAGAATAGACACCACATTGGTGGGAAAAGTTAAATGCTTAAGTGCCTAGACTGGGAAAAAGCTGGTATCACATACAGTTCAGCTGTATTAAAGCAGGATTAAACCATTACATTGTGTAGTGTGTATTATCTTAGCTGAAATTGAACTATCATGCATGAAATCACTCTCTATGCATGCCTATTAATTGATATTAATTGATGACAACAATATGAAACCTACAGTAGAAGATGCTATAACTTTACAGTACCCAGTTGCTGTACATGTACAGCAAAATCTACTGGAACAAAAGTTGCCAGCAACCTTTGCTGTAGATGTACAGTAGAAGTTGCTGTAAATTTACAGTAGAAGTTGCTGTAAATTTACAGTAGAAGTTGCTGTAAATCTGCAGCAAGTCAGTTGCTGTACACCTACAGCAAAATCTACTGGAACAAAAGTTGCCAGCAACTTCTGCTGTAGGTGTACAGTACTTACTTCTTACAGTGTAGTCATATGTCTCTTGTGCTTCGGAAGTAGTTCCTCATTTATTCATTAGTTTGGTATCACAACAAAGAGGTGCTTCGATGCCCCTGCTTTTGTATATAATACAATATGAAACCACCAGACGACATGTAGGAGGATGTAGTCTAGTGAATTAAGGGAACGAATTGGCATTATACTTTATTGTTGGATAAAAGTGCCAATAGTAGTAGTTATATCATAGCCAGATACCCTGGTGGGTGTTCTGGGTCGATGACCCACATATTGACCCAAGTAATGACCTATCTGATAATGACCCACTTTATGATCTAATTAATGACCCACTTAATGACCCACTTTATGACTAAATAATGACCCACTTAATGACCCACTTAAAGGGTGGTAGAACTAGGCTAGTTACCTAATTAGATACAAGATATTTGAGTTATAGGTCGAAGATAAAGCACCATGATTATCAGATTAGATGTTTCTTATTTGAGTTTTTCGTTCCACCTACTGATAATAAACATGTTGTGCCACGTTCCTGGGACAGGTGAGACAGTGTAAGTAGCATGCATGTGTTCTAAATAAAGGACATATTAATTGCATCCAATTAAATAATTAATTATTAAAGCAAACCTCCCTGTGGCCTATTTACATGACCTAAAACGTAATCACATTCAGATTTGTGTGTGTTTATTAGGCGGCATATTAGTGTTAAGCGGGTATGTATGTATAGACATGGAATCATAATAGAAAATTTCGCAAGATATTTTCATTGGTTATGAAATTCTATAATAGAATTTCGCAAGATATTGTTATTGATTAACTATCATAGAATTTCGCAATATATTGTCATCATTATGATAGTATATAATATAGCACAGTTTCTTAGTTCTTCCGGATCCTCTGTATTGAATATTAGTCCTAGAACCGTGATGGATAATTTGCAACGCAATATCATCAGTTGTGATACAATTGTAGTGCATGCAGTCTGTTATATTATATATATATTAGTCATAAAGTGTTCCAATAGTTAAGTCCATGCACATAACACATTCACCCGTTTAAGTCCACTTTAATGCTCCACCTCGCTCCACCTCATTTAATCCGTTTCATACGATTCCACCGGGAAGCCGAAGGTCATCATGTATGTCACGGCATCACGCATCACCAGGAAGGCCTTAAACTGAATTGGTCCCATATAGAAAGAATCGAGGGCATTTTCTTGGGACACAAAATATACCCGATCCTGGGCCATTTTGGTTATGATAAACCCATCGATGTGTCGACAAGTGAACAACGGGACATCATCCTTGAAATAATCCCGTACTGAGTTGAATTGCGGATTGCACATGTCTCCCCACGCTTGAGTCGGTATCACGACCTTTTTCTTTTTCTTGAGTGCGGTAATAAACATAGTACCAACTGGACGATCCTTTGTGTGTTCCAGGTTGAGGAACATTCCGCTTCCTAATTTGAAGGTGACAAGCGCCGCCATGGTCTTAGTTGTCCCTGTCTTTACCCAGAGTTTCACTTTCATTCGTTCGTCAGATGAGGGGAAATATGTTGTAAAACATCCCGTCTTGCAGTTGCTGGTAGCCATCTTGAATCTGTTTAAAACAATATTAGCACTTTAAGTGTGAGTTTAGCAATAATGTATGAGCGAGTGCTAGAACAACGTTACATGCGAACTGAAGGTTGACTAATGCATGCTGGCATAGCATGTAAATATTTGACTGTTACAAAGTTGTGTTTAGTTTAACCACTATTATTATTTAGTGATAGTTCGTATAATAGCCTTGTACACACGCATGGACACGCAGACATAAAGGTTTATTCAGATGGACTATGCCCTAGCTGGTCATGTTATTTTAAATGTTATCTGTCACTTTACCGCGCTTCTGATAAGAGATCCCGGACTCAAATGAGATATCGCGAGGTTGGGAAAACAAGTTGTCTGGCATATTGAGTATCGAATAACCGAAATGGCATCCCTTCAAGTGATATGGAATGCTGTATCCTTATCCAGATATGTGGACACAATATTTGACGAGGGCACATTACTTGTGTTTGCTGAAAAAGAAGACCTTCAACATAGGAGCGAGGTCCTAGATAGATTGAGGCTAATACGTCTTGGCAAGGTAAGCATTCAATACATGCCCGTTGGTAACCCTTTATGGGAATGAATGTGTATGATGAATGAATGATGATGAGTTTTTATCTATTAAACTATGGTCACTAATCAACAAACATGAGGTGTTAGTGTATAGTGACAGAGATTATTATCATATGTAAGTACTTACAGATTAGTAATATTACAAGCATTAAATGGATGCATTTTACATCTGTAGGTGTTTTTACTACTACTACTAGTCTACCATTGAATGGTTAACAATCTCCACCATAACAGTATCCGGCTATGATAGCGGCGCTAACCCTTTTAGAACTGATGTGTCTGAATTAGATTGTCATTGCTAAAAGTTTATACGTGTAAGAACTCGCGTGCGCGCGCGCACCATAATCATGTCACCTACTACAGACATGTTTATGTAAACCAGACATGACATAACATGTCATGACATGGTACACGGAATATTTGTTTGTGATAGTTGAATGAATTGATACATTCATACAGACTTAAAGTGCTACATAGAATTATCGCGAAGGTGTTTAAAGGGTTAACCCATCCGCCTTATCTATGGACTCAGTGACTGGTAGGCCACAGGGGGGTATTCCACAAATAATGTTATTTTCCATTTTCATTTAACGTGATCATTATTATTAATCTAGGTTGTACAACCGGGAGATGAAACCTGCTATAACGTGAACGAGTGGAGGGATATCGTGGACTCCATTCAGAACTTGACAGAATTTGAGAGATACATTGAACAAACAAAATTCAGTCCAGACGACGAATATCTTCAGCAGCGGAAAGTGATACTTCAAGTGGTGAGTTAATTTATGTGTGGATGGGTGGATGATGGATCGTGATGACGCTAACATGGAATACACTGAGCATTTATTATGATTGATGATTAAATTTCGCGAAAATATTATCTATGGTATAGATACATATATAATAGTATAAATGTCATTTTGAGATTCTTTCTTAAGTTTGAATAACTATATATATATATATCCTATACTTGTCATTCATTTCAGAGACAATTCAATGCGGAGGCTCGTTTGAGATATGATGTGCAAAAGTTCTCTGATGCAAATGATTTAGTGGAATGGGCTGAAATGAATGGCTTACAAATGCACCCATATGTTAAGGCTCGAGAAGTAGAAATTAAGAACCCGCTTTTGGCTCAATTTCCTCCACTAACAACCCAATCTCCTAAAACGGTTCACTTGAAAAGAAAGCATACTATGGTGGGAGGGGGGAGTCATCAGCAAGGTTGTCTTAGTTATCGCGATCAGGTAATTAAGTTGAAGGAGCTAAAGGAACAGGAGGCGATCCAAAAGCAAATAGCAATTAATTTTGCTCAACAAGAAATCGAGGAACAAAAGATAATACACCACCAAATTGCCACTTCCATTTCTGTAAAAAAGTCCACGGGACAGTCATTTGACATACAAAATATGGAGGAATTTCCATTGCTTGATTTACCCTCTTCTGTAACCTCAACCAAAAACACAAAGAGTTTGAAAAGAAAAGGAAAAGGAAAAAACATGCCCACACGTGTAAAATGTTCCCGTTGTGGTTTCATAGCTGAGAGCAGAAAACTACTACATGTACATCGTGGTTTACAACATGGTGGTGCTGATGATCTTCAACAGGTCCCTTTTCCACTTGAAAATGCACCATGGATAAATGCAGATGGCGAAGTAGATGAAGATTTGAAAATGCAATATAATTCCAATAGAAGATTTATTCTGGCCCCGCATACCAAAGGTAGTGTGGAAGATACATACAACTTTCCATCCAATGATTTGGAGGGGGGTATTCAAGAAATAATAAACCACTTAGATACCATTCACAATGAACAGGACGAGACATTTAAGATAAATATAACCTTTGGTTTAATACTGCGTGACATAGAAACAAAAAAGCATCGATATTTTGTAGCCCATCACAATCGAATGATATTTGATCGGGACATGGAACAAATTTCGAGTATTTCTGACATGGAAAGAATCAAAGATAAACTACGTCAGTTTGACCTGGATTTGTATTTCAAAAATGTGCGTGTAAACACTAAAAGTAGGTTATCACTGGTTACAAACATAGTTTATTATGTTTCAAAATCTGGATACCCCATGGGAAAGGGTCTAATTCCCTTATACATAAAAAATAAGAGATGTGTTGAATCCTTAGAACACCCACCTGGGAATACCTCACACTATTATAAGGACTTTCTATGCGCCTTCAGATGTCTGGCCTTGCACAATGGTCATTCAAAGAAACGTCAACTAGCAAGATCAGTTTCTGATTCCTATAAGAAGTGGAGGAAATATCTGTCCAATTCTATCCCTAGAACTGCGAGAAAATATGGCGGAATTGATTTAGCTGACCTTCCGGCCTTTGAAAGATGTTTTGAGGTTTCTGTGTATGTGCACGATCTACAACCAGATGATGTAGCAGTTACAGTGTACAAACCCTCTACTCGTTTTAAATCTATAATGCATTTAAATTTATACCAACACCATCTTTCATATATATATGACTTTGCTTTGTATGCCTCAAAGTTTCAGTGCCCCATGTGTTTTAAACACTTTAAATTCAACCAAAATTTCAAACGCCATATGACGGTTTGTGATAGCCGTACAAAACTCAAATTTCCTGGTGGGTTTTTTACTCCACCTTCTAAGTTGTTTGACGAGTTGGAGGAATTTGGGTATGTGTTAGAAAAGCAAAACAGACTATTCCCGTTCTTCTCGGTGTTTGACTTTGAAGCACTATTGGAACCGGTTTCGATAATGCCAACGGATAAGTTATATTGGAATCAAAAGCATGTTCCAGCCTCTGTTTCTATATGTAGTAATGTCGATTTATATTCTGAGCCAGTCTGTTTTATAGACAATGATCTAGATGGATTATTGACAAAAATGTTTCAGCATTTAGCTTTGATCCAAATTGAATCTGAGAGATTGGCCAGGGAAAAATGGGGTTATATAGTAGAAGGTCTTAAAAAGGAAATGAGAAAATGGGCTCCACCTGACGCTGAAGATGATGATGATGATGATGAAGATTCTGATAGATCAAAACGTAAGAAGAAAAATCCAGAAGAACAAGGAGAGGGGGAGGAAGAAACACAAGACAAGGACTGGAAAGAGGATGATGAAGAAGAAGAAGAAGAAGAAGAGGAAGAAGAAGAAGAAGAAGAAGAAGAAGAAGAAGAGGAAGGCGAGGAAGAGGAAGAAGAGAAACAAAAAGAAGTCAAAGAATATACTCCAGAAGAAAGAACCGGATTTATTTTGTATGCTAGATTAAAGAGGATCAAAACAAAACTTGAAAACTACATCAAACAATTACCCGTCCTAGGTTTTAACTCGGCAAAGTATGACTTAAACTTAGCAAAGTCTAAGTTATTTTCATATCTCCAATTTAACGAGCCACAATCAAATGGTTATGTAATAAAAAGAAATAACGCATATACTTCAATCAGTACAGAGTTATTTAAGTTCTTAGACGTGTCCCAGTTCTTGGCAGTCGGTTGTTCGTATTCAAAGTTTTTAAGGGCATACGGTATTGAGGAAAGCAAAGGTTTCTTCCCATACGACTATTTTGATAGCATGGACAAGTTAAAAGAAACAGAACTCCCACCCCACGAATCATTTTATTCCAACCTTCGTGACGCAAATATCTCAGACAGCGAATACCAATACCTTCAGGATGTGTGGAAGAATGAGGGAATGGAAACCTTTTCTGACTTTCTTACGTGGTATAATAACAAGGATGTGCAACCTTTTGTACAGGCTTTGTTAAAGATGCAACAATTTTACTTTGAAAGGGAAATTGATGTGTTTAAAGTGGCTATTTCTGTTCCTGGAATTGCAAGGGCCATGTTGTTTAAAACTAGTAGCAACAGCAACACTTGTTTTCAAGTATTTGGAAGGGAGGACGAGGACCTATATAGAACATTCAAAAAGAATATTATTGGTGGTCCATCTATTATATTTAACAGACATCACAAGGTTGGTTCAACGCTGATAAGAAAGAAAAAAACATGCGAAAAAATCGCAGGATTTGACTGCAATGCGTTATATCTATATGCTTTGGGGCAGGACCTTCCAACGGGTGTGTATGTAAGGCGCTTAAAAGAAAACAATTTTAGGCCAGAACGTCAAACTCAGTATGTTACAATGTTTAAATGGATGGAATGGGTTATGAAAGAAGAGAATATTCGCATCATACATAGACTAAATTCTAACCATGAAAAAAGGATAGGACCATACCTAGCTGATGGATACTGCGCTGAGACAAATACCATATACGAGGTAAGTGTAACTCTGAACTACTGTTTCTTTAATATATATGTGAGAAGTAGTATAGATCTGTATCCATATGCTTGATTGATTGATGGATTAAATTAGACTAAATTGACACTGCATGTATCTATTATTATATTATTATTATATTATTATTATTATTATATTATTATTATTATTATATGTTATTTATATATATATGTGTATATATATATATACAGTTTCAGGGTTGTTACTACCATGGGTGTCAATGTCAGAAAGGACGAATGAATGAAGAGCTGCGAGTAAAAAGAAACACCAAGACATCAGACCGAATAACATATATAGAAAAACAAGGTTACACCGTGTTGCAAATGTGGGAATGCGATTTCAAAAAACTAACATTCACGGAAACGGGTTTTGATGACACAGACATTATTCCTCAGTTTGCGCGAAAGTGTCCTGGTGAAAGTAATATGTCACAAATACTAGCAGCTGTAAAGTCAAACCAATTGTTTGGTTCAATAGAAGTTAACATAGAAGTTCCCAAAACGTGGGGAAAGGGTTTTGAAAAGGATTGTTCTCCTAAAGAATATTTCAGTGAAATGTGCCCCATATTTTGTACTACTGAGGTCGACTATGATAGCATGGGAAATCATATGCAAGACTATGTAAATCGTTTTAATTTATCCAAAAAGGAAAGAAGGTTATTGGTGGGGGGAATGTCTGCCAAAAGAATATTTATTGCAACTCCCTTGCTTAAGTGGTATATGGAACATGGCCTAGTAGTGACCGATATACACCAATTAGTTGAGTTCACGCCAAAGAAATGTTTTAAACCATTCGAGGAAGAAGTAACAACATGTAGAAGAATTGGTGATGAAAACCCTGATAAATCTATTATTGCAGACACAATGAAATTAATAGGTAATAGCGCATATGGTTCATTGATAATGGACAAGGAGAAGCACCAAACCGTGAAGTATGTTAACAATGAACGAGATGCGTGCATTGCTGTAAATCAACCCGTATTTCGTAAAGTAACAGAATTAGATGATGATTTATATGAAATTGAATCTGTAAAGAAAACCATTAGTTTAGACTTGCCCATATATTTGGGTTACTTTATATTGCAATATGCCAAACTTCGAATGCTACAATTTTATTATGATTGTTTGGACGATATCTTAGATCGTTCAGATTTTGAGTACATTGAAATGGACACAGACTCGGCTTATTTGGCAATTAGTTCAAAAAAACTAGTCCAAATTGTCAAAAAAGAAAAAAAGAAAAAATATTTAGATTTAATTTACAACAGATGTAAGGATTTACAACAAGACGATTTGTTAGAAGAGCAATGGTTCCCTAGAGACTGTTGTGACACACATAGAATCTATGACAAAAGGTCTCCTGGTTTGTTTAAGTTGGAAGCAGAGGGAGACGAAATGATCGCACTATGTAGTAAAACATACATCCTAAAAAACAAGGATGAGGAAAAAATAAGTTGTAAAGGAATCAATCAGAATAGTTTGACAGATCCCATTACGTTATATAAAGATGTATTGCAAAATCAAACACCAAAATCTGGTACCAACAAAGGATTTAGATCAAAAGACAATACTATATTTACATACCAACAATCAAGAGCCGGTCTGACATATTTTTATTGTAAAAGGGAAGTGTTATCAGATGGAGTAAGCACTAGACCTTTAAGTATTGTGTTATCTCCATTTAAAATACCAGACTTTGAACCCATATACAATAGAGAGCACCCATTGTCAAATGATTTCCCCTCCAAGATATCTGTTTTTGGAACAAGTTTTAACACTGTAAGGGAGGCATATATATATGCTCTACGGGCGGCGAATAACATAGAATCTGACAGCTTTGTACAAGAAAGCAAGATAAAATTGTCATTACAATGGCTAGAAGAAAGAAGACAATTTATGAAAGATCTTTTAGTTGAAAAAATGCGTACAAATTCTACTGTAAGAAAAAAACTAAGGGAAACCCAGGATTTGCCACTGTTCCACACAGTTTATGATCGCTATTGGGGAGTGGGCATGCCACATAGAATGGCGTCTGTCACGGAACAACACAGAGGTTCCAACGTCTTGGGATCTCTATGGGAGGAAATCCGGGAAGTGTATTGTGATGAAATCCACAAAACTGAGGTTGAAAAATGTGAATTGTGTTTGCAGAAAAGGTCTGATGTAGTATGGGATAAAGAAAGGGAGGAAAAACGTTGTTCAAACTGTACACTTGGAGATGAATATGACTAGTTGTGCAATACCTGTATAATAAATATTATATAAATAATAATACAGCATCATTGTTTTTCTCATACTTGACATGTACGAGGTAGAAGAACACGTTTTTATTACACCAACCACTATGGTTGTAAGTGGAGCTACAGGTTCTGGTAAAACTACATGGCTGAAAAGGGTATTGGAAAATCCCTCACTCTTTAGTGTTAAACCAGACAGAATAATATATTGTTACGGAGCATGGCAATCAGCCTTTGAGGACATGAAAGAAGTGGAATTTATAGAAGGATTGAACATACCGAAAAACAATGGAAAGGACCACATGGTTGTTATCTTAGATGATCTAATGTGCGAAGTGGTGCAATCCCCAATAGCCCAATCCTTGTTCACGGAGGGGTCACACCACAACAAAATAACTGTAATATTTATTTTGCAAAATCTTTTTCAACAAGGTAAACATGCAAGAAGTATAATGATTAATAGTCATTATATTATCGTCATGAAAAATCCAAGAGATATCCAACAGGTAAAACTATTGGGTAGACAATTGGACCAGGAGAAATTAGTGACAGAGGCTTATAAGGACTGCATGAAGGAACCATACGGGTATTTAGTTATCGACCTATCACCGCACAACAGAAACGAGGACCTGAGAGTGAAGACGAAGATATTTCCCGGGGAAAACACTGTGATATTCCTTCCAAAATAGAAATGGCTTCACCTGTAGATTACTCAGACAACACTACAAGAAAGGATTCGTTTCTGGAAAAAAAGATCCCTAATGTTGACCCAGTTGAGATGGCCAATTCTGGTTTTTTCTCCTGTGGGGAAAGGGACATGGCGGAATGTTTTTCCTGCGGGGTAAAACTGGATACTTGGCAAAGTGTTGATATTGTCGACGTAGAACACCTGTCCTTCTCCCCTTCGTGTGCATTCATGAAGAAAAAACTGACTGGGGATTCTGACATGCTACTAGAACTAGTGGTGATGTTGCTGAAAGAAAGAATATGCACCATTAGGGAACTGGAGTGGGTAAAGATTTGTATTACAACACCCATGTGGGCCCGTCATGTTGACATGGACAGTGACACGGATCGCGATTCATTCAGCACCGAGTCTTCTACCCCTAAGCACAACTCTGTACAGGAGCCGGAGGAGGGCGAGATAGGAACAGAGGAAAACTGGGACGAGACTGGAAACATTACGGACGTGTCAACTAGTTCGTCCTATATTCTTACCGAACTGTAAGGTATGAGCAGATTATTGCAGTCCAACACAGCATTTCTAAGACTGTTATATCAAACAATTAAGAAGCAAGCCTTACTACTGCTAAGAAACACCACTGCTACACAAGCATTGGTTTTAACTGAAATATCTCATAACCTATTGGATTTACCGCTTACGTCTGACCAGGAAAGGGGAGTGAAAAAACATATTAAAATTTTAAAAAGACTGGCCAAGAAGAAGACCTCTGTAAACTCTAAAAAAAGACTTATTGCAAAACACAGCAAGGAAATATACGAGTTACTGAAGGTGGTAGAGCAACCCTTGCTGAAATTAATATGAGGAAAATGATTTTAATTCCATATGAACAATACACACGGGACAAAACTATAAATAAATCCAACATCATTCGTACTTCTTCAAGTGATATTGCACCACCATTGACAACACCTGCTGCCACGTATGCAGCAGTAAAGAAGAGAAAAAGCGAAGAAGAACAAGAAGCAGAAAAAGAAGAAGAAGAAGAAGAAGAAGAAGAAGGTGGAGGACTAAAAAAACCAAAAAGACCTAAGACGGAGATAACACCTTTACAATACACACCACTAAAAAAGGGAGGACAAAGTGTACCATTAGAACATGAGCTAATACTTCTTCCAATTGGAGAAAAATATAAAAGAAAGGCAAAAACATTACTAGAATATGTAAGCAAGGAAATGTGTTGGAATGAGAAGGGGGAAATACTTGTTGGGGGAAAGGTTCAAGTAGGAACACACATTTCCGACTTGCTAAGACACGCCATTATTCCATCCGTGAACATTGACCCTGTTGGGTGGGATATATTTTATGCTAACATTGAGCATGTGCCAAGGTCTATTCTTCATTCATCAAAAAGACAATTAGTTGGTGCAGGGCAGGAGGATAAGGAGGACTCCAACCCATCACTGTCACAACAGGGAAACAAAAAGGAAAAAAAGAAACTTCTTCCACCACCTGGCATACCTGTTGACAATAGAACTGTGGATCTTATGAGTCCTAATTTGTGGTCAAACAAATGGCAGATATTGTAGATGTTGATGAGTTATTAAATGAAGTATATTATGATCCCAGCAATCCTGCTTCTTTTTCTAGTGCTAATGCTTTGTATGAGGCTGTCAAGAATCAGGGGATAAAACTTAAACAAGTCCAAAATTGGCTTGAGAAACAAAATGTTTATACATTACATAGAAAGGTCATAAGAAAAATTAAAAAAACTCCCCGAGTGATATCATCATACATGGACTATTTATGGGATGTGGACACAATGAATATGGTGTATTATAAAGATGCAAACAAGCAATATTCCTATATCTTACTTATGATAGATATTTTCACCCGATTTGTTTGGACAGTTGCATTAAAAACATTGGGGGGAAAAGAAATGGTAAAAGCCATGAAAACTGTGTTCAAAAAGGTTAAACCAGAACGTATTCGATCGGACAAAGGCACCGAGTTTCTTAATAAGTGGGTAAAAAATTTAATGAGACGAGAAAAAATAAAGACCTATAGCACTACTAATCAGGTCAAGGCTAATTATGCAGAAAGGGCAATTAGATCAATTAAGACACGACTAACAAGATTTATGCACAAAAATAGAACACCACATTGGAGGGAGACATTACAAAAAGTTACAAAAGCATACAACAATGCCAAACACAGGTCCATAAAAATGACCCCAGCAGAAGCAAGAAAGGGGGACAGATATGAGATATGGAATAATCAGTATAAGCCACATAATCCTAGACCGAAAAAACCACCAAAAACAAAACCAGTTTTTAATCTAAAGGTAAATGATCGAGTTAGATTATCAGGTCAAAGATCTCCTTTTGAACGTGCCTACACTGAAAAGTGGACACAAGAAATCTATACTATAACAGAACAATCAAGCAATCAGAATATAGCATTATACACATTAAAGGGGTGGGACAATGCTCCTTTAGAAGGAAAGTTTTATGAAAATGAATTACAAAAAGTAAGCGCTGATGGTGAAATAGTATATGAGATAGATAAGGTGATAAAAAAGGCCAAGCGTAAAGGTCGGGATGGTTATATAGTGCGCTGGTATGGGTGGCCTGACAGATATAACTCCTGGGTACCTGTTGACGACGTCAAGGATACAACATTCGCGTTACCAGACTAACCACTATGTATGTTTTTATCAGTTCTGTTGACTCTCTTAATATACACACATGTAATACAGCATATGAATTTATTTCTGAACTTCCTAGACAAATTCATTTAGAAGGAAAGTGGAACTGTGCCTTGGTAGACACTGACATTTGGAGAATTGGAGAAGATTTAATTGTTTGTTGTGATCTTGTTGAAAATAGTTGTGTACATGGAGAACTAATGCCTATATTAAACATTGTTTCAGAGTCGGGTAGCATTCCCAACCCATACTATATTCCAGTGTCAGTTACAAATATATCAAGAATAAAAATAAGACTTCTGACATCGAGTGGTGACATACCTACAAAAACAGCAATAGAATCAAGGTTTGTTCTACATATTGAAAAGGATAACACAAACTAATGAGCTATGTAAAGTATCATGCTGATATAAGTAGCTGGTGCAGCGTTGTGAATGAAAAATATGATGACAGGTTTCATGTGCTGAATAAATCACAATCGGGTCCTAAGTTCGATAACCTACATGGTGATATAAGCAAAGTCAATATTCACAATCTGAAGAGACCCAACAGTGATAGTAGTACTAGTAGTGGTCTCCATTTAAGCTCTTTAAAGAGAAGTAGAACGATTGATAATGTCTTTTGTGACGTATAAACCCTCCTCGGGAGTGTGGAAAAGTAACATTGAACATGAAACATATGGACAAAAGTTCTATCCACTACAGGAGGGCAAGGGAAGTGTTGTTCAACTGGTATCTCCTGCGCAAGGTTCCATTCAAAGAGCAAAATCAGAGTTAAAAAGACAACTGAGTGAAACTAGATGTCAGACAGCTGCCGGGGCTTCGCCTAAGAAAAGAAGAAAGCCTACTACAAAAAGAAAGAAAAAACAAACTTCAAAGAAGAAAAAGAAACCAACCAAGAAAGCTAAGAAAAAAACTCCAACTAAAAGAAAGAAAAAACCAGCTACAAAGAAAAGGTAAACATGACTTATGTTCTGGACAAGGCTAAGGAAGGTTATGATGCTCGACTAGGACTGTTTAGTGTACCACCAGTAGAAACAGCTATTCAAGAAATATATACAAAGGACTATAGACCCGTAGGAGCAATTTCAGACAATGCCGCTCTTGAGTTTGAAGTATATAACAATTCTTCAGATTATATTGTGATAGAAGATATTGCATTGTTAATAAAGCTTCAAATACGAACAGATGCAGACACACCAATAAACGCTGCAGACAATGTTGCATTAATCAATTTTCCAGCATGTACCATATTTAAACAGCAGGACTTGTCCTTACAGCATAAACTTGTGAGCAGTTCCGTTGGAACTAACTTTCCATATAAAGTAATGCTAGACACACTACTAAAAACTGGAAAAATGGATCAATTGACTTACATGGCATTAGGGGGGTTCTACAAGGACACAGGAAGTGTCATAGACCATTGTTCACCTAAAGGTTCTCCAAACATGGGTCTGGCAGCACGCCATAAAAGAACAGAAAAAGGTCAAGAAGTGTTATTAAAGACACGTCTTTACAACGACTTAACACAACAGAATCGGCTGTTGATAAATGGTGTCCCTTTAAATCTACAATTGCACCAAGCAGAAGACAAATTTAGATTGGTATATCAAACAATCACAAAGGATAAGGGTGATGGTGAAGGAGGTGACGGTGATGGGGGTGATGGTGGTGGTTCTGGGTCATATTTTTCCCTTAAAAAAAGTAGTAAGAAAAAAGACCAGTATGAGGAGGGTGACAAAATACCTGAACCACCTACACCGCCTACACCACCACCTACACCACCTACACCTCCCCCTCCTGTTGTTAGCACGGCAAAGTATTTTAAACTACACATTGTAGACGCCACATTGGTTGTGCCATTTGCCAAAATAAATCCAGCTATGCTAACTCGACAGGCTGAAAAAATGACTAAAGAAATGGCTTTGTATCCTTTTACTAGAAGTGAAATTAAACCATACAATGTTCCAACAGGTAGCTACAACTGGGTTATGGATAATCTTTTTCAGGACAGTATCCCAAAGCGTCTAGTGGTCACTTTTATCACCTCCGCCTGTTATTCGGGTCATAATGAAAAGAACCCATTTGGGTTCCAACCATTTGATTTGAACTATTTAGACTTTCAAGTGGATGGTCAATCAAGTGGTATGCGGGTGTTGCAACCTGATTATGCAAACAACAACTATCCCAACGAATACGCCAGAATAATAGAATCGGTACCACACTACCAAAAAGAACCTCCGGATATCAATTACACTGAATTCAAAAAGGGGTATTGTATTCACGTGTTTGACCTAGAGAAAAGTAAAGGTGAAACATATTCAAACCCACTCAAAAGAGGACAAACAAGGTTGATAGCCAAATTTGCAAAGCCAACACAGGAACCAATTACTGTACTAGTATATGGTTCATTTGAAGCGTTGCTCAAGATAGACCAGGCAAGAAACGTTATATTAGAAACATGATGAATGAACTTGAAATATCTAGATATTTACTCGCAGACAAATTTACAAGAAAGTATTTCAAAGGTGTATTATCATATGATGAACTATTGTCAAAGGATAAAGGATCAACCGGCTTATATGTTATAAATACTGATGTGTCTACTGGTCCAGGTCTACATTGGGTGTGCCTTTTCTTAGGAAATGTATGTGAATATTATGACTCGTTAGGCCAGCCTCCAAAGGAAGTATTAAGTTTTCTCAAAGATCAAGATAAACCATACATCTTTTCTTCGCAAAGATCACAAGGTTATGATAGCACTGTGTGTGGCGACTATTGTATACTATTTTCATACTACAGATGCCGCGGCGTAAGCTTGGAATGTTTTGTAAAAATGTTCACTGAAGATTTTGTGTACAATGATTCAATAGTAAAATTATAGACATTGATGATTAGTGTGTGTGTGTCTGTGTATTAAACTGACTAAATCAATAAATACTTGATGAAATAACTTGTTTGTTTGTTTATTAATACTAAGGATTACCACAACTATTGTATCCAACTAAATACAAATCATACATTGTATGGTGCATGATGCCGGTCAATAAGTTTATTGACACGCTACATTATACCGCTCAATAAATTGATTGACATGCACTACTGCTAACTAGTCTTTAAATTGCTATACAATACACGATTAATACGATTACTAACCTTAACAATCAACTGCTATCAATTCAACTAACATATCAACTAACTACAACGCGTAATTGTTAAATATCTGAACTACCACATATGACATCTTAGGCAACTACATTATACACACTAACCTTTGACTAAACCTACAGCACCATATATTGGTCCGTGCTAAGTATTACTACTACTACAACTACTACTACTACTACTACTACTACTAACACTATCTGCAAGCTAATATGGTTAATTTTGTGATGATAATAATAATAATAAAATAATACCAACACGCTACCTTTACCTATGATAAGCTGATACATTTATACGCAGCGACAAGGCCAGAGATTCATGCAAAAAAATAATAATACTATCTAAACCACTACCCTAACAGGGTACACAACAACTATCACTGTATTAGCTGTTGAAAGGCACTCCATAACCCGCTATTTTTTCTTGGATCGTGTATTGTAAGGCGAGATATGGTCTTTTTTCTGTCCATTTTCATCATCATCATCATCATCATCATCATCATCATCATCATCATTGTCATCATCATCATCATCATTGTCGTCACCATCACCATTTTTTTCTTGCCTCTTTACCCCCTGTAGTCCTGGTAGAAAGTTATCACTTGTCAAGGACGTATTCGCCCCGGCAAAAGAAATCGGTCCGTCTTCTGGGGGCGGGGTGGGAGGGTCATCTTCCTTTGAACTTGTTGCACAGGAACTAACCCCAAGTATGGATCCCAACACATGTCGAGGGGGTGGGGTGGGTGGAGCAGGTTTTTTAGCACCTTTTGCTTCCGGAACTGCTTTTACAAGAGTCAAGGTGGGTGGGGTGGGTGCAGCACTTTTCTTAGGACTTTTTCTTTCAGGTAGCACATTTACCAGGGCAGCAGGTTGAGTAGTCACCAAGGCAACAGCTTCAGTAGATGGTAGGGCAGCAGGTTGAGAACACACAACAGTTTTCTTAGGGCTCTTTTTTGGTGGTAATGGTGGTGGTTTATTTTCATCAACAGCCTCATAAAATGTGGACATGCCTGATTTCACAACCTTTGTAGTGGGAACGTCGTATATTTCAGCGTCATTGTTGACAGCGTTGTTGTTGTTGTTGGGCAAGTCAATAAGGTAGGAACCGTTTCTGACTTGAGTAGAACATTTTTGAAAGACAGAGGAAGTTGGTCCAGATGCCATAGCAGCGGGTGGTGATGTGGCATTAAAATCCGGCACCGTTTCTATTGTCGCGTTTAGGCTTACGTCTCTGAAATGCAAACAATAGGTAGTTATTAAAAGGCTGGCTATTTCAGCACATTTTACAATAATATATATATATGTGTATATATATATAATATATTATGAGCCTAACTTTAAATATTTAAATGGATATCTATGATACTAATATAAGAGGTTGGCTACTGTCAACTGGATATCACATAAATATAATATTATGTATATATATATATATATATTAACATATATATTATAATCTTAACGCATATAAGTATAATGTTAACAAATCCAAGTACTTTATTTATTAGATCTGTATAGTATTAGTAAATTATAATAATAATAATAATATAATAATAATTATAATCACAAGTATACATACCCAATTAGAACTCTATGCTGGTTTAACGCCCTGTCAAGTATGTATAGCTGTCGTCTACGCCAACACCTCCTAACTCCAGTACCAATTCCAAACATCAGCAAAATACCAAATGTTAGGGAAGACGGAACAACTATTACTATTGTCATTACTTCTTCTTTGTCATATCCTGTATCATTTCCTGATGACATAGCCCTTTCTATCATGTTCTCCAAAGTATTAGTCATGTCAACAAGATCAGAGTCTGTAGCGAGTTCATTTGTGGGGGTCAGGCGGTTTGGTTCTCCACTATTTTCTTGATCATTTAATGTATCAACGTTGCTGTAATGAGGCACGTTAGAGGGACGCACAACAACAACAACTATATCACCAGGTAAATCCTGTGTCGGTGTTGGTACCTTGGGATGTGAGTTCTGAACAGTTGAAGCCTGTATTACACCAGTTGGAGCCTGTGCCGATGTTGGTGCTTTAGGATACAAGTCCTTTACAATAGAAGGTTGCAGTGAAATATCACTCGACCTGGTTGGTAAAGCAGGAATAGGGGTTGAGGTGGTAGTTGTTGTTGTTGTTGTTGTTGTTGTTGTTGTTGTTGCGGTAGGAATAGTCTTAGCGCATGAACTTATCACACGAATCTGACCATACGTTCCAGATACACATACTACGTCAGTAAAACTTATGTCGAGGTATCGCACATTGGGAAACACCCCCCTGATGAGCGAAAGCGTTGGATAGAAGTGATATATCTGCGAAGTCCGAAAATCTAGACGTACAGGCCATCCATATATCATGTTTTCCAGTCGCTGTATTTCAATCAATCCGTCAATGTTTACACCCCGACATGTGACACAATCATCCTTACATGTACAGGTTGTGCAGAGTGAAGTTTCGCCATGATGCAGCAGAAGCGCCAAAATCATCAACCCGCAAAGCATGTTGGAAACCATGATGCTTTTTTAAAGGCGCGCGCGGTATGCTTTCCTACTTTCGCATTTAAAATAGACTCAAGTTAGCTCAATCCCGGACATGATCGTCCTAATATATATTATACATAATCTATTATATATAATCACTAATACACTATGCTACAGGGCTGTATATACTTACTGAACGCAAAGATATCACATTCCTGCGGGTTTGCTTAAAATGCGAGACAGGAAGAAAGCCGCGTAGTTCACTATTTTAACACCAGTCGGCGCAGCGGAGCGCCCAGGGACGCTGGACACGCTGATATAATAGTTCCTAGCTTATCCACCAGAGGGGGTATTGTCTCGGCAACCCATTGCCGCGCAGTTTTTACTGCGTATACAGGAATGTGATGGGCGTGTATGCTAACACGACTAACATAGATAACAAGTATTATGTTACTATAGATTATGTACGCCTCCCTAAAACAATACAATAATGTCACGCGGGTTTTGTATAGCTAGGCCTATTCTGTAAGTTCCCACTAGTGGCCCAAACACTGCAAGCGTCAAGATGTGGAGCAGGCTATACACAACATGGCTTATTCTTAATGTCATAATGCCCAATAACGTCTTGATCTATGGACAAGATAATATTTGTCAGCGATGTGACTGTGACTCACTACAAGACCCGCCTGGAATACGCTGCCAAAACTTGGATCCGGATGGATTACTTATTTTTGACAACACTTACTACAAACGTCTAGACTTCAGAGTCTGTACCATTTATAGATACACAGAGGAGACTTATTCACACTTTAAAGCGCTAGAATTACTGGACATTAGAGATAATAATGTGGACATGGACTGTACCACAATTCCTACTTCAACTAAATTTACAATTTTAACCGATTGTGTTATTCCATCAATTGCCACTCCTCCCCCTTCTAAAAAAAGTAGCACCAGTACCAGCGCCACCTCCGCCACCACCACCACCACCTCCATCACCACCACCACTGCCGCCACCACCGGCACATCTGACTTCCCCGGAAATGAAACAGACACAACTCCGTCTAGTTCCGGGACAACCTCCAGTGTTATCTCCACCAAATATACCGCTGTTACCCCTACCGATTTCAAGACGACGTCAAACAGTGAAATAACACCTACTTTTAATACTGATTTTCCCACTTCATCTACTTCAAAGACTTCATCAAAAACTGAAATAACACCCACTTTAAATACTGATTTTTCCACTTCATCTACTTCAATTAAACCAAAAACCACAACCCCTCAATATACCATATACACCAGCCTCGACACATCCCCGACCTCTACCTTATCCTCTACCAATGATATAAAAACTATCACTAGCAGCGATAGCACCAGCACCAGCACCAGCACCACGACACCATTATCATCAACAACAACAACAACACCACCACCACACACCACGACGGTTTCTGATCTAAAGTCCAACAGCAACAACTATACTGTTTACATTATAATTAGTTGTGTACTTTCATTTGGAATACTACTGTTGATTGGTGCGCTAATTTACTACATGTACAAAACAAAACAAGCTAAAAGAAACAGGTCTAACTTTAACAGAATATACTATCCTGATGGTGATATTCCAATAGAATATGACCCGGTAGATTCATTCTCCTCCTCCTCCTATATTGCTAATGATAGTAATTCTGGTATTGAGCTAGAGATGTTTGACATGTTTAATGAGTAACAAACAAACAAACAATACTTAGATTAGTGTTTATTACCTGACACGCAATATTGGATACGTCTATATATATATTATATCAATCATGTACGTATATAGTCAATCCATTGTTATATTTGTCATATTTAAAGACACCGCTGTAATTTGAATGTCATTGTTCCAATCATATATTATGATTTGAGTGTTCAGTGTTTACGTGTGTAGTATTACTACTACTGGGCAAAGACTCAGGTATGGTTATGATACATCTGTATATTATAATCAATCCATTGTTATTATTATTATATTATTATATGTCATATTTAGAAACACTGCTGTATTTGAATGTCATTATTCCAATCATATATTATGATTTGAGTGTTCAGTGTCTACGTGTGTGGTAGTAGTAGTAGTGCTACTACTACTACTGGGCAAGGACTCATGTATGGTTATGCTCAACCATTAGGTGTGGCGCGCCCTTCTAGTAATGCCTGAGAAAGCCGTATTCAGCTTCATATACTATTTCTTCCTGCTGGAGAAGGCGCACTGGCTCCATGGTAGACAAGGCATTATCTACACATTTAGCACTAATGTAGAGCTTGTTGCCCAGGTAGGAGGCAATGAACGCACAACAATTAAACAAACGAATGGCCTGAATTTTGGCATGCGCCATTTCACCATAGGCTTCAGCCTGAATACTCATCGGGGCTAGGCAACCATCCACATGGTCTGCATTTTCCCCCGTCTGACTCAGACAACCAGAACATGCTTTCTTAGCACACTCCTTAACCTCCAGATCCAGCATAAACCTGTACACTTTTTTAACAATGGCTGAAGGGGGTGGAACAACAAAGTCAACAGACACAATCTCCACCTGTACCTGTGCATCCTGCAAAAGATACTGCTGGTGATGGCTCTCCAACGACTTATGACAATTGCTGTGTGCCAAGAACGGTGCAGACGACTTCTCCAGCACTTCTCCAACCGCGTTGGAAATGCGCCATTCGAATAGTTTAGCCTTGAAGTCGACTCTTGGTTTCTTGAAGGCAGGCTCCCCCTCTACCTGCTCTGCGTCATTGGAGCTGTTTGGTCTAGCTTTCGTTGTAGGCCCATTACCTTCCACAAAAGGGGTCTGTATGCCGGCTGCAAGATAGGCCAGAAGAGCAGGGTTAGAGGAGGATGCGCTGTTATTTGGGGCGGTTGGGGTTGTCACCACTGCAGTCAAAACCGTATTTTTTTCTGGAGCTATCACAGCCGCAGGTGGGGCACATCCCAAAGGTATGCGCACAACCCTCCTTCCTGTGGCAGCCGTGTAACGACACTGGTCCAAGTCCAACCTCTTAAACTCACTTTCTAGGACATTGGCGGATAGGAGCCTAAAATATATAACCGTCACACAGACACACTATAATATGATTGTGAATTGAGTGATACATTACACAGTATAGATATTATATTATATACATATATATATATATATATATACACATATAATATATTATATATATATATATTTGCTAATAATGCTAGTTAGTTTATACTTAAGCTTAAGATTAAATTAATATAACATACTCATTCATGTATATATAAAGTAGATTGATAGGTTGTAACAATGTGTGAGCCTATTATGGGTTACATAATGTTTAACATAACTATAATATATTGTATAACCCAATGCTTACCCAACACGCTCCTCCCGTTCATAACGGACAAAACCGATATAAACCCGACTGTCGACCTCAAACAGGCTTTTCTCAACCCTCCACCCCTCAACAGGGGTGTCAAATGACTGAGTTAGCTCCAAAGTTGGGACGGCGGCCAAGATCATATCACGCTGCTGCATGCTCCATTCGACTACAGCAGTCGGTACACGAACGGTTCTGTTGCCCTTATAAGTAGTTCGCTTGATTTCAAAGCAATCAAACAACCCTCTAAATGAAGTTTTGACACTGAGAACTTGGGTGGACGACATATCTAGTTGGTAGTAGTAGTAGTCAGATTGTGTGTCTGTGAAAAGAATAGACGCCAAACAATCCTGGGACGCTACTTATATAGTATATTATAATCCGTGTCTGTGCATGATTTCATTAGATCCTATCTTTGAGAACGCGTCCAAACCAATCTGTAAGGGACGCTCCGTGTATAGGCCAACAAAAATAAGAATCACAATTTATAACATGTATGAATATTGTCACATTTCAAGAAACCCAGACATAATTAATAAGTGAAGATTGTGTTGATAGTCAAATCAGATAACCAATATATATTCTAGAATAAAACCCATAACAAGCACCCATAATTAAACATCTTATATATTATTTATCCTTAACTCTATATGTTTTTTATAAGTTCAATGTTTGCCACATGTTTACTCAGGATATCCTCCTATCTACCAAGAACGTCATTGTTCTGATATCTCAAATACAAAGTCTCCGGCGCGTCTCCGCCGCGTCTTATCTGATCATGTTTTTTTTTTCTTCAGTTCCACCTATTGATAATAGTGTACGCTGCGTCCCTGGTTATATTTTTCTCTCATTTCCACCTACTGATAATAAACATGTTGTGCCACGTTCCTGGGACAGGTGAGACAGTGTAAGTAGCATGCATGTGTTCTAAATAAAGGACATATTAATTGCATCCAATTAAATAATTAATTATTAAAGCAAACCTCCCTGTGGCCTATTTACATGACCTACAAATTATGTTGACTCACTAACCTAGTTCTACCTCCCTCTAACTGGGTCATTAAGTGGGTCATTAGTTAATCATTAAGTGGGTCATAAGAGGGGTCATTAGGTGGGCCAATAGCTGGGTCATCAACCCAGATCACCCACCAGGGTATCTGGCTATGATATAACTACTACTGCCAATTTTTTTTTACACATGGTTTGAACCAACAACTTTCACTTTCTTCCTTGCTCCAAAAGAAATTTCCATGCTGTCTCCGTTTTTCAGCCATTTTAAAATGTGGTCACCAAAATCATTAAAATAAAGAGGAAATCTTAATTTTAAGAACTTTTATAGAAATATTTAGGACTGAAACTGTAAAAGATGCTGAACTGGTAACCATATATGTAGGTTAATATTCAAACCTAAATCAATGCGTTAAAAATTCAAGATGGCTGCCCACCATAAAGATGACTGTCAGATCACATGAACCCATATTTCTCAGCATTAGTTAGTTGTTTCTTTGATTTGAACAAAGCCCTATACCAGAATGAAATATAATATATACCAGAACAATATCATGGAACCCCTTTATGTTTATGGGGTGACAAGAAATGTCGGATAAATGTGCATATTGAACTGGTAAGGAAACAGCAGCAGTCACTGCCCGAGGCACCTGTACCTGACAGGCAGGGTTGGACACTGCAAGGTAATTGGTGTCCCCCCTTGGCGGATCCAGGGGAGAGGGGGGTGGCAGGGTGCAACAGACTAATGTAACACCACCCACGAGGGCTGGTTTTTAATTATGACCCCTCCTCTATATCCACCGAGCCCCCTCCCTGCAATGCAGATGGAGAGGATTGTTGGAAAGGGGAGACAGGGGCAGTGGTGGATTTATACCTGACTGGTGGCAGTAAATTAAGAGTAGAGTCTAGGCGGATCTCTATTACTATGCACCATATGCCCGCACACTCCACTAGGATTCTGAAGACTATAGCAAAATATCAGGGTATGGATTTATATTTTCTAACAAGTACTAATAATCTCGACAACCCTTTTTCAAATTGCTTAGTCCCACACCACGCTCTTGGTCTCAATTTACTACTTTTGGAAACACTGTAACTGGGCCCCATGGCACCCTCTTATTGCCAATAAGGGGAATTGTATTATTGAAAATTCTGAAATGGAAGAAGTAGCTGTAAATGGTGCCCCCCCCCAATACAATTTTGGAAAAAAGCCAAATTCTTCACTGATAATTCTTGTTACCCTTTGACTTTCCTTTCCTTCCTTTCCTCCTGTCCCCCTCCGTTCCTCTGCTATCACTTTTTTTTTCAAACATGACGTCATGCACCACATGACCCCCCCCTCTCTCCCTTGTCATGTTTGGTCATGGTACATGGTACCCCCCTCCCCCCTCCAGCATGACGTCATTTATGGACAGCCCCTAAAGTCTGAGTATGGCTTTAGGGGAGACCGGGGCAAAACGGACCCCCGGGGCAAAACGGACCCGACCCCTATCTCAGTTCTCAGCTATCTATTCCAAATTTTTGTCAAATCGGCTCATATAATTAATAGAAATAATGTGTTTCAAAAAAAAAATTTGATTCTACCTATGGTATTCCGGATTCCATAAAGAAAAAACTGAAAATAGAGATCTTGATCTAATTTTGCAAAAATCAGTTTATAAGCTTCTGGGAATTAAAAAAGAGGTATATGATAATGTTTTATGGCTAAAACAACAATATTTTATCACTAAAATATTGTGTAACATATTTGCAAATTCATTGGAAAAAAATATTACCCTACAGTTATTTATTTTGGCAAGATCATTTTTTCACATATTTTTCATGAAGCTGGGGCAAAACGGACCCCCCCCCTCACAATCATAATTCCTATGGTGAAACCCCATAGAAATGATCAAAACGTGAAAATTAACCATGCTTGGCCTAAAAAATGATAATCATGATGAGACATGATTATTAGAATATAAAATTATTTCTTATAAGCAAATTTTTATTTTTGGGGGGTATTTTGGGGGTTTTGAGGAATTTTTCCTGAATTCAGGGGGATTTTTATTGAAATGCATGATATTCAACGGTCATAAAAATCAATTAAAACCAAAATAAGATAGATAATGGTCATGCATGACAAAAAATAAATACCTAAAGAGCTGAGTAATAACATAGCTAAAAGATGGGAGCAAGATAATTATGAAAAAAGTTAATAATTCAAAATTAAGAAATTTCCAGGGTCCCTTTTGCCCCGCCCCAAAAACCCTTTTGCCCCAGGAATTTGGCCCATGACCTACGTAGGTCAGAATATGTTATGCTATGTCACCATGCTATTAATGGAACTAGCACAATATTAATTATTTTCATGGATGACATACTTCTTATGCTTTGTTATGAAAAAACAAATGTTTCAATTCAGGCTTTTACCTCTGTTATTTGCCATCTTCCCTTAAGGGGTCCGTTTTGCCCCGGTCTCCCCTATGAAGTGATATTGATAAGTAAAAGGAGGCAGTTTAGTTTGGTTTAAGATGACTTGTATTTATGAACCATGTGCGCCATCCCGCTCGTCGCCCAAGTGCCCCCAAAGTAGTGACGTCACAACATGTGTACGTCGGTATCACAACATCCCCCTTGTTACAAGAAGAACATTACATGGTGACAGTTTGAGTTAGTGTCCGTGGGGTATCGAGAGCAGCGCTCTTACAATTAACTCTTACATCTCAATTGAATAAGTCCTTAATGTTTGTTATATATGAGTATGAACAAGTCTTTTACTATAGATGAACTTAATTTGTTAACTGTTACATAACAACTACTTAACTAAGAACATAGGGTAGACTGCCCTTGTTTTCATCCACCTGGAGGCTTTATTCTGTCCTCTGGCTGGCAGGTGGTCCCTAACTGTTTGGGTTCATTCCTGATAGCGTGCTGGTGGTTTGATGGCACGGCCCGTCCTAGTAGTGCGAACTACAGGCATAGGGGCTGTCTCAGGAGCCTTCTGGGGTGAAGCGGTAGCTGCCACTTCTGTGTTGTCGGTCACAGGCTGAGTTTCTTGCCTCATGATGACTTTTTCCCCCCTTCTGTCTTCACTGCCGAGGTCCAAGAGCTGTGGAATCGGGGCTCGGGGCGTCTGGAGGGTTTCCCGGAGGTGATGCCTGTTGCGGCGCAGCTTGCTGCCCTTTTGGGTCTCTACATTGTAAGATCTTGGCTCCAGGCATTTTTCGACCACTGTCCCTGGTGCCCAAGTCTTCGTCACTTGATCTTGGATATGGACACCTTGCCCTGGGTACAGTGGTGCTAATTGTTGGTCTCTCGCAGTGTGATCATAATGCTCTTTTGCCCTTTCGCCTCTACCTTCCAGCTGATCCTTGACTTCCTGATCAATGTTTGTCTGCCTTGTAGGCAATATGGAGGCTACTTGCCTCCCCAGTAGCATCTCTGCTGGTGACGGCAATCGGTTGTCAACTGGAGTAGCCCTCAAGTTCAGGAGGGCCATCTGGACATTCTCTTTTGTCTTGATGCATTTTTTTATCACTGACTTGACCCATCGTATCTGGCGTTCTATGAAGCCATTTGACTGGGCATAGTGTGGCGAGGACGTTGTATGATTGATTCCCCAGTGACAGCAGAATTTCTTGAATGTCTCACTGGCATATTGTGGCCCATTGTCGGACCTAATCTCGTCTGGTCGGCCAAAGGTACCGCAGGCCTCCTCCACTATGTCCTTAACTACCTCAGCTGTGACGGGTGCTTGTATTTCTTTGACAATTGGGAATTTTGAGTAGTAGTCGGATATAATTATGTATTGGCGCCCCTTTATCTCAAACAAATCTGTCCCTATGATTTGCCAAGCACGGGCTGGAACCTTGCTAGTTAACATCGGCTCCCTTCTGTTGTCATCTTGGTCCTCCTGGCATACATTGCAGCCTTTTACCAACCTCTCTATATCATTGTTTATCCTTGGCCAGTAGACTGTATCACATGCCAGCAGCCGTGTCTTCTCTATGCCTAGATGACCACGGTGCAGTTGGGATATGATATCCCCTTGCATGCTCTCCGGGACAATGATTTGCCTTCCTTTGAATAGGACTCCATCATCAAGACCAATGACATCTCTATAGGACCAGAACACTCGGAGGTCAGTTGGCAGGTCCCCAATCCTTTCTGGCCATCCACGGTACACTACCTCTGCAAGGGCATTAAGCACTGGGCATCGTTGGGTCTCTCGTCGAAGCTCCGCCTGCTTGCCTGGGCTAAAGCTGATGAGGTCAAATGAGATTCCGTCAACACGTAGATCCAGTTTGACTTCCGATTTATTGTTCGGGTTTGGAAGTCGTGATAGAGTGTCTGATAGGACCATCTCCTCTCCTGGCCGGAATACCACACTGTAATCATACCCGAGTATCCTTAGCAACATCCGTTGGAGTCGAGGGGGTGCTGATATAATAGGCTTCCTACAGATCATTTCAAGGGGTTTGTGGTCAGATACAATTGTGAAAGATCTGCCATACAGGTATGTATGGAACCTTTCTACCCCATGCACAAGAGCAAGTGTCTCGCGCTCGATGTTGCTATAGTTTGATTGTGTCTTGGTGAGTGATTTGGAGGCAAAGGCTATAGGCTTGCCCTCCTGTATCAATGCTGCACCAAGGCCCTTTTGTGATGCATCCACCTCCAACGCTATTGGTTTGGTGGAGTCATAGAAGGCCACTTTCGCTTGGTCAGATATGGCTCCTTTGAGCTTCTCAAACGCATGCTGATGGTCGTCTGACCACTCGAATGGGACATCTTTTTTGAGCAGATCCCGAAGTATGGCTGCTTGTGTACTGAGATTTGCAATAAAGGATCCCAGATATGTTAGTAGGCCTAGGAAGCGTTGTAGGTCCTCTCGGTCTTGTGGGACTGGCATCTCATGGATATCCTTCACCTTGGCTGGATCTGGTGATATGCCATCTTTGCTGTACACGTTTCCAAAAAAGGAAATTGACTGCTTCTTTATAGCACACTTTGCCGAGTTAAAAACAAGACCATGCATCTTGGCAGCTTCCATTAGCTTCAGGAGTCTAGCATCATGCTCATCTTCTGTGGAACCGAAGACACAGATATCGTCAGCGATGCCAACACATCCATCGAGATCCTCCAAAATCTCATCCATTCGTTGCTGGAATATGTCTTGGCTAGTGTTCAGGCCAAATGGCAACCTCTGAAAGCAATATCTACCAATAGGTGTGCGGAAAGTCGTAAGTAACTGACTGCTCTCCTCCAGAGGAACACTCCAATACCCAGCCTTTGCGTCCAGTTTGCTGAAGTATTTCGCGCCTGTAAAGAATGGGTTGATTTCCTCTAATGTGGGAGTCTTATGAGGACATCTTTTAACCGCATTGTTGAGATGTTTCGGATCAAGACATACCCTCAAGCTACCATCACCTTTCGTGCTATAGACAATGCTTGAGCACCAGTCGGTATGTTCCCTGACTCTTCTGATTATGCCATTCTTCTCCATATTTCCTAACTCGGCCTTGATTTTGGGAAGAAGGTTCACATTACACTTCCTGGGACGGTCAATGTATGGCTCTGCATCAGGTTTGAGCAATATCTTCGCTGGGTCTTTGAACCTTCCAATCTGGTCAAATTGGCAAGGGTATGACTTTTTAAGGTCCTGCAGGGAGTTGACCCTCCGGCTTGGCTGAGCCAATATGGTCTCAACATGACAGTTTATAGTTACTAAGTTGAGTGCCTCACACATAGGAAGACCGAGCACAACCGGTCCTGGCACATCAACAACGTAGAAGGTTGTGCGTACCCAGTCTCCTCTGCCGTACTTGCAGTCGCATGTGAGCTTGCCGATACATTTAATGTCTTCACCGGAATAGGCTGTTAGCTTAGTTTTGCCCACAGGTGACAACACGTCATCAGGGTCGATGTCCCCAAACATCTGCTTAAAAGTGCGTACTGGTAATGCGTTACCTTGGGCACCGATGTCAAGCTTCAGCCTGAGACCCTTTGTGCCGTCTAACCCTGGACACTTAATGCCGATTGTAGTATACGCCTCATCGCGCGTAGATCTGGATATGGCATCGAAACACTTATCAGACATCTTAATGCAGTAGAAACTTTCTGAATAGTTACCAGGGTCACTTGCGTCCGAGCTACCAGGTGTCTCATTCTCCTGTGTAGCTACTGCATGTACATTCTTCCTCTGCTTCCCTGCGTATGGATAGTGTTTCTGGGGCTTGGAACTGGATTTGCTTTGAGTGTTCTGGCCTCTGTTGCCAGTGTCTTCGGTCTTTGACCTGCAACATTCTACCCAGTGTCCTTGTTTCCCGCATCCTAAACACTCATCCCTGAATGCCGGACATCTTCGGTATGCGTGGTGGCGACCACAGTTCCAACAGGGCTTCTTTTTGGAGACGTGATCTATAGAAGTCTGGTCAGTTGTGCCCTCGCGAAGAGTTCGGATCTGTTCATTGCCTTTCTCGGTTGCTTCATGACGTCGGCCAGTGTTGAGAGTTTCTTGCAGTGTCAGTGTTTTGTCTTTATCCAGGAGTTCCCGCCGGAACTCTGCAATGGGAGTGCTCGCAATGACAAGCTCGATAATGCGCTCTTGCAACTCTGCGTCTGTAAACTCACAGCGCAAGCCCTGCGTTCGTGCACGTGTGACAAAAGCATCAAGTGACTCACTGCTCTTCTGTAGGTACTGCATCAAATTCAGTCGCTCAATACGAAAATTTACCGCAACTCTCAGCTGTTTCTCAAACAGATCCCATAATTTCTCCGGTTTCTTTTGATCTACTTCGCTAAGGCCAGATGCATTAATACGGCGTAAACCCTCTTCTCCTACACTTATCTTGATTTTTCTGGCTATCTTGGAGGCATCAGTGACTTCATTATCTTCACATACCAAGAGTAGCCTCTGCTTAAAAAGTGTAAATGTCTCTGCTACATCAGAAGCATCCCAATTCATAGAAGGGTATTTGGCAGCCATTTTGATAACACTAGTTTTGGTATGGTGCACTGGAGCTATTTGTGTCAGTGGCACTAACTAGCACTTAACAATCACAGTTGTGGTATAGGCCTAAGTTGCATTGGACACTACACAACTTGTGTATATGACTGGCTCCACACTTGATTGGGTTTACTTGGCAGACTTGGGTGATATGAAGGCTTGGCTTTATGTGGCTGTAAACACACAAGGATAGCCTAGGACATGGACACACAAAGATAGCACATGCTCTGATGTGGGGAAAAGAAAAGGTGCTCTACTCACAATTCTTGGTGTCCCACAACATCAAATATGTGGCACACAGTCTCTTCAAACATCCTTTTACCGCTAGCCACCATGAAGTGATATTGATAAGTAAAAGGAGGCAGTTTAGTTTGGTTTAAGATGACTTGTATTTATGAACCATGTGCGCCATCCCGCTCGTCGCCCAAGTGCCCCCAAAGTAGTGACGTCACAACATGTGTACGTCGGTATCACAACACCCTATAGGTGTCCCGCTTTACCTGAATCAACCCTATCAAACTAATATAATCCCAAGTGATTAATTAAGCGATATTATGGGTAGGCCTAGATCAGAATTGACCGAACCCTGGCCTAGGCCTATACCTTTAAATTCAAATTTTAAAACCTAAAGTTGGCAGCACATCTAAAAACCGACCTGCCCCCCAACTATGTAGGTCCACAAAACCCCTAGTGAGATTTTCATGAACTAGTAATCGATTAGTTAGACGTCGCCACCTGGTGTGTAAAGCCGACACTTCCGGATACACAGTTTCTCAACGTGCGCCCGAGGATCATTTGTTTTGGTGGCAGTGAACGTTCACAGAACCGGAATATTACCCCGATGTTACCCGCTTTGGATCATGCTTGACGGACTATGGGAAATAACCAGAACTCCAAATTGGACAGGAAGTACTCATCGTTACCACCGTCCGTAAGTAGGCCGCTAGAATCCGATCTTGGTCTTGGTGGGGTGCAGGGAAGGCCTACCGTCGGCGGGGTCCCCCCCGTGCCCGTCCGGCTGACGGCCGAGCAGGCGCGGCCTGGGCCGGGGCTCACTGCTCACAGTGGATGGGCACGGCAGCGCCAGCAAGCATTGAGGGTATGCGCTATGAGCGGGGTATGAGCAGCTATCCCTGCCTGGGACCCAGGGCTCCCAGGCCACCACTGGTCCACTGTCTCTCTGTCAAGGAGTCTAGTGATGCTCTGGAGTGATGCTACTGGAGTCCTAGAACTGCCATCTGGTACTTCTCTAGCATGTGGCCTGATATGCTTTCTCATAGACAGTGAGAAGTTCTATTTCTAGGGCACAGGGGCGGACCCCCCCTATTTTTATCTATTTATTTAATTTATTTATTTATTCTTTTTTTTTATGGGGGGGGGGGGGTGTCCTCATGTTGCATGTCAAATTGAAGAAAATGCACATGTGTCCTATATAGGCCTATAGAGTGTATAGACTATAATTATGTCCCATGTCGCCTGTAAGAACCTGACATATTAAAAATGCCCTATAATAAATCATGTCACTTATCTCATGTCACTAAACTCCATGTTGCTTGTCAATTTTAAGAAATGGTCATTTAATCCAATTTAGCCATTCAGTGATTCACCCCAATATTTTGCTGTAAATTTTAATGTAGGCCTATGCTACTGTAGGCCAGCGAGATAAAGTACTATACCCCATGTGTAGGCTATATGGTTTCAATACCATCAGTAGGCCTAGATCTAAATTACCCCCCCCCCCCCCCAAAAAAAAAAAAAAATAGCCTCATACTCATAGGACCCCAGGCGAGGGGTAGCTGTGTCACTTGTCGAATTTAAGAAATGCCAATGTCCCTTGTCGATTTTAAGAGAGATATATAGGTCTTGCCCCTTGTCCCAGCCTCCAGCATCCGCCCCTGGGGCAGCCTGGGGTCCACAGGCCAACATCAGACATCAAAGATAGATTTGTACCTGGGGGGTGGGGGTCATTCGGTGGGGTGTAATCCTGATTATCCTCATGTGAGTACCTGTACCTATGGGTACCGTACGGTATGGACCACTACATTCGAAAACATATTACAGAATCATGTGACATTTTATGTGACATTTCAAGACAATGAATACTAGGTATGATAGGGCCTACCGCATTTTAGTTCAACAGAGAAGGCCTATTCAATACCCGGTACCGTAATGCCCTTAAAGCTCACCAGAATGTACCAGAATGTAGCTTTTTTTGGGGGAATTTCAAAATGTTCCTGCAGAGGCGTAGGAAGCAAATCTTCATTGGGGGGCCCAATGGGGGAGGGGCCCACTCCAACCAAACTTAAAGTATCGGTTGATGTATCATATACGTGCTTCTATTAGATTATGGGAAAGTAGTATTTGAGCCCGCTTTAGCTCTGATTTGGGGGCTCGGCCCCCTCTGCCCCCATCTTTCACTATGCGGGAGAGTTCAGGATTGAAAATTGTGTGTATTATATTACAGGTCTTGACAAATTTGGGGGGGGGGGGCAAACATATTCAGGCCCCCCTCGTCAGTGATTGGGGGGGCTCGGGCCCCCCTGCACCCTCCCCCCCCCCTTTTCCTACGCCACTGTCCTGGGCGTCATGAACCATCATGTAACCGGGCCCGTAAGACAGACCCCTAATTTTCGGCATTACCGACTCAGACTGTCCCAGCCATGGATATATGGAACCCGACACCCAGAGTGTCTGTGGTAACCAGAAAACTGAGAGAAGGTGGGTGAGATCGGTGAGATAGGGTCTACAAGAGCCCAGTGTAGGTTATATAACAGGTTGATGTAAGAGATGGGTAAGATAGGCCGCTGCTATGCCCTGAACTATGTCAGTTTGATATTTGAACCCTGGATGCAGAGTCTCCCTGTCTCATGTCGAATTTAATAAATTAACATGTCACTTTCCGACCTGAGTGGAGGGGGGGGGACCCTCTGTACCCTTGAACAGGCTTTGCTTTGAAAAAACGCATGAAACCACCAGACATACAATCATAGTGTTCTATACTGACATACACATATAAGCAATTTTTCACTGGATTGACCAAACCAAAGCATCACAGTTACGACAACACACTTGTCTATTTTCTTACCTTAACAAATTGAAGTGTATGATACAACGTATGATAAAAGATCCAGGTTGTTCAACATTGAAATGACATTTATTGAAGTATTTTGCATTTTCCTCCAAAAAAAGGAAAAGGTACGTGTTATACAGACGCTATTACCCAGCAGTTTTCTTGCGGTTGCCTTTTATTCTCGGTACAGTAGGTCTACTCATCATGCTCATTCATAAGTAGAATCCTACTCATTTCCAGAAGGCTATAAGCAGTGTGATGTTATTACCCCCAGAGAACCGACTACGGTGCTCTCCAAGTTTCAATAGTTTCTTTTCACTTTTGCTTATATTTGTCTCCAATTTTGTAAATTATATATAGTATCATAGCTTCTGATCTCTTTACATGATTTACAGTTATTTAGTATAGATCATTTAAATTATAGACCACTGCATATAGCGAGAACATTTAACCATGATTTGATTTTGAGCGCTGATTAAAGATTGCATGCAGTAGACAAAGTCACTATTGTTACTGGCCCTCTGGTTGGGGACCAAAGAATTGACTTAGCTTCCGCCACTATCTCATATACCGACCATTATAATCAACCTTCCAATTTCATTCACAGGTGACATGTAATTATTGCCAGACAAATCAACCACATGGCCCTAAGTTTGTGGCAAGCATTCTAAGATAACAATAGTTTACAATAGTAAATATGGATATATTATTACGAGATTTTATATTACAAATACATGCCCATGCAACGATTATTATAGAGGACAGACAACCCAGGCTATACAATAATAACACCTATGTGGGCTATAATGTAACATGCATCAAACAATATCCAGGCAGAAGGATTCCCCATTGCATGAAATTATGAACTAATTCACATTATTGCCTAATGATATTAACACATGGCTACTGCTACTTTTCATCCTCTGGTTTAAAGAAGAGGCCATCTCCTGCAAATGTAAGTTAAATTATAACACTTACCTTTGAATGTATTATTTTCGAGTGTCAATTTTCATCATATCCCTTTTTATCAAGTGTAATCGTAAGGTAATCAGTTAATGTGTTTTGTGTGGTTATTTGTACTCACGAAGGAGATATTTCATGAAATGTTTTCAAAAGTAAATTCTTAGAATTCGACTACCCGGTAATATACCTACCAGTATCTACAGTCCAATATGTATTTGGTGTTTCTCGATGCCTTTTCACATTTCACCTCAAACTACTCTTTCTAATATTATTTCATTTCTTGCCATGGGCCAATTTAGATGTAAACATTCTCTAGAACCGGTGTATAAAATATACAAAAAAAGGAAGGTAAAAAGTTCTCCCTCCAGGTGGAACCTGATGTATGTTGTCACACCTAGTTAAATCATAAAGACATGATAAAGAATATCAACATAGAACAAAAAGAGGTAGACAAATAAAAACCACAAAACAGGAGAACAAATTATACTAAGCTATGTAGATGGTCACCGTGTAAAATATGGATATAGCTTTCCACCTATTTTAAACATATCCATACACACTATAGTCTAGATATAAAAGTGTGTTTTTATAAGCCGTATGTCCTTAAGGTACACACACATAGAGACATGGATCAGTAACCCAGATCCCGGCCCCATATGTAGGTAGTTACTCCGCTGGAGGAATTCAGGTGTCACAGTGTATATTGTAAATGGTATTGTCCCATATTTCAGGTGACATATTTCAAATACATGTGACTTGTTTGAGGTTTACAAGAAGCTTGTTGACAAATATGTACTGTATACTCGATCTATTTAAACCACTATGGAGGTTTGTCTCTACATTTATACTATCAATAATTTAACAAGCAAAGTACATTTAGTTTACTGTAAAAATGTATTTGAAAAAAAGTTGGTTTGGCACTCTAATGTATGACAATCATGACAGAGATATTAGGAGTCTCGGAATAGCAAGATAAACAGGGTAATACCTATATAGTGGTACCTGAATCATTAATGATCCTGAAGCTGTACAAAGCTTACTTTATCTGTAACTAGGGCAATTTGCATAATCTAGTCCCTTCAGTCAACACTCCCTCCAATATTAATGTAAATTCTACAGTAATTTCATTATACAGTATTTGATAAATCTCCAGGCCTCCCTTTTAACATGTAAAACACACTAAAAGTACATAGCTGAACTGTTACTTCTCTGTATTTGTAAAGGTCCGGTTTGCTATATTCTGATATAGAAGAGCATACAGACCAACTATTAAGGCAGTCGGTGCCTTTATGTATGGATTTCTAGCCATGCTCATATATAATCGTGTCTGTAATGCCTCGGACGCCTTGGGTCACTCGGGTCACTCAAGTCGGTCACGTGGCTCCATGCCAAGATGAGGCTAGAGGGTAATAAACGGGGCGCCTCCTGGCAGATGTATACGGAACTAGTGAGCATACTAATATGATGAGTTAGTCCATTCACTCTCAGTCAGGGATATCATGCAGAGAACTAGCACTAATACATTTAATATAGAACTTGTCATATGAGTAACAAGGTTCCTTCATCATGCTTTTTGATATACATGTACCGGTAATATAATCGTTAAAACGTATATCAAAGCAGTCACATTTCTAAGACCAGATAGTAGAATAGGCAAGACCTACAGAGAACAAGATAAAAAAGTAGTTCAATGATAAATTGTGATTGCTTTAAACAGATTAATTAATTCTAACTGTTGGCCTAAGCCAGGCATATCAGGGTAACATTTTCAAAGAGAAGGGATCCTATGGTATTCCACAAGTGGGTATCGTGAGGATAATGCAACTGATTTCACATTTGACTAAACTCTTTACACTTATCCTGGCTTTATAACCAAGCGTCTGTACAGCTTTTGTGTCTTTCTGTTCACATTTCTGTATGACTGCTTTTCAAGTTGATATAACTCTTGTGCTCATGTTTACCCCGGGTGTTTACTAACACGCTTTATTGCAAATTTGTGTAGTGAAGTATGGTATTACCCATATTAATGTGTGCATGCCAAAAAGGTACTTAATATCATTGAACCAGGGTACCCCTGTGCCAGGTTCTTATACGACAGGTATTTTTGCGATTATTGCCAAAAAAAATCCCTTGCCTTTTGTGTCTTATATTGCTGTGAAAAACCTGCAAATAAAATATTTAAATGCTGCAGCATACAAGTGTTGATCAATTCCAATCAATGCCATCAAATATTGAAACCAAAAGAGCAATATTTCATCCACAAAATTGATATTGAAAAAAAGTCACCTAAACAGCACAAAACAAACTTTTTCAGCTCAATGCTAAAGGATAGGGTTTCAAGTAAACTACAGACCTTCATGAAGTGTCACTTTGCATGAAATCCTCTTTGTTCTAATGTAAAAACGGGATGAGACGCTTTTTAAGACGGTCTGAGGGCGCAATATTGCATCTACCTTCCCTAACCTTCATGAAAATGAAGGTAAGGCAGTAGTTTACACAGAAAACAACGAAAAAAGACAAAAAATCAGAAGGGCAGCCTGTTGACAAAAGCTGAAATTCTTTATTTCTGTAACATATGAAGAGAAGTACAGATGCCCTCAGTCAGGCCTCAATCTGGAAGACGCTAGACTGCCCTGGTTCACATGTGATAGCAATCACATATACCATTCATTACAATTGTGCAAGTAATACATTACTTATTCAATGAGCATACTAATTTGATTAATGCATATTGGTATATTTTGTCCAATGTATTTTGGTACTGGAATCAAGTATTTAAAACACCAAGAACTAGAAATAGTACCCCCTAAATCTTAATTCTAGGGACATATATGCACCCTAAAAGACAAGTAAACGCACCAGTAAATCTATAGGCCTAGCTCACATGCACAGATCTAATTTGATCAAATACCATGCTAGAACAGTGCTTTTATGCGAGGCGAACTCCTGTTACGTTATAGAAGAACAAAAAGAAAATGGCGGCCTCTAATAGAAGCCCTCAGGGCGGGTCTCGTCAAATCTCGTCTGTGCGAGATTATGGTGGCGTGATTAGGCAGGTGGTGCTTTGTAGAGGGGCCCTTCATCAGGTGGCGTTATTAGGGACAGACATGAAACAATCAGCATCCGGGCTGATTAATATACGTTCTGGGACAATGTTACCTATAGGCTAGTAACGGGCCGCTGCAGGCTCCTGCGAATGGCCCCCGTGGCAGGCTCCTGCGGCAGGCTCTCGCGAATGGCTCCTGCAAATGGCTCCCGCAAATGGCATGTGCAGTTGGCCAGCACACACATGCATTCTCATGCTAGCTTGGCTCTAGTCACATGCAATATGTCCGAAATATGTAAAGGAGGTAGGCAGTGTATATTGTTTTGCCACTGAAATTCAGTGGTAAATCAGTAGTATTATTCGATGGAAGTACCTGGCCTGGGACAGTTGGGAATCAGGATACACTGATTTACCACTGCATTCTCAGTGGAACATCAGTAGTCTAAGCAATAACACAAAGAACCATTTCCATCAACACATGTGCATACAATTTAATGTTCCTAATTAGAGGAAACACAACTATTTATGTACTGCCCCAAACTTAACACTTCCCATGACCACACTGCATATCAATCCGAAGTATACATCACATTTAGAGTCACAGAGAAAACTCTATCCAAACTTGTAGTGTTATAACATAGAGAGATGTTTCATTTACTTACCATAATGAAATCTTGAATCCTGTATCGAGGAGCCCACCTGGTATTCACAACATAGTGTGTCCATTTTTTGGAACACTGTTTAGGATCTTTAAGTGTATATTTCTGTTAAACATGTCAAACAGTCATTAGATGGAAATGTAAATGTCCTAATTCATCATCCCCAGTGAAACAAGTGTTTCTACATCTCAGATATGGTGCACTGTATATGTGGGAATCTGGGTCCAGTCCAGCCACTTGGGAATTACCGTGTTTTATATGCAGATGGGGTTGTCTCGACACAGTAGGTCTACATCTACACATACAGTGATACACCCATGTCTCACCATAGAGATCAAGTAATGTATAAGGCCAAAAAAAGGTATGTTTCAGGTAACATGGAAAGAAAATGTAGGTGGGTCGGTAGGTCAGATTTTTTTAAACATGAAAGCACTAGACAGCCTCTCCGAAGACCCTAGAATTGACTTAAAACTTGCAATAAAAAACATAGGGTCGGCCCTGTTTTGATAGGATCGGTCAGGTGACTAAACCATACCCAGTGTCGTCTATGGCTATGTATCCACATGGGGATATTCACACTTTATTAATTGGCGTAGCAATACCAAAGGGAAGAATTGGATTTTTTTTTCTCTCTGGATGATACCAAGCCTCTAATGCATTTTGCAATTTTAGAATGGCTAATGTGTGTAGCCTGCATTAGAGCGATACTGGTACAAAGCTATTTTAAGAAGTTAACGACAACTTCGACAGCAATCAACCAATACAAAACACCCTTTCATTGAAAGTCCTGATGTGGCCTGTGGCGTTCAGAGAGACGGGTCACTCAAAAATGTCGTTTTTAATTTACTTAAAAAGAAGTGCGGAAACAGGAAACTCTGAATTTGACGTTATGTCAACAAAGGTCTCTAAAGCGAGGCTCAGAACAATGGCGGCGTCGATGGCTCTGTAACTGGTAAAACAGCAGACGACATATGGTGATGTTTCAAAGCAGACGACATTTTAACCTAGGATTTCTACTTTTTGGCGGGATTATATTATCTTCATCACCATGGGAAGTTATGGAAGCATTTAACCTACGGTGGACGGTTAATACAATGGTTTCACACCTTGGGTATGTCGTATACCGAAGTTTAAGTCAGATAGACAATGATTATGAAAGGGTATTAGAATTAACCACAGAACACTGGTAGGTCGGCTTGGGCTTCGCCCTCATCTGGCCCCACCAGTCTGCTGTGGTTAATTCTAATACCCTTTCATAACCATTGCCTATCTATTACCTAGCCACCTAGAAACATTTTGAAAAAATAGAGGATGCACAAAGTCTAAAAGCTTTTCAGTATAGGCTTTTATATGGGTCTATGAACGGGTATCAAGTATTAAACCTCCCAATAAACCCTATGGGACCTTAAACTGTGTACCAGCGTTTAAAAAAAGGACGGAAGAAGACTTAAAACGGTTTTCAACATGTTCCTCTAGTCCAAGCTTGAATACCCCAATAAATGGCCATAACACCCTGTGATCCAATTGTTTAATTTGATTACTAGCATTAGCCAGGCTTCCAAGATATTGAATGATTAATCACATTTCTTATCAGTTTAAGTCTCCTGTTTTTGGAAAAGAGGCATTTGGAAACCCAAACCTGGAAAAGGTTAGTTCCATTAAAGTGGCCATTAGCGTGCTTACTTGTCAAATAGGCTAATTGGTTTATGTCTTTACGTTTGAGGCATTTGGCAAACTCAGGTTGGTTTAAGTGTGGAACCATGCTTCGAGGAGAGAAGATAGGAAAATCCATATCTCTTATTTTGACATGTTTGAACTGGAAATAATTGACATTTCAGAAGAAAATATCGGTTAAGACTGAGCGATGGCACCATTAAATATGATGCCACTAGAATAAGATATGTCCCTCACATGCAGTTACAGTTGGCCCAGTTAAATCAGAATCTAACTCGGCCAATTACTACTTTTCCATATACTAGGCTCCTGTGCATTCTTATGATATGTATCTTTATGTCAGACTATTGGTTTCAAGATAATATTGTCTTTGAACTTATTGCTAAATATCTCAATAATATTCTTACTGATTAACATGACAGAAGGGAAAAGAAGGGAAACGTCTTATACCCAGGCACGTCAGTTTATACTATGAGGAGGCAGGTGGGGAGGTCTGGACAGTGGGTAAGGTGGAATTAATTCCTCCAGGGACCGGTACTTATGGTACAGTACACCTGGAGAAGTAAGGGGTAAACCTACATGGGCCACCTGTGTGGTAAAACTCTTACCCTTAGCCATAGGCTCCTGCAATATAGACACTCTAATAAGATACTTAAAGTGACATGGTCCGATTATTAGAGCTCAAAAATCTATTTTGTTAAAAATGACCGAGAATGTCCAATATAGCCATACAACATGTCCTACCTATTTTATTTAACAATATTCCCCATAATTCAGCTTAGAATTCTGTCAATCTTCAGTTTTATGCCCAATTTAAGACTTTTGGAGTGCACGCTATAATTCCCCCATGGAAAATACACTGTAAAGTACTGTACCTGAGTCACGTTTGGCCCTCTCTATGGGATCTTATTGCCCATAGATGACATTGTTTCGTTCCTTATCCTCCTAATATGACATTGTGCTAACATGTGGAACACATTTAAGTAGGATTTAAAATTTGGAAAAAATCGGACCATGTCACTTTAAGGTTCTGAAGAAAAATTTATTGGTGATTTGTCCAATGATTTTCAATTAGTAATCAGGCGATGATAAATTATTCTCGATGGCTTCTGGACAATAATTTCCACATCGATTCACAATATTGCCGAGGCTCTCAAGCTCGCCAAGGTCAGTGATCTTCATTATAGCACTCTGCCTAGCCTTGGTACACGTACCGTGGCGTACCCGCCCTCTGATAAAATGACCTCGCTCATAACCAGGTTCCTTGAGACTAGTACTGTTCATGCTACTGACCTTGGAAACTGAGGCGTAGAAGAAATGTAGGGGAGCAAGCTGGAACAAACAACAATATAGGTACATTTTTCCTGAAAAGAAAATTCTAAATTTGGGTTGGGCGACCACCCCGCCTCCACCCTTACCGCACACATATATATATATGATATTATTTCCTGGATTATTAGCTACACTAATTGCTATACACTAAAGCCCCCCCCCTCCCCCCGCCACACACCATGGAGCCACTCACTGTGTGAGGACAGGGAGGCACAGGTGGCCCGTGGAGAAGTAGCACACCCTGGAGGACTAAGGCAGGTGGCAGGGTTGTCACTATGAGGGATGGAGGCCTGTCCAGCACTATGGATGGACGTGCGGGAGAACAAAGTGTCATGGGAGGGAGAGAACTGGCCAGAAAGAAAATCTGTATGGAGTAATGTATGAGGTACTGATGGCTGTGATGGAGGGGGCGGGGGGGGGGTGGTAGTGGATATATCTACCCTTGAGTTTTGGAGGGTATGTGACTCGAGTAGTTAATTGAATGGCGCAGAGTTATCTTGAAATTGTGATATACAAATGTATTTAAAAGCTTCCTATTTTAGCAAACCATTTCTTTCTACATTTATTTTAAGAACAACATTTTCTATTATTTCCCAGAATGACTGGCATTTGTGTACAAATGACTCATGTTTCGTTGTAAGTAGAATAGATATAGACCATACTGTAAACACTTGTACATTACAGTCCTGAGGATTTGTTGATCAAAGGAACACTGTTATGTGAATTAGAAAATAGAATATGAAGATCCTTGAATTATACTGCCATTCGAACTGTACCTGGTACATACATGGTACATTGTATACCACTTGCCATCCATCATGTTGGGTGTTATATTCTTCTTCTCCGTATCACATTGGTTTTGCATGAGCAGTTCATGGTGCATTCACTCTCCACCTCACCAGCGCTATCAAATAAAATAGGCAGCATCATTAATAATTCAATTTTCTTATAGATCTAGTAATTTTAAGTACAAAGGGTGTGCTTATTTCTTAACAACAGGTCTCTTCCTATAGGTATAGTGTTTCTATGGATACAGTGAGGTATGCTTGAATAGGTAGCACTGCCATATGAGGACATCACATTAGAACAGGAAATCAGAACCTAGCGGTAGAAATTAAGTGAAGTTATTTTGCATGTTACTGGTATTCCAATAGTCCTCCAACACATCCCAGTCAGGCAATTTACGAATATTCCGTATGAAATGTCAGAAAATCTGGTTTCAGCAATAGTTATTCTGATAACCAGACCATGTCAGCAACCCCAGCCTACAAGAAATTGCACCTCCTCCCAGACCTCTCAGCCCCACCCGTTAAGGACGGCATGTTGCATTAAAGCAAAGACCTAAATCCCACTTCTTTGATTAAAGCAACATTTGCCTTCACAGTGTACCAAATCGTTGGTGATGCATTTGGGAGTGTATTACTCCCAGAGGGTCGGCATGATGCTTGAATGCAGCACTGGCGAATTACCCACCAGTGCTGCATTCATAGATCATGGTGACAAAGAGAATAATATTAAAACACAATGCCGTCCTTAAAAGGCTAAAAGGCCTCTGCACCATCCAACAGCCTCCCAGCTCAGCCATTCTCTAGTAGGGAAAGCCACGCTTCTCCCAAAGCATGATGAACCCTGACAGGTCCTTCCGAAGCCCGTCAAACCCACACCCCTTTGGAAATTCCAATTCATGAAGCTTCAAGCAGGAGGGTCTGACAGGGGAAGCCATAGCAGGCAAGCAGGGGCCTATTATTATTTGCCACCTCTGCTGCTGTTACTGATGGGGGTGGTTGTGATGGGAATACCTCCTGCTGCTCACACTTATTCCCTTAATGGGGAGTGAAGTTAAAAGATGCAGATATTATTCACTATAGGGTTGTCATGGCTGTGTCCCAAAGGCATTGCTGAACCTTAGCAATGGCCTGACTTGTGCCGTGTATCTGGGTTACAGAATATGGATAGGGACATTGATAGATGAGGCAATACTTCTAGAAAGGGCCCTCTCTGAGGAACAGGAATTTCACACAAATGGACACCTCTGGTGGTTGTTGAATCTTGCATGCAAACTTGCCATATTCCCCCACCTTATAAGATCTAATTCAAACTACTGATATGATTTGTTCATGACTAGAATATGGGTTCAGGGTAGGGGTATCTGTCATGAGGCTGAATGGTAGCGAAAGCCAAAGTGTCGGCTAAAAAGTATCATGTATACAGGATATTTATCGCCTCATTTTCCACCTAGTGGAAGAGCTCGGTGTACATGCATCTGACTATGAATGGAAGTCCTGATAAGTACCGGGTAGGTACCATAAGCCTATTAAAGCACATGGTATTACATATCACTATAGGATATACTGGTCGTAATAGGTACATAGGACAATGCTTTACATTGGAACTTCTTGGGAAATAAACAACATGCTGGTATACCGTACTGCTGCATGTAAGCACCCGGTGCTTACAGATTTGGATGCCTTAATACTAGTAGCCAAAGCATATATACCGTATTCGACGTAATAAGCGCCCTCCCCCATATAAGCGCCCACCCTTTTTGGGGCATTTTTATACTAGGCTCAAAGGCTCAAATTTCACTATTCTGGATACTGAAACGCCAAAGAAAATAATTTTTAAGCGCCCAGGGCGCTTATTATGTCGAATACACTATATATATATACCAATGCTAACTCCTGAACTTGACGGCACAAGTTTTACCAATATCATGAATTAAAGATGCTCCATACTAAGTAAAGTCACTCACTGACACTTGCTGGTAAGCACTGTTGGAGACACAGCATTACCCACAGTCTGCAGCTAGAGGTGCTGAGGCGGCAGTAATCAACAACCCCCTTCTCAGTTTACTTCTGGGAGTCCTCTGTAGACTGTTAGAATGCCATCTCCAGGTGGGTGCAGATACTGTGCCAAAGGGAGTACCAATATGCCGGCAATATGCACATCCAAATATTATTGTTTCCATCCAGCACAACTACTTAATAGCCGTATATTATGGAGATTATTAGTACAGTAAAACTTCGTTGTTACAAACTCTGTTATAACGTATTTTTTTAAAATAATAAACTAATTCTCTAGGTCGTTACTATTTCCTATGTACATATAGTAAAAAAACTCTTTTATAACGAAGTGCTGTTGCTCTAAATTCGTTTATAACGAAGTAAAATATCGGAAGTTTTAAATTATTAGCTTTTGTAATTATTATCCCAATGATCTGGCATGGCATTTGTGTAGCCATGGGGGACAAGGCTCACAGACCTGTCCAGTGGTTGGAGGTGAGAGGGGCAGAAGTCCCCTCACTCACCTGTCCAGTGTTTGGGTGGATAGGGGCAGAGGCCCCCTTACACACCTATCCAGTAGTCGGAGGTGAGAGGGGCAGAGGCCCCCTTACACACCTGTCCAGTGGTCGGAGGTGAGAGGGGCAGAGGTCCCCCCCCCTCATTTGAAATATGACAATTTCTCCAAAATTGCATAAAAAACGTATGGTCAGCCTCGTTTTGATAGGGTCGATCGGATGACCTGAAACATTTTTTTTTTCATTTGGCCTTAGGCCAAAAAAAAAAGAAGGTTTGTTTCAGGTCACCCGACTGACCCAACCAAAACAGGGCCGACCCTACGTATTTTTTATGCAATTTTGAAGAAATTTCCATGTTTTTACCCATTTTTGATCAAATTTTGGGTCTTCGGAGAGGTTGGCTACTACTTTCATGTTAAGAAAAAAAAAAAAAAAAAAAAAATCCGACCTACCGACCCTACATTTTCTGACCATGTTACCTGAAACAAACCTTTTTTTTTCGGCCTTACCCATCTGGACTATAAACTCTCCAATTGTGCGTAACTAGCACCTGGGTATAACCCGTAGGTTATATCTGGGAATATATGGTAATAGATATAGCGAAACCGAATGAGCAGGACAGAATAGGGAAAAAATCTGACCAGGTACTGACCAGTAATATATATGCCTTTCATTTGGACTAAAAGCTCCTCCACTCATGCGCAATGAGAAACAGACCAGCGACTTCCGGCTCTGAAATGGATGTCGTCTGCTACTACTACCCAACATGTATCAACCAGCTTCCCCTATATAGAGCTGGATACCCTTGGGAAACCAGCGAAATCACCTGATCACGTGGTTCCCAACGAGATATCACGTGAAACCTGGAGATGAGAGCAGCTCCCGTGAGGCATTGCGGTCAGGCAGCGTCCCGTGGCTTTTAAGTGGGAAAATGAAGGATCAAAGAGAGCTGTCAGGGCAGGTTTAGTCAAGTCAACCACGAGGCATGATCAGTGTGAAATGAAGGCACTCAGATTAGCTCGCGTTTTAGTGTGCTCTTTTAAAAATGCCAATTTAGTAATTTTCTAAAGTTTGCTTGAAGTATGCCGCAAAGTTTTCACCCTCAAGATCCATTATCTTGATTAGCTCGTCAGCAGAGATAGCATATTTACCTGTCTGCTCCATGAAAGGGCCATACTCCATCTAGATATTAATATTAGAATTCCCTCTTGAGGTTCTCCATTAAGTTTCAACACGGCATGACAGTCTTTCTACGTGAATGGTTGCTTGGAGGTACCCCAACAAAAAGGATCTACTAGTATGTTATAAAGGCATTGGCATAGGAAAGGTGGAGGGGGAAGGCTGAATATTAAACCTTCCATTTAAATATCTATTCAGACTATAATAAGATACACAATGTAGGTAAGCTGAGCATTATATTGTAGGCCTGGACCCCTAATCAGAACTATAGTGAGACAATTACTCCGCAATTACTTTTCATGGAATGAATGCATACACAATCAATTATTACTACGGGTATTTTGATCCCTGCCAAAATATCATTTCCCAGAACATCCATTTCCTGCCCCTCAGCAGCATTACTAATTTGTTTGGTGTTGACTGCAGAGGAAATATTGTTTACCATGGCAGGTGGAAGGGATGCTCATTTTCTTTGAGGGGGGAGGGGGTATTATCAAAGTAATTAGAGCAGACTAAAGGCTATATAAGGTGATTGATGAGCCGGCACTCCTTACAGGCAATTGCTTTTCAAGAGGTCCTCTCACCAAGAGTGAGGTGCTCGGTACTTGACTAGAATAGAGACTTGTACACTAGTGGTGAGAGTGCTGCTTTAAGGACGTAACACATGGGCAATGTACACCGTGCTTGGCTATGCATTTTATATAGTATATGCTAGGGTGCTCTTCCGCACAGACTCCTATGACGTAGGGGACTTGTCTATAGCCAATTATCCCACTGCTCCCACAACTCAATAGAAAGGGGGCTTCTTTGGAGATGGTATAATATACTAACCTCCCTTCAGCCTCTCCTTTACTCTTTAAGAGAGATTACATTTATTACGTTGTCCTTTCTGAGTGTTTACTATGTTAAAGTACGATTAGATCATCTTATCGCCACAGCTATATAAACCTATCCTTTACACCAAAGACAGTACAATCAATATACCCCCCTCTCTCCCTTCAACCCCAACCACTTAATTTAACCGCAGGATGAATCCATTTAAAAACCACCCGTTGTCGGTCAACAGTTTGCTAATTGGAAACATGATCTGAATGAAAAAGAAAAAGAAATCGATGCAGGGCTCTGCCTATAAACATTGTCAAGTTGTAGTAGGAATACTGATATACTGGTACACAGTAGGTGATTCAACTTTGAAATGTGCAGTGCACCTGGGGATGCTACTCAAGTTACATGGGCAAAGTTAATTATCTGGTCATGTACCTGTCCTCCAATTAGAATGTGATTGACGCTCAATATATCACCTTACAGAGATTAAAGTCAGATAGATATGATGCAGCCGTATGGTTGAGAAGCCATATACTCATTCTGCACATTAGAAGTCATTTATTAGCAAAAATATGTGAATTGGGGTAGCGTTGGTTCTACTATACCGGGTATTTGTTTTAATGCATTTTTAAGGAAAATTAAGGGGGGGGGGATGTAGGTCCACGTATTGAATCAATGGATGGTCCCTAAGTTATATACTTATCAATGACTGTCTAGTAGAAATATAGGGCTCCTTCTAATAACTGTTGTTATTTCGTAAACCTCTTATTTTTTATTATGAAAACAAAGGAGCATTTAATTAAATAGAATGACTAACTAGAAGAAAAGATAAATCTAATCACTTTTACCTATGTATTCCATATATTGAGCAGACTAATGAAACCAGGCTGTGCTTGATACGGAAATGACCGTCCTAAACATGCAAATCATGCAAATAACCACCCATAACGAAATCATCCCAAGGAGGAAGTGTGAATGTAATTATCGGTAGCGAGGCTAGAATGGAAGGGAGAGGGAGGGGGCTCCAATTTTATCTGCACAAGGTATTACTAGGCATGAGTCCACTATAACCTGTGCAAGCTTTATGGGAACTGAAATTAAAACTTAAATTTAGGAGGTACTTTCACCATGTACCATAGGGCCTTTTAAAGTCTAGAAAAATAAAAAGAGGAATAAAGCAATATAATAATTGAATATCTAAGTGGGTTTTATTTTTGTGTTGAGGCAGAAGGCAGGTGCTGGCTGTGTCCATGGCAATTTTCCTTTAGCAATATAATATCTCCTGCCGTCAAATTGAACCACTATTTATATATAATGGGGAATAAGTTCACACAGTGGCAAGGAGCACATCTTTTATTAATTTACTAAAGGTTTGATTATTTTTGGTTCGATATAATATTCATATTTAGGAGTTGTCATTTGAGGGCAACACTACAGTACTGTAAGCCATATTGAGGGAGAACTTCTATTCTTTAAGCATAACCTAGTTTTGAGAGAAATTCGTAAGCTGTTCATACCAAACATGAAAAGGACCCACAGCATTGATTATCGATGCATTAATTATTTCCCTCTGCTACTGATTTTAAAAACAATGAGATTTAATTTAGCAGAAGCCAACGCCGCACAGCAGATTCATGCTTTTGCAGAATTTGCAGAATAAAAGATGCCTTTGCATTCCCTTGAAACTCGAGCTGTCATTGTAAAGAAACTATTATTTTGTGATAATGCAACTTGAATTTCAAGATTGAGATTGTGAATACCCCTAGAACTGGAAAGTAATGCAAAAGAAAATTTGCATTGCACAGACAACTTATTAAAAAGGTATGTTTTAAATCTGTAAATGGCTGACTACGGATAATAATGTTTGTTGACGACTCAACTCATAACCTTTGAGAAAGGTCTTATTTTGACAGGATCTTTTGACTATACTTACAACCACTGAATCAGATCAGATTCAGGTCATAAGCTTTTTGAAATTATATCCAGACATGTGGAAGCTGTATACTATTGTTGGGCATATGATGTGAACTTTGAGTCAGACAGCCAGGCAATGAGAGTAGTTAGACACTTTGTTGATTGTGTAAAGGAGGGTGATTTAAAATTCAACTGACAGGATACATTAAGATTGCAAGAGTATTTTTCTGTATGCATTTTAGTATGCATATATCTCCAGGTCATATTTTATCCTAGCGTGTAGTCCTTGCAGTCAATCTTTGTATTATGTTCATGCTACCAATCCCATATCATGTTACCATATTAGATACTAGCTCTGCCTTGCCAATACCAAAGCCATTGTATATTGTCATATATACTTACAGTATATGTGGGCATATTCCCAAGAGGTGGAGAGTGCCATCCATGTGAGAATCAGAAGAGACTCCTCTCCGTAGAGGTATTCCAATTGAATATAAATGACCATTCCATCAATATCATTTGGAAATTATCCCATGGGGCAGGTCAAACCAACAATACACAGAATGTTGGGTCCTGTCTCAGCCTGTCTTTAGTGTATGCTTATCTGTGTTTTCTTTGCTCATCCTTTACTATCAATAGGCATTTCATTTCAAAACAGGAAAGTTGACAGAAAGATACATTATTGGTCCTAGCATAGTATTGAATTTGACACAGAAACAACTACTGTTGCAGCTCATGTGACACACCTTAATATAACACATTATTGTTGGGAATAGCATAAATAGCTGACAACAATTGGCAATAGCCAGTAAGGCAGCCACAAAACCAGCTCTATCAGCATCTTACACATGCCTGAACACTCCCCAATGCCCCACTTTCATCTTCTATAGGGACAGGAGGGGTTCAGCCACTCTCCCCTTTGTCCTGGGTCCCTCAGGGTACCCAGCTGAGTGGAGAGGAGCCCATTCCTGACTCACTGGAGGAAAAAGTGTCTGTTGCTGCTTGTGATTGAGGACTGTTATAGAGATGGCCTCCTTCGGTAAGGGGAGGCTTTGGTGACCCAATCCAACCTGCCCTGGAGGAAGGGTAGAGTCCATTAAGGACTTATTATGGAATATAATATAATGTACTCTTATTGCTGGCATCATGATATTGAAAAAAAGCAAACTGCCGTAAAGTCATGAATATAATATGGAGCTCATATATATAACCTGCTTCTAGACTTTGTATCAACTGCACCTGGTGTCATGACTACTTTAGTACTGTTACTTTAGTACTGTTACTTTAGGACTGTTACCTTAGTACTGTTACTTTAGTACTGTTACTTTAGTACTGTTACTTTAGTACTGTTACTTTAGTACTGTTACTCTAGTACTGTTACTTTAGGACTGGTACTTTGGTACTGTTACTTTAGAACTGTTACTTGAGTACTGCTACTTTGGTATTGTTATTTTGGTACTATTACTTTAGTGCTGTTTCTTTAGTACTGTTACTTTAGTACTGCTACTTTAGTACTGTTACTTTAGTACTGTAACTGTGACAATAGCATTGAACTAACATATAACACGAACCCCTAAACTGTGCACTGAGGGGTTGCTCATGTTCAACTACTGAATGGTGCCTTGTGTAACAATGATCAGTGAAACCATACCTCAAGGGGTCGGCTGAAATCATGCACACTATCTATCCCTCGGCTATGGCTCTTCACCATGCTAGCTATGCAATACGTTACTACTTACAAAACATAACCAATGTCACCAGGGTTACAGCTCCAAGCAAGTGATCCAATTCTCAATAGGAGAGGGCTAATTTATATTGAGTATCCTCAGATATTTCATTAAAATGTAGGAAAACCTTCAAGATGAACGTTGTCTACTATTAAGCATTTTGAATAGTTTTCAATTTAATCCTGGGAACAATTCTTGTTCCGTAACCGGATCTCCACATAGTGCCCATGCATTGTTTACCCTCATTAAGATAATACTAGAAACATATATTAGATAGGGGATGCCTGAACATATGAGAGCTAGAGTATTGAGTTGCTACAGTCAATGCTGCCTACCATAGTAAAGACACAGACACCAAGGGACGACTGTGTGCAGGGAGTAGGGTATAGGAAAGGCAATAGAAGCAATGGGTTTGGCTGGTCGGAGTTGAGACGTCTCCGTGTCAACCCAATTATACGACGGGCCAAGCAATCAGACTGCCCTATATAGACAGTGTATTTGGCAAATGTGCTCAAATAAGACTCCCCAGGGAGAAACGGTGGCAATGTAAGGTAATATAGGTTGGGCTGATGGAAGGATTGGGGGGGGGGTGAGTGACACGGTAATGCTCCAGAGGGTAATTGTGGATGTATTGGGATAATGGGAGTGGGCGTGTGAACCCTTGTGATGTTAGGAGGTGGGAAGGTATGGAGGGGGGGTCCGGGGGTAGGGTGAGGTGTAGGCAATGATGCTGAGACTCAATCCACCCCCTAATTTGTATGAATTAACAACACACATACATAAGCCAATATCTATCCAGAATATGCTTTCTATGAGGAATCTGTAATTTGATGAAGGCTAGATGATGGGCAGGGGTGATGGCCATGGAAATTAATTAGACACTAGTGGTGAGGTTGGATTTGGTGGACCGGGCTACATATATACTTGATTTAACTGCAGCATAAGCCCAAGTAGCAAAGTAATTCCCACATGCGTTGGATTAAAATTGGTATTCTGTCTGGCTAAATCTTCTGCTAATCCTCTTTTTGCCTTTTATAGATATAATCATTACTATCGAGATGATGAATCCAGTTTGTGTATTATCAGGGAAATGGCCATCTTAAACATGTGCCCCTACATGGGTAAAAATCGACACGTGCGACACGGCGACACGGCCGTTTTAAAAATCGACACGGGCGACACGGCCGTTTTAAAAATCGACGGACACATGCCTTCTTATAAGGCTCCAGTATATACTATAATACATAAAATTCGACACGACGACACGACCCTCTAGCTAAAAATCGACACGGCGACACGGTCAAAAGTGTGAGACCCCATGTAGAGGCACAAACATGCAAATCATTTAAGCTTCACAACCACCCATAACTGAATTATCTCCCTTGGAGAAAGTGGGAAATGTAATTATGAATTGCTAGATAAAGGGGGTGGGGGCTCCGATTGCATCTGTGTGGCAAGAAATATCCCAAGCATTAATTGTGGGGCTGGTATGGTAACTTGAATTCACCAGCCAGATGCACCTTGTATCGTACTAGAACGAATTTAAAATAAAAGACAGCTGAAAATAGAATATCCAACTGTGTTTTGAATCTGTGTTGCCATGTTGAAGGCCGGTGCTTTATGTATAGTAATCTTTTGTAGTAATATCACTGCGTCTACCCTCAACTGGAACCAAAATGATATAATGGGAAACAGTTGATGACCAAGCTCCCATGACTGGCGATTATCAATAGCAGGGTTTATTCGGAGGTTTACACAATCATAATGCAACACGACCCCTGTTAGCTCCTATATTCGTTTGCAACATTTGCATTATAATGAATATCATCAGCAGTTGTAGTCACAGAAAAGAGCCTGGTATTCAGTTATAATGCAACATGGATTGCAGAAGTGACATTTTGAATAACCCAAGAAGCGAAAATTCTGATATGCCACTTTTCCTGCTTTTGCGGGAATTCCTATGTTTTTGCCAGGATTTCTGTATTAAACTTGCTGCAGAAAGCTGACCAAAATGTCTAGCTTTTTATCAGCCAAGGACTGGCAGCCCTGAGTAATTGAAAATGAAATTACCATGTCTCAGAAAAGTTCTCAGTCAGGCTTACAACTTGTTTTATGATAAAGTCTTCAGCACTGTTTGGTGATGGCTCACAGCAGCCTCACAGCACAACTGTTGGTTTTTGGTAGGGTCTTGTACTGACAGGATCTTTGTCTGAGCTTCATAACGCCTCCCCTCAATCATCCACTTCTTCCTCATAGGGAATGAACTCAAGTAATCCCCGTAGATCATAGTTCTGCTAGGCAAGGATCTTTTATCATTGGTGACGTGTCTTTGCTTTGGATTTAACCTCCCCTGCTTCGGAATGAAAAAATGTAATTCCCTTGCCATAGCAGTCTGGATAAGACTATTACTAAAAGATGTCGCTCCTGTATGGGCTTTGACAGGAGAATTCTACAGATAATCAGATTGAAGGAATCAGATTTAATACAAAGCTAGAAACTATGAATGACATCTAAGCTCGACTGAACTGTATACTATTGAAAGAATCATTATAGAATGTGGACTTACGATCAGATAGACAGGTTTGATAGGAGATGAAAATAAATAGCTTTCAGCATGATTGATTTCCATCAAAACTGACATATTCCCAAGTAGCCTAAACCACCATCCATCTGAGGACCTCAATGGTATAGCTGAGCAGACATCTAGGAAGGAATCTCACACCTGTTTGCCCATGTAAAGGCAATTTCCATTGCATACAGATGCTCGGTGTGACGGAGAGACCTTCTTATTCAGAAAAAGTTCATATTATATCTTTGGTAAAATAACCCAGACTGGTGCACTGAGAGGGTCTGGTCTGGTGTATATGCTCACCTGTGTTCCCCTGCTTATTATTAATTATCAGTAATCATTGCATAGCGGATTATGACTCCTGTGACACACCTTAATACTGTGTTATATTTGTGAACACACAATACCAGAGCCTACTCTATCAGGATCTTACACATGCCTGAACACTCCTCAATGCCCTACTTTTATATTCTATAGTGACAGGAGAGATTCTGCGACTCTCCCTTTTGTCCTGGGTCCCTCAGGGTAACCCAGCTTAGAGGAAAGGAGCCCATTCCTGACTCACAGCGGTCAAAGGTGTCTTTTGCTGCCTGTGATCGAGGACTGCTATGCAGATGGTCTCCTTCAATCCAGCCTGCCCTTGAGGAAGGGTCTAAAGCCTGTCTATAATGAGGCTGCTGGCCGTATGGGTGAGAGAGCAATACCAAGGCCTGCCTTAAAAGTCACAATGGCCATTGCCTGTAGAACCCTGAACGATTGGCAAGCAGTTGGCTTGAATCACATTTGCCCTTTCTCTCCGCGGGCTGGGATTCCTGACAAGCCTAGCTTTATAAAGGATTGATATGTTCTGACCATGATCGATGTCACTCGGGATCACAGTAGGTGATTGACTATTGATCTAATCGATTTGCCCTTATCAGAATAGAAGAGAGCTGATCTTAGCTCATATCGGGTATGGTCTCCCTTTTGGCATTTACCTTTCTACTACAGGTTACCTTGCTGTGGTTAGCACTAGGTAGGGTTGATTCAGGTAAAGTGGGACACCTAAGCCATACTCTGACTTTATGTGCCATTCACACATTTGGGACTTATAGTAGAAAATGTCAAACACATCAAATAGTTTCAGTATTTATTCCTTTAAACCAGAATATAAAAAATATATGAAATACCTTAGCAAATGTGGCCTAAATAGCCCATTTCTTAGAGATGCCGTTTCAAAATTGAAGCGTCCCACTTTACTTGTATTTTTGGTAAAGTGGGACACTCGCTTCATGTAAAGTGGGACAATTTATAAGATTCGACCCCCATGCTTTATAATCCGTATGACAAAAATGGTAAATGTCAATTTTTGAAGGTGAGATGTATACTTTGATGGACTACATCTATAACATTAAGGAAATTTATGTAGGGTCCTTTACAGGATGAATCAAATACACAGAGTATTAATGTAAAACTGCCAAGATACTGTGCATCTAGACTTAACTTTGGGCAAGGCTACACTACATTATGTTACATGACAACATATTTGTACCCTAACTGAATCTCTATCTTCAAATTATTTTACATAGTGCTAAATAATGTTATGCACAATTATATAGCTCATACTCTTAATTGTAAGCATCTAAAATAAAATGTTTTGTTAATGAGGTAGTAATGCAAGAGCATTTCAGGGGCATATTAATCACTATGAATAACTGTAAATGGCAATAATTTCTATAAACGTAAGGAAGTAGTATTGGTTAATGATTTCTATGGTTTTAGCCTCAATGTATATCAAATACCAGTTCTAAATGAATTTGCTACAGGTTTTACCCTTTAACATCATAATGTATGATTAAAAATCATGAAAGGTAAGAAATCTCACAATAATTATCTAAATTATGATGGAAGTCAATGGTTCACTGATTGAAGTCAGTGGTTCTCTCATCTAAATAATGATCATCAGTTAAGTCATTTGATAAACTACAATCTGGAGCACTAACAAAGCCCTATTCTGGCTGTTATACTTAATAATTTGGTATGATTTACACAACTAAGTATTGTAATGATATTTGCTATGATATTTCTTCTCCTTATAAATCAAAATATAGGCATATCGGGTAATGCTACTCTGAGAAAGGGGATTAATATAGTGTCCCACTTAACCTGAATCTGCCTGTCCCACTTTACCTAACACCTTCAGCTAAAGTGGGACACTTGCATTTAAGGTCTCAGTGTACTTCATTTCCATATCTGACTAATAAAAAAATATCAAGATGTAAAGAAGCAATATATGTATCTAATATTTACATACATTTTGAAATATCATCTTACTATTCTTAGTACCACTACTAACAAATAATTTTACTATTTCTTATGTACTTCCAAATTTATAGCGGCAAAAGCTCTCCACCCATATCACGTCATAATTAAGAAGGTATAATTACCTCTTAACTTTGGTGAGATAGGTACAATTAAGAGGGGTCAAACATATATTTCTAAGAAAAAAATAAAATTTTACACCCAGGAAAGAAATCAACCCCTAAAAATGGCCTTAATGTTAATCGTCCCACTTTACCTGATGTCCCACTTTACCTGAATCAACCCTAAGGCATATTATTTACACACCATATCTTTGTCTACATGACATGGTCCACAGAGGCCTATATAAGGTAATTATATTCTAGGTCATAGATTTGAATTTCTTTACATCATAAATATATACATAACTTTTAAAACCAGTTAATGGCCCTTTGCCGATCAGAATTAAAGGGCTCTACACCACTACTACGTACTGTACATACATATAAACTATACACAGACCGATAAAGGCATGTGGGTTCTGGATAGACACTACCCTGAGCAGCTCCTGAGCAGCTCCCGAGAAGCCTTGAGCTGCTCCACACTGAGGCACTCAATGCTGCCTTTTACATCTGAGACACAGACACCAAGGGATGACTGGGTAGAGTACAGCACAGGCAGTAGGAGCAATGGGTTTGGCCGATGGGAGCCGAGACGACCCAGTGTCAACCCAATTATACGGCGGGCCAAGCAATCAGACTGCCCTATATAGACAGTGTACGTGACGAATGAATCAAACAAGACTCCCCAGGGAGAGGTAGGGTAGGGAGGGAAAGGGAATTGTGGGGAGGGGAGAGGGGGGGTGACAGTGTAAGGCTTCAGAGTGTAATTGTGGGTAGCTAGGTATAATGGGAGTGAATGTGTGAGGGGTATGGGAGCCTATACTCAATACATGCCTTAAGATGCAGACAATCGTCTCCATGAAGACGGTGCGTTTTCATAGGTGGTAAACTATAAGTGTTTTACATTTTTTTGTGGTATGGATCATAATCAAAAGCTGTCATGCCAAATCACACTCTTAAGGATAGATACCGTTCATATTCTTAATTCTTTAAAACATTGTCGCTGTTTTTTTCTTTTTTGGTGTGCTAACATTTCTCGCAAACATTTAAAAACCTTGGTGGATGTGACTTGAAAATCGGAAAATACATGCGATTGCTGTACTAATATCACTGGATTAGATAACTCAAAATTAATGTAAAGAGCAGAGAAGGCTTAGTTAATGCAGATAAAGAAAATAGACCAGGTAAACAGTCTCAACTGATATACTACTTACGTGCTTACAGCAGGGATGGCCAGGTGTAGGTTAGGATCTGAACGAGAGTGCAAAATGGATATTTTCTAGACGCTTGTGGAATATAAAATTAACCACCTTGCCCTTCATCAATATTGAGACTGTTGTGTCTAATTACATGACTCTTGCAAGTACATGACATACATACCCCACCCCTTCTACCCTCTCACCCAGTCTATACGTCTATAAGGAGGTAGACATAAGGAGAGGGGTTAAGGAGGAGAGGGTTAATCCCCTAGGCTTGTAGGCATGTCTGGAGGTAGCACTAGTTCCATAAAGCATCCAACCTCTCAGGTCAATACTGGCCACCCTGGAGGAACCCTGGAGGTCTGCTGGAGTGTGTCACTGCCATACAGCATGCTGGGCATCATGACTCTAGGTTAAATCTTTAAGAGCCACATACTGTTTTAATGTATTATGCCCACCGTCGTCATGATGCATGAATGCAGCCCTGGCGAGTAACTAACCAGGACTGTATGCAAGCATTATGCCTACCACTACGAGGCTGAGGGTTGACATGATACTTGATTCCAGCCTTTGGGTGTAGACTCGCCAGGGCTGCATCATGACAACCAAGGGTGTAATGCATTAAAGCACGATGCGGCCTTTAAAGGTTAAAGCAAACAGTCACCAGTCTATGCAGCTGCCCCTGCTGCCGTCACCATACTGTTGGTCGTGTTGGGAGCAGCTCTGAGGGCGGCCCACAAGCTAGAGCTACTCCTGGTGAATAGAGTGATGTTACACATGTCAAGTGTGCATTACTCAGGTGCTGGAGGATGGGTTAAGTGTGTACGGTGTATATCTCATTATGTTGTAGTAAGGATGATGGAGGTTTCAAAGTGTGAGATATTTTGAAAATATAGGCTGTAGGTGATGCTCATACTGTATGCCCAGTCGATTTAGAATGGAATGCCACTTTTCTATTCCTTATTAATGTACTTTTCGTACATTCAAAGGATACGTCAAGTATAATGGCTTGAAAGAAAGAAAGATGACAGTTGTTCAGTTAAATCCACTCAGATCCACGGGAATTACGGCATATAGAAAACAGGTATTCTCAGAATCTCACAAACCAATTAGGGTGTGGAACACCAAGATTGTGAGCGTCATAAGCGTTACTTTAGTCTTTAAGTGTGTTTGCGTGAGATGGTGATAACTACTACTGTACATAGTCACCAGCTAAGCCGCATAGTGCTTTAATGCATTATTCCCACTGGTCGTCATCGTGCATTCATGCATCGTGCCGATACTCAGGGAATGTAACTACCCCGTCGGCTTGATGCTTGACTGCAGTACTGGCTACATAAATTGCTACGATGAATTAAAACACTATAAGGCCAAAAAAAGAAAAGGTGTGTTTCAGGTTACATGGTCTGAAAATCTAGGGAAGGTATGTCGTTTTTTTTTCGTTTTTTAGAATTTGTCTTTTTTACTTTGGCCTGAAAAGTACCCAGAGATCGACTCGTAAACTTCAGCGCTGACTCATTGACAGCAGCCTTGACTCGCGGATTATCTAGTCGGCTCTGAAATAGCCCAAAAATGACCTAAATTGTAAATATTTTTTTCAAATTGGATAAAACTTTCTAGGGTCGGCCCTGTTTTGCTAGGTAGGGTCGGGTAACCTGAAACACACCTTTTTATTTGGCCTAATCAGCCCTTAAAGGGTTATGGTCGTTCTGTAGCGGCTCATACACAAGAGAGGATGTTCATCCTCAGTCAATAAAGTGGTTACTTGTCCACCTTTCGCACAATCTCCACACAGTGCTTTTGCTGCTCTTATGATACGACTCATATAGATCAGCTCACAGTTACTTAGAATCATGTGTCATCACTTTGATTCATCCATATACTGTATCATATAGGTGATTCTATGGGCGAGCTGTCTTACTTGTGCCCTTATCGCCAATGGCATGTAATACAGAACGCTGACCATGCTCATGGATTTAATGACAGATTCAGATCAATTTTGTGTCCACCTACCCAGACTTTATATTAAAGGCATCGAATATTAGTCCGAGAACAAATCCCATAAATCCGTTCTCAATTCTGTACTATTTATTCATTGCATAGATAAAGGGGAAATTATATCAGGGGCTGGGTCTTGAAGAATAACCGAGCATTGATGACGTCACACTTGGTTAGTCACTTACAGAACAGTATATGGGGTTGGCATCAGTTAATTGCTAAGGTTTGAAATTCAATAGCACCAGAATCTATATTGGAATTGACTACAGAGATATTGGTCACCGATACTCAACTGTAAAACAAGTATTGTAAACAAACTCCCACCACCACGCTGAACCATTAATTTAATGGTGTCCCTCGCTCGAGGAACCTACAATGGTACACATAAAACAGTAAGGAAAAATACCATCGCAAACCCCCACCACCAGGTTGTCACCCTCACATGCGATAAGACACAGGTATAGGCCATGTCATAATTATATAACCAACCATTTGGAGATCTGCTACTTAAAGACGCAAACCTCGGTATCCCTCCAGCAACAGTCGGAGCGGAGTCGGGACAGGTACTCAGCTCTATACATAGGGGCGGTAGGGGTTTAACATCCGCATATTATCATTATGAAGTCGAAACCTCTGTCAGAGGGGAGGTGGTGACGTCAAAATGGCGGTTATGACGTCGTACTGTACGTCATACCGGCCGTGTGTGTGTGGGGGGGGGGGGGGGTATCAGTTGATGGCAGGCGTCTGTCCTTAGTGATGGGTCAGCAACGAGACAGGGAGGAAGTGACGTCCATTGCCTCCTCCAGTAGGCATAGACTTCATCCAGACTTAACTGACTACTTGTTTCTTAAATAATATGGTTACTATGTGCAGATAGACGATACAAACTGTTTACTCATACACATGTATAAGTCTACCCTTTGCTAGAGGTTAACTGATGTGTAAGACATAGGCCACAGACACAGGTCGTCGACTTCTCTCAGTAATGGTTCTGTTTTTTATAAGTATTCTTTGCCGTTTGGTATTATGCTCGTACTGAATGTCCTATTAGGATTGTGACTGTGGGATGTGTTCCTAGTCAGATAACACATACCTTGAGTATTAAGGATGTGAGATGTGTCAGCCGGCACTGAATGGACTATAAGCCTATGGGGAGGAAGAGGTGTGCCGGGGAGGTGTGTTGGACTTAATGAGGTGTTAAAACGAGCCGCCATGTGACGGCCCTGGAGCACTGATAAGGGTGAAATTGGGTATCACTCAGGTCCAGGAGGAGTACACCTACTGCAAGGCCGCACCTACAACTTAAGCAGGGTATACACACAGACGTTTTGCACCGATCCGACCCATCTCGACCCAACTGACCCAGTTGTCTATAGTCGAGTTGGGTCGGAGCGGGACGTGGGAAAGGGTATACACTGCCATATTCTGCTGCAGTTTAGTCACGACTCTCGATCATCTAGGTATCACCATGTGACTCTCAGGTACTCTGTGACTGGCTGTAATACTGCTGACTCTGCCCAACTCAGTCGGGAGTGAGTATACACAGCCATTTCAACCCCGACCAGCCCCATCTAAACCCCCCACTGTGAGCCAGTCGGGCCCAGATTTCTTGAAATCTTCCGTGCAAGCTTTAAAGCGGCATTCTCATTGAGAGTGTGTGTCTGGTTACTTTCTCTAGTACTTTTCTAGTCTACTAATGGGTGACGTGTGAGTGGTGAGAGTGAAAGCTGACGATTCAATACGTATTATAAGGAGCTGGAGTATGTGTAGTTACATTACTCAAGGTGCTAGACCTCGCTTTATTACCCGTCAAGGATTTAATTTAGATTGGGTGATAAGTGAACCTATATTTGCATGGAATTGGCCACGATTAAATTGCACCTGGAATTTGTAGCTGTTTAGTTAATTAGAGACCCATCTTGTTATCTATGGCTATTGGTCTGCATAACCTATTCTCTCGGATAACTCAAAGCGTTAACACCGAGACTCAATGTGGAGGTCGATGGTAGATACATGTGAAGGAAAATATTAAATGAAATTAGCATACATGTTGGTGGAAACACCTGTGTCTGTACCTTAAATTCCACCGAATTTAATGTCTGCATGTATTTTCCATTTACAAAGGAAAGCAGTCCCGTAAGTTACAACGTGAGATATCAGCTTCAGAATAGACCGCAGTGGTATTCGCATCTTTTTAGATATTTCATTGCCGATGCTTCAGTGAATTATTGTTCTGCCATTGCTAGAAAGATGCACTTGCTCTACACCATTTACATTATATATAAGGCCCAAAAAAAAAGGTGTGTTTCAGGTTACATAGTCTGAAAATCTAGGTAGGGTAGGTCGGATTTAAAAAAAAAATACTTTTTTTTTTTTTACTTTGGCCTGAAAAGTACCCAAAAACTGACTTGCAAACTTCAGTGCTGACTCGTCGACAATGGCGTTGACTCGGGGACTATCAAATTGACTCTGCAATAGCCCCAAAATCGTTTTATAAAGACGGATTGATCCCAGGGCATGAAAAGTACGTAAAAATTGACTCGCAAACTTCAGCGCTGACTCGCCAACATTGACGTTGACTCGTGGACCATCAAATTGACTCTGAAATAGCCCCAAAATTACTTAAAATATACATATTCTTTTTCAAAATTGGATAAAAATTTCTAGGGTCGGCCCTGGTTTGCTATGTAGGGTCGGGTAACCTGAAACACACCTTTTTTTTTGGCCTAATAAGAACATGCCGTATTATGAAATATAATATATGTGTGGGTTAGATACATAGTACATACACAAAGAAGAACTTGTGTATGTCAAGAAACTTAAGGAAAAAAGAAAATCCTCAAAATAAATTAAATCAATGATTCATTGGGATGTAAACCGATATTTTACATGTCGTTGAAACCAGTCCATGTGATAATGTCTGTGCGCACCTGTCGCCATGCCCAGGTCACTGTATACATTATGTATGTATTGTATAAATTATGTAAATATGTGTACTCTGGATGTTGTCATGGTACCTGTTAATTGTAACTACCATCCCTCCTTGAGTTATGCAAGTTTTGTTATTTTCTATATACAGATCACACTGCATGCCTCTTTGATACCATCTCTAATAATTATAGAGGTAATTTCGATGGAAATGATAAACACTTTTGTTAATTGGTACTCTTATGTTTTATATAATAATTCCAGCATGTATTTATCTTTATTATCTGCCACGCCTATACTACACATGTTTTCTATTTGCTATCAAATATATAACAATCTTGGTTTCATTTAGAATATCCAATCTGCAACAGCTGATAAAAGCATTGTTATGTTATATAGTTCCTATACTGTACCTTTACTGTTTACAATGTGGTGTGGCTATCTTCTTTTATTGGGTATTTGAACAAGTAATGCCATTTCTCCAAACTGTGTATTTCCAAAGTAGATAACAATTCTATCTTGGACTGTGTAAGGAATGTCTGCAAAGTTCTTAACCTGAAACTAGACAATAATATTCGGATACTGTACCTTGAATGTGCATCCCAGTTTAGGTATTGCCATAATGTGTTTCCAGAGACCTCTTGGTTTCATGGAACCCCTATACATGTGTATTATATCGCTTTTGAAACACATGCCTCCATTAGAGTGGCAACATTGTATCAAAAGTATGAACAATCAAAATGGTTTAATACATTAACTGTGACCAACTTTGCAACTAAAATAGGTCGTCCTGTACCCATTGGCTGGGCCCTTTCGCATATAGCATGATTTGATCTCCTATGTCTTACCTTCCTACCTTACACTTTCAGAACTTCCCAAGTCCAAAGCAGGAGCCAAAGCAGGAGCCGAAGCAGGAACCGAAGCAGCGGCCGAAGCAGGAACCGAAGCAGGAGTCGACAAGCTTCATACGTAAGATAACTCGTTCGAGTAAGCGTAAACAACAACACCCACAACAACAACATTCACAGTCGCAGTCAGGCCCCCATCACCAACACCATGTCGAGGTGCCGTGTGGGGGTGGGGGTGGGGATCCCTCACAGAACCACCAGGACCAATGGAACATACCTTTCACCGACGCGCTATTCCTGCCAGAATACCCCCTTAAAGAGGACGTTGGACGACCCGAGTTTCAGGTAAGGTTTGAGTTTTTTATTTGGTTCTATTTTCTCTTGTAGTGAAACTGAAGGGGATGTTATCGGGAAACGTTCACTAATGGTCTCATTGGCTATGGGATGTCGAGGTTTCAATGGCAAGATGCGCCTGGGAAAATCTTCCAAAAATTGTGAAATTAGGATCGCGCCGGGGGTTCTGAAAATGGTCACAAAATGAGTGGCTTGTGAACGTTCCTTTAGTGGGTACTGTGATGCTATGTGCAGTTCTGTATAAGAAACCTCAATACTGTCACACATGTTATAACATAGAAAGGGCAGTAATCATTAGATTGAATTAAACCCTCGCTGCCCCTATACAAGGCCAGGCGTATCGGTCCACGCCCCACTCTGACTGTTGCTGTTGGGGCAGCAGTTCAGTGGCCCTTAAGACAATAGGATATTAAGGAGAAAGTTGTCAGGGTAGAGTAGTTGAAGGAGGGCACAGCAGCTGCAGTTTTCTGTTATTTACTCAGCCATTGTGACGCTACTATTCTCACTGATGTTGAAGACATGCTGTACACCAATTCCACAAAAAGTTTGGTTTTCATAGAAAAAAACCCTTTATTTAACTAAATTGAAATAAATATTTAAACATCCTTTGTGAAAATGAAAAACAATACTCCATTTAAAAGTGGCCCAACTGCCTTTCAGATGATGGTGTGCCGTTTGTTGCAAAGTGATTACAGTCTTTTTCAAACTACCATGTTCAAATCGATGTTTGCTATTTTTAGCTGATTTTCTTCAGTCATGATACCAGTTCCAGGAAATCCAAATCAGTTGTATCGTCTCAATCGTTGGCTGGACTAAAAGTTTAAATATGCTGACAAGACATTATTTTTCCTTACCAAGTACCAGCCTTTGAAATTATAAGCATGTTAATCTGTTGGGTGCCACTTTTTATCTATTCCCAAATGAGTGGTTAGACACGTCATGTGGACGAGCGTACACACGCGTACACATATTTTACGGATAGACCAACCAAGCCCCCTCCCTCTCCTCGGGGAATACATGGGTGGCCACCTGGTACGTATTGTTCGAATGGAGATTCAATGCTAGGTTTCCGCCAGAATGCAATTAAATACTAGCCTACTTCTTTTTAGTTCACTTGTGTCTACAGAAGTCAATACTGCCAGGCAGATAATTTCCCAATTCCCCAGCTCCTGGTATCCTACCCTCAAAGGGTCTCACACGGGTCTCCCCAAGTAGGTCTACATTAGATGTTAGGAAGGGTCTTTTTATAGCTCTAGATTTGTAGACATATATTAGTGGGGAATGGTCAAGAAACTTCTGTTTCGTATCTAACATAAAGGAAGCTCGACCATTATTATTTGTCTTCATCTGTCATGGCAATATGTGATACTCTGTTAGTCTAGAATAATATAATGATTCCCAGGACCATAGGGTGATTCTAGTTTTGCCTCGAGGAAAAGATGTCATTTGTCCATACTCATCATAGAAGATTCTCGACAGTATTGCCATATACCGTGCAGTAAAATAGCTCATTTGTAACAAGAAAGGATCAGACTACATACTCTAATGTATAACTGATTACTGTCAACTCCATTCCAACATTGGAGACTGCAATACGAATAACTTAATATACTTCACGGTGTAAATATCTTAGTAATTTGAAGTTTATCTCAGCTGAGCCAAAACTGGTTGCGAAGACATGCAATATTGTACTTCTATGAGGAACAAATAGAAATATGACATACAGAAAGTCACTTTCAGAGTGCACTGTACTCCCTCCCCTCCCATTCTCAGCATAGCACTAGGTGGTCGTTGTCTCAGCATGCGGGAGCATAACATGTTGTTATTAAGAAGGTTCCAGGAAAACATCCCCAGCCTTGTCAGTTTGCTCAATAGCAACACCTGAGTGTGTCTATTCATGAGTCCCCTGCCTCATACCCGCCGGCCCCGAGGTGTGAATGCCAATACTATAATCAGCACAAGTTGACATGCCCCTTACACGGCTCAGGTGTTTGTATTGATTACACCAGCTCACACTGCAGGACAGGCATTGATTAGTTACCGTGAGCTGCTCCACTGGACCTGTCCCAGGCTGCTGGGGTCCCCATGAGCCGCTCATTCGCCTGAGCAGAGCAGATCCGAGCAGGCCTGAGCAGCTCATACTGTTAGGGACAACTCAGGGACACCTCCTGCGTGCTCCCAATGCTGGGGAGGCGGATCTACTCTATTCAACCATTTATGGACCGCTCAGTGGTTTAATGACCTTATATGTCCTTTTCAAGTTGAAGTTAAAAATTCGTTTATTTATCCTGGATATTACAGTATAATGCTTAGGGCATGTCTTACTCACATCCAGCTGCTATATTCAAAATATAGACCGTATAATCATAGTAGAGTTACAATATGTTTACATAGGTTTACATATTTTCTCTGGTCCTTTTTGCCAGTATTCCATCATTAAAGCAATACGCATGCAGGCGGTGCTAGGTTAAGGATTAAAGTTGCCGCACACACTTATCCCTACAAGATTGATCATTGTCCTTGGGTAGCTCGAAAACAACTGAACACATTTTAATCACTGAGCAATCCTCATATGGGAGCTGAAATACATATTCATATTAAAGCTGACACTGAGTGTACAGTCTCCCCTGAGCAAGTGCTTTATTAAAATGGCAAAATCTAGGAGTCTGGAAAGTATCATAACTTGCACTGATCCTTCCCAGTCCAGAACTACTTCTTTTGACAACATATTTCGTTGTTCTAATCATACAGAAACATATTTGCAAAATCTAACATTTTAAGCCTAATCCATTGAGCCAGATTCTGAAAACAGCTTTGTGGTTGGAATATTGTATTCAATATCTTCTAAAGAAAGGGGTGTTGTAAAGACCAGCTTACAGTCTGCCGCTGAAGGGCAATGCTGAAGGGACACACTAGACCTACGGGAGCTGCTCATTAGAGGAAGGAAGTCAGATTAGGCTAAGGGATTAATGAAGTTAGTGATTCAGAATATACGAGGTAGGTCTAGGTAGGGTAAAGATAATGGAAAGTTCGCCTTAGTATGGTGGGCATACACGTTGACTCTAACTATGCAAAATGAAAGACAATTGTCATATTAATAGAATGTCATCACCGGTAATGCCCGAGAAGATCTGAGCTGGGCCGGACTACGGTGGGCAAAGGCTGAGCTGAAACACACGCTATTTTGTGGTGGCTTAATAGATCCATTTGATTAACACTATTATCAAGCTTCGGCAGCTGCAGAAATCGTTAACTGTTCATGGGGAGAAGAAAACCTCATTCAATACTCCAACAGAGATAATATCATCATTTATTAAGAATATCAGATATTTGAAAATCAGTTGTTTTGCCTAGAGCAAAATAGGCTATACCCTATACACAATGTTGGAGACTTCTGGTGCTGATGTTCTAGGTAGTAGGGGTGTTATGTTACCATAGGGATAGTATCAGTGTATCATTAACAATTCAAGAACATCTAGCCTACCAAGCAGCAATTCACATAGATGTATAGACCCCCCCCCCCTCCTCTCCCCCACACAACCCTTTCAGTTTTAATTCAAATCAGCAGGAGTTGAGCTGACACATTAAGGCAATTCAATGACAATATCCCTCATAAAAGCGTTGACACTAGGCTGGAAAGCTCTTAATTCATCTCTCAGCGGTGAGTTGTTTCCAGGGAGTAATGCCATTTAGCAGATTCTGGCAGGTCTAAAGCTAAAACTGTTCTGATTGAGTACTGTCCTGTGGGGCACAACATTAAACTCTGCAGGCTCCGCGGGTTGGCCCTTATGCTGTTAGAGATGCCTGTTGTATCTCTTATGCGACAGCGATCACCAAGAGGTGCCACTGCAGGCAGTGTGCGAATAGCTAGATGTTTTAATACTATGGCCAGATAATTCCCTACATTGACAGATATGGACCTACAAATCCTTTATTATTTGACCCAATTTTGTTTAATTTAGAATGGTAGGATTTTTATGTTGAAATCGTTAACGTTAGGGGAGAGCCTATTTACATCTTAACTACATCTCTCTCGTGTCCCTAAGTAGTCCAGGATATGTGATGAAGTACAGTATTCTAAAACTAACCATTCACATACCAGCATTCCTAATGCCAGTCATTATGCAGCTATATAGACACCATTTGCCGTTTAAGGTCTCTAAAGATCATGTACACTTGCCTCTGGTACCAGCACCATAGATTATTATTCTATGACTCATTCCTCACACATTCTGTCCCCCTAGGAGAACTTCAGAAACCATAAGTGTCATCTCGAGTCTTAGAGACATCCACTAGGTACACCCAGGGTTGACAACTGCGCCCTTGCTGCATTAGCTGCGGCAGAAAATGTAACTAAAATGAACCTAAGCTAGTGATATTTTACACGTTCCCACATGGTATATACATTACTCTCCCGGGGGAGAAAATGGCAGCCTACTGAGTGTCACCAATATCTATAACCAGCTGGTTTCAACCACATAAAAGAACATCAATTGTCAGATTAATAATAATAGGTGGCACCTGCTAAGCAGGCGCAACCCCTACCAAACCACAAGTCACAGCTCCCTTACATGGTGACGTCATCACATGTCGTGCCCAATCATTCAGTTCTTTAGGTTTCCCAGAAGGCACCCCCTCCATCCGTCTGTGCATACCTAGGATGTAACGTGAATCTCCCAGAATTTGGCAAGGCCGATAAAAAGGGAGATAACGGCTTATACAGCAGGGGTCTTTACACAAACTGCAACAATCTCTGAGGGGGGCCATCTCTGTGGCCAGGTGTATCACCTCCAGGGTCATTTGCCTGTCACAAATGACCACCAAAGACACCAGAGGACATTGTTAACCCTGTTAATCTATCACCTTAAGGAGATTCTAAAGGATAAACTGGTGTGAGGTAATGACATCTACTGCTAATGAGATGCTGCTTTTATGGGATATTAAAAAAAAGAGATTGCCATATTTTGCCAAATATCTTGCCCCTGTCACAAGCAAATACTATTTTTGGTCATCCTAAACGGTCAACTCTCTCTTATACTCTGAGTAGCACTTTCATGACACCAGCAAACCCCCCAACCCCTCCCCGCACCCGCCTGCAACACCTTTCCCAATCCCATGCCTCAATCACCAACCTATTCAGGTACCTAGCCTCTTTATTGACCATGCCTGAAGTATCCTCGTTAAGAAAATCACGGCCAGTAAATCCTCTGATGAGGCCGGTTGAAACTAAACTACCTTTTCAGCATCACCTACCAAACGCCTTGTTCTACTTTATATCTCAATGCAAAAAGAACCTGGTGAAATGTTTGGTCATAAGGATTTAATGTTTTTCTAAAATATGGTTGTTGGTTATTCAAAATGTTTCCAGATGTATAGCCATAATATAAGAAAAATCAATTGTTTACATCCATATCATTTACGTAACTAATACGTACAATGTTCATGTCCTAGATAATTATGTGCTACCATAAGATATAGGGTGTACTACAGAGCAGCATGGGATATATATGATTCATATTATATGTATATATATATTTCTACCTCCACTCTCCCCCTCTCCTTTATGGGAGACATACTAGACACAAGCAATAACAGTCATTCATATAAGGCACCTAGTTTCGCAAGGGATCAGGTTAATCTACAGTAACTTGACCAGAGCTCCTGAGTCAACTGCTATAGTAAAGAATCGTATAGGCGCTCTCCATAACCTTCCCCAGCTCTACTTGTCATTAGCTTGGTATGAGGGGAAGAGATGCAGTGATACTTTCACTGATAAGTGAGGATGGATGGACGTTAAGAGGGTCAAATGATAGATAAAATAACCATGCAACTTAAAGGCTGTCTCATCGATGAGCAGTCAGTTTAGAAGGTAACACTCACCCAGAGCCCACCAAGCCTGAATGCTATAAATAGAACACTGTCTATATAGGAGCTGCTCACCAGTGTGGACCTTAAGGGCCAGTGCTCACTCACTCTCCCACACAGCCTTAGTAGGCCGCCTGTCCCCTGAAGCTGTCAGCCTGGATATAGGTAAGGTGATTGGAGAGTGTGAGCTGCTCTCCTAGAGGAGTAGAGGAGGTGTGAGCACAGCGATGCCCTGCGCCGCTCTGCTGTGGGCCAAGCGACTAAAGGGCTTTTGCCAGTTTTGGTTCCAGAAATAACCAGGTTAACACCTGTAACGGTGTTGGGGTGAGGTTTGGGTGTGTGTGTGTGGCGAGGGGGTCAGCTGGGGAGATGGATAGGTATAGGTATTAAAGAAGGTGTGCTTATATGCGTTTAATCCCAGGACTTCATTGATTTATAAATTCTCTCCAAACCACATTGTGTCCTATTGGGAATGTACGGCCCTGCGATCTGGCTTGCCCAACCCCATTTCTATTTGATATTACCATTACTATTACAAGTACATGTATATACCATGAGATTTCTATGGGGTAAAACAACAGAAGACTATTTGGACTATTCTGGCTTTTTAACTTTACACTGGCAATAAAAATACATTTCAAAGTCAGACACCCATGGGTTAATTTCAATTGATTCTTCACAGGCTTTCTCAATAATAGATATTGACAAGATGCTTCAGATAAGAAAATGATTCTTTTGTGTTTATATACCCGGCCCTTACTGATTACAAGATATTAAAAACAGAGACATCTGAGAGTTCTCTGATCAGCAGTGGAAAGTCTCTGAGATCATCCCCTGCAAAGAAGTGGCAGATAGGCTTCTGAAATAATGAAAAACTGGAACTTTTAATGATACTGACCTAATAAATCAATGGCATGTTAAAGTCCCTGAACATACTGCTTTCTATGCTAATGAAGAAAACATTCAGACCCGCTACTCTGCAGTTCGACCATATTCCCTGAAGCACACTTTATTCTTTTGCCAAGATATTAGAAACTCAGGTCATCTTGCCCTGGGGGAGAAAATAACTCTCCTGCAATAGGTCTAATTGACACATACATACAGGGTTTGATTGAGTGGGGGCCACAGCTTAATCCCTTTAACATCATTTTTCAGTGCTAATGTTGCAGAGGCTCATGCTGATTAGACTAATGGAGGTACAGAGATGTGGTCACCCATTTCAGAATGGGTGAGGATCATGAAGTAGGCCTACATTCAGTCTCCCACTTGACAACATGAGTGAGAAGGCAGACTAATGGATGTATATTAGCTAACATATGGACCCCTTCTCTACATGAACTGGTTACGGGACAGGTTTTATTGTATAATTATAATTGGGCAGCTATTGGTTGATTGTAAGTCAAGAGATGTGTGTTATAGTTCTGATAACGTTATATGAAATGGGGGGGGGGCATCTGAATTGGCTTTTTCGTGCAGAATCTGGATCTAAATAATTGCAGTAGAAGGCATTCCTGTTGACTTGCTCCATACCATTTCCACTTGTAAGAGCATGGCCACTATCATGAATACATATGGGCACTTCAGTTTCCTGCCTACAGTACGATATGTAACTGTGGAATTGTTCTTGGATTGCCAATGGGGACAGTGAAATCATTGTCAGCTATTGGCATGTAATACTGTGCTGTTTACCGTTATATCAGCACCAGTTTCCTTTTGGGTGTTCTTGGATATGTTACTGTCTTCCCCGCATAGTAAATATTTGCACACAGTGGCGTAGGAAAAGGGGGGGGGGCAGGGGGGCCCGCCCCCCCCAATCACTGAGGAGGGGGGCCTGAATATGTTTGGGCCCCCCCAAAATTTGTCAAGACCTGTAATATAATACACACAATTTTCAATCCTTAACTCTCCTGCATAGAAAAAAGTGGGGGCAGAGGGGGCCGGGCCCCCAAATCAGACCTAAAGGAGGATCAAATACTTCTTCTCCATACAATCTAATGTAAGGATGTATATGATACATCATGCACAAAAACCGATACTTTAAGTTGGTTGGAATGGGCCCCCCCTTGGGCCCCCCCAATGAAGATTTGCTTCCTACGCCTCTGGCACAGGCTTAGATAGGGAGTCCCCTCATGGTTTGGGGTGCCTACTACACCTATGTTACCCAATCTCAATAAGATATTAGTATCGGTGAATGCGAGAGCCAATCAAAAAGAAACCTTTACTGTTAAGGGTTATCCTGCCATTAGTTTCGAGGAAAGATTGATGCCAGCCATGTGGAATCTATATGTCCACATCCATTAGGGTGAAAGCAATCAGCAGTATACTCAACACCAATTGGAACCATAGTAGGACTGGCAAGCAACAGCAAATTTGTGTTTTATGATAAGCCTATCAAAACTCATTACTTGCAGAAAAAGGTAATTAGCTTCCAGCTATTGCAGTTAAATACCATCAACGCATACATTGTATGGAGAAAGCTTTTAAGAAAAAAAAGAAAATTATTCTTTCACTATAGAACAGTCAGAATGGTTAAATGAAAAAAAATAACCAGACAAATAAACACATGAACCGTAAAACCTGGCATATAAGCCTAACTAGTGTATAAGCCGCGCCTAGAGTTTGGGATGATCCTATAAGCCGCAATGGCGATCTGATTATGGTGACTTTACTACTGTACCATAGTAGCAAAAACTCGCGTATAAGCCACACCCAGACCCTGGGTCGATCCTATAAGCCGCACCGCTGATCTGACTTGTGTACTAGGCATGGTTTAAAAGCGAGGACTTACGGTACATCATAAGATTGACATTTTAGGATCTCATAATGAAACCTATCCTTTACACGGTTATTCAATCAAGATAAAATGGCAATTGAAGTTTCACATTGAATGGTCTATAATGACAATCACAGATATCAAAACATTATTATAACACACATTTAGCCCAGACTACCTCCCATGACAGAACAAACTTGCCCACACCCACCTATTGGACAAACAGACAGCATCACTATATGTTTAAATACCCGGGAGAGGACAGAACCAGGTCTCCTGCTACCATGACTTCTCCCAGACATAGCTGAGACTAGTTATCTGATCTACAGACTACCATGACAGTGTGAGCAGCCCTGAAATACATCTGCTCTCCACTGTGCCATGCCCAGTGTCCAATGTTCCGCTATTTATACTAACTTTCAATACTCTGAGCAGCCTATATACTCCACTATCAGCTCACTACTATCAACCTGTGGGCATCGTATGCTCTGACAGGCTGCCAACAAGCTCAAACTCTACCAGCCCCAGTATAAACTGAATTAAGATAAGGCGAACATGCAGGGCAGTGTTGTCAAAACAGCTGAGCTTCGGTTCTCCTGGGCCTAATCCCTCTCCATGACTCTATACTACTAGTATCAGTGATGGTAGGGTGAGTAAAAACAGCCTTTGATCAAATTGTTAGAGCATGGTGTATCCATGCCTGAAGTGTCCTCGCTAAGAAAATCACAGTCAATAAGATACTCAGGTGAAACTCGTTGAAGCTGTACTATCTGTGCCACCCATTGGTCAAACTTCTTAGTCTGCGTTATACTTCGATGCTAAAGGAACCAGGTACTGTTTGAAAAAGTGGTTGGTTAATCAAATGTACCCAGATATCTAGCCAGGGAATACTAGGCAATTGTGTACTTCCATATCCATAATGGGTATATATCATGTCTGATTGAGTGTTTATGCTACTGCAAGCGATAGGGCATGCTACAGAGAAACATGAGATGTAAAGGATTATGTATACATTACTACTCCCCCTCTCCCCTTCTACTTTATGAGTGAGACATACTGGCCACAAGCAATAAATGTCATTCACAAAAGGCACCTAGTGTCACAGGGGATCAGGTTAGTCTACAATAACTTGACCAGAGTCCCCGAGTGAACTGCTATAGTAAAGAATCTTATAGCCCTACTGTATGTAGTCCTATACCCTTCTCCATAAACTTCTCCCAGCTCTGCTTGCCACTTGGTATGAGGCAAAGAGACAGAGTAATACTTTTAGTGAAAACATGGGAGATGGGAAGGTAAAATAATGGATAAAATGACCATGCATCTTAAAGGCTGTCTCATCGATGAGCAGTCAGTGAAGAAGGTAACACTACCCGATTAACACTCAGCTACAGCCCGTCATACTTGAAGGCTATAAATAGAACACTCTCTATGTAGGAGCTGCTCAACAGTGGGGACCTGAAGGGCCAGCACTCACTCACTCACTCTCCCACACAGCCTTAGTAGAAAGCCTGTCCCCTGAAGCTGTCAGCCTGGATATAGGTTCTATGCTTGGATAGTGTGAGCTGCTCCTCTAAAGGGGCAGAGGAGATGTGAGCAGAACGAGGCCCTGAGCAGCTCTCCTGGGGGCAGAGCAGCTAAAGGGCTTTTGCCGGGTTTGGTTCCCAAAATAACCAGGTTAACACCTGTAAGGGTGAGGGGGTGGTAGATAAGTATAGGTAGGACGGTGTGCTTATGGGTTTAGCCCAAGGTTTATGGCATCAACTGACCCATAAACCTTGGCCAAACACCATTGTGCCCCGTTGAGAATGTGTCCCTGATATCTGATTGGTTCTCCCAACTCCACTTTCATTTCATATTACTAAATTCATTTTAGCTCACCAATGTTACACTAGTAATCAAAATACACTGTGAGGACAGACACTCATGGCTTAATTTCAATTGATCTTTACAGAGTTGTCTTTATTGAAAACTGATTAGAGATAAAAAAATCCATTTTGTGTGAGTTTATAAATACCCCTGGCCTACTTATGACAAAGTACTAAAATGGGGACATCGGAGGGGTCTGTGATCGACAGAGTGGAAGATCTCTGGATGAAAGTAATATGGTACAATTGGCATATGGAGAATTCTCATGCTTTCTATGTAAATCAAGGAGACAATTCAGGGCTGCTACCCTACAGCTTGACCATGTTACATGAAACACACCCAATTTTATTTAGCCAAGATATAAGATGCTTTTCTTAGTGTCTTCACCATCTAGCCCTATGAGAACATAATTCTACCCAAGTAGGTCTATTCAGCGTCCATACAGGGTTTGATTGAGTGGGGACCACAGCTTGATCTCTTTTACATAATTTTTCAGCACTAAGGTTGCAGAGGCTCATGCTGAGTAGGTTAATGGAGGAATAGGGATGTGGTCACTCTGTTCAATGTAGGTGGGGAACATGAAGTAGGACTACATTCATACAACATTAATGTTGAGCTAGAGTAATGGATAAATACTAGCTCATATCAGACCCCTGTTCTCTCTGAATTGGTGGTGCTACAGTCTTAATATAGGACTAGGCTACTGTTGGCCGATATAAGTCAAGACAGATGTTTTAGAGGTCTGGTGACAATATATGAGATTGGGAGCAGGTACAAGGATTGCTGTGTCTGAAACAAAAATCTTAATTCTTATGAAACCTATAAACCATACAAGGTAGGCCTAAGCACCACCAGAATAGCCTTCATGGCACATTCTTTGAATAAGAATCTAACCCTTACTGTACTGCTGTAGAAGGTACTTCTATTGACTCGCTCTATAGCATTGCCACTTATAAGGGTATGGCCACTATAAATAGATCATGAATACATATGGCCACTTCAGCTTGCTTCCTGCAGTACCGTATGAGGCCGCAGGGCAATGCTGGGGTTGCCGATGGGGGACAGTGAAATCGCTGTGGCATGAAGAGCACACCGCCTTCCCTATTACTTAGCCACCCCTGTTACTAAAAATAGGCCTTGAGCTACTACACACTCTCCCAGCAGATGTCTCGCTTTTTACAATGCATGGTAATGTGTCAGGAGTTCTGGTTGGAGAGGGAGCAGCTGAGCCTATGGCGCGAAGAGGTCCCTGGAAGCCCTAAAGTCAGACTGAAATGGGCAGTGCCAGAGGAGCAATTGGACCAGAATTAAAACTTCACCCTCTTATTTTTGCCACATTTCGTTTTTTCTTTAAAATAAGAATCAATTAAACTCTGCATGCATGTTTTGTTAAAAAAACATTGTAGTTCTTCATTTTCTGACATTGAAGCTTGACAGCAACCAATCAAAGGCAGTGGTATTAATGTGTGAATTCAAAATGTAGTAGGTAGCGATAGGTTTAGATAGCATTCACTCCTTACGTATTCAAGACCAGACAGTTAGTTAGGCTCCTACCAATTGCCCCGGTTGCCCTGGAGCTTTACCACACAAAGACAATCAATCATTTAGAGAAGGAGGAATGGAGTTAGAGGTGTCGGCATTGGTTAGAAACAAGTATAAAAGGGGATTAGAGAGATTATGGTTGTGTCGAGTAAGGGATATCTAAAACAATATAAAGGTTTCAATGTATGATATCATTATGATGGTCATTATTGGCTAATTTTTAAATATACAGCATAACATTGCCCTTTCACAATTTCAGAGCAAAACCTAACATATACGCAGCAGTTCCATCAAAATAAATGGCAATTGAAGTTTTAGAAGCCTTTACAAACAATCACCGTTTTAAAGCTTCCCCAGCACCATTATAACACACACTAAGCCGGGACTGTCTCCCCTGACAAAATAAACCTGGACAGACGCTGCTGTTGGGAAACATCCCTGCTTGTCCAAATACTAATAGCAGAAAGGGACAGAACGATATCTCATGCTAGCATAACTCTGAAAGACATCTGCTCATTATCATGGCCCATGCTCCACTATCTACTCTCTTCTATGATTTTAAACATCCCATATTCCACTATCAGCTCACTACCATCAAGGGTTGAGCAGATCATGCTACTACGGACTTACAGAAAGCTCACACCCTACCACTAGTACCAGCCCTAGTCTATACTTACCCGAGATAAGGTGAGGAGGAAGGGTAGTATGGCCAATACAATGAAGGTTTGATTATCCTGGGCCGGACCCCCCTCCTTGTATACTACTAATAGCATTTGGGTATATGGGGATAACACCTATGAAGCTACTACGATATTTCTTTCTACAGTATTTACTCATCCATGAAAAGTTAATAACTCCCTTTGTACTAAGGTAAATATTAACTTAATAACACCCTGTGTGCTAAGGTTCAGTGAGATACTATTCTTTGGAGAAAACTGGTAGGCCCATGGACGTACACTTTGCCCCATCAAAACATACAGCTAACACTGAAGCCAACATGATCAAGTTGTTCCTACGTGGTGTGTCCAAGGGGGGGGGGGGGGTGCTAAAACAAACCCAGGGAACCTCAAAGAGGAGTTCAGTCAGTTTCTGCTCCGGGTGTTGCCACAGTTAGTCATACCTAGACCTATACCAAAGGGTGATGGAGTAGAGTAGCTCGTCCCACAAAGCCTCCACTCCTTCTCTACTCACCCTCTCCCCTACAGGGAGTGAAGCATGGCCCCTGGACCTCTTTGAAGACACCACCTCCCCAACCCTCACTGACTAAATACCTCGTTACCCGCTACCCCGGATACCAATGCCCCGTCACAGCGGAAACGCCCCGCGCGCAGACGCGTCGCCACCCACGTCAGACGGCGCTCTGCACCGGAAGCGGAAACCGGCGGCGGCGGCTTGGGATGTTTAGGGTCTCCATGGCAACCGGAAGGTGGGAGGCACTCGGAGTGATGAAAGCAGTGAACGGGGGGCATCTTTATGAGGTGCTCTGAGTTTAGGAAAGCTATTCATTGTCAGAAAGTGTTGGCTTCCCTGACATTTCATGGCCTTTAGCTCTGGAGGGTGGAAAAGGGGAAGGGTGTATAGGGTCGTGGACCGAATAATTATGGACACCACTACCTCATACACCAATCTGTCAACGACCAGTTCAGATCTCAATGCTTCCTACTATATTTCTATTATGATAGATCGCCAACTCCCAGATGAAAAATTATTTCAATTATATCCTCTTTTATTAATCTTGTTGTCTACCGTCATGTGGTCATTCACCACACTTGGTTAAAAACTCGAGCTGATACATAGTGGAAACCGACAAAATGGCCAGACATTGTGCAAGAAACTATTCTCAACCCACCAATAATAGGAATAGCCTATTAATGCACTGCTCTTAAGCAGTTCAGTTTGAAATATAGGCACGAGCGGACGACCATGTTTACATGTTCTGTATAGTGATACCCAGCTGTAGAGGTTATCACAAACTGACAGTATCTTCACTATCTTTACTCCAGGTAGCTGGTCGTCTATAATTAAAGGTAAAAGGCTTGCTGCCCCTGCAGTAACAGTCGGAGCTGAGCGAGGACTGACACTGTGGCCTTAAATAGAGTGGGTGGGGGTTTAAGGCTAGGAGAAGAGACCATATATCGGGGTAAATATTTTGCCTCAGTCTAGACACCATAGTAAAGGTTTCATACCCCCCCCTCCCTACTGCCCAATCATCATGTAGTCTAGTCTGGCGTCCTACGAAGGTAGAACATGGTGCAAATAGTGGGCGTCTCAGACAACACTGGGGACAAGTGGCCGAGTTTTAGGCCAAGGCCAAATTTAAAAAAAAGGTCTGTTTCAGGTAACACGGGCAGAAAGTCTACGGTCGGTAGGTCTTTTTTAAAACCTGTTTTTTTACAGTCCTCTACGATACCTTTAAATTGAACAAAGAAGTGTAAAAATGCGAAAAATTTTGTAAACCTAAAATTGACCCCGAAAAACTGTAAAAATATAAAAATTTCTTCAAAATTGCATACAAAAATTGCTAGGGTCGGTCGGGTGACCTGAAACAAACCTTCTTTTTTTTTGGCCCAATCAGAGAGCACCAGTCATTGTGGCCGGTAATATACCTTTGGACTTCTGGAAACATGAAAACAATCATCACCACTACCCCATACACCAAACAGTTGACCGCCAGTTCAGATCGCCAGGGTCGTGGCAACCCCCCCCCCCCCCCCCCCCCACACTTTTGGCCAACCCCCCAAAAGTGAAACCAAAAAGGTCAAGAGAAAAGGGGTGAAAAAAGAGTCATATACCCCCTTGTAACCCCTACTTTGAGACTGATTTCCACTATTATTATATTATGACATGGTCATCTCCATTATTAGACATACATTTCATCAGGGATTCCCCAAATGCTCTACATAGACTCCCAAAACAAGATGACTACAAACATGGAAACAACCCAAAGCCCAGTGCTGCCATACCCATCTGATGGTGATTACCAGCAGGCGTCTAGTCAATTCATAAATACAATATGCCCCCAGGCGGAGACAACTGCAAGACAGTCACCTGTGGTGAGACCCCACAGACCAGAATTATTAGTTCTTTATCTATTAGCAGTCGGCTGTGTGTATAGTGATCTTGTCAATCTGCCGAAACAACACTTCTTATTAGCGTAGGACCATTGCCAATACACGCCAGTCCCCATACACAGCTATTATATAGGAGCCTTTGCTCTGTAAAGGATTTTCTTTTCTTTTAACCACATAAAATATTGCAACTGCAGTGCGTGACAAGCTGTAAACGATGCAAAACAAATAAATGACATGGTATTCCAAATTTCTTCTCTTATCGAAATCGATTCTTCCACCTAATCCCCTGTATAATGGTGCGAGTTCACCACCCCTGTACGTTAACTGGGAAAGACGCAGACCCAGCCGAGTAGATGCAGACTTTGTCCACTTGAGTAGAGAGCCTCATATCTTCACACAGTCGTCGTCTTCTCCATCACAGCAGTAGCAACTTCTCGAGTGCACAGATCTGTCTGGGAAGTGGTGTGAGGAGTTTGCTGCCTGGATATATGCATGTAGCAGAGAGATATAGGAGCTCATTGCTATAAGTAGGGACAACTTCAGAAGAGCCAATACGGGTTTTGTGGTGAAAACTAAAATAGGTTCCCTATGCACTTTGGCTGAGTGGAGGGAGAGGGTTGGAATGTATTTTAGCCATCTATACTGACCAGTATGGGCCATACACTTTACAATCGACAGGAATTCATATAACGATTGCTATCATTAATTGTGTGGAAGAGGCCATACGTGTGAAATCATAATCTATATTGTGTTATATGGAAGAAGACTAATAATCTGTTGAAACAATACATTTTACAGATAGCCATGATGTCCAGGCTGCGGCTTGGGGCTTACCCACAGCATGATGATGTAGTTATGGTGGAGGTGAGGACTTTTGGGTGATCGTTTTGATTGGGGCGTGGGGTCACAGGCCGAATGAGAGCCTTCTGGTAGAGATGGTCTGCAGGGGGTGGTAGTATTAGGGTAAAGCCCGACACTCGTATGGTCCGATCATCTAGGCACCTAGACTCAGACCAGCCATACAACAGAGCCATCTACTGGCTTCACAAAACACTACAGGTATGAGTCAAGGTGCCTAGATGATCGGACCATACGAGTGTCTGGCCTTACCCTAATACTACCACCCCCTGCAGACCATCTCTACCAGAAGGATTTCATTCGGCCTGTGCGTGGGGTAGTACCATGGTGATCTTTAAAGTGATCACAAGTGAGGACCCAGGTCATCAATTTGATGACTACCTTTAATTTTCCAATTTTTCTCAAAAATTATGTCCTCAAAATGATCATCTTTCCTTATAAATCTGATCACTTAAGGGCATGATCACCATAAGTCCTCTGTAGTGAGTACCTTCATATGAGCCTGGGTTTTCAGTGTGATTCCATCTTCAGCTTCAGGATTGTATGCTGCCGTCATGTAGGTCTAATGGGTAGCCGCTCATTTCTCATGCTTAAGACTCCACATAGAATGGAAGTTAAGCAGTTGGTTTTCAACCTGTAACATTGCGCCTTCAACTAAAGCGTGATACTTGAAGATTGATTTTTTTTTCATTTGTTATCATGATGCACAAAGAGAGCACCAACGCCATGCAAGCTAAAGTTTGCTGGTGCTTCGTGTTGGTTCAGTGCATTAGGCCATATGAATCCCATAGGATCTGCACAACTCGCCGGGGCTATATGAACCAGTATGTATGATGGTAGTGTTACCATCATGATTTCTCGTTCCATTTCCGGTTACTGTTCGCTGGTTCCAAGCTAACCACAGGGACTGCCTAAACACAGCAAATTCCAACTTCAAAGTCATACTGGTTGTCACCAGAGCCTTCCCTAGGAAGGATTAGGGATTATATAGTACATAAATCCATGCATCATGTCGCCAGAGGGCACAATGCTCATGCTGGCCCCAGGAGCCTCCCTGTATGGGTGGAGGGCCGTGCAGGACAAACTGTGCCTCTGGGCAGCTGTCCTATTACTACTCGGCGACAACTGTACAACATGGATATTTCACACCGGTCTAAGTAAATTTAAGACGGCCAGGGGGTGGAGCCATCTTCGGAAGTCTCTCCCTGTGGTCTTTGAACAATACATGTGGGGCCTATCTAAAAGGCCTGTTACACGGACGTCATCTGACGTCAGAAATTCTGAAGGCATCGCCCTTCAAAAAAACTTGCCTTTGAAATCAGACATGTTCTGATTTTGAAGGCACCTATTGTGGCACACGTCAAAGGCAAATGCAGTGCCTTTTTTGACGTCATATGGTCCGTGTAACAGGGGCTGAAAACGTCCGTAAATATATTAACTGACACAATGCCGAGAAGACCTACTATGCTGAAAATAATAAAGATGAAGATGCAGCCCTTTAGAGTTACATGCGCCAGTGCTGACCCTACGGGTTTGATAGTATACCACAAGGTCAGCATCACCGACAGGTTACTCACGAGCACTGCAATGATGTATCATGACGACAAATGGACAACCTTTGAGGCATCATGCACTCTAGAATAGGAGAGTATCATAGCCCATGAATACTGTTTCATTTCCAGATAACTGAACATTAAGGTTAACATAGTGGGATGTCAAATGGCCTCATGTCATGTCATTGTCATCTGAAGGCTAGATAGTCACCAAATTGCGAAAATCATATCGCAGCGTAGATTCCCATACCATGTGACATAATTATATTAGGCTATTTAAAGAAACAGTGAATTGAATATAAGAAAACTAAATGTTTTACAAAATGGTATAATGTTTGTCGCCGGAGGATTTCTGTATGGCTTCAATAGCTGTAGTAAGCCATTCTTTTCTCATTACGGAATATCATTAGCTTTTCAATTTTGCTAAAGTGCTCTTCTACCGTTTTAATGTCCATGCCCTCTTCTAAATGAGGCCAACGTTTTCACCTGAAATGAGTGTTCTGTGACTTGTGGTTTAAGGGCACACTTGAGGAGATTAGTGCCTGATCCTGAGGGTCTGTAATTAATAAGAAATAAAGGCTGATTTGAATGGCAATTAAAATGGACCCTTTTAAGCAAAACGTAGGCAATCAGTGGGTGAAATTTCATTTGAGTTCCAGGGAAATATTTCTCGGAGAATAACGTTGACACCCTTTGGATGGTGGTTTCTTTAACATCATTTCACGAGTTAAGAATTACTTTAGTGGCTGCCAGATATATGAAAGTCGGTATTGAAGTTAAATATGAGTTATGTGTTAGATAGACGACACCTGTACCTTGGTATGCCTCATACCCACTGCCCCACAAGGTCAAGACGAGGTGTTATACACCGAGTCGATGACCAGTGGGCAGTGGGTATAAGGCATACCAAGGTACAGGTGTCGTCTATCTGACTTAACCCTCGGGTATGCGAAATAACCAAGGTGAGAATCCTTTGTCTTAACCGCCCACCGTGGGTTAATGAAAGATTATTTTCCTCCAATGGCATGAAGTAGTAGATAACCCACAAGTAACTGAGTGTATGTCAAAATAACCACGACAGACTGACTGGTGACCTATGAGGCCACCCGTCAGTATACGATTGTTTTTATTACATAACTCAGTTACGAGGGGGTTATCTGACTTAACCTTCGGTTATATGAAATAACCAAGGTGTGAAATGCTTTGTCTTAGCCCTCCACCATGGGTTAACTACTGGCAATGAACTGTTTGTGGTCCACACATTAGATATTTCGATCGCATCGACAGCGACAATATTATTAGTAAGGCCAAAAAAAAAAAAAGGTGTGTTTCAGGCAACATGGTCAGAATTTCTAGGGTAGGTAGGTCGGATTTTTTTTTTTTTTAAATTTTTTTTTTTTACATAGAGAGTACCAGGAATGAGTCGCGAATCGACAAATCAACTCGCGACTCACCAAAATGACTCCATAATTCCTCCATTGACTAAGAATATCAAGAAGTTGTTGGATATACCTCTTAGAAAGCCATTTCCTGAAGTTAATAAATTATTCAGGCCTCTGAGGTCACTGGGAGCTTGTTATTCTTGAAAGAATTAGGAAAAAATGAGGAAAAAAGTAACAAAAATTAAAATTTAAAAAAAAAAAATCTCCAAAATTGGGAAAAAAATGCTAGGGTCGGCCCTTTTTGGAATTTAGGGTCGGGTTGCCTGAAACACACCTTTTTTTTTTTTGGCCTAACTAACATGTGAGACACTTGGAGAAGGGCATACAAAAGACCACATCAATATTTTGAAGCAGGCCTACTTCAGGTTGTCTGCTGACAGTAAGATTGATGAGGTTTGAGTTTAGTTTGAATCTAATATCTTTTGATGATTATAATGGCTCAATATCGTTCTATGCATTAAACATTCTTTATCATAGATTATCGTGAATCATCGACTTTGCACAGATTATGTTCATTAAGGTCAACTTGCACACATGCATTAGCCACCACTATGAGAAAAACTGCATTGTCATGATTGATGTTGATGGCTTAGTCTGAATGTATCTCACTATTGGACTCATGTAACGTTAGACACGCATCCATTATGTACTTACTGTGCAGATAACAGAATACTTATAATCAGTATTGAGTCTGCTGTATCAGAGCGGCTGCCGTCTACCTGATATCTCATAGGAAATGGCAGTTCACCATGCTGATGTGACGTGTAACGTTAAATCGGCGTTACAGTTCTGTCTTTATTGGCCGGCGACGTAGTATATAATCAGGGTTGTATGGTGGGATATGTATAGGGGTATAGCGGGTCAACCGAAATGAGGCACCACTTGCAGTAAAAAGGGATAACTAGACAGTGGCATACATTGGGAAATAGGGACCTTTATGCACTCTGCACTAAGGTCCCTTTTCTCAGATCGCGTCACCTGGTAAATTATGTTCACTGTGGTAGGAGACAGGTAGCAGTTTCATCACTCTCCAAACAGGCACCAAAACAGCCTAGCGTGATTACATTCACCAGCTCTCTCCCCCAACAATGGCGTGTATGCTGTCCTAACGTGTGTCATTATCTAGAACGACCCAACATCCCTCTATAGTTTCAGAACAGGGGTTAGCCTATAATTGGATAACTGCCACCCACAATATAGGGACACAACTCTGCCACCATGTAAGCAGTTCTCCTCTATATTGCTAGTTGTTTATATTTCTTTCATGAAAGTTGAGATAGTGTAGTGTATTATATTTTTGCCACAGTTAAAGCGTTGTAGGCATTTGGTTGATCCAGCTATTTATTATACTGCCTGTGCAAGAGCAAGTACATACGCCATGACCAGGTCTATATACTGCACTGGGCATTTAGAGCTCTGGCGAGTAGTATCTCAATACTAGCCTGATTTATATGGTAATTCTGGGCAGACATATAATAACCAATTTTCCCAAGTGCTCCTCTATACATAGAGCAATACCGAGTTGCTCATTCGGCGTATGTAAACACAGTTCGCAGTGCGTTAGAGCTCTATACTGAGCAGCTCGACATTAGACCTCCAGGGTCCCTGGGAGGCAGTGTCTGCATCCTCCAGCTCTGATTTATGACCCCAGCACTAAACCCAGGATCAGGAAGTACAGGAGGCGGCAGCGGCCACCCACCCCTGCAGCCCTGGAGGAGCCTGGAGGGGTGCTGGGGGTTGTCTTGGTGAGCTGGGCAGTGTATGCAGGGACTGCGGTCTGTGTGGTAACAATGTCCAGGCTTATATGCCACAACTGGACTCCTTACTAATCTCTACCTTGCATTATTCTTTGTCCATTAAAATGAACTATTTTAATATGAAGATAAAGATATTAAATTATAACATCAGAAACTAAGGCTGGGAATATGCTATATATCCCTATTTATGCTATATAAGCCCAATTATTTGGCATGTCTCTAGCCTGTAATATCTTTGCATTAACACTATCTATAATACGTTAACTCTGCTTCCCTTGGTATATATGAGGTCCCTTCCCCACGCCTCTGGTGCATTAAGGTCTATGTTCCAATCGTCTCCCAGCATTCACTATACTCCAAGCATCAGTTTTTGTATAATGCCTTTATATATAGCCTCCCATACTGCCTTGCATTTCCTCAGTCAGTCCCCTTTCTACTGTGAGCTGCTCCAAGAGGGGATCTGTGAGCTGTGAGCTGCTCTCCTCCTCAGCGCCAGTCCATACACAATCCCTCTCTTAGCACCCACTCTATTGTCATTGCCTCATTAAGTATATATTATATAACATATGTCTCTGGTAGGGCCTACCGCCACCGCCAGCCTCGGAATGCACCCACCCCCTATCCTCCTTCATCATAGCTGCATGCCTAAAAGGCACAGACAGTAATCCATACAATGTGCAAATGAGGCATACCGTAAAAGGGAGTGCAGTACTTGTAAAATGAAACACTATATAGGATAGGGCTAGAGAAGACCATTATTATGATGAAGTATGCTCTCGGGAAATAGCCCTGGGCTTATCGTTTGCCCTTTATTCTTTTTGAAATATAAGTTTCCTTTGCTCCCTTTATTACCATATTTTGTGTATGTGATGTTATAAAAACATACACAGCATTGCTAAAATAGACGTCTAGTCTATTCTGAAAGTAAAAGATATAGATGTATTTGTGTTTGACCATTTAGACCTTGTTGCTTCAGGTTAAGATACCATTTTCTCCCTCCATGTTTGAAACGGGGATTTGCAACTGGTTAATCTTCACTTAAATCTACTCATAAGGCCCTCTTTCACACCATAAATGTAGCATGCATAACCACTATAGTAGAACTGAATACATACAGATCATAGCAGCCACCTGTATCCCTAAAATACAAGCAATTTAACGCTTAACACCGTAAGCAATATTCTAACTGGCTAACTGCTTTGACACTCCACCTTTTGAGGCAATATTGGTGGCTCTTATATAGTAGCGGAGCAGATCTATGTGAGCAGCATAATCAGGGTACCTCACTGCCTCTATGACTCACTCCTGCTCAGAGCAGGTGCTACAGGTGTTGGGGGCTACAGCGTTATGGCCATGAGATGTGGGGTCGGCAAGCTTCTGTACGTTGGATATAAAGCTCTCTTCAATATGCATAGATGTATATATAGGTCCGCATCTGCTAGCATCTGGCTCTGAATGCCATTGGATTTCCTAACATTTTATGGAGATTTTCGCATCCAACTGCATCAGCAGTATGAGGTGGGGTGAGGTGGAAAGGGGAATTTCCTGTCAATGAGTAAAGCCTTTTCAGAAAATACTTTTTTCCGATTCAGTTAATCCAATCCTATATTGTATCATTGCTGTCGGCAAAGCACTGTGAACGATAGGACTGTGATTGGGAAGTCCCCGTCATGGCATGCTTACAATAGAAACTATTTAATATGAGGTCTCTTGCTACAGATTCGCCGGCATTTAATCCTACTGTCGTGTCAGTCATGTGAGCCCCTCTGAGCTGCTCACTGCGCTGCTCATACCATGACCTACATGTAGTTTTATGACCAGTAACAAAGCACGTAGAGACGAGGGCATACACATTAATGCTGCCTACTATCTTTGCATAAATATGGTACTACTGAATCTGCCCATGGGCTACATGCTAGGTTAACAGTAGACCCAAGTCTCAAACCTAAAATCTTTAGTAACAAGTAATGTATATGGGTGTGCTGTGTGGTGGGCGTTAGCTCATATTACTTTAATAAAAGTACAACCAGGGTGGCATGGCGGATAGCGTCTTTCTCATTTATAGTGGGAAATTATTCGAGGACGCTCATTCATTATTTTTACAGACTCAAAACATGTCATAAACATGCCCCCGCTGAATATGTTAATCCTTTTACCAAGGTCCCCAACTGCTGCAGTATTAAGCAGAAGCCTGCCCAATGGCACGTGCCACGTCCAACCTAACTTGCTGATGCTTCATGTAGACACGGTGGCTTCATCCTTAATTACATTAATCCAATAAGGCCAAAAAAAAGTGTGTTTCAGGTTACATAGTCAGAAAATCTAGGTAGGGTAAGTCAGAATATTTTTATTATTCTTTTATCTTTTATTTTTTTACTTTGGCCCAAAAAGTACCCAAAACTGACTCGTAAAACTTCAGCGCTGACTTGTCGACAACGGCTTTGACTCGTAGACTGTCATATTGACTCTGAAATAGCCCCAAAATTGTTTTATTAAGACAGATAGAGCCCATGTCCTGAAAAGTACCTAAAAATTGACTAGCAAACTTCAGCGCTGACTCGCCAACACTGGCGTTGACTCGTGGACCATCAAATTGACTCTGAAATAGCCCCAAAATTACTTAAAATATACTTTTTTTTTCAAAATTAGATAAAAATTTCTAGGGCCTAAGCTATACTTGTTCTCTATTACTCTATATCTGTGGGTATGTAGTTAGTCAACAAAACAGATGTATTCTCACTTATTTCGAATTCTCACACCAGGTGTTCAGGCTCAAGTTTAGGGCATTTGGATGCCAGCATATGAGGTATTAGCAGTTTATTGCATTATTGTATTATTGCATAGAGCCAATATCAAACAATCTACTACTAAACACAACGACTAATAATAACAATCTATTGTGGAGGTGGCACAATATTGCTATGTTGTTCATTCTGCATACCTGCTTTCATACACAGAACCTACTTACTAGTAGTTGACTGAAGTATAGTCAACCTAGTGCTAGTAGTAGACTGAAGTATAGTGAAAGCAGGCTCTCACTCCCTCTGTATACAGGACTTGGTAGTATAGTGAAAGTAGGCTCTCAGTCCAACTGTACACTTTCACTCCCTCTGCATACAGGACCAGGGACACTCGATTCATAACAATGTACGACAGCTCAGAAAGGCTACGACCACTAAAAACATGCTTGTAGGGAAAAGAGGGCAAATCATATTTTTTTACAGGTAGTAGTCAAGGCATCATACAAGGCTGTAGTACAAATATTTTGATATCATTTCACAATGAGATTAAAGAATGACTTTAGAGGCTGTCTCAGCCGTCTGTTGTGCAATGGGCATTTTCCTCCTTACAACCACCATATATATACATGTATTCTGTACAATAGGGCAGATGGGAAATTTGCTACGATTTTCTTTTGAAATGCACCCCTTTTTTTGTACGACAGCATTCTACGATTTTCTTGAGATAAGCTGGTCGTATGAAATAAGCTGGTCGTATGTGTGGTTATTATTCTCCACCATTACAACTGTTCAAGAGGTGTCATAAGAATAGCATAAAATGACCCCTGGACGATCAGCAATGGTCGTAGCAGTAAAATGACCCTCTGTGTCGTAGAAACTTATGAATCGAGCCCCTGGTATAGTATAAGAAAAGTAGGATTTCACTCCTTCTGTTCACAGGATCTATACTAGTAGTATAGTAGAAGTGGGCGCTCACTCACTATGTACACAGGACCTAGTCGTATTGTAAAAGTAGGATCTTACTTCCATTATACACACCACCTAGTAGTATAGTGAAACTACAGGTAAACCTCTGACTGTCACTGCACAGAGAAGCTACTAGTATAGTAGTAACAGTAGGACCTTGTGCCTTCTACACATAAACCCTAGTAGTATAGTGAAACTATAGGTAGGCTCTATACATAGAACCTAGTAGTATAGTAAAGTAGGCACGTACCCAGGGCTTCACAGATTCTACTCAGGACCCCATTACATGTAGCCAGGGGCAGTCACTTTGTCGCTGCATTAACTAACTGCTACAGAGTATTGAACCAGGGCCGGCCTGATTTCCCAATGCTCCAGCAGCCCCGTGCCTACCTCTAATGTAGTGAGGGCATGCTTAGACCCTCTCTAATAATCCCTTGTATCAGATGCAATGAAAATCATTCTTAAATCTGATATGTTCATTTTTGTGAAGTCATAGTCCTCTGGGATAATAACATAGTTTGAGAATATGAGGCTATCTCCATAACATATAATATGTAATATCTCGAAGGTGAATTTAGGTTCAGAGCAATTAAAAAAAATATAGAGAGGAGAGGAGAGATAGAATACGCAAAGAAGGATAAGATAGTGATATGTTCACTCTTCCCTTACTTCACTCACATCACCACCATTATTGTGGCTAGTATTACAACACTAACAAAAAGAGAATCACACAACAAAGATGTTAACATAAAAGAAAACCTTTGTGACGTCAACAACCCCTTCCTTAATAACCCCCCTGGAGGAGGGTGCTGCCTCAGCATAAATCACCGCACCTTTAACAAAACACGCACCGTGGAGGAGGCAGGCGCAGACCCTTCATTAGGATGCTGGCCTACTGCAGATAATACCACAGTGAATATTTCAACAATGGATGCTATTTGTCAATTTGGCCATTTATTTATGATGCGGCTTACGTGTCATAACTAGATGAGCAGAGGGAAGGGAATGAGGGATATATGTATGATACAAATCACACGAGGTTCACTCCTGTGGGACAGAATAAATGTCTCACTGCTGAATTCCTGTTGTTGATATTAAAAGAAATAAAGGGAAAATATATGGAAAATACAAGCCTATGATATAGAGCATGCATTTCCTTTGATGTATAGGGATCCACTTATAAGGACAAAGTTGCGTATATTAACTTGAGATTATGGCTAGCGCAATGTGCATATGCTAATCTATGGTATTCCTCGTGGAAACTGGTCATCACCAACCACCAGATCTCGCACACGGTTACCCTCTCCCTGCTCCACCAAGTATTATCCTAGAGCAAGCATTAGATATGGTCTGTATTGAAGGATCTCTGAAAGGACAGGGGGATGGGACTCAGAATTATTATTGTAATTGAAGAGGAAATGGCCTGCAGTAGATTGTAAATATAAAATGTATTATACTGCCTAGAGGTGATCATCCAACCGGTTTGTATTTCACTACGGAATTAATTAAAACTAGTATAGAATATGTATTATTGCACTAGCGGTTAAAGCTTTATCATCACATACCGACCATGTCCTCATAGTGGGACAATTTTCCAACCATTGAGCTGCATGCGAGTGGCTCATTTGTATGGGTCCATCAGCAAGGGATCGCTGCAGCCTCGGAACCCACTCCTCTGACAAACAGCCATCTCCTCCAGGGTCTATGCTAACCACTACTCCCCAGGGACACACCACCTAAAGGCATATCCCACTACTTATTGCAAAATACTATTGCAGTGTTAAAGTGTTCAATCGTTACTTGCTTGTGTACTGTGCACTGATTTGCCAGCACCGACCAAAAAAACAAACGGGGAAAAAATTATACAACAGTTATAAAGTCAACGATTCAAGGAAGATTTCTTCCAATTCTTTTTTGGGGTTGCATATGTGGCATGATCTGGAACAAGGGACCTTAGGGTGCGCTGAGGTCCCTCTTCCCAGTACATGTCACATATATTATAGCTAGGTTGGTAGTATCATCTTGCCCTCTTCCCAGTACATGTCACATATATTATAGCTAGGTTGGTAGTATCACCGTGCACACAATTGAACCAGCCAGAGTACAAGATGGAACCGACTAGGGTAGGTTCACCACTTTCAACCGGTCTGATTCATGTTTTTTCATGAGCTACCTTTCAGGTCTAACTGCTCCTAGAGTTTTTTGTGCATATCCTTCACAATTGAACCAAACTTTAGGTATTGCTCTGGAGAGTAACTTTCATGATGTCTTACAATTCCATATATCAGTTTACAGTATTTAATTCCTTGATTTATCAGAGTATTCAGAATTGCCCCTTTTCACCCTAAGTCAGCCAAAATGCACCTTGAGTCAGCCATATTTCAACCACCAGAAATATGTGGAATAAACCAGTAATTTTCTGATTTTCATAAATGGATGAATGCATGCATCATATATCAATATGTTACAACTAACAAGAGAGAAGAAAATGATTTATTGAATATGGAAAAATCAACACAAAGTCAGTACTGTACCTTAGGTGAATACAATTGCATTATGAGCTATCAATACAAGTAAATAGTACTTGTATGAGCAATGAGGACCAAATATAACATTATAGACATGCAGTATGGAGTTCTATTGAATATATCGGGGGCTCTGCCTTCTCACCCCCTATTCCCCCCTCTTTTTGCGTTTCACCCTTGCCCTCTATACAATGCACAAGTAGGCCTGCTATCCTTAACCCTGTAGTAAAAGAGGGTATTCTGGAAGGAGGAGGTATTCACGAGGGTAGGGGGAATGTTCTTAGACAGAAATTCAAGGTGAGAGAATTCCAGGGGAGATTCCCGAGAAGAAAACCGCATGGTTGACTTAAGGTATGATGTGGCTGACTTAGGGTGAATTCATGGCTGACTTAAGGTGAAATGGGTATACCTTACGAAATCAGTCCTAAATAAAATTTAGGAAATTAATTTTGCTCAATAAAAACATGATTTGTGTGATTTAGATACATATGCAGCTCACAAAACTAATTGACACTGTGTATGAAAGGGACAAACACTTCAAATCAACTACCAAAGAGTATGAACAGTGGGGAGATTTTCATTCTCTGTTTGCCAAAACAGGTCAAACAGGAGTACTTCTGACTGATTTTACAGTATGAAAAAGAGTGATGATGTGGATGCAATGTGCAGTATATATTTGGAAAACACTTGAATTCTTAAATCAGTGGGAGTTTATTGTCATCAGATGCATATTGAACTTGTAATTTCATGTCAAAAGTGGTTGACTCAAGGTATGAGTTTGACTCAGGGTGAACCTACCCTATAGTGTTATATTCTTTCTTACTGATCCTACATCATAGGTGGTGATATCTTTTGATGTGTAATTTATACAATGCCAGCATTACCATATTTTTACAATCAGCTGTGAACCCCTCCATCACTTATCCTGTATAAGATATCATTACAATGTTATCATCATGCCAGGGAGACATAGTATACACGTACAGCAGTCATTGCACTGCGGTGGGACAACCTTGGGAAAGGTCCAACCCTTTCACAACCCCTCTAGCCTCCACAGAGATAGGCCTTTCATACCCAGATGATGAATAGGTGGAGACAGTGCTCCCTGGGAGCAATGGAAGTGGGGGAAAGGGGGGGGGGTAAAACCCCAAACCTGAAAGCCCTCACTCCAGGTCTGGAGACGCGGCTATCAATCAGGACTAGGGGTGTGGAGCAGCTCCAGGAGCTTGCGGGAGCTGCTCATGAAGAATTAAGCGGCCTGCTGTGTGAAGGTGCTCCCATTTATCTAGATCCATGCTGAAGGCTGATAGCTGCAGCTCAGGGCTACATCAAGGGGGGGGGGGGGTGCTCGAGCAACACCTGATAAGGGACTAGTGATAGTCTAGTGAAAGGCCCAAATCTGGAAGAACCTCGATTTGCGTCAAGGCAAATATGTTTTGAAGGATTTTTGTCAAATGCGTTTTGATGGTTCAGAATTTGCCTGTTGAAGGTCTGGTAGCAGTGAGCATTTTGCAGCTATACCAGATACTTATAAGTAGTTTCGAGCAGTTCACCAATAAGCAGTTTGTATATTAAAAGGGATAGCCGCTTTGGATATTCAACTTGAAGCCTGAGGCTTCTCTAACTCGGAACTCAGTATAGTATAGTATTGTGTTATCAGGCACATACTCAGCTAATATGGTCTATAGTCTGATAGTCTACACGTTTTGCAAGGACAGGTATTGCAGTTTACAGGAACAGAGCAATGCATTAAATTAATGCAGAGTCTAAGATCCTTGAACTCGGTTTATCTTAAAATATTGTGGTAAAATATGTTTGATAATTCCGTCTAGGAAGTGAGATTTTATGGCGATGTGTTATAGCGGATGCCTTTTGAGTGATACTTAAGTAATATACGCAATAAGTCATAGGATAGCTTGCACAGAAGCGATGGAAGCGTGTGTAAATTTTAATCTTCAGCATAGACAACAATGGAAGAATACAAAGGGCATTTTTAATATTGCTTGCACTCGTATAGAGACAGGTTGTGATATACTCAGATCTGGTGGATAAATTAGATGTCAAAGAAAAACGCTAAATGCTAATACAGGGTCCATGCTATTTGCCAACTACTTATATCTGCTCACAAACTGTAGTTCTGTCTTGTATCTAAAAAGTTTAAATACATGTACCAGTATGTAGAGCCCTAGTGAAAAATATAAAAGAAAATGGTTAGTTGCCTTCTCTGAGCGCCAGGGGAGTAGCTAAGCACTTGGTGTCTCCACTTCTTAAGTCTGTCTAAATCCGTGGCTTTACCTAGGATCTTACCTAGGAGTAGGCTGCATGTCGGCGAGAATGAGACAATTGAGTGAAGGGGAAGTCTGAATCTACCGTAATGAACAATGTATACTAAAATACCACTGAGAGTATCAGTAGTACATGTATTATTTCTCTGTTTTGTGGCACTGTTATACATTGATAAGTAGATGATTAACACAACAGCTACCCTTCCCCTCCCAAATTTAGAAATGGAACCAGAAAATTTAATATCTTGGCATGTATTCCCCCAATATACTACATGCACACTTACAAAAGCTAATGAATTCCTAAACATAGCGTATAACTATTATATTTGTTGTCTATTTTCGGCCCCTATTGTTATGCCCAACAGTACAGCACAACACCCATTTAGTCAAAACGATTCCTTGTAGAGAGTAACCCATGGGAGCAACTCACACAACAGCTCAATACATAGCCATCCTTGTTTACACCAATGTGATGCTCCCAGTGACCAAGGCAGACCTCTTTGCATTCATCTCTGTATTTACATAGTCTCTCCTTTGGGCACCCCGACCCCTCACCCCTCACGCTCCTGTATACCATCCCCCCCCCCCACCCCTCAATGTAGCCCTTTCCTAATTCCCTAGGCAGGGGGAAAGGTGGAATGTTGGGTCTTGAAGGTGGATAAGCCGTTAGACACTTGAGAGATAAAGGCCCTTCTGAGGTCTTTTCTGAAAGGTCAGTTCATCGTGCATGTTCCCCATGGATGACTGACTGAGGGACTTGAGGTGCCACCTGGCGGATCTGGTGGGAGATATGACTGTATAATAGTGATGGGTGGGAGCGGGTTCGGAAGGAAGTAGGTGATATAAAAGGGGAGGGGGCAGCCAGGGGATGCTCAACCATGCAGCAGTGTTTCCTTTGATATGTGTGATAGAAAGTGTGTTTTGCGAGCTAGGTACTTCGGCGTCCGTGAGTATGTGGATAGGACCATAGATAATTCACCGCTGAGGTGGTATAAAATCCCATGTTGAGCTATCTATATTTAATCATCGTGCTTTAGTGCGAGTAATAGGAGTTTTTTTTAGGAAAGGGACTGATGCTAAGAAGATGTAGTAGATATAACGTGTAACCCTGCTTCGATCAGTTTCGTCTTACCACCATGGATATTCTTACCACATGGATAGTCTTACCAAAATGAATATTCCTCTTTTTTTTATTTTCAATTTTCTGCTTCTTTGCATTTATTATAACGTATATGGCACCACGTTTCTTCACTCCTTGTTCCACTCCTGGAACGTTTTCCAATTACACTGTAATGCTGTATATCAAAACGTTATCATCGGATTTTCCCATTTAGATATGTGAGATAAGTATGAGTTCTCCGCATTTCTTTGGCATAAAACTGGTCAGAGCCTTCCTCATCCCAATCGCAAGGTTCTTGTTTCTATAATATATTCGCCTGTATACCCTCCACGTTCTATGGAATATATTGAGACTGGGATATTGCAATAAGCCATCTCGTTGGTGACAGCTTTTCAATAAGGGGCGATGCAGCCTTTGGACTACACCGACCTTACGTAGGCAATGAAAACAAGAAGGTGTGTTTCAGGCAACCCCTAGCTTCAAAAATGGCCTGTCCTAGCATTTTCTCCAAAGAATTTAGAAATTAATGTATTTTAATTTTTTTTTCTAGATTTTAGCAAATTTTTGCTCGGGCAGAAAAAGTTCATACTTTCTTCATATTCCTGTTTACTGGAGGAATCAGTGAGTCATCCTGATGACCCACGAGTCAATGGGGCAATTTTCAAAAACATTCAAAAAAAAGGAAATCTGACCTATCTCCCCTCTTTTTTTGGACCACATTGTCTGAAACGCACCTTCTTTTTCTGGCCTTCTGGGAATGTCAAGGAGGCCTGGGAAATTGTGTTGTGATTTCCCCTGTCCCTTCTATATTGCTGCCAGTATGCTGCCAGTATGTGAGGGGCTCATGTTTGACCGTAGGTTGTCTTATGTCATGGTATATGATATGTCCTGAAATAGGAATGCGCTCTATACTGATAATATAGTCATGCGGTTGGTAGATTTTGATGTTCTGAGGGTGGTATATATATATGCAAATTATGATGGTATAGACATTTCACGCTAGACTAGAACCGTTACCTCTTTAATCGTCAGGAGTATTGCTGATAAAATATATATTGATCAAACCATTCGGATGTTGTACAAAATACACAGGGTATTTGCAGGTAGTAGCATCTGAACAAAAACAGTTAGCAATGGGAGCAGTATAGGAGCTCTATGTGGTACTGCTACTTTGTGGACACGTTTCCAGCTCCATAGGGATTAAGCCCCCATCAAATAGTAAAGGCGTAAGTGTCTATAGCCTTCTGGTCTCCCACCATTGATATGCCAAAAAGGGGCCCTATTCCCAGGCTGTTTCACATCCGATGGAATTGGTTATATGCGCCCTTTAACTAAGTACAATAGTGACAGGGATTATACTACCATAACGTTGTATAACTCATCATGAAGGACTCTATAGTTAATGGCTTATCTGTTACCATTAAGATATAAGAATGTTTCTTATCTTTATATATTTGGTCTCAATTGTTAGGGAGCCATATTTGAGTCCAACATTTAATAACTATCTGTTTTGTGTGTCCCCCAATGATTGATGGTAGTTTTCAAATGAGCATAAGAAACCAGTCATAGGAAAATGACTGTTAGATGGCTGTATCATCTATTGTTCACAAAATGCTCACACGAAGGCCCAATCAAACTATAATGCTCATGATGATCATAACATTATACAGTTTAGGGCCTGTGTGAGCAGAGACTGTGAGAGCTCCCTACTGAATACCAAATCTCCAAGCCTCCTTCATCAGTTATGATTCCCAGGATCCAATATTTCCCAGGGAGGCCCCGGCGCATGTGCACGTGCATGCGCCGCAAGGGCACACAGTTGTCATTAATTTGGGTCACATGACCCCACCATGGCGTCTTCATGTCTGAGTCATCCGCTATCGGGCTCTGTACTGTCATCCTAATACACGGTCCTTAAGGGAAATCCCCTGGACCACCCCCCATAACCACCATTATCCCAACCCATGTTATTCCCAACCCCTGTCTGTTTAGAGTTTGTACACCCACTAGATGACTAAAACATGTACTAAATTTAAAATATCTATAATCAGCTGGTAATAAAAAAAACTAGAACTGTCAAGGGATTCTGAGAATTAGATTTCAATAGGACACTCACCTAGTTATGGAGAGGCTTTCGACCCGCAACTTGAGGGAGGTAATAGTTTATGACCATGATTTATAATAGATTTACTTCTAGATGCAGTGCCTCTGCATAAATCGCCTCCATCTTGTCTTTAGATTACATGTATGTAGATATTGAGAGAACCACTGTCACATAGCCCATTTCTGTGGGTAAATCCTGCCCTTATGATCATTTGCCCATGACCTATCGGCCAGCGCTAACATTAGGTTGCATTATGTATAGGGGAATGACCAGAACTAGTAACAGTAGGCTGAGTTCAGTAGAGCATCCCTAGAGTCAGCGCTACTGGCAAGTGGCTTGGTAACTGGTCGGCTTCAGGCGACAATCTAGCACTGTCCATGACAGGGAAATGCCCGAGATTAGGCTACTTTATTGCTGATTGCTAAAGTGAGAAAAATTGTAGGACCTCGTTCATGTTAGTTTACGTGAATCATCAATGCCTTAGTGGGACAACAGGGTGGCCTATATTGAGTGAGCAGTCACAGTGCTATAATGAATACCCCTTCTATGGCCATATACAAGGGATGCCTGTACTCCCCGATGATAGATGGGTGACAGTGGCAATGATAAATGGTGGCGGCGTGAGGGGGCCTCACCGAATAGACCCTTTAGTGGTGTAGTTCAGGGTGTATGGAGTATTTGGCCTTGTCAATGAGGTGTAGAGTTATAGTGTACAGCGTTATAGCGTATTAACCTTTTCATGGCTGGAATATCTCCAAATCCCTGAAACCAACGAATTTAAAGATTTCTGGGTAGCATTATTTTACGAATTGTTGTCTGAATCCAATGGTAATTTATGTTATAAAACTGATTAACTGTGATCCGTTTTGATGACAGTATTCTTTGTTTTACCATGGTTAGTTGTGTTCGCAATTTGTACTACAACAAGGCACCTTCCCTACTGCAACAAGCAAATACGACATTACGAAAACACATGTATCATGTTCATATCAAAAGAAAAAAAATGCAATAATAAAAAAGAAGGACCAAAAAGAAAATGAAAGAAAAAGAAACTGGGTCAGGGCGGAGCTGCTCAGACTAATCGAGTATCCAGCCTGGAGCTGCTCTGGAGCTGCTCCTGGGTGCAGGCTGAGGTTGGGTATGCATACACAGAGGCTCCTCAGTATCGACTCCAGCAGCTAATAGGGGTGGATACTACCAGGCACAGCGGCCACTCTTCTACCACTACTTACACCATACAGAGCCTGTATGATAATATAGTGCTGTAACTGGTCGCCAACATGTAGGCTGCCATTTAGACCCCATATGACATTGCTGCTGTGCAGAGACTTATGACCTCCCTCCTGCTTGCCCTCACTCCTGCCACAGAAAAAAATAGTTTGCTCCTCTCTGGCTTCACAGGTGCTACTACCCACACATATGCTATGTGCAGTAACCATACCAGCTTAATTCCATTACTTCTGATGCGTTGATTCATTCCATGTTTTATAAGAGCCCTCCACCGTAAAGCATTGCTCCTGCCAACATCATATTCCTGCATTCAGCACGTTACACCCATACTCTATGGAAACTATGAAGGATATCTGTCTGAGAGAGGAGACCCAAGGGTACAAGCCTTCATTCAGCCACACACACAGTGCCCGCTGCTTGGTACGTGTTCCGGCCACAACCCACGTGACATGAATCTGGGTACCACAGGGGTCACGTGTCACACATCAGCCTCATTGTGGAGCCGTAGCCTCGGTTTGGCAGTGATATGATTGTTGGTGTTTATCTCATAGAAAGGCGGTGCTGGAGTGAGTGGATACTGTTAGGTGACCTTAGTGTGGGTAGTGGGCTTTGTGTAGGGTGGCTGTAGTTTGGTGAGTGACATACAAGATTACTGCCAATCCCCTACACTACTCACTAGGGGGCTGGCACTCATTGGTAGTTGTACGGGTGTTGTGAGGTATGGTTTGTCTGGTTGGGGGTTGGAATATAACTCCTGTTTGTATTGAGTAACATTGGCAGCTGCATATATATATATATATGTATCCTCATTTTTGTTCTCGTGTATCTAGCATTTGAACTATCAACATGGGATAACATTCTCCATTCTACATGCCCTGATCCAAATACTATGTCGCCCATTGGCACAACCTCTCTATTTTATACAGGGCATTTTCACCTCAGATATCCTATGTGAGTGCCACTTACATAGTCATTAGCAAGGGAATTTAACTTCTGACACAGTCAGAGGTTAGTGACAGATCGAGCAAAAAAGACAGGGATTTGAAACATTGTGTAAGTGTTCTTTTCACAGTGATGTATCTGATTCTGACACTCTTTGTTTCCCGAATCGGATCAATAGCAGAAGATGATATTTACCTCATAATTTTGATAATGTATAATTGGAGTGGGCTATGTTCGCTATGATTCTCTAAATCTAGGTCAAGCCCACTCTTATATAGTCACCCTCATTTTTCGTGCAGACCTCTTTTCTCTCACCTATTTCACCTTGATGCAATATCATGTGAACAATTTGAGCTGTATCATTCTGTTGCAAAACACCTCAGGAATCTGTTTGTGTGAAAAAAAATGGGAAAAAAAAGAAGTTATATCACCTAAAATAAGAGATTTCTTTGAAAAACTGAAAAAAAACTGAGATTCTCCCCCCAAAAAGTGAACATTTGGAGAACCTAATTTTCGACATGATTTCATTATTGTAACACTTAGATTCTTATTCTGTTGTATTCTATACTAAAAATGGTGATAACTCATGTCCTTACTTTGATGAAAATACTTTGCATTAAAACAGTATTTTGATGTGAAGTTTGCATTTGCTTCGCGTAATTCCCATATCTGGACAGGCTTAGAACAAGAACAGTCCACGGCTACATATAACGTAGCCCCGGGCATAGCCCCTCCCCCCCCTCGGAGCCCTGGTGCTGGTAGGAGTGTGCAGTCAGTGCCACCCACCCAGTGGGATGGGTGTGGACCACTAATTTCGACATGGCGACATGGCCGTTTTTGGGCCTAGTGACATGCGACATGAGGAATATTAGAGATAGTGACATGGGACATGGACATTTCTTAAAATTGACATGATGACATGGCTATGTCTTAAAATCGACAGGGCGACATGGTCATTTCTTAAAATCGACATGGGAAATTGGGACCCCCCCATCCAGACCCCCAGTGGGGGGGGGGGGGGGAGGGGGGGCTGGCAGCAGAGCGGCAGGGTGCATGGGGAGGCCTCACTGAACCTCACCCACCGGGACCTGCTGCCACGGGCCAGGCTGCACATGGTGCTTACGTCAGCGTCTCACAGGTACCCACCCGTGACCACACACAGCCCCAGTCGGCCTACACTAGTCTGTACGTGCCAGACCATTTACAACAGCGAGACTGTGTTATGGTCTGGCGTCCTTCCGTTGACAAAGCCACTGAGGAACACTCCTGTGTGGAGGGGAGAAAGACCATCACTGGTACCAACAGGGTTATGCAACTAACTCAGCGAAAACGGGGCCAAGCCAAATCTATAAGACAGGGCCCCATCAGATCGGTCCGCATTCGACGAGTTCAGATTAGATGAACTAGCCTACACATACATGCTGTAGTTGAACGTGCCCACCACTAATAGGGTCGCTTGGTTCTGACAGGTGAAGCCTTGGTCGACATGTCATCGGTGACTAACATGCTGGGGCTAAGTCTAACCCCGTGTTAGTTCTTCTCTACATATTCTGCACTGCATCATGCTGATTCCTGGGGAGTGTATCATATGTATTTTATGAGGAAATAGTGGGATAAATGCATTAAAAGGTGGTGATTGAGGCACTCGTTCGGTATATCGCTAGATATCGCACTCCGCCAAAAAGTCAAGATTGTCTGATTTCCTTGTGCGATACATGGATTTTAGGGTTATCTAGGGTGTAGAATCCATATTTTGGGTCAAAATTACAATTTGGAAAATTCAAAGATGGCTGCCAAGATGGCCGCTAAAAAGTCAAGATTGTCTGATTTCCTTGTGCGATACATGGATTTTAGGGTTATCTAGGGTGTAGAATCCATATTTTGGGTCAAAATTACAATTTGGAAAATTCAAAGATGGCTGCCAAGATGGCCGCTAAAAAGTCAAGATTGTCTGATTTCCTTGTGCGATACATGGATTTTAGGGTTATCTAGGGTGTAGAATCCATATTTTGGGTCAAAATTACAATTTGGAAAATTCCAAGATGGCCACCAAAAACTTAAGAATCTCTGATTTCCTTGTGTGATACATGGATTTCATGGTTAGATAGGGTGTAGAATCCATATTTTGGATCAGAAATACAATTTGGAAAATTCCAAGATGGCTGCCAAGATGGCCACCAAAAAGTCATGACTGTCTGATTTCCTTGTGTGATACATGAATTTTAGGATTATCTAGGGTGTAGAATCCATATTTTGGGTCAAAATTACTATTTGGAAAATTCCAAGATGGCTGCCAACATGGCCGCCAAAAAGTCAAGATTGTCTGATGTCCTTGTGCGATACATGGATTTTAGGGTTATCTAGGGTGTAGAATCCATATTTTGGATCATAATTACAATTTGGAAAATTCCAAGATGGCTGCCAAGATGGCCACCAAAAAGTCAAGATTGTCTGATTTCCTTGTGTGATACATGGATTTCATGGTTATCTAGGGTGTAGAATCCATATTTTGGGTCAAAATTACAATTTGGAAAATTCCAAGATGGCTGCCAAGATGGCCGCCAAAAAGTCAAGATTGTCTGATTTCCTTGTGTGATACATGGATTTCATGGTTATCTAGGGTGTAGAATCCATATTTTGGGTCAAAATTACAATTTGGAAAATTCCAAGATGGCCACCAAAAACTCATGATTGTCTGATTTCCTTGTGTGATACATGGATTTAAGGGTTAACTAGGGTGTGGAATCCATATTTTGGGTCAAAATTACAATTTGGAAAATTCCAAGATGGCCACCAAAAAGTCAAGATTGTCTGATTTCCTTGTGCGATACATGGATTTAAGGGTTATCTAGGGTGTAGAATCCATATTTTGGGTCAAAATTACAATTTGGAAAATTCCAAGATGGCCGCCAAAAAGTCAAGATTGTTTGATTTCCTTGTGTGATACATGGATTTCATGGTTAGATAGGGTGTAGAATCCATATTTTGGATCAAAAATACAATTTGGAAAATTCCAAGATGGCTGCCAACATGGCTGCCAAAAAGTCAAGATTGTCTGATTTCCTTGTGCGATACATGGATTTTAGGGTTATCTAGGTCCATATTTTGGGTCAAAATTACAATTTGGAAAATTCCAAGATGGCCGCCAAAAACTTAAGATTGTCTGATGTCCTTGTGTGATACATGGATTTCATGGTTATCTAGGGTGTAGAATCCATATTTTGGATCAAAATTACAATTAGGAAAATTCCAAGATGGCTGCCAAGATGGCCACCAAAAAGTCAAGATTGTCTGATTTCCTTGTGTGATACATGGATTTTAGGGTTATCTAGGGTGTAGAATCCATATTTTGGGTCAAAATTACAATAGCTCTCTAGCAACATAGCCCACTCCTTTAGTTAACATTAGTGTTACTCTATAGTAGCTATAGTTTTAAACCACTATATATTTTCACGCAGTTTCCAAAATGTCTAATGTATGCTCTCTATCTGTGTATTTTCAGGTATGTACCATTGCTGATATTTGACGCTGTATCCACAGATGAATGCAATGCTTAAAGGTATTTATATCAATACATTATCACCAGTGACATAACATATTGTTTTGATGATATATATATATCACCTGGGAAATATATACATTCACGGGCAGGGAAAGAGCATGAAGGCACCGTCTATCTCATCCTTTTGATCGTTCTCATAGTGAAAGTCAGCGTGAAAATATTTACATGTACAATGATTGGGGCATGCAACATGAACATCCTTTTACATAGTAAAATGTAAATGAAAGTGGAAATACAACTGCTTCTTTCATGATGTGTTAAACAGCACATGGCTAGGCAAAAAAGAGAAGGATTGTTTCAGGTAACATGGGTAGAAAATGTAGGGTCGGTAGGTCGGATTTTTTATTTTTTTTAAACTTTATTTTTTTTAACATGAAAGTAATAGCTGGCCAGTCCGAAGACCCTAAAATTGACCAAAATAGGGTAAAATACGGAAATTTCTTCAAAATTGCATAAAAAAACGTAGGGTTCTGATAGGGTCGGTCGGGTGACCTGAAACAAATCTTTTTTTTTGCCTTATATGTGACCATGGCAGGACATATGATGTGAAGGCTATACCAACGCATTTGGCTCATTATGTTTAAATGCAGGCCGATGCATGGAAGTGACTCCTTTACATGCTTGTACCATAAGCAGTTCAAGAAATATACCAACTGCTCATACTGCTCCACATACCTTACCACATACACCCGTAACCTGTGGTTCCAAAAAGCCTTTCTGTTGCCGTGGTTCACAATTGTTCCTTAGTATTTATTCATACACACATATCCACACAGTGACAACCACATCTATGATATGTATCTTATCTATTCATGATCTTCATACCCCAGCCGTTTAGTTTGAGGCTTTAGCAATAGGCGTTGGGGGCTCCAGTAGCCGGGGTTGTGCCACAATGTCAGGATATATGGGAAGTGTGGGATACACCTAGCTGCCTCCCATTGTTGTTGCTGGGTCCCGGCTAGCAGCGTCCATTCACCTCGGTTCTGTTGTCTCCTCCAGTGACAAATGTGCTGTAGTGCTGCACAATCGGAGGCTGTATGTATACACTATCCCTCCCACAGGCCACTTGGATATGTGTATTAAATCAGAAGGGTTTGTGCCAAGGGTTGTCCCATATATATATAAATGTGTGTGTGAAGTTTGAAGTTTGCAGTTTGTTTATTAACATGACATCACAAATTTCATGATATTCAGAGATGAGGTTGTCTTTTAGTTAGATGAAAGGTGAGACATTTATATAAGTCTGAACCCCCGGTTGTGCTACCAGCGTTTTACTGTCAAATATTATACTTTCTTGCATAGATATTATTGTGAGCTTATATTACGAGTGCTTGTGCATCTCATATGCATACTTTAGCTGCTGCAAGTTGGTTTTACAGCTAAATGATATTTTGGCACCAGTTAGTCTGGCGGAATTTAATCTGATAGCATTATACAAATTGCACTTCTAAACATATGAAGCATCATTGAAGAGTGACCCATTCTTTCTATGTTGGGCATTTGCATAGTGCAGGTCTGCATGCCTGTAATCGTTAATGTCTTTGACCCATATCTCATAAAGCATTGGCATGCATAAGTTTCTCTTTACAACCATTTGTTGCATAATGGTTATTAATCATCTCATTGATTTACAACACACCCCTGCTGATAAATTCAGATAGTACAGATTCCCATGCGAAGTAAAATCCTATCTTATAGATGACATTGATTGATTTAGGTATCATCACACCTATTTCCCTCCCTGCTGCCTTTTAATGGATCATCCCACTGAGTACCCCCCTCCCCCCATCCTTCCACCCTCCCTAACCAATCCCCTCAACCCTCAGATGACTATGGCTGATTTATCCCCCCTATTACAAATGCACCCCAACGGATCCATTTACAGCTTCCTAAATGATAATCAATCCCCCTTGTAAGGGTCTCATTGATAAGTCATTACTCCCCGAGACCATCTACCCTCCTCCCCGCCATCAGTCATGGTTGACACATGAGTACTGTAGGAGGTAGGACTTTGATGTATTGTGTCCATTGTATGGGGTGCTACAGGCTGATTTGTACTGGATATCACATGTGATATCTGTGAGTGAAAAGCTTTTAGAGACAGTGATTGGTTTGTCATATTGCTCACATGTGTTGTCTACCAGTGCTGAAGTAATGGAACAATTAGGTATGCTATCTACTCTATTGTGCATCTCATGGAATAATTTACAAACTTGGCCTGGGAAACATTTGAAAATGATGTGGTGCATTGTAGTATGATGAGAGTTATGACTATGTGATGTTGTTTTCTTTGCTTTAAAACAATTAACCCACGGTGGAGGGTTAAGACAAAGCATTTCACACCTTGGTTATTTCCACATAACAGATAACCCCCTCGTAACTGAGTTTATGTAATAATAACAATGGTATACTGGGCCACAAGTCAGTCTGTCGTGGTTATTTTGACATACACTCAGTACTCATGGGTTATCTACAACATTGTATAAAATACAATATATGCCCCATTGTCCCAGATTCTACTATCCTACACCTGAGGCAGTAGCGTTGTATGCAGAAAGCCACGTCTCACTACATAGGCCTACACCATGTTATATGGTTTAACTATCTCAGGCACAGGTCGTGATCTTACGACTATGGCTTGGCTTTGTGCAGACATATTAAATCACTGACACTGTAACATAATATATCATCTATAAACTGCCTTTCAAAAGCCTCTGTGCTTCCTCTGTACGTTGTCACCCTTTTCTGGTAAAAGGACCGCAGTTACTTCTACTATGCCATGAATATTATATTACCTTCCCCCTGTATTATGTTAGCTGACACCCAATTAAGGCTTGATTCTGCTAAAATGGATGTGTTGCTTGTGAAGGGATTTGTGAGCTATGGCTGCATAAAATCCCATGCCAATGAAAACTTCATCTTAATATGAGCTTTATGATATTACAATTCTTTTCCAATTCCCATAATCATGCCTACACAATAGGTGGATACGTACCATGGGACTTTATAAACTAAGGTAGATAGCTTTTGGAAAAATACAATTTAGTACTGTCTGGAAAAATATAATTTAGTACTGTCATATCCTGTCACTTCTACTTAGGAAAAGCCTCATGATATAACTGTTGGTCGCTGGGTGATTTCAATATGCTGCAATAAGATGGGTACTCGACATGTGTGGTCTAGGTATATCATTCCATGTTGGGGCATGCATTTTATTTTAACAAAAAACAGTTCTTAGCAGTTTCACTTTTTGGCACCGAGGGGCCTGTGTGTACCATGCTCCATATGTCTTTGATTTGGTAAAAGAAGGGGGCTCATGAGTAGTCAACAGGTATCTTATATAGTAGTATATATCAATTTAGTTAGAAATACACTCATGGATTTCAAAAGAATAATGAACGCCATGGGACGTGGATGTCGATCCTCCTACACTGATTGTAACAATCCATGGCAGTTTCACTGCCGAATACTAATATAAGTGGACCATAGTTGTATTATATGGAAAAATTATATGGCTGTTGTACTTTAGAGAAGGTACACCTAAGGAACACTGAACATCAACTATTTAAAGCTCGAGCCAAAACTTCCTAACTCTATACATCTATCTGTTATGCATGTGTATTTCAAGTATCTACTCTATACCTTTACGTGAGATGTTCACCAGATATAGAACGCCAAGTCATATATCACTGTATACATGTTCTTCTAGATGGTGATTGATGTTGGCAGGCCTGGCAGATGGGTTGATGTAAATCTAAACATAGACACTTCACTCCTCTGGATCCCCTCAGTAAGCCTACCACATCACCCTCTCAGCCCTTCTGTACACCCGTCTAGAAACCCATCCTTCATTCACCAGGCTACTATTGCTGCCATATAAAGTCTAGAATGAACCAGTACCATCCAGGCCAATACAGTGTTATATAAGTAACACAATAACACAATGTAGTTTCTTGTAACTAGCCAAGATTATGGGATAAACATGGAAGTAACAACATCCATTTCATATGGAATCCCCATACATGGTCCTCAGGACCTTTACCTCATCCTAGGTCTAGACAAGACTAATTCAGTTCCCAGCCGTCTGCACACGTCACCAAAGCTTTGACGTCACTGACTGGGGGGATCTGTCCACTGAGAAGTTACTGTGAATGGACTCTGGAGGAGGCAGGACTTATCCCTGATAAGCAAGTATACAATTGATAGGGGGCCAGCTTAGCATGGAGAATACATTCTCAGCCTCTCGCTACATAGTTTGAGTGAGAACTAAAACTTGTTCGAGGACTGTGACAGTCAGAAGACCCATCATATCAGTTTACACAAACAAAAAAAAAGAAAATTTTCACAAGAAACATCCCTTCCCAATCAGCGCCTTATGGTCGATAATGTGTCTTCAATGTGTCAATTCATAACTGTATGCCATGCTGCATTGATGTTTGGTTGCAACACACAGTCATGTCTGCATAAACAAGGCATTGGCTCTCTGATTGTGTTCGGTCTTTAGAACTACACTATACATGGTTATCAATCAGATATAGTTTTAAAACCGACACAGCCGAAGGCTGTTCAGCAAGTTCACAGGGCCCATACGGACCGAACCTGGAAATCACTCACGGTTTTTAGTGGCTAGAAAGCACGACCGCATCCCTAACTTAATAATCCGTATATCTCACCAGTATTAACCTTTTTTTTAAGTAATGGAGTCTACGCCCATACAGCTCCTTTGGACCTTTTTGCTAGTGTAGATAACAGTATACTCCTGTAGAGACACTCCACTGAGAAGATGAAACGTCCCTGTGTCACTGCCCATATCTACCTCACCAATGTACTGCAGGAGTAGAACTATACTTCATGCTCTCCAAGCTGAGCTTTAGGTTTCAGCAAACACCCTCTCCTTTACAGGAAACCTATCAGCATGGGAAAGCACTAGGGATTACCTTGGCAGTTGATAGATCCACTCGCCAATCATATGCTCTCAGGGATCACCCAACACAATGTGCAGTCTCCAAACTGGTGTCCAGAGAGAAGCGGAACTGGGAGAGGCGAAGCTTCGCTTGTACCCAACGTGGTACTGTTGCTGATTCCCAATGGGTTGATGGTGCTCGCCGGACACCAGCTGTGAGGGGCATTGTCTGTGTTCAGTGGGGTGAGGATAAGACCTGGCCTTAGTGGAGGCTGATAGGAGGAGGGGGATGTCATAGTGTTGACCTTAATGACCATACTGTGTCTGTGATGCCTCCTATGGGAGTGTGTTGAGGCATGGAAATTGGAATAGTGTACAGTTTTACTATTATGTTTCTTCGGAAGGACTTCCTGGTGACTATTTTCAAGGTGAAGTGAGGTAAACTGATATGTATAATTATGAATTGCAATAGAGTTACCTTACTAGCAGCATCATATATATATATATATATATATATATATATATATATATATATATATATATATATATATATATAGACAATATTGGGCACCCGGAGAAGTTATTGATGGAATTTGTTATTACCTGCATGCCAACCATAGATATGTACAGTACTATCATAAGTATGTACCATACTGATACTGCGTATGTAGATGTGCGAGCCAATAAGCTATTCATGAATATCTAATCAATGTCTATAATACTACTTGCTCCCATCACATTTATGACAAAGGTGATTATACAGTTCATCAAGAGGAATAACACAAACCAACTAAAGTAATGAGTAGCTTGCTTAGAGTTTTGAAAATAGTGACCACATGGAACCGATTTCTTCATCCTGAAGGCAGGGCTATTCTCTGGCTTCTTTCCCTTGAGCTCTTGCCCACACCACTGAGGATACGCCTATTTGGTCAGTAGGCCATAAAGGGAGGCCAGGGTGTTGCAGTGACATTGGCAGCAGTGCCCTGGGCGAAGAACAAAAGGGTCTAAGCACAGGGGCGGGGACACAGGACATAGCCTTTAAGCATAAAGGTCAGGCTTAGGAGACATGCCAGTAAGGGCTACTGGTAGGGGCTGTCTGATTTAGTATTGTGCATGTTGGTATAGACAGTGAATTCATTTGATGATACATTTCTTTTACCTTGTTGCATGATAAACTTACTGGCAACATACACGCAGAGGTTACACTATGCACTCGTCTGTATAAGGATCACGTCCCTCCAGCATGTTGGGACAAATAGTAAGATAAATACCCCTGTTTGGTGAGTGACAGGCAAACAGTCCAGCGGCCACCCCCAGGGTTTGGCCTGCTTGTTGGTCAGCCGGATGGACACCCAATCCGTCTTTGTTATGTGAGAAGTGTGTCTGGAGTGGCTGAGAAGCTTGTAAGCGGGTGACGAGCAGCTCGTTAGGGGTGAAGAGTGGTGGAGAGCAGCTCAGAGCACTTCCAGGTGTTGGCATTTCTAATCTGGCGATTTGTAACATTGTGGGACAATTGGAGCATGTAGCTTCCATGTGAAGGATGTCACTGACAGTGGCAAGCTGTGTAGAATTGGGACTTCCTTTTGAGAAAGGGTTCCGTATATAACTTGCTGTCATAGAAATAACGGATATATCTTGGATATCTCGTATATGTCCAAAGTAAGAAGTTAGAGCACAGAAAAGAGACGTGGTGTGTCTTTTATCTGTGGTTAGAGGCAGTGCTGTTTTGGTTGGTATGGTCTGGCATTACAGAAATCTCCTAAGACATCTCACCTTGCTTTTGAGTTGGCTGTCACTAAAAAGAAATAATACTATAGTCAATGAGGAAGGTAGACAATAAAAGGATTTTTCACCGTTGCAATACTGTAAATCGCTTGCAGCCCTGGGATTACTTGGCGTCTGATGTAACAGTGGAAGCGGAATAAAAACATGTTAAGATATTTTTCAATACAACTTAATTGACTGACTAAGCCATCTTGATGAATGTAGTCTGGAGCTCAAAGGCTATTTTCACCAAGCTGGGTTAGGGTGTGGGATGTGGGGGGATAGTTGGGGCTGGAAAGTGATTTCTTATTGAGATTCCAGTCTACATCTCCCGGCATAAACCCTACTAGACAGCATGATTGATGGATCATGTGGATGAGCACAGGGGTAGTGTTTTGTTTAAATTAGTGGCCTTTGAGCAAGACGTAATACAGAAATAGCTTTGTTAACTCCAGTCAAATAGAGGGGCGTCTAATTCTATGCAGAACCTGTTACGCCTACTCATATTATGGAGATTATAAAGATTAAGTAAAAAATATCTTGCATCAAAATTATGATTATTAGTTTCATATATACTATGGGGTAATTCATAAGACACTAAGACGTAGATTATTACAGTATATACCCAAGATGAAAGTCCTTGATTTGCCCTTATTTTTTGAGTTTTGCCATGTGTATTTATTATAAATGATCTTCGAATACACATTCTTAAAAAAATGGTAGGGCATAACAATAGTACAGCATGTAATCGATGGAGAATGGGGGGGGGGTGGGGAATGGGGGCGCGTTACTATGCCTCAAAGGGCGCGCTGATTCGACCGGGGGGGGGGGGGTACAAAAAGTCGGCCCCTTGACCGGGGGGTGTAAAAAATTTTGCACGCTCTGCGCAGGCACCCGCCACCACCCCCCCTTGTTCTTAAAAAAAATGAGCACTCCCTAAGTCACTATAAATACCCTTATATATTGATATGTACTTGTGTGTAATTTAAGGATATTCTATGAGCCTTTCCCATTCCTAGTTGTTTGAAATTATTCAGAAGATGAAACTGCATTTTCGAACCCAGTACTGCCTCATCACTAATGGGTCATTGTGGTCATGGGGCTGTCTATGCCTTTGTGTCAAGTACACAGTGCTCGTTGTTTACAATACCTCACACTATTTCTAAGTAGCTGAGCAGGGCACAGGTGGGCAGTGTAATTACTTGCACCCTTACTCCTACAGCTTCTTCTATACAGGCAAAGATAGAGCAGATTTTAAGGTATAGATCCTTATTCATCCCCTTATCTCATTGACTGATGGGGCACACGTGCACCTAGGTCTTAGCTGACGGGTTTTCCAACTTGTTGAGACACTTTAGCATTAAGTTCACCCTGTGGATACTGTAGGAAAAATTACTCTATAGGGGAAAATATACTTCTGTGTAAGGGTACTTATTGAATGTATTGAAATGTACTGGTTGGTGGCTTAGAATCCTGCATTCAAAACAGGGATATCTACACCGATGCTTTTACATACATAGATTGAAATCGTTTTAAACCGTTTTCCTACTACACGTATTTCTTTAGATTATCCATAACCCAGCGAGGTTACACTGCGTGTCATGGGCCATTTGTTATGTAAATGACAGAATCAATCTTTTCCCTCTGACCTCTGCTCCATTAAATCACATTGTCACATCCAAAACCGGGATGTTACCTTGACCTGTGTCGGTGCCCCAATTATAGCACCTTTTCAAACAGAGAGGGGAAGTCAGAGAACAAGAAAGAATCTCTGTGTGTGTGGGGATTGTATGCCAGCAAGTCATTTGTCTGTGGTGGCTGATCCGATTCCCCAGGCCCAGGAGTGGTGTAGGTTAACGCATGGAGCTGCTCCCCTGTGTTCTGAACTGCTCGCCCTGGGAACTGATCCCTTATCAGGCAACTATGATAGTGCCGGGGTAGTATGCTAAAACATGCTGTTGTTACATTGATCGTTCTCAGGAATACCCTGCCGAGTGACTTGCTAGTGCTACATTTCAAGTATCATATACCTACCCTCTGGGAGTGTATCAGTCGCGTAGGGTTGGATTGATGCTTGGATACAGCATTGACGAGTTACTCAACAGGGCATCGTTAATACGATAGTGGGCATAAATTGCATTAAACTCTACCCAGAACCTAGTAGTATAGTAAAAGTAGAATCTTACTTCCTATACATATAACACCTAGTAGTATAGTGAAACTATAAGTAGGCTCTAGCTGGGTCCTACTGTACCCAGAACCTAGTAGTATAGGAAAGTAAAACTTCACTTCCTCTACACACAACACCTAGTAGTATAGTGAAACTATAGGTAGGCTCTAGCTGGGTCCTACTGTACCCATAACCTAGTAGTATAGGAAAGTAAAACTTTACTTCCTCTACACAAAACACCTAGTAGTATAGTGAAACTATAGGTAGGCTCTAGCTAGGTCCTACTGTACCCATAGCATAGTAGTATAGGAAAGTAAAACTTTACTTCCTCTACACATAACACCTAGTAGTATAGTCAAACTATAGGTAGCTCTAGTCCTACTGTACCCAGAACCTAGTAGTATAGGAAAGTAAAATATTACTTCCTCTACACACAACACCTAGCAGTGAAACTATAGGTAGGCTCTGACTCACATCGTCCCACTAGTAGTATAATAAAGTAGGTTCGAAGTCAGTCAGTGCTCCATTGTGTATAGCCAGAGGCAGTCACTTTTTCCCTACATTAACTAACTGCTACAGAGTATTGAATCAGGAGCCCAAGGACTTAGGTGCTACCAGTCCACCAGAGCAATGTTAGATTTGATACTACATTATAAGTTTCTAAAAAATGCTTAATCTAAGATATAAACGATGTCTCCTTCCCTTTACTACTGATTCTTTGTTTTGTTTCCAATTTTCGAATTTATACAGGAAAATCAAGGTAGGGAAAAATATGCGAAAGTAAGAAATGGTAATGGGTACCCTTTTCTTAGGCGACCTAACACCCGCTCCCTGTCAGCTTATAGTTATTAGATAAGCTCACACAAGGATTCAGCCAACAAAGACAAGAAATTTGAACTAAAACTTGCTTTGACGTCAACAACACTCTCATGGAGGAGGGTGCTGCCTCAGCATAAATCGACACACCTTTAACAAAACATGTAATGTAGATGAAGCAGGCGCAGGCCCTTCATTAGGACGCTGGCCTGCTGTAGATAATACCACAGTGAATATTTCAACAATTCGACTCCATTTGTCAATTTGCCCTTTAATCTCAGGTGAGTCATTAATGGATGGGAGAGGGATGAGGGAGGCCCAATTATATGATTGATAACAAATCACTTGATTCACAATTATTGCAAAGAATGATGTCCTTGCATACTAGATTCCTGTTTGACGAAATGCAGGCACATTACATGGAGAATTGCTGAATGGGAATATTATCATCAGCTGGTCCGAAGCATGTCTACGCTTTTCTCTGTGATATGATACACCACAGTTGAATAGTAATATATCTATCTACTCATCACACCCTACGTGGACATAGCAGCTTCTCATACTTTTTATATTCCGTTTTGACCCACTATCACCAACGACCAGGTCTTGCATAATGGTCTCTGTTTCACCAGTTCCTCTGTTGAAGTCGTGTAATTAGATAAAGCTGATGAGCAATCACTGTGATCAGTCAGGCGTAGGGTGATTAGGAAATAATATACTGTAGTTGGTCTCTTACTACGTATGTAACACTTGAGTACAAAAACCAGACAAGGTAAATTAGACTTTAATATACGGCGACTTTATTGTAAAGGTAACTCTTGGGTATTATAGTACAAGTATAACCAGCGGATATACAAGATCAGAACAGATATATAATACAGTGGGCAACCCTATAGCATAGAGTTAAGCCCGTGAGCACAGGGTGGTCATGTCACGACAGTCCCAAACCTGACTGACTTCCAATGGAGAAGTAGCCGTCTTATATACAGCGCTGCATAGCCACGTGACCGTACTAGCAGCGCCACCTGTTAGGTTTAGTTATGTAAAATGCTTATGTAACAACTACCGACGGTAACCGAAGGTGGTACCGGTACACTACCGTATAGATAACCGAACTAGAGGAGTCGGTGTATGTAACGAACCGACGATACTAGTTAGATGAATAAAACAGTTATTAAACACAATAGAACCGTGTTGTCTTACACCATACAACATACAATAGATATACAACAATAACAGTTAGACTTTATAGTCAACCCGTTACACTACCCCCCTTTATAATGTAGGAAGGGTTGGTTTTATAATAATAATACCTCTTGGATACATTATATACCACGTATATCTATTTATCAACAAGTAACATTTCTACTCATAGTAACAACAGGCATACATACATGAACAACCAGGTTAACATGTATATAACAGTTTATATCAACAATATAGTCTTTGGTATCAAACCATAGTCCCGTAGGCACATGATATAAAAACTGTCCAACTGATAGTCCTAGACTAGTATCAGTTAAAAGTAAAGGCACCAAATAACCACCTTGGAAACTCAACACATCACCTACTTCATTCAGCAATGGTGCGAATCCGTGTGGAGTTAGTGTCCTTATATATAAATAATAGAACTATAATAGCTCTCACTTCCTTTGGCGAAGAAAAGTTTTATATATAAAAATCCATATTAGCGTATCCTAAATAAGGTGGGATAGATCGTCATCCTTATTAGGGGCGGTACTCCAGTACCTAGCAGTTTATGGTGGTAGAGATGGATAGAGTCCAGTACCGGTATAGTACTTCCATCTCTTGTGAAATATAAATATAAAAAGGTAGGTCCGTGCCTCCCTATAAATAATTATCACAGGAGGATGATCCATATAATAGTTCATAGGTCACAATAGTAGAATGTGACCACCGGATCAGGAGCCCTGGACAGTAGTAGAGCACCGACGGTTGTGGCTTAGTAGTAAACCACGGTTGAAGACATCAGGCTGCTTCCAGTGTGGTGGCAGTAGTGACTAGGTTAAGTCACGACAGCACCGTCGGTCTGCTTCGGTTGTCCAGGGGCGTGTAGCTGCGTCGATGGTTTAGTTTTACCTCCGAGGGGCGGAACAGTGCACCCCAGAGGGCCTGACAGGGGACCATCCTTAGGTGTCCATAGGGACACCGCCGGATGGCTTTCCTTCCCCATCAGGACTTCCTCCAGGAGGGGCCTCCGTGGTGTAAACCACAGCAGCCTCCACCTGGAGAGGAAGGGCTCCACCTGGGGCTACCGAGAGGGTACTCGGCGCCGCAGTAGGCTCCCCGCCACTGACCACCCGGGTAGATTGTGCCATGAAAGAAAATGGCATCTCATACCTAGGTGGGTGTACTGACAGTACCGGGGTCACAGGAGGAGCAGGCCTTGCGGCAAGCCCCAACCTGGACTGGAGATCTGGAAAACCAGTTCTCTCCCACTCTGTCAGCTTTAGCCCGAACTGCCGGAAGAACTTGGCGTCACAAGTTGTCAACCTTGATTCAAGCTGTTCGATCGTAGCCCTCCAGAGGGCATGATCTTGCTCCAGACTCGCCTCACGCTCGGCAAGGACTCTGGTGCGTTCAGCAACCCAAGCTTTCCCTTCCCGGATAGCCTGTTCTCTGAGCAACTTGTACTGCTCAAAGTAGGACTTCTCCAAGAAAGAAACCTGAAACTGGAGTAGCTTACTTGCGTTTTCAGCCATCTTAGCTCTGTAGCACTCAAATCCGGGGACTAGAGTGTCAGAGAATCCAGTGTCATAAGCAGGACCGTCTCCAGGCAACACAGGTAACCCTGCTAGCCCTTCGTCAACAGCCCTGTGCTCAGGTACTGGAGTCACCTCGTCATCCCTCGCGGGGTCAGAGGTTGCTCCGTGCTGGGGTGGAGCAGTCGGCTGGGCTGACGCCCCATCCGGCTGTTGTACCTCTACCTGTTCAGCGTCACTGATAGGTGAGATACTCTCCTGTGGAGCTGAAGCTTTCTTTTGCTTCTGGCTCCACTTGTACTGCTTGACATAGTCAGCAGCAACCTGACCCGCCTGCTCGTCACCCAATGAGTTCTGAACAATAGCCAGTGCATCACCCAGTTTCTGTCTCTCCTGCCTGGGCAGTTGATCAGCAACCGGGGGCAATGCAACCGAAGATACCGTGACGGTACCGACGGTTTGGCTACGGTCGACCTCAGATGTTACCGTGGCGGTGGCGACACGTTTCTTCGCAGGTTCACTGCGGGAACGGTCACGTCCACCTTTGGTATCATCTTTGGATGACTGGCGGCCCCTTTTTAGATCTTTCTTCTTCTTAGGAGGGGTGTCCTTTCTGACAGTGGGCATCGGAGTTTCTGTATCTGGCCCGAGATCGGTTTGTTCGCACTTGGCGCCCTTACACAATCTCTCCCAGTCAGCCTCCGTGAGGTAATTCCACTGTTTAAGTTTGTTGGTTCGCCACTTATACTGTAGATTCCCTACACGTTTGTGGCACCCCCAAACCTTCAGTGCAGCCTCAACTCCACGACTAATAGTGCGCTTGTGAACGCCCTTATTGTCGCAAAGATGCCTTACCAAACCAGCCCTCCGTTGGCAACGGAATAGCTCCCCGTCACTGTACTCAGGGCAGGAAGTACTAGTACTCCCACTCACACAGTACAAGTAGGGACGCACATTCATGTGCTTCTCTACTAAATGACGGGCGAACTTGAACAGGTTCGGCCACCGTTTTGCAGCTGTCGAAGCCCCCTTCAGGCGCTGACAGCGAACATACGGGCAGGGATCCCCTGGCACGTAGTTCTTCCAAGCATATTTCAGCTTGGGACGGCATGACCTATGGATGTTAGGTTTATTCCCTTCCAACACTGCCCTGAGGTACACGAGGTACCAGTCAATGGGGTGGGAATCACCTGTCACCCAGTCTTCGTCGTCTGAACCCTCGGTCGTGTGAGGTGCAGGAAGAGCCATTTTGCCATTTTCCTGAAGTAAATCAGAAAGGCTCAGGTTCTTCCGGTCATCATCACGGAGACACAGGTTTAGACGAACATGCGCTGCCTTGGCGCGGAGGCGGCGATTGGCTCTGCTCTCTGCAACAGACCATCCCTCGGCTTCCGCCTTGGACACTCTATCAGCAACAGCTTTGAGCCTATCTGCCTCAGTCGGTGCGACCTCTTCGGTAGCAGGAGTTTCAGGGGAAGATGTAATCCTCCTCTTACGCTTCCGCTTCCGTTTGGTCTTAGCACGAACCGTGGACCCGTCTGATGAATCACCATCAGGGACCGTCGGTTCTTGTGCCAATACACCGGCGGGTTTCGGAGAAGATCCCCCTGCAGGGTTCTCCTCCCGGTTGGTATTACTACCACCCAGACCAGGTTCTGTTTTCGGAACAACATCACCCGACCCCTCAGGGTTAGGTTCAGCTGGTACCGAAGCCGAGCCTTGACCGACGGTTGGAGCACCGGTAGTGTCCATTTCCGTGTCAGACTCGAGAACTCGGTCATCCCCGTCGGAGGCCTCAGCCTTCTTCGGGGCCGTGCATGTGCCATCTACACGGGCTGCCATACTGTTAGCTCAGGCGTAGGTGAACCTCACGGTTCACTCACCCGAGCCTTTAGTAGCACAGCAAGTAAAACAACAGTGTAGGTACTGCCGGGCAGACCTAGGCACCACTGATCAACACGCTACCCTACGGGCAAACGTGTTGATCTGAAGAAGCCTGGCCGCCTGTGGGGCTTATATACCCCACCCGTCCCCCGTGACCCCGCCCCTTGACCGGCTTCTCAGCCAATCAGGGGTCGCGTCTCGAAGACGCGCCGAGGTGACCCAATTTCTCACGGCTCATTTGGCGGGAGAAATCGATCAGGTGACGCGGGCAGCGCCCTTCCCACGTCTGGCATATCCGACGGTGGGAACTCTGACTGTTGTTTACAATTTTCGTGGCGGAGCCACCGGAAAACCCGGGAATGATATACCGGCATTAGAGGATATACACAGCAGCATGTTACTAAGCAATATGTGGTCAAAACTAATCCCATACTTAGAACTAATCGGCAAAGCCAGCCACCCGCCCTGAACACGTGCTTTTCTACCTCCAACGGATAACCACACCGGATAACCCGTCTCTTCTCGTTGTGTTTTGGTGATCGAGTACCGGGCCAATGACCACCGGCCCAGTACGGAACTGTCCAGGGAAATTTAATCAAGCCAGCAGCTAAATGTCGTCAACAAGGTAAGAAAAAAAATGTTTACACAATTTTATCTCGCTCTCTGACACGTGTGCTCCTCCGTAGACCTTGTACCGGTATGTCCAGCAATGATGACACCGGAGGTATCACCTTGCTTTGTTTACCGGTGCCTACGGTTAGTCCTTTACGCACAGCTGACCCTTTTTTACGAGGCCTACCGCGCTTGGGCTTGGTAACACACGACTGTGGTTCAATCGGTAATTTCCTAGGACGACCCCTTCGGCGCGCTACCGTCGGTACCGACGGTATGACCGTTGGTCCTGCCTTCGGTATCTTCGGTAGCGCAGGGTCGGTTGGTGCTGGTACTCGACCAGCACCGAGGGAATCTTCACCGTCATCTATATATGGAACTCCATACCAAGGTCGGAGTCTAGCCACATGTGATTTAGTGAGAGTCCCTTTTTGCAACCGTATTACTACAGTAGTTTCACTAACCACCATAGTAACCGTATGCGGACCATCCCAGGAGTACAGGGTCTTGACTTTGGAATTTGGTGTGCTAAATCTCGCGACCTTATCCCCCACCTTGAATTGGCGGAGTTTAAGGCCCGTGTCATAGCCCACCTTCTGCAAACTAGCAGATTTTTCCAAGTTGTCCCTTACTACTCCATAGGACTCGCGTAATGATTGTCGAAGTGACTCAACAAACATCACTGTGCAGGGTTGCTCGAGCTGGTGTCCCTGCACTCCATAGACCATGTCACTAGGCATGACTATGTCTTCACCCATTACGAGCATATTAGGCGTACAGCCCGTCGACGCATGTTCGGTAGCATTGTAAGCATGGGAGATATAGCGAGCGTGCTCATCCCAATCATCCCGGTGCTCATTAACCATTGTCGTGAGACATTGGATCAACGTCCGATTGAAACGTTCCACCATACCATCCGATTGAGGTCGGTAGGGGTTCGTATGCGTCTTGCAGATGTGTATTTTACTACACAGTTCTGCCCACAGTCGAGATTCAAACTCACGACCCTGGTCGGAGTGAAGCATTAAAGGACCTCCCCACGTGAGGATCCAATTCTCGAAAAGTGCTTCTGCGCAGGTAACAGCTGTATGATTTACCAACGGATATACTTGGACATACTTGGTATAGTAGTCCTGTACCACCATCATACAGGTATTCCCACGGGGGGTCGTGTTGAAACCACTAATGATATCAACAGCGATCCGGGCAAATCGAACACCGAATAGCTCTTGACTTAGAGGTAGCTTACCAATACCAGGTCCAGGCTTTGATAAACAGCATTGGGGACATTGTCTCACCCAACGCCGTATGTCCAAAGTCATACCAGGCCAGTAATATCTACTCTTAATCTTTGCCTCAGTCCGTTGTCTGCCAAAGTGTGCTGAAGTTCGGTGGCCATGACAGTAATTGAGCAACTGTAGTCTGAGTGACAAAGGCACTACAGACTGAGCTGTTCTCTTCCTGCCAGGTTGCACCCTCCAGCGGCACAATACACTGTTCCGTATAAAAAGATTATCCCACTGAGCTAACAGTTGTCTAACTTCTTTACATTCCAGCGAAAGTGCGGGGCGAACAGGCTTGGACAGGCCCAACAACTTCAAGGAGTACACCCTCGAAATAGCTGGATCCGCAAGCTGCTCATCCTTCAAGTGATTTAACGTCCAGTTAGGAACTTTCGCACCCACAGACGCAATCACTGCATTGTGAGACCCACAGTCTCGGCAGTCTACACGGTGACAGTTCCGGATAGGATAGCGGGACAAGCTGTCCGCATTCACATGATCTACTCCACTCCTGTGTATGATATGCTCATTCGTCATGCCAAACTCAGAGAGGTGGTTCAACCATCTACCCATCATCCCCTCAGCGTCCTTGAAGTTAAGGAGCCACTGCAGAGATGAATGATCCGTCCGTACGAGATAATTCCCACCATATAGGAAATGTCTGTACTTTTTTGTGTAAACCACCACTGCCAAGAGTTCACGCTTGGTTGTGCAGTAGTTACGTTGTGTTTTGCTTAGACTGTTGGACGAAAATGCCAGCGGCACTTCTCGCCCATCCTGGATCTGCGACAAGGCAGCACCAATACTTGTATTAGAAGCATCAGTGTCCAAGATGAACTTACCAACAGGTGCAGGGTAGTGCAAAACAGGTGTTTCTAGGAAGAGTCTCTTTAACTCACTGAAAGACTGTTCTGCGGCTGGAGACCAGACTATTTTAGCCTTAGCCTTCTTCTCTCCAATCATCAGCTCTTGTAAGGGAGCTGCGACTCTCGAGAATCCAGGTATAAAATCTCTGTAGTATGAACAAAACCCGATGAAAGAGCGTATCTCCTTCGTGTCCATCGGACGAGGCCAGTTCTGTACCACTTCGATCTTATGAGGATCAGCCATGATGCCATGTTCAGAAACAATTCTACCTAAGTATTCAACTGACTTCCTAAAAAGCTTGCACTTTGAAGGTTTCAATTTCAGACCATATGATAAGATGCGTTTCAGCACAGCTTGGAGGTTCTGTAGAGTTTCCTCCACAGAACCACCGAAGACGATGATGTCGTCCAAGTATACTAGGCACTTTTTCCAAAGTAAACCCCGTAACATGGTTTCCATCATTGCCTCGAAGGTTGCCGGGGCATTGCATAGCCCGAATGGCATGACGTTGAACTCAAATAGTCCCATATGGGTAGAAAATGCGGTTTTTTCTCGGTCCCGGGGGTCCATGCCGATCTGCCAATAACCAGATTGTAAATCTAGTGTACAGAACCATTTCGCCCCACCCAGAGATTCCACACATTCATCTATCCGAGGTAGAGGATATGCATTCTTCCTAGTGAGTCCGTTCAACTTCCTATAGTCGATGCAAAATCGACAGGAGCCATCCTTTTTGGTGACCATCACCACAGGACTTGACCATGGACTCTCACTAGGTTGAATCACATCTTCATCCAACATCTTTTCTACCTCAGCCTCCATAGCACTTTTTTTAGCCATGGGTAACCGACGGTAGGGGATTCTACTGGGAAGCGCGTCCCCAGTGTCAACCCGGTGTTGTACCGTATTGGTACGCCCTAGAGGATCTCCTGGTTGCGCAAAGGCGTCAGATAACTCCGACAGCTCATTGGCCACCATTTCGCTCTCTAGGGTTGTGAGGTGTGACTCACACAACAGGGACCTTAAATGTTTCGGTAGGTTGGATTTGGCTAGAGCCTCTTCGTGGGAAGAGTCTCCCGCCACCACACCTACTTCCACAAAGTCCGTAGTTAGTGAGTCTACCCCATATGCTCGCGTGGTGTTACCAATAGGCGTCCCCTTTCGTAGAGTGATTTCTCTACTACTCGAGTTACAAATCGGTATCACCCCCCAACGAGCGTTGGCCAGGTAAGTATGATAGCCAGCAAGACCTAACTCAGAGAGCTTTTGATCTTCTGGTTCAAACATTCCCGGCCGTTTGGCCTGCACTCCCACGCAGCTGACTAGGACATCGGATACATGTCCTGCTGCCAACTTTGTGTCTTGTGCCACTGACGCCACAGAAGAACCATTCCTTAAAACGCACTGTACAGATTGTTTATAAGGATGTTTAATCTGAAGTCGGCCCGTTGCGGTGTTCATTGTTACCCCGTAAAGAGCAGCAAAGTCCATCCCCAGTATGCCATCATCAGTGATGTCGGTGATGGTTGGACATATCCAGTATGTCTTGCCATCAACCAACATAGGTTTTACAGTTCTGCCATAAGTCTGCATACTATCTCCCGTAGCAGTCCGAGCCTTTACTCCCAGTAGCGGAGCTTCGGGCTGGTTGCAAAGACGGGCCATGAATCTACGATCGACCAAGGTGTGAGATGCACCCGTGTCGACCAAAAATTCACCACGCGTCCCGGAAATAACCAGACTCAGGTACCAACGCTGTCCCCGTAAAGGGACACACTCAGAGGTCAGCATCGGGCTTCCCCCTCCATCCATAGCAACCCCTTTTGTCAGGAGATAATCCCAACACGGGTCGCTCGGGGAGTCTTGAATCACACTGCTCTGGGCAATTGATTCTAACCAAGACTCCTCTAAGCCAGCGACTACAGAATCCTCCGGATTCCGTTCGTCATTGCCAGCCCCGCCTTGCCAGATGCTTACAGGTTGTACAGACCCTTCTGCCTCTGCGCGGCCTTGGTTCATGGAAGAGTTAACACCGTCTACTAATCCCTTACAGGCATGGCTAACTGTGGGGGCGCCATCCTTGCCAAGAGGATGGGCCCCATTCAGTTTTCCGTCTCCTTTTCAGTTTTAGCAGCGACGGGTGCAGGGGCTTTGCATTCGCTAGCCCAATGACCCATCTTTTGACAGCGTCTACATGGCTGAGGTTTCGTGTCCTTTTTCTTCTTTTTCCTTCTCTTTCCAGATCCAGAATCAGAAGTGGACGCAGAGCTCTTTTCCAAGTGCTTCCGCAACAAACCCTCAATCATCTTTTCCATGTCCCTGTCAGGCATTACTGCCGCCACCTCCTCGGAGGCGGGCTGTTTTTTCTTAGGTGGTTTTGTGGCGGCCTCTACCACCTGAGCTCCTTTCGGGGCTACAGATGGAGCTGCCGACACTCCTCCACTAGGAAAAACAGCCTGTTTGGTGTCATACACATCTGCATGGTCGAAAAGGTCAGCTAGAGATAAGTCCGGCTGCCATTTCTCCCGCAGATATGCCTGGAGATTGGTGTCTCTGACTCCATTGACAAACCTGGAGGTTAACTCCTGGATGACAGTGGGGGTGTCAGGTCTACATCCCTGATAACACTCGGATATCAGTTCTTGTAGAGCAAATCCGTAGGATCTCAGATGCTCGTCCTTGCGTTGGACACGTTTGAGCAGCTGAGTCCTTGGGTCATGCTCACCAATCTTCCCAATCGCCCATTCAGCTGTTTCTTCAAGTGAGCTCAATGTCTTGATCTTCACTCTCTCGAACGCCAAAAGGGCTGGTTCACCTGGCCCGTTGCAGAGTGCTTGCTTCAGAGCAACCAGCGCTTGCTGATTGTTCCAGCGATTGCTCTCCACAATAGCCTTGAACCGAACTTTGTACTTTCTCCAGGGTGGCGACCCTGTGAAAGGCGGAATATCGATGGCCTTTTGACGGGCTGCATCAGGATGTTTGATCTCCCCAAAGTTGAAAGGAGCATACCGTTCATCCAGTTCATCGATGTCCCGCGGGACGATGTCTGTCCCCAGCTTCTCAATAGCCGGGTTCCTGTCGTACTTAGCCCGCTGGACAGGCGTTAAGCCTTGTCTAGCTCTGGGTTTCGGTACTGGAACTGAGACCATGGTCTGCTGCTGATTCAACGTCGTTGAACCAGTAGATGGGTGGGTGTACCCTGGAGGTGTTGCCGTGCCTCCAAAGGCGCCACCACAGACCGGAGTCTGTAGATAGCTAGCCCCCATCTGAGGTGTCATACCTGTTACCGTGGTGTGTACTAGCGGCGGGACACTTGAAGGTGTCACTGTCGTGTACACACTGGGTACGGGTATGACTGGAGGTACCACCGTGGAAGGTGGTGGTACTTTCTCCGACTTCGTCTTCAGGTCCTGATTGACTTGCCTTAAGCTTGCGAGGTCCTGTCTGGCTAAGTGGAGCTGCGTGCTCAAATCCTTTCCCAAGGAAGTTAAGCTTGCAACCTCACATTCGCCGGACACCCTCTGGTGCAAAAGTTTGTCAACCTCCACCTTGTGGGAAGCCATCTCGTTCTGGAGTTCCAGTAGGAACTTTTTCTTCTCATCAACCTCCCTTAGGAATAGCTTCCTAGTTTGATTGATGGAAGCAAGTTCCCTCCGGGCTTCCGCGAGCTCGTGCAACTCGGTTTTCCTGGTGGGGATACCCATGGCAGCTAGTAGGTTCCCATCCAGTGGTAAACTGGATGGCTCATCTACTGCTGGCGGGTACCCCTTACCAGGAGCTTCTGTTGCCACATTAGTCTTCTTTGATAGCCCGCCACCCCCCATACCGTTCGGTGTAGGAGTGGCACCATCAGTGAAAACCGACGTGTCTGGATCCAATGAAGGATCTGCTACCGTCGGTGTAGAACCGAAGGCAGCTGGGCCGAGAGTTTTAGGCTCTCTACCCGGTATTTTCTGACCCTCAGGACAGAAAAGATTCGTGGAAAGGGAGTCCAACGATCTCCTGGAGCTTATATCAAAGGGTCCCGGGATTGGAGATTGCTCCCCATCCTCTCCTTTGGTAAAGGCTTCCACAATAGGATCACCTATTGCTTCTTGGGAGAGGTCGTCACCGGGCACCTCCAAGGCTGCCCGGCTCTCCCGCCTATTGGATTTGCCTGTGAAGAAGCGTACATTCTGTACGGCTTCCTCACGTTCCTCAGCAGGGGTTTTAGTCCTGCCGCTGAACGAGCTGACAAAATCGTATAGGTAATCCATATACTGTAAGTCTATTTAATACCCTATCAATGGTCGGTTCGATCAAGTGGTCACGGCACCAATGTAGTTGGTCTCTTACTACGTATGTAACACTTGAGTACAAAAACCAGACAAGGTAAATTAGACTTTAATATACGGCGACTTTATTGTAAAGGTAACTCTTGGGTATTATAGTACAAGTATAACCAGCGGATATACAAGATCAGAACAGATATATAATACAGTGGGCAACCCTATAGCATAGAGTTAAGCCCGTGAGCACAGGGTGGTCATGTCACGACAGTCCCAAACCTGACTGACTTCCAATGGAGAAGTAGCCGTCTTATATACAGCGCTGCATAGCCACGTGACCGTACTAGCAGCGCCACCTGTTAGGTTTAGTTATGTAAAATGCTTATGTAACAACTACCGACGGTAACCGAAGGTGGTACCGGTACACTACCGTATAGATAACCGAACTAGAGGAGTCGGTGTATGTAACGAACCGACGATACTAGTTAGATGAATAAAACAGTTATTAAACACAATAGAACCGTGTTGTCTTACACCATACAACATACAATAGATATACAACAATAACAGTTAGACTTTATAGTCAACCCGTTACACTACTGTAGATCATAGTCTTACCTCTATGATCTAACAAGGCCCCACTAAAAAGCTATTATGAAATACATGCATATTCTAGGGAAGGCTAATATCCAATGGTCTCCAGTGTAAGTCTTAAGTGTATTGATTCATCAGAAAGGCCTGCTGTAGCAATGGCGTAATAACACGTAATAGACAATGATGCAATATTTTAGCCATTATAAAACGGATAAACCCACACCAGAAAGACATGGACCCATTATGAGAAGAAGCTTTGGCCAATACAGTGTTTTGGTTTCATATTATCCCATAACTTCTCATTGACTCAGGGTCTCCCCCTGAGTCAAGTGAGACGATTCTGGCACCTCTTTTCCCTGAAAAATGAATATTGCTCCCATTTGCTCAATATTTCACTCTTTGCATCTTGCATGGTCTCAATAAATCACTTTCCACAATATCTATCTAATGGTGTGTTTGTTTTTCACAAATTCCTACTATAATCCCCTAAAAAACGAAAAAGAATATTAGGCTGTAACTGGTGGTAATTTGCTTCAGTATAGAGCTCTATGGGAGCGCGAAGACAACCGACAACCCCAAATTTGGATATTTCGTGACAACCAATGCTATCTCTATGGGAGGGGTAGGTGAGACACTTTTTTCAGACATCTGACAAACACTTAAGTACTAGAGGTAATTTACAGGGGAGGTTACTTGCTATTATTTGTGTAACAGTGATAACCCTGATTCACTTTGCACTGACAATGCACATATCGCAACAAAGACCATATGGAAATGTGAGTACCCCCCTCCCCCTCTCTCTACCGGGGTAATTGTTTACAATATGGACATGGGAGAAATCTTTTTATTCAGTGTGTGTCGGACATAGACGTGAGAGGACAAAAGACATAGATGGCCAAGATCGGGGGACATGAAAATTTGAATTTGGGCTCAAGTACCCCCCCCCAAAAAAAGTCAATGTACACATTTTTTCCGAGTATACCCTTTTTTTGCATGACTTCCCTCACTCGGTGTGATTTTCTTAGGGCACCTGCGTCATGCGACCTATAGGTTGTGTGGTGCAGGCCTACAGGTAGTCAGTTCCTGATATGCTATACTTGTGATGCACAATTTGGGTATGCTATCCGAAACGGTCCAGCCAGGATAAAATAGGGGGAGCAATGGATGATATGGATATTGGACTAGGGTAAACCAAAGGTGCTGAATCCATTTCTGTTATGTGTAGAATGATATCTAGGTCACAAAATCAAGGTCAAAGGTCACATCTTTAAGAATCCCATTAATACAAGAGTGCACCCTTTCTCTTTCTGACTATGATAAATGATACATTTCCCTTCACACCTCTACCTGACCCTGAGTCTAGTGTGATCTCAATCACACGTTCAATCTTTATTATATGCCAACCATGTTCTCAAAGGAGGGCAGTATTACATGTGTCCTAGTTCTGAACACCAAAACGTTTAGCTGCATGTGAGAAACTCATTTGTATGGGCTTGACGACATGAGGGATGTTCAGCCTCGGTACTCACCCCTCCTGCAACCACCCACCTCCTCCAGGGTCTAAGCTGCCTAGGGATATACCCCTTAAAGGCAATTTCCCCTACTGATGGGAAAATCCAATGGCCTGCCTTTACAGTCTGAAGCTAGCACTTTAAGCATTCGTTGCTGGTCCATTGTCCCTTATCGTTATGCAGGTAACCATCCATGAAGAGGAAAAGATCGCATATCTATTAGATTTCCAAATGGTGGTTTAAAAGACACTACACTATCACACATCCCAAAGAGCCGATAATGTCATAATGTTATATCATGAACAGCAGGAAAAGGGGAAATTCTATAGACGTATAATAGCAGCCTACTTATTGCAGAACTGTGGTTCTTTAAAGGCTCTATAGCCATCCTCTAGCCACTGCAGAAATCTTTAGGGACTTTCATACCTAGATGATTAATAGTTGCAAGGTACTAGTACTCCCATTAGCACTAGGAGGAGGGAGTTAAAACCCCCAACCCCCAACACGTCTAGTGCGGAGACGTGACTAACAATCAGGACTGGGGGTGAGGAGCAGCTCTAGGAGCTGCTCTAGGTTGAGCTGCTCATGAAGAATTAATCGGCCTGCTGTGTGAAGGTGCTTCCATTAATCTTTGCCCAGGCTTCAGTGCGATAGCTGCTGCTCAGGGCTAAAGCTAAGGGGCGTGTTGGAGCAGCTCCTGATAACAGACTAGTGAGCAGTTGTGAGGGGTTCACTGAGCAGCTCTTATGAGGGAGAGCAGCTTTGTATTTTCCCCATCATCCCAGACTAGCGGAGGGAAACTGCTATGGCTGCTTAATATTGAGGTTTGAATGTCAACAATAACAGTTTAACAAGTAACTACAAAAAGTAGTTTATAGGATTATAGGCATTCTATATCGTGAAGCAATATGTATCTTAGAGTTTTGAGAGGGAACAGACATATTTTATAGATGATAATGCAGGAGATTCTGCTATTATGGGAGAGAAGGTCTTATAGCTTGATCTTGGACAGCCCTGGGAGAATAGAAACGCCCTTTTCAAATACAAATGTTATAAAACCCCTTTAAGGGAAAAGTTGAAAAGTAATTTACAATGTCAACATTATGGGTCTGGAATTCTGTTCACATCCACCCTCTAAATCTGTACGGGTCCAGGTTTGTCCAAGTCAGGACATAGTCATTAGTAAATGGTCAACTGCCTCCCGCTGTTGTCTTCTCTGGGGGGTTAACTTATGCAGCACAGTCCTATCTCTTAAGCCTGTCCCCTGGATCCCTGACTTTACCGAGGGGATTATCAGGGGCCCGGCTGCATGATAAGAATAGAGTGAAGGGGGTTACTTTCCTTAACTCTATCTACAGGAATGAAGTGGATACTAAAACCTATTGGCATGAATAGTGTGATGGCTCGTTTGATTTTCAAATCCTGAAATCTGATTTGATCATTAGCAACCGTAGGTCCTGGTAAATGAAAAGAACAGGCCGCCCTTCCCTGTATGGAATACTATGATTTGTGTTCCTGGAGAGGGAAAAAACCATTCTTAGGGCCTTATCATAAAACGACTTCTGAGATGAGATGACGGACGACAGCCATTCAATTGCTGCTATTTTCAGGCCCAACAGTAGAATACAATGCACGTTATTAATTTTAATGAATATAATTCCATGCTGAGAGCAGCTTATGTTCTCCATAGGAGCTGGTCATACAACAGCTCAGTACATGCCCATCCTTGTTTACACAGATGTGCAGCTCCCGGTGACCCAGACCGAACCTCTGGCATTCATCCTTGTATTTGCATAGCTTCCCCTCTGGACCTCTCGCTGCCCTCCATGCAAACACCCCTCACTCATCCCCCACCTCAACATAGCCCTTTTCTAATTCCCTAGGCAGAGAGAGAGGTAGGAGGTTGGGTCTTCAGGTTGGATAAGCCTTCAGATCGTGTAGAGATAAAGGCCCTTCTGATGTCCTTTCAGGGAGGTCATTTTATCATATTCCCATAACCAACAAACTGAATGCCATGATATGCCACCTGGTGGACTAGTTGGAAAATATGACTATAATATGGATACATGGGGGAGTACTGTTTTAGTTACTTTACTATAGTGGAGGTTGGTGATATAGCAGGGGAAGCTGTGAGTTAGTGGTTATAATATATTATTCAGTGCTAATGTGCCATAAAATCTAGAGCTTGAGCTACATAAGGACTCATCCATATTGAACCATACTGCTTGAAGTGTAGGTAATAATAGGCAGCTTTCTAGTAGGTACTGATGATTTAAGAGGTATAAATTCCCATCAAGGTTTTGCCCTGTCAGGGAGGGTTTTGTACTGGAAGAAGCAAGACTGTGGTGCCATTGTACTGGCAATAAATCCCCCATATTTGCCAAAACTTTACGATTGCAGTGGGTATAAGGTTACAGGAATTGTGGAGGGACTTCAGGAAGGAGGATAGAATTGGAGGAGGTAGGGGATGGGGGATACTGAATGACTGGGGTTACTGGTGGACCATTTGCTTCAGTGTTATCCATATTTATGTGACTGTTTTTCTCCCTTCCCTGTCTCTGCCCAATCTTTTGAACACTATTTAAGCCGCTTATGTCAGCTCTCTTGCGCGGTTTTGGTCCCGTTAAGAGGGCTTTTTGCCAATGGGATTAGAATGAATTATGTTATTTCAATTCAGCCATTAGCCTGCCTGACACCGGCATTGCCATAGCTTTCAGAAAGACCAAGTTATCTGCCCATATTTGGATTCTTTCCATACCCAACCTACTCATGTTTTGCAATTCTGTAATGACAACGCCATGGTAATGGTGTATGAAATAAGAATTTAATGAATGTTACATTTTTCGCATGATTGCCTATCACAGAAGGAACAGGATGGGAAAATGATGGAAAATGATTATGCAATGTAGTTGGCCAGAGGCTCTTAAGAAATACACCTGAAAAACATGGTGGCAGGTTAGTGCATGGGTGTCATTAAAATATTCATACTTTGGAGGTAGAAACTTGAAACTGAGGCCAACTCATCAATACAGTATGAAAACTATGTACGCCAGTGTTGGCACTGTTGGGACCTGGGCGACCTTGGCTGAAACCAACATTGCCAAGGACAATGATAGAGTGGTGCCAAGGGGCCCTGGAGTTGCGTCAAGAATTTACCTTTTCTATAATGGAGGAACTATACTGAAGTTTTGTATCTAGAAAACTAGTGTTTTCCTTTCTATTCATTCTATTGAATGGAAGGAACTCTCACTTGGTTTGCATGTATAAATGTTCAGGCTAAGCTGTATACTATACAGACATAGAGTGGTATATTTTCTATATCTGTATTAAAAATGAGAATGACATTGTACTCGGGTGCTGCAATAGTCAAATGACATCCAGAGGAACAGAGATACACGGGTGGCGCTGAGTGACACGGTCCAGTCATAGAATGTGTACGATGTATGCGAGTATCACGTGTAATTGGGTACCTCTCATAGATGTTTGGTAGCAAAGTCCTAAAGGATATTAACCATTATGACCTGCATTATAGCATCTAGAATGTTTGAGAAGAGTCATAGTGAAGGCTCTATTCACTAAACCCCCTTTTAACAATTTTGAGACAATTAGTCATCACATCTATAATACATTAGCAAAGGGATCTGCCTCTACTCCAGCTAGGGTATAATCTAATATTATTTTAACTGACTTATTTCGGTCCTAATTTGCCCATGTCTTCCCTCCTTTGTGTTCATTTTGTCTAGATGGCTGACTCATTTTACTATTAATCTTTTGGAATGAATGCTCTCGTTGGGTTGCTCTCTCATTGTCAAGGAACTTCAAGGAATGGTATTTATGTATTTATTCTTTGGTGGATTTCTGTTTATGTTCCCCTCATTACCCATGCATTAGACTGCACTCTAAGAACAGTGTGTTGTGGGAACATGCTTTAAGAGTAACACACATAAATTTGCAACACACTTTGAGATTTTACACACTTATGAATTGTAACACACTTTTTGTCAACTCACTTACCTGCTTACACACTTGAGGTCATAGAGGTGTGTATCATATACAAAAGGGGGCAGCAGCAGTAAAGGTCTATCATGTACCTATGCTACATTCTTACAGCCATATAGTAGCTGTCGCAGTGGCTCAGTGGACTAGTCTTTGGACTGAGAACTTGAAGATCCCCGGCTCGATTCCCTATAGGGCTGACCGTCAAATGGAAATGTTTATTTTCTATGAAGGACCATAATATTTTAGCCCCCCCTCAAGAAGTGTCAAATTTCTCTTCCCCTCAGGAGGGGTTGAACTGTTTTACAACCCCCTCCCCAACCAATCCCCTCTACCACAATGAAAGATATGACACCTATTTACTTTGCAATGAGATACATACAAAAACTGTATTATTTGAATCTCATTGAATGAGCAAACTCACTCGATCCATATTGGAAATAGATGGGAAGTTTATTCTCTTCAACTATACACACATGCTCTTTGCATGAACCAAATAACCATCCCATATAAGACCTCATTAGAGGTTCTGCAAGGCTGTAAAAGCATGGCTTATTAATAGCTGATTAACTATTGTCTTTACAATAGATATAAAGCCCTGCAAATTATTAGTCAGTGCATTGGCATCCCTCAATAAGGGCGGTCTTTGTATTGTCTAAGAACCACTTCCTGTCATAACATATCAATACCCAAGGGTAAGTTATATAGCTTACTGGTAACTGGTAAGAAGTTGTGTGATCTTTGAGAATACTTTGTGTCTCCTCACTGTTGTGTGTTCTGGTACCTATTTGAGTGGGGAATACACCATGATTGTACAAGGAGATTTGGTGGCCTACTGAGCAAGTGGCTGGACAAGTGTGTGAGAGGTCCTGGGTTCGATCCCCAGAGAAGACCTGGCACCAAATCTTCCCAAGGTGTCCTGACAGGAGTCGCGTCTGTAAGTGTCGGTAGACAGACTGCGGTGAACCTTCGGTGTCCTGGTCTCCCATGAGACTTGCACCGATCCGCTTCAACCCGTAGAAGCATAATACGCTTGCGACTGGTAAAGATATAGCAGATATCAGTGTTGATGAAGGTGGTCCTAGCCGGGAGGGGAAAAGGCTACAATGGACCACTGGAGACTCTGAGAAAAGGTTGTGAGAGCAGCCATCCCACGCTATCTGACAGTGGTACGGTCATGGCACATTGCGCCACAGTCACCAGTTGGTTATCAGGTGTGTCAGTTTCGCCAGGGTCATGAGCTAGGATGTGTTCAAAGTGGTTGACTATGATTTGTTCACTGTCAATACAAAGTCAGTTTTGATATAATACTTCTATCCCCACTTTTCTATATATTATGAGCAGTTCAATAAACACTTTTCCTAGATATAAGAAGCATTTAAAAGTGATACGCACAGTATATGCACAGTATGAACATGAATAGACCTGACAAGAAATTAAATAAATCTATACTAATTTAACTCTTAACCCATATAGAAAGTAATCATACTTGATATTGAAAAAACAATAATTGTCAAGGGATTCGAACCTGCATGGATAGGACTCATGTGTCAGCCCCTAGACCACTCAGCCACGGCACCTGACACACTCTGTGAGGTGTAGAACAGCTATTTCAACCCCCACCTCCTCAATACCATGGCTTTGTACACCAACACACTTTTTAGATTCAACACACTTTTGCCAAAAGTGTGTAGTGTGTTACCACAAAAAAGTGTGTTAAAAGTGGCTTCAGAAAAGTGTGTTGAAAAGTGTGTAAACGTAACACACTGTTTTTAGAGTGTGGTATGAAGTGCAATCCACCTTAGTCTGGGTTATCGATAATGCCTCTAAATGATGATAGATCTGGTCTGAGTCATGGAGTAACAAGATGTACCAAACAGCCAGACCAGGGAATAGCCTAGCAATGATGCTGAGACATCAGTCTATTGTAATATCTGTATTTGTGTTCAAGTCGGTTGATTAAGAAGTAGTGTTGAAACAGCAATGCAATAATCAGAGGCAGATTGATGAAAATAATAAATATGGTGAAATGGCTCAACTGCAGCATCTTCCATTCCCTACACACAAAGACCCTAGTATTAGCTTCTCTTATCACATACAACTGCACAGCCTTCATATTCCAGGGAATATGGCCATCTCCTTGGTGACAGCTTTTCAATAAGAGGTGCTGCAGGATTCGGGCTCTACTGACCTTACTTATAGGGAGTGGTCATTTTTAACAACAGGGGTGGGTTAGTGAATATGGAGTGGACCAAAGAAAATCCGGGGGTGGGGGGCAAAAAGATTTAAACCTAGCTGAAGGGGGGACCCAAAAAAGGTCAGCCCCAATTCTTTTTGCGAAACTACCATTATATTACTACCACCGATCCCCTCCACCTTGTTGCTAAAAATTGACTCCCTTATAGGAATGTTTACGATGCAGCCTAGGAAACTTGTGTCGTGATCTCCCCGCCCCCTCCTTTATATTGCTGCCAGTATGCAGGTGGCTCATCCCTGGCCTTTTCTCAGGTCACTGCATAAGTATGAAGATATACAAGTCTAGAATTACAATTCCTCCCGGCCCTCTACTGATCTAGCTGTCTGCAAACGTAAGATGTCATATCCGGGTGTGCTATATAATCAAGATGATGAGGATGATGTACATTTCTATTCATGCTAAGATAACTATGTTTATGCCAGAATAGCATGCTCCAGCTAAAATAGCAAGGCTTATGTCGGAGGCTATTTTTTATTAATCAAGTCACTTGGATCTTATACCCAGGGTATTGCTTTCGTCCTGTTCTTAGACCACTATCCTTACCAAAACAGAAGGAAAAAAGTGCACTTAGTGAATGAAACCCTTGGGAGGCATATAGGAGCTCTAATATGGTATTGCTGCTCTGTGGACACGTTTCCAGCTCCATGGGGATTGGGCCCCCATCAAATAGTAAAGGCGTACGTGTCAGTAAAAGTCCCCAGTCTCCCAGCATTGATATGCTAACAGGGGCCTTGTATTCAGGCGAGGTGAGATCTGTCTACATCATTCTTATGCCACATGTTGCGCCACCCTCCTGATGGGTTAGCCAAAATACAACACGGCCAAAGATAATTTTCTTATTTCAAGAAATTAAGAAAAATAAACTCGCCTGGCGGACAAATGACTACCCTAGTTTTAAGAAAAAATATTTTCTTGAAAGAAAAATATTTTCTTGAAACTAGTCATTTGTCCGCCAGGCGAGTTTATTTATCTTAGTTTCTTGAAATAAGAAAACTATTTTTGGCTGTGAATGATGCCCAGTGATTATACTACTATTATGCATTGATACAAAGTAATGTACCTCCAGCCGCTCAATTCTGACTTCAACCTAAAGTTTAGGGAGGCATGGTTGAGCAAGAATAACCATACTAGGCCGAGGGTTTAAGAGCAATGCTGATGAATGGTCACTGGACTTTAGGTCACTGACACATGACCTATATCTGCAGCTGACTTTTTGACCTTTACTGGTGACCTATTGACCAGCTCTTACGCCATGTTAGCATAATGCATTGTGGGGATGAAGTTAGAAGACTGTTATGCATCCCTTGTGACCTCGTGATGAATATACGGGTGTAATAGAACAGCCTCAGGGGCCATTATTATAGTGCCAGTGACAGGAAAAAAACAGGAATTGAGAGTACCGAACGTTTCATAAAAACTTGAAATAATGACTTGATTTGCATCTTTTTTTTGGGAGAGGGTATGATATCAGAACGTATGCCCAATTAACTGTACCACAATTAGGACACTGTACACCAGTTGCCTTCTTTGGAGGCCATACTACAACCATGTAGGACTCTTTCCTCAGGCTCACATAATATTTAAAAAAAAACATGCATCATGTTTATAATAAGAGAAGAAGAAAATACACTCAAAATAGAAATAAAAATGAACAAAATCTAAGACTGGGCTGAGCTGCTCAGCTGAATGGAGTGTGTGGCCTGGAGCTGCTCTGGAGCTGCTCTGGCCACTAGGTGGGTGTGGATATGCATACACAGCGGCTCATCAGTACCAACTCAACCAGCTAACATGGGTGAAAACCACCAGGCACCCCAGCCACTCCTCTACTATTACCCACACCATGCAGAGTCTGTATAACACAGGTCGCCAATATGTAACCTGCCATTTTAGGACACTACTGGTTCCTAGACTACTGGTTCCTAGACTATAGCCTTCCTCCTGCTGCCCTGCCCCTCAAACCTGCCACTCTTAGGAATAAAATGCTAAACTACAGGAAGCCACACATGTACAGCTACCAGTCCATAGCTGAATTGCTTAATCAGGGATGAACATTTTCTATGGTCCAACAATATGATATTATAACTAGTCGGGTATTGGGGAAACCAATCTATGCCTTTACCGATAGAAATACGGCTGGAAAAGTAGTCAGTAGTCACTAACTGTGGGAGGTTAAAGTAATATGAGTGAATTTTGTAGAAGACCCACCTCAGTGTGAATTGCACGAAGGTGGATGAAAGTTCCACAGATTTTTCCGATATTCAATGTCAGAAATATCACCACATGGCCGACACTGTGTGTGCTGCTACCCTCCATCATGTCCCTGCAGCCAGCATGTTAGTTAACACACATATACTGTATGGAAAACATCAGGATATCTGCTTGGGGATTATACAAGTCAGAGTACCAACCTTCATTCTACTCTGATAGTAGACACTAGTTGGCATGTGACAGAGACATGGGGCACATTCAAGGGTCACGTGTCATCCTTCAGCCTCATGAACCCAACTGGCCTTGGGGTGGCAGTGATATGAGAGTGTGTGTTTATCCCGGTAGATAAGGGTATATATTAGATATAATCAGATATGCCAATTCTTACCCATTGACAGTGACACAGATGTTGAGATGCATAGGTTGCTGTTTGGGGACATAAACATAACCCCTTGTGTGTTATATGTTCATGCCATTATCTAATCACATTCTAATCATTGTTCCCTTCTTGTGTATTTTCAGGTAAATACATTGCACTGGTTTAGGACACAATATCCTCAGATGGATGCAATCCTCCAAGGTATTTATTATAGTTGGATTGCTTTTGAAATATATATGATTGGAAAATAGCCCACTCAATTTTCAATGGTGAAATCCTGAAACATGCCTATGGATTTTCTTTAGGTATAGACCCATGCAAATGTATATACAGGTGTAGCTCCTTTGCATGGTGTCCCATATATAATGCCTATATCATGAGTGGCTGAATACGCACCATCTGCTCACATTGAGCTGTATCCCACAGCACATTTTCCCTCTCACACACAAACACACAGAGCTCCATAAATCTTATCTATTCACGGTCCACATCATTTCTCCATCATGGTGTGGGATTTAGCAAAGGGGGGTTGGGCCTATAATAGTGGGGGTTGGGCCCCTACATTGTGCCACAATGTCAAGATATATGGGAGGTATGGGATACACAGAGCTGTGTCCTATTATTATTGTTGCTGGGTCCTGCGGCCGACGCTTCGTGGTCGGCTCCTGTGACAAATGTTGGCACACAATCTGAGGCAGCACCCACACTATCTTTCCCACAGGCCATTTCAACAAATCTATTCAACTCCCATAGGTATGTATAGAGGTATGTGGTGGGGATTGTATCATATGTGGTTTATAATCAAGAATGTAGCTTTTTTGTTGAAATCGTATCTATTCTTGAATTAAACAGGCTAAGTAGACCTACCTAATTAGTGACCAGGCACATGAAAAGGGGTACTCAGGGGGGAATTGATGATTAAAGTTTGTTTCATGATCTTTAAAATGAGGTATCATAAGCTTCTACTAGTAGTTTTGTCGGAATCATATCTCGTGCATGAGTTGTTACTCATAACTGAAAATGATAAATAATCTCAAAATGCCATGTATCCCATAATAAGAAGCTCTTTTTCCAACATATATACCTATATTGTAACATATACAGACCCTCCATAAGGCACTATGCTTCCACTGTATTTTCCTTTTCCGATATAACTCCCCGAGTTACTCCTACAAGCAATAATTTTTTGATCACATTTCCGTCCTGTTATATGTTAGCTGACAATTAATTAAGTTAGGAAGCTGACAAAATGAATATGTTATTTAAAGAGAAAGACTATGCAGCTTTGGCATACCCAAATTCAGTTAAACATGATATAGTTTAATACCCTCCGAATTATGTTAATTGTATTTTGGAAGATAATTGCCGTAGTCTTTAATTGGGCAAATGAAGAGAGGGTTTAGTAGCAGGAAACATATGTAGGGCCATATCAGAGGGACATTTATTCCCCTAATTAAAATGTATCCTTTTAATCAACATTGTCAATAAACATAGATGTACGCGTTCTCAAGCGTCAAGGAAAGGATAGTTTTGAAAACGAATGCCATATGACATGGAACATTATTGCCAACCCATCAGAAACAAATCAAGGTAGTACAATATTTACGTATCTCAAACACAAAGCCGCACTGACTGTAGAACAATCCAGTAGTATTTGCTTTTTCCTCCTATCAGGATATCTCAGTATGTGATAAAGCACCCATTCTGGCAAGTCTCCAATGTTAGTTTGTAGACGTAATTGGTAGAGTGGTACACGAGACCTGACATAATTTGATGTAATATTGCATAAGATATCAATAACCATGATTACACAATCACATAGGTAAATTAGCACTATATGCCAAAGAATTACGTAATATTACATAATTCATTTTTATGACAATGCCCTAGAGGAGACCATCGGGCCCTCCCAGAAAAGAAAGAAATTCCAATTTCTGACGATTGACTGCAGTGAAGGCAATCATGGATAAAACCAGCAATTTGTAAATGCCCATGGAGACAATCCAACAACCTGTGGCTACAATGATACAGACAATGGCATTAGGTAGAGCGAGGGAATTCCCTGCGTCAATAAGACATAAACAGCACAGCAGAGATCATAGTAGATCCTATCATACAACCTGAGTAGTGGTCTTCGGTACAGCGCACCTGTTCGTTCTCCGTCCAGGGGCAATAGGCCTCCTGAGTAGTGGTCATGGGCACTCCCCTAATGGGCGTACCTGTTCGTTCTCCGTCCAGGGCTTGCAGATAATGAGGCATAACACAAGACCAAGACTATTCACCACCAGGTTATCCAAATGGCTATATAGCGAAGTGAAATAACCGACGCATGTCGACACACCAAGGTGAGCACAGTTAGGGAACAGTGGGATGGCTATGCAGCATCACTGAGGCGGAATCACAGTTCTGAATTGTGTACCATAAGTCCATGCATGTCTCCCAGTGAGTGGCATTAGACACAAAGTATACCATAACCGTGGCGGTAGCAGTTGGCTAGGCTGCATCCCATCTGTCCATGCACGTCTCACGGGGTGTATGGTACTGGTGAATATTGTAAAGTGCTATCGTGAAGGGGGGGGGGGGGCTTGCTCAACTCTTGAGAATACCAGACATGGCCACTTAAACACAAAGCACCAAGTGGCCCCGATTACAAGTCATCAGCCAGGGCAAACCTACAAGATGCTACACAATATCATGACAATATGAACTGCACTATGCCCATATCCTAGGATTATTAACACAGAGATCCAAGTACACATATATATGCCCATAATACCATAGCATGACATACATCACATACCACAAGTCACAAGTATATCTGTCATGGACAACCCAATCCCAATACACAATGCATATACAGCAGATAACATAGCATGGAATAAAAGGCAGCCTTCCATTAGTATACAATATGAATTGGGAGGCCCTGCTAATATATAGCTGGCTTAAACATCCGACTGTCAAGTATGCTCCCTAACGAAAATACAGTATGCAGAAAGTGCACAGAAATTACTTAAGTACACAGGGTGCAATGACGCACACAATGTCACAAAATAAGAACATAGTGTGGCACAGACATGTGTCATCCATACAGCAACATGACCTGTGCTAGCCCTGTCCAAGAGCTGCAGCATTCAGGAAAATCAATAACCAACTGGGGTCATCTGGGTGCAGGGAAAGCCCTTCCTGGAGGCAGGACATTATGCCAGGGAACTCCAACAAGGACACAAGACATGCCCGTGTGGTGGTGGTGGTGGGCATGGGGGAGGGGGGGGGTTGGTCAGCGGCATGGCCGGAGTGGAAGGAGGTGCTATCATACAACCTGAGCAACCCGTGCCCAATTGGCTTAGATGAAACCCCATGACTAGGGTGGCCGATGATCGGTGTGGCCTGTACACTGTAAAACAGACAAGAAGAATCCACCCTGAGTGTAAACTGTCACCATCGCAGGGATCAAAGGTGGTGGGGACACTCTACAATACCAAGGCTAATGACTATACTGGTCATTAGTGGTAAAGCTAATGGGACACATATTTAAGGATTCTAGGCGGATAAACTTCCAGCCTCCAGTGAACCCACTATACAAGTGAGGCCAGCCACACTCGTGTACAATGTTTGGTATGTGACTAACGCCAGGGGGATGTGGATCTGTCAATGGGGACAGTGTCATTAGTTAATATGAAAAGGGGTAATTAGGCAAAGCACAGGGCTTTAAAGGATGGTCAGCCAATGGGACAGGGTAAGTACCACAATATAGTGTGCACCAGAATGGGCAATAGTAGCACACCATGATGGTATGATGTGTCAGTGGTGTGTGACTCACATGTAGTGGTGGATGCAGTATAGTGGCTTTGAGTGGGAGGGTGGAGAGGGGGTATGGTGAGGGGAGTGGGAGGAGGCCCTATCAGAGTAATGGGACATTCAGGAAGATTTACGGCACAGGCAGTGAATGGGGGGGGGGGGGGGTTCCGATCAGGGGGTGGGTTACTCTGAGCATGGTGAGTATAGCAAAATGCATCAACAAATACAAGCAATCTTTACGGGCAGTCTCCAAACAGGACAAAGATATAATACTCACAGTTAATCTTGAAAGGACACTGTTGTGTGTCCATCTTAGAGAAACACAACCTAAACAAGAATATTTTCATCCATGGCAATGAACAGGATTATAAGCAATCAATCCCAGAGGTAAGATTGTCCTAAAAGTGAAACAATGATAATGTCCATGAAAAACTCCTTGAGAGGAATGTCATTCATAGCTCCTTTTCTTGTAAGCAATGAAAGTAGCAGTCCTTGTTGACATCACGGCGGGCAGCAGTGAAATGTCCATAAAGGCAATGCAATCAGTCCATGGTATCAGCATGGGGTGTCCGTCCACGAGCAGGGAGGCAGGGTAGAGGTGGAGATTGACTCCTCACGGGGTTGGTGTAGAGCTAGTATAGAGAACAGGGTGTGTAGAGAATCAGAAGATGTGGTGTGTAGTATAAGGGGAATAGATGGCAGGGCACAACGATGGCTTGGTGAAGGGGAGAGGTACGGCAAGGCAGTAGGGTGGCCAGCTTGAAGACGAAGAGGCCTAAACATCTCACAGCATGATGAGTAGAATCAGGGTGTCACATGGCAGCAACTGTTGTCAGCCTGGCTATCCAGATTTGGAGCAGCGTGCCTGAGACCCAATATCAGCGGCGATGGGTGGTGAGCAGCACACTGTGTAGGTCATAAACTCCTGAATGAGGGCACATGGCTCCATGGGCAGTGCAGTGACAGGCAATAGCGAGCCATGGGAGCTATCTTCATGTAGAGCAACTGGAGCGGGAGCGGCTCGAGGCAATTCCGCTCCGACTTGGCAGCGAGAGGAGGGGGGAAAGGCCCGTCGTTCTCCACCAGTGAAAGAGACCAATGTTGGGCTCCTTCTTGTATTAGGTGATAGAGAGTAAAGTCCTTAGTTGTGTCTTCAGCTGGTCTTTATTGTAGGAATCATACAGAGAGGTACAGTGTAACTGGTAGTCTGTTCTAGAGTGGAGGAGGGAGGTCCTCCTCCGGTATGTGTACCCGGCAAGTGCGTGGGCTAAGGGTTTCCCCTTAATGGGTTTGTTACTATTTTGGGAAGGTACACGCAGAGGGTTCCTCATGAGCTGCTCCTCCCAGCGTCACCGTCCGATGACGTGGATGGGAGAGACTCAGAGGGTAGTCACCATGCACTGATACATTTGATTTGGGAATGTTACTAATACAGGAACTTCAGTGCAAAGCTATTATTAATGTAGGATAGTGGAATGTTGGTAAACAGAACTTGTTACAATTATAACAATAATATATGATAATCAGAAACGGGTATATAACAATGGCAATGTCCGGCATTATCTCATTCACCGCCATACCCATTGCACTCACATTGGGTTGATGACACATAACAAATAGCTTTGGCTTCGCCGGCCCACCATCCGTTATAAACTAATGTGTAGTCAGATGTTCTACGGACCAAATTTTACCGTTTTAATGGAAATATTAATGGGGCCCCGCAGTCAAATCTATAGGACATTGGCCCTGCTCAACGTGAGTGGCTACCCCTCACTGTTTATTGTAAATAAAATGCTATACTAATTTTAAATAAAAGAATACTGTTAGTACTTTATGGAAATATCATGTTTTTCATGATTTGAGGAAGTAGGCCTATGTGTTAAAACTGTTATTAGTGGTAGGTCTATGTGGTAGTGCCATACTGCTATTTTTATAAGAATGGTGCATCAATACTGTTAGTAGTATAGAAATTTCTTTATGTTACTGGTAGTAGTAGTATATAGAAATGCCATAGTAGCGAACTCTGGCGTAAGAGACCATAATTATGATAGGAAGTCCTAAGTAAAGAAGGAAGGAATGAGATTGGCACAACTGATAAATGAAGCTGTCCATGAACTAATATAAAGGGAGGACGTGAATGATGAATCTACCAATGTTCATAGAGGCAAAGCTTGCTTACTGAAGTATATTCTATATATATTTTAAGGATCTAGAGAAGCCATATGAGACTGTCGTATGTGATTCACTAGAACTTGATTTAAAAAATACACCAAGTCATTTATTACTGTAGGTTCTTAAAGATAGTGACTGATGTTGAAAGGCCAGGCAGAAGGGTTGATGTAAATCTAACCATAGACCCTTCACTCGTTGGGATCCCCTCACTAAGCCTACCACATCACCCTCTCAGCCCTTCTGTACACCCGTCTAGAAACCCATCCTTCGTTCACCAGGCTACTATTGCTGCCATATAAAGCCTGGGCTGTACCGGCACCATATTGCTATTGATAATAGCGTAAAGTGTGGTACCGTTATGGGATAGAAAGACAATTATATTAATTCCATAGGGAATTCCCTGCAAAATGGCCAAGCAAGTCTCACGACTCTTGCCTCACTCTTATGACTGAGTGTGACTAATCCTGCCTGAATCTCTCTGCACCCGTCACCAATGCTCTGAGTTGGAGATCTGACTGCTGAGAAGTGCCTGTGAGTGGACTCTGGAGGTGACAGGATAGGCCCTGACATGTATACATACGTAAATGCAGTGCAGATTAGAATAACGATCAGATTCTTGGCATTTCTCTACACATGTCGTGAATGACAACCTGTTTTAGCACTCAGGGGCTGGGGAGCTATAGTCTAAGTTTTAAAGCCTAAGGGGATCAATTATCGGATCACTTTATAAGATTGTCCTACCCAGTGAAATACTCAGGTGGCACATGGGTCTACACAGTACACTGGTATAGCCTCTGGGTGTCCAGATGTAAAGTTAAACAACACAGGCCAACAGGAATTAACTCAACTGATGGTCTTACCCTACTGAATAGATACCTGTGAAATTGAATTAAGTAGACAATATTTCATAATGCCCATATACCCTGCATGTACCATATATAGCTACATATGATTGCACCATGTTCAATGTGGACCTGTCGACATAGACCAGACATAGGCTCTGTGATATTGTTCTGCCTAACCACCCACACTGTACATGGTAATCACTCATGGTGCTGCTGTGTATATTGTGTACAGAACAGCTCATGATACAACTGCTCATATTACATCTGCAGGAACGGGTAGTTACACTCCTCATACATGATGTACAGACCAGTAACATGTGGGGGTGGGGGATTTATGAGTCCTCTTTTAAGTAAAGTATATCACAGGCTTGCTAAAATGGTTGTACAAAAATGTAGTTTGATTGTCACCCCCCTACAAGGATTCAAATTTGCCCTCCCCTATACCCAATTTATCCCCGCCAATAAGTATTTACCATTCCCTAAACCCCTGATGCAAGATTGGTGCCACATGGCTTTACTCCTAGTATTTAGGTACGACAATTACTTTTTAGGTGTTTAGGTATCACAATTTCTAATATACATTGGTTTGTGGCAGTCATCTTTAGTCTTGTGAGTTTAGGGCAAGTTTACTCCAGGTAAAAACGATGTTCACGGCGACAGTCTGGCCTGTTGCTGGCACACATCGTGTTTTATGGATACCACACTATAGTGCTCTTGGAGGATTCTAGCCTTATCCTTACAAACATATAAAATAAAAATAGTCACCCTTAACATAGATACCAGCAAGCCCTGACCACTACCACCACCCTCCCTACTGGAGGCTGGTCTCTATCTGCCCCCTCAGTGTCTGACAGTCATGGCTTCTAACTCTTATAAATCCCCTCCCCCTGGTCTCTTATCGCTGCCATCACCCAGCCCCTGGTCGCCTCCGAGCAGGATGGAGGAGGGTGATTAAGGATTATAAATAAGTGAATTGGCAATAAATGAGTTGCTCGTTGGCTGATGTGGGAGCAGCTCAGTGATTGTAGAAGACAGTTGCCATGGCACCTTACCAGAGGTGTAGCTGGCCATGTGGCATATAGGGGTGGCAAATAAATATCTCTTATCTTTTCATCAAATAGATTAGCGTGATTTATGTCTGTGTCTAGTGCCATTAGCGAGTAAGCATGGTTTGTGCTGCTATGGTGTGTGTTGGATAAGGACATGTCACAGGGTGCAATCCCTATGGTCCGAGGAATGGGATAATGCATCTGAACTACGCTGGAATCTCTGTGAAAATACAATGGTAGACAATGCTACCAGTACGGGTTGCCCAAGCTTCAATGCCGTTACGGAGAGCACAATGCATCACTGGTGTGTGTTGGATACAGGTATTTCACAGGGTTCAATCCCCATATGGCCTGAAGAATGGGTACTGCATCTGAACTACATGTGAATCTTTGTGAAAGTGCAACAAGCTACCAGTATCAGTACAGAAAACACAGTGCATCACTCTTTCAGCATAGGTTTCCTATATGTATTATCTGCTTGGGGACCTAGTGCGTCACCTCCCATGTCTATACTCTCCTCCCTCCCCCCCCCCCCCCCCCCCCCGCCGTGAAACTCAACTATATAATTACATGGTCTCCAAGCTGAGCTTTGGCTTCCAACATACATCCTCTCCTACTTCAAGGAAATGTCTACTTGGTAAAGCACTCAAAATCACCTTGGCATCTGACAGTCCACTCCCCAAGCATGTCCTGCGAGACCTTTACCAAACATAATGTCCACTCCTCAACCACTTTACAGGAGACCCAAAGAGCGCCGGCTGGTGCTGAATTGTGGAACCAGGGGAGGAGAAGCTTTGCTTGTACCCGGCCTTGCTGTCACTGATTCCCAATGGGTTGATGCTTCTCGTTGAGGTCCAGCAGTGAGCAGCATTGTGGGTGTTCAGTCGGGTGGGGATAAGACCTGGGCTGAGGGAGGGAGGCTGATAGCAGGAGGGGATGTCATAGTATTGACCCTCAATGACCATACTAGACCTGTGAGGAATACGTATGGGGGAGTGTTTAGGCGTAGATATTTAAAAAAGTGTTTGTATAGAGTTTGGTATGGCTTTGTTACTATAGATCAGAAATACCAGGGAAAACATTCAAAATGAAAGAAACAGGGGGCAATGGGGACAATTACTTGATTGAATATTTTCAATGGGTTCTTAAAGGTGTGTGGGTTTAAATGATGTGAACCGACAGGAAATCATAAATTTGAGTCAATATGTATCTCAGACAGAAAGGGTGGGTTGTCGGTAATATGCTATAGCAGTTGAATCCGGAAAGGCAGATTGGACACCCAGGAGATAGGATACTGGCAGACCGAGGTGATCTGTTCACAGCTGCCAACGTATCAGACATGGCCTAGTCATCATAGCGCTGGTCCAGGAGCCAATGACCAATAACTTTGGCTGTGGGCCCACATGTCTTTTTCAGAGCTACATTCATATGCGAAATATTTTAGTGGAATATACCATACAACCCAACAAAGAACACACATAATCGCAAGACATGCCGCATGAACTACCTATATTATGAGCAGCCTTCTTATGGTTTTGGTAATAGTGCTCGATCCTACTGACTACAGCTGTAGGAAACCAATTTCATCGTAAAGACGGCTATTTCCACCATCTATCCCTCTTCCCCTGTCCCACACAGTCTGAGATTAATCCTTCTTTAGTCAAAAAAACGATAACAGCAGACCACCGAGATGTAGCAGTGCCATTGGCAGCATCACCTGCAGGGAGCACACAAGGGATAATCATAAGCACAGAAAAGGAAAGCAGTCACAAGCCATAGCCCATACACATAACACACTTACAGTTCAGACATAACAAGACAGGCCATGAGGGAGGAGGGGTAGTCTCAATGGGCTGTTAATGGAGATTCCCATAATGGTACTTTTGACGTGAAATGGTTTCAGAGGTAACATAGTTGTGGTGTCATATGGGATTTATTACCAGTTTAATGTGCATCGTAAATAAAACATTGTGTCAAACAATTATGCCTTCTGCTATATTTCTATATCTCACGTATACATTATAGAGGTGTGATCTGAATTCATCAAGTTACCAAAATCTAAACTGATGTTACATTGCTCTAAATTTGAACAATGTACATTATTTAGGGAAAGAGAGATATAGATATAAATCCAGGTTCATGTGAGCAATCTTACTGATCACCAAGGTCAACTATGAACTATAGAACAGTACTTGTCTCCAGGCGAAGGGTTCTTTGCCAATTCAGGTAGCCACTTACGCCTTGATCAGCAGAGGCCAGAGTGGCAATCTAATCCAAGTTACCAACCAATTGGTGTCTACCCTTGCCTGGTCTGATTCTGGCTGGACTCTCGACCCGAGCTACTCAGCACTCGCCAGAAACATATTGAGCTGCTGCCATGCTACTCTACTAGAGGTTGAGCAATTGCTCCAGATTTGGCCCAAACTCAATTGGGCTATAGTTCCTACACCAGTGCAAAGGGTTTGCCATGCTTCCCTGGTAAATGATAAGCATACCTTCACAGAGCCAATAGTTACTGTACTATTGTGAATGTACTTATAGATCTGGAAGTCTGATTACCTCCAATGCTTATTCCCCCTGTGTTAGTGAGGACCTTCATGATTGGGGCATGAAGGAGTAGAATAACTTCATCGGGAGCCTTCCATAATACCAATGGGCATACCGGAATCGGAAAAGGCGACAAAACTTGAGAGGTCACTTTGTGGACTACTGTGATTGTCACTAACCAAGCTGTATTGGCAGCTGCTGCCCATATGCACGGGCCCGGGCCTTCATGCTGGTGGTCTACTCTGTGATCTCTCCTCAGTGAACCACGTCTGAGATATCAAAGGCTGTGGTTTGTCTAGCCCTGCCTATTATGGTACTAGCCCAGGTAGTGTGGCTGACTCCTTGCCAGCTATTGAACTTGAGATATGTCCCGTGAGGTACTTTATGTACATCTGGACGTTAAACAAATCAATCAATCAATCAGTCAATCAATCCAATGCTTATACAAAATGATTCAAAGGCTATTTTTAGTGTGCAAGAGATTTTTTTGGGTATATTATTGTGTTGAGGTATTCATCTCCTGGGGGATCACATACCTCCAGCCAGCCTAGGTCTACAAGTAGCGAGATGAATAGTGGTGTTTTGGGAGTAACCGGGTAAAAACAGTCGACTGGCGGGGTTGGCCAACTTGTTGGTCAAGAGTGACATCCAATCTATCTTCTTCAGGTTAGAACTATGCCAGGAGAGCGGGTTGAGCAGCTGGAGTGTCTGGTAAGTGGGTGACGAGCCACTTGCAACAAGTGGCGAGTGGTGGAGAGCGGCTCAGGGCAGTTCGGTGTTGGTATTGTTAATCTGCTGCTTTGCACTGAGGATCTTGCCTCTCAGCAACCTCCATGTTGATGCTTATATGAAGCTAGGGATTTAGTATTATTTACTTGACAATTTCCTTAATTTAAGAGTGGCTAAATATGTTAAACTGGGACTATAACTGATAAAGGGAGTGAAATGTAACTTTCTATTGGATTAAACTGTTTACTATATACTCAAATGACATTCCCGTGGGTATCTCAGCTCCTCTCTGATCTGGATGTCATAATAAGTAAAAAGAATTACCCAGCAACGAAAAAGGGATTCTTCATGGGGACAGTGCTGTTTGTTGTTTTGATGTAAATTCTTCTACATAGGAGAATTGTGTAGGCGGTGATAAAAACAAAAGAAAAGTCTTCATATTTAAAAATAGAAGCGATCTGACTGGCAAAGCCACAGTTGATGAATACAGTCTGGGCCAGAAGGGCTATGTGTTATTCTTTGAAAAGGCATAGCTGAGCTAGGAAAGGGTGGTGTGAGGAGAGGGGGGGGGGGTTAGGTCTTAGCGTATCCATCCTCCGGCTTAAAGCTCATTACTATACGGCATAATAGTGTTCTGATAATGAACACGGAGGTAGACGAAACATAACACCATAACGGAGGTATGGAAATTAAGTGTAATAATTATAACATTATATCTGTTTCATAGTTTAAACAAAATCCTAGTGAATAGGGACGTAGAGCAATGATTAAATCAATTTCAAAAGAAGGCTACAAGGACAAACATTTCACATTCATATTTGTTTTGAAAATATGCTGAGGTTATCATGTGTACTTCCACTACAGCCGAAGCCTCAGAACTCCATCAAAACTAACAGCTAAACTAATCACCATAACAGAAACCAAGATGAAACCTGACCCAGGACAGTGTCGCAATTATGGCACCTTTAAAAACAGAAAGGGAATCAATTTATTTCAAAAGAGAAAAAAGCTTTTGCTGTGGAGATAGTGTGTCAGACATCTATTTGTCTTGGGGTTGGGGGTCAGTGTAGGTTAACCCATTCAGCTGCCTGTGTGTACCGGTATCTGTTCTGAGCTGCTCTTAATGGGAGCTGCTCCCTAATCAGGACACTATATTCTGTCTCTCAGAAAATGGCTACTGTGTACTCTTGATTACTTTCTTAATGTCCTCTATCTAAAATTATAACAAGTATGAGTTAGTAGCAATATAATAATTACATCAGCGTAATGATAGAAGAAATTGCGTTGTTTTATGGTTACTGTCTAGGGTCACTTCTCTTTCCGATCGGCCATCTATGGCTTTAAGTCGCCCTTTCGGTTACAAGTAAAACACGGAACCTGTTCCTAGTAACTGAAAAAACACTTAAAATGGTACTACATGTAACTGGCACTATTTATACCACATCTAACGGACACTATATCTGTATCTCTCAGGGCGACTTAAAACCATACCTATAGGTACTGGTTTAAGTCGCCCTTTTCAGATTTGGAGCAGAAAGGGCGACTTAAACCCATACCTATAGGTACTGGTTTAAGTCGCCCTTTTCAGATTTGGAGCAGAAAGGGCGACTTAAACCCATACCTATAGATACTGGTTTAAGTCGCCCATACTGGTGTTGGGATTTAGCCCATATCTCTGTAAGTTTTGGGTTGCCCTATGAATGAAGCTGCGCTGGCCATGCTTCTATACCCCCAAAACTTTATCCAAGCCCCTATTTTGATATCTGGCCCCATAAGGAAACCCTTTCCCCAAGGGGGGTATTTTCCCCCCAGGGATGTTTTCAGCTTCTATGCTATTTAGGGGCGGGTTCCCTATATACTACTATGGTTTTAAGTCGCCCCTTTTTCCTCTTTTATTGCCATTTCTTGAAGGTACCTTCCTCTTTATACTACTATGGTTTTAAGTCGCCTTTAGGGCGACTTAAAACCATAGTAGTATATATGTTGACCATGCCTAAACCTAATAGAAACTAAAAACATTCCTGGGGGGAAAATACCCCCCTTGGGGAAAGGGTTTCCTTATGGGGCCAGATATCAAAATAGGGGCTTGGATAAAGTTTTGGGGGTATAGAAGCATGGCCAGCGCAGCTTCATTCATAGGGCGACTTAAAACTTACAGCCTCATTTTCAGGAAAAGAAGCTAAAAACTGGTTTATTCATCCCCATGGATGAAAATATTTCAAAGCCACAGCAGGTTTATTCACATTACTCCTGATGTTTTTGGCAGGGGCCTAGGTGCCCTTGAGGTTTAAGTCGCCCATAGGGCGACGTAATCCTCTGGGGCTATTTTATAGTCATTCTGTGTTCATATAATTGATTGTAGACACCCTGGCACCAGTAGTGGTGGACAGGAAGTGAAATGAACATATAGCCTATAATTACGTAATAGACACCGGGCTAGTTGAGTGATTTGACCCATATAGTAATAGTAGCAATTATAATAAAATGTCATAATTAGGGCCAGACATTCTGGTGTCAAATGTGACGGCCTGCTATGAAATGAACATGCGGCCCAGGAAGTAATGGATACAAAGCATAGATAATGCTGATCCATTTGCAGGAGATGAAATGAACAATTAGGTAGTATTTGCTTTGACCCAGAACGGATACTAAAAGGCCATGAAACTGACGTATGAAATAAATCAGGTATATATCATCTATTTCTTGTTTGTGCAAAATGAATTTGTAGGTGGGGCTGGTGATGGCCTTTATTCCATTACAACCCCGTCCCAAAGGAAAATAATAGTGCAAATGGGGTCGATTATGGAATAAAGGCTATATCTCTATTTAGGGACAGCTCGTCTACAATCAATCATAAAAAACACAAAACTTCATCTGTTTATATGAACACAAAACAAACTAGTTGTATTTGAAAAAAATCCATTCCGTTTGCAAGCTTTAGTGATTCGTATTTTACTTTTACTGGATATAACCTGCTGAAAATAGGGTATATGGCGACCTGCATTTCCCAAGGCGACTTAAAACCATACTGTGCCTTCCGATCCTGTTACTCCCATGCCCATTTTGCCCCTGCTACCGCTAGGCCACTACCCCGGGACACCACACACAGTATACTAGAGGAGCTTGGTGAATATCATTGCCTCTGCCTTTTATCTTTAATCATTTCACACACTGCTTTTTTAGAATGTTAAGTTTCTCAATACTCATATCAGAGCCTTTCCGTGTGGAGAGAGACCGAGTATAGAAGGTTGTGAATGGACTGAGCGTGTGGAGTGAAAATGCCCTTTGAACACAAGCCACACTTTGACTATACCAGAGTGACCAAGGTCATCCCTCTGTGTACCCCAGCCGGACAGCTGGTGGCTGAGGGTGAACCTGCTGTGGAGCACGTTATCCAGTCAAAACCTCACCAGAAGTCACGGGCCACCACTGAGCTAAACCTCGGGGGGGATGTCAGTTGTTTCTGGTAACAGAAACAGGGTAGTCAACTCCAAGTTCCCCCTCTGCTTTGAGCATCGCATTCTGGTGAAAATGCATGCATTTGGATGCATTGAAATGGCATAATCTCATGGATTTGAATAATAAATGATATTACTGGGATGCAGAACACACAATTTTGCATTAAACTGGAGATATACCCACATTTAGCAAAGTCCCCCCTCTACTTTGTGTCAACATTGCTGCGGTCCTTAAAGCACATGGCCTGCATACCTACAACACTGTGGGGAGCAAGGAAAGGACAGGGGTCTGTACACAGGTAGCACAGGTAGCCAAGTGTAGCAGCCAGGGTGGCCCACACTATCCTACCTGACGGTAGGACTAGGACTCTGCTTGGAGACAAAGGTCAGTTGGTGCGCGTGCCAGAAGTAGTATACCACAACATCCTTAGATGGCCAAAGCGATAGCTGAGCTGGGGAAAGGTATTCTAATCAGCCCTATAATGCTGTAGCAAATTAGGGCGACCATCCCTTGCGGAAGAAAAAATGTTAGCAAGAGTAGGTTGTGGAAGTTGTGGAAAACAAATCAAATTTTAGGTACGTTAGGCATGCCTACTTAGAGAATTTCCATATGAGACCCGTGACTCCAACCCCAACTCTCAGTGGGAAGAAGTGTTACCCATTTAACGTTGCTGGGATGTCACACGGACATCATGGTTAGGGCTAGAAGGTCCCTATTTTAAACTTGGGACACATATAAAAGTGACGCTCCACGTGCCTAGACTGTTAAGATGCAATTAAGGTGTCTTCTATGCTCAGTTATGCCCAGGGTAATGTCTAGCTAGTTATACCCACCCACCCTAGCCATCCAATGCTGTCATGGCTAACTTGCATGTGTTCCTAAATATGTGTGGACTTAAAGGATAACTGGTAGGCAAAAATAAAGGTAAGCTGTTAAGATTACCAATTGGACTAGAAGGGTATTCCCTATACAGTGACCAGAATCCACAAAACTTATTTGAGAAGTAATCAAGCAAATAAACAAAGAACACATTGTTATTAGAAGACAAAGGCTACAGCCTACCTACCTACCTACCTTTGATGAGTAACATGCCTAGGGTTTTGGGGCTGGTGCTCTATCTTTCTGACTATAGGAAACCGATTTCATCCTGGAGGCAGGGCTATTCTCAGGCGTCCATCCCTCTTCCCTCTCTGCCCACACTGTCTGGGAGATTAATCGTATTTTGTTCAGGAGACCATAAAGGGAGCCCAGGTTGAAGCAGAGTGACATTGGCAGCGCCACCCTTTAGGAAGAACAAAGGGGACTTAGCATAGGGGAGGGGAGCAGCCACAAGACATAGTCTATAAGCATAAAACTCCTAGAGGTCAGACTCAAAGAGACAAGTGCCAGGAGGTGAGCGCACTCTGCATGGTATGTTAGTAGGGTTTCCTCTGATAGGGCTTTAACTGTAAGAGTAAGCATATTGCTATTGTCTGTATTACTTTGGACACACATAGTTGGGATTTATTGCCACTTCAATATGCATCATGAAACCTAGTAAATATGAAAATCTGAAAAGATTGTTCCTTAATAAAAATGATAACATTTTCAGATGATATGCTGTTGTCTTATGAAGGCTTCCTGAACACCAAAGACTAACATCAAACTATCTATAGACAAGAGGACGTGTGGTTCTCCTCCAAATCGGGTCCAAAGTAAGGCCCTTAAGTCTTGATCAGCTAGGACCAATAATTGCATAGATGCTTTATACGGGTAATACAATTATGGTAAAGCCAACCCAGGACATTTCAATCAAAAATGGGGGTTTACAATCATGTATGATGGAATATGTTGAGGGAGTGATTTGGAAAGTGTCCAGTGGTCATTTAGAACTAGGCTTGACCTACGTGTTGGACAACAGTGGCATTGAACCCATCCTCGTTAAGTGAGAGCTGTCCTGAGAGGGCTGAGCAGCTGGAGGGCCTGGTAAGTGGGCGATGAGCAGCTCATGAGTGGGGAGTGGTGGAGAGCAAGCTAGAGCAGCTCGGTAGGTATTACTAATCTGCGGATTTGGACCAATAGCTCTGCCTCTGGAAAAGCGCAGTTATTGTATTTATCAAATCTCCTGATATACACAGAACAATAGCGGAAAATTTGTCCATCAGTTCTTTGTTGTCTGTATTGGACTACTGGTAATAAAGTGACTAGAATATATATTATGTAACTTGATATCAGAGGAGATCGATGCGTCTGACAGTCGTAAAGGTATTCGGCTATATTATGAGCTTAGAACATTATTAGATTAGAGATTAGAAGTCCATTTAAACATATTGGGCGTGAGCTTTATTTAATCGTTTAATTTCTAAGATAATCTATAAATGTTACTGCTCTCCATTATAATTCAGTTTCCCTTCTATTTTAGTGTTAAATTGTTATCATATCGAGACTACATCATTAATGCTTTGCAACAAGAATTATATTAAAGCCCCTTAGTAAGGAATTACACCAGTCAATGATAAAAGGAGAAGACAAAAGGATTCCCCATAAATGTAATGCGGCATATTGTTTACACAGAAATTTCTCTATTTAACAGCACTGTGGAGGCGTGGATAAAAACCTGTTAAAATGGCTTCCGGTAACAAATGAACCGTCTGACAATGGCATAGCTGATGAATTCAGTCTGGGGCGGCAAGGCTATTTGATATTCTTTGACAAACAAGACACAGTGCCGGGGTTAGGAAAGGGTGGGAAGGGGTAGATTGAGGCTTGGAAATTGTTTCTTTTTGAGATTCCAGTCTACATTCCCCCAGCTTAAAGCGTATTACTAGACGGAATGATGGATGAGTTCTGATAATGAGTATGGAGGCAGTATTTTTGTTTAATGGTCTTTGGGCAAGATGTAATATGGGAATAGTTCTGCTCACCCGAGTCAATATTGGGCGGTATTATGCAGTGCCTGTTGCGCTTATTTGTACACCGTTCATAAAGCTTAGACATGAGGTAAGATTTTTCCTGGATTAAAATGGGATTCTATATGCAGATCCTAGGCAAAGATAGTTAAATCTTTTTACAGTATTACTTTCCTTTCCATTCTCTATGCTTTTTTAAAATGAAAACTGACCGCTTTGGTAGCAGAATGAATGGATTCATGCCATCCTTAGGGTATCCATATTCCTTTGTATTATAGTGCTGTAGTATACCATACATTTAGCACAAGGTGAGAGAGGAGGACACAGGTGGTCAGCGTAATTACATATCCTACCCCTATACCTTCCTCATCACACCCAAGAGTAGAACAGATAACAGGGTATCGATCCCTATTTACACGCTTATCTTGTTACCAGGTTTTCACCTCACGACCTCAGCCCACCGCCAAAACCTTATTACCGTAACCCAAACAATGATGGAAATCTAACCGAGGCCACAGCCCCAATTCTAACACCTTCCAAAACAGAAATGGAAGTCAGAGAACAATTTAGAACTAGAAGAGGAAACAAAGCCTGCTGGGGGCATTGTGTGGCAGGAAGCTATTTGTCTGCAGCGATTGATCTTGTTCCCCGGGCCAGCACCTGGGGTGGTGTAGGGTGTAGGTTAGCCCACCGAGCTGCTCGTGTGTGTGTTCTCAGCTGCTCGCCATGGGAGCTGGATGTGCCCTTATCAGGCAACTATATACTGTCCCTCTGAATGTTGTCAGCTGTCTCTAGTCTATCTATAGTCTTGTTAGCTATATGGGAGCTGGGTGTGCCCTTATCAGGCAAATATATACTGTCCCTCTGAATGTTGTCAGCTGTCTCTAGTCTATCTATAGTCATGTTAGCTATATGGGAGCTGGATGTGCCCTTATCAGGCAACTATATACTGTCCCTCTGAATGTTGTCAGCTGTCTCTAGTCTATCTATAGTCATGTTAGCTATATGGGAGCTGGATGTGCCCTTATCAGGCAACTATATACTGTCCCTCTGAATGTTGTCAGCTGTCTCTGGTCTATCTATAGTCATGTTAGCTATATGGGAGCTGGATGTGCCCTTATCAGGCAACTATATACTGTCCCTCTGAATGTTGTCAGCTGTCTCTGGTCTATCTATATTCATGTTAGCTATACTCTATGTCACAGGGTTTTCTAGGTTCTATCTGTTGGGTTGTATTGCAGAGAATTGCACTGATGTCTCAGAGGATATTCTGGCAAACAAGATCTTTAGTGCAATATTTGTCGCTATGATACACCAACGTAGTATTTGTAAGTATAGCTCGGTGGTACTGCATTGGTGCATCATGATGTACTTCAGAAGTTTATGAACCCCAAATGGTTGGCATGATGGGTCATGATGACAGCACATTAAAGCACAATGTCACCATTAAAGGTTTAGTAATGCTGTATCTTATCTGCTTATAATGTTGACTCTATGCACACTTAAATATGCCTATGCAATTCTATCCAAAACTATATAGTATCCACCTTCCAGAGTGGCATACAGAGTATCCCTCTGCCTGCTATGTTCTGTATATTAAGCCAGCATTAGTTAGCATCGCCCGGTGCAGAGAGGCAGAGTATAGGAGGTTGTGAATAGGCTGAGCGTGTGGAGTGAAAGTGCCTTTTGAACAGAAGCCACACTGCGTGTCTACAAGAGTGACCAGGGTCATCCCTCTCTGTACCTCCAGCCAGACTGATGGTGGCCTGCTGTGGAGCACGTTATCCAATCAGAACCTGACCCGATGTAGTTAACTATGGCATCCCTATGTGGCCAGAACTATAGCCCCTGTGATTACTTTGTGACATGTATTGTACATAGGCCTATATACCTTGTGGGTTCTATCTAAGGCCTATCTGTTGGCCAATCCTAAATGTACGTTACCACCGTTGCCAAAGAACCATGCCATGAGGCTTGAGATGTAAATAAGGGTATTTTCTCACGTACTAGATATTCTGTTAAGAACCCTATATTCCTTTAAATAAATCTGCTCTTGTCTAAAGCGGCCAGAAATGCCATTCTATAAACCTGTGCTGTTCAAATGTAGAATTTAAATCTAAGAAGGGTGACGCCATTAAGGTCATGTCCTGCATAATATAACCAAAGTCAGCGTGACAGGGATTAATAGCATTCATATTGAAACAATAAAATGTAATATTATATAGGCTATTAAGTACTGATAGACCTATTATTTCATGTGGAGAAACAACTTTACCTTTGTTTTGTATGGGAAGAGCCGTTCTCCACACCCCCGTGGAGAAACTGAATCTCATTCTCCACAGCTCTATTGTCCACGATATACTTGTGAAACCAATCTTTAAATGTCGTTTTAAAATGGAATTGGACAACATTCACATGAAATAAACACAGAGATCCACTCAAATCAGTCTGAACTCTTGGTTTCTCCACTCGTGAGACCTTGGGTCGTATCACATGAGGCACAGTCGAGTATGATACAACCCAAAGTCCCACTCCTGGAGAAACCTGTCGTTCAGACAGATTATCGTTATCTTTATACAACGTTTTTCAAACGTCAAGCAATTTTCAAACATAACCGTGCTGCTATATTTCCTATTAACCACAATGATTCCATTAGCTCCTTTGTCTAAAATGAATATGGAGAACAGGTCTTTCTCACTCAAGTTTCAAGATGACCTGTCACAGATTATATCATCTTGCCATGGAAAGGGCAAGGTAGGTCGCTGTTTTTTAACTTGAGACTCAGGCAAGAGTGGCGTCCCACGTGTCTGGACTGTGAAATGACCAGAGTGGCTGTTAATAGCTGTGGCTAGGGACATGACCAGTTTGTCAGACCACCACTCCATCCCTCCACTCCCTCCTCCCCCTCCACAAAGAAAAAAAAGAAGAAATCCATCCACTGTCCATCACTTTAGCCCTAACACCCACCCTCCCACCCAAACGCATTCATACCCTCCCCAGTCGCTGCATGGTAGGAGAGGACTTGAGCACAATCAGTGAAGTCTCCTCTGAAGGTTTCTTATCACACTCACCTCAAGGCATTGTGTTTCTGTTTTTGTCCAAGAGCTGGACCACAATGCCCATCGTTCTTATCACAGATTGCAATTCTACAGGAGGACGCTCCCTGTGAATGCTGTGGTTTGCAACAATCCTGTGTTCTTCCACTTCTGTGACAGCATTGCATGAAGGCCGAAAGACTTATATGGAAATGTGTTTTTCATATTTGCGGAAATTCTGGAGCAATGCAAAACTGGCATGAATAATTTCAAATTCAGCAAAGTTGTTTCGGTTGATGTTACCCAGATGTTACCAACAGAATAATGTAATGCAATATGTATTTGGTAAAGGGGCTTTAGTGTACCCTGCCCAAGCCACCACTATAAAACCGACTATCTGGATCTAAGATAATGAATAAAAGGTCAAGGGATGATATAAAAACAGTCCAGTACAGCCTCCAGCTTCACAATGTGAATGGTATATCTCTATGTGCTGATTGATGTAAGAGATCTGCTGTACATGTATTACGTGCTCTGTATAGAGCTTGATGGATATCTGCATTACCTGCTATGTAAAGTACATGGTCCTCACCCTTCTGAATCCAACACCCTTTACCCTCTGAATGACATGGTTAGCATTTATCGAATGGTCCCAATCAACACAGCTCCTACCCACCTCGCCTGCACCTACTCCCCCTGCTCACTACTACTCACTTCCCCACCCCACAGCGATCAGCAGGAACAAGAGACTTTATTGATACCGCTCGCACAGGCTTCCACCGCTGGTCATGCCAGCATCGGCAATGTGTCAACCCTTCAGCTCATATCAGAATTTGTGTCGGCGCCATGACGCTGAGCCCGCCATCGACTCGTAGCCAAAGTAAAAGCAATTTTTCTCGTGCGCTCACGTAATGGACGAGAGTACGTCTCAGTTGTCACATGCAGGGTGTCGCCATGACAGCGGCCTGCACTGACCGGCGATGGCACGATCTGATTGGCCAATAATTTGCGCTCCGGCTGCGGTCCTGGTCCCGCCTGAATTCAGACGTCAAAATGTTGTCTGCTACGGATGGAGGAGATCTTGCGACGTAACGTGATTAGGAACGTGCCCGGTAACATGTAGGGGGGAGGGATGTAGGGATTTATGACATTGGCTCGGGGCTGCAAAGTTAAGTGGCCGCAATTTGGAACGATTATCTTGATTGGCTTCGCGGGAGTTTTGCGTCATATTGGTTACATTGAAACTGTGAACAATTGATAAGGATCAATGGGGTTAACGTACCTAGACAGTACAAAAAAGTTAATCATATACAATTGGTCATAGTAAATCAGCACATTGGTTCATTCATGAGGACACAGCTTATAACGATAGATCCGAATGCATGGGCCCGTGAAGCCATATTTGGTTCTGCTCTGAGAATATCTGGTGAGATTTAGGCATGTGCCAGACTCCCACACACCATAGTTAGCCAGGAACTATAGACATCCCAAGAACAGTAACCTGGAAACATCAACATCTTCTCACGTGATGTGCATGTAACAATGTGCACATGTTGACCATGGGAACTAGTTCCATCCAGTTTTATCCTTATAGATCTTAATCTAGAAAGCACCATGTATAGGAAATAGGCCTGACCTCATTGTCTGAATATCCTGGATCTAATAACATAAATGATGGCCTAGCTATCTGCATGTGAAGGTGCTCCATCAAAACTGAATTACATCTAGAGGGTGTGCTAGGCCAACCAAGTAATACTGCTCCTACCACCTGAACTCAAAATTTGACCACATAGCCTCTACCCCGATTGTGAAGAATCAAGAGACCCATCCAGCATGTACCAATTAGCACACCTAGACGGCTGGAGCTGCAGATGATGAGTACTTCTATGTGCTTCAAGTCTTCCTAAAGAAAAGTTCAAGGAAAAATGTTTTGGTTGCGAAAAATAGAATTCCCATCTTCTGAAAACCTCCAACCATACTCAATGGCCTTAATCAATATCGGGCATATGCAATCATTTCTTGATACCCCTAGTCAATGCCGCAATCTGAGAGTCATTGTGATAATCCGCGAGTAGCGATTCACATCCCTGGAACCCTTAAGATCACAAAAAGAGATTCGACCTACCTACCCTCATTTTCGGATCATGTTGCATGAAACACACTCTTTCCCCCTTTTTGGTTTTTTTTTTGGCCAAACCGCTTTCAGGAGGGGTGAGACTGCTCGGAACAAAATGTGTGATTCAGGAGCTTCTATTGGGCGGTGATTGGCCGGTAGCACCAGCACGTCCACCACGTGGCCCCCTGAGGGATTCTGGGAAACGGAATTGTGACGGCTGTGCCTTTGGTCCAGGTATCTTATTCCTTCACCCCAAGGCACCACCCACTCACCCTTGCGAGCACCTTCCCTCACCCACTTCGTCATTCCCACTCCCCCTGCTGCCAGCTCCATCCCAAATAGGGTCTAACTCCACCACGTGCTCCTGTGCGTCCCCTGGAGAGAACGATGAATCGCTACCCGTGGAGGAGGTGAAAAAGGGAACACGCTGGCCTCATACTGATATCTATCCCCCCTCAAACAGGGATCAATCCAACAAGTCTGCATGGGTGAGTGCTGTCAGCCACACAGCATTGATGGATCAGGGGAAAAACAGAAAGTCCAATTACAAAATAGAAAACGACACATGAAATGGCAGCAGAATGGTTGTCACTGTAGAGGGATGGGGCAATAACTGGGAGTTGTGTCACTTGTACACATGGGGGTTAGTCCTGCATCTGATCCGAACAACTAGGACATAAAAACGTAGCTTATCTCCCGATTTGCACTTGAACCGTTATCTGTGAAAAGACCAGTTTTGAATTTGATAATAGAATACAAGGCACTAAAACAATCAATAGTATTCTGATAGCACACGCCAGCGTGCCATTACTGCCTACAGGTCGGAAATCACCACCTCTTTCTGCTATAAGCACCGAAACCATCATTTGAAACGAAGAGGATAAAGAGTAGAAAGCAATAGCTTGCTGAACTAAAGTCCCCCAAACTGGAGACCCTTCAAAAGCCATCTGATCACTCAGGTAACTTGAGCTGTATTCAGACAAAAACTCTTGCTCATTGTTCTTACCAACTCCTTGCATTTACCAAAATACATGCTATCAAATACAGTATTTCGCCATTGATGCTAAAAGTAGGGGGGGTGGTTAGCGCAAAACTTTTGCGGGACCCATCCTAAAAGATGGTACTCATCATGAGAAACATGAATCTGACCTTCATTTTTGAATTTGAAAGCTCTAACCCCCCCGTACGCCCCCTCCGAAGATAAAAAGTCGGAAAATATTAAATTAATTCAATTTTAATCCATTTTTTATTTCTACAGGGTTTGTCCTCCTTGAAATGTACATCAAACTTCTTTTAGGTGGATAACAAAAATATAAACCAACAAATTGAGGTATTTTGATGTATCTGAAAAATTCAAGATGGCCGCCATTGGCAAAAAACACCATTTTTCAAGCCGATTATCAATTTTTGTATTCCCATGTGGCCAACCTCACATAAAACTTATATAAAAGTACTTTGACATGGCCTACTACCCCAAAATGAAGAATTTTGAAGTTCCAGAAAAATCCAAGATGGCTGCCATAAGCCAAAAACGACATTGTAAATTCATAGATCATTGAATATCATTCTCTGCAGAAGAAAATTTCTTCTAACTAAGATCTGAGGTATAAAAGGGGTCCTGGACCCTAGTTATAGAAGTGGGGGGGGGTAGAACATGTAGGCTTATGGGATCCCCTGAAATTTGCCAAGATCATACAATAAAATACACAAGATTTACACACCTTTCATATTCCACATAGAGAAAGCTGGGAACAGGGGATGAGGGATAGGCCTCCAATAATAAAAGAGGATAGTCAAACAGTTTTCTATACACATTATATAAATGCATTTATAGGGTCAGTGTGCATCAGCCCCCTTGGACCCCCTAGTAATAATTTTCTCCTAGACCCCGGATGATCCTAATCCAATATCATCAGTGCAAAACCAACAGTTACAATATGATGGGTGTGTGCATGTGACCCCCTGTAAGATATAGAAATTCATACCACACTTGGCCGTGAAGGGTAATTATTCCCGCCTAGTGCCTTGGACAATTACCCTGTGCCTGGCTTATAACTACTATACACCAAGTCACTTGTACTATGTCTAATACATGATGGTTTCTGGACAAGGCTTGTAGTCATATTTTCCCTTTTGCATTTGCCCCTAGGTTTTGACAGCCCCTCCCTAGTAGCTGAATGGTGCTAAACTTTAAGACACATGCTTATAGGGGTACTGCAGTGGCATAGGAAAAGGAGGGGGCTGGTGGGCCCTGGGCCCCCAATCACTAAGGAAGGGAGGACTGAATATGTTTGGGCCTCCAAATCCTTACCTCTCCTGCATAGGAGAAAGTGGGGGCAGAAGGGGTTGGGCCCCAAATCAGAACTAGAGGTGGCTCAAATACTTCTTTTCCATACAATTTTATGTAAGCGTGTAAACATGATGGATAAAAACCAATACTCAAAGTTGGTAGAAGCGCCCCCCCCTGACCCCCCCAATGAAGATTTGCTTTCTATGCCTATGTACTCAACAATGAAATAAACTGATCACAGGTGTGTTCAAGACAAAGTTGAGTTTTGAGAGTACAGCACACAGTGCGGTAGGAACATAGCAGACTCCCTATGATTAAATACTTTGGATTGTTGTGTAGATACTGGTTGGGTGTGTATATCAATGTCAGTGCTTGATATTAGAACCCAATATGTTTTAGAAAGATAATTAAATTAGAAATTGCTGGCCATCAGTAACAGCAGGAGTCTCTTTCAGGCCTGTAACTAGGGGGGGTTCGTCGGTTCGAACGAACCCCCCCCCACAGCCCTGATGGACCAAAATAGTTCCACCCTAACTGGCCTGAAAGAAGAGATAATTAGTTCCATGCCAGTTTTCGCGGCTTGTAAATCGGATAATTATTAAGGTACCTGGAGGCTAAACTGTAAAAACATGGTCAATTTTTTTAATATGGCTCATTCAAATTATAGTATTGAGTACAAATCAAGTCATTATTTGCATATTTTTTAATGAAAATCTAGTAAGTTCCACCGTTGAATTAATCTAGTTCCACCTTATCAAAAAACGAACCACCCCGCGAAGAGGGCTAGTCACGGGCCTGTCTTTATTTACATCTGAACGTCAGAGAGCTCTTTGCTGCCTGAGTTGGGGTAGATATATGGCTTCATTAAGTACACTGCAGGCATTATGCATCCGTGAATGATTCTGAGATACTCTACTTAAGTTATAATTTGACTATCACCTTTCTATTTTCTAATAATCACAGGAAAAATATATGTTGATATGTAAGATAAATGCTTTCAGCATGATTAAGGGAAAAGCAGTAGAGACTAAACTTATTCCCTCCCATAGTCAATAATCCCTGACTTTCCAGCATAAAGGCTAGTATACTAGTAGGCCTATGCATACAAGCCCAGACAGGGGGCAGGGGCTGAGGTCTGCTGCCAATTAATGATTACTTCCTGTGCCTCTATTAAGTTTGTAAACAGCATCTAAACACTGTCATGTAGATAATTTTGTTCCTTATTTCAATACATATAGGAAGAATTACATGTATTTAACGGAACTACACAATGCTTCATATTTTCAAAATAGTTTACTGGATGGTGGGAGGGGCTGGAAGTGATATTGCAACTATTTGGTCATATCATTTATTCAGTTGCAGCCCAAGAAGAAAAACAAAATATTTCTACCGCTTGAATAGCATTTCTGAAGCTTGAATAACAATATTTTTTGCCAATGGTGGCCATCTTGGATTTTTCAAAACCTTGAAATATCTGCCTTTGGTACAGTATATCTTTATATTCCATTTTAGAATACTTTTATATGCATTTCATGTCAGTTAGACCACATAGAGTTAAAAAGAGAGCTCAAAAATGGTGTTTTTTGCCAATGGCGGCCATCTTGAAATTTTCAGATAGCTAAAAACTGCTTATTTTAGTGCATTGTATTTTTATATTCTATATCAAAGTGGTTTTATGTCCATTTAAAGGGAGGTAGACCCCATGGAAACAAGAAAATTAATTAAAATTGAATTAATTTAATATTTTCCAACTTTTTATCTTCGGAGGGGGCGTACGGGGGGGTTAGAGGTTTCGAAATCAAAAATGGAGGTCATATTCTTGTTTCTCATGATGAGTACCATCTTTTAGGATGGGTCCCGCATTCCTAGCTTCATTTTGACTGAATAACCACCCCCCCTACTAAAAGGCAGCTAAGAGCCATGCCCTTTCTTGGCATCGTGCCTGGATATTGCCGGTACTAAATGCATGCATCATGCCTCACCTACAGCCAAAGCAATGGCATGATGCACTCGAGCCATACTGGTGAGTTACCGGTAATTGTCGATGCTGCATTAGTACATCATGACGGCAAATAAAACTAAGCCTCGATTAATGAATGTTATTCTGAGAGAGTCAAATCCTGCCAGATTGCCATTAGCTGACTTGCAATGGCCATGGGAGGGAATTATCTTGGGAAAAGTTTCTTGCTGCTGATCATGCATACCTGACCCTATAGTCTTGACGTCACATACTGAGTGACTCGGCATGTGGTGGCCGGACTGCCTTGGTGCCCCATTCTGAGCTGCTCACCTCAATAGGGCCGCCTGATCACGTGATAGTTAATCATGCTGAGTGGTCTAAATGTACCAGTATGCACCACCATCAACACCCCCCCCCCCCCCCACACACACACCCACCCCCACACATACCTGCCCAGACCTACAACCTCATCAGAATGGGGCACACAGGGAGATGTAGAGTCGAGACTTTTACATGGAGAATAGGAGAGAGGGGTGCAAACACGGGGAAATGAGATTGGATGAGATAGAGGGGCGGGGGGGGGGGCAGATACTGCAGAGATTGGAGATATGTAATTGGAGAAGTTCCACCATCATGTTAAAGAGAGAAATGTGACTTTCTACCTTTGGAGGGTGAGGGTGGGGGAACCTCTTCACAGAGGAGAGATGGGGCGACATGAGAGCTGTGATGAATTCTCCACCTCGCCTGAGGAGCAGAGATGTCAGACCTTCGGTGGATAGGTTATTTGCCTCATCTGCATTAGCAATCAAGTGATTGAGTACTTGGTCGGCTAATTGATTGATTACACTGGTAGCTTGCGGTGATGAGGAGAGTTGATTGATGTGATGATTGATCCGGAAAAAGTAGATAAGGTCAGAGGGGAAAAGCATGATTGGGGTAAGAGTTGTAACATTTTCAGAAAACTATATAATTCAGTATTCAAGCAATATTCCGAACCAGGAGCAAGAATTTACCATGGATTCATATTTTACCTCATGAAAGACTCGAAACATGAATAAATAAGAAGATTAAGAAAACATAATTTCACCGCACTGAGAGGTTTCCAAAAGAACACTTTTCAAAGTAATTATCTTCCTTTTAGGTGCAGAGTTTTCCTGTTAGGGGCTGTGGCGTCCAACAACATCTGTATAGATTAATTGTTTTATAGAGCCTTCAGTCCCGACAACATTCCATCATCTCTCCTGCATGAATGGATTGGTGATTAATTTGTGGGGGAAGCGGCCTTGTTGTTGGGCAGACTGCAGAACAGGTTATAGTACTCAACAATGTAACCCTTTCCTGTGTGGACATGCACTGCTTTATAAATCCAGGGTAGATAATTATGGAAGAGTTAGGCGGTAATACCTGAATTCACAGCAACTCGTGGAAAATACTTTAAGAGATGAAAGGCTTCCATTTAATTGTTCTTGGTTTCAGGGATCCTTTTTCATGATTATCACAAAGGCCTTCAAATGTATCATCTCTCTTGATAGTAGCCGCTTTTCTGATGTACCCAGTTCTTTGTTCTTGAGTTAGATCATAGATTGTAGAATTAAACTTTACCATTCCAAATAAAGCAAGGCTCATTCTCTCTGTAACCAAAGCCTGGCTCGTTTATAATAGACAATGCTATAGATTCAAAATGAGAGCTTTCAGTGCTCAGTTGGGATTAAGGAGTCAAAGACTCATACTGCTTCTTCCTGGTTCCTGTCACTCGTGTCAATAATGTCTGGAAATCCATCGAATTAAACAGGGGGATTAGCAAGGATTGTGAGATTAAGTGAACTCCTTGCTGTATGCCTACAGCTTTCTAGTGTTTTGTTGGCGATGTCCCTATTTGTTCTCTGAAACGTACAGTGTGTGATTGCACATGTCAAGCATTGCCTTTCCAATTTATCTGCTTATTCAATATTGAGAGTCCTGGATATAATCAGTATGACTGTACTCGCTTTACTTTTGCAAGCCAGCTAGTGAAAACTATTTGAAGTCATATGCTTTCCTGTTATGGCAAATACCAAGAACTTAAAGAGATTTCAGATAATTCGAGTAAATTTATTTGATTAGCCATGTGTGATATATTTTCCCTTTAATTAGGTTACTGTTGACGCACACAACATTAACTTCTACTCTCTACCTACCGTAGAACGGGATGTAAGTAATTATAAGAAGCCAGACCTGATCATCAGACCGATGTAGGAAGGTTTGAAATTATATATGAGACCTCTCAACGGATATTACTATTCTTTTTACACAAACAACTCAGCATGACATGGGCAGTAATTACCCAGTCATATATGTCAGCTCCATTTTTCATCATTACTGCCTTATCCTATAGCTACAGTAGTTTCTCTGTTTCCACACATCGTCTCGTTCAGAAATAGTGTGTGATCGTTCTGTCGTACCTAATTAGGCAGTGATTTCTTAGGAATCAGTGTGCTATCTTATTTTACATTGCATGCATATATCATGTATATTCATTTTATAAAGAAACAAGTAGAAAGTCTAAGACAGCCAAAGAAGTGTCTATCCAGTCAGCGCAATGTTTGAAACATCTGTTAAGTGTTGAAGCAACGTTGCCAATGTTGAATCAACGTCGCCAACTGGTTGATCAAAGAACAATGTCCAATGTTGAATCAACTTTGAACCGCTTCTTTGCCACTTGGTATACTTTTAAATAGTAGAAAATACAGTAGGACTAATTAAGTACCCAGAGGGACAGGACGAGGGAGGTGTCAAAGCTAAACTGTATCATAATGGCATCTTCTTTTCCTAACATGTTATGTAAGTACTTATTTATCCAGGTCAGCAAAGGGCAATTAGTGGAACATTACACCTCTATACTGTAGGGAAGTGTTGGCTAAACATAGAAGGAACCATATAGAAGATAGAACGATGGGAGCAGTGACAAGCACACTGACACCAGTGCATGGGTTGTGGCCGACTGGGGAGCTCATCATGCGGGTATGGATGATTAATTCAGGTTTCTATTTTTACCCCAGTAGGCTCTTGTCATTGCCCTTTACACCTCATCACCATCCTTCCTTGTCCTGTCCGACAGTAGGCAGTCTTATGCCGAGCCGTTATCGCCCCTCACATCATCTGGGACTGATGGATAGATAGACAACAGGGTACAATGGTAGACTGCACTTGCAACCAGAACAAGGGTGCTACTATAATGGCCTGGGGATATGTTGCCAAAGCAAATATAGTAAAATACAACTGATACAAGCACGCTTGTTTGAGCCTAGGATTCCACAGATTATAAACCAATACTACTTATAAGAGAGCCCCCCTGGGAAAGGGAATATTGATTCATTGTAGATAACATAGTGCCCTACTTAATTGTTATCATTAAAGCAATAGACTGGCATCTCTCCATAACTCCATAATGCACTAGATATAGTTTGTGTTCTTATGAAGCCCTTGGGATAATAACCTAATCCAACATGGTAGTGGACAGAACCCTTGTTGCCACAGTTAGGCTTAGCCATTATACAGCCATATCCATGTATCAGCAACGATGTCAGGGCCCTTTTAGACGTCAGGGAGAGCAACAGGGACATCTCTCTATTAGCTTACGATACATCACCATAGGTTCCCACTTTGTCGCCCAATACAAATTTCAGTTTGCAAAGACGACCGCCATATTTTCCAAAGCTGATCTTCATGACACGAGCTGTTGGAGCCATGTGACCTGCTCCTCTAACCTCACTGCCCTTCTCTGCCTACTGCAGGAATATTAGCTGTACTTCTAGACCCATCCTAAGGTTACACTTTACTTCATGAAAACTGTCTGACTTTAGTGTTGCTCGTAACACAACATATCCATACTGCCGAGACCCTCTCACCAAGGGCACGTATCATACACACACTTTGAGGGACACATGAACGGTTTGGTACTTCACTGAGCCTGCGGCCTTTTTAACATATTACTGTTACCGTTGTTTGATGGCTTTAGTTATAGTAGTCATGATGTGCAAGTAACCTGATGCATGTCACACTGAAGGCTATCAGACTTTGGATGTTCGGGACGGTACATGTTTTTACCTGTGTATAGAAGGATAACTCAGGGTTTATGCTCATGGGTTTGCAGCATCATCTGTCATACTGTCTGATCTCAACATGTTAAACAGAAGGAAAAACTATTCCTACACCAATGTGCTTTTGACAAGTTCTGGACAGACTGGCCAGCAGCATAGGTGCCCTCTGGCTAACCTGAGAAGACTGTATCACTAGGCCAGTATAGTACAGAGATGCCACTTTTCCTGCAATTGCAGGAATTCCTACTTTTTCAAATTCGCAATATATTAAACATGAATGTACTAAAGTCATCATTTTCGAAGTGCAACTCCATAAACGCATTGAAAACCAGCAGTTTCCGTCATCAGAATGTGTTCCCCCAGGCTGCCTCAGCTTCCAGCACTAGCTGCCACCTGGTGTAGGCCTAGTCAATGGAACTAAGCCCTGCAATTAATGGAGGAATCCTGCAGGAAACTCCAATGTTGAAGCCCCGTAGGCCTTTCCTGCAGGAAAAATTGCCGGAGGTTGTGTCTGCTCATGATGGATTTGCATAAGCTGGGCTTTCATGATAAATCTCAGCCAATCACAGCACCGCTTTCTCCATGCTGCATACCATCTGAGTGTACCACGATGGTACCCAGCTGTTACCTGAGACTACGGAAACCAGCAAAGTAGCTAAATCTCCTCCAAGCAGAGTCTATACTACGTGCTGCATACTACGTACCTAATGTATAAACCTAGACCTCTGCGGGGAGAGTGCTGAATCAAGGTGTTTTGCCGCCGCTTCTTGTATGCACCCTTTATCGCTCAGGCTCACCGAGAGAATTCCGTGGGTGGTTAAAGCTAAGCTCTATCATTATTAGTTCCTGATTTACAAAATTCTACAAATGGAAAGACATGTCGGGCTGGAAAAGAGTTTTGCCCAAATATCACATCGGACATACATGCAGTTATGTTTTATTCACGATCATGTCAGCGCGATGCTTTGCCGAACGCACAGAGCATCATCCTATCCGCCATGCCTACTATCCTGACACAATATGTCCTCGTTCACAGGACATCAAAAAGTATCACGTCCGAAGGCGGACGTGATAGGCGTCCCATAAATCATGGAGGCTTGGGGCAGATAGCAAGAGAGCAGACGGGGGAAGACAAATGCCTTATCATGACGATATCTCCCGATATATTACCATGAAAGGCGCGATAAGGGCTGAGAGAGAGGAGCAGCCTGTTCATGGAATGGGAAAACATGAGAGGGGGTAAGGTTGGGACGACCTATGTATTTGAGGTAGAGCCGACGGGATGGAGTTTGAGGGTGTTTCCTCTCATATCTTGACGGGAAAATGTGCAGTCTCACAATGCCTAGAGAAACCTTATTTCTTTCTTGAGAATGTATGCATTTATTACTGGACATCGATTCTCTGTCTCTTTGTAGCTCTATAGTGATCGATGCCCAGTTTTATACTTCAGACCAGTGGCTCATTTTGGCTGTTTTTCGCCTCACAGATTGCTCCTAGCGCAAAATCCTGACTAGGTGTCAATATATTCTCTATGCCAATGTGTAATATGAGGGTAGAAAACAGTGGAACCTCAGTTAGAAAAAATCCTACTGAACAGTTTTTGAGAAAATTAGGGTTTTGTTGCCCTTTTTTGCTGTTTTTAGTACATTTCCTACATAACCCGTGAACGCCAGCATTTCTCAATTTTCAGGTATTTAGAATTAGAATTTGACATTTTTTTATTCGCAGTAGGATTCCTGAATACCGAGCCATTCTAGAAAAGCTATTCTTTGGAAAAAATACTTAGTATTTCTTGATGATTTTCGTTGCACAAATTTAGGTTGTAATATAAAAACTGCATTGTCATCCAATCAAAGTGTTTATGCACTGTTGAGGGTCACCCCCTCCCACCCTCTTCACTGTGCATTGAAGGAGAACAGGCAGGGGAGGTACACGTGTCTGTATATAGCTGTTGACATGGGTGCTGGGTGCATTTTTAATTTTTGGGGTGCCAACTGTTCATGAAAGAAAATTCAAATAGATTTTTTTTTTTTAGTATCAGATTAATGCAACTAAAGTCGTGACAGCACTTAAAGCATTCTATTTGCATTAATATGAATGGTGGCCACCTTATGGGGTGCCAAATATTCATGAAAGAAAAATTGATAAGAATTTGTTTTTTATTAGCATTAAATTGATGCAACTACAATTCGAGATTGCATTTCAAGCATCGGGGCATTCAATGAATGGTAGTCATCTTAAATATATGGGGTGCCAACTGTTCATAAATAAAAAAAAGAATAGAATTAGTTTTTTTATTAGTATCAGATTAATGCAACTACAATTTGTGATTGCACTTAAAGCATTGTGGCATGCAATGACTGGTAGTCACCTTGAATGTATGGGGTGCCAACTGTTCATGAAAGAAAAAAAAGAAAGTTTTTTTTTTAAGAATCAAATTAATGCAACAGCAACTCAAGATTGCATTTAAGCATTATGGCATTCAATGATTGGTGGCCATCTTGAACCTATGGGGTGCCAACTCTTCATGAAAAAAACAACTAAATTGGATGTTTTTAACAGTTTAAAATTAATGCAACTACATTTCAAGATTGCATTTAAAGCATTGTGGCATTCAATGAATGGTGGCCATCCTAAACCTATGGGGTGCCAACTGTGTTTGAAAAAGGTATCAAATAGAAATGTTCTTATTGACCGGCACTATGTGTCCGGTCAGGTATTAAGATAGACAGATGGCCGTAAGCTAAGACAGACAAACGGCGAGCCCATTGAAATAGCATTGACGGATCGGACCTAGCACCCTAGCAGCATATCCTCTATTCTCCGTAGGATTAGTACTAGACACCCTGCACTGCTGCCCTCTGCCAGGGTGATTATAAACTAATTCCGCTGACTCCTCCCATTCCTCAGCATTGCCTAGCTCACAATCCGCTAAAATATACCTAGCCCCATATGGTCTATTGACTCCCACCCAGAATGCACTGCTCATTCCGGTCTGCTGAGTTTTCAATAGGTACATGGCATTTGAAAACTCACTGGAGCCCGCCCAAGGTTATCACACCTCCCATAGAAGCTCCCCAGTACCACCGCGGTGGCTTAATCTGTACATTGCGGCCCTTAAAGGGAAGTGGCAACATGTTTGTGACACCTGGATAATAACCCTTTAAGGCCTTCTATATACACCCATCCCCAACACACTGTACACCTTGTAATACGAATATAAAATGGGTAATGTTGGCCTCAAAGGGTTAACTATATGGTGAATGTCGTCTGCTATTTCCTATGCCGCTCTCTGCTACTTACCAGGCCACCACAAGCCTCACACATACCGCTTTTGTCATTAGAAAGTCGAATGAATTATCTAATTTGAGTACAGTACGTTATTTCTCATTTCTGACAGCAGAATCGTAATCGCCAGAAGAAGCTACCCTAATTTCATATATTGGAAGTCATATATAATCGAATTCCAGGTGGTGGCTATAGGTGAGCAGGTGGCTGTGGGAAAGCAGGTGGCTGGGGGCGAGCAGGTGGCTGTGGGCGTCAGCGCCCGGCAGCGCGTAACCGCTGTTTTACGTCTCGGCTGAAAAAGCGAGTCGATCGGAGCGTCAGCAGCGACACCATCTTCGTTGCAGCTTCGTTTCTGGTTCGACGTGTCGGGTTGGCCGGGGGGCGGCATGAGCTGCAGATGATTTTGCCTCCAAAACCGATTTTGCCCCCAAAACCGATTTTGAGCCCCTAAACGATTTTGACCCAAAAACGATTTTGAAGTTCTCCTACCCTTCCGAAAATCGGGCCGATCGGAGCGTACACAGCGAAGATATTTGCGATTTTCGTTTTGTCGGATTATATTGGTACCTATGTGTTCTCCGTTTATCCCGTTCTCTGTTTATCCCGTTCTCTGTTTATCCCGTTCTCCGTTTATCCCGTTCTCCCTTTCTTCCGTTCTCCGTTTATCCCATTTTCCGTTTATCCCGTTTTCCGTTTATCCCGTTCTCCGTTTATCCCGTTCTCCGTTTATCCCGCTCTCCCTTTATCCTGTTCTCCGTTTATCCCGTTCTCCCGTTCTCCCTTTCTCCCGTTCTCTGTTTCTCCCGTTCTCTGTTTCTCCCATTCTCCGTTTAGCCCGTTCTCTGTTTAGCCCGTTCTCCGTTTAGCCCGTTCTTCATTTATCCCGTTCTCCGTTTATCCCGCTCTCCGTTTATCCCGCTCTAGCTTTATCCCGCTCTCCCTTTATCCTGTTCTCTGTTTATCCCCTTCTCCCTTTCTCCCGTTCTCCGTTTATCCCGTTTTCCGTTTAGCCCGTTCTCCGTTTATCCCATTCTCCGTTTATCCCGCTCTCCGTTTATCCCGTTCTCCGTTTATCCCGCTCTCCGTTTATCCCTTTCTTCCCTTCTCCCTTTCTCCCTTTCTCTCGCTCTCCCTTTCTCCCTTTCTCCCTTTCTCCCTTTCTCCCGTTCTCTGTTTCTCACGTTCTCTGTTTCTCCCTTTCTCCGTTTAGCCCGTTCTGCGTTTAGCCCGTTCTCCGTTTAGCCCGTTCTCCGTTTAGGACGTTCTCTGTTTATCCTGTTCTCCGTTTAGCCCGTTCTCTGCTTAGCCCGTTCTCCGTTTAGCCCGTTCTCCGTTTATCCTGTTCTCCGTTTAGCCCGTTCTCCGTTTATCCCGCTCTCCGTTTATCCCATTCTCCGTTTATCCCGCTCTCCGTTTATCCCGCTCTCCCTTTATTCCGCTCTCCCTTTATCCCGCTCTCCATTTATCCTGTTCTCCGTTTATCCCATTCTCCCTTTCTCCCGGTTTCCCGTTCTCCCTTTCTCCGGTTCTCCGTTTATCCCGGTTTCCGTTTATCCCATTCTCCGTTTATCCCATTCTCTGTTTATCCCGCTCTCCGTTTATCCCATTCTCCGTTTATCCCGCTCTCCCTTTATCCCGCTCTCCCTTTATCCCGCTCTCCCTTTATCCCGCCCTCCATTTATCCTGTTCTCCCTTTATCCCGTTCTCCCTTTCTCCCGGTTTCCCGTTCTCCCGTTCTCCGTTTATCCCGTTCTCCGTTTATCCCGCTCTCCGTTTATCCCGTTCTCCGTTTATCCCGCTCTCCGTTTATCCCGCTCCCCCTTTATCCTGCTCTCCCTTTATCTCGCTCTCCCTTTATCCCGCTCTCCGTTTATCCTGCACTCCGTTTATCCCGTTCTCCCTTTCTCCCGGTTTCCCGTTCTCCCTTTCTCCCGTTCTCCGTTTATCCCGTTTTCCGTTTATCCCGTTCTCCGTTTATCCCGTTCTCCGTTTATCCCGTTCTCCGTTTATCCCGTTCTCCGTTCATCCCGTTCTCCGTTTATCCCGTTCTCCGTTTATCCCGTTCTCCGTTTATCCCGTTCTCCGTTTATCCCGTTCTCCGTTTATCCCGTCCGGTTTATCTTAGACAATAACCTTTTAATCCTAATTTGGTTGCCGGTCATCACACCTACGGTGTGCAAATCCTACAGCAGAACCTTTGCATCCTAGTATAGATATCAAATTAATGCAACTACAATTCTTCATTGCACTGAAAGCATTGTGGCATTTAGTAAATGGTAGCCATCTTGAATGGGTTGAATGAAGGAAAAATCAAATAGGATTTGTTTCTTTGATAGTATCAAATTAATGCAACTACAAGTCAAGATTGCATTTCAAGCATTGGGACATTCAATAAGTGATAGCCATCTTGAATCTATGGGATGCCAACTGTTCATGAAAGAAAAATAGAATAGATTTTTTTTTATTACTTATCAAACTACTGCAACTGCAATTCGAGATTACATTGAAAGCATGGTGGCATTCAATCAATGGTTGCAATCTTGAATTTCGAAATGAACATACACACAGACATATAGGCATGAACATGGTTTTTTTCCTTCATATAGATATTCATGGATTTCTACTTCTAATAAATATAGCTTTCTGTTACATGGATGTCGATGTCCAGTTTTAGATATATATCCATATAGTGCATTGGAGTGCTATAATGTTGGACTGCTGTATATTTCATATAACTTTCAGTTCAGCAATTCACATGTAAGGGCATTTTACTAGAACGATGGGAGCAGTGACAAGCACACTGACACCAGTTCATGGGTTGTGGCCGACTGGGGAGCTCATCATGCGGGTATGGATGATTAATACAGGTTTCCTTGTTACCCCAGTACGATCTTGGTATTGCCCTTTACACCTGATCACCATTTTTCGCCATATTCCACGAAGCCGCAGGATTTGCCCCAGCCCCCACAAGTGAAATACGGCAGAAGTATCAATGTAGTTGGCATTTGCATTTATTTTTTTGATTTGAAGCCATTTAATGAAGAAAAAGCTGTTTTTCTGTGCCCATTAAATATGGGGGGGGGGGGGAATTAAATACGGCCATTCCTGTAGTTAAGCATAATAGATCTTGTATTTCAAAAAAATAAACAGGCAAACTTTACTTGTATGCAGAATTTAAGGTGCCACAATAATGGCCTGGGAATATTCTACTACAGTACTCTATCTGCCATTATGTCCAGGCACACCTATATCAATTCCATAAGGCAGTATATAGTGTCTCTGTCCTCATGACATCTTGGGATAGGCCTATAACCTAATCCACCTCAGAACCCGGCCTTTCTGATAAATACACCAGAGTAAGCCATTGCCCAGCCAGGTTCAGGCAGCGGTAACGATATCAGGGCTCATTCAGGCTTCAGTTAAAGCTTAAGATACATTACTGTAACTCGATAATCACCTGCCTTTGGCCACCATCTTGTCTCCCAATACAATGTGAAGTGTACACAGCCTACCCTTCTGACAATAACCTGACGATTTATATCTGTTATGAATAATTGTTCATAATCAATCATTTGATAAATGATATTTATGAATACTTCTTCATCATGAATCATTTGATAAATGATATTTATGAATACTTCTTCATCGTCAATCATTTAATATATAACAGTTCTTCACAATCCTTAGAAATGACGATGTTAGTACAGGTTTCAGCTTCCTTTTTTTTCAGAACTGCATGGGCAAATTTCGTCCACAATGTACTAAATATCTACCCAATTACAATGGGTTTCAGAAAACATAATACATACAAAATGTGACTCTATAGGGGATAAAAAGGGAAATTTATAGCCTAATCATTTTTTCTCCTTAGAAATTTGGTCACAAAAATCTTATTATTCTATCACATGCCACCACAGATTATAGACCCTGGGAATCAGCAACGGCCCAACTATATTCCAACTCACATTCTGTTTCATGTACCCGTATGCAGTATAAAAGTGTTTAGATGTGGATCCGTAGCAGTCTATTGTGATTGATCATTAATGTGGGGAGACTATAACATGTCCTGTGTGAGGGCTCTAGGGGCTGCATATGGCTACATCGAGACTTGTTACTGAAGGATGGGTATCTCTCGAGAACTACTTTAAATAGTTTTTATGTGTTAAAACGATCCCCAAATGTAAGTCCAACTCTTGAACTAATTCATTTGAGCAGCATCCTCTGCTCTGTGGACTGCTTCAAAGATACCAAGTAATTACTTCATTTATTCACGGAATAATTAACCCTAAAGTTCTTTAGATATTGCAAAACATGAAATGGGTGTCAAATAGATGAATGGAAGATGGGATTGTGAGTGTAAAAATAGCTCTATTGACATAACTGGACAGTTTGTGAAGGCAGAGTCGACTCATTGAGGCTAATGTAAATCCATTGCGTTTACACAAACAGTCATGAGAACGCAACAGATTGGAAAAGCTCGGGCAAAGACAAGGATCCCATCTGCCAATAAGCAGAAGATCCTTACTGCAAATTGATATTTATTGTATGGTTAGCCCGCAGACCCAAGGTAATGATGGGAACGCAGCCATCTGTAGGCCTCCTATGGTATAAAGCGCTCTTTTAGGTTAGCCGTTGTGATTATAAGCTGCCACCAAGATATGATAGCAGGAGGGGAGGGGGATGCCATTGGTTCTTATATACTATTCAATGTCATCAACCCGAGATTGGTGGGAGAGGTCCCAGTGACAAATACACCAGCTATACAATGGCACTACCTTTTTGGTTGCTTATTTATCCGCTGTTACCATTGCTATATGAAACTTTTAAAAAGTGAACTGTTATGCACAGAGGAGGGTGTCATCTTCGACCTCTAAGGCCTACACTGGAGCACCTGCCTGGAGCATAGGACGGTCTCATTAATAATGACGGACCAATGGCATCAACTAAAATTGCCTACTCCAGAAATGTGAGCTGCTCCCCTGACCTCACTGCAGGAACATGTGCTGCTCTGTAGGAATGTGAGCTGTATACATCTAGGTCCATCCTAATGCTAGGCTTTACTTGATAAAACAGCATAGCACGATAGATATGTACCTCAGAACCCCCTCTCACAAAGGACACGCACCAGCACATCATGCACATGACATGAGGTGCACATGAAAGGTTTGGTACATCACTGAGCCTGAGGCCCTTTTAACCATTACTGTCACTGCTGGCTTTAGGGATAATGACCACAATGTGCAAGTAACCTGATGCATAATACATTGAAGGCTCTATGACATTTTGGGGACGGTGTTGGAACATGTTTCGACCTGTGTGTATAGAATGAAACACCCAGACAAAACTCCTAATAAGCACTGACATTTTGGTGAGGGCTAGGCAGATTGGCAGTTGGTGTCCTCTGCTTAAACCGCAGCATACAAAGCAAACACTGTGTCACTTAGTCAGCACCGTAATAGGTGACTGCTTGGGTCAGAAGTGCTGTATGACTTAGCATTGGTTGGTAGGTGGGAGAGGGTATGGAAGAAAATAATTATGTGGTTGTGAGGAAAGAAAGGAGAGATGTGCTTATAGCTGCCACCCTGTCCATATTGCCTAACATGTGCAGGGGATCAGCGCTTCCTCTATAGAAAGATCCCCTACCAATATTCCCCCCTCATACCCTATTCTACACTGCCTCCAGGTACTAGCGACATTCCTACTATGTGAGCATCCCCCTACAGCTTTAGCAGGTCAAAGGAGCCATGCCAGGCAAAATTGGATAAGTCCCCTTTGTAAGGCTGCCTATGTACTCCCATGTCAGATTCTTTGGCTGGAACTACTTTTGTTGTCACTTCTTCCTACATTAGTATACAGCTACTGCCAAATGAACAAAATATTGATTTGTGCAACTGAAAAGGGAACCTGGTCCTACTGTAGGCGTTTTTTTTAATGTGTTATAACTGCCAACTGCCAAGGTGTGTGGGCAGTATAATATGCATTTATGAGATGAGAAGAACTACACGCAGCTTTTATGTGTTATTCTGATACGAATATTGGTCTTTCAATACATTTCCCTTTTCACCAATTTGTTCACCAAGTTATTATCAGAAGTTGCAAATATAAAGATGCGTACATTGCTTTTTTCCCTTTCTGTGTCAGCCTGTGAGGGAATTCTAGATTCTTTCTGATACAGAACATGGAATATAGTATGTGCACAATCTCATAATAATTGGAGAACGCTCACTTTTGGTAAATAATTAATAGTATTGCATCGATGCTTTGGGGGAAAGTATTAGGTTTACGTGAATATCAATAATAGACAAATCATGGGTTTCCCAACGGGGAAATGAAGGGACAATTTAAAACCTATTACCTGATTTGATGCATTTACTTTTATGTACTTATATTTCCATTAGATGTCTAATCATGGTAATAGCTTCTCCAGCACGAGTCTTGCTATAGACGCTGTACACTAAACACCCAATACGTCAAATACCCCTAAGCATCGGAAATTGACACATGTGAGAAAAAAACAACCACTAATCTTCTCTCCATATTTGAAATAACTACTTAATTCATTACTTCAGGCATTTCTGTGTGCAGAAATAAAATCCGGCATTAGATAGCAAATGCTTCCTGTATATCAGGAAATAAATGGGCCCCTACTAGATGGGCTCAGGTGAAGACTGCCCCTATGGTACGTACCACCTGCGGTATAGGTAGGAAACAGGAGCCTGCTATAGGGTAACAGGAGGCCCCAGGCTCCTCCTGTAGCTTTAAGGCCACCGTGGAGGAGCCAACCATATGCTAATCATGTAATAATGGGTGGGAGGTTTCTGTCTGATGAGCGCTTCACTAATCACTCATTTATCATAGTACGAACACTTATGACCATCTATACGTTGAAAATAGAAAAGAAACTGATGCTTTTCATATCTCAAAGATTCAATTACAAATACCACCGCATTAAAAGCCCTACCTATCGTTTCTGAAAACAAACCAATTCCAACGTACCAATCTACTCTTTTCGATGAGTTAATGTTGTGCCTTCCCACCATGTCATGCAGACTGATTTCTACCTAGCTTTAGTTATATCCAAGAGCTCAGGATGCCCATAATATATCCATCCTACCTCAATATAGCCATCATAACCGTGATCGATCTCAGATTGCCCCGTTATAGGGGCCCCTGGCCTCTGTTTAGATACCATATCATAACCCAGACATAGACGCCATAGCTATTTGCTGAAGGGGTGGGTAAGTAGGGGTGGTTGTGGATGATAGCCGGGATCAGTAAGTATAGGCAGAGTCAGCTCCCATGTGAAGCTATCTTGTGATTGCAATTGGCTGGGCTTCCTCTAATCTACAGGATTGGTAGCCCAGCTGTATGATTCTACGATGGACGGGGTACTGCGAGGAGGGAAGTAGGTTATGGGAGAGGATGTGTGGGATTTTGGGGGAGAGTCTGGTGTTGAGTATATAAGCTAGTCTAGGGGGTTATGGCATTGGAAGAGGGGTTGGAGGTGCTTTCTATGGAAAGACCAAAGGGTACGAAGGCATTTGAATAGCATATCTGATTAGAAACTGAAGATCTGAAGGTATTTGAATTGTTGATTTGCTAAGACATCATCCCTCAGTGTAAAAGGGCTGTATTTGAGGCTCTCTCAAGCCTTTTGCACAGGGAGGGGGGGGGCGATATATAGCTCAGTCTATATAGTCTCTATGTGCACCTTGAACATGATGTGTGCATTTCTGATGTTGGACATATAGGCATAATAGACACATGTATATCGAAGTTGTTTTCTTCAGCGTACACTACTTAGAGACAATTTACCAGTGACATACCACCACAACTATCATACTCAATGAACGCATTTGGACCATTCACTTCAGCGATATATCACTGATGTATTGCCTGTATTCCTAGACAGTGTGGGGCAGAGTGTGAAAGGCGCAGGTACCCACGGGATGTATGATGGAGTGTGATGGGACAGGGCACCAGCGTACCAATGCCCCCTCACACTCTCCAAGCATTGGTATTGTGCGCCAGACTGAATGTCAAATACCCCAGCAACAGGCGCCTGTACAGAAAAGCCAGACCAGTTCCTTCAGAGATGCTTTAACTCGGGGCGGTTTAAGCTAACAAAACTAATTACGCCACAAGGCATGGTTACACAAAAAAGTGAGTTAAAGTTGTTAGGGTAATTATTCAAATTATGCATGGATCAGCTTCCTCTGAGATGAGGTCGGTGGCCATAGATTGTCTCTCGTTAGGAGCCGCTACTAATTTGGCAGTGTCTCCTTGGAGTTAAAAATGAAACCACCCCAATATCTCACTCTGTAGACACAGCTCTCCCAACAACTCCAATGCAGAAGCTAGGGCAGTTTCAACCACTTATTATGCTGTTGACAGTTGTGAAATCTGGATACACGATACTGTGGACAGTGGTGGAGGGTTATTGTAAACTGTTCAAATAGTATTCGTTATATTATAACTAGATTTTGGGGGAATTATAGTAAATCGTGATACTCAAATCAGTGATCTCTTCTATCAGATTAATCTGTATGTTTTTTTTATCATTATGTTAAGAGCTGATATTATTATAAAGAAGCCTGGTATACTGCCAACATGTTAATTGACATCATGTGCAATACTTCTGGACAGTATCCACTAGTCTTTACCTAACATGTGCGGGTACTTCAGATAGAATTTACATTAAACATGTCCTTACGGTCCTTACATTGACTGCAAGCATTTCGGCTGGTGGCGTCAGCCAACGAGAGTAAAATAATGCTGCCCGCAACCCCCACCGAAGATATCCTAGCAGTATTTCGACTACTAACCACAGTTCTTTCTAGACTGATATTTAAGATGGGGGAAATTGGGAAGAATATATTATTAGTTATGAACTAATTTCTTTCCAATATTGTAGGATGTACATGCTACTTCAAATTCTGCATGCATATTGAAGAGATCACCTTTATCGAACATGAGAGATAAGCTAAGCCTACAGACAACATTGATTTATATCTGCAATCATTTACAACTGGCAGGTCCTCGGAGGAAATATCACTGGCAGTACCAACACTGGGCAAAGCCACCCTCACTCATGGCATCTATATATGCATGGTAGATTTATCCAGCGGAAAATGGAGCAGGGTGGGCAGAGAATCACAACAATAACGCCTAAGGGGGGCCATAAAGGGAGATTGCTCTGGGACTGGATGCCTTAACTGGGCTGCCTTGTCACCAAGGGACTGGCAGCCTCATCAAATACAGCAGTCATGTCCCCAGCTTGCCACCCTCCCCAGCCCTTAAATACACGCTGTCTGTCCGTCCTGGCTCTGGGACCCTGGGGAGGTATAGGGTAGTGTGGGTGGGTGGCTGCCAGTAGGGAGGGTAGATTCCAGGGTCCACCCTGGAGGACTTGCTATGGTCTATGACCTTAGTAGGGGTGCTTAGCAAATAGGTCACGCTCACACAAGGCAGCTGTCCTTGTATCTAGCCAATATATCGACTGCATAAACGACTATGCAAAATGTGCATAGAATAATATTGAACCATATTCATATTAGCTACATACTAAACCAAAAGATAGTTACCCATACTCTGAAAGGCCCATATATGTTGGTACCCCTACAGTAACAATCAGGGTAAAGAAAGGGAAGGTAATCATCCCTATCAGCCTATATCTAATTGGATGGGGGTTTAATTGTACTTCAGGAGAAGGAATGGTACTATTTAAAGTTGGAATAGTATCCCAAATAATTGGAGGAGTTCTATCATCCCTGCAACATATCGAGTATAGTATTCTCTTGAGCATCATCTGACCTGTGACCTAGTCAATTAGAATGACAAATTCCATCAGGTGTGTGTCACATGAGGTCGGTACTGGCACGAACTGGGTTCACACGAGAGAGGATCAGTCAGATCACAGGCAGAGGTTGCTCTTCGTGTTTGGACGCCCCAAAATGTGTTGTATCTTATTACTGTAGTATTACCCATGTCGCGACATCTAAGCTTGCCAATTAAATTCCATAAATTCTGCGTATCATGTTACAAAACAGCTCAGAACATCATGAGGTAGGTCGTTTGGACTTCCTTCTTCCAGAGTGCCGATCCAATGTACTTGCATTGACTCTAAAGGTTATCAAAAGGTACACTCTGCATCACTAGTGACGCCCTTGGCAAATTTATAATCAAACATCACCTTTACCCTGGTAAGCCTCGTTTAATTTCACAATTTAGAAGATAATTACCTCAATAGTAAGATTGGGCGTGTTTTGATGAGTTCCGGGTTACCTGAAACGAGCCCTTTTGTCTTGGCCTTCTCTCACTGGTGTTGCTGGTGTCTGTCAATCTAGTCAAGGGTTGCGTGGCCATTCTTGATCTGCCTGGTTCTCATACCAATCGAAGTTGAAACACATGAAATTAGCTTGCAGGGGTCCAGTAAGACAGAAGAAAATAAAAAAAGGGATAAATAGTTCTCACATAGCCCTCAAACAAACAAAAAAGATCCATCTCCATGAATCCATAACGTAGTAACATATCATGTATTAGGATATAACTGAACTACTGCACATCATGATCCATGGATAATCGAGATAACATCATATTGGATCCATCACAGAATCAGTGTCACGGCTGGTTTGGGCTATACATGTTAACTAATTGATGGTATTTAGCATAAAGCAATCTGGGCTGTCAATTTGAGCAATTGAGCTATAGGCCAAAGGTGATGGATGATCAACCTTCATCAGGCACATCCCCCTGCCCTCTTCCCCCAACCCAATTAGTTGAGGAGGGCTTCCCTACTGCTCTGTGTCTTTGTAGATGGGAAGGGGGCCCTGGGGAGGGCTCCACGGGGTCAGCAACAGACGTGCTGCAATTAGAGAGAGTAGGACACATCCCACAACATCTCAACCCTCCCTCCAGCATCTCTATACCTCTCTCTGTCTCCATCCCCACTCCAATTCCGACCCTCCCTGCTGCTTCTGCCTGCCATTTCTCCTATTATTATATACCCATAGCCTTGCCCTGATGTTATCATGATGGGGCTGATATCAATGATAAGGGTCATATAAAGAGAATTGCTCAGAATACACCATGTAATGTATTATGAGGACCATGCACTGGCTGGGAGGGTAGCGTTTCCATATATACAGAGTAGCCCTAGGCCCCAAAAAAGGTGTTTCTCAGGTTACATGGTCTGAAAATCTAGGCTAGGTAGATCGGATTAATTTTAAAAAAGTAATTCTTTACCTTTGTCCTGAAAAGTACCCAAGCGTTGATAAAATAGCCCCAAAATGACCTTAGATATACCTTTTTTTCAAAATTGTAAAAGAATTTCTAGGGTCGGCCCTCTTTTGCTAGTTAGGATCGGGTAACCTGACACATACAATTCTTTCTTATTTGGCCCTAGCTAGATGCTATGGAAGCTGCCGGGAAATCCCATCTGAAGCACAGGTCATTTACAGAGTGGCCAGTACCTTGGATGGATTTTCAACCCAAGCTGAAACCATATTTTATTACCTGGTCCTTTGACCCTTCCTTTCTCTTGACTGCACCTCAAACACACTTACATGCATACGGGTATAGGTGACAGTAAATCACCTCTGGGGAAAACACACTAAAGGATGATTATAATACCCTAAAAGGATGTGCTCATCCTCCCTGGTGGTGTGCAGACGGGGTATAATGTCTAGAGTTGATGGCTTCTGAGCTGCTCTCTGTGCAGTCGAGCTGCTCAAGGAGACACAGAATAGCTCTTCTCCCTACCCCGACTCCCTCCCCAGCCACAGACATCACACACACATACACTCACATGGGCTAGGTCTACCCTGCACAGGAGACACTTCAGCAGACTGGTATCGGTTAGACCAGTTGTATTGCTGTGTTAACTCTACCCATGGTGTTTAGAAATGAGAGGCTGATTGCAAGATGTTCCTATGCAGCTAAGACCGTATTGTGTTTATTAATGTAGACATCTATACATACACTTTATTTAAAGTCCTTAAACATGTACCGGGTATATAAATATGAGACGGCCACAGTGAATTGAAGGTACAACCCCATAATGCCTCCTTAAATTACAACAGTAGTATTGTGTGGAATTAAGGTAATTTAGGTTCTTTCCTGATGAATATAATTGGTAATCCATGTGTTCAGTTTTTAAATCTATACAAACCAAATAAGGTTTAATGGGGTAAACACTACATCAATTTCCTTAGGACGTTAAGTCTTCGAACTTTAAAGGTCATACTGACTTCATCAAGTCCAATAAAGCACTGCCTTAACGATTATGTTGGCCAATCTAGGCTTTACCTCATGAATATGCCACTAGGGACTCAGAGCGTATTAATGTCAGCTTCCCTTGGTAGTCTGAAGTAGACATATAGCTACTTGACTAGACTTATGAAGTACATTCATAATGGGGTGCAGTGTATGGGGGCACTGTTCGGTCTCTCTTCCTGCTCACATGCCAGTGACATTTAAGGTGCACTATGGAGACAGGATGTGCCATTCTCACAGACATGCTGGGATACCTCTAGTACAGGAATAATGTATAGCAGGTTTTATGCAGCTTGGCCTGCCTTTTAATACGCAATCTGCCTGTAGGGTTTTGTGTTTTAGCGACCACACCACTTCTTAGCCGAAGGATGATTTACTTTGCTTGCTCGGTCGCTTCCTTCCTTCTCTCGTCTCACCCCTTCCTCCTGTATAAAGTCTTGCTTTTTCTCATTGATTCAAATTTTCCTGTTTTTTTCATAAACTCATTGAAAAAGCTATCATGGATTATTTATGCCAATACTTCACCACACCCTCCTTTGCAGAACAGCTGTATTTTATAGAAATCAGATTATTCTTATCAAAAGTAATGTCGGTGAGCATCAGTATAACGCATGGCCCACTGGACGTATGTCCACTCCAATGAGTGGCCACAGGACATATAGCTCTAATCTGCCATCTTGTAGGTGAAGTACTAAGCCAAATCTTTGCCCCCCCCCCTGGAGAGCTGCTCCCCCAAACTCTAAAGTGCTACATATATATGAATAGTATTACTAGAAGCTGTCCCATATACAATGTACTGACCTGGGCTGTCGGAGCAGAAACTCAGAGTCTGATACCACACTACCTTAAAATATTGGTCATATGGTCCTAGGGTCACTAATGTAATGCAGATGTTGATGTTACATTGGAGTAGCGCGGAGGAATTGGTTGGCGCCTCAATTGGTGGCCATAGGTTTTGATAGTTTAGTGAAGCTATGACTATTCTATGGCTTCTTGGGTTTCTTAACCATGGTTCAAATAGTGCTCAAATATTCTTTTACCTGATGTGTCACGCAGGGATGAAAGTTTTCAAGTTTTCCCCGATTTCAAGTGTTTTTTTATGCCATGAAGACATGTACTTAACTATAGAGGACCTTTATTTAGGGGCCTCTGTTTGAACATTTCAAGTTTTTTTTGGAGCTTGGTCACTTTCATCTCGGTGTGTGAAACCATACATGGAAAGTTAAATTTGCCAATCCCCCCCCCCCCCCATTACCTGATCGCCAGGGGCTAGCTTTAAAAATGGTGTGTACTAAGTTGGCCCATTATCCAAGTGTTATTTCCTATGCAGCTAGCCAGCGGAAAACCACACCACAGAAGAAACCCTCGGAATATCCCATACTTTAAATGAATAGATTTCACATCACTGATAGGCTGGCCCTTCCGGCCGATGCCCCTATCAGGGTGAGGCCGCAGTGTAGTTGAATTCTCCGGCCTGAAACCGCTCAATAAATCGATTTGAATTATACAGGGGGAAAGGATGCATCCGACCAGCTCTCATGAGAGTTCCCCAGAGGGGTTGTAACTAGGCTATGTATATGTAGATGTCGGTCAGAACAACGCAAATAGGAAATGTGAACATCGGGCTTCTATTTTTACTGGGAAACCTTTTTTTTCCAATTTGAGATAAGGCTTCAGTAGAAAAGAAGCACATGTTTCAATATAGCAGGACGTCATAGTTTAGTTAGTGTTGCATTTTCACTCACGTCTAGTATAAAATTAATTCCATGTTCACTCATATCTTTTGTGTGTTATGCCAACAATCCTGTGTAAACAGGACACTTTCTTGATCGAGTCAATATCAAAGGGGTAAGAGGGAGGAGTTCTGTCCCAATATCTTTGACATTGCCATGATTGTATTGCAGTGTCAGAAGGGTATGTATAGCAAACTCCATTACACCCGCTACACACACCCATGCCTCCTGCTACCTTCCACCTTATTGACTCAGGGTATTAACCCTGAGTAATATACACCTACTAATTTTGCGTTTTAAGACAATTTTGTGACATAGGAGAATCTTTATATTTTGGTTATCGTCCGACATAGACAAAAGTCGACAAAAACATGAGACAGGCAAGGTCGGGGGACAGGATCTAGCGCAAAAATTTTTCTAAAAATCTAAATTTTTCTTGACTAAATTGAACTGCGATCTTTACGAATTTATTTCTCTCTTTCGCTATTATGTAAATGTATGAAAACAAAGCTACCGCCGCCATGGGCCTCCATAGGCTGCAAGGCATTAAGTTTTTGGGTGCAAGATAGAAATGACATTTTGAGCGAATTTGCCCGTATTTCTCTCTTTCTACCCCCAAAGCGGGCAAAATCTGGGCACATTCTACCGCCAGGACCTATGCAACAAGTCACATCCACTCTATATCTATGTGTTAAGACAGGGGATGCACGGCAAAGGCATGGACGCGTAACACACGCCGCCCTGTAGCCGACCGACACAGCGAAACGGAAACGGCGATGGTGTCGCTGCTGATGCTCCGATCGACTCGCTTTACGGCCGAGATGTAAAACAGCGGTTACGCGCTGCTGGGCGCTGACGCCGACAGCCACCTGCTCGCCCCCAGCCACCTGCTTTCCCACAGCCACCTGCTCACCTACAGCCACCACCTGGAATTTGATTATATATGACTTCCAATATATGAAATTAGGGTAGCTTTTTCTGGCGATTACGATTCTGCCGTCAGAAATGAGAAATAATGTATTGTGCTCAAATTAGATCACTCATTCGAATTCATTTCTGATGCCAGAATTGACAGATTACCCTGAGTCATCTGTGAGGACACTCACACACTCCATTTTTATCCTTTACTCCAGAGTGATATGCTTTTAGGACTTCCTTGCAGTGTAGTATAATGTTCTTTGCTATAGCCATGTGAAGTCTAGTTAGTGGATAAGTAGATAATGGGGATTTGAGAGCCGTGATACTGTTATGAGTGGACTGGGAGGGGATAACCTCATTTGTTGGTGATTTATGACCAGGTGGAGCTAGAGGATCAACCTCAATGGGATTCCCATCTTGGTATTGATGTATAACAGTGATATATGGATGCTACAGGCGGGTACCCGGTATATATACAGCACCTGATGGGAAGGTAGATGTGGCTTAGGAACAGTAAGCTTTTTATCTCATCACCAACGTCCTAAGGCTACCTGTCATCACGACAATTACATTACGGTAGTGCCCTTGTATTTATTGTCTTTGGCAGAAAATAACTCTGTGATGGTATGAGGGTAGAGATTTACTACGACCATGGTTACAAGGGGGCTGCCTGCGGCATTAAACGTTGTCAACAGCAATGACACAGTTTGCCTACAGGTATAGAGTGAGGTTAATGCTAGGGTAGGGAGTTAGTATAAAATACAAGATTCATTATGCTTAAGTATAGGAAGGGCCGTATTCAATGCACCCCCCCCCCATTGAATACAATGTGGCCGTATTCAATGGGCTAAGAAAAAAACATTAAATGGCTTCAAATAAAGAAATAAATGCAAATGCCAACTACATTAATACCTCTCTACAGCTTCGTGAAATATGGCCCCAGCCCCCACTCGTGAAATACCGCAGAGACGGTACCAATGGGCGTTGGCATTTGTCTATGTATTAGAAGGGGGTATATCTAAGGTAGTGATATAATTATATAGATTAGATGCCCTGACGTTTTGTGCTAGTATCATCTAATCATTGGTAGTTTCTTATATCCGTATCTGTGCTTTGCACATAATAATTATCATCACCCTACAGCATCTCTTATCACATTTTAGCCTCACCTCTGGCACTTATCTGAACCTGCATGTCTACTTCTAATGTTTTACTCGTGTAAATTGACAGACATAGTATTAACAGCACAAAAAGTGACACTTCATGCCGCCAAAAGTTTTTAGCAGAGTGCTTAGCATGAAATTACAAATTGCCAAAGAGACGAGGCCAATGCTTTCATGATGTCCCTTGGGAGGTGACCCAATATCACATGGCTTAGGTGACTTCCATGTAGCTTTGCGCGGGGCCAACACATTGTCACGTTGGTGAAAATGAGATGCAAATTACTATCATCAAAGCTTGCACAGCATGACGAAGTTTTTCATTTGAGCCTTAGTCGAGGCTTATTTGAAATTCAAGTGGAGAGAGTAGCAAAAGGGCTAATTCCTCTCATAACCTGTCGGTGTTTTGTGTGCTGGTGGTAATTTGATATGATATCTCTGAAAGTCGATTCTTATTAGGTTGATACACGTTTTCTGTCAGGTTACCCGAATATTATACACCTAGCAAAGACAATGTGTTTAAGTCAAGGAAAGATTTCAGAGTGGAGGCAAATATCCATAAGCTCCTGCGATGATCCAGTTGCCAATTCCCGTATAGAAATGTGCAGACATATATAATATATATCTTTTCATATTATGAAAAAAACCATCAATTTCGGAACCTGACTCCATGGAATAGTTCATAATTCCTGAAAGGCACATAAGAGTGTCCTATGAATGATTGAAGCACATAGCCTACTTATTCCTTTGAGTAAAGTGCCTCTTAATCCTTGGACTTAAGTATTCCCAAGAGACTAAATCTAAACTAGTCCTTTCTATCTGTAAGTGTTCACAGGAGGCTTTATAGTGAAAAGCTCCCTATGCAACAGGATTACTCTGCCGAAATAAAAATGTGGCACGATCTGCGAAAAGGGACCTTAGTTCGGGGTATAATAAGGGTCCTTTTCCAAGGACATGTCACAAATATTCGACAAGAACACATCCCAGACGTCCAATACATGCAACACACTATGAATGCGTTCCTAACCATATACTTTAGATCACCCTCTAATTCATCCTCTGTGTGGACTGGACGGGACGGGTAATCTAAGGCTGTGTCTCACGACCTTGGGCCAATGTTTTTGTCTCTGACCGGGTGCCAGCTCTGACCGGGTGCCAGCTCTGACCGGGTGCCAGCTCTGACCGGCCTGAATAAAAACGGTTATTTAGGGAAGATGGAGATAGAATTTGGCTGAAAAGGTTAATGGATGTTATAACTCTTTAAACTAGTCATTAGTTGCCCATTTTTATCATCATTTGCCCTAAATAACCCGTTTTTATTCAGGCCGGTCAGAGCTGGCACCCGGTCAGAGCTGGCACCCGGTTAGAGCTGGCACCCGGTCAGAGCTGGCACCCAGTCAGAGACAAAAACATTGGCCCAAGGTCGTGAGACACAGCCCTAAGTGGGGTTATGGAGGGGCTAACGGATGTTTTGCATGTGACAAAATAGCAGTGTTCATTATGGTTATTTCCTGTTTCTATGTTAAGGTGACAGAGTCAGGCAAATAGAGACTTGCCTATACATATAGGAGTGAGCTCACGTAGTATGATGCGAACTATCAGGCAATGATAGAACCCTTTTTTAAATTATGATGACATTTTAAATCATGCATGTATTTATGAAGTTATCTTTGGATATTTCCCTCATGTGTCTGATTCTGTCTTATTATCATATCAGTGTATGACATAAACAGGGGAGTCAGTCACGCAAGTAGTACACTGAAATGATACACGCCTGAAATAAGTCCATGTGAGTAGTATATCAAAACGTTAACTTAAGGATGGCAACTACATGGATCCTTAGGTCGAATAGTACTTTAGTATAGCTCCATGCAATGTTAAACGTGACATACCCTAGGAAAAGGGACCTTAATGCACCCTGCACTAAGGTCCCTTTTCGCAGATCGTGTCACAAATGATGATGTCCATCAGTATAATGGGAAACAACATGAATAGTTCGCAATGGTCAAATTGAAGTGTGGTTATCAAATGGCAAATCATAATGATCAAAATTAATTCAGTTTGCAGTACTTTGAATAGGCCAATTTCCCCAGATTCAGACAATAATGCATGGAAATGGGATACGGTGGCTTATATATTGTTACTAAAATTAACATTTTCACAAAGTATAGTATGTGAAAAGTGAACTTGGGAGTTATGTCGATTGCAGATAGGATGGTGAATTCTTTTTTTATGGTGATTGTTTCGTGGGGGCGGGGGGGGGCGATGAGGAATGGTAATTACATTTGAAAGTGAGAGTTTATCAAGTATGTACTCCAGCTACATAGTAATCAGAGATAGATATACGTCTCCGCGGTTAGAGAAATGTGAAGCTATTGTGAAAATATTACTTCTGTAGATTACACTTCTATAAATCGCTGTAAATGGAATTGAGATAGAGGTGAGATTCCGTGAAACTAGGGGATACGGTTTCTAGGCATTTCAACTCTGTAGTCCTAGCGATAACTTTTCCTATAAAACAGTAAACTGTCGCATGATTTCAACTAGATGTCAATATAGCTGTATTTAAATACACTTGGCATCCCCGTCTTCATATTCCTAAAATATTATACAGATTATACAAATCATCAGGTGGAAAATGTCAGACAGTAGGTTTCTAGACAATTACATCGATTTGGATTACTATAACCTAATGCCTAAGCCTGTTTAATCATTAATGAAGGAAAGCTTGTATTTGTCATTCTCTTGAGCATATAGATGGGAAAGGCAAATTAGTAAGATCCGATAGCGAGATGGAGCTGGGATTGGATCTCCTACAGTTGTCGCGCACAGCGACGTTTTTAAGTCTTCGGCTAATTCTCGGATTCTAGGATTACTATATCAGAGATGTCTGACGCCCACATCTTTTGTGGGGCTTGCCGAGTAGTTAATCCAATAGATTATTCAGTGAGGTGAGATATGGTTTCTTTAATGCATTATAACCAAGGTATTAAATGCATTCCAGGAACTATTTATTCTTTACAGTTGAGAAGTAACTAACAGTCTGGGACGGTGTCAGACATACTCTCTTATCTATCGTATGATATTCAAGTCGAAGTCAGCATGACTGATTACCTAAACTACCGTAAATTCCCGCGTACTACCCGCGGGTTGTACGCGAACCAAACTCAGCTTTCATTTGATACCAGACATGCCTATATAGGGAGCGGGTTATACGAGGGTTTTTATCATTATAGAACAGCACTAAAGTTGACATTTTCAGATCTAAAAACGGGTTATAGGATTCTCCTGAGTTGGGGGTGCGGGTTATACGCGAGATGCGGGTAATACGCGGGAATTTACGGTAATGATAATTTATTCTTAAATGTTGACATCAGAATTGCATCGACTACTAAGGATTTACTGCCCCATTCACACGCCAACTCCACCTTGATGGGTCATATAGACATTCTAATGCACATAATAACGCATCTCAACTAAAGTATTTCAGGTAACAGCTCCTGGGAAAGCACCCATTGTTTTCAATAGCCCCTCTCTACCTTAAGCCAAGAGGAGTATCTTTTTGCATGTTTAAAGTGTGAAACAATGTCTTTCCATTCCATCCTGAAGCGTAGGCCTACTCCATCCCTTTCTTCATTCTCCCTGGCATGGTAATGGTCCTTTGGCTAATGCTGGTCTTGTTCCTTGTCTTGAAGTAACAAGAAGTAATGTCGCAATGGCTAATTGTACTCTTTTTTATTTGCAGGTAACAGAGGTAATCGCAAAGGGGGCATTCGGCAACGTGCTCAGGGTCCGCAGGCCAAAGGACAAACTGGAATTTGCCCTGAAGGTAAGAGTCCAGCAATTCATAACCAACTATAACTAATGAATTAATAACTTTATTGATGTTGATATTAGGTTTGAAAAATATATAGCAGAGATGAATAGATTACAACATGGCATCCTTCATATCTCTACCACTTAATGGTTATAGGCCATCACAGTTCAATACAATCGATCAAACCATTGCTGGTATATTTATGGTTGCTGCTTGGGAAGGGCAATGATTGGACATTCCCATCAAAGGGGTAGGAATCAATTTTCATTAGAAGGGGGGAAAAGACAAGGTATGGGGTGTGGGGGCTATATAGGATTGACCTTTATAGACTTATATTGGGGACCTCCTATTTTTTCTTCTTCCCAAGCCGCTCCTCAGCAAAAGGAAGGCTTTCTGGCCTACCGCTGTATGGGTGTGTATGAGTACTGACTCAAATGACTGAGAATGTTGCTGATAAGATACCTACTGTCCACATAGACTTACACAGAATGGTATAGTAGAATTTCTTTTGACCCGGTGACCTTAAGTGGAGTAGTGTTACATTGCATTCATCTCCCATAAAAGCAAAAACTTTAGCTAAATGAGAAATCAATGCCTTGGATTGAAATTATTTTCATTGGAAGATTTCCTAATAGAGTGGCAGGGACAATTTTTAAAGATAACCCTCTTATGTGTTGAAACTGATCGCAATTATGACAAGTTTTATTTTATTATAGTGTGGCCCTGTGGTACTGTTAAAATCCAGTTAGCCTGTAAGGGCATTAATGTCCAAGTCATTAATCAAAGTCCATAATCATGCCATTGGCAGCAAGAGCAGGTTAATACCACTTGTCAATCTTTACACACCCTTATTTGGCTAATCTCCAAAGGAAGAGATTTCTCCGCGGGAAGCTCCAACGTAGCGCCTATTTCGACGTTGGTGTCACAAATTTGAATGAGAACTTCTTCCGTATTTGACATAATAAGTGGCGCTTTATCAACTTATTCTAATGGCATTTAAGTAGTTTAGAGTTATTATTGTCATTGTTCTAACCTTTGAAATTAATATAATAATGCAGGTCTTTGGCCTAGGTGTTAACTGCACATTATAACTGTGGTGTTAAAAGCAAGGCCTATAATAATGATAAAGGAATGTTTGACATAGAGAAAAATGCAATGGATGGTTTTGTGGTTAGAAGCCTTCATCATGGGAACAATGGACCGTTTGCGTCCAGCACAATATCTCACAGAAAATCAATTGATCTGTTCTAAAGCATTGCAATAGGGCTTATGGACACCAAGGATCGTTATGGGGGCCACACACGAGAGGTATATCATCAATGGTTGGAGATCCATTAGTGAGCTTTTCTGACAGGATGCATGCCTATGTTGCCCCCTACTGAGCCTTCAATGTTTTAGGGTAATAATGGATAGAACCAGAAAACTGAATATTTTGAGCACAGACACTTTGAAGGAGAGCAGTTATATAAATTAAAATAAAAACGCGAGGCAATCAAAAGAGACTTTATCCCAAACCAAGACAGGCAATGTTTGACCATTTGTAAAATAAGATTGAAGGTCATGTTAAAAAGGATAGGAAGTCGTATATCAATACATATACAAACAGGTGGATGCATGTGTTTTAAAGGAGATTTATCTTTAACAAAGAAAACAACACTGGCCATTTGTAGCTACTATAGGACGCTGCACAGAACATGAATATGTTGGAGTACATACCATATGGTGATATAGAGAGACAGGAGGAGGGGTGGTCCCATTCACCCTGAGGCTTGTGTTAGGGTGAGCAGGAGAGGCTGAGGGGGTACAGGCATGCTACCCTACCATCTCCCACACCATCCTGGAAGCTAACCATTTAAGGGCAGCATAGTGCCCTTTTGTTGGCACGATGCATGTATGCAGCTTTTGGCGAAAAACTCATTAGTGTGACATGCATGCATTATGCTGTCCCAACAGGGGTTGGTGCATTTCCGAAGAGTTGACATGATGCACCAATGCAGCGCTGATGAGTTACCCACTACATTGGTGCATCATGACAACAACACTTTGAGGCATCATGCTGTCGGTAGATGGTTAACAGACGTTGGTTCTGCAGTCTGGTGGCGTGGGACACCTATAAGGCCACTTTGTGGAGGCATCATGTCTGAACACTAGAGACTAAAATAGGCCCAAGGGGATAACATTATAAAAAAAGAAGGGATGAAAAAGTGTAATTCACTTTACTTCATCACGTTAATAGGGTCTGATTCTTCAATGCCTGTCTATGTATGTGATCTGGAAGTACCAATCCTGCCTAATTTCCATTACTTGTATTCTGTTTTTGTAGCTCCTCAATATGAATACTTTAATTTAAAGTAGCGACTGCTAGACTGAAAACAAAAACACTGCTTTGATTCTAATATAGAGAAAATATGTTAAGAAAACAAAGGGAGGGGTGTTTATCAGGTTTTAATAGTTTACCGCATAAGGATATAACCATCAGTCACTGCTAGCTTGAAAACCTTACTACATTTTCACATAACAAATACATAGGCCTATCTATTGCTTGGTATAATATGAGCCTGGGATTTGCACTCGTTGCATCTTCCCTAGCAATATAGAAGGCGTGGGAAAGTGTCCCTTGGGTGTGATGATGGATCTCACCATGATGTACCATGTGCATTCGAAGGGAATTACCTTGGCAGCACTGTACAGTGTCGTCTGCTATTTCAGGGGACTATTGTCGTTTAGTTTTCTCATTAAAATAGATAGACTCATTCATATCGCCTGCCACAAAGCATGTTTACTGTTATCAAACACCATGATAAGAATAGAAATGGGACAGAGTAGTCTGATTAACGTGACACACTTTATAATCAAGGTACGCTGGACGCTTTCATTGTCACAACTATGGTATAAAGTATTATGTCTATCAGATATATTAATTTGGGCAAGCATGTCTATTCCTGTAACAATAAATACTGGCATCTATTCGAAATATTCTATATGATTATTTTACTGATGTTAGACTTACTTCATCATAATCAGTTAACAGGGATATATGTGAGTGACCATAACTAAAGAAATAAATAGGCGTTTGTTCTTTCTCTTTATAGAAGCTGTATTAAGTATAGTGGGCAAGGGGGTTGGGTGTACAAGAAATAATCCACCTCACCCAGAACCTACTAGACACTGCAGAAGCAGAAGACAAGTGACAACGTCTTTGATGTGGTGTCGGCTTCTATTGGTGTGACTCAGATGCCTGTCTCTGAGAGCACATCAGAGGCCTATCCCCTGTGTGGGTGTTGACACGTCCTCCAGTATGGGTTTATAGACCTACTGGAGGAGAACATTCACCAATGGTTGTGCACAGGCAATAGCTCAGTTGAATGTTCGCCCAGGTTAGGCCCCAGAGCAGTTGTTTCTAGTCACCTGATCTGTTGTTTTAGTGAAAATGAGCTGACCGAGAATTTATACGTGTAATCTTGAACTAATTTTCTTGGTGCCGAGGCAGATCTCTGCAGCACCACAGGAATATCTATATTTAACAAATCCGACTATAGTTATTTAACTAATAAGACTTAATATAGATCTCAGCTTTTCTGATCTTGTTCTTGGAAAAACGTATTTAAGTTGGCTTAACATTCTGTGGTCTCGATATAATTTCGTATCGGTACTCATGCAATGAACTAAAGTTTAGATTAAAATTTTACTTTAAATGACAAGTGACATGAGTTCGGATTACAGGTAATGTTCTGCTTCGTTGGCGTGGGAGTTACACTCATCACATGACTACCCTAAGTTTGTGTGTATGACATATTCTAATTTGCTATTTGAATCTTGTTGCTATTCTGATATGACATTTATGAAGGTAGTACCCCGTCTGCATGACTAGCCCAGAGATGCCACCTCATCTACTTGTGCATGGAGTCCAACGTATTTGCTGAAATTGATGTATTAGATTATGATACTTCCATAATATTACGTTCAGGGTATCAAGTTCATATCACGCAATGTATTATGGATGCATCCTACGATGTGGATGTGGGGAAGAACAGCTTTCTCTTTTCAACACAGCAACCGTAGCCCAAGTTTACTTATATTTCACATTCTTATCGTAATAAAAGTATTCATAGTTAAATAACTCCACAGTAATAGCTTCAAATATAACTTCAAATATAATTATGTGCAGAATTATTAAATTATCAAATCAATTTACACGTGATGCACATACTATACGGAGGCGTTTGTAGTCTCCCTATCTTTGAACTCAAATATCTTGTTTGTGCACTTAATAGCAAAACGCTGTGCAAAGAGACATTTCTAAAATGCTGACGACTGCGGAATTCGGTTACATCTTGAGATATCAAAAACCCTATTCACAAATAGTGCACAAAGGGCTGTGTGAAAGGGAAGGATGTCTGCTTTTAAAGTGGAATTCCCAACAATTATCTTCAAAGAGTACAGTGTAATATGCCATCTTTTTGTAATCGTCATATTACATTATTGTGTCTATTCTGAGTAAGAATACTGAATTCCTGAACTGCACTTCTAAAGGACAATGCTACCTTATGCAGATCTCCCATACAGCAAACGCAGCATTGCATATCTGGCCCTTTGGTAGTTAGGACATTCCTCAGCCAGCCCTGATTAGTATAGGGTTTTCCTGCTCAGGGAATTACTTGAGCAGGTTAGATTTGATTTCAGGGATGGTTGGGCTCAGGGGAAAGGCAGGACTTTGTAGGGATTGATTCTGTACTTTGGTTGATCTGTTTAAGCCTGTAGCTGCTGCATCCTGTGTGCCATCTAATCTTCAGCTAAATCCTGACTGTAAATCGAAACTTTCCAAATCGTTTGTTACCACCGAGTAGGAGCCATATATACAGAGATGCCAATTTTGCTGCTTTCGCAAGAACACCTATTTATGCCCCAAAAATGTGTGTAATAAATTATATCAATATTCTGAAAAATCCAAACATTTTATGCATTTAGATCAGGATGTGACATTTCTGTACCTATACAATGATGGGTAAGGCGGGGAGAAAGTTATTTTTGATTTTTTTTTTACCATATTTTAATTGATAAGACATAGCCATACGTGGCGGTGCAGTATGTAGAAACATGAAAATAAAGTGAAGGTGTCGGAGGCCGGGGATTGCTTCCCCTTTTTGGCTGAGCAACAGGGATATAATGAGTGCAGTTAGAATTGACGTCATGAATATGTTCACCAATATTGATCCAGTTTCCAGTATAATTATTATGTATTGTACATCCGAGACAATTGAATTAAGAAATCACGGGTTGATAACGGAACCTAGCATGTTATGTGACATGTATTGAATGACAGAAGCACTTTGTAACACTTGTGTGTCTAAAACGAATATTGGCGTGATGGCATGCACTACAGTAAAAGTGAAAAGAAGTACTGGGAAAGGGGACCTTATTATACCCTTCACTAAAGTATCCTTTTTGTGGATTGTGGATGAAAACAAATAAACAAGTCAACATCAATTCATGTCATTGTAGTCCATAATGGCAACATGGCCAATATCCCAGGATATTTATCAGTAGTAATTAGTCCCTTAATTGGACTATTTACATCAGTAGTGCTCTTAAATTTGTGTGGACACATTGGTGAATCGCTCTGAACAACATCCATTAGCTTTAGTCCAAACCGTACCCAGTGCTTAATTAACCCTGAACATTGCCTTCTCTTGTAATGCATTTCTCTGGCAACACAGACTGGTTTTTTTTTCTCTAATGGGGTAACGCCGTGAATGTTGAATAAGTGCTATATAGAAAGGCTGTAAAGGCAGATGACATCTGGTTGTATTTGTGTATTTGTGAAGTTATTTTGTTCTGTGTTGAGAGGAAGTATATGAATTTTAAGTGCAAATAAGCCATGTTAACTGCAACATTAATTTTGATAATTTCTACATGTACCTTCCCTGATAAAACACCCCCTGTACAAACACAGTGCTTAACATACACGATTACACCTATCAACCAACATTGTCCTACCCTAGGCATTGACCCTAAATGAATCTCCCCCCCCCCTCCCCATCTCCTACCTACCAATCCGCACTCCTCAGTGCAGGACACCCCAGAGTGCTGATGACACTGTTATCTGTTCCTGGAGCACACACCAGGGACCACAACGTACAGGGGGCTTAGAGGCCACTGATAACAGAAACAGACGCTTGATGGTGCCTCAGATTGCACCCAGCGATAGCTTTACTACATACGACTCCCTTATGGAAACAAGGACCAACCCTTTTGTTTGCAGTATGTCCATGTCCCCTTGCATCTATTCTTGTATTTCTGTCCAGGAGCTATATTTAGATATATATGGAAGGGGGGATACAGAGAATTGTTTCCATTCCCAAGGGAAATACTCTGAGTGATAGCTATCTCTCCGGACGTTCACAGAGAAAAAGGTTGAATAGATGTATGTCAAATACACAGTTGTATGTGACAAGGTATAGAGGCTGCTAGTGTGGGCTGGTGTCTGTTCTTTTTTTCATTTCTCTGGAAGCTGAATAGAGCAAATTGATTTACCAGGCAACTCTACATACATATTTTTGTACCCTTTTCGTTGTCAGGCGTTCTGACCACTGGAATAGGATAGGAATGGATAAATGAGAATGAATAGATCTCCAGCTAGAAGACCCACTTCCGTTACTCAGACGAGTTTTTGACTCTTTTATTTTATGACAGTCACTTGGAAGAGTCTAGAGACAGGTTTACTTTTTGAGTGCTTTTAAACTTTAAAGGCAGTCCTCTGGCAGTAAGTTCAAGCTGTCTCCTGTGGCTAACAATACATGTGTATTACATCCCAGACTCTTCTAAACACAAACACAACTCCATACCCTACATCCCCAGTCCAATGGGAAGACTATTCCTTTGCTCCACTATGCAACAATATTTTAGTACAAAAATACATACAGGTTGTCAGTGCCCAATAACTTAGCGCTCAGTATATCCTATTTTCTCCACTCTACAGACCCTGCTTAATGAAAACCTTCGAGACGCCTTGGTCATCCATCATAGGGTAAAGGCACCCATCTCGGACGCTCCTGGACAACAAAAGAGTAGTGACCTTTGCCTCTTAATTTTGAAAGCATTAAAGGATAAGCATTTTGATATGGGATGTGCCATTGGGCACATTATATATATAGCTTATATTTCCTAGCAAATTGCAGAAAATAATGTACTTTAAGTAGGAATAAATCTACATGTTATATATCATTTTAAAAAGATGAAACTGCACCTAAAGTCGGACACCTGCACCTAAAGTCAATCAGTGGACTTGAATTGTCACAAATGAAACATATGTTCCTATACTTATCTTTAGGAATATCATAGGTAAAGAGGAAACTAGAAAACATTGAACAAGAAAACCAATTTCCCAATTTATTCTTCATTATTGTTTTAAGAATATAATCACCCAGGCAGTCAAGCAGTCACAATATCATGTAATCCATGGCATATATTTTGTATATTATATTTTTTAGAAGGAGAAACCCCTCAACTTTAAGATTTATTGGATATGAAATAGTAATACCAACTATATAATTGAATACTAATGGTGTCCGACTCAAGGTAGCTGTCCGACTCAGGGTGCCTCTACCCTAGGCCAGAAGTTTAAAAAAAAAATATCTATAAATAAGGGTCAGAGAGATTGTCTGAACCAAGGCCATTCAGATGCTGTAGGGCGTTTGGTAAATTGACATTAAGGGGGGAACCATTGCTGTTTACTATCTAACCATACCAATTTGTATTTGCCCCAGGAGCTTTGGTATGGTATTAGGTCTTTGAAATCTGGGCTCTTGGGAAATAGACTCAGCATATTGAACAACTATCTAGCAGTCTCTTAGCATATCGGAATATCGGAGAAGTATCTCAGTATATCGTGTATAGCACCCACAGACGTGAGAGGAGATTTAAACAATAATGTGGAAAGGTGCGCATCATGTTTCCCCAATTTCTGATAGGTTGACAAGGCATTGCAAATAAGATTCATTGAAAAACCTTTTTCTTTAGAAATAGAAGGGATGTTGAGATGACTCTGAGAGCTCCATTTTAATAATAAGATGATATAGATTTTAAATTATGAAGATCCCGCTTTTAATATCGATCTGAGGGTCACAATTCTTTTTAACATGGCTTATGGAATAGGGCACTATTTTGATCGCTAAATTCCTTTGAACATTGAAACGTAATGTGATTTGCAAGTTGACTGTTCATTAATGAATGCAGTCTATGTATTATTATCATTATTTTGATTTTAGTAGTCGCTTTGTATTGCCAGTACGTGTATTTGCCCTGAAATGTCATCCTGTGTGAAGCGAAGTTGAGGAAATAGCTTAATTACATGTACAAGGATGGGATGGCCATTTCTTTCCACATACCTTAACGTGCGAAAACACTGTGGGACATTAAGCCACGCCACATCATTATTTAGGTTGTTCCCAAGGGTATACTGTCAGCTCCAATGTTCCCTACCAGGTGGTTGCAATGAGAGGAAAGCCAATTGTATGGGGAGAGGTAACACTTGTATTGCCATAATTATTGTCCTATACATTTAGCTAGTGCAGGCAATATTATGGTCACATACCCTGTACCTTTGCTTTACAAAGTGGCAATTCAAGACAATTGTATATCCTGACCAATTTGTATTCCTAAAATCAGGCTTTGTCCAGTAGCTATAACAAACATATTTTTACACTATATCTATAGTATTATGATACTGCCTCGATATATGTAAATTAAATGATGATATTCTAATTACAATCTATTTTAAATGGTATCATAATTACCTATCTATTCTCGTCGAGAACATGAGACTGAATGGTTATCGCATCTCCCATTAATCCCTGCTAACTGAGCGGCTCACAGAACTCTATAGGCCAGTGAGGGAGGGAGCAGCTCAATGTGTCTGTATATATAGAGAGAGGAGATCCCCTCAAACCATCCCCTCCGCCTACACCACCAGCAGCACTCATGATTAATTGCCTCCAGTGTAAGACCTCCCTCAGAGGTGCCTCCAGGGCCCTTTGGCTCCTGGAGGAAGGAATCACCAGCGCCCTGTGACCTTGCCTGTCCTCCAGGTGGTTGGTTGGCTGTTGACACCTGCTGCCCATGTCCTGGATAGGTCAGCTGGCCTCCCAGAGGGGCCTGGAGGAGGAGAGGGTGTACAAAGGGGGCAGTGAGGGGGGACTGAACAACTCACTTAGTTACTGATGCTGCTGCTCTTGTGTGCTGCTTCATGGGTTGGGTTATTTATGTCACTTATGGTTTGGATACTTGCCATGGTGTACATTAGGTGCAAAGTATGCAGAACCGCTGATGGGGTTTCATGAAGATAATAGTATTTGGAACCGTTAGTTTAATTGTTTGTATACACCTAGACGTAACATGCTTAGAAATGGTTGCTTTATTGCGACTAAGCAGCTAAGGAAAAGCTGTTTTGAAGCGCAAGGATAGTACCTGAGTAAAGAATAAAGTAACATCATCACTGCAATCTGCCAGCTTATATGTTGCTTTGAAGGTTAGAAAATGACACGAGCTAGGTAGGCCTAGTAGAATTTAACAGCTTCACAGCTTGAGGCAATGTTGAGTAACTTTAATAAAAAAAAAAAAAGCAACGTTGCATAAAGTTGCTTCGAGATGCCCAAAGAAGGCCTTTAATTTTTGCCTAAAGTTGGTTAAATCAGATAGTTCATGCGGTGCACATCTCACATGTCATTTTATACAATTTTGCAGGTCACATCACGCAAACAAAGCATAAGCACCTGCATAACCAGCTATGTCCTACCGTCACCCTACCCTGTCTAAGATTTACCTTAATATCGTGCTCACCACCCCAATTGAATACAAGTTACCCCCATGTCCTTCCTCCTACTCCTCAGTACAGGACACCACTCCTACTTGTTGATACATCGGGGATCACTATGTACATAAGGCAGGGGCTTAGCGTAAAGCGATAACAGAAAAAGTCACTTGGAAGCACCTCGTATTGCACCCAGCTATATCTAAACATAGGACTCCCTGATGGAGCAGGAACTAGACTTTGTTCTTGGTATCTTTCTTATTTCCTCTTGAATCTATTGCATTTGTGTCCAGAAGCTATATTTAGATATGTTGAGGATGGAGTATTACATAGAGACAATTGGTTCCTCACCCAAGGGAAATTTCCTAATAGGTATCTGTCTAGACACCTCGAGAAAAACATGGAACAAATATGTTGAACACACAGTTGTCCGTGACAATGTATGTAGGGATGATTCTAGTATGGACTTCTTCTTTTCCTTTTTCTCTGGATGTTGAATGAATCAAATTGATTTCCCCTGAAACAGTGCATGTTGTTTTTGTTCCCGTTTCATGTCCAGGTATCAAAACAGTTTACTAATATATGCAATGGTAATACGTATTAAGTGTCTTTTAATGTGCGGTGCACTTTATTATACAAGTATTAAACAGGGCAAAGCTATGAAAAAAAAGCAGTGAACAGACTCCCTGAGTAAGGTGGCCACCTCCTCCCACTGAATGGTTACATAACTCAGGCCAAAAAAAAAAGTTTGTTTCAGGTCACCCGACCGACCCTACCAAAATAGGGCCTACCATACGTTTCTATGCAATTTTGAAGAAATTTTCGTATTTTTACCCTTTTTTTGGTCAATTTTAGGGTCTTTGGAGAGGCCGGCTGGTACTGTGGTGTTTAAAAAAAAAAAAAATTAAAATTTAAAAAATCTGACCTACCGCCCCTATGTTTTCTTGCCATGTTACCTGAAACACACCTTTTTCTTTTTGGCCTTATGGTTGCTACCTGCACACACCACAATAGACAGTGTACAGTCATGATACACTGCAGACAACTTCCTGTACCCATCATTCCCAAAGGATTTATCTAAAACAAAATAGCTTGTCTGTTAAAAGTAATAAAATGAGAGCATGCTAATATGTTAGGACCCTTAAACGGTTTTCTTAAAGACAACAACATCTGACAAGGGTTAGGGATAAGTTAATTTCATAGCCAACAATCGGAACATAATTATCATTTCCTTCACGTCTGTAGTACACTCTGTGTCTAAAACATAATTTCACAATGAATTAGAATGGATATATATGCTCGACATGCTTATAGGATTAGCTGATGATATATAGTATGTACACATCATGTGACATGTCATTTGGACCTCGATTAACAAAGGAAAAAATCCAGCAGCTACATTCAGTTTCACTCATTAACCATAATATTCACCCATTACGACGCACAAACACAGAAATATAATCCATACTCTAGGAGGGCACACACTTTTGACTACCATTGCAACTCAAACAGGAGAAGTAAATTTGTATTAGTATAAAGTCCACTCCAGCATTTTACCCCTCTCTCTAATCAGCTGCTAATTCCCGCCCTTCTGTTTCAAAGGAAAACAGCTCTGTCGGCGTTGTGTTGAAGTAATCAGTCGTCCTGTGTCTGAGGGATATGTCTAGAGAGTTGTTTCTTGATGTACAACTCATCCCTAATGTATATTCATATATAGACAACTCTATTTTTACTATTCTCCTCCTTCATTCAAAGTGAAGTTGTAACTTCCATATAATACTTTCCCATAATATACAGTGGTATATGTTGATAAGATTATGTCATTTTTAAGTCTACAGCAATGAATTGTGCAAGTATCCTACTTCATAGAGCTAATACTCTCTAGCTATGGGAAGAATTGAAGGATGGCTGGCCAGCAGCAGTGTAGCTTGCACAAAGACAATAATAACCTCAGATGTGAATCCTCTTCTTTTTCCACTTGTTGAATATTGATCGTCTAGTCAATATATATATATACATGTACACGCATTGGCAGTTCCCAATTATTTAGCGATATATATCCTTTTTTCTGCTCTGAAGACTTTGTCTATCGAACGCCTTCTAGACACCCTGGCATCATAGGGCAGAAGTTGTAAAAAAGCGATGAATGGTCCCGACAGATTGTCCTGGTATTTGTGATTCAGACGCTGTAGGGCGTTTGATGTGCTGACAGTAAAGGGGGGATATTACTGTTTACTATTCTGCCCAACTGATTTGTCCCCGCCACAGACTCTTTGGTCTGGTCTCAGGTCATTGATTGCATGATCTTTAAGGCAATAGTCTGCGTCCAACTCCAAGGCAGTTTTCCTCCTCTCTTGGATATTATGCAGGTTGGTGGTAAGAAGTGATAGATTAAGTGTGAGAGTGAGGAAGGGAGATATACATTAACCAGTAATGTCTTCCAGGTTGTGTTCAGTTGACAAAACATTTCAGATGAAATATGTGGTGTATTAAGGTCCCTTTTCCCAGCTTAATATCACAAATAATCTGTGTCTTTAACTCTTGAAAAGGAAAGACGGTCATGAAGTTTTGATCTAGCAAATGTTGTTATTATGAGAATCCCCCATTTCTTATCGATCCCAGGTATGATAATTTTTCATGTTTTCAATTTTGGCTTATAGACGATGAAGGTCTGTACAATCGTAGATGGCTGATTCCGCATCAACTCAACCAAAATCGGAAGATCTTCCTGGATGACCATCTCCAATTTCCATGTTAATTTTTTTCTCATTGCCCTATGTATCCATATTGTCCCCCCAAAACTTCTAATCAAAATTCCAAATAGTTTCCGAGTTCTGGCTCGCTCAGTTGGGGCAGGGTGGCTGCTCTGGTAAGAAAACCATCAATTCTAGCCATTTTCAAAGGACTACCATGGAAAAACTCTCAGAGTCACAGGTCCATGTGTCATTACATAGGTGCAACTTATACTAGAGATCAGGAAAAAATTATCAAACCATACCTCTTGTGTTATGCACAGAGGCTCCGAAAATTGGACATGAATCGATGGAAATTAACAAAACTTTAAATTATCAAAAATTTGTCAAATTTAGAATTGTACCCCTAGCAGCTTAATCTTGAGGCTAGTAACTAAGATAGATGTGGGGCTTGTCAAGGTATGGTACTCATTCCTTGGAATAGTTCATAGGTGGCAGCACTGGTGGCTAAAGTTGGGCAATTCTCTTTAATGACCTAGTTTTGGCGGCCATTAAGGCCATGTGGCACCATTTTTTTGACTTATAATAATTTATCCCTGAAAGCTCTCTTCATTACCTTTCCATCGAATGCAGTTGCAAAGGTGTTCCATATTTCCTTATGGGTGAAATAATTTTGCATTATTATGTAAGATCAGAGTTTTCGAAGTTTCCCAATGGCATTTTCAATGGTAAATGAAGGGGGATGTGCAAAAACATGTTGTAAAATCTTTTTTTCTGAAAATCTATATCAAGCTTACCAGCCATAGAGGATTATTTCTCATTCACATATATACCATTGATAATTTTTTTCACACTTGTAATGCTGTAAATGCTGAGGTCACCCATACATAGAAACGCATAGGAAAAACTTCAAAAAGCCTGATCTTTGAAAAATTATTTCACCCATTAGGAAATACGGAACACCTTTGTAACTGCATTCGATGGAAAGGTAACGAAGAGAGCTTTCAGGGAAAAATTATTACAAGTCAAAAAAAATGGTGCCACATGGCCTTAATGGCCGCCAAAACTAGGTCATTTTAGAGAATTGCCCAACTTTAGCCACCAGTGGTGCCACCTGTGAACTATTCCAAGGAACAAGTACCATACCTTGACAAGCCCCACATCTATCTTAGTTACTAGCCTCAAGAATAAGCTACTAGGGGTACAATTCTAATTTTGACAAATTTTTGATTATTTAAAGTTTTGTTAATTTCCATCGATTCATATCCTATTTTCGGACCCTCTGTGCATCAAGACATAACACAAAAAGTATGGTTTGATAATTTTTTCCTGATCTCTAGTATAAGTAGCACCTATGTAATGACACATGGACCTGTAACCCTGAGAGTTTTTCCATAGTAGTCCTTTGAAAATGGCTAGAATAGAGGTTTTTCTTACCAGAGTTGACACCCCGCCCCAACTGAGCGAGCCAGAACTCAAAAACTATGCGGAGATTTGATTAGAAATTTTGGGGGGACAATATGGATACGTAGGGCAATGAGAAAAAAAATTAACATGGAAATTGGAGACGGTTATCCGGGAGCCTCTGGTTGAATTGACGCGGAATCATCCAGATATATAATTATACTTTGTACTCTGTAACACTATCATTATTTGAACATTCAATTCAGATTTTTCCATATATTCTATATCATTACCACTTCAGCAATCCCTCTGTGTGGCCACGTTATACCATGGCTGTCTGTGTGAAGCTAACAGTAAAAGGGCCATAGCTGTAGAACATGACTTGTGTAGGAGTGAGACTGCCATTTCTTCCTACGGGCCATTACGTGTGCAAACACTGTGGGACATTAAGCCATGCCACATCATTGTTTAGGTTGTTCCCAAGGGTATACTGTCAGCTCCAATGTCTCCCGCTGGGCGTTTACAGCGAGGGGAAGTCCTGGAATGGGGGAGCGGTAACACTTACATTGTTTGTATTGTCACATATAGTTAGCTCTTGTAGGTAGTATTATGGTCAAGTATCTTATGCTTTTATAATAACAATTGATATGTAACATAACACTTATGTTACATCTCTATTGATATAATGCATGATAGAAAAAGAGACATAATACTAACACCTTAAGTACACAGGTGTTTGTTATTATGGAACAAAAGACACATCACTATGTTGATGCTCTGTAGTTTTTATTTAATTCTGACTACAAGATACAAATGGTTTTCTTACACTATAAAATTATTATTCATCAGTACAGCCCAGGTAAAGGATGGAACCATGGTTACATTTATCCTGAATTGAAAAAAAAAGGGATCACCCCATCTGGCACCTGAGCAACTCACAGAGGGTCAGTTCTGTGAGGGATGGAGCAGCTCAATATGACTATGTACACCGGTATTCGCAAAGGAGAGATCCCCTCAGAGGGCATCCAATGTGCCTCTCAACCATCCTCTCAGCCTTTAACACCAGTGGCACTCATCATTAATCACCTCCAGTGTAAAGCCTTCCTCAGAGGTTCCTCCAGGGCCCTGTGGCACCTGGAGGAAAGAATCCACAGTTGGCTTCTGACCCTGAATGTCCTCCAGGTGGGTGGTTGCCTGGTGGCACCTGCTGCCCATGTGCTGTATAGGTCGGCGGGCCTCCCTGGATGAGAAGGTTGCTGAAGAGCACTCAATGTCACTTTAATACCTACTGTAAACATAGATATTTTCGCGCGTATATATTTTGTCAAATTGCCTATAACGTGCAGTTTCGTGCGGATTTAAATTCACTGAATTTGGAATATAGTACTTGTATTACTACACTGGATGAATATTTTGCACTGTACATATTTCTGCGAAATAAAATATGTTTACAGTATTTTGCTGCTACCTTCGCCCCTTTATGAGTCAAGTTGCTTATCATGACTTTTATGGACACTAGCATATATAGAGACTTATTTGGCTGTAGAACCTCTCTGTGAATTAGTATTTGTGTGAGTGCTGTTAAATATCATAATTATTCTGAGCCTTTATCTATATTTTAAGATATGGACATATCGGAAATGCGCGTGTACAGCCTATGGCATGGTTTTACTGCTCCACTGTTACAACGAAGAGCAGAAGTAACTACATCAAAGCATGTTACTCTTAGCTGACAAGTTTTATGATGTTTTGTGAGATATGGCCAGATGTTGAGCTACTAACTGCCAACAGGTGGCTACTGCAGCTGCATAGTGTTAGCCCTTTAAGGGCCGGATAGTGCCTTATTACAGTGTGAACTTCATCGCATAATGCATGAATGCAGCTCTGGTGAGTAAATCACCAGGGCTGCATTTATACATGCATCATGCCGGCACTAAAGGGGTAGATACACTCAGAATGGCCGGTATGATGCCTGAAAGCAGCCCTAATGAGTTAAGTAGCCAAGTCTGCATGGGTGTATCATGAGAGCCAATGAATTATAGCTCCCTGTTGGCCTTAAAGTGTCATTTGCCGGCAATCATGATCATGCGGCTAGATCGTCAAGTATTCTTTCTATATACATTGTACCATTTCTTAAGATAGAATCAATGTTTAATAGGATCAAGGTTTTGCTAAAGGTTGATGCTGCTCAAGTCAGTGTAAGAATGTGCAAGAATGCTACTGTATTTCTTTGACTGTGGTTAAAGGTGGCCTATCAATTCTGCTGTATGTATCAGTGTACTAAGTGTAGCTCATAATATGATACCAGTAACTTACTCTATTGTCTTGATACCCCTAGTGGGAGCATCACTTACTCAATCCAGGCGCTGTCGGAGGTGCTGTCTGAGATAATGACCCTCGTGATTTGTCCAGATCCGTTGAGGTATTCTTTCAGGGGGTGGGGTCTGTTATATGATTGTAACCGGGTGAGCAGAGTATATGCCAGAAGGCATCAAAAGGCAGCATTTGGTTTATAGATTTTCAAAATTTCCCCGGTGGGCATGCCCATGACCCCTAGCTTTGTCATTGCACTGCGCTTGTGACTATTCAAATCAATATTTCACTCCAGTGCTGTATTTACTGCCTTTTAATTCCTTATAATGAGACTTAAGAATTCTCCTACCGTTTTACATTTTGAAATCTCATCCCTGGGGGAGTCAGTAGTCAGAGATGATGGCGACTTCATCTACTCACTAGGGGTCCTTACCTAGCATTTAATAGGTGTTGGGATGTGCCTTTTTACTATGAGTGTAGTATTTCATCACAATTCCGTTATCTCTAATTTTTAAAATCGATCGTATCTGAAACCATCAATGTACTTCTATATACAAGAAGTTCATCGTACGTTTATCCACAAAACAACGCCCATACAAATAGTACATGTGCTAAGAATCTGCCATGTGACAGCTATGTAATGTTTCCATTTTACCCCACAGGTAATGAAGAAGGCCCAGGTGATCGTGGATGGGGCCGTACAGCAGTGCAAAGACGAAGCCACAATACAGGTACAGTTACACAGCCATATACTTAGGCCACTCAAAAAATAAAGTAGTTTCTCATCACCAAGGTCTGAAAAATGTGACGAGGGAGGCCTTTTTTTTCTTTTTTTTTACTCGCGGGCTAAAATGTATGGGATGATATACGTTTTTCATAACCAAAGTTCACATTTTAGTAGTTAAGAATTTATGGATCTTTAAAAGTAGGGAAAATGTAAGTTATTTCTATCCTACTGCATTACTGGCAGCTAATAGCTTTAATTTGATACCAAATATCCCAATATTTGTCCATTTTTATCATATTTCCATAAAAAATTAGCAAAAAAAGTAAGAAGTTTTCCCCAAAAGCTGATTTTTGTGATGCGCGCGGTTATGAGAAACCATTTTATTTTTTTGAGTGGCCTTAAAGTACTCTCTTGGAGACTATGAATATACACATTCTGACCCGTGGGAAAGGGTCCCTTTTGAGCCCTCCAAGCGGGCCCATCAGATTTCGATTTTCCCCATTTTGGGCCAGAATGGATAGGCCGATGGCCTTAGGCTCAAAGCAAAACGTCATCTACTGTGACAAGGGGTTTGCTCTGATAGAAATATTTCCTGATGCTAACAATTTGATTATGACGTATACACACAGGGTCACTATAATAGTACGAAACAGATAGGCCTTTATTCACATGATGTCGTCCTACTACAGTTTTCTGATTATGTTACAGAAAATATTTACTAAATACGGGCCGTTATGATATATACCAAATACATTTTATATTTCAACAACATACTTTAAATAAAAGATACTGCCTGAAACAAGCAGCCAAACAATTCAAGGAATTAAATATAGTAAAGTAGGCTGTCTATCTAGATATTATGGTGTCATACTGCAGTGCAACGCCCATCAATGAAACCCAATCCATTCTATCCAGCACTTTCTTGGCATTATATAAGTTTTATTTGTTTCGTTCAAACAGTAAAGTTTTGCAGTCCCCCCCCCTCCGGTATCAAACGACCCCAGCCCTTCCCGTGTTAATCGCCACCTTTTAGGAACCAGCCCCTCAGGTGTCATTACAGTACCGGCGTACATTTATCACCTGACCCGACACAGGTCGCGCCCCCTGTCGGCAGACGCCGGAACGTTTTCCCGCGCTTTTCCCGGTGTCCTCTCAATTATTCAGACGGTTGTCGTCTGCTGTCTGTGCGCGCAGCAACCGGTTGAATGTTGGAGACGTGGCTACCCCGGGGGGGGGGGGGGGCACTTGGTATATTTTGTATACACAGGTGTGCGGCTGGGAAGGGTACTTTTTGAGCAAAATCCCCCACACCAAGGGTGTGCTTTTCGCCAAAATCCCCTTCACCAAGGGTCAATTTTCACCAAAAGCCCCCTCACCAAGGGTCACTTTTCGGCGATATAAAAAAAATCCCCCCTAAAAGGGTAATATTTTGCGAAAATTCTTGGCAACAAGGGTTACTTTTGACCAAAATTCTTACACAAAGGGCATCTCCTCGGGGAAAATTGCTAAAACCTAGGCACTTCTGTCCAAAATCCCCCTCAGCAAGGGTCACTTTTGACCAAAATCCCCCTCACCAAGGGTCACTTCAGACCAAAATCCCCTCAGCAAGGGTAAGGGTTGTCAAAGGGCCAGCCGCACACCCGTGTCAAAAAAAAATTGAGTACCCCCCCCCCCCCCCGGGGTGGCTACACTGGTATAGAGACGGGTATCCGGTCTGCCATACACCCAAGGGTAGACACTAATGCTGGCGCGGTTCAATTTTAGGTGCGGACCCTTACCTTCTTTTCGGCCTGGGTGGTCCATGAAAGTGGACCTGTAAAATTCTAGGAGAATCGACCCTTTCACCATAAACCTGTAGATTGAAACATTCCCACATTCCCTCCCGCTATAGTTTCTTTTTCGCCATTGCATGCAGGAGTGTATACCCGATGGTTTCTATATCACCATGGCACCTGGGTTTGTTGACTCAGGGTAAACTGAGTTATATACAACAACTGAACCATGGTTTAAGACGTCTTTGTTACATGGGAGAATGTCTTATCATTCAGCCTGTGTTATCGATAGACATGAGATGACCAAAGGGATGGATTGACAAGATCAGGGCACATGTAAATGTTTTTTTTGGTGTGTTTTTTTAGAAAAATTTAACTTTATTTGGCGTTTTGTGAATTTACAGTTACAAGTATTCCTTCGATATTTCATATCAGGTATCCATATTCATATATTTTACAATAATGACATTTGCTTTGTGATATGGTTATCACTGATACATCAATATCACAGTATTACTTTACATATATCGTAAGACAAGGAGTTTCTTAGTACATAATCAATGGATTACCGGTATAATTCTTGTCATGAAATCAACCATGTTGAAGATTGGAAATTTCCTTCGAAAAGAAATTAAAAATGTATTTTCTTCCCTGTGAAAATGAGCTGTGATCTTTGAGTACTAATTTCTCTCTTTTCTCTAAACTCTTAACTACTGTTAAATTGCTACCCTCTAATTGAACTCTGGATAGGACATAGTGTTAAAAGTCAACAATACAAAGACAGGGATGCCAAGTGTTACAATATTTCGTAATTTTACAATTTTTGACCCCAATTGCTACCACTACGATTTCTGCTGAAAAAATGCGATTTTTAGAAATGTCCCTCCACATTGGACTAAAGGGTGGGAAACTGGGTCAAGGAAAAAAAATTCAATATGGGAAGAAACGCCTTCAAGCCCCTTCTTTTGAAGCTGCTTACCACACCCCTGCCTACAAAATGGTCTGCTTAAGTATGAATAGGCATTACTTATCACATTATATATGGAGCATAAAGCAATCACCAATGTGTAAGAGTATTCTAAAGGACATACTGTTGTTATGATTTTTGTTACGATTTTGGGTTCCAAAAATTGTAATAAATACGATTTTGCGGATGGATAACTTGGCATCTCTGCAAAGAAAGTGCTGTTTTAGGCTAATCTAGGTCCTATTTCTCTTTTCATTTAAAAATGCCCTCTACATTGTTAAAAATACCCTCAGGATAATAGAAAAAAAAAACCATTTACCTTATTTAAATTAGATTTATATTTCCACCTGTGCTACCGCTGCTACTCACAAGGGGGTGTTGGTTGGACAGAGGATTAGTTTACCTGCACTCCACAAGGGGACTCTGTCATGACTCTGTGTCGTCACCTATTGCCACGCTATGTACGTCACAATTGGTATTTTTGAACTCGCTTGTGAAAACGAAAACGATCCCTCAAACTTCTGGTAAACGCCGGGGTAAACGATTCGTGGATTTGTCCGTTTGCAGACGACCTACCAAGGAAAGAGGCAAGGGTGGATAGTCGTGGAACAGATAAGAAGAAGGGGTAAAGGCAGGTATTAAGGGGAGGGTAGAGGAGGGGGTGGGGTCCTGGCATTCCATCTGGCCCATTGATTTCTCATTGTGGATGACCACGTCGGGGCGGGCGGGAGACGCTACAGGCATCCAATAAGTCGTGTCGGGGCGACACCTAGTGGCCATAGATCACACTAGGTGTGAGCTCGGTCTACACTAATCGGGCCATTCGGAGACACCTTCATATCCACACAGCCCGATATGTGGGTCTTCGGGGATGGAATCACTCTGCGGGGTTCTCATTTGGAAAAGGGAGGGTTAACCCTTTAAGGGCCGCATAGTTCTCTGGTGTGCTATGCTGTCGTTGATGATTGAATGCGGCCCTGGCAAGTAACTCGCTAGTGCTGAATTTTATGGATCATGTCGACTCTTTTGGAGTGTGTGCTATCTTTGCAGTGTCAAAAAGCTTCTTGTCAGACAGGTATTATCTCATCTTTTTCTATGATGCTGACAAAACTGACAAATAATATTATTATCTCATAAAGATTATGATAATTTTAAATGTGTACAAGTCATGTATCCCTAGGTACCAGTAAATGCAAAGGAATCGAAGTTGCAACTTGCTCACAAAGCCTACTGTATCCCAACATGCCTCTAGGATAATAGTTTATGGTGCGTAAATTGAAATATGGCTGATCTTAGTTACCGATCTTGCTAGTATCGGATACACTGTTAGTTCCAATTCTGTTTAGATGCGGCGACTATCAGCAGAACAACTGCCACCTCTAAATTGATCATGACAGGATATAACAGTACTGATAAGCAGGGAGGACTGCGTCAGTGGGACTGTAGTGTATATAAAGCTTGCCTGTCTCTAATTCCGTCTATTTACTTTAAGTAAATGGTGATTTAACTCGCAGGCTCTAAGACCCCCCCCCCCCCCCCCCACACACACACACCAAATCCTTCCTGTGGATATTTACCAGGGTTCTCAATGGTCAACATTTTGAATGGATCGTTTATTGACCCCCCCCCCCCCCCCCATACACACACACACCCATACACCCTACCTCCACCCCCTATTTTCTTCTTCCTGAATTTTCGCCCCTCAACCAAACCGCTGTTGGGTGGAGACAGTAGAGGAGCCACCACACAAGCCGCCAATGATGGATGTAAATGGTAATGACCCGCCATTTGCCGACTGTGCCTGTCCCCACAGCAGCCACCAGAACCCTGTGAAGGTCATCAGTGTAGGGCCGAGCAGCTCAGGCCGAGCACCTTAACCCTTTAAGGACGGCATCATGCCTTTGGTTGCATGTAACTCGCCAGTGCTGCATTCAAGCATCATGCCGACCTTATGAGGTTGAGACATTCCCGCAGGGTCGGCATGATGCACCAATGCAGCACCGGCGAGTTACTCGCCAGGGTAACTCGCTGGGGCTGCATTGGTGCATCCTGACGACAAATGTAATATTTTAGCCACATGCGCCCTTAAAGGGTTAACCCGTTAAGGACCGCAGAGCGAGTTAACGTGCTTTGTCGTCATGATGCATGGATGAAGTCCTCAGGTGTCTACTCACTTTTGGGCTCATTCAAGCATCATGATGGGCCAATCGGGGGTGTATCGACCCCGTAAGGCCGACAATCATGGTGATTCAATGCACTACTGGCGAGGTACTCTGCCAGGGTTGCATTGATACATTATGGTGACAAAGGGCAAATGATATTAAAGCATTATGCTGTCCCTAAAGGGTTAACAATGGGCCGAGCAGCTCAGCAGGAAGGCTTTACACTGGGGTGCCAACTGCTATTAACTCGGTTTTTGTGTAATTTTTCAACACTGGATTGCCTGGTTCAAGTGGTGACATACTGTCATAGCTAAACACGTAAGACGTGTTGTGACTTATCACCATTTACATTTATATCCAGGCAGAGTTTAAAAGTAAACAGTCAAATAATTCCCAAACAAAAGGAGTGTCAGTTCGTGAGTTAAAAAATATATACCAAGGAATGACTAGTACACATATCTATATAGAGCAGGTTCGATTCTTGTGGTACATTATGTTCACCCGGCTCCAGTTGTCAAGTTGGTATACAAATTCTTATTGTCTAGCGACTTGACTTAAATGAAATGTGCACCATTTTATTTAACTCGAACGTGGCTTCCTGCTCAATGTGTAAGGTCAGAGATACATACACAGGGTTTCCACAATGGTATATCACGTCCTTGTTGCTTTGAGATCCACTGAATATAACCTGTACACATGCTGTTATACATCTGCATGTCACACAGGCAATTGGTCTTCATCAATTTTAGAAAAAAAAACACTACAGTGCTTTAGAACACGGTATTCTGAATTGCCGTGTAGTATTTTTTTTTTAAAAGCAATAAAAACTCATGTTTTAAGTCGGAAAGATACCATTAAATCGGGTTCTATGACCCTCGTATAGGTATCTATCCCTTACATGGACCTATCTATAACTATGGCCTCATGGAGCCTATAACAGTTTGTATGATATATAACGTGTAGCCTACACGACACAAAACACTATTATACCTAACTCTTTTTTTCTCTCCCCAGGATTCTGTCGGCCATCACCCGTTCATTGTCAAGCCTTACTTCTTCTACCAGGACCGAGAGCATGTTTTCATAGGTAAGTCGTGACAAGTAAAGCTGTCTCTGCAAATTTCACTCCATACAAAATAGGGAAACAATCCATTGTGTTTCAGAAGTCATTTCAGAATGTTCAATAATGTATGAGATTTACCTCACCTTTTCCGATGTATGAATTATATTATTAAGAATGTCCTAGTTATGTGCATATAAACCTATTCTTAATTCACAGTCCACAAATAATCAAAAAGAATTGGTTTACCAATCCTAGAATTCCCTAGATTATGTATCCTGAGAGAGACCTTTATATTTGGCATTTAAATATGTCAACATAATCATAACTAACTCAGGGTTCCGATCAATTTTATTACAGGTGAGCTGGCAAAGAATCATATGAAAGATCATCTCGCTACCTTGAAGTAATTTTAAGAATTGAAAAAACCCATTAAAAACCTGTACCTGACCTCTAAAACTCATGTACCTCTGCATGGGTCCTCAGATATTTGAGCGTGTCACTGCGTCACTTTTTAGGGTAGACAGCGTGTCACTGTGTCACGTTTTATGCATATAGAAACTCATAGAAAAATCTCTGTGTGTCGATTTTTACCCTTAATTTTTCACTCATCCCCTGCTTGTCCCTTACAGTGATGGAATACGTGCCGCGTGGTGAGTTGTTTGCAGCGTGGCGCCATCTCGACTCCTTCAGTGAAAACCTGGTCCGCATCTACATAGCTGAACTAGCCATGGTTCTTGGTGAGTAGACCTAGAACTTTAGCATTTTGTTCCAGAGCCCAGAGGTGTTCAGAGAGATGTTCTCAAGGTTAAATACTCAAGATTCAGTTGTGTTCTTGTTGATTAAGTCACTTAAGATGTTTGTGTAGAAAGATGACTAAAATTAATCATTGACAAGATAGAAACACGCAATAATTCCCCTTTATTCACAGCCAAAAATAATTATCTCATTTCAAGAAAATAAGATAAATAAACTCGCCTGGTGGACAAATGACTAGTTTTAAAAAAAAAAAGTTTTCTTAAAACTAGTCATTTGTTATTTTCTTGAAATGAGAGAATTATTCATGGCTGTGTTCCATTACCTCTACATTGACTTTCCTATAACCAGAAACAAATAAATTGATTGTCATTAAATCAGGGTAGTATCAAGTATTCCCTATAATTGACTGATTGTCTCTGTACTCATCTCCCTCCGTCATCTTCTGACAGACTTCCTGCATCACTCAGGGGTGATCTATCGAGATCTCAAGGTAACCATGGAAACCAAGATGGCCACCTGCATGACTGTTAATATATCCCATTAAAACATTACACTGTCTTTCTTTACAAACGCCTGTCGTGCACCTTTCTGTTCAATTTAACATTTTGTTTATGCCACCTATAACTATTATAAACCAGGGGTTAGATTGCATTCATTATAACTTATAGCAGAGCCTCGGATTCATAATGACATTAACCCTTTACCTTAACCATCATTGATTAATATTCAGTGTTCCCAAAGATATAATACTAACCCATACTGGAGTCCCTGAGTCTTATTGACTCAGGGTTACCACCCTGAGTCTTATGTGAAGCCTTCTGAGGGGTCACATTAAGATAGTTGAAGTTTTAACTTGGCATGTCAATTTAAACATGAAAGAATAATGCAATTTATGCAAAAAAAACAAAAACTGAAAGATTGAACACTCAGTTACATGTTACATGCATCAATATTATCAATATTCCGTTGGAACACACTGAAATATTTAAATGAAAAATTGTAACAAAAAAACAAAAGAATTCTGTGTCGAAAAATTAAACACTTAAGTACTAGAAGGGATTTTTGTCTACATTACGGTCCACACAATTCTAGTGCTAAGTCAATGGGAAATATCTTGCAACTCAAGGTGAGACACTTTTCGTAAGACCTTTTTTGCAACCACCTCTGTTATTTTCTTGAATTATCTTGAACTATGCAAATCTGTGGACAAATTGAAAATAAAGGAAGAGATGAAAACACAGCGGGGCAAAAAATATTATTATCGACTGGACAACGTGCGTCTAGAGTTAAGTAGGTGGCAGCAGCGCATGTGCATCAGTTCTGCTTCCGTCCTCTTGGGAACCAATGATAGCCCCCAAACAAGAGGGCCATCGGAACGCTGTTCCAGTACAGGACAGTAGTGATGGTGATGGCATAACGTAGCTGAGATGAAAATCTTCATTTTGATGCGAACACTTTTTGAAAAAAACTATTAACAGAGTTACATCCACTTTGGGTAATTTATCTGCATGGGGTGTCCACATGGGATATCCACATGGGAAAGATATCTGCATGGGCCAAATTGGGCTCTCACTCTTTCTGAGCTCGGTCACATGGCGGCGTTTGTGTGGGTGGTGAGAGAAACTCCGACAGCTGTTTATGCACGAATTGACTCAATTTCCAACGGCTCATGCAATCTGGATGAGAACCAGAGGGCGCTTGTGGCGTAGTGATCTCACCCACACGGACCTCCTTGCCCACACCCACCTGCTTGCCCACCCACATACTTGCCCACACCTATTTCCTTGCCCATACCGAGCTGTTCGGCTGAAATATGATAACATACTATAGTGTGACACATGATTTTAGGGTAGTTTTGACCTAGGAATACGTTTCTGCTCTCAGAATTGACAAATAGATCACTGTTCCTGAAATAATTTACAGATTTAATCTTTCAAGCAAACAATTCTATCACTTAATCACCCGGACCCTGAGTCATTTGTGATGTCAATCACACATTCAATCTTTTTCTATAATCATATCACCTATTTGTTTATATATGTAGGAACACTGCTTACGTTAAAGACATAATGTCACATACATTTTATATAGATATGCATGGCTATTAATATCACATTGGGACGTTGTCTGGCTGTTTCCTTCTTTGTCTTTTCTTTTTGGGTCGAGGTCTGATGATGACTCGTATGGCAAAGTGTTTAAAACATTTGTTTTCTTGTAATCCAGTATGTAGTTCGTTTCCCGTTCTTATTTTCTACTATCGACATCTTTGTTTAATAGGATGCACTGTATTCTTTCCAAGTGAATATCTCAATATCAATCCGTCAATAAGTATTCATAAATACGATTTGTGATCCATATACCCATGCCACTAAATGCATATTTACTTCTCATACTAATTTCCTAATCCAATTCCTTTTAGATCTCTGATTTTCTTTTCATTTTACCAAAGCTATTCAGCTGAACAAAAACTAACACATTCCTTCCATCACTTATAATACTGTGATTTATAACAGCTTTTTCCCAAATAAATACATCAGGAATCATTACAGAGGTTTAATCAAATAACACAGTATCAACTGAAACTCTGAGAAAAGGGCACTATGACTTATCATCTTAGAGATGAAAACACTCACATGGTATCACTCGGTATCACTATCCCGCAGTCATTTTGAGAAATTGGAACGTCTATATATAAGAAAATGCGTCCTTGCCCGTGGAAGGTACGACAATGTAGTTGTTTGTAAAATATATTACAAGTTAGTTGGTTTTCATCCGGTTTATTCTTCCAATCCCCTAATGACCCTTTGATCGCTCTTTTCAGATGGAAAATATATTAATCGATGGTCATGGTAAGTTCACATTTATATTTATAGGAATTCATAAAACGGTTGGTTGTGCATTACCGTATATAGCCTTAGAGATGTATCTTATCTGCACTATATTATAGTGTAATCGTCGACTTTAGATGCGAACCACCATTGGTTGATCTAGACTTAATTGCAGACAATTATATTTGATTGTCTGGTGGGTTTGTCAACAACATTATCAGAGCCATGCTGAGGCAAATCAAAGATGCGTATATCTTTATGTATTCTCTTAGTAGGACTACATGAAGTTTATTTATGTCATAAATTCAAAGTTGTTTAATATTTTTTCCCAATTACACCATCTTTATAATATAATTATTTGAATCTAGGTATTATATTAAAAATATCATTTCATCTGTATCTTAGGTCATCTGCAAGTAATAGACTTTGGTCTTGCCAAATGGTTAAAGGAAGGTGAACGAACAAGAACGATATGTGGCACTCTTCAATATATTGGTAAGGACAGAAATATTGATGTATTGCTCAGAATATGTATTTCCCTCATTATTTATTATAAGGATATTGCCTGTGAATTAGCAAGACTTAGGTTTGCTTTAGATAGAATTTTAGCTTTATTCAATTATTTAGGCAAAATTATAACTATTGCCGCCATGATATAATTTAGTCAATATATCCAAGAGGAAGTATTTTAGAAAATGCATAACACAAGTACAGAATACGACTGGTAAACTGTTAATATTTACCATGTAGTATGTATTATAAACTCCTGAAAACACCTCTATAATGTGTTTTACTGTTAAATATCTCTGTCATACCTCTGACATTTCAATTTAACAGCACCGGAAGTGTTGAATGTCCAGCCGTATGGTCACGAGGCCGACTGGTGGTCTCTCGGGATACTTATGTATGCACTGCTTACTGGAGAGGTATGTAAATAAATGAAGTACACTGAACGCCTTAGACAGATGTTAAGACTTGGGTCGAATTCAAATAATTAGAATCATGCACAGGAGCATGGCTGAAAGAAACTTGATTTCAAAACTCATACATACCCGGTAGATGGCTCTTTTGTGGTGGTAACGTTAACAAATCGGATCATATTTAATAGATGTTCATAACCTGACATTTTGAAAGTGGAATAACTGTTTTATGCTACTGTGCTGCCCCAAGTTTACGATCGAAAAATTCGACTACACTTCATCTCACAGCGACAGTTTCATTCCATGTACCCCAGTATAGTGACCTCCGACTCGGTTGGATTAGTTACAGTTCTGATTCCTTGCTACCGTTATTACTTTTTCAGTACCCAGTGACAGGCGCAAGGAATCACTTCGAAATGGCAGAAATGGTTCAAGGTCATGTGTATGACCTTCCACTTTATCACAATTACACATGGCCAGCCCGAGACACAGTGCGGAAAGTGAGTTTTCTATCTTCTTTGAGGATATTTTAACCGCTATTATATTTTCTCCCCTTAAAGTTTTAATCCTCAGTCTAGCCCCCATTATTCATTATTTGTAATACGTATATATATACAAAAGGAAAGTGATATTCTTTTCCTCATGAAATTGCCATCATTTGATATAACTCAATCAGAACAAGTTATCATTTCCCACGTACCATATAATGTCCACAGTTACTACAAGTTGACCCGACGCAACGGATACGAACATTGCTCAGTCTACAGAGACTTCCTTTCTTCCAAGACGTGAATTTTGAAGCCCTTCTTCAAAGACAGGTAATATATAAGTTATTACTGGACATCGATTCTCTGTCTCTTTGTAGCTCTATAGTGATCGATGCCCAGTTTTATACTTCAGACCAGTGGCTCATTTTGGCTGTTTTTCGCCTCACAGATTGCTCCTAGCGCAAAATCCTGACTAGGTGTCAATATATTCTCTATGCCAATGTGTAATATGAGGGTAGAAAACAGTGGAACCTCAGTTAGAAAAAATCCTACTGAACAGTTTTTGAGAAAATTAGGGTTTTGTTGCCCTTTTTTGCTGTTTTTAGTACATTTCCTACATAACCCGTGAACGCCAGCATTTCTCAATTTTCAGGTATTTAGAATTAGAATTTGACATTTTTTTATTCGCAGTAGGATTCCTGAATACCGAGCCATTCTAGAAAAGCTATTCTTTGGAAAAAATACTTAGTATTTCTTGATGATTTTCGTTGCACAAATTTAGGTTGTAATATAAAAACTGCATTGTCATCCAATCAAAGTGTTTATGCACTGTTGAGGGTCACCCCCTCCCACCCTCTTCACTGTGCATTGAAGGAGAACAGGCAGGGGAGGTACACGTGTCTGTATATAGCTGTTGACCTGGGTGCTGGGTGCATTTTTAATTTATGGGGTGCCAACTGTTCATGAAAGAAAATTCAAATAGATTTTTTTTTTTTTAGTATCAGATTAATGCAACTACAAGTCGTGACAGCACTTAAAGCATTCTATTTGCATTAATATGAATGGTGGCCACCTTATGGGGTGCCAAATATTCATGAAAGAAAAATTGATAAGAATTTGTTTTTTATTAGCATTAAATTGATGCAACTACAATTCGAGATTGCATTTCAAGCATCGGGGCATTCAATGAATGGTAGTCATCTTAAATATATGGGGTGCCAACTGTTCATAAATAAAAAAAAGAATAGAATTAGTTTTTTTATGCCGAAGTGGTGGCGTAGCCACCTGGTGGTGCCGCCAGGCACCACCAGAACGAGGTATATGATGTTTGCACTTTACCAGAAGTCAGAACGGGCGCCGCCATCTTGGAGTGTGCCGCCATCTTGGATTAAGGTGTCACAACACAAATTTATGCTATGGAATAACAAAAATATAAATCAACCTTTGATAGTTCCTGAGGTTGATTATAATCATACCTACCCCCCCTAATATGGACCCAAGGAATTCAATGGTTCTATTGGTTTGTTGCTTATACAGCTGGTTGCATAGCAACGGCTATTCTAATTGTTTATCTGCCTAGCAACACACATTTCCAAGGTCCTGAAGTTGATTATAATCATACCTACCCCCCCTATTATGGACCCAAGGAATTCAATGGTTCTATTGGTTTGTTGCTAATACAGCTGGTTGCCTAGCAACGGCTATTCTAATTGTTTATCTGCCTAGCAACACACATTTCCATGGTCCTGAGGTTGATTATAATCATACCTACCCCCCCTGATATGGACCCAAGGAATTCAATGGTTCCATTGGTTTGTTGCTAATACAGCTGGCTGCCTAGCAACAGCTATTCTAATTGTTTATCTGCCTAGCAACACACATTTCCATGGTCCTGAGGTTGATTATAATCATACCTACCCCCCCTAATATGGACCCAGGGAATTCAATGGTTCTATCAGTTTGTTGCTTATACAGCTGGTTGCCTAGCAACGGCTATTCTACTTGTTTATCTGCCTAGCAACACACATTTCCATGGTCCTGAGGTTGATTATAATCATACCTACCCCCCCTAATATGGACCCAGGGATTTCAATGGTTCTATCAGTTTGTTGCTAATACAGCTGGTTGCCTAGCAATGACTATTCTTATTGTTTTTATGCCTAGCAACACACATTTCCATGGTCCTAAGGTTGATTATAATCATACCTACCCCCCCTAATATGGACCCAAGGAATTCAATGGTTCTATTGGTTTGTTGCTAATACAGCTGGTTGCCTAGCAACGGCTATTCTAATCGTTTATCTGCCTAGCAACACACATTTATATGGTCCTAAAATTGATTATAATCATACCCACCCCCCTAATATGGACCCAAGCAATTCAATGGTTCTTTCTGTTTGTTGCTAATACAGCTGGTTGCCTAGCAACGGCTATTCTAATTGTTTATCTGCCTAGCAACGCACATTTCCATGGTCCTAAGGTTGATTATAATCAAACCTACCCCCTAATATGGACCCAAGGAATTCAATTGTTCTATTAGTTTGTTGCTAATCCAGCTGGTTGCCTAGCAACATCTATTGTAATGGTTCATCTGCCTAGCAACACACATTTCCTTACCCCCTGACATGGACCCAAGGAATTCATAGGAAATGCCATATTTGAAGTAATATCATCCTTCCCCCTGATAACCCCTTCCCGGCCCTGCTTTTTTGGTCTTGAATGGGTTCCCTTCAAACATACCAACCATGTAGACATTATGTTTCTTCGAATGCAAGAATTGCGGTTGTTGCCGCGTCTTAAAATGCCTGAGGCACTTTTTTACGCGGCAACAACCGCAATTCTTGTTTATTAGTATCAGATTAATGCAACTACAATTTGTGATTGCACTTAAAGCATTGTGGCATGCAATGACTGGTAGTCACCTTGAATGTATGGGGTGCCAATCATTGGAGCGCGATGACTGAGTAGACCAGACGCCACGCAGCCACAGGGTCCGATATTTTTTAACTTTTAGCCAAGTCAAACTAGAGCTAACCCATCTACAGTGTGATAATTATCTACATGAATACCCCGTGGCTTGGCTGACTCAGTTTACCCGGCCCCCTCTCAACCTAATTTGGAGTAATCTAAGGAAACAAGTGAGATTCGTCGACCTCGGGGAGGAATCCGCCATTCTCAAGTTCATCCCGAGGCTGCGACCCTTGGTGACAGCGAAAATGGAAAATTCTACCCGCCCACGGCGGAACAAGAAAAAACCGCCTTGTTGTGGCACACCGATTTGTGCACAAGGTGGAAAAGGAACTCCTCAGCATACTCATGACGAGGGATACTCTACCCCTACAGAAAACCAGGTAAAACTCCAATCGGTAACCGATGCCAACAAAACTGTTACCCGCCATGTTTCCAAGCCGAGCATGCCCGAACCCCTCTCAACGGATGATTCGGCCATCTCCGCCACTCACCCGAACCTTCCAGAAGCGGCTTCGGGAAGCCATCTTGGGAATCCGAGTGCCCCCGCCCCGGCTGACCTCCGTTCAGCTAACCTTGAAGTAAGTCCGGTAACAAAAAACGCTGTCCCATCAGAAAATCCAGAATTACATCAAAATATGGCGAACTCAAGTGAAAATCAGTTTTCTGACATTGAAGGGTCGTCAATTATTTTAGACGATATTTCTGATGACAGCGATGACGGTAAATACGAAAATGTCGCTCCGGTTGAATCCAAAATGGCGGATAAATCCAAAATGGCGGATCCTCCAAGCCAGAACCCGGATGTAAACAAAAACACCACGGCGAAATTTCCCTCGCCGCCGCACCCAAATAGCAGATTTAAAGGAAGCAGTACTGCCGCCTTTACGTCATCCACTCCCATCAATTCAGGCTCAGTTGAGCCTTCTTCACCAGTATCCAGCCTCCTCTTTGACTCATTTGAGTCTGACGGAAAACAAGCTGAATCGCTCACGCAGGGTGCTAAACTTCAGATGGACTTTAAAAAGGCTGCTTCAAGTAGGTCACAGGGTACCAAAATGTCTCTAAAAGAGCTGGCAAGGGCTAAAAATGACTTGGCCCGGGCTACTGCTCATGCCTACACTGCTCGATTACGCAATAGGATCACTCCTGACTCAATTGAGTCGTCTTCTCTCCAGTCCCGAGCAACTAGATCAGACTCTTGAGTCTTCTACGTCTACATCTACATGTGTACAGACGCCGTCCATGACCCCCCTTCCTGAAGAGGGTGATGCACTCCCTCTCCCCCCTCCGGTACAAAGGAAATATGGGTTGATCTCTACTCCAGGAATAAAAAAGTCACTCACATTGACAAGCGGGCTTTTGAATTTGAATCTAGGTGCAGGGGATGCACCCCCAAGCACCGCTGACTCAATGGAGTCTCTTTCCACTGTACCATTTCCTACTCAGCCCTCAGGTACTCCAACGTTGGATGTGACATCTGATCTCATAGTAAACAAAGTCTCAAAGTTAGACTACCAAAAAAGGATCTCAAAAATCAAGCCCTTTGTATGGGAGAGTGAGAAAACAGATCTTATAGACCTGAAAGCAACTAGTGCTCTCCAGGTAGATCTGGGCTCACTTACAAATGCAAATCTCACTGTAGAAATGGATTCTGTGGCCTCCATTAGTGAATCTGCGATGGAGGACCAGGACCCATTTGGGTTGAATGTCCCAAAACCCCCGAACCACCTAGCTGCGCTATCGGGAAGAGTCACAGCGCTACATGACTCTACAACCTCCAGCATTGCCTCATTACGTTCCTGCTTGAGGGAAAACAAGGAAAAAATTGACTCAGTTGAGTCAGCGCTAAATGAAAAAATCAGTAGCATAGAACAGAAGGAGGCGCCTCCCCTGCAAGTGATTACTCCTGAAAAATTAGAGGAAATTGAACAAGACATGGCATCCCAAACAGAGGCCATACATTTGTGTATCAACAAGTTGTCTAAACTGAAAAACCGTTGTAAAAACATTGTCACAGTTATGGATGAAAATGTGGAGGCCACGGAAACAGAATTTCAATCTGTAACTGCCAGGCTCTCTAAATATGAAAACATATGTGATACACTCAGCACTCAACTAGGGGAATTAGATGCAAGTGTATCAACGTCATCCCAGAACCCTGTTACAGACCAGCTTCTTACAGAACGTGTTCAACAAATTGAAGACAGACTAGCTCTTCTGAACTCCTCACCTACAGCCTTGAGAGAGTATTTCAATGCCACTGAGGAGCTAAGAGGAAAATCCCAAGAATTACAGACCGCTATCACCAGCATTTCACAAGTTCAGGATAAAGCTGCGGCCCTAGATGTCATTTTAAATGACTACAAAATGGTCTCTGGAACCAACCCTCAGCTCACATCTAAACTTGCCTCTATCCAAAAAGATGTAGATGAATTGAAAAACGCTCAAAGTACACATGGTATTTTACTAGATGGGCTACAAGAAATCAAGAATCTCAAGTCAAAAATGGAAACAATTGAGAAATATCTTGAGGACGTCACTTGTAAAACCACTGAAAATTCCTATTTTGCTGAAGCTGCAAGATCAATGAATACAGTTAGACACTCAGCTGAGAATCCTGCTAGGAATCTTGTTCTATATAAAATTCCAGAATCTCTACATGAAGACAGAGAGTCTCTGAAAGTCCTGATCCTAAACTTCACGATAAAGGTAAAAGCACCACTGACAAATGGTGACCTAATAAGAGTTACTAGGATGAGAAAAGCAGGAATCAAAATCGATGTGAACAAGCCAGCACCTCTACTCGTTGCCTTCAGCAGCTATGCTGCTAAAGCGAAATTCACTGACAACTTCAGCAAGATGAAACACCTACCTAACATGAGATCAGCGTCTCTGGAACAAGTAGAGGAGAAAGACATTTTGCAAAAGAAGTCCACTCTCAAACAAATTGCCAAACATCTGAACGAGCATGAACTCGTGGCTCCTGCAACGGAAGCAGAAATAATTATAAACGGGAAGACATACACTTATGATATGATACAGCAAATCCCACAAGACTACCTGCCGCCCAATCTCAGACAGCCCAAGTTTCCAGATACCTTCCAAGAACCTCTAGATCCTGACGAGAAATTTGACAAGGAGATTCCAACTATCTCCAGCATGCCAAAAAACAAGGAGCAAGCCACCAGAGCCACTCTACCAAATGCAAGAAAAGAAAAACCTGCGCTGAACTCTGCAAACCACCTCACAGCAGAAAATACTGCTGTCTCTCAATCTGTTCCTCTGAATCCCATAAAGGGACAAATGAGATATAACATGTCTAACCCTGTACCTTCAAATCCTCACTCCCATCCTCAACCAACTGCTCACTCAAGCAACGCTAACACTCTCTGGAGGGCTCCTCATGTCCCCACTGATCCAAGCATGCAAAATGTTTATAATGATGTATATCAGAATGTGGGAATTCATCAAAATCTCATGTACAACCCTCATCCTCTTCCTACACAGCAACAACAGGGGCGACAGTCTAGTACCGATACTCCATCTGGTGGGCATTCGCTACACTATCCAGACCCGCCCCCGCTGCCATCTGACGGGATAGGGAGGAACTACGACACGGCGCACGTGGCTGGGAATCCCGCAAATAGTTTTGCACCCGCCTTCTCTGCTACACAAAATGTAAAGCCGAATGCAGATCAAAAGGTACACATCAGGTTATCAAAAAAGGGTCTGATTTATGCCGGACATACTGCCATTTTCAGTAACTTTTACATGCAAGATTTACAATACGTAGACAACTTTGGGCGAAACTACCGATTCTCATCTGTCGAGCAAGGTTACCAACTCCTGAAGGCCGAATTCGCGGGCGACAAAAAAGCAGTCGATAGCATTCTACGTCAACGTCGCTCAGCGGACGTAAAGAGAGAAGGGAGCCTCGTAGTCTTCAAAGACACATCGGCTACAAAAGAGGATTGGGACACCCACAAATCAGGTTTAATGCTGACATTGCTACGACTCAAGTTCGCACGTGGTTCAGACAACGCCTCCAAATTGGAAGCCTCCTTCCCCCACCCGCTCTGGGAAGCCTCAGTGGATCCTCTATGGGGCGCAGCGATACCATTTAGGTTTGGCCTACACACACCCTTTGATACCAACGAGCCGATCCTTGGAGCAAACTTACATGGTAGGCTGTTAGAAACGATTAGGCTCGAAAATAGGGCGTAAATTCAACAGAAATGGCAGTCGCTAACAGATATGCTCCCACTTCATGCATTATAGTGGGGGATTCAAGATCAAAAAATCTCTTCAATGAAGTACAAGCAAACTACTCTGAGGAGCTGTACCTACAAGCCATAGGTGGGGCCAAAATTGAGGACCCCATTCCAATGTTAAAAGCAAGACTACAAAGAACCCATGTTGATTTCATATTACTCACCCTTGGCATATGTGATATCACGGAGAAAATTGGCGACGCAATCTATTTCAATCAAGCAGAATCTGATTGTGTCAACACAGTTTTAAATAAGTTTGCTAACATTTCCTCAGTGATAAAGCAGGTCTCACCGTGTTCCAAAATATTGATAGCTACAATATATAGTGTTGATCTTGCAAAGTCCAACTGTGGTAGACGTCCATATCACTCACAAAACAGGCTGGAACGAGCACTGGTGCGTATCAATTATGATATAATGGGCATGAATTTAACTGAAGGCACAGCTACACCCCATCTAGCCTCCCTGGTGAGATACAATGACTCTGAAACAGGTCACGTCTCAAACAAGTACAAGAGGCTTCACGATGGCACTCATGCAAATACTACACTTCAGTCTAAGATCGCTAGGAATCTGGCTGGTGCGTTGGAGAAAACCATTGCTAAACTCAAAGTGGCCAAAGATCTGGGGCTCCCGGTACCACAAGATCTATGTTCTCACACATCTTCCCTGTCACAGAATTGCGACCACTGTGAGCGGATCACAACACACAAGTATCCTGTCAAAAGTAGACTGGGGAAAAGGAAGTCAACAAAGTCTCGCTTCTATAGTAGTAAGCATATGGTTTGGTCTAACCACTATTAATGTGCTTCACTCCTGCTACTTGCTCATCCAACAGGAGAGGAGGTACTCAGTTGAGTACAAACATATGGCGTTTCCTACCTTTTCATATGTGAATGACTCAATTGAGTCCAGTGTTGTCAAGCATCACACATAGGATAGATATGTCGTCTCGGTGTGAAAGACTCAGTTGAGTCTAGTGCCTGTCCTATACCCAGCTGAGATGCTTTTCGGCATGACTCCGTATAAAGGACTATATTTCCATGTACATTTGTAGAAGTACACCACATACGTCCGATCTCCTACTACACTACACAAGCAGCACTACTACTCCACATGCAAGACAAAAATGTGAAAGCTGTACCTGCTTTGTATGATTATTATAACTCCTGATGTTAGATCAAATTGTATCTCTGTACAAGGGGGTAATACCTTATTAGGATAAGTTCAATTACTGGATATGTCAAAGCACAAATGGTACTTATACTGTTATATATACGTTTACTATATCAAAATATCAACCTTCCTAGTCTAAGATAATTAACTACCGTGGCGTTTACCGGTAGTTATGTATTGTTGTGAAGACGGGTAGACCTCTCAAAAAATATTTTTCAGATTGTTTACCGGTAGTTATGTATTGTTCTGAATTCAGGTAAAACTCTGAAAATATCAAGATGTACTTACAAAGTATGTCTAAATGTAAAGATGTGACATTCTTTGTGATGTTTATGGTAAAAAAGGAATAGAGAAATGAACATGCATACCAGCGCCTGCAAGACAAGACATTATGGCAATCCACCCTCTTTCAACACGGCCGTGAAGACTCACTTGAGTCCACTTATTTAAACTCACTTGAGTTTGGCACGTCAACATACACCCTGGATTGCTGTTAATCTTCTAGCTTGTGAACTGACATAGACTCTCTTTATGTGACATTTCCTCAATTGATGGTATAGATATGGTAAAATTTTTAACAAGTGGGATTCTAAATTGTTTAAATTATCTTTAAAAATTAAAATGGGAATTTAATGTTGTTCATCAAGATATTGGGAAAGTTTATAAAATACTGGATTTATGCTGATCTCGCAATACTCCTTAAAAAATGGTATTTTTCTTGACGGGTTACACACACCCACACGGATAAATGTTTGTGATGTTTTATTTTATACTCAAAAACCCTGGGCGCATCTTATTAGAAAGCAGCACCCACAACACCCCAAGGCCAATTTAACACTACCTGATTCCCGGGTAGCCTTACATTGGTTTCAGTCCTGGTTTCAGAACATAGCACACTGTGCCAGGACAAACTTATATACGTTCAAACACCAAATTGGGTAGTTTAAGTAGGATAAGAGAGTTAATCATATTACTGTACGATTGTTCCCGTACATGAACGTTGGAGTCTTACTTATACTCCCTAAAACTTGTTAAATTTGTTGATGAAATATCATAGGTCCTATTGAATCACTGTTTTATGTGCATTGGGAATATCGCTCTGAGCTTTGTGTACACACTGCTTGGCCCAATCCTCAGATCATCTATAGTTTTAAAAACCTTGTTGCTTCACGTTACTACTTCATAGCACTGTTACTGTATGAAAACAGAGCAATTTTTGTAGTCTAGCCCAGATATCTCGTTGTGGTTATCAAACATTGGCAAAATTGTTGTTTACTCAAAGTTGTAATCTCAGGTATTAAATTGTATTTTAGCTTTTGCTGGATACCAATTACATGTTATAAGATTAATAAAGATTTGAAATTAAATTTTTTGTCCTGGTCACTCAAAATACCAAGCCTAAAATACTTTCTCCGGTTGGGAGTGAAGGTCTGATTTTTAAATAAGTATTTTTGGTGACTCAAAACCAAAAAATAAATTTTTAAAATAGTATTTTCGGCGACTCAAAAGCCAAAATTCCATAGCTACTCAAATGGCTACCACAACTTTACAGTTAGCCCCGGTCTCACATGCCAGGGGAATTAACTTTGTACATTTAAATTGTAGAAGTATGCATCCCAAGTTTAAGGAAATTAAGCATACCTTTAATGACTTTGAGATAATTACTTTTTCCGAATCATGGTTAACAGACATGTATGATGCAGCGCTCCTAGCTTGGCCACACAAAAATCATCATAGAATTGATAGACCAGATAGAGCAGGAGGTGGACTAATTTGCTATCTCTCAAACAAATATTTTTCTCACTCTTCAAAAATATATGAACACAGTATCATATCTCCAGATATTGAATGTTTATTAGTAAATATCACAGTGCCAAATAATAAGGCGATGAATATTTTTACAGTATATAAGCCTCCAAAAGGAGATGTAACAAAATTCGTGGAGCATCTGACTAAAGTTATTCGTGCTTGTAAAGGTGAAATATGGATCCTAGGCGACTTTAATGTAAACTTTCTGGATCATGATCACATTGACACGATAACACTAAAAGATTTTTGTCGGGATTTCCACCTCATGTGGTTATTCCAAGAGGTAACTCGCCCAAACCCGAAAGGAGGTCCAGGCTCTTGTATAGATAATATTTTGACGAACTCTAATTACGTCTCCTCCTCCAGGGTCGAAAATGCCTTCATAAGCGATCATCTCCCAATAACAGCTGTAAGAAAAAAGGGTAGAAATGGGTTTAAAAAAGTAGATATTATAGGTAGATCTTATTCTCAGTATGTCCAAGAGGACTTAGTTCATGCGTTGCTACAAGTAGATTGGTCAGATTTTTATGAATCCCAAGATGTTAATGGGATGTGGGATAAGATTGAATGTACTATCAATGAATACCTAGATGACACATGTCCTTTAAAGACGTTCTCAGTAAAAGATTATGGTAAAGTCTGGATGGACGCGGAAATATTAATTAGGATAAAAGAAAGAAATCAATTAATGCATAATTTCAGGACTTACCATAGATTTGATGACTTCTTGAAAGCTAGGAAGGTTCGTACTGATATAACTAAAATGACAAAAAAGGCACATAAAACTTATATTACCGGTAAATTAGAACAATGTGAAGGTAATTTAAAGAAATTTTGGGCAGAAATAAACAAGCTCATGAAAGCTCCAAAGGTCTCAGCCACGCCAGTTCTACATGACCCTGAGACCCAAGAAGTGATACAAGATACTAAGAATTATATGAACTCCTTTTTTAGTACTGTGGGTAAAAAACTCTATGAGAAGCTCAATCTTCCACCTCATACCTTCCATGAACCACAAGATAATTATGAAGGAACTCTACCTCCTCCACCAAATTTTAGCTGTGAAGATGTACTTACATTGTTGGATGATATTGACATATGTAAACCCTCAGGTATATGTAACATCTCAACAAAAGTTTTGAAACATGCCTTTATAGCACTCCTACCGCAAATGACTCACCTTTTCAATTTGTCAGTGAATTTAAGTACTTTTCCAGTAGATTGGGCGAGAGCTGTGGAAACGCCAATTCCAAAATCAGGAGATTTGCATAACGTAACAAATTGGAGACCAATCTCCATCCTCCCTCTCCCGAGTAAAATCCTAGAAAAATTAATCAAAAAGTATTTTATGAACACGATTGAATCAGAAAATCTCTTATCCTCTGCGCAATATGGTTTTAGAGCTGGATGTGGTACAAATGATGCTGTGCTGGATCTAGCGGAGGATTTGTATTTAGCTAGGGATAAATCAGAATTTGTTGCTGCCTGTTACATTGATATTTCCAAGGCTTTCGATTCGATTAATCACACACAATTGTTAAATATGTTAAAAGAAGCGGGCTTTCCAAGACATATATTATTGTGGTTTAAGTCATATTTAGGAAATAGAACCCAACGTACTAAACTGGAGGGTGTGCTATCAGAGGACAAAAAAGTAACTTTTGGAGTACCCCAAGGGTCAGTTTTGGGCCCAGCCCTTTTTATTTTCTTTGTAAATGATTTGATTACCACTTCAAAGAACTCAAATATAAAAATGTATGCTGATGACATTGTTTTATACTCAGCACACAAAAAACCTGATATTGCTCTACAACACCTTCAATCTGATTTGAATGATCTATGGAAAGCCTGTACTCAAAAAGGGCTAACCATTAATCCTAACAAAACAAAGTTTGTCTGGTATTGTGCAAACAATCAATTTCACAGATGTCCTAATGACTTACCGAACTTAAACGGGAAATCAATTACACTGGTAAAAGCCTATACTTATTTAGGAGCTATCATTGATAGAGGTCTCACTTTTGAAGACCAAGCTAAATCAGTAAGGCAATCAACACATCACCTAGGTTTTAAACTGCATACAGTTAGACCGAGTGTAGATGTTGATACTGCAATTCTCATCTTTAAACAAATGGTTTTGCCTAAATTTGATTATTGTTCCTTTCTTTTGGATGGAGCTACTCAAAAATGTCAAAAGAAAATTGGGATTATTCAAAACCGATGCCTCCGTTGCTGTTTAAAGGTTAAAATAAGGGGAAACTCAGTACAGGGGCTCCATGAAGCCTGCTCCACTCCTCTACCTGCACTAAGGCGTAAAGACTTATTGGTCTCACAATTTCATAGTAGGGCTAAGAAACTAAACCCCAATCCTTGTCCAAGAACTAGGAGAAATTTTCTCCCAATCTTCCCTCTGCGGAGACCAAACACCGAATTTTACAAGAAAAGCCCATTTTATAGAGGGGCCATGGAGTGGAATAAACTCCCCCCTGGGTTACAAACGATTCCTGACAAACCTAGTTTTAAGTTGCAGTTAAAAAAACATCTTGGTACATATCTAAAAAAGCCCAAACCCAAGAAAAAGAAAAAGAAAAAGAAATAAGTTTAGGCTGGCATAAAAGAAATCAGGAATTTATTCCTATACTCAGATTACTCAGATTATTACACTGCATTTGTCGCTACTGTTAGAATTATATTTATATGACTGGATTGAATGTAAATATTATGTAAATATCACTTTCACACTAATGTAAATATTGTACACATGTAAACCATACTGTATATTAATGCATCAATTGATATGATCACCTGTATATACCCAAACTGTAATCAGTGTCTGCAACCGTATCCTAAAGGCCCACTCTTGAGTACCGAAACCAAGTTTGGAGTCAAACAGCCCGGAACAAATGTACTGAAAATCATGGCAATAAACGTGTCATGAGACGCACTGAAAAAAAAAAAAAACTGTTCATGAAAGAAAAAAAAGAAAGTTTTTTTTTAAAGAATCAAATTAATGCAACAGCAACTCAAGATTGCATTTAAGCATTATGGCATTCAATGATTGGTGGCCATCTTGAACCTATGGGGTGCCAACTCTTCATGAAAAAAACAACTAAATTGGATGTTTTTAACAGTTTAAAATTAATGCAACTACATTTCAAGATTGCATTTAAAGCATTGTGGCATTCAATGAATGGTGGCCATCCTAAACCTATGGGGTGCCAACTGTGTTTGAAAAAGGTATCAAATAGAAATGTTCTTATATAGATATCAAATTAATGCAACTACAATTCTTCATTGCACTGAAAGCATTGTGGCATTTAGTAAATGGTAGCCATCTTGAATGGGTTGAATGAAGGAAAAATCAAATAGGATTTGTTTTTTTGATAGTATCAAATTAATGCAACTACAAGTCAAGATTGCATTTCAAGCATTGGGACATTCAATAAGTGATAGCCATCTTGAATCTATGGGATGCCAACTGTTCATGAAAGAAAAATAGAATAGATTTTTTTTTATTAGTATCAAACTACTGCAACTGCAATTCGAGATTACATTGAAAGCATGGTGGCATTCAATCAATGGTTGCAATCTTGAATTTCGAAATGAACATACACACAGACATATAGGCATGAACATGGTGTTCTCCTTCATATAGATATTCATGGATTTCTACTTCTAATAAATATAGCTTTCTGTTACATGGATGTCGATGTCCAGTTTTAGATATATATCCATATAGTGCATTGGAGTGCTATAATGTTGGACTGCTGTATATTATAGTTTGTATTTATTACTCTACATACTAAGCAATTTGCTGAAATGGGTCTGCAAACCCTTTGTTATTGTACTTATACTTACTGATACCAGTGTGGCAAAATTATCAAAATCGATTTGAAATTCTACGATATGAATCACATGATCACAGCAAAAACTATTTAGCGGCGGACACTTTATCTTTGTAGATCAGCCCTAATGTCTACCTAGAGTCTGAAGAAAACTTTGGCTTCGGCTTCCGAGAGCAAGAAATGTTGAGGCGCCGCCGCAGTGTGGCACGAAGCATAGACGGTGAACTAGATGCCCAGGTAATGAAAGGTCAAGGTCAACCATAAGGTTATAGTAGTTTGAAGGTCACTTCAAGTGGGCAGTAATGGTATCTCAAGGTTTTATTAATTTTATTTTCATATAAAATATTTCTGTAACCTTGAGGTAGTCTGATGGTCACTCTGAAGTCTTCTTCAAGTAAAATCACTTTTTTTCTTTTTCCTGTTGGAGAAAAGCTTATAGGCAACAATTTGAATTATGATTTAAGGAAGAGAAGATTTGCCTTGTAGTAGCATCATATGAGTTTGATCACTTTGAAGATTTATAAGATGAAAAGTGTCATGTCTTAAAAGAAGCACTATTGTTTGATAAAGATAAGCACTGTTTTAGTATTGAGCATGTGCAGATGTTTTCCAAACTAATATGCCTCAAGCTGTCATTGCTAATAAGTTGAAATATGTATAGTTTTTAATTGCACAAACATACAAATTAGTTTAACAGTTTTCTTGTCAGCCTATAGTATTTCTATTTACAGTATGTCCAGGCTGCAAGAATATTGCACTAGCATTTGCTTGTTTTTAGTAAATACTTGATAGAGTATGGTGATTAAATTGAACTTGCTTGAGTGTGGATATTTATGCATTATGTTTATCTTCAGGTCTTTCCCTATAACCATACTTGAAATACAGTGTTTGTTCTATAAAAAGGGCCGTTTCATTTCCATTTGTCAGTTGTATCTGTTTCTATGATATAAGCATTGTAACACAAAAGAATTGTCATTTTAAATGCTTCCAAGGCAATGTCGGTAATCCATATTGACATTAATTAGTCTCCAATCCATTGAAGTTGAAATATTATATAATATTATATATATACCGTAAAACCCCGCCTTTAAGACGGATTTATTTTGGGATATTTTTTTTCTACAAGACGGATTTTTTTCCTAAATAGGGGGGTCGTCTTAAAGGCGGGGTTTTGACAATTTTTATTTGGAAAAATGCCCCTCAAAAGGAAAAAAAGAAACCTACGAACTGGCAGCATAAATTAACTTTTCCTTCATTGGTTTTGCAAGGAGACATGTATTGTCATGTAAAGGCTATAAGAAGTTCACGGAAAAATCATTAAAATTATGATTTGGGTGACTTAGAGGTGGTCTGGGGTTGGGCAGGATCCCCAAAATCGGGGGTCGTCTTAAAGGCGGGGTTTTCCATTTTGTCATATCTTTTTTGTACAAGACGAATTTTTTTCTCAAGTTAGGGGGTCGTCTTAAAGGCGGGGTCGTCTTAAAGCCGGGGTTTTACGGTACTTGCTATTTGGGATTTCTCATTTAAGTTTCAAATATCAACTTTTAATCAACTTTTCTCCTACATTCCCTATCTGTGTCATATTTGTGTTACCTTTAGGTAAATCATACAGGTCGTGGAGCTCAGCGCTAACTACTCAAGCACCCTTTTTCTATATCATTGTTCTAATTACACATCTTTAATACGCTTTATCCTGTTACGTCACAGCCAAGGTCCTCCTTGTTCCGGAGTAACAGTGTAGACATTGACCTTGGTCGAGAAGCCGAAGGCGAGGAAGATCCTTTTGTTGCACTTAATCGAACCATAGATGTAGACTGGGATTATAACGTGATCCCCCAACTAGACAAGGTATCTCCCACTACAGAGTACCAGGTGAGAGTGAGTCATTGTAATCAAGGGAAAAGGGAGTGAAGAAATAGTTGATATACTTAGTATGAATATTTGAACGAAACGCTTCAGAAGGATACACACGAAGAGAGAAAGTTCAAACAGTATATGCTAATATCAATTATCATGAATAGAGACATGATTATCACTGCAGGGCTCTCAGATTGGTAATTTTTCTTCTTCATTGAATGATATCATATGTTTGATTGAATAATAAATCATTTTACTTGAGAGTGGTGATATAGTGAAGTCAGAACATAAAACCTCATAAAATATACTTCCTAACAGCCAAGAGCATCACTGCTTCGTAGCGCAAGTGTCGATGTGGACCTCAGTACATTGGGGAACTTCAATCGAGGTTCTCGAATGTACCAAACGGCCCATCTTGATATGCGCGTCAACCCAGATGGCCACAAGCCCAATTCTGAGCTTGTACAAACAGCGACTGTGCAGGTAAATGGGACACCGGTACTTACTGTAAGCTTAGCAGTACATTAAGGTGGCGAAGGGTAATCAGGGTATATTGGAAAGGATATCTTACATAAGCATGGCTTTGGCCTAAATGCTGGTCATAATGAACTTATTGCGAATAAACACCAATTTTTATTTTGAAATAAATTGCGGGTCCTAGTATACTAAAGGGGAGTAAGAGTTTTATTTCTAAAAACATGTTATGGCTTCTGCAGTTAATTTGACAATTTCTGGCTGGATGTCTTTTTTCGCATTTGTTCCTTGACTACAGCCATTTGAGTCACAATGGTGATGGGATGAGTTGGATATTTAATCTATTAACTAGGAATATATTATTAATGAAAAACTTGTCTTTAAATACATGCCTTTGGTTGCACTTATGACAAGAACTTATTACTACTTAATAGTAATTGCACTTATATCATCTTTGTTTAACATTTAGTACTGCTTCATAATGTTATTTTTGCTGTAGGGTTTTTACAAGGAAAGATTTCCAGTACTGCTGTAGTAAAAATATCAAGTGAATGATAACTTGGGCAATTACCTTACAACTTGAATTCAAGTAAAAGAAAAGTAAAAAAACAAAAAAAACAAAAACAGAAACAGCTTTGTAGAAAAGAATGGAAGAATTTCATAAACACTTTGTCTCCATGAAACGAACGCAACTAATCTTTTAATGACTTAAGTATGCAGAAGCTGTAAATTAACTCCCAAATAGTAGAATACAGCTTAAAGAAAATCATTCTGAAACGTCTGAAGCATCCTGTGAGGCATGCCATACAGCCTTATATCACATTGTCTTACATTGACAAGGTAGATGAACACACAAAATGGAGTGGCAAGGGTTTAACATTTCTAACTAATAGAAATAACTTTTAATATTAAACATGGATCAGTCGGCCCTACTGGCAGTGAATAATAAAGACCATAACATTTATAATTTCTGAATGCCAAACATTATGCAATTGTACTTCACACTTTCTTTACCTTTACCAGTAAAATGTCACATTACCAATGCAAAACTGCCAGTGTGTCAGTTACTAATTACTTCATTTGTAAACATGGTAAATGCAGAACTGATAATTAATGCAGTTACCTTATCATCATTATTCATTCAACAACAGTTAAATTGCATATATGGAATATTTTGTTTTTAAAGAGGCGATCCATGATGCGTAGCGCTAGCCTGGATTTTGACCAAGCCATGTGGACAGATAATAGAGTCGAAACATCTTTTCCACCGAACCCAGAAATGTTCAGTGATGGCCACTTTGAAATTGGTCATCAGGTCCCTGAACCTCAGGTTCCACAGGTGACGTCACATGGACACAAGTATCAGGTATATCAATCTTATGTATTTTAAATAAAGACATATAGAATTGAAGATTAGAAACATTGGGTCAAAGCTATTGACAGTGATTGAGTTACAGAGAAGAGATGAGTGCGCATTTAATTCTTTTACGGGTGATAATACTTTGTTTTATATGCCACCCGCTAGCCCAAAAGTATCCTCAAAAACTGCAAGGAAACTTTTATTTTGAGTCTCTCTAATATTCAGATTTTCATATTATTGCAAGATTGATTATACTTATTAATGATAATCAATAAACATCATAAATTCTAGGACAGCATCATGACTTCATGATGATACTTTGTCAGAAGTTGTGAACTGTAGAAACTATATCTTAACCTTGAGTATATTCTCCTCAGACTGCTGCAGTGCAAATTTCCGCAAAGTCCTTGCTGAAAGGCCCTGAAAAACTTATCAGGCCATCAGATATACTGAAAGCCCATGCCGAGAGGCGCGCTCGTGTTGCACATTGGGCTCAGGAGCAGGAACATATTGAGTACTCGTCTGACGAACCCATTACAAAGACTACAAGTCCGCATTTAGGGTTGAAACCAACACAAACAGTATGTGCTATAATGACATAATAATATATTTATCAAAATCTATTTGATGATTTAATCGATGGTACCTAGGCCTTTATATCTAGATCCATCAGTAGAATATTATTATACTGTGAAAGTACTTTATTTCGCTGGGTATAGCTTTTCACAATTTCCACGGAAATGAAAAATCCGCGAAATTTTTATATGCTTAAGTATGGATTAAATACCTGCGAAATTGCTGTTTTCACTCTTCCACGAAAATTCTCACCCTTAAAATTAGTACTTTCACAGTAATCACAGAGGTTCATGCATTGAGGCAATGAAGCTTGAATGCAAGCTGTTAGATCAAATGCTGTAAGCTGTTCAGCTACACCACATTTCTGAAATCCTTCATTCATTCAACTATTAACTCTCCTATTATATGATGAAATACTGCATATATAAAAGAGAGACAATATATATAATATCTTGAGTAAAAGGACATAATCTTAAGTTTTGATTCATTTTTATATAGACAACTCCAGTACACAGTAACTCTGGGTCCTTGAGAGAAAAATCTGAGAGGAATCAAGATGAGGTATTCCAGCCATCAAACATTCTAAGGTCACATGGAGAGCGAGAAGCACGGGTTGCTAAATGGGCTCTTGACCATGCGCTTACCGAGTACCCTTCTAACCGAACAGCTGTAGAGACTACTGCAGGAGAGTTAGGGGAAAGCTATTCACAAACAGTATGTACCAAGCCAAGTGTCCATGATAGTTCAGTTCATAGGATGAAATTCTTATTTGAAATAGAGAAATTAAGACAAAACATGAGCCTGAAAGAAAGTAAAGTTATTCTGGCCACAACGAGAATTTCCCAATTTGCTTATCTCATACATTCTGAAAACGGTCACTCCTGTACGCCGTAAAATGTGTATCAATTTTCTAAGATGTATATTACGGTACTTTTAATTTCTCAGATGCTTTACGAGATGTGTGGCAGTCTTAATGCAACAAAATTGCCAATAATTATAATGTACAATTTTGACAAGGTTCACCAAGGAAGTGCATCAGTTGATACAGACTGGTACGACAATCGGAATACGTTTAAGCGTGGATCAGCAGCCTACAAAACAATAAATATTGATGGGCGTTATATTTATAATACCAAATGCCAAGTGCCTGAGCCACAAACTCCAGTAAATACCAGCTTTGACAATGAGGTAGTTTTCAGTTACTTTGTTTTGATAAATTAAATAGTATAATAAAGAATAACTAATGTATTTTATCCTTCATTGGTAAACTGTACTTTTCTTCAGGACTAGCCCTCATAGAATAGAATAATCTCGATGATGAAAATCAAAACCACCATGATAACAAAGGGATCGAAAGGGGCCAATAATGGGTATACTTTATTCAGAAGCCAAGAATTTAAAATTCAAATCCATTACTTCTAAAGGTGACCTATGGAACACTGCTACGAAGCCACAGTGTGGATCTGGATGTTGGCTTGAGTGGTGCTTTCAGTCGTAATTCACACGCGTATCGGACCATTAGTGTTGACTGGCCAAGCCGAACACCTGGTCTACGCTCCCCACATGTAGCCACACCACCACAGTCTCCCAGAGTGGTAGAGTCACCTATACTACAGGTAAATCTGATGCCAGTCTGGTGTAGGTTAAGAGGATAAGACCCCTAACTCATCTACTAACCAGTATATGATGATTCTAAGGTGATGGCCTTAAGGTTAAGCTATTAATGTAGCACTGACATGACCTGGGATGCAAATACAAGATACTCATTTGCTCTCAATCACTAACTTAATGCTTTTACTGCTTGATATTAATACACTGGAGGGATAGTAGTGCAGTAAGGCCACTCCAAATAATATCCTTGTTTCTCATCACCGCGGGCATCTCTAAAATCCTCTTTTGGGATTTTTTAAAATTATTTTTTTGATTTTTTTTGCAATTTTCAGTGAAATATATGATTAAAAATGGAAAATACAGACATGTTTGGTATCAAAATGAAGCTTACAGTGATTGATAATTTCTTGAAATATGAGTTAAGTTTTGCCGAGGCTCCACATTTCCCCCACCTATTTGGTATCTAGCAAAAAAAAAGAAAAAAAGGCGCCCTCGTCATATTTGTCATGGCTTGGTGATGAGAAACAAGGATATTATTTGGAGTGGCCTAAGGGTGTATCAATGACAAGGGAAACAATGCTTGTGGGAATGGTAATAGTGACTTACTTTGTTAACAGAAGGTAAGCATTTAATTATGAACTAACTAGCTATAAGAAAAGGCTTAGGATTAACTAATTTCTAAATCTCTATATATCCCCTATTAGCTACATTCCTCTATCTCTTAGTTGATATGGTCTATAAGGTGTAGAGTTATCCAATGCAAAATTATGAAACAAGCTATGGTTTAAATTGGTGGTGAATGGAAAACTACTAACAGCATACATGCTACTCATAAACAGACCTCTTTTTTTCAGAGAAACAAAATGTACACCTTATTAGATCTATAGCTTACTTTGTCTAATGTCTATCTTTTCATCGCATTGCAGGACCATCCATGCTCCAGATCATGTTCTTGTATTCTTTGAAAGTATTTTTGCATAGACTAATACCTATTTTTTTCAGATGTGTTCATTAGTACTTCAGGTCTCATGCTCAATCCAAAATATTTTGCGTCGTAAAATAAATATCTAAACGACATCTACCATTCAATTGTGCCAATCGTTGAATGGTACATCTTATGTGCTCCATTTTCTTGTCAAATAAAGGATGTCTGATTATATAAAGGAATAGGAAATCAGTGATTTGTAACATATTGCTAATTTATTACTATTAGAGTAGGCATCAGACTTCAGCCAGCTCTAGCGGAGAGGTGCTCCGGATGCGTACGGACGACCCGAAGAAGCTCCACTATTTCTCAGCTGCCTTGTTCCTGGCTGGTGTTGTTCATTTGTTGCTCATGTTACATCGGTCTTCAAGCTAGTTAACTGACCTCTTACTTTGGTTGCTTTTACGGATCTCCCGAGTCCAGCGGATCACTTGCTTGTGACAAAGTAAGACTCGTGCAGACATCAACCCTGCATCCACCCAGGCCCCCTACTAGACAAGGCAAATTGTAGATATTGTGATGAATATAGTACAGTCGTTTTCTGCTCCACGTCAATAATTTTTCTCTCGATCATGGATTGCCTGGTTCCATGATTATTATGATTCAGTGTCTGTTAAAGTTGGAGTATTTCATGGTTAGGCTACCCCACCCCGACCCTCCCCCAGCTACATATTCCTGATGGCATGTCAATCTGAGAATGTCATCTTTAGTACAAGCTGTATGTGTGAAATGAAGCTTTTAGATCCTGCGCTAGATTCCTCTAGCTAAGTAGAGAACTTTGCCAATGCTTTTCTTTTTCATAATGTTGAGTATTGTTAATACTTATGTCCAACTTTTTATTCTAATGTTAATGATAATTTTCTTTTTGAATTCTGTCGTCAACAAGTGGTTATTTTTCATTATATATATTATCTTAACTTGTTTTCAACCTTTTCAGACTTTAATGTATAATTTGTCTTGAAGCTTTTATTACCCATAGACCCACCCTTTTCTAGATTTTATAGGTAGTATAGTAGGGGAGTGTTATCCTGTACTATATAACTTCACAGGATGAGACTTTATACAGAGTTGTATAGATAGATGCTTTTAAAAGGTATTCATAAGAAATTTTTGAATTAGGGAATTAGTTACTTTGTAATTGCAAGATTTTGAACTTCCCTTTGTAGACAGATCCTATACTGTAAATGTGTGCCCTTTTCTATGAAGTTGCCATGGATATATGTAAATATTTATTCGGTGCTCTACAATCTATTTTCAGGACTCTTCCATAAACGACACGATAATCTGGAGTGATTCTGTGGCAACGTTGGACGCAAGCTATGTTTGACACCTCATTTGACTAGGATTTTAAATCTATGTTGTAAATATTTAAACCTCAATATTTTTCTATACAAGCTTGATGATTTATAAATGTTTCATTGATTTTTTAAAATCTAAAAAAGTATACATGGCTTTGTTATATGAGTTATATATGTAAATTTGTAAATAAGATACTGCAGTATGTTCCCTTATAGAGAGTGGATTGATGTAACATGAGATGCCTGTCCATTATTTTCTAACTCATTTTCAATCCAATGGTTTTTATCAATACAATCAAATGTTATTGTAGACGGCCATGTGCTTGTATTGTTTTATGTGTGCAACTCCAAGGATGGCATGAGCATATTGGTTCTTAATATTTCTGAATGGACTTAAAATCAGCCATTGCATTTCCTAGAGATGAGAGCTTCAATGCTTTCTCAAAAGAAAGCAGGCATCGTTATCTGATATAGCAAATTGTTACCCTCTCCCGCCCGCAAGTTATTGCTCATATGAGTTACCTCAATGATGAAGTTTGGTTACAACCTAGTTGTCCACTGCCAAAGATGTTAACTACCAGTGTGTCGCTTTATGGATGAAGTGATTTGCCCACTGATTAGCATATATGAAGACTTCAATTCAAGCCAAGTTGTTCCTACATGAATTAACTTTTTCGTATAGGTAATCTAATCGATCAACTGAGAAAATTGACCTGAAGATGGAAGACTTGATAAGGCCTGGCTTGGATGGTCACAGCAACTGTAGCAGCAAGTGATGTCTAGGTCTACATGTATATAGGTAGTAGAGATACGATACTATGTGAACCATGATGCTAGGCAATGTATGATGTCAAGGGAATTGAGATACAGAAGTTTCTATCTAGCAAATATTCTTATACTCATAAAGCTGGTTTCACATGTGTAACCATTCAAATAAGAGAATTATTGTAAGTAGTAGCTCTACTCTGTTGGTTTATGACTTCACTTGTAAAAGTACAAGTATGACTGACTTTAATTTACCACATTATACTTAACACCTGTCGCCTCTAGTATGCACTTTCTCATTGATTATGATTGATTGGTACTAGTTTTGTGAAAGCATAGACATAATTATTACTGTTTAATATATCCACTGAAGTAACACTAGCAAAGTATGCTCTTGATTAAATTGTCTCAATCAAACCATGTACATTTGGTAATTCCAACTATTTCCAAGTGTAATATATTGAGTATTTATCTAGAAATAGTTTACAAGCTCTGTACCAAAAGTAGCACGGTTAACGGGAAGGGAATATCATGATACATTAGCATATATCAAAAAGATGTGGGGGCCTATTCATTTGTCAAAAACAAAATATGTTGACATGAAAAGACATGCTGTTGCTTCCAAAAGTAAACTCTGCTGAGAAGAAAACAAAACGCTACAGTTTCCAGATATATAAGAAACTGAAGCAGTTGACTAGTCATTGCGTTATGCAGAACTGTGGTACCAAAATACATACTTATGTTCCCAACTGTGGCCATATGTTTCCTATGGAAACCAATTATATAAAATATATGGTTGTGCAATCAAAGATATGGTCAAAGCATTTATCACCCAGTTAGACGAATCTAAAATGTCCAGGTCAGATAGTGACAAAACTGGTTAAATGTTGTGAGGAGGTTTGCAGTAATTTATTAGTTGATTTTCTGCGGTAAAATAATTCCTCCAAATGTAGCTGCAGTGTATGTAATGTTTTAGTCCAACATCAACATGAGATAGATTACATTCTTCATACATTAATGTTGAGAGGGAATATTTTACACTTGTACTTAAGATTCAGAGATCACAGCAAGCAGAAGGTATTGTCCAAGGGGATTCTGTATTTATACTCGAAAATATTTATGGGAGCTTAATCAAATGTTCATCGTTGCCATAAGATATCTAAGTAACCTCTCTTGACAGGACATGGGAGACTAAAGCCCGGTTTTGAATTGGACCCACTTATATTTAATATTACCAGTATGCGTTTTGTAAAAAAAAAGTTGGTCACAAGACAAGATTTATTGATAGAGTTTCTAATTGATAATGGTTATTGTCAGGTGCTTCTGAAATGTGTTTCACATGTGGATGTTCATGGCCAGCTATCTGGTCATATAAACCTATTCCCTTTCAACCATTTTATCAAGGTATCTTAAGTATATATGATTAAACAGTAGGATAGAGTGATTGTAAACTTTCAAAGTAAAATTGTATTACATATTGCATTTGTCCAAGCTGTCTGACAGTATATGTTATAAAGAATGTAAAAAGTCCATGCTGAAAATCTGGTATATTCCGTTGAATTCTGTATTTAAATGAGTGGGTCTGAGATTTGAAGCATATACATTATTGTCTTCATACGAGTCATGTCACAGCTTTAAAAGCTACAGATGACTGAAAGTAATGTACTTCAGTGGATTGTGTTTGGCAATGTTCTATTGCATGTTTGATAGGGTTGAACACACTCCTTGAAGCGTGATTTCTATATCAATGACTCTTGCTTTTACCTTGCATGTTACCTTATAAAGCAAAACAGCCTGATGATAAATTATTTTATTATCTAAAATGTAAGAGTTTGTTTATCTTGAGTTCCTGTCCACCAATACTTTTAATTTACAATTTACTTTAGCCTAATATGTAATCAAAAATCATAGCATTATACATATTTATTATACCCTACCTCCTATCACACAAATTTGACATTGGGAAATCTGCATATTATATTTTATAACTTCATTCTTCAAACCATTAACCATACCTGTAAGATATCTATTTTTCTATTGATCTCATATTTAACCAAAAACTTAAATAAGTACTATAGACAGTGATAGACATAAACTGTTCTACGTTCAATAGTTTGGATTACTTTCTCTACAGGGTGTACATACATAAAAGTTAGAGTCATCATCCTAGCCAAATAATGGCAAATAAGTACTGATCATGTGTAAGTAAAGGAGAGATATTTCAATTGTGCCAAGCCCATGTATACATCCAGACACTCCATTGTTTAAGGGCTACTTCATTGTATGCTTCCTGTCTAGGTTGTATATTACTTAACCATACATAAGATACCTAAACCAGGCGTTCAGCATCAGATCATGACGTAGAGAACTATATGATAAAATCTACTTGCCTGATCAGCAGATGTGATATGTGGTAGACATAGTGGCTTGTCTTGCGGGAAGTACTGGTAGCTCTTATTTATAGTTAGACACAAGATGTACAAATAAAATATTATGTGTACATATAAGACATGCCAAACAGGTAATATGCCACAGTATACATAAATCTAACCAATTGACAAATAGATATGTCCTCTGAAATGTATTGCCCAAGGTTATGTATACACTTTAATATGTTTAGTTGGTAATTTACTTATTCAATCACATGACCATTAATTATGAAACCCAAGAGATTTTAATCGCCTCATTGTCCATGACAGACTAGGATATCAGATTCGTTTCTTATTCCATATTTATCAATGACTAGGGAGATATTTCTGGAGTTCAATGTAGAAATAACTAAAATCATGATTTTAAAGATATTCAATGAGTATTAGGACTTGACTTACTCAATTGTTCATGTCTAGCATTAGATATGATGTACATACTTTTATCAAAAGCAATGGAATGACATTTGCTGAAATTGTTTCAGGTTGATATATGTCAGTGATGTAAATCACTTGAGCTGACAAAAATGTGCTTGATGACTTAATTAGGGTTGTCTGGTGTGTCTGGTAAAATGTCTGCGATTTTTAAAACTTATCTTCCAGAGTAAACTGTGGTTGTATGTCCTCACTATGAGCAGTTCGTATTATAAAAATGTAATAAAGGTCTTATAACATGTGATACTGAATTATGTTTCTTTTTTTCCTACCCTTTAAAGGATTGACTTATGACAATATCTTGTCTTTAATGGGCAGCCGAGTCTCCCTAGATGCTGAACCATTAGGCCAGCCTTGATAGGTTTACATAACACCTTATTCATATTTAGAATCACCGAAACGGAATCCTCCACATGGAGGCATATCCTAGCCCTGTGGACCTATATTCCCAAGCAGAATAGCCCAGCAGTTCTCTGTTTTAGGCAAGTTGCACTGGTGTGACCAGCAGTTAGGCTCTGCCAGTGGTAGTATTGAATACCTGAAGTTATATCATTCCAAATAACCCTCCACCCCATCCCACTGCCACCCACCCATACCGGGCCTAATGTGCAGCATCTAGGGAGACTTGGCTGTCCCTTTAAGTGATCTGTTCTACACTAGATTGAGCTTCACGGAACCCAGGTGATACTTATGGAACACAAAGAAAATGGGATGTATTTGCCTTTTGGAGGGTATTATAATTTGGGTGCATTACATATACCGTAAATTCCCGCGTACTACCCGCATCTCGCGTATAACCCGCACCCCCAACTCAGGGGAATCTTATAACCCATTTTTGAATTTGAAAATTTCAATTTTAGTACTGTTCTATAGTAATAAAAACCCTCGTACAACCCGCACCCTATATAGGCATGTTTGAAAGCTGCGGTTGGTTCGCGTACAACCCGCGGGTAGTACGCGGGAATTTACGGTAGTCCCTATTTTTCTACATTTTTACACACTAAAAAAATCCCCAACAATATTTCAAGGAAAATGCAGTCATTAGATTGTACTATACCCCATGGATGAACATTAGAAACATGTTGAAAACAAGAAAATAGGCGGGCAAAATGAAATTATCAAAAATTAAGCTGTATGAGCCTATAGCCTGGGCTCCACTAGGGCGACACACCTACCTGCGAAACGTTGCGATCCTTTAAGTGTTTTCTTTTGACACATTTCGCTACATTTCGCGGCAGTGTCGCCTTAAGTATCGCCAGGAGCAGGGCGAAATGAGGCGAAATATACAAGAACAAAACATTAGAAAGATCGTCTCGTTTCGCAGGGGCCTGTGTCGCCCTAGTGGAGCCCAGGCTTATGAGCGTGAACATATCTAAAACCAAAGTTGTTGTCTTTTCTAAAGGCAAAATTAGGAAACTCCCTAAATTATTATACCAGGGCGAACCTCTTGAAGTACAATTTAATTACACTTACCTTGGTATTTTATTCAACTTTAATGGGAATTTCAAACAGGCGATTAAAAAACAGGTTACACAGGCAAAGAGAGCTCTATTCAGCCTACTATCAAAATCTAGGAAACTACAGCTCCCGCTTGATATCCAGTGCCACCTGTTTGATGCCTGCATCGTGCCTATATTACTATATGGTTGTGAAGTGTGGGGATTCTCTGATCTCACAGAAATCGAAAGAGTGCAAAATTACTTCTGCAAATTTGTGTTAAAGCTCACTACATCCACGGCCAATTGTATGGCATTGGGTGAACTTGGCAGGCAGAATCTAAGCTCTATAGTAAACCAGAGAATGATTAACTTTTGGCACAGGGTTGTCTCAGGGAAAACCAGCAAGATCTCTTACATAATCTATGGGATTATACAAAAAAAACATACAAACGGTAGCTTACAGTCTAAATGGCTTTCCCATATACATAACACCCTAAACACAAGTGGGCTTGGTAACCTGTTAGACAATGCTGTGACCTCAACACATAACCTTCTAAAGACCACTGTTAAGAGAAGGTTGACTGACATTGAACACCAGGACTGGCATAGCAGAGTTATGGATTCTGGGCACTGTCTGAATTATAGAATATTCAAAAAAGAACTGTGCTTTGAAAGATATCTGCTCAACCTGAACCCTATGAGTGCAGCAAACCTGTGTAGGTTTAGATGTGGGAATCACAGCCTCCCAGTAGTTATAGGTAGATACACAGGAGTTGAAGCTGGGGATAGAAAATGTACCCACTGTAACCGTAACAGCATTGGGGACGAATTTCATTACCTCTTTCAATGTGACATGTTTAACGAGGAACGGGCACTACTCATTGCCGACCATATAACACCTCGTCCATGTGTACCCACATTCGATGAACTATTTAATAGCAAAGACCCCCTTGTCCTGTCAAACCTGTCAAAGTTTTGCACCATTATAATGAACAAATTCAGGCCTGACCGGAAATCTAAAAGAAAGCCTAGAATCAAAACAAAAAATAAGAGATCAAAACAAAGTAACAAAAAGTAAAATTTAAAAAAATTAAGATGATAATAACTGACTGCACATGTGGTCCCTAACACATAAGACCTCTAAAGAGGCAAGGTGCTATAACGCTAATCAAATATCTATATCACCTGTCTCACGACAGGTTAATTGTGGTGCTCATTAGTGAATATTATGCATGCTACATATCCATTGGTGCTGACAGCTGGTCACCGACTGTGGAAAGCATGCCACAGTCAGCGGATGACCAGTTATACTCATTTACTATACGCAATTGTTATTACTAGAAGTAGATTCATACTTGCATACATGTCCATACGACATGAAACTCCATATTGTTTGTACAGTGATGCCAATGTAACTATCGGCTAAATCTGATCTCTTTTCTTCATTCCTTTACCTCTGATGAGGTTGTGAATAAAAACAAATTGAAATTGAATTGAATTGGCAAATAGGAAATATAGTAATCAGGATATGTAGAATTCCAAGGTGTGGCACTTGAATGGCAGATAAAGGAAGGTCATGACATAAGTTGGGGAAATCAGCAAATATCATGGTTTAAGGTAGTTCCATTTTTTGCCACCAGGTGCCGTTTGCGTAGATTGTGTTGAGTACTTTTGAATGGTGTCCCTGAGCGAGGACATCTTGTGGGAAATGGAAGCGTAACTGATTCTCTGTGCTCTGTATTACAAGGCACATGGCACCATTCATAGTCTACCATGGCACACTAAATATAACACTACTAGTCTAGCAGCAATGGAGTATAGTACCCAAAGATTCTCAACATTTGTAGTTGGTTCTAAATGTTATTTTCATCCACAAACATAGGTGCTACATTGGAATGCTTGGACGTAAAATAAGCAATACACCCCCCCCCCCCTCCCCCCATATTTAGTATGCCGCTTTTGTTCAAAGTTGGCATACTTCAGGTTACAGATATATTGAATGAGATTCAAAGGTATTCCACAATTCTCCTTTTATCCAAGCCTACCTGCTATGTATTTAGACCAATAGAGGAGGGCACATATAAATATGATGTCCTGTGAATACTCATTAATGGTCACATGCTAATTAAGATGCTTTAGCATGGAGGTGCTTATCCTGCCATACTCACAGCAGCAGAGTTCAGCTCCACAAGATCAAGCCATTTTAGCTCACTATTCTAACAGAGGGCAATTTCATAGGTGATCCCCCCACCCCCTGGGTGAGATAAGCGTGAATCCAAGATTAATTTTGATTGTTGCTCATGGGACTGATCATGTGCATGCTATAGATGAAAAATCTGTGGGTTAACCTCAAGAATTGCTGATATGCATCTGTTCATGGAAATGAATGTTCAGTCCTAGAAAAAATATCTCCCTTGCTGTCTGGAGTTTGGCCTTTAGTGGTGCATTTATAAATGGTTGAATGTTGTGACTGATTTTGTAATGCACACAACAAATTCTCAGGCTGGTTGGTTGCTTAAAGGGGATGGGGGGAGTTTATAAAAATATACAGCAGTCCAACATTATAGCACTCCAATGCACTATATGGATATATATCTAAAACTGGACATCGACATCCATGTAACAGAAAGCTATATTTATTAGAAGTAGAAATCCATGAATATCTATATGAAGGAGAACACCATGTTCATGCCTATATGTCTGTGTGTATGTTCATTTCGAAATTCAAGATTGCAACCATTGATTGAATGCCACCATGCTTTCAATGTAATCTCGAATTGCAGTTGCAGTAGTTTGATACTAATAAAAAAAAATCTATTTTATTTTTCTTTCATGAACAGTTGGCATCCCATAGATTCAAGATGGCTATCACTTATTGAATGTTCCGATGCTTGAAATGCAATCTTGACTTGTAGTTGCATTAATTTGATACTATCAAAAAACAAATCCTATTTGATTTTTCCTTCATTCAACCCATTCAAGATGGCTACCATTTAGTAAATGCCACAATGCTTTCAGTGCAATGAAGAATTGTAGTTGCATTAATTTGATATCTATATAAGAACATTTCTATTTGATACCTTTTTCAAGCACAGTTGGCACCCCATAGGTTTAGGATGGCCACCATTCATTGAATGCCACAATGCTTTAAATGCAATCTTGAAATGTAGTTGCATTAATTTTAAACTGTTAAAAACATCCAATTTAGTTGTTTTTTTCATGAAGAGTTGGCACCCCATAGGTTCAAGATGGCCACCAATCATTGAATGCCATAATGTTTAAATGCAATCTTGAGTTGCTGTTGCATTAATTTGATTCTTAAAAAAAAAACTTTCTTTTTTTTCTTTCATGAACAGTTGGCACCCCATACATTCAAGGTGACTACCAGTCATTGCATGCCACAATGCTTTAAGTGCAATCACAAATTGTAGTTGCATTAATTTGATACTATCAAAAAAACAAATCCTATTTGATTTTTCCTTCATTCAACCCATTCAAGATGGCTACCATTTAGTAAATGCCACAATGCTTTCAGTGCAATGAAGAATTGTAGTTGCATTAATTTGATATCTATAATTATAAGAACATTTCTATTTGATACCTTTTTCAAACACAGTTGGCACCCCATAGGTTTAGGATGGCCACCATTCATTGAATGCCACAATGCTTTAAATGCAATCTTGAAATGTAGTTGCATTAATTTTAAACTGTTAAAAACATCCAATTTAGTTGTTTTTTTCATGAAGAGTTGGCACCCCATAGGTTCAAGATGGCCACCAATCATTGAATGCCATAATGTTTAAATGCAATCTTGAGTTGCTGTTGCATTAATTTGATTCTTAAAAAAAAAACTTTCTTTTTTTTCTTTCATGAACAGTTGGCACCCCATACATTCAAGGTGACTACCAGTCATTGCATGCCACAATGCTTTAAGTGCAATCACAAATTGTAGTTGCATTAATCTGATACTAATAAAAAAACTAATTCTATTCTTTTTATTTTATTTATGAACAGTTGGCACCCCATATATTTAAGATGACTACCATTCATTGAATGCCCCGATGCTTGAAATGCAATCTCGAATTGTAGTTGCATCAATTTAATGCTAATAAAAAACAAATTCTTATCAATTTTTCTTTCATGAATATTTGGCACCCCATAAGGTGGCCACCATTCATATTAATGCAAATAGAATGCTTTAAGTGCTATCACGACTTGTAGTTGCATTAATCTGATACTAAAAAAAAAAAATCTATTTGAATTTTCTTTCATGAACAGTTGGCACCCCATAAATTAAAAATGCACCCAGCACCCAGGTCAACAGCTATATACAGACACGTGTACCTCCCCTGCCTGTTCTCCTTCAATGCACAGTGAAGAGGGTGGGAGGGGGTGACCATCAACAGTGCACAAACACTTTGATTGGATGACAATGCAGTTTTTATATTACAACCTAAATTTGTGCAACGAAAATCATCAAGAAATACTAAGTATTTTTTCCAAAGAATAGCTTTTCTAGAATGGCTCGGTATTCAGGAATCCTACTGCGAATAAAAAAATGTCAAATTCTAATTCTAAATACCTGAAAATTGAGAAATGCTGACGTTCACGGGTTATGTAGGAAATGTACTAAAAACAGCAAAAAAGGGCAACAAAACCCTAATTTTCTCAAAAACTGTTCAGTAAGATTTTTTCTAACTGAGGTTCCACTGTTTTCTACCCTCATATTACACATTGGCATAGAGAATATATTGACACCTAGTCAGGATTTTGCGCTAGGAGCAATCTGTGAGGCGAAAAACAGCCAAAATGAGCCACTGGTCTGAAGTATAAAACTGGGCATCGATCACTATAGAGCTACAAAGAGACAGAGAATCGATGTCCAGTAATTACATAGGGATATCCCCAGAGGACTCAACACATTTATATAGGTGATATTTATCTTGGTATCCTTTATTCATTCTTGTGAACACAATCAGCATCAGCTGTCCAGCTAGACATTCATATCACTCACCCTTCACTTACACAGATCGAAGAAGATAGATAACATTTTGCATTACACTGTCAATATATCTGGCTTCTACATTGATATATAACCCCCTATACAATATAACACACATACATAATTATGTCAGAGAGAAGACCTCCTTTATATTATATTGTAAAATTGTAAATACCATTTGAAGACCGAAGAAAAATGTGAATGTACATAATTATTATTATTTGTGATATTTCAACCCTAAGATCATATAGGTACACATAAAAATAAAATAGATATGTAACTCCTATATATCTTACAGTTTTGGGTAAGATGAAAATAAAACCAAAACCCTCATGGTGTGGCTACTATCCTAGCTGATATGTTTGAAAGGAAACACAGTGGAAGATACCAGACCAAGACTGTGAAAATACAACACCTATATCAAAGTGTAACTGTCTATACAGTTATCATTTTGAATTCCATCATATTAAAGGGAAATAATCCTCCTGATGTGTGAACATGTATCAATAATTCTGATTTGTCTTCCTTTATTCAAGACTAAAATCATGGTAAACACACACCATTGTATGGAATGTATTACATGTATACATCTCTGATGTCATGGCAAGATAATTATTATCATAGTCTAATGGGACGCTTATTTAGGAAATACAATTAAAGGGTGCATGTTCTTGTACATGTAGAGATTGAACTCAATCAAAGTGACTACCCTGATTCCAATAGTTGTAGTTCAACAAACATTAAATGCCCATTAAAAATATGAATGTCCTATATATATTTTAGTTCACATATTGACACATCTTATTAATACATCATGCATTTTCTTTCAACCTGACATTCTTAAGTATAATAATTAAGTACATCCTTCCTTTTGCTTTTCGTTGTGGTGATACCGACCCATATCAGTGCCTGTATTCAGGCTATGATATCACAATGTTCCGAATCACATTTATTGTAATCAGCAGAATGGCTTCCACCTCATGGCACATTTATCTGAGAGGTGTTACTTCACATATTGCATAAATTACAACCACGCCACTTTGTTGCACGGTTCTTTCGTTGATTGCTGAATTACAACTCGTCATCTCTCTTTGCACCGGTGTTCTCGAAGTAGGCCCTGGCTCTCTTCATACCACTGGCAACTGGAAAATATAAATCAAGCAGCTCTTTGATTTTGCCTCATTTACTTTGCAGAAACTTGTGAACTGTTCTAAATAATAAAAAAAGCATGTTAGGACAGAACTAAACTTTTGTGCTTTTTCAAAAGATGAGAGAATCTTTGCATCATTCATCACTTTGCCATTATGATGCATTCATAGTACAAAGTCAGTGACATCATTTGTGAACGTTCCCCAGAAACATATGCAAATTCCAGAGCTACCGTAAATTCCGGCGTATAACCCGCATCTCGCGTATAACCCGCACCCCGACTTTGAGAGAACCCTATAACCCGCATCAGAGGTCTGAAAATTGCGATTTTAGTACTGTACTATACTACCAAAAACCCTCGTATTACCCGCACCTAGACTTTGGGAATTTTGTAGTACCCGCACTGAGGGTTTGGTTTGCGTATAACCCGCGGGTTATACGCGGGAATTTACGGTATATGCTCCCACAAAGTCAATGACATCATTAATTTGTGTTCCTCAGAAGACATTTACAGATCCTAGGGCTATAGGATATTAGAAAATCTGTAACAACAGAATCAACTAGAGAAATCTCGATGTCCTGCACCTGGGTTCCGGTACGCGTATAACTCACATATAATGCGGGAATTAACATGAAACTTACGCATATCAGCAGAGGGGTAGTAGTACTTGTAGCTGGCGCTGCCCTGCTCATTGTAGATGTCCTTCACCACATTGCCATCAGGACCTGCAGGCACCAATACGTATACATGGTTAACATACATGTGTAACCAGTCTGCTACACCAACATGTATACGTGGTTAACCCTTTATACACGAACATACACGTGTAACCAGTCTGCTGCCACACCAACATGTTTACATGGTTAACCCTTTATACACGAACATACACATGTAACCAGTCTGCTGCTACACCAACATGTATACGTGGTTAACCCTTTATACACAAACATACACAAGTAACCGGTCTGCTGTCACACCAACATGTACCGTATTCGACGTAATAAGCGCACACCCCCTAATAAGCGCACACCCCCTGTTTTTGGCCGATTTTTATACTACAAATAACCTAAAATTTCTCGATTTTTGACCCCAATTAAACTCTTAACTACTAAAATGTGTTCATAATAATTTTTTAAGCGCACTGTGCGCTTATTACGTCGAATACGGTATACATGGTTAACCATTTATACACAAACATACACATGTAACCAGTCTCCTGCCACACCAAAATGTATGTATAAGCGGTTAAGCCTTTATCCACTAACCTACACATGTAACCAGTCTGCTGCCACACCAAAAAGTGTGTTTCTGGTCACCCTACCCTACCTTGATAAACAGGGCCGACTTTTAATAATTTGTTCCTGTTAATTTGTCAATATGATGCAGCAAGCAAATAACTTGCCAGTCATTCAATTGTACTGCATTGATGCATTATTCCACTTTTTGGATTGTACTGATGCAGCATCGGTAACTTGCTCAAACGTGCTGCAACTGCATGCATTCAAGACGAGTGCATTCAAGGTTTAAGGAATGAAGAAACCTTGGTTTTCGCTCCACAAGGCACAGGGCAGACCTTGGGGACCTCACTATTATTCAATTAAGGTATTGATGAAGCTTTAATATAGCACTTTTTGAGTGAAATCCATCGGCAATGTACAAGTTATTAGAGGATAACTCACTGAGGAAGAGTACGCGAGGGATGTAGCCACCATCTGGGGAGAATTGGGATCCTGTCGGCTCGTCATCATCCTGAAAGTACAACAAGGGTTTGAGTGAATACATGATAGTGATAGTGATAGCGAGTGACTGCATTAGTGCATCATACCGACAATGCAGGAATATACTAACCCTGTAGGGTCGGCATGATGCATAAATGCCGCCTTGGTGAGGTACAGAGTTGGTGCATCAAAACAACTGAACATGAAGCCTTGAGGCATCATTCATCCTTAAAGGGTCATATATCTGAATGTGACAGGTGTCTATCTGGAGATCCCATACTACATAGCCTCGCAAAGTGAAAACAAAACCTAAAATGCTGCATATATTAACACTTTGGCCGCTGTATACTGCATTAGTGCATGATGCCCTTTATCATCATGCCATCATGATATGTGAATGCAGCCCTGGTGAGTAACTCATATCGACAAAGAACACAGGCCATTAAAATCAAGTACTACGCTAAACTTAAAGGGTTAACTGTATGAAGTATTACTAAAATACATATTTCTGCGTACCTCAGTGTTCACCATAACAAAGTGCTCGCTCTCTGCCTCGATGGTTTTGGACGTCGACACCTGCGGCTTCAGGGCTGAAAACACACAATACAAACACTTACATTGTAGGGCATCTTGCACATAAATTAACCGCCCACCTGAAAATTCTATAACTACCCTGGTGGGCATTTTGATACTGATCAATACGTCTAAATACCTTGCATATATTATAACCAGAACTGACAACTTGACCCCGCACTGGGGGTCTGCTTCGCGTATAACCTGCGGCTTAGACACAGGAATTCATGGTTAATTAGAGTTGTGAAGTGATGGTCATGTATCCTAAAGCAGGATATAAAATTTGGATTGCTCTTTGTGAATTATTACTTGTTCATGCTAAATAGCAATATTACTCTTTTCATTAATGAAGGCCAAGTTATTACTGCTAAATAAAAACGTTAGATTTGTTGAACTACACATACCGGTACAATGCCCAAGTAGAGTCCAAGCCGGTTTATTACCACCACAGACAAGTAGGGCTGGCCATAAAGTGGACATTAATGCCTTTATAAGTCCAGCTCTACACTGTAACATATTGATATTCTATTGTCGCTGTAAGTGTGCTGTGGTCGCCTGGGGTGCAGCTGTGTCACAAGTCACTCATTGTGAGCTGACCTGGTCTGTGCGTGGGGGTATGTGTGTGTGTGGTTGGGAGGTGGGGGGGGGGGTTAACGCATGGCAGACCTGTGTCTATTATGTACACACACGTGAGCAGAGACACAGAAAGGATGGCCGACAGATGCATCCTCTCTTTGTGTGAGTAGCCTCACCTTCACACGTGTGGCCCAGCAAAATATATAGTTTCAAGGACCTTAGGCCTACCAGATAAACAGGCGTCGACCAAAATGTTGTTCAGAAAATTTATGGAAAAAAATCCCTTTTCAAATTTGTGAGGATTTTTCTGTACCATTTATTTTGTTAAATATTTTCTGTCAGTCGGGTTCCTCCGAGGGTTCGCCCATATCGGTTTGTAGTGTTGGGAGGACACAACGCCCCGTCCAATTTGCCTTTTCAAATTTGTACAAAAAGATTTCCTGGGAGTTCTTCATAGATTTTCACCAGTTTGATTAATAATGTGATTTGATAAAGCCATGTAAGAGTTTTTTGTAAAAAGCCTGGATCAACATTTTTGTAGGAAGTCTGAACCTTTTTAATCTTGGGGGAATACCTTAGACTGTTAAGCTTACCTTTACACGCCCCGCACCACGTCTTGTGAATGAGTAACATCAGTGGTTTGTTCCTGTGAAGTGGAAGCAGAGAATGTACCAGGACAATGCAAACACATAGGCCTACTTCTGCACTCCAAAGATCTAAAATGTAGCTCTAGCTCATATGAAAAAATTGTCCACCATAAATATGTATGGTTACCGTACCTTAAATAATCAGTTTTGTAAAATTTTTGTTTGTCCAACATTGCTTCAGACGGACATTTCTAAACATTCAATGTAGGATAAATATTGATGTATTTGTAAATGAGAACTTACTCTTTTTCTGCAATCTTCTTGCCTTCTTCAAATGTCACCCAGTTGATGTCATCGTTGAACCCTAGGTAAAAATATTTAGCAAGCGACTCAGGGTCAGAGTGATTGGATGATTGAATGTTTGGCATTGTAAATCATTGAAGAAACAATGTGTGTGTGTGCGTGTGTGTGTGGGGGGGGGGGGATTTTAACATAACCTGTGCTGACAGTGCCAGTGCCAGTAGGTCAAGTAATAAATGAATCATCCCTATTAGGGAGTGATCATTTTTTAACAACGGGGGGGAGTGGGGACAACAATTTGGACCCCTTGACCGGGGGGGGGGGGGGGATGTGGACCCCTCTTGGTGGTGGGGCGGGATATTTAACCTGTTTTGAGCCAAAAAGCCTGCACGTTACTATGCTTCAAAGGGCCCGCGCGCAAGCCGATTTTCGGCTAAGGGAGTGTTCATTTATTATTTACAGGGGGGGGGGGGGTGGTGAGATTTCGCGCGTAAATTTTTTTAGCCCCCCCCCCCCCTCGAGAGCGGTTGGAATGTTTTGTGCCCCCCCCCCCTCGCCAAAGGCAAAGGCGGTGTTTTCGCCCCCCCCCCCTTTGAACTAGGCCTATAGTAACGCGCAGGCTTTTTTGCTAAAAAGGGGCTTACATTTTTGCGCCCCCACTCAAAGAGGGGTCACAACTTTTACCCCCCCCCCCCTCAGCAGGGATCGGACATTTTTACGTCCCCCCCCCCCAACCCAACCCCCCCCCCCCTGTAACTAACAAATGAACACTCCCTAAGGGGCCGTCCATAAATGACGTCATGCTTTTTTGGACCATTTTTGACCCCCCCTCCCCCCCTTGTCATGTTTCGTCATGCAACCCTTGACCCCCCCTAAAAATATGACGTCATGCAGAGAGTACCCCCCCCCCCCCCCACCGCGAAAGCGTTACTGCTCCCTTTTGGGTGCATAAATGTATATATACATTTAAAGGGACAAGTCCTTTATTACTACCTGGGGGGGGGGGGAGGGAGCTGTGGGCTAGGTGGGTTTTCCCACACCTGTAATGGATTGAGATTGTCTCACCCCCTCCCCCACCCCTCACTTAGTTCTGCCTTTCAGAAATGGGGGTGCAGAGGCGTCAGGTATATAGGAAAGTCGCTGAAATTAAGGGTCCAAAGTTGCAAAGTCGCTTTTTTAGACCATTTTTACCGTAACCAAATTTGTCCAAAAGTCGCCAGGTCGCTTTAATTATAGTACCAGGTCGCCTGGAAAACAGCCCAGGTTGCTTTTGACCCCTCTGGAGCCACAAAAATGGCCTGTGATGGATCATATTTAGAGGAAATTGTATTGTTGAAAATTCAGAAATTCAAGAAGTAACCGTTAATGGTGCCATCCCCCCCTCCTGCTGCAGACAATTTAAAATAATATATCATGCCAAATTCTCCACTGATATTTCCTGTTTTTCCTGATTTTCCTTTCTTTTCTTTCGTCCTTTCCTCTACAATCACTTTTTTTCCAAACACGACGTCATGCACCACATGACCCCCCCTACCCCCATTGTCATGTTTGGTCATGGTACATGGTACCCCCCCCCCCCCTCCCCCCCTCCAGCATGACGTCATTTATGGACAGCCCCTAAGCCTTAGGGCTTGGGCTAAGGGGGGCGGGGGGTGAACAATTTTGACCCCTTGACAGTTGAGTTGACGGGGGGGGGGGGGGGGGGGGGGTTATAAAAAATTTCGCGCGGAAACCCACCGCCCCCCTGTTATTAAACAAATGACCACTCCCTTAAATCACACGTCAACAACTTGCTACACGACACCCGCCTGTGCCCGGGCGGCGGCCGTGGCCGGGTACCTTGACGCCGTGCCCGTCTACGCGGCCGCCGGCCCCGGGCCGGCCCGACCACACCCCTCACAATATCTAACTGCTGTAAACAACTCAAACAGAACTTACCGTGAGCCAGACTGTTGACAGTGTTGTCCGCACCAGACTCCTGCACATACATGACCAGCGTGCACACTATTACAGCACAAATCACGTTAAAACCACCCATTTTCATCTCTCTCCGTCGCGGCACTGTGCTGAGCCAAGTCAATCTGCAATCTACGGTCGGCGGACATTTCGCTCCGGGCAGCCATCTGGCGCCCCCTAGCGATTTTTCCTGGATGGTTGCCTAGCAACAGCGCCATCTTGATACAACGCCGCGGAGGCGACAGGATAAATTGGGCTTCGCCTTTATTTACTTTTTGCACAGGGAGGAAATACATAACACGTCAAAATGACGGTCAGCCTAGAAGAATACTTCCGCACAACTTTTGAGGACAAGCTCCTCGTGTAAGTGGATTGAATGTTACTTGTTTTGAGATATAAACACACAGTTCCGATGTTGACACTGTGTCACTCTGTCTCTGTGCCAGTGTGTGAGTTGGACTCACGATTCGTGTGACTGTCCAACCCCAAGACCAAGTCAATACTCACCGTTCTCGGCCCCTGATATTTAGGCTAGGTACTGACTCGGAAAAAGGGACTGACAGACATCTGATCGAATTATTCATTGAGTTTAACTTAATTATTGAGTAGCAAAGTCACAGAAACACATGTCGTCATATCTAGACTCTAGTAATAGTTTTATAGCTCACATGTTTCAATGTTTGCTCTCAGTCTCCCCACAACTGACACTGAGAGTCAGTGAGACTCTCAGTGAGACTGAGACAGTGAGAGACATATTTGAAAGAAATTTGATTCATAATAAAAACATTTCCTTGAATTTCCTATCTAGGCCTAGGCCCGGCCTTGACTTGAGTCTGCTTCAACTTGAACTCATTTATTGTTATGTAGCTGGGGGAGGCTAGGGCCTAGTACTACTAGTAGTAGGGGAGGCTTGTTAGTGGACCTTTTCTTGGCAATTTTTCGAACCCCCCCACCACCCGATCCCCCACCACACTGTGTCCACAGTATGTAGGCCTAGGACCAGGCAAATGCCAAATAGAAGAACACTAGCTATCCTTCGAAAAGAGTTGGGGACATGCCCCGGTAGCGGTTTTCTCCCTTAGGCTTAGGGCCTACCTCATACTCATCTCTGTGAGACGCTTTTTTATCAAAAAGAAAAAAAAGTTTTTTTGGGGGGTAGAAATATTAGGCCTATCCAAAAATATTTCTCATTAGCACAAAGTTCAAGTGTTTTCTGTCCCAATGATGTAAATACCATCCATTTCCATCTACTTCTTCCCTCCTAAAACAATGGGCAAAGTATACCTTCCCAAGAAAACTCATTTTCCAATCTGTAGACAAACGTGAACAGTACTAGTGTGGACATTTCGTCAATTTCGGCATTTAGTGTTAAACCTATGGGGGGGGGGGGATCTGATTTTTAGCAAGGTGAGACGCTTTTTGTCAGACCAAAATGGCATAGGAAGGGATGTGTGGACAAAACTGTTGTCTATTATAGGGTCTGTGGGTGCTGGTGAAGGGGGGTTGAGGTAGGAGTAGGAGTACTCAGGAACAATACACAGACACAATATACAGGAACAATACACAGGCACAATACACAGACACAATACACAGGTTCAAGTTTCAAAGATGTTTATTTTTTCCTACACAGAGATACATTCAGCTCATATTACATGCACAGAGTTGATCTTCCATCATAAACAGTCTAGGGGGGTAGATCATGATGCGTGCAAGGCTTCTGACCCCATCTTTACATTAATGCTCTCTAATAAGGTAATAACACAATACACAGGAACCATACACAGGCACAATACACAGGCACAATACACAAGCACAACACACATGCACAATACACAAGCACAATACACAGGAACAATACACAGGCACAATACACAGGCACAATACACAGGCACTATTCTCTAGAGCAAACACAGGCAAATCCATCCACGTCGCTGCGCTATGCTACTGGGAGCCAGAGTCTGCCGCACACTAAGTCAGATATCGGAGCTTTTCCTCCGGATTTTGAGCTGACCAATCACAGCGTTCGATCGTCCCAGCGTCGGCAATGAGGGCCGACGTAACAACCGTACGTGGCACTGCTCCCACTAGCATAGCGCAGCGACGTGGATGGATTTGCAGTTGTTTGCTCCGGAGACTAACCCAGGCACAATACAGGCAACCTCCCTGAGTCTTTTGTGATTTAATAGGATCACACACTAGATTTTTTTCTCTCCCCCCACCCCTTTTTTTGTTATGAATCTCATAACAGCTTATTTTGGTCTGCCGATAATGCTTATACATGTACTATCTGCTAGGACAAAATGTACCAGTATATATCTACATTTTCTAGGCTACCCCCCAGCATATGAAAATAAAATTGATTCTTTGGGTTTAAAACTTAATTTTTATGTCTCATTTTACAGAAAGATGCCAGAGCGGGAGGATGACCACCTCACTCCTGCCACACGGCTTCTTGAGAAGAGGAGAGAAATGGCAGAAGTGGAACAGGCACTGGCAGCACAAAAAGAGGTAAATTCATATACAATTGTACAAGCTTTTTTTTACATATAATAACATAATGTGTACTAATGATAACGTTGTGTAGATGCTAGTTGCTACACACAATTACAGGTATGGTGTGAGATAATCTCACCTAATTGTAGACAGAATCTTAGACTTGTATCCTAGATAAATAGATATTTATTGGGAAAAAAAATAGAGGAGGTGGGGTTTGATTTAGGAGCGGGGTAGCAGTGTGGCTTGGAGGGGTTAGGCGAGCAATTTGTCCACACTTCATAGCCCATGAGCTGCTCATTTTGGATAAGCTACTACGAGTAGTTCAACTGCTGCTCACTTTGGATGTCCAGAGTGAGCAGCATATGAGTTGCTCATTTTGTACAATGAGCTCATGATTTGTTTGTTTGTTTCTGTAGTTTAACGTCCCACTGACAATGCAGGTGAGACTTAGACAATGCAGGTGAGACTTACTCAAGTAGGCCTACCTTGGATGATGGTATCCAGGATGATCGAATCTATGAGATGAGCCAAAAGATAGAAATCCCGCTCCTACAGATTTACCGAAGCAAGGGTTCTTTAACCTCCGACACCACATAGACATAGACATGAGCTGAAACATATTGTTGTAACTGTGCCTTTCTGTTTTTCAGGAATTCCAAATGAAGATGGAAAGCTTACAACAAAGACGAGAAGAACTTGAACGAAAGGAATACCAGTTGAAAGAGTCGTTACTAAAATTTGACAAATTCTTAAAGGTGAGTTTTAGTTCCTCAGATCTTATCTCTGTCCCACCCCTTAAATTGGTGTTTATGGCCTCAAAGTCCTTTGTATGCGAGAACATGATGTATGGATGTAGCCCTGGCGAGTTATTCGCCAAGGGTGCATTCATGTATTAATGCACTATGGACTGTAGACATTACAGCGCAAACATCCCGCCCTTCACGCTTTCCCCTCTCAGCTCTCCCCTCCCGGCTTTTCCTTTTTATATTTCTTTCCAAAATATAGTCCCACAAACAAAACCCCAAAGCCATGACGGATTTTTTCCTTGAAGCTTGAACGTCATGGTTGAAGTGAGGCCAAAAGCACTTTTGGATATAGTTCAGTTTTGATTCACAAGAGGGCTCTTAAGGGCTGGGAGCTCAGCTCTTACAGGCACAAGATAAGGTGAATATATTGTAGCTGGACAATGCTCATGGTCCCCTGTCCAAACACTGCTGCCCTCTGGTGGAACTATTATTTTAGTCTAGGTATGGAAAATGCTGAACTTTTTCCCTGATGGCCCAGCTTTAATATCCTCGATCCTAGTTCTTAAACAGAGGAGTATTAAATGCTCTTCGTTACTTTTGTCTATAAATTTCATTATCGTTTCAATATTTTCTTATAAATTATTTAGGAAAACGATTCGAAACGAGCAAGAGCAATAAAGAAGGCTACAGACGAACGGGAATTGAAGAAAACAAAGGATAAAGAAATAGACAGGTGTGTATAAAATCCCCAATGGTTTCTATCTTATTATGGATAACTTATTCCTCCTTGTCCTAATAATATGCTGCTTAGGCTTTTCATAACTGCTATCAAATCCGAGGAAACTTTTTGATTCAGGAGCATCTCATTTAGAATGTAGCCATATTTTCTCGTGAAATTTGTTGTTGGAAATAATACCCTGGGATTTTCGATCACAATACCCAGGTAATTATATTAATTTGGTTTGGTCATTGTAGCCTTGGTCATTGTAGTATTGTGACATTATATTTGATAGATTAATATTGACTTTATCCTCCTTCCTCAGGTTAAGAGAAGACACAGGCCTCCATGTCCACGACAGAGAGAAGCTACAGAATAAACTTGAGAAGCACGCCATCTTCCAACGTTACCTCGACAAGGTGCTTGAGTCGGCTGACGAGTTCCATGAGATTCGCGAGATCATTGCCCGTTATGATACCCTTACTGCCACACACGAGGTCAGTATCTATCTGTGGTCAGTTATATAGAAAAAATAAACTTGAGATTATTTGATATGATGTATTTGCAATATAGATTGTTTAGTTATGCTTGTGTTGATTCGTATGGATGAAACTCACATTAATATGCCTAGACACATTACTCCTGACAGGATCTGATGGAGCGAGAACAACGGAATCAGGAGCGGGTAGAGGGGCAGAAACAACAGTTAATCAAATACACAGAGGTAAGAACTGAGTACCAAGTCAATCAGGTCCTTATTTACTTTTCATGTAAACTAAATTTAGTAGATTTAATTTAATAATGATTGACCAGTTGAGAGAATTAATTACATAGGTGCAATTCGTAACTACAAATATGCGAAAACTAGCTTGAACAAGAAAAGAGATAATAGGTCAATAAAAATATTTATTCAGCAAAAGGGTTTTACAACAAGTACATGTTTTGGATGGGTAAGGTTTTGAATGGCTTATACGCACCAAGAATGTCTGGTGCCACTTTCGGCACCACACCGGTCTCTGCTCTAGGGAAAGAAAACATTGAAATATTCCATTGTAGTTGGTTGTTGGTTTAAAACCATATAAATACCCTTGGACATTGAAATAAAACTCCAAAAACAGGAACCCAATATATATGTTGTAACCAAGACTCTAACTTTGGGCACCAAAATCTTAGTGCATATAGTGCTGGTGATTTTGAAGAATAAACGCTGCTGCAAACTAATCAAACTTGATCACTGCTCTCATCTAACAACAGGAGAAGAACAACGACATCCTATCATACAACAACCAGCTGGCAGGACTCCAGACACGACTTGATAAGGCACAGAGCGCGGCCGTCAAGTGGGAGTCAAAATGGACGCACATCAAGAACACAGCGGCCAAGAAGACGCTGCTGCTTGGCCGCATCAAGATGGCCACCCACAATCTGTACCAGCTGGTCCTCCGTCAGCAGCGGCAGCAGAAGGAGGAGGCAGACATAGAGGACACCAACGAGCAGCTCAGCAAGGTAAGGCCGAGCAGCTCAGGGGGAGCAGCTTGATGGTAGCAGATAAGGGGGAGCAGCTCAGGGGAGCATCTTGATGGTAGCAGATAAGGGGGAGCAGCTCAGGGGAGGACAGCAGCTCAGGGAGAGCAGCTTGATGGTAGCAGATAAGGGGGAGCAGCTCAGGGGAGGACACCAGCTCAGAGAGAGCAGCTCAGGGGAGCAGATCTATGGGAGCAGCTTCAGGGCAGCAGCTCTATGGGAGCTGCTCAGGGGGACAGCTCAGGGGGACAGCTCAGGGAGAGCGGGTTGGAGGCATGATGATGCCTCAAGGCTGATGTGTGTTAATTCTATTGTAATGATCATGATGAACCTAAGCTAATATGTAACTAGGCATAGCACATTGACCTATCATACTACGTTTAAAGGGTTTAATCTAGTAAGAAACAACTAATTATACAAATTCGGATTTTTCAAGTTGGAATACTATTATATCTGAAAGAGCAAAAGCATTTGGCTTAGCAATGGGTGTTTTTTTTTCTGCTCCTACATTGAGATTCCCATTAACAATGTGCTTGCATACCCCCCATCATACAACTTCATCTACTTGAAAAAGTCACACTTTAGACATTTTTCTTGTTACCTGTGTGTCTATTTTTTCGGAGATATTCTTCAGGGAAGGGTGATGTGTCTCCAAACTGGCATTTTTCATCTCTTGTGTGTGTTCTTTTTATCACTTTTGGATAAGGAAACTAAATTTATTTCTGAACCTTTTCATTTCTAATGTTTGACTATTAGTAGGGCCATCCCTCATCCCAAAAATTTCCCTCTCAATTTCCTCCTTGTAGTTTTTAAACGGTAACCGTAAATGACCCTTCACCATCTTTTTGTAGTTTGAGCTAAACTAGACACAACATGAGAGTCTGATTTTGGATTTTGGATTCTTTATAGTACACATATATCCGTATCAAGAGTTTCGTTATTTATTTTAAAACTAATTTTATTACATGTAATACACTTAATTAAAATCAACATTATATTTACACTTTTAACACCAGTCATAACATATGCACCATTGCATGGCAATTATATCATTAAACCCAGAAAATGTCACACACAGACAGACATCAAATTGACATTAAAAGTGATGAATTACACATTTAGGCTTAGCAGTACTTGTAAAAGTAGTAGTAGATAGTTTAGAATGAATGGTTGTAGCACATAAAAGGAATTGTCACTAGTGCCATAATCATTTTGCTATTGTATATTAAAACAGATTCATTTTTAAAATGTAGAAGGAAAACTAAACCACAAAATTATAGTAGTCGACTTTATTATTTTAATATAGATATAGCAGAAATCCAAAATGACGGCGCCGAAATGGATAGTTTAGATTGAGAGGTGCTACTTTCACTTTCATGATATTACCTTTGGTTGAATATTGGTATTAAACCCGGTTCCCTATCCCCGCGTTTTCCTCAGATCCAGCAGTTCATTTTGGACCTGACCCAGATCACCAACGATCTGAAACGGAATCAAGATGCCAACGCCTATGCCAATACAATATCCAGCCAGTAAAGGGAAACAGCTCATCCCTTTGTGTAAAAATTCCAGGTTTTTTGTAATTCTCATTCTTCCGTTCTCCACCAGCTTTACCTGAAGTACGCTCCTCTCCCAATATCTTTTTTTCCTCTTCGCATTTTCTTCTCCTTATTACTATTACAGTCGCAGCAGTTGCTTTAAATCTGAAGGGTGGTCTACATCTAAAAATCTAAAAATTCTGGTTATACTTCTTCCAGTTGAATAATACACAATTTCCTTTGTGGGCCAGTTTCCATTGTCTTTTCATGTGGTATAGTGCTTTTGACAAACGCATATCTTCGATACTACTATTATAATCAGAAAGGTCTAAGGGTCTATTTGTAAATGGTCAATTCAGTAACTTATAAAAATAATTTTACAGAATACATATAACACAACTTGGGTTTTAGTAAGCAGTTTGATTAAACATTCGAATTAAAATGACAAATAGAAAACAGTATCAAATGTCCATGAAAACTGCTATAGGAAACTGGCTCACTTCTTTCTATTACAATTCATGTTTCCTATCATAATGTATTTCAATGCCATGTGAGATTGAACTTGGATGGGGCTGACAGCTAAATGTCTATACTGTCACCATGGGTATAGACCGAGGAAGATCGCCAAAGCCTATATAAAGAACTATTGGTGTGCCATACAATACTATTAGTAACTTTGGGTTTAATATAGTCATGAAATCAAACTAGATTAGCATTCGAAAAGGTGACCTAATTCTCTCTTCCAGCAAACTCCCCAGCAATGCACCACTCGTCTAAATCAAGTCAACATTACAGAAAAATGGCATAATTTAGAATAAACAAATGAAATAATTCCGACCAGTGGTGCTAGCGGGGTCAGATTATTTTTTATACTTTTCTCAAAATTATTGGTCGAGTGTTGTCTTCAACGTCACATCATTATTAATCCATATTAATTGATATAGCTTTGCATGCAAAACTAGATTAGTATTATCATTATACTTAGTGTTAGTACCTGCACAACCCTCAGAATATAAATACATTTTAACTCATTAACCCGCTTACGCTAACAGGCATATCATTAGCAATTCTCTGATATACAATTCACATTCTCCTCAAACAAATCTATAAGTGGAAATATAAAACAATTTGACTAAAACAATTTGACTAATGATAAACACTCTTCAGGGTAGTAGCAATTTAAAGGCCTTAAATTCAACATTATAAATGTCAGCATAACTGAACTAATGTGCATGAAATAATAACCTTGAGAATTGTACTTAATACAAAAAAAACAAAAAACATATAATAGACGTCGAAAGTAGCTTAGACATTTAGCAGCTCACATTTGACCATATCGTCCTCAGCCATCAGAACCATAGTATTTACCATTTCACACATAAAAAGGGGATCGTCACTTCAGTGCACTTCATAAAAAGCTTATATTTTGGTGTTCCGAGTTCTGTTGTAGACTGATTATAACACCAATACGAATTTAGCTGTCAAATAAAACAATTTTTTAATTCTTTTGAACAGATCCAGCAGTTCATCCAGGACCTTACATCTATCACCAACGAGATTCGCCGCCAGGATAACCTCGCCATGTCCTATGGAGCCTCCTCCAGCCAATAGAATGTTACCATGGCAACCTATGTCACTATATCAGCCAATGTTACTAAATATAGTATGTTAATATATCAGCCGATATGTCCATAGCAATTCTTTTTACTATAGCAACATATGTTACCACAGCAACCAATGTTTCCATAGCAACCAAACCAGCTGTAACATTATAATATTGAAATTCATTTCCCTCTTCAACAGCTAGTGTTATAAAGAGAGTAAAAGGTGGTGAATAGAAATTGGACAAGTAAAGATAAAGGACAAGGGGTCTCATGAATAAATTTTTCATACATTTTGTTCTGCACTCATACAATTATAAGCACTGTTACATGTTCGTATGTCGATGATATCCCCCTGGCGGTTTTTGATATCTTTAACTCAAATGCTCCACTCCATAGACAGTATATCAGAAGAAAGTCCACATTTAATGAGTGATTTATAAAAAAACGAGTTCTACCTGTTCTATTTATTCTTTGAGGTTCATGAACGAGATAGAAAAAGAGGAATTGTGGACCTTGGCTACAGTGTTATGTTTTTTGCGTAAATGATAAATGTTCACGGCGCTTTGGTTACACAGAAAATGAGACTGTTCAGTCAGGTTTGTGAACCTGTATATATATACCAGCTATAGATATATAATTATGTGCATAACTTCGACTGTGATTCGACTGTAAATATAACTAATATAAAGACATATAAGAAACTTTGTAAATACACTTAAAATATGTTTGCATTCTTTCTTTAGTCTAGAGGGAAATTGAATAAATTTGTATCGCGCATATTGATCTGGTTCTAGGGATATCCCATGGAACTGCCGATATATTGTAATGGCAGGTCGATGCTTGTATGCCAGGAACGGTAGAACCCTTGCCATAAACTTCCATTGCATACAGCGTTCTTTGCATATATACCTCCATACCTATAGCCTGGGCTCCACTAGGGCGACACAGGTACCTGTGAGACGGAGCGATCCTTTTATTGTTTTGTTCTTGGACATTTTGCTTCATTTCGCCGCAATGTCGCCCTAGTTATCACCAAGAATGGGGTGATATTCAGGGCGACACTGCCGCAAAATATGCAAATCAAAACATAAAAAAAGATCGCCTGGTTTCGCAGATGCCTGTGCCGCCCTAGTGGAGCCAGGGCTTATCCCTTCCCTGCCCACCCTCTATACCTATACCATCTCCGTCCCCACCTCGCCTTCCCCCCGCCTATCACTCCCCCTATGTATCACCCCCGCTACAGATAACCATTCCATTCCAAACAGGGTTTATGGTATTTCATGTAGGGCCTTTAGATATAAATGTATCAGCGGCTCTGCCTCATAACCCCCGTTTTCTCTTTTCCTTTCTGTTCAGTATACTTGTGCCATTGTGCGAATATGTTGTGTGGCGACGCTGCAGTCTTCATAGAGGACGGTGTCTCGGATTTGTCACAGGACTGTTTTAAGATTCAGATTTTAAACGAATGTATATATTTATATTATGCTTTTAAGATGACAAGGATAATGTATGTCCACACACCCCTGTGAGTGGTCCAGTATTTGCCAGTTGGATTAGATCCAACCCAAACCTATTTCAATGATTTCCCACTTGGGGGCAGCACAAGTTGCTTGCAGTGTGCAAACTAGCAAAACTACTCACTAAACAAAAAACGTTACATAATGTTAAAAACGCTATTTTGACGTAAAATAACGTATTTTTTTAAAGCTTGATATAGCCACGTTTTGAATCATTCTGCAACACAGGGAAGCGAGTTAAAAGGCGATTCCTTCATCGATATCTGTTTGCAAATTTGACTGCTACGTGAATTAGGGCTAATGCATCCTGGTCTTGAGCATAGACAACATGTTATTGGTCCACATGAGCTGTATCGGCATTATCAATTAATAATTGGTATAGTTTATTAAACATAATTATGATGATGGGCCTGAGGTGTAAAGATGAAAGCAGAACAAAAACTGAAATATCTCATTCAGTAAGAAGGGGAGGGTTGGGTGATTTCAAAAATCTAATTCTATTTCGAAAAGAACAATATACTATGCCTCTACTTGATACTTTATGAGATATAATCTCCGATATTTAAAAATGAAAATTGCTTTTTTCCCGTTGTAGTTTGCCAGATCAAAACGTTAATCATTTTATGTTAGATCAGAGAGGGAATATCTCAAAGGAAAAAGTGACACATTATGTATAAGTGTAAAACTATAATTATGTAATACATGTGATTCAGATACACACATGACCATCATCAGAACAGTGCACGCAAAGGAATCCATCGTACTAGGCTATGACCACATTGAGCACTATACTATGATTTCCCAGTGGACCATTATGTTCATTGACCTATCATAATACCCCCACAGTGTATTGTGTAATTGCTGTACATGCAGTTATGACATGCAAGACCTAGCATTTGCAGATGTTGACAACTATATCGTCTATAATCATCTATAAAAATAGTAGTTGTATTAAATGTGTGCTGTTTGTCATGCCCCCATGCAGGCCACCCTTTAGCAGGTCTAATGAGCAGTCATGGGCTGTGTGCCTATTGTCTGAGCCGTAGACAGGGTGTGGCCTAATCCACTGGGCCCACGTTAAAATGTACGAGCTGTTCCCTTTGATAACTTTTGATTTAAAAGAAACCAACTGCCACTATCATAAAATCGGTGATAGATATCTCTGCCTCATATAATATCTATAGTTTCTTCCCTATGCATGAATTCAAGAACCCATTTATGGTTAGAAGCAGACGCCCAGTTCAGACCCCATTTAGGTAGGCAGGCAGCAGTTGTGCAATCTTTATTCCAAACTGAAAACAGACCTCGAAACGTCCTTCTAGAACCAAATATACACTGAAATGGCACACTTTTATATTTCTGATAAATCCGATTCTATTTTATTATTACATGATATAAACGGCACCCCCATTGACTCAACCAGGGAACGCCGTATTTTAGCCCCCGTGAAATAACCATCATCAGAACAGCGAAATAACCCTCGCTTGTATTTCACGGCCTGTCAAATCATCAAAATTGTTGATTTAAACACTATAAAGTAGCTTAAATTAACTGAAATTTAAACAAATAATGTTAGATCACTTTTAGGCCTCGTAAAATAACCCTCAGTGCGGAACTCTACAAGTGCACCTTTGTCTGTGTATTTATCATGGGATATAGTGAGTTTAGAACTTAATGTCCAATGGTCAGCCTGCATCTCACACCAGCCCTCAAGAAGTCTATATATGGACTATTGTTTAGCTGCACCTTTACCTGTAGAGCCTGATCCTGCCTCCTCCATTCATTCATTGCCTCCCCTACCACCAACGTGGCAGGTACTAGGCCCTACTAAGGTTACATCTCCCACCATGGCCAGGCCTGCTTCCCTTGGTACCTGCTCTCTCGTACTTACCCTGGTATTAACTCTTCTATCTCAACCATCATCATCATCATCATCATCATCATCATCATCATCATCATCATCATCATCACCATCTTCGGGTCAATTGTCCACTTTGGAGGTGACATTCTGTCATGTTCCTCCACTCATCTATGCCAAACCATCAACGTATAGAAAACAGGATGGCAATACCAACATTCAACGAGGAGGAAAAGGTTCTGAGGAAGCTAACACCAATACCCAAACTGCAGGAGGAGGAGGAGGCACGGTACCCCAGGGAGGCCCTGCTAGTGGTGGGAATACCTCCAGGGTTGACACACAGACCACAGGTGACCCCCGGGGTATGATGGTGGAGGTGTTAAGGGAGCTGGTGAGGCAGTGCTATAATCCAGACTATCAGGTTAATTTCACAGCAGATAAATGCAGTACTCAGGACCGGCTGGAGTCCAATGTGGAGTCCCACTTTTCCCTACCTGTCACAAGGAGTGGCTTAAGGCAGGTGTTCTATGGACAGTTTACTACCAGATTGGCATTCATACCTGTCTTTGAGAGCCCAGGTAAGACACAATTTTTTGCCATTCCAATTCAATTCAATTGCGATTTAATTCAATTTTAATTTACAATGTTTTTACTCACGAAAAACATAAAAGTACATGCAATTATATTTGTTTCAATCAAATTACAGAGAAGGTTGATACTTGCAATGAATTAATTAGTTTTGCATATTTTGTCTAAAACTGGTCTAACTTTACCCATGCCACGGACTTACTCTATTGATACTTCCAGTACAGTACCACATTTAACGAAAAAGGAAACTGTTTTACTGACTGTCAGTGCTTTTGTAATCCCCCAATTGCAACGTTTAGACACCATTATCAAGTAATATATTATCCCCTAAAAGTCGTTCAAGAAGAACCAAGTGCAGTCAATATAAAGATCACCTTGGTATGCTGTGAAAACATTGACCAAGCTTTGATTCTTTTTATTTTATTTGAGTATCTTTTGACTAGATTTGAAACATTTCCTGTCCAGTAGTTCATTTTTATTTATTACCTTTATATTCCAATTCCAACCAGAACTCGGAATGCAATTGACTAGGACTTGTAAGAGAGGAAGGTCCCATGAAAGTCGATCCCCAACCTTAATCCCAGATACTTAGTTTAGTTTATACACTTTCCATGCCCCTTACCCAGTTTCGAGTACATTGTATAGCCTAATCCACCCAGAGACTATTGTATGTATCATGATATGAGATTGGCTATTTACAGCAGTCTTTAAATATAGTCTAACGTGAACAGGATCCCTTTGTATAAAACACACTATATGGAAAATTCAAGTTTCCTCCGCCGCTACGTCACATTGCTCACATTGGGGGCAAACAAATCCGTGGTCAGCTGTACCATGAGTAGACAATGAGAAAGCTAACCCCTTAAGTATTCTGTCATACGTGATGTTCTTGCAATCTAATTCATGATTTTGCTTATGTCAGTAGCTTATATGTTGAGATAATCAATTAATATACCTGGATAATTATATTGATATATGTGTTAATTCACTACCTAAAATTAATGAGGAATGATCCATATACCTTATAATATATCACTCAAGGATTTCAACTACCTGGCATTTGTTTGCCTCCAAAGGTTCTATCATCATGCAAACCCACAACTCAAATCTCTCAGTCAGCTTAAATACTACCAGCTTACCAGCGAACAAAAATATGGTATATAAGGTGGGAGAAACAAGGGCAGATATCTAGATATAAACATTCAGGTCATGGCTGCTGTATCGTATATGCATACTATTTATATATTTGATGCCTTATAATGCTTACAATAAATTTTTCCCTTGTTTCTACAGGAGTGCAATACCTATCAGCAGTAGGTTACAATACTGCAGGAACATATAGTGCACTACTCGCCACATGGCCACTCTTTCTAGTCGTGTTCCTGTCCTCTGCCCTGGCCGGCAGCCTCATCTGGGTCTGTGTAAGTATAACTATGCCTCCTCATGTCCTCTGCCCTGGCTGGCAGCCCCACCTGGGTTTGTGTGAGTATAATGGGGGTCGACCCCTAAAATCGACATGGCGACATGGGCATTTTGAGCCTTAGTGACATGGGACATGAGAAATCTCAAAGATAGTGACATGGGACATGGCCATTTCTTAAAATCGACATGGCAACATGAGCATTTCTTAAAATCGACATGTGACATGGGTTGATGGGGACCCCCCCCCCCCCCCCATCGAGACCCCCAGTATAGCTGTGTCTCCTCCTGTCCTCTGCCCTGGCCGGCAGCCTCATCTGGGTCTGTGTAAGTATAGCCTAGTCTTCTCATGTCCCCTGCCTTTGGCAGCAGCCTCATCTGGGTCTGTGTAAGTATATAGCCTAGTCTCCTCATGTCCCCTGCCTTTGGCAGCAGCCTCATATGGGTCTGTGTGAGTATAGCTGTGTCTCCTCATGTCCTCTGCCCTGGCTGGCAGCCTCATCTGGGTCTGTGTGAGTATAGTTGTCTCCTCATGTCTTCCGCCCTGGCTGGCAGCCCAATCTGGGTCTGTGTAAATATGATAAATATGCATCCTAGCCAGTTCTTACCTTGTGTACCTTTAAGATGGTGAAGATATTGGAGATCCTGGAAGCAGGCTTCCTGATACTTGCAGTGCACAAGAATCCTGGTCATTGTCGTATATATGTACAGTCACCTCCCTCTATGAGGACCATGAAGGGGGTATTGGCTAGTGAGACCCTTTGATGGGAGTATAGTGCGTTATGCCCTTTTGGGATGAGATGCATGGATGTGAACCTGCTGTGTTTATCATTGGGGCTGCATTCATGCCAGATGAACCAACACAGTATGGTGAATTATTCGTCACCAGTGCTGCATTGATGCATCATGACAACAATTGAATGTGTTACTTGAAGCATCATATGATCCTTCTATAGTTAAAGATAAACTTAGATATATAGATGGTTACATCAATTTATTTAACACAAAAAGATGCCTTCTTAGGTTTTGATTGTAACCATGGTTACCATGGTTACCACAATGGTAATTCATGAAGATGCCTCTCTATCAGACCTTTCATTCAAGGAAATCTCTGACCGGATATGGTAATAAAGAGCCCTTTCAGACAATGAAATGTGGATTTTTGTCAGAAATCTATGTTTTGGGGGTTTTGACCCCCTTAAATGAATTTCTCAGTTCCGCAAGTACTTTTTCTGTAATCTACACGAAAAAGTGGTCCTAGAAAAATGGCTTGCGGAACTTTACTCAGAAATGCCTCTAGAAAGTTTAAGGACGACATTTATCTGATTCAATTCCCTACTATAATAGTTAATGGTTCTTTCAATGGGTCTAGATGCCCAATGTTAACAACACATTTTTTTCCATCTCCAAATGGCAGAGCTCTGACATTAACACCCTAACTCACCAGAGCTTAAAAGGCCTGCAGGAAGGCTGACTTGTTGCTGACTGTGTTCATGTATTATGAGTTAATATATCGTCGAACTGATGATGGGAATGCATTAATGTGGTAGGAAGCTAGTGGTCGGGCAACAATTAATACACCCTTACATGTATTTGCATAAGCATGTTGCCTGCTTGCAACCGCACATTTCCCCTATGTTAGATGGTAGTCATTGACGTCAGGAAACATAAATACGTATTGATAGAAATAGGGAGCCAGGTTACATCATTGACAGGTTTCACCATAAGCTGTACTCTCATACCGTTAAAGGTTACAATGCTAGGGGGTACTTGTGGTGTAATGAACACACTTTACCCAATGTTTTCCAACTGTGGTGCCTGGATATGGTAGTTTGGCGAATAACAGGGTCACGTAAGGATGTGATAACTACCAAGCTGGCCAATTCTGATTATTTCCTATAAAATAATCATTGTATGTGTTCATTGTTTATGGAAATAATTATGGGGATTGTACTTGTACTCTGCAATACTTTATAAATAACTGTACACACTACTGCAATCTCATAATATCAAAGTGCCCGTGCAAACTTATCAGTAATTAAGTGATTCATAATTGTTGAATTTCATAAAGCCAGTATTGCTGTAAGTAACTTGGAGATACTGTCAACTTGGCCATTTCCCCCATTTATATGAGGCATCAAATTCGATTTGCTACAGTCCTTTATCATGTATGCCTCCAATCCCCTAGGCCCACCTCCTCGTTGCCGATCACAGAGACAGACTGGCATAATCTTACACTTTCATGATGAAGCCTATCCTCTAATGCTAACCAGATTTAAGCCTACCAACGAAATGCAAGGTAAATGTTCTAACTGCCCTTACAAATTGAATTGAGATCAAGTAACATGATATCTATTTACTACTTCTACATAGGAGAAGCTGGCTTCAACAGGAGAGTTCCCAGACAAATTTGCTGGTGGCTTCTGTGAGGGCCTCTGGTGGGCTGTGGTTACCATGACAACAGTAGGGTAAATATTACAAGACTAGAAAAAATAGAAATAATGAAAGTGGCAGAATCATAGGATTGATATTCAATCGGTAGCCAAGTATATATACCGTAGTGGCTTGAATAAGCGCACCTGCGCTTATTAATTTCAATGGTACCATTTACCCTGCGCTTATACAAGACCTGTGCTTAATCAAGATACAAAAATGGCCTAAATTTCCATTTCATCACCCTCATTTACCCTGCGCTTATTCAAGACCTGCGCTTATTTGAGACCCCTGCGCTTATTCAAGCCACTACAGTATTAATTTATTTATAAGAGTAAATTGGGGAAGAGGATGCACTATTTCAAATTAAGTATGATAATCATGTTATGCTTTTCATTGAATATTACAGTCTTTGGTCAATTAAAGAAAGACACCGTTAGCATTTGGCCCTCTTTCTTTCTCTCAATGCTGTTGTAAAAATCACATAATTATCTTACAGATATGGTGACTTGAAGCCTGCATCTCCTGTTGGGCGGCTTTTGGCCTCGGTATGGATCCTGATAGGGTTGATAGTATGCACTACTTTCACTGCCACCATCACCACAGCCTTGGGCTCTGACAGTTCAGAGGATACCGAGATCAGAGGGTACAAGGTAAGTCAGGGTAGTTAGCGACTTCGTTGGCGCTTCCCCAGATGCCGTGGAGGTCTCATAACACAGATTTACTGACATGAGATCAGCTTTAATTAAGGCAGTGGTAATTTTTTTAACAACATGGGGAGGGGCCCCCTCATAAGGGGGCAACCAAAAAAAATCACCTCATTTGAACAAAATCACCTGCGTTTTCCTAGGGCCACTATAGACAAAGAGCAAAGAATACTAAGACTAAGAGGATCCACTGACCAATTTCATGTCCCCCAAAAGCCCATGGCGCCCCCTGGTGAATGGAATGTACAGCACACATTGTCCGCTCAAAACCTATGTATTTAATCACAGATGAAATCACATTTCAGTTGCTGGAAAACGGTTTTTTACCTCCACATATATTTTTTACATGTTTTTCTCAATACCCATATCAAATTCGGAGAAAATATAATCAGAAATAGTTGTTCCAAGTGGTTATTAGTTTACATGGGTTTAGGGGGGAACAGTGGACTGTACACTCCATCTAAGGCCTACCAGTGGACGCATCAGACACAACCAGAAATCTGCAATAATCCCATGAAAAAAAAAGAGTTTTTTCAAACATTAAATTTTCTCAAAATAATCAAAGTTTACAGAATAGTCTGAGTCAACACATGATGTAGCTACCCTCTCAGCAATATTATCAATTTTGGGGCATTTTGAGATATTCTGTTTGCGGAGGGACGATGCTAAGCTATGGGAAACCTCATCAGTGGACCCTCTTAGTATTCTTTGCTCTTTGCTATATTTCAAAGGGGTCAGCAGAGCTAAATTTTAACCTGCCTGGGGGGGCCAAGAGAATGTCACCCCTCTTGTGGGGCACCAAAGAGATTTAATCCGCTCGTGCAAAATCCACCTGGTGTTAAAAAATGACCACTCCCTAAGATGGTGTTTATAGAAAGTAACCATCCATATGATATTTGGACACAATATATCTGACTATCAAAGATTCTATTTACATAGGCTTTTACCAGCTGTTTACATTGTAGACTGGACATGCAAACCTTTGTTGTGTACAGACATACAGTCAGTTGAGCCCCAGGGAGAAATGCCCATGGCATGCCAAGAGCAGTACAGTATGAGGAAATATGAATCTGAATACACGGCAGTAAATGCCATGACCATTTACCCTGACTGTATGCTGTCTAGCCGGCTGGCATAGAGATTAACTGTGCATAACTTGTTACATTGTTCTCACTGACAGATAGGAGTGGTTAATGGCAGTATTGCAGAGGAGGTGGCCTTTATCCATGGTGCAGATCCTGTTGGTAGGTATCGAGAATTATAAATTATAGCTATAAGTAGAACAATAATTTCTATTGCATGACCAATTCAATTGTATGATATTAGACCAAAGGCTGTAGCACAATCAAGTCCAACTCAAGCAGAAAAAGGTATATGGACTCTGCAAAGTAGGAATTTGCATGATTATATTTATTGTCACTTTCACTTTCAATGATAAATTGCATTTGTTAAGGCTGCTTTACATGAAATTAAAAAAAAGATTGCATTAAATAGAGCGCGTTCAAACTGTTCAATACAGCATTTCTAGTTTAATCTACATTTATTCTTGTATCTGGCACAAACTAAACATTCTTCTGTTATAATGATAGTGTTCTTTTATGTAAATTTTCTTCATCATCCTCCATTCATATATGTACACAATATGTAAATGTGTTTCCTCCTCTCTGGACGTATTGCCTTCTTTCTCCTCACAATGTCATACCGAAAAAAGGACATTTACATAGATCACAATAATTACATGCTGAGTATTAATTGACTAAACATCATATTTCCTCTAAACTTTTTGCAGTGTACGCATCAACTGATGCCTTAATAGAGGCAGCGTCTACTGACACCAAACTACATGGCTTCCTCCTGGAGAGTCTACACGCCCAGTACTACAGTCAGGTGCTGGCAGAGAAAGCGTTCCTCCTCCTCCAGCTCTTCCCACACTCTCTCATTCATGGGATCTTAACACAAGATCAAAACAAGACAACCCAAGGCTGCTTGGCTGATGTAGCTCATGTAGCCCGTCTGCAAGCCATAAGAAATGCTCGGGCTTTTAATGATACTGCAGCAATAAAGGTTGGTTAACATGTTTAATTTCACAGATAATATCCATGCATGATAGAAAAGGAAGGATGAAGTGAGGGAAATATAGTTATGGAGAAGGAGGAGAATGGGAGAAGATGGGAATTGTTGTGATGTTATTTTGTCATTTGAGGTGAAACAGCCTCCAGCACAGTCCCACAACCTACCTGCATCCACATCTTTCATCGGTCACTCATCGCACAAAGCTGGACTGCAACAACAAAAGCCCTTATAAATGTGCATAATGCACATGGTTAGACCATGCAATGCAGCCTCAGCATAGCATAATACTGTTTTGCACTCTCTTCCCTCTCTTCACCCTCATGGTGGGAATCTGCTGGTGTTGATGTTAGAAAGGGTGTGTATTCATGTCATACAAGGTCTTAGGACAATGGGGCAATCGAGTGGGCCAAACAGGCTGCCTAGCTGCCAATAATTTCTGTGTTTACCCTTATGCTGTTGACATACAATAATCAATGGCTATATCAGCCAAAATGCTTCTCATAAACGAACAGAACTATTCCTCTCGCCCATGGTACACACAAATACTCATCGTCGTACTTGATATATTCATAAATCCATGTTATTTCTGACCCATGTATTTAAGCAAAGTTGATGTAATTTGATATTGAGATTCTTTTCAGCACCTAAATTCATGTACATAATTAATATATGCTAAACGTTCTGTACCTGTAGGCACAGTTAGGAGCCAAGTCATTCAGCAAGGCCTCCTCCCTCCTAGGTCTCAACATCCTCCTCCTCCTGTGCTTGCTCATACCCCTGGTCCTCCTCGTGGCTGCTGTAGTCATCATCGAGAGGATCTTTTCAAAGAAAAGGGTCAAGGACAAGGCCACACAGGAGGAAAATGGACAAGACAAGGATACACTACAACAACTAGAGCTTCAAGACAGAGTGATTACATTGCAGTCTGGCAAGAATCCTGAGCAGTCTGGAAAGAATCCTGAATCTTAAGGCATGATTATGTATTATGGTTTTACTTTGAATTGATGGTAGCATATTCCTGTTTTCCTATGTTAATATAATTATCATATCATCCATATTTTCTACTCATGCTGTACAGTATTGATATCATATCTTACCCGGTAACTCCTATACCACAGGAACACCTCACAGACTTTCCACCAGGAGGCAGCAGATGCATAATTATATGACCACAGTCTCAGCCGCGCCGACTGTATCAATAGCAGAGTATAAGGGTGGTCATTGACGCCGCCTCATGCACATGATGGCGCTGTGACATAATACTATGCACAGTGCTTGGTGACGGTGGCTGAAAAAGAACAATAGTCAATGTACCATTTCGACATTGGCCTGTCATCGGGAACAATTCAACCTGCCTCAATCCATATTCATATAGGGCACCTGGCCGTTGATAGCAGCACCACCTGTGCTAAGTTGAGAACCTTCAGTACAGGCCCTTGGCCACTAGGTAGGGCAGCTAACCGGGGTTTATGACATCACAGCTAGGCAGGCCACTATTGCTTCTGCCTAAAGTGGTTCCCAGGACTTAGCCCTTCAGTGAGTAGGCCTAGTTACTGGGGGCCAATGCTATTCACATGTCTTCAGGGTAAAACAGACTGAAGCAATCACTATCCTGACTTAGGCCCCATCTAGAGGCAACCAAAGAAGCACCGGGGGTTGGACAAGGCCGCGCCAATGGCCTAACCCCAAGGAGCCCTATATTCTTGAGTGGTGAGTTGGTGCCATCGTGGTTTCCCCGGGATCCTGAAGATCGGCTGGTTGCTGGTGATTTGACCAAACAGTGATTAGGTATGAGTCTTTCCAGACACTCTACTGAGCGTGCCGCCATTAGAGTCGACTGGGTTCGAGCATGCCGCCATGAGAGTCGACTGGGTTCGAGACTGATATGACCACAGTGTAAGTGGTATCGTAGTTCAGTCGTTTAGAGCAAAATTATATAGGGGCTGTACCCACTTCCAACTGCAGAAGGATTTCTCCTCTACATGCCTTTAAATGCCTCAGAAAGATCTATGGAATGTCCAACAGAACAATTCCCCGCAATTCCGAGCAATGGAACACTGTCAAATAGGCACAAAATCAAAACTGGGCATCATAATTATTATCAGAAATTCAGATCCCATAGCATGAATATGGCCCTGGACTGTGCATTTGCCTAGAACACAAGTTAACTGGTTTAATGAGGACAGTGCAGAATACCTGATACCATTGCGAAGAAAACAACACATGACTATTCTATGAGGAGTGACCTTGATTACACCATTAAAACTACTAGGATCAGTGCTTAGACTAGCAGCCCCTACCATGACCCAGTAGTATGCTCGAAATGTACCTTAATATTGTATTTCCCCCCATTAAAATCAGATGAAAATGGGGTCAATTCAATTCAATTCAATTCAATTCAATTTTCTTTATTTTAACTGCAACAGACAGGAGCTAGGTTCCTGTATTTTGTCTATTACAGCAAGGCGTAGATATTCATTTCTCGACATCCTGCTTGTTATAATATTCAAGATGCATCATTAAGCAGATGCTACTGTGGCATATAATTATATACTTAGAACATACAAACAAATTGTTGAGTGTGTTACGTCATGTCTATCATACTAGTTAGTGTTAGTAAGATCATAAAATTTCAAGAGAACAAAGACTTCACTGAGATTTTGGGATACGGCTGGGAGCAACATGGCCGCCGAGTAGACCGCCCCGAGCTGCGCTCCCCCACAAATCCACGGAATGTCAACTATTTGGAAACTTTGAAACCTATAACTGGATACAATGGTACATGAAGGTTCAAGGTAGATATGTAGGCCTACCTTTGGTCTCATGGTTCTTTAGAAAAGGTGCTACGAACTGTTACATTGAGGTAGCGCTCCGGTTGTCAAGGTAAACACTGCGCTCGCGGTGTAACCAAGGGCTGTGTTGACGGCATACCAGTCAGCCGCGCGGCCAGTACACCAGCTGTGACCGACTGACCCACTGCCCGAGTGACCGGCTACAATCAAATGGCGACCTCAAGCAGGAGTAGACGTGCATCGGGGGCCCACCTCCATGCAGCATTTGAAAATGAAGGATATATTCCGCCACGGCCAAGAGGCAGACCTCCAGGTAAAACGACAAAGAAAGCTGAACGCTCCAAACCGATGAAACGCACTAGGACTACCAGCAGTGAGGCGTCCCTCAGTTCTACCACACTGTGTGAAGAGCCATCACCCCGGCGCGTGACACGACATCAGGCTGCAAAAAGACGAGCGAAGGGATCTGTCATCAACAAGAAGGTCAACACACATCCGCTGGATGATGGTGAGTCAGACTTGTCTCAAGATGACGGTGATTGTGAATCCTGGGCAACTGGAAGTGAACCGGAAAGTGAGCCAGTTTCTTTTAATTCCCGCAACCGCTCGTGTTCAAAAACAGGCGGTAAAAAGAAACAAAGTGTAAATGGTTTCCAAGATCTTAAACGTTTTATGAGTAAGGCAAACAAGGATCTACGCAGTGATATTACCAATCTGCGGTCTGACTTTGTGGGTCTCCAATCATCAGTGACAGACGCCAATAAAAATATGGTACTGCGCATGGATGATTTGGAAACCAAAAACAGGAAATTTGCCAAAAACACTGATGACCAATTGAAGAAAATCAGTAAAATGGCTGAAAGGGCATCTGACACTGCTCAAAGAGCACTGGAGACGGCCAGCTCTACCAAGCGTGAGTTTGACATTAAAAAAATCTCACCAAGCTACGCAAATGCAACAAGCCATGATGCTGACAGTGATGAGTACAGATCTCCCAAACGTTTCAATGTTGTGGTGGAAGGTCTAAAAGAAGAAGAAGGTGACTTTGACTACCTGAGTCAGGCGTTAGATCTGCTGAATATCATTGGTATCAAAGTTGACCCCACCGAGATAAAGTTAGTTAAAAGGATCACGAGACAAGTGCCAATTGATGATAAGCCCAGACCGTTGCTGATCTGTTTCAGTACTACATGGCGCCGTGATTCTTGTCTTAGAGCTAAATCCCAACTGGCAGAAATGCCCCTACACAAAGGTATTTTCATAAATGCTGATGAAGACGTCATCACCAGAAAGACTAAAGGCTTCTTGCGGGGAATCAAGAAGCACTGTATTGACCATAACCTAGCTGATGTCGTCATGCATGGTACAAGCATCATTATTAATGGGCAGCGGTACAATGGAAATGAGCCTGAGTCTATACCGCGACGATACAAACCAGATGATCACCGTAACCCGCATTACCGCTCATTAGAAAGGCAGCCTACACGTGAGTTTCATCATAGACACCGACATCAATCGGGAGATAGACCTAGAGGGTATCAGGGTCGCCATGGCAACCATAGGAACCATCACTCTCCACCCGCCACTAGATCACAAAGAGCCGACACCAGCTACGAAAGTAGCCCGTCACCAAGGCCAAGTTCATCTGCCATTAGTGCTAGGTTGTCTAGAATGAGTACAGGTGAATACAGGGGTAACATGACTGTTTTAAAGAAATCACCACCGGCCCGCCCCCCACCACCCAGATCGAGACAGAGGAACGAGAGAAATGATCAGTCCCCCCCACCTAGATCTGATGATGATAGGAAGGATAAATCGGGACGTCACACAAAATCGACGTCAAAACCACTACTGATAAGAGAAACAGTTGCTGGCATTGTATTCAGTGGGGATAACTGCTTCTTGAGTAACATGTTCAGGATCAATATTCAACATGACGGTGTTACATTCAACTCCAGTGAGCAGCTGTTCCATTGGGTCATGGTCAAGTCCCTTGATGAGGACGCTCTAGCAAAAAGGGTCTTTGAAACTACAAACCCACGAGCTGTTTGCAACCTGACCTCACACCTGCACAATAAGCCTGCCTGGAAGAAGGAGAGAGTACACGCCATGAAATTCTCTTTATCTTTGAAATTTCGCCAGAACAAGAAATACAAGCATCGTCTTAGAAAGACAGGTACAATCCCATTGATAGCCAGCGGCACAGACCACTACTGGTCCAGTAACGCGGGTTACGGGGATAAGTGCTACGACAGCGACAGCTATCCCGGTGAAAACATGCTAGGTATCTTGCTTGACGGTCTGCGTGACCAGTTTAGAGCCAAATATAGACTAGCTGTTGAAGCAGGGAAGCCTGACCAGCGAGGTGACCTAGATGACGTCACATCTCGCGTGGACGACGAGAGTGGCGAGACAGAGGATCCCCTCCACTCTGACGACAACAACTCGAGTGAGAGCATTATTTTCTAGATCAGCCAGCTAAATATCTATCAGCCAGTTAAAATAACAGTCATGAGAGTAATCGATATTATAGGTGATTCCCGTGTGAGGACCCTGGAGCTGCCCATGAGGTCCGCCTACCCGGGGGTCCGAATTGTGAAAACCATTAAAGGCGCGTCCTTGAGCGCCTTGTCAAGTGCAGTGACAAGTCAAGTTAGAATGCTGTCACCCCCTGCAGCAATAGTAGTTGTGGGTGGCATATGTAACGTGACACGTATTGACAAGGTCACCAGGAGACTGTCACTACGCACCCCCAGCACCCATCATGCAATCAGGGAAGTGGTGTCAGCCTATGAGTATCTAATGGCTATGGCCCATGCAGCAAACCCGTATGTTAAAATCATACTCGCTGAATTGTATGGAGTGAACTTAGCAGTCAGCAACGGAGTGTTCTTCAACCCTCATTTCCAAGAACTATGTGAAGAAACCGTCTGCAGTGTAAACTGGCACCTGGAAAGGCTGAATACACTATACCAGGTAATCACTCCGAGGACAGCGGCGCTATGTCACACCGGGTCGTTCCATGATGGCTTCAACCACAACTACGATGCTCTAGAAGACGGTTATCATGCCAACAGCAATGGACAAGAGTACCTGGCTGGTATCATATCAGCCTGTATCCATGACAATGAAACCCAAGGTCTTATTTAACTCATTCTATCTGACAGTGTTAAAAGTATAAAATCACCTTTGTAAAATGTGGGTCGTATGCAGTGCTTTCTAAATATACACAATATACATGTTAAACAATCAATTTTGTACAATATTAAGTTTGGTTTTCTTAAACAGCCTTAATAGTGGTGTCTATTGTAACTACATAGTTAAAACAATCTTCAATAGGGGTATCTATCATAACCAGATGTATCAGCATTAAATGTAAATTGGCACAGGATTATTACCGGTAATCAGTATCAAAATTTAGAAATGCTTCTATCGTTCAATCTGACAGTGTTAAAAAGTATAAAAGCATGAATCGTCTTTGTAAAATGAGGGTTGTATCCAGTGCTGTCTAAATATACACAATATACATGTTAAACAATCAATTTTGTACGATATTAAGTTTGGTTTTCAAAAAAGCCTTTCATAGTGGTGTCTACTGTAACTACATAGCTAAAACAATCTTCAATAGGGGTATCTATCATAACTATATGTATCAGCATTGAATGTGAATTGGCACAGGATTACTACCGGTAATCAGTATCAGAATTTAGAAATTTTATTAGAATTCTACATTAGCACAGGTCGGCTACCGGTAACTCAACACATGCTACTTGAGCATATATTGGTCCTAGGATGCATAAACCTTCGCTATATTAAAATCAACAGTCATTTATTTGTTAAATTAAGCGTTAAACACATAATATAATTTGCCTGTACCGTATACCCTATATCCTAGTCTAAGTATTGAGTACCGGTACTTACCAATACAGGGAGCATGGATAAAAGTACATGAAGTCTTCCATAGACAATGACGAGTAAGCATGAATCAGGACAAAGTAATTAAACCTGGAGATATGTGGTTAAAATATTGTGCTTTGTATAAGCATTACTGTTGCTAAGATAATACTGGACGAACTAGACTGTGTGGTCTCTTTCCACTAGACTCGCAGTATAGCTCAGTATGGTTCAGTTCAGTTAATTATTGACTGTTCATAATGACTGTAAATGCTACCGGGTAGTAAGATGACTGACTGTTACCGGTCATCAACCCAAGCATATAATGATTCTTTAATGGTAAAGAAAAGGGGGAGCTATGAAATCTAATCTGAAAAACAAACAAGCAAAGTCTAAGTGCTAGTTCTAGTGGCTGTCGCCACAGTTAATTAATTACTAGTCATAAGTTCTAATAATTGTATCTCTCTAATTGCACACTGGTACAAACTTTATTGTCTGGTACATCAAACTGATGTAGGTTTGATGTGCTGACTGTACCAAACATATAGGGTACCACTCGCTACCGATACTCTTTACTTTGGCCCTATAATGCTTAGCGCCAAAGCCATGTTTGCACCTTTTGTCATTTATTTTGTTGAATTGTATGTAATTTTGAGTAGCAGTGGGCCGAGTAGCGAGAAGTGGGACGTTAAAATACCTGACTCTGTATAAAAGCTTTGAGTCTGTTACCAAGGCCAAAGGCCTGAAAATCGTCACAATGAATGCGCAGAGTCTAAATGACAAATATGATTACATAAGAGGTCGTCTCCCAGGTTTAGATTATATAGGTATTACCGAAACATGGTTGAAGCCTGCGCTGCCAGACTCCCTCTTTAATATTCCTGGGTTCAGTATTTTTAGGAATGATCGGACCAGGGGAATTAGAGGTGGAGTGGCATGCTATGTGGCTAGCAAATATGCTCCATATACTGATGTAATTTCTGATCTAAGTGTGTCAACACCAGACATAGAATCTCTCTGTCTACTTACAAAATTCCCGGGACAAAAGTACAGATGCATCTTCATTGTTTATAGACCCCCAAGGGGCAATGTCAAATCTTGTTATGAACACTTGCGATTATCATTATTAAATAATATGATTGTTAATAGGGAAATATGGATTATTGGGGATTTAAATGTAAATGCCAGGAGTAGAAACTGCATTAAATTCAGGAGGATGACTAGTTTTCTCAGACGCACTAAATTAAAAAGGTTAAATACTGGGCCAACTTACTATCATCGTTATGGGAAATCTACGTTAGATCATATTTATACTAATTGCAGATTTATCTCTAGTGTAGGTTTAATTGATGAGTTAATCGGTGATCACGTTCCTGTATTTGTAGTGAAAAAGCAAGCACGTGTGATTAAGGGAGAAAGAATCACCATCACGGGCCGCTCATATAAGTCGTATAACTCTGACACACTACATGCCTACTGGTTGGGTCTTGACTGGGAGAATTTCCTTGAAAGTCAAGACCTAGAATTGGATTATTTAACGCTTGTTGATAGGCTAAGTTTATACTTAGATCAAAATCATCCTGTTAAGAGTTTCACTGTTAGAGAAAGTGATGCCTTCTACAACCCCGAACTAGGTCGCCTTGTGCGTCAAAAGAAGTATTTGTTTAGAAAATCAACCAAGGTTGCTCGTGGTCTCTTTAATTATTATCTGCTTGAATCTAAAAGGGTCATGTCTAGAATTAAACATATTTTGTTACGTAATAAAAGATCAGTCATTAGTGAAAATTTAATTAAATATAAGGATGACCCCCGTCGTTTTTGGAAAGTAATTAATAGTGTTTGGAAAGGTACATCATCTAACTGTGACATGCATCTGGTGGATCATGATGGTAGTGATGTTGAAATGTCCAACACGGCCGACTACATAAATAACTACTATGTAACTATTGGTGAAAAACTGGCCACAAACTTTGATTTGGCACAGGCTGATGTATTTGACATTATGGCGTGCGATGATGAATTTGATTTTGTTCCATGTACTGTAGAAAAGGCCAAGGGTCTTATCAATAAGATTAAGACTGATAAGAGTTCTGGAATTGAGCACATGAAAACGAACATAGTTAAAGATGCCCTAACCTGTAAACCTGAAATTGTGTCCCATATGCTGAATAACTCAGTCACGCATGCAAAACTGCCGCTGGCTTTAAAAACAGGCTGTGTTGTACCAATACCGAAAAGTGGTTCATTATCAAATGTCTCTAATTGGAGGCCAATATGTCTCTTAAACATGTTCAGTAAACTAATTGAAAAGTTTGTACATGCACAGCTATTGTCTCACCTTGTTAGATGTAATATTATTGATGACTGTCAATTTGGTTTTATGCCGGGCCGCTCTACTAGTGATGCCACATTCAGGCTCATCCAGGATATATATTTAGCACGTAATCAGAGTAAGATTTCAGCAATAGTTTTTCTAGATCTAAAGAAAGCCTTTGATACTGTTAATCATAATATATTATTGTATAAGTTAGAAAAAATTGGGTGTAGTAATGTATGTTTAAGCTGGTTTAGGGATTACTTATCTGGTAGATATCAAACAACACGAGCTAATAATAAGCTATCGTCGAAAAAGGTTATCACCTGCGGTGTCCCCCAAGGGTCTGTGTTAGGCCCCCTCCTTTTCATTATTTATATTAATGACATTGTTTCAAATTTAGTTCATTCTGTACACTATATGTATGCAGACGATTTAGCAATCATTGTTAGCGGTCATTCGCCAGACTTAATATGTGCTTTGCTGCAAGAGGATCTTAATGTTATCGGTCGATGGTGTTATGCCAATGTTTTAACTATTAATACAGCTAAAACCAAAGTCTTATGGTGTTACCCAATTCAACACCCACCAGACCTATTAGATTGTAAACTATACCTCAATAGAAACGAGTTACATTGTGTTGTTGAGTTCAACTACCTTGGAGTACTAATTGACACTGATCTCAGTTTTAAACAACAATGTCGAAAAGTACGCGGTATGGCCAATAGTAGGTTCACTCAGTTGTGTAACATCAATCGCAGTATTGATGAGGATATAGCTCTGGCAATCTATAAAACTATGATACTCCCGATTTTTGATTACTGTGATTTTGTTCTTGATGCTGGGCCGGTAATATCCATAAGAGGCCTACAAACTATCCAGAATAAGTGCCTGCGTCTCTGCCTCGGTATACTGGATCCCAGGGACATCAGAGTTACTGCCCTCCATGAAAGGTGCAGCATTGTAAAGCTTTTTATACGCAGAAGGAGCCATCTGTTGTCATTTATTTATAATTGGTCAAAGAATGTGGAAAATCTAGTTCAACCCCGACGCGTACTCAGGGCAAATGCTTATGTTAAACTAAAAGTAGCACGTCCTATCCTTGAATCATTCCGTGATAGCCCACTTTACAGGGGCATGTTATTATGGCAGCAACTAGATGCTAATATACAACACTCGACAAGCATAAATATCTTTAAAACACACCTGTTAAATATCACATTGGAGGACCTATAAGACCCAGTGTGAGGTCAAACTGTATTTCTTGACTGTGATATCTGCTGCTTCTAAATGTTGGCTAAACAAAGTTGCTTCTCAGCACTGAAATTGTTACTAGTTGCTTACATGGGTATTAACCACTTGAAAATGGAAATATAGTATTTTTACAACGTTCGTGGAAACCACTCCTATGATCATACTCTGAAGCGCCCAACTGTGAATGATTTACTACTGTTGGACAAAACTGTTATATCTATGTATTTGCTGTCCACTTGGCTGTAAACTGAAAAGATTCTTTGTAATGATGCTTTATAGCCAATAAAAATATTTAAACTTCAAACTTCTTCACTTCCAGTATTGCTCGGGCCAGGAGCGATTTGCTATCATACACAAATACAGACTTAGCGCCATTTAGCATTATTCAATAGCATTTTTGAACACAAGGAGAGAGGAGGAGTTTCTCTGAGTAACTGTGAGAGAATTCCATTTATGGGATAACCTATATGTGACACTGTGTTGTGCAGTGGTGGACTTGTACCATTTAACTTTGGCCAGTAAAGCATCATGTCTCCTGGTTTTGATAGCCCTGGTATCATGATTTGTCGGGTTTTGCATATGAAGAAAAGATGCGATTGTGGGTGCCCTGTCTCTTCTTACGTCTAGCGAGGTTATACCTGCATTAGCTCTTAACACCTCAATATTCTGATCCTTTTCAAGATAGTAGCAGACTTTTGTCATCCTATCTATGGAACCTTGTATCCTGTTTAGCCCCTGTTTATTACCAGTACCATATATAAGCTGGCCATAGTCAACTATGGGCAGCACCATAGTTTTTAGTGTATCCAATGCAGCTTCAAGGGTCAGCCTTGTCCTGAGCCTAGTAAGTAGATAGGACTTATAGGAGAGACTCTTATTGACCACCTTGTGGTGACCTTTGAAGTTTAGATTACTATCCAGTTCAATACCTAAATATCTATACTGGTGGGTTTGGAGAATAGCTTGCCCATCTATGATAAGGTTTATGTTACCATGTTGGGATATCCGCTGTTTGGTTCCATAAAGAGCAAATTTGGTTTTCTTAATGTTGAGAGAAAGCTTATTTTTTTTACACCAATTGGCAACATCTGCCAGATCTTGGTTGATGAGGGCCAGTATATCAGGGGTGAGCAAGGGATATGTGCAATACAGGGCAGTATCATCAGCATATAGTTGGCATTTATATGTTTTCAGGGAAGTATTCAGGTCATTGATATAAACAAGGAAAAGAAGTGGGCCAAGTATTGATCCTTGAGGAACACCACAAAGAATTGTGCCGGGGGCTGAAATAACTCCATTTGCTTTGGTGGTTTGCTTTCTATTCGTCAGATAAGATTCAAACCATTTTACAGTGGCTTCAGCAAGTCCAATTTTCTGTAATTTTTTGCAAAGTAGGGAGTGATTTATTGTGTCAAAAGCCTTGGCAAAATCGAGGTAAGTAACCATGGTGATAGAGCCCCGTTCCAGAGCAGCATACATATGATCAGTGAGATCATATAAACTGGTCATGGTAGAGTGTTTTGGGCGAAAACCATGCTGGTTTGGGTTGAGTATATTGTTCTCCGACAGGTGGGATAGTAGCTGTGTGTGTGTATCACCTTCTCACAGAGCTTAGAGATAACAGGCAATATGGAAATGGGTCTGAGGTTATTAACCTGTGAGGGGGTGCCTCCCTTAGGAATAGGTGTTACTGTTGAGAGTTTCCAGGAATCTGGGAAGGTGCTATTAATAATGGATAAATTAATGACATGTTGTAGATGTGCTGGTAGGGCTGTTAGAGCATCTTTTAGTACAGAGGTAGAGAGGTGTTTTATACCAGATCCTTTCTTGGTTTTGATATGTCTAATAAGTAGAGAGGTTTGGTCTAGGGTTATTGGCTGAATTTGGAAGCTTTTGTCTGATGTGTATCCTTCATATGTCCAGGGGGTGTTCATGTTTCGAGCTAGATTTGGTCCTATGTTAATAAAGTAGTTATTAATATAATCTGCCGTATCTTCAGGAGCTATGGGAAGATTGGTTGTTTCATCTATAAGATTTATGGTGGCCTGGGTTTGTTTCGGGTTAATAATATTAGAGATAGCTTTCCAATATTCCTTGGGGTCGTTTTTGTGAATATTTAGGTTTTCTTTGTGATAATTGTCTTCAGCATCTTTGGAAATTTTGCGTGCTCTATTTTTCAAAAAGTTTGCTATGTTAAAATCATCTAAACTTTTAGTTCTTTTAGCTTTAGCTAAGGCCAAATTCTTTTCTGTAAAGACATCTAACATGGCATTGGTTACCCAGGGTTTTTTCTGTTTAGCGAACTTAAATTGTTTAATAGGGCAGGTTATTGTAAGTATCCTATCTATATTAGTAAGCAGGATATTCCATGCTACTTCAGGTTCATCAGCATCCCAGAACATATTCCAGTCCACATTTCTAAGACCAGTGACAAAATTGTCTTCTATGTAGTCCCTGTAGGAACGCCCTGTAAACTCTACCGGGATATTTGGTGGTGATTTAGCACTTCTTACCAAATATATAAGTAGATGATCCGCTACATGTATATCAAGGGTACCACTGGCAGTGATTTTAGTGGAGTTGGAACAGGCTAAGTCTAATAGTGAGGTACTTCCATCAGGAGAGAAGTGGGTAAACTCATGTATATACTGCTTACAACCCAACTGTAGTATGGTATTTTTAAGGTGCCGAGCCTCATTTCTTTTGGTGTTGTTTATATATGGTCCCAGCAGATCCACATTGAAGTCACCAAGCATGAACAGCTCATTATCAATCAGGTTACCTAACCTCCCAATTGCTGCAGACAGCTTGGTACAGAAAGTATAGACATTACCAGAGGGGGGTCTATATATGTTGCAGATTATGCTCTTTTTGAAATAGGGTTTACTAAAGGTAATACATTGTAGTTCAATATCCTCATTACTGAGATTAAGGTGTCCCAATTCTGTAGTAGAATATGTGAAGGCATGTTTTAGATAGATACAGAGCCCTCCACCTTTTTGAATTTTGCCATGCTCATCAAGAGTCTGTCTGTCATGTCTCAATATGTTAAAACTACTGAGTGCAGCCTGAGAATCAGGTACAGTTTCATGCAGCCATGTTTCAGAGACAGACAGGCAGTCAATGTCACAGTCATCAAACTCGGTTTTCATTATTGAAATATTTGCTGGTATGCTCCTAACATTCATATGAGCCACTACTACCCCTCTTGTGTTCTCAAAGTAAGTATTAGTCATCTGAATCATATAGCATTCTTACGCAGCCTGGCCCAGGCCTGGTCCCCACGACCACCTCCCAACTCAGTTGGTCCATGAACCCACAGGTCATGCATCTAGTGCATCCCATGGGGAAAGTAATCTGATAGAAAGGCTAAGATCAGTATGAACCAGAACGACTATGTTTTTGATTGATCAACACAACTTTGAATGTAAACTGTGTCATAAGGGCAGTTAGTTTTTTTTAGCAATCATCCATGCAGCAGAATACAAAATACTTTCATGAGGCCTATTCCCAGAGAACAAAAAACGTTTTCCAAACATTTGCAAACGTTTTGGGGGAAAATCCTTTTCATAAAAATCTATAGAAAACGTTTGCATCCAAACATTTTCAAAACGTTTGCAAACGTTTGCAAACGTTTGGACAACTTTTTTTGTTAGCTGGGTTCTTATCTCATCTCATCTGACATAAAGAAGTTCTACAGTACCGTGTAGTGAATATAAGTAAAATATCTTTCCTATTGGCTATGATTGCACTCCTGGTTTCCTCCAGCGTGATTAAGAACCTTTCCAGCTAACTAAAATACGTTGTTATACGTCAAAATGACGTTTTCAATGATATATGAAGTTTTGACACAATAAGAAGTCATAGCGAAACGTTATATAACGTAATTGTATAACGTGTTCTGTTCAGTGGGAATTAGAATGCTACACAGCTCATCTGAACTCAGGGAATAAAATATTGTCAACTGTACTTGGTTGGTTGTGTGCTTTACTCATAACAAATAGAATGTCGAGCTTAATGTAAGTCCATGATCGAGACAATGGACTTAATGTCAACAGGATTAAGTGAATACATGCCTCATTTGATTAGCCATTTTCCTGACGATAATAAGCTCCAGTTCAATAGCACTGCTGGCACTACATCTATTCATTATTTTTTATAACAGAATATACAACGAATATCTAATTGCACACAGTTAAGAAACATCAAGCTAGCCTTAAAGGTCAATATTCTACAAAAAAAGAAGAAGAACGTAATTCAAGCAACATGGCCCAAGTACCTCAAAAGGGTCCGTCATGGAAGGACCAAAAACGGACATGGGCTTTAACTTCATGATACGGTACATGAAAGCAAAACTCTGCTCTGTTTGCAGATATATTTCATTAGCGGCTATCAGATTATTCAAATAACATTCTGAGGAATAACCCTTTTCTTTTTGTAAAAAAAAAAAGCATTTTTCATGAGGCTGCACATCATAGTGATGTCACAGAGAGACACCTGAAAATAATATGACAGTTCATGTACGGTACTCAAATACCTAACATTTACAATACAATTTTTCTTTTGGTTCAGCGAGCACTTAGCATACTCGTTTATGAACAGAAATTTCACATACGAAGACACGGTTACACATTATTATAGCATACTACCAAGGAAACTATTCAGGTGAAGGTTATCACAACATCATTACCATAAAACAGTTAACGTATTATGTATTTATGTGGATGCCTTCTTTGGGGAATATATGATGCCTCTTCCAACCATTGGTGCGATCTTTAAGTATGGTGCCACTATAAGTATAGAGTGTTCAATCGCTCTCCCTACTACCTCTACTGACCATTTTTATGGTTGGATTGTATTATTCATCTCAGACCCCACCCCTACCCCAGATGCCTATTTCTATCATAACAGTACATTGCCAGGGCTCCTCACCGTTTTATGATAACAGCACAGACTGCACTAGCCCCCCAGTTATGCCTACACAGAGAAAAGAAACAGAGTCAAAAGGGAGTCCCCTGGTTGCCTATGGGAGCCTGGGTGACTCCCTGGCTGACCTAGGTGAGTCACCTACGGGAGTCACATAGCTGCCTGGCTCACATAAGGGAGTGACATAAGGACATGGGCTCCCCTAAAGAGTTGAGTCATTCTGGAGGCAGACTGGACTCCCTTTTGACTCTGTGTCTTTTCTCTGTGTATCCATGTCATTGTTAAATTGTGTTATTGCTTGCGTAGTGAAGCAATCTATAAACTCCTCTAGATGAGAAAAAAGAGAATTCTACCATTTCCACCTGCTCACTATACAAAAGACAACACTTGCAGCTACATTTTTTAACAGTTACATATTGACTATCGTTTTTCCACACCGACCATGCAGTCCTAGCTTGCCAAAAGCCAGAATATAATGCTTCGCCGTGTAAATCATATATTATTGACGGCGGTCACTTCCGGCTGATCCCTACCCATGTGAGGTCTTGTTCCACATGTATAGGCTCATCCATTTAGATTCATGATAGACTGAGTAGGAATCATCATTGTTTAACAGATAATATGAATATATTACGAGCAATTCAGTCACAGACTTTACTAATTTTCCCCATTCCCATTTAACATTTCTCATTAGAGACTTTACAAGTTCTACATTCAATAAGCTACTTACTATTTAATCTACTCACCATTTGAAATTTCGGATTCTCAGTCCTGAGCAAGTCTAGGCACTACTCCCCAGCTGCATACCAACTGGCCTCCCCCTATTCATTGCCTCTCGTGCCGCCACCACGGCAGGTACTACTAATATTAGTACCACTATCATGGCCAACTCCACTCCCCTATCCAGCTGCTCAATTCTACTCATGTTGGTATTAGTTCTGCTACCATTACTGTCATCAACATCAGGTCAACCCTCTATCCCAACACTGTCTACACTGGAGGCAGCATTCTGCAATGTTCCTCCACTTATCTATACTGGAGGAACAGGAAATCAGGAAGCTAACACCAATACCCAAACTGCAGGAAGAGGAGGAAGCACCATATCCCAGGGAGGCCCCGTTAGTGGTGTGAATTCCTCCAGGGTTGATACACAGACCACAAGTGACCCCCGGGGTATGATGGTGGAGGTGTTAAGGGAGCTGGTGAGGCAGTGCTATGGTCCGGACTACCAGGTTGACTTCAAAGCAGATAAATGCAATACTCAGGACCAACTGGAGTCCAATGTGGAAGCTGATCTTTCCCTACCTGTCACGAGGAGTGGCTTAAGACAGGTGTTCTACAGGCAGTTTACCACCAGACAGACATTCATACCTGTATTTGAGAGCCCAGGTAGGAACATTATTACTTTTTGTTATTCCAGTTTCCATTTACCCAACTGATTATGCATTTCATTTAATCTGTAAATACAAGGAGCTATGCCTATTGAGAAATGTAATGCGTCCCAATAATTTTTGTTGAATCAGTGAGGAAAACATTTATACCGCTTTGCTTTATTGAAGTCCTATAGACACACCAGTCCGATCAATTGGTATTTTGTTCAGCATCCAGCTCTATTTGTTGGCTCAACTGAGGCTGTTGTGTGGTTAACTTTGAGTAGTCTGTCCCTGCTGAGACACTATACAGGATGTATTCATATTTGTAATATTATGTAAATTTTCTATTTCTAAAATTTGATTTAGCGTGAGCCCACCTCTCATCAAAATAATTTTTCACCAATATCAATTCTATCGTATTTATTACATTAATTGTGTCTATAATTATGCCAATCAAAGGGTATACATGATTATTCTTTCTTCATGAATTTTGTTATACCACCCCCCAGTGTCCATTCCTCTACATTGTACTAGACACAGGTTCTATGCTGCTTACAGTACAGTGCAGTGCTGAAAAAAAAGAAAAACGTACTGTTTCAGCTGTTTTACTCCATAACTATTATTGCTACCAGGTGCAACCTCTGCAGAAGCAGTATGCTTACCAAAGTTCGGACGCTCTCAATCTTAGTAAAGATACTATAAGAACTAGATGCACGAGGCATACAGAGCATTTCCCAGAAGCTAATACATCACTAATGGACCCTGGAAAGAGGGCTAGGGAGGCTAATTGATTTCCAAATTAGAAACAGGAGAAACAGGGACCCTAAGAGACGTATAGGCCCTCAGAATAAGGTCAAAATAGTAATGTTCACTAACTGCTAATCACACGTTAGTATCCTGGTAGAAACCAACCCTACCGGCGAATTTGTGTCAATTGGGTTGCCTTGTTTCGGCGCAAGTTGGCACTAATTTGCTGGGTCCTTTATGTATACGACCAAGCCCATGCAGATAAATACATAAGAGGTATACCTGATGGGTCTCTTGCAGTAGGGCCTACAGCATTATACTTCATAGATCTATGCTGCGATGCTGTTCAGATGAACTACAAGAATATAGTCAACTCCTCCTTACGGCCACCCCTCCAGCATGGCCACCCTGCCATTAAGGCCATTTTTAGAAAGTACCAACAGTTTTTCTCCTTATTTTGATGTAAAATACTCCCTCTAATGCGACCACCCCTCTAATGCGGCCACCCGTCCTGCGGCCACTGCATTCCAGACACCATTAGGTAATTGGGGACTATGCATTTTGTGAGTTACAGGGGCACTTCATTTGATATAAACAGTATTTTATGCATGGATAACATCCACTTTGATTTCCTAATGTGTAGGCCTAAGCTTATTAAATGGCATTTGCGAAATTTGGGTCCAATAACCCACATAAGCCTACTGGTAGGCCTAGCCATAGGACCTGTATAGGCCTATAAGGGGCCTACCATACCGTCGCATTTAAGCGCCGGGTATTGAATAAGCGCCGTTCTTGTATTAGCGCCGGGGGTATGAGGGTCTTGAAATTACTCTTAAGCACTAAAACTGGATCTTGAATAAGCGCCTGTCTCATATAAGCGCCGGGGGTAAACACCCCTCCAAAGTTATAAGCGCCGGGGTGCTTAAAAACGATGGTACGGTATTTGTGACCTAATAACGCACATCCACTCCCATTAGGGCCATATTTACTAGAAATAGGCAAATGTTCTTTAATTCTGAGGAATGTAACTCTAAACTACAAAAATATAATTGAAACTTTTGTTATGATAACCAAGGGTGCGGATGTCAAATACCTGTAGTCTATGAGGCTATTTTGTTCAGCCCAAATCAACTACTTTCTGAATTACTTCTGAAATATTTAAAAGTTATTGAATACAATACACCTAAAACTTGGCAAAGGCTATTTTAAAAGATATATCATACCTGAAAAATAAACACATAATATTATGTGCATAAGTGTCACAGAGAGCCTACAGAAGCCCCCAAAACTAATCATAAGACATATTTTGATACCGGTTCGGTTTATCTAAATTAACTGGTTCGCTTTATCTCAAAATATGAGATAAAGCGAACCAAAAAGAACCTTTTGATTCTAAATGATTTTCACAGCATATTTTTATTTTAAGCAATCATTTTACTCAAAAAACCCACAAACTTCATTCTAAAACCTTAACATATCAAATACCTATGGTCTTTCACTCAATTAACTGACTTTTAAAATTTCTGTCAAAAAAAGTCGGAAGCAGCGATTATGCAATTGTTGTCATTGTGGTAACTTTGGGATGCTATAACACTCAAATATAATGTTTTAGGATTTTAAAGAAAGCTTATCACTCATAGTTTCAATTTAATGATAGCCGGAAATTATTTATACATTTCCATGGTCAGTGCACTGCAAAATGTTCCAACTGGTTCGCTTTACCTCTGGTTTGCTTTACCTGAATCGACCCTATCCAATGGTAGAGCACACTCTTTTCAGATCAGAGTGTAGCAAGTTCAAATGCAAGTTGATAATAAAGGCACTAGAGATGTACCATAAACTGATAATGGGTTTGTTATATAATATGGGAATACTTTACATTATAGCATCAAATAAAAGTAACGTGTGTGCATTGATTTTACATGCATATGGATATCAATTTTAGGAACTGGATATGTCAAGAGGAACCACTTGGTAGGGTGGCAAAAGAATAATGACACAATTGTTCTCGTGGCCAGGACACTATATCTTGTGGTATTGGCCGAGTAAAAGTAGATAGGACCTTGCCAGGAGGTTTATTTGCTGATAGGGATCACTGGCTGCAATAGTTCTTAGGTTGAGCAATGTCTGACCTGCATAAAAGTTCTTTTGCCAGAGATACCCTGACTTGATAACCGAGTAGCACAACATTTTATACTATGCCTACATGGTCATTGATGTCTGGTCGAACAGGATAACAGGGCACCAGGGCATTGACAGGATGCTGTGTTCATGTAAACATTCTTTTATAAGGCCATCCAGTCTATAACCTTATATATTCTGTACGCATGATGAAACAGCGCATGTAGCATATTCAATTTACGCCATGCTGGCTTTAAGTAAACATTTCATGCTTGTAAGGCCGTCCAATTAATGAGATATTCTGGTACATACGCATACACGCTAGAGACATATCGAAGAACTGAAGAATGTTCTGTTCAGGTCATTCTTTTTAGCAAGTTATTATATCCAAAGAGAGGTATGGTGGCCTAGACATGGCTTACTTTATAGTGTACGCCTTCTCTGGTTTCGACACGTCTGAGTCCTAATTTGAGAAACCCACATTTCAATACCATAGGTAATTTTAATTGAGACTATTAAATGGCTTTTTTTGTGCATACCATACTTTTTAAATCTCTGCTTATTATTCTGCTTGATAAAGCCTTAATTATTAACTCAAACAGCCTAGCAACTAAATTTATCTAGTACTGTTTAGAACTAGCAAATAAAGCAAATGCAGGATGGAGACTTCTGCATTATAACAGTCATGCTCCCTTGTTTATAAACTATTGGGTGTTACGCAAAACGGAGGTAAAGTCTTCCAAAAGGAAATAAATAAATTAGAGCCCTGAATACACCATTCCTTATCCACATAACTATGACCAAGTACCTGGTATTGGCTCAAGAAAGCGTAAATAGCTTCTCCGTTAAAGGGATTAAAGGTCAGGCTCAGTTCACTAACATATGGATAAATGGTTGAGGTAGAGAGAAAGAGAGCATATTTAGCCCTCATGCAACATTATTAGTGGATTATCATGACACATGTTGCTTTGTACAATTATGCCCTTAAAGAATTTTATTTTATAATAGTAACCTATAGGGTTGGTGCACAGCAGGTCTGCTGTATTCCTAAACCTATAGACGCATGGGTTGAGCTTCAGGAGAAAAGTAAATAGATTAAGTGGTAAATGGCATGTCCCCAAGCTCTTCACGCACCATTAGGTTCTACCAGTTTCTGAATGCAAATCATATTCAATGCACTCTACTCTCTGCACTACGAGCACTATATGAGCTGCATGTCTAGTCCTTATTCACACAATACCGCACAGGGTTGTAAATATTTCATGCCAGGCCATGCATATAGCATGACATAATGCTGAATTCAATGAGGGTGAAATCAATAAAAAATGAGGTAAGGGTAGAGAAGGATGCTGTCCAGAATCTACGATGCTTCATGATATATAGTAATCAATAGCCATGCACATTATGGGTTCATATCACACTTGACCATGTACAACATCGGCAAGTGCCAAGTGCTTGTTTGAGGTATACTCTATGTATGGACTGTAAGACTGTATACAGGATTATAGGTTTCGTGCGCTCTGCCAGACGTACAACAAAAAACTTGTTGTTTTCCACCATTTGACCATCTACATCTAGCTTGTATAGTTAGACAACGCATTCATCAGCATAATTCATACCGACAGGGCATAGTCGATAATTAATTTACCTGACTGATCCTGGCACTGGTAGGTTATGCAAGGCCATCAAGTTCTTGAGATGGATATAGATATAGTTTGTAAACCGACGCAGCCGAGAGGGCTGGTCATCACCTGAAGTTCTTGAGATATTCCGACGCACCATGCATAGACACATACACACACACAGGTTTCAAGGAAATTGATATTAAACTGGCCAATGGTTCTGATTTTAGTCTTAATAGAAGTCAGTCAGATATCATGTTTTATATATATATATATATATATATATATATATATATATATATATATATATATATATATATAATATTTATATTATATATATATATAATTATATTACCAGTTGCCGCTGCTCCAAATATATTACTGTTATCCAGTCAGATACCATACATATATATATATATATATATATACACATGTATATTCCATAAATATTAACTCTTGGGTGGCCAACACATGGCTTACATAATATTATATGCCTTATCCGGTTTGCATTTGACTGAATCCTCAATCAAAAATCTAACATTTCAATACTACTGGTGGATATATTGTAAATGGGAGTATTACATCACTCAGTAATGTTTCTTATGAGGTATAAGCAGTTTGGATAATGTACATTGTTTACATTTTACATCTCTGCCTACTATGCTGATTGATAATAGGGGGGGGGTGTTAAATCGTTAATTTTGTGGTACGGTTTCAGGGACAGGCTCAAACTATGCATTTGGGACCCAAAACTCGGGAAATCACAAAAAAAAAAAAATTTCGGACCCCTGTGACCCCCCCGAACATGGGGTCCGAAGATCGGCCAAATAGTGAGAAAACAGCCCAAATTCAGGCTTTTAGATTCCTACTCAAACCTCACCATGCCTTCATGAAAATGGTCAGAAACCTTCATTTGGGACCCAAAGAGGCCATTTAAAGTCATATTGTTGTGATTATAGGGGAGCCCTCAAGAAAGGTTCAAACTATCAGACAGGTCTTGCGTTAATACATTATTTCAGTATAGGGTAATATAGAGGCGAAGGGGGGGGGGAGTTATCTGATGGCTATTGGTGCATGCTGGGAGGGGAGGGGGGTCATAGAGGGGAGTTAACAGAAAGAGGGGACCCTCCAGAAGGGTTTAATGTGCATGATTAGGTGTCCTTGGGATCTTTTATGGCAGTAGAGGGATGTGATTGTAAGGGAGCAAATGCCATCAAAATAGCTGATTTATCGGTATTTGCCGAGGACTAACCACCTCCCCAGAGGGGGAAACATCTCTATAATCACAACAATATGACTTTAAATGGTCTCTTTGGGTCCCATATGAAGGTTTCTGACCATTTTCATGAAGTCATGATTTGATTTTAGAAGGAATCTGAAAGCCTGAATTTTGGCTGTTTTCTCACTATTTGGCCGATCTTCGGACCCTATGTATGGGGGGGGGGGTCACGGGGGTCCAAAAACTTTCTTTTTTGTGATTTCCCATGTTTTTGGACCCAAATGCATAGTTTGAGCCTGTCTCCAAAGAAAAGTAGATTTATCACCCCCCCTATTGATAAAGCCAAATCAACTCAAACAACTGAATACATTTGGTGCTTTGTATAACTAGCTACTAAAGCCAATACGGTATGGAACCCTGTGCCTTGTAATAGTCATGTTCCCTTGTTTCCAAACAGACTTGTTTATTGACTGTTGCCCAAAACATATTATACAGAGGCATGTTAAGCGCGTCTAATCACACATATTAATGGACAAGATGGAGGTGAAGCGGTCCAAGAAGAAAAAAATAGAGCCCTGAATACACGATTCATTGAGTCCAGATAAATATGACAAAGTACCCAGTATTGGCTCACTAAAGAGTAAATAGCTTTTCCTTAAAAAGAGGATAGAACAGACAGACGGACAGAAAATGAAGGAACATTAACCAAGATTGCATTTTGCTAGTTAGATGTGATATCATATATCAGAGCGGTGGGAGTAAAAAGTGACGTTTGTTCAGCAATTACTAGATGTAGCCAAAACATGCGACATCACTTATTTTTAATCCTTTTGAGATAGACATAATAGTGCTTTAAAGTACTTTTAAAATTGTTTAATGTATTACGCCCTTTGTTTTCCTGATTCACGAATTCAGCCTCAGTTAATGACTCGCCAGTGCTGCATACATCTATCATTCTTAGGCTATACCAATATTATAAACTCTCAAAGAGTTAGTATGATGCATCAATGCAGTCCTGGTCATTATGCAGCAGTGCATTAATGCATAATGATGACAACTGTTGCCTTAGGGTAACAGGATACCATTAAAAGGTTATTTTCAAGTAATTTGAATACTTTCACATGCTTTGACTGTGATGCCAAGTAGATAACATTGTAAATGATAAAGATAAATGGTATCCAGGCTCGACATGCTCCATTAGATTCTACCAGCTATTATGTTCATATCCTATTCAATGCTGCCTGCACTAAATGCGAGCTAGACTGCATGTCTAGTCCTTATTGACACAATACCGCACAGAGGTGTAAATATTTCATGGGAGGCCATGTATATAGCATGACATAATGCTGAATTCAATACAGGGTGAACCTGAGAAATCAATCAAAGATGAGATAAGGATAGAGAACGATGCTGTCCAGAATATGTGATACTTTGCTATAGTTTAGGTTGATATCACACATAACAATGCACAACATAAGCAAGTGCTATTTGCTTGTTTGACGTTACCCTATCTATCAACAGTAAAACGATGAACAACACAGGCAGAGAATTCATACCCCCACCATTACCCTTGATGTATATAAAAAGGTATAAATAATGCGTGCACGTTGAATTTCTGTAGCATCATAGGACATAAAGTATTGTTTTCTGCTTGTTTCTGCAGGAGTTCAATACCTATCAGCAGTAGGCTACAACACTGCAGGGGCACAGGATGCACTTCTCGCCGCCTGGCCACTCTGTCTAATCATGTTCCTGTCCTCTGCCCTGGCTGGCAGCCTCATCTGGGTCTGTGTAAGTATAGCCTAGTCTCCTCATGTCCCCTGCCTTTGGCAGCAGCCTCATCTGGGTCTGTGTGAGTATAGTTGTCTCCTCATGTCCTCTGCCCTGGCTGGCAGCCCAATCTGACTCTGTGTAAGTATAGCTATGCCTCCGCATGTCATCTGCCCTGGCTGGCAGCCTCATCTGGGTCTGTGTAAGTATAGCTGTGTCTCCTCATGTTCTCTGCCCTGGCTGGCAGCCCAATCTGACTCTGTGTAAGTATAGCTATGCCTCCGCATGTCATCTGCCCTGGCTGGCAGCCTCATCTGGGTCTGTGTAAGTATAGCTGTGTCTCCTCATGTTCTCTGCCCTGGCTGGCAGCCCAATCTGACTCTGTGTAAGTATAGCTATGCCTCCGCATGTCCTCTGCCCTGGCTGGCAGCCTCATCTGGGTCTGTGTAAGTATAGCTGTGTCTCCTCATGTCCTCTGCCCTGGCTGACAGCCTCATCTGGGTCTGTGTAAGTATAGCTGTGTCTCCTCATGTCCTCTGCCCTGGCTGACAGCCTCATCTGGGTCTGTGTAAGTATAGCTGTGTCTCCTCATGTCCTCTGCCCTGGCTGGCAGCCTCATCTGGGTCTGTGTGAGTATAGTTGTGTCTCCTCATGTCCTCTGCCCTGGCTGGCAGCCTCATCTGGGTCTGTGTAAGTATAGCTGTGTCTCCTCATGTCCTCTGCCCTGGCTGACAGCCTCATCTGGGTCTGTGTGAGTATAGTTGTGTCTCCTCATGTCCTCTGCCCTGGCCGGCAGCCTCATCTGGGTCTGTGTGAGTATAGCTGTCTCCTCATGTCCTCTGCCCTGGCCGGCAGCCTCATCTGGGTTTGTGTGAGTATAGCTGTGTCTCGTCCTGTCCTCTGCCATGGCCGGCAGCCTCATCTGGTTCAGTGTGCGTATGCCTATTTCATGTCTTCTTCACTGGCTATGAGTAGTGGGGAGCTTGTTCAGCCAAATTGGCCAGACAAGACGGGCAACCAACTCAAAAGATGCCATTGATCATGAGGAAAGAGAACCTGGCATTCATTTTAAATTCTGAAATGCCTTCCCAGCTAACAAAAGAAACGTTATTTTATGTCAAACTAACGTTTTAAAGTAAGGAGCCTAAAGTAAACGTTATATAACGTTAAATAACATTATAAAATGCTGTATAACGTTTTTTTGTTTACTGGGTCACCACCTGTACGTCCCCTCTAAAATTAAAAGATTGGAAAATATTCATTTAGTTTTGATCAATATCTCAGTCTTATGGGTACCTTCTAGATACAAAATCATTTTCAGGAGGACAAATAAACTCGTACACTGAGTTGAGCTATTTAGAAAGTTTTGAAAAAATACAAGAAGGCTTATGGATTATTGAGGAATATCTTTGTCTAAAGCTCCCCCCTCCCCCAACTATGAGCTTCATTTGGGTCTTTTTAAAAGTACCAAACTTGGCCCGCTCATGATGTTATGACTATGATGTAAATTGAGCTATAGTATAGGAATACGGCATGTTTATCTGTGACAAAATCTGTCATAAGGTGACATTAGGGGGAATCGCTTTTTTTAAGTGCATGTTTTAAGCTACAGTTTGATGCTCTGATTGTTACAATAGTCCAAACGGTTGCAGAGAACTGACCTCCCAAACATGGGATGGTAGGAACATTTCAGAATAGATCGTAGCTTCTTTAGATATCAATATGTTTTGTAAAATCCATGTTAATAATGATATTAGAAAATAAATTAATAAATGTGAATTATAGCATATATTTTTGGATCTAGAAAGAATAATGGTACTCTGTTTTCAGTTCTCGAATCATTATGGAATGGGCTAATGGATAAAAAAGGGTTTTTATTCCAAATACCAAAAAATGGTTACCATGGCAACCAAATGTCAACAAATAGGCTGAATTTGGGTAAAAATGTTCTTGTCGCGTTCCAAATAAGACCAATTTAGAATGAAAATGGAAACCTTATGATAGCCTAATCAGAATCATCAGAAAAAGTTGGCCTATGGTCATTTTCTTTTTTCAATTTTTTTTTTTTTGGAATATCGCCTAAAATATGTGGTTTAGAGCATAATGGCTGTTTCCCCCTAATGTTACCATCTCCCATGTTGTGTGACAGATTCTGTGATGTCATAGCTCCCAATAAATTTATAATGAATTACAGATACGCAACCCTAGCTCCTGTAATTAAAAATTGCGGCTTTGTTTGGATAGCTGTTCCAGAAAAAAACATAACTAAAAATGAACCACTTAACAGTTCCTCCCTCTATCCCCCATGACTATATATCATGCTGTCCCTACGTGTGGTCCATTACATTGCAATACCATTGCAAATTCAGCAGTCATCTATCATATACCCACCACTTCCTCCCAGTTACATGCTGATGACATGGGAAATGGAAATTCCTAATGCTAGGGGTACCTGTGGCATACATCAATAGATTGTTAGATTGTGGCAATTGTAATCCTGTTATCACAGAGATTGTGATGGGGATGAAATTATTCTCACCAATACCTCGTGAATGACAATGGAAACTACTCTAATCTCTCTCTTTATCAATGTACCAGTATAACTACTCATCAGTTAACTGGGAAAATACCATTAACTTGGTGAAAGTTATAACATGCTGCCTTTTTCTTTAAATAAATTGATCAAATTAGGTCTCTTAGATCTATGTTAATCTGGCTCCAAGTCCTACTCATTCTCTAATATGTACCGCTTATATATAGGAGAGGCTGGCATCGACAGGAGAGTTCCCAGACAAGTTTGCTGTTGGCTTCTGTGAGGGCCTCTGGTGGGCTGTGGTTACCATGACAACCGTAGGGTAAGTTCCACAGCAGCATATCACTGAGCGATTTACTAATTAAAATAGAATCAAGCGAAGCATTGCAGGATCTTTATAGCTAATGAATTATTGTAATAAAGATGATCATATTTTTGTTACTGGGCTTGAAACATCAGTAAGCTGGTAAAGGGGACTGAACAATTTCTTAGACACTTTAGGTTTTTAACTATCTACAGACTATTGCCAAATAAATATGGTAGAGAAAGTCACACTTCACATAGTTGGAGCTCATCCTTCTGCTCCACCCCTTGAAATATTCAGGTTATTGTAAGGAAAACTGTATTTTACAGGTATGGTGACTTGAAGCCTGCCTCTCCTGTTGGACGCATGTTGGCCTCAGTGTGGATGCTGATAGGCATGATTGTAATGACGACCTTCACTGCCACCATCACCACAGCCTTGGGCTTTGAGAGTTCAGAGGATACCGAGATCAGAGGGTACAAGGTAAGAAATGTAAGGTAATGAGAATTAAACCTTTCTGTCATGAATATTAAACCTTGCTATGCCAAATAAAATGGATTAGGATGCCTGGCTGAATGACTCAAGAACTTGAGTCCATGGAACTTGAGACATATGATTCTTTACCAAATACCTGTGTACTCCTTTTTTGTAATGTGTACCACTGTTTTTAAATATACTTTTGTTAGACCACTGTTCTTTTTGCCTCGTCTGACTTCTAAAGACTCTGAACACAAGCTAAACTATAAGTACAAAGTGTTTCAGGTTCAGCTCTCGGCATAATAATAATAATAATAATAATAATAATAATAATAATAATAATAATAATATTGTTTACTATTTGCCATTCTAAGGATTTCATTTTTGGGAGTCTTACACACTTAACTGAAATAAAATAGTGTCAATTAACCCAAATCTACTTATAAAAAAGGGGGTCATCCTCTGTTCCTTCCAAACGTAACCACACTTGTTTTGATTAGTTAATTATCTATCACTGTCACATGTTAGAGCACATTTCTGTCGAAATACAGCCATGAATTAAATATGTATGAGCTTTGAACATTATGCTAATTTATCATTGCTTGATAAATCAAATAAAGAGAACACAGTGCACTATGGTAATATTCTTATTTACTATTCAACCCCAAGTTCTCATTTTTTTCATATCATTGATTATGTCATCATAGGTCGACATAAGTACGACCGTTTGGGTCCAATGGAGGAGAACAGCATCTTGTTTATCCATAGCCAAATAAAAATTCCTAAACTCAACTCAACTCAAAAGCAGTTGTATTCACCATGCCCACTTTATCACGAAAAAGATGTTAAATTCAACCACACCATTAATACTCATCACAAATACAACTGTTTTTTCAGACTCATTTATGAATGTTTATTTTATCAGCCATATCGTTTGGGGTCTGCCGATAAAACACCTTTCATAAACCTGCATGTTCAAAGTAGCTGTATTATGGTGCTGTGTATCATACAATTCACATTAGATATCACATGTGCACGTGGGGACGAACGTGCAGAGTGACTAGACGCCACGCATTTTACCTGTAGTCGTAAAAAGCCCACTTTCCAGTAATCTTAATCAGTTTCCAGGCCTATCCTTTAAATGGCACCACTGTACGTTGGTAAAATTGTTGTATATATCGCGACCCCCCCCCTCCCCTTATCTTTCTCTCTTTTTTTTTCTTTTTCTTTTTTGAAACTGTGACATAACTATAACCAACCCCATTTACCTCTAAAAGATGGGATGATTAAGGCTAAAGGAAAGGACATTCAGACTTGTAGACTTACAGTAGCCCCATTTAGAGAAGAGGGGGGAATGATTAAGATTACAGGGAAAATGGGATTTTTAAGATTACTGGTAAAATGGGTGGCGTCTAGTCACTTGGCAGGTTCGTCCCTTGTTGCATCACATGGACATGCATATCAGGTATTTCAATTTACCCAATGGCCGACATCATCATTCAACACATATTGAAGAGCAGGCATGATGGATGTATTCATGTCAATTTTTCTCCATTGTGACCTGCACGTGTTACATCTGACTACTCTATGAATATTTATATCCCTGGACATTAGATCATTGTGAGTTGGGACACAGATAGAGTGGACATTATGATAATGGTTTGCACTGCTGATAGTGACCTTTATCTGTCACGTATAATTTACTGCCTTTGAATAATTCTTAATTATATTAGACGGGTTGGAACTAACCCGGCTGGATTTGAGCAAGTTGTATTTGGCTGTAATGAGTAATGGTTAGATTTGACAATGGGCTGGTTGGAATAGATATCTATAGATATAATTTCAGCTGTCAAACTGGTAGATATGTTCACACTGACGCAGAATCTGGTTAATATCTGCCAATAAGCTGATTGAAAGTTTTGCTGGCTGGCATTATAAAGGCTGAACTAACCATGCATTAACTCATTTTTCATTCTCACTGACAGATAGGAGTGCTTAATGGCAGTATTACAGAGGAGGTGGCCTTCATCCATGGTGCAGATCCTGTCGGTAGGTATCAAGAATCCCAAGGTATAAATTGAATACTGCTGTTAGAATCCAATCTTATTATTCTGTAACGGTGGTAATGATAGTAGAGTGTTTTGCATATAAATATAAATGCATGTCTATATTATGTAATAATTATAGGTAATGACATATGGGATCCTTGGTGTAAAGTAAATAAAAATATAGAGCAATAAATCATCCTCATATGTATTTTCTTCCATTATCATTGATATTGTTAGAATTAAATCTTATGAAGGACACCTAGATCCGAAACATTCAATATATGCAGAAGGAAACCCACCAAATCAAATTATTTGTGCTGCAGTTATGAATTCGACCTGAAACTTACAAAATTTAATCTTGTTCATTGATTGGCTGCAGTGTACCCATCTGCAGCAGCCTTATTAGAGGCAGCGTCTACTGACACTACACTACATGGCTTCCTCCTGGAGAGTCTACACGCCCAGCACTACAGTCAGGTGCTGGTAGATGAGAGGTTCCTCATCCTCCAGCACTTCTCACACCCCCTACTTCATGGAATCTTAACAAAAGAACAGAATGAGACAACCAAAGCCTGCATGGCTGAGGTCGCTCACTCCGCCCGCGGGCAAGCTATGAGAAATGGACGTGCATTTCAAGATTCCAAACCAATAAAGGTGAGTTATAGATGTATTTGATAGCCAGGGATGACATATAGAATTAAAGATTGTATATTTGATAGCCAGGGATGACATATAGAATTAAAGATTGAAGGTTTAAATTAGGGAGAGCAAGAGGGGAGGGTGGGGGAATGGAAGAAGGTAGATGACTATGTAACTTGAAGAGAATAGAGCGATTGAGAAGGGATGCAGAATATAGAGGGAGGAATTTGATGATTTAAAAAAATATGTTAGCGTTTCTTAACTTTTAATGATGGAGTAGATGAGTACATTTATAACTCCGGCAATGATATCGACTTGTAAGGGAGTGACTATAGACATAAGTCAGGTGAGACCAGGCCAACTGGACCTACTAAATCATTTAGAATATTAGCTGTGCAAACCTGTCAGTACAACAAGGTTTCCTTTGACGGTTTCTTTGGACGACTACAGTACCCCGTCTACGTGCACATTCAGCTGAGAGGTCAATTACATGTTTCTATAGGTTTAAACCACAGCGGAGGGCTAGCTAAGACAAAGGAATTCACACCTTGGTTATTTCTGTGTAGACTCACATAACCTCACAGTTGTGGTTTAAAACAGATAGACAATGGTTATGTGAGGCTAACTCAAAATATAACTACTGTAGAGTTAGCCTCTCATAACCATAGTCTATCTATTACGTATACGCATAAGAGCTAGTAATGATAAACCAGGCATATGACCATATATATAATATTATATATATATAAATAAATAAATAAATAAATATATATATTGTAGCGGGCAGGAGAGGGGGTCGGCTGTACGGGCGCCCCCTGCCGCTACACTCTCGGCCAGGGTGGTCGGGCGGGCCGAGAGGTTCTCGGCCGGGACCACGTCGGCCGGACCGGAGTCGGCCGTGTCTGAAGTCGGCCGGGACGCAGCTCGGGGAGGGGACGCAGGTAGGGTTTATAAGGGGACGCAGTGGGGAATACGAGTCAGTTGATGTTGAATTGTTGCGAATAAAGCATCTCTTGGGAAACCGCAAGGCTGGCCGTTGTGTTCTTCGTCATATGCACATAATATCTTTACAATATATATATATATGTGAATTTCTTTGTCTTGGCCCTCCGCTGTGGTGCCTACGAGAGCTCTACGAGCCAATGCTAAAGTGAAACTGAAATGCATGAGATCCCGGAGTGATGTCTACGACAAGAGCCCCCTACTACGCGGAATGGAAGACTGGAACAGACTGCCCCTAGAGACTCAGAAACTGAAAGACAGTCGGAAATTCCTTAGTGCCTTATAGTGTAGTAGATGTACCAAAGGCTGAAACTCTAAAAATTTCTATCATAAAGAACTTGTAAATAACTCTAGACATAACATGAACTCTTTTTCTATCCGATCCTTCTCTGTCAGGAGGTGACTTGGCTGCTAAATGAAAAACTCATTGTATTGTATGTAGATTTTTCAGCCAATAAAATATAATTCAATTCAATTCAAACTGTACAGGTATCTGGATATGGGTTATATTTGAGCCAGTTGCAGGGACTTCAGAGAACTATACATGGGGTAGTGCCTGGGACTAGCAACCCAATTAAGCATATCGCACTTCAGTTTCTATATCTTTTGTTGTTGTTGTTGTTGTTGATTTTTATTTTGGTGTACTGATAAATGAGATATATTGTACATTGGTTTGATAATTTGTGTTTTTGATCTTTGATAATATTTATATTGACCCGATTAGAGGCATTTAACCGTTTAATATCATACATTACCCCACAGAGTATTTATTTTCATAAATGATTTTCATAAATACAATTATAATACATCAAGTGTAGACATGGATTTGCTGCACATTTCAGCATGCACCATTGTACGGACTAGTCATGATTCAATATTGTGTTGGCTTCGAAAAAGACTCAGAGTGTACATACATATGACACAAGCTTCTAAAAACAATTGTGTGCGCCAAATGGGCTGTATGGCAAACCAATAATTTTAATGTCTGTACACACGGCTGAATTCACCATGGCTGTTGGTTAGTGTTGCTGACTGCTGGTGGTTACGCCAACATACACTGATCAATGCCGATCTGCAAACATTTTTTTTCATCAGAATTAACAGAAGTATTTGCTTCACCCTTGGATGATCGACACACGATTGGTCGCCCTAGTAGTCAGCAGTCTTGCTTGTGGTCTCTGGCCCAATTCATGTTCATCAATCCGTTGTTACAAATGGCTTTGTTAATTCTATTTATCAAATCATTTATTGAATTGATGAGCAATAATGTCTGTATGATGCGTGTAATTTAATATTGAATTAATGTATATCTACACAACAAACTATATGCTCAACTTATAACTATTCTATTTGTAGGCACAGTTAGGAGCCAAGTCATCCAGCAAGGCCACCTCCCTCCTAGGCTTCAATATCATCGCCCTCCTGTGTTTGTCCATACCCCTGGTCTTCCTAGTGGCTACTGTATTCATCATTGAGAGGGCCTTATCAAAGAAACATGCCCAGGATAAGGCCACACATGAAGAGAATGGACAGGGCAAGGGCAAACCAGAACGACTAGATCTACAAGATCGAGGGTTTGCTTTGCAGTCTGAGAAAACCCCTAATGGGTAATGTACAGTGCTGGGCATGTGTATGAACATTCTGTGAGAGAGATGGTGAATGGCAAATTTATGTGTACGGTATGTGTAGATTTTGTATTGATTATTTGTACTCCTTTTCTATATTATTATATCTCTAGAGGAATTACTGTATTGTATATTGGCACACAATGAACCAATTAACTTACTCATGGTCCGTTTACATTGGAACTACTATTGTATAACATGTCCCTTTAAGGGATTTCTAACAGCCATAATGTACTGGATGGCAGTCAATACATTTTGAATGACGGTCACTGGTGCATATCTATGCATTATCAATGTTGTCTATCCATAATAGTGATTTGGCCACATAGAGAAAATAGCTATTCAATATGGCTATAATTATTATATCTATGACATGTACTGGGAATAGGGACCTTAGTATACCCTGCACTAAAGTTCCCTTTTGCAGATCGTGTCACATATGTTGGCATCGTGGTGTAATAAAAATGGCTATGCGACTATATTCACTATTATAATACATTGTAATATATACATTGTAACATATAGCTCCTTTGCTCCTTTTTGGGCCATATCTATTCCACACCCACAACAGGAGCTATCATACCATACAGTGCTGACACCTATGAACAATAATGGGAAGCACTTTCAGTGCTATTTGGACAGAGGGATCTTACACGGACCTCCTAATTTCAACCGACATCGGCACTAATTCAGGCGACCTCAAACAGATATGATCTAAGCATAGACTCCACTGGTATTAAATAACATTGCAACTCTAATTACAACACTTGCTTTATGATAACAGCTCAGATATATTTCTATGTTCTATTTTAAGCTGCCTATCCTATGAAATACTGTACCGGTTTATTATATACCTGTTAATCAATGTGTTAGCATTTATATGTTCACGAACTGATTGTAAATAATTTTGGCTGGATTCTGAATAGCATCTTTGTAATGACTTCTTGCCAAATAAAAATATACAGACTTCAAACTTCAGAATTTTTTTGTAATAAAGCCATAAATAATTTAAATAGATACAATGAGTTGAGCCGAACCTCGAATGGCCCGTGGCCCGTGCGTATCATCTGCTTGGTACTAAATGACTGTTATATGTCTGATAAATCCCATATTATCAAACAAAAAAAGTCAAGGGTCGTCATAATTATGTCAAGACCAATCAATGGTAGGTCACTATGCACTGTTACACTACAATGGACTGCAGAAATTCCCTAGGGCTATAACCCACAATCAACCACAATGCATTTATAACATTTATTGCAGGGTACGTATTGCACAACCCCTAAAGTATTTATTTCGAATACTGTTAAAATCCTCATGTTACCCACAGCAGAATGGTAACCTGGATCTTGATTCAGGTAAAAGAAGATTGATACATAATAGGTGTGAAACATTCATCGGAGCCAATTTATATTATGCCTCGTTGGCCTGTATTCTAAATCTTGTTATGTACACCCATTTGTATACTACAAACATACATTCATCACATACTAATACAAGGTGCTCACTACTAATAAGTATGATGTGTAATAAATATGCATGGTTTCAATGGAAGTTATATTATCCTTATATGATAATTTTTGTTGTACATATAGCTTAAATAAATAAAGAGTACATGATGCTTCACACAGAGAAGAGTATTATATATATGCCTCAATATATAAAACATAATCATACTTCATGTCCATTACAATATAGATCGTTGATCAGTGTAGCATTGGCAATAATCATGCTGTCGGGGCAGGGGCAATATATATTCACTATTGCACATCCTCTAGAGAATATTTCAATCAAACTAAAAACTTTCTCATCCAGATATCAGGAATTTGTATTATCTTGTATGGCTGTTCCTTCCTGACTGAGTAGTCCTTCTTCGTCACTAGATGTGTTACCTCGACGACAGTGGAAGATACGTGGTAACCTTGGGGGTAAATACATGGATAGGTATATGTTAAAAATACAAATAAAATAAGTTAAAAATGGACAAATATTTAGTATCAAAATAAAGCTTAAACTGTCCGTAATGCAGTGGGCCAGAATAAGATATTAATACTTATTTTTCACTGCTTGGTGATGAAAAGATAGATTTTTTTGAGTGGCCTATTTAAAGGACACTTACCCCATGTTGTAGATGACGATGGCAGGTAGCATAACAAAGATGGCGGCGGCACTGAGCCACGTGCTGAGGGCCACATGGGGGCGCCACCCGAACGGCGCCTCGCTGAACAAGGTCCAGAATAGGAACACTATTGGGGTACGCATAGCCTGGTGGGGAATAAATAACTGGTGTTATGCCTTAGAACTAGAGGATATTTACATCATTAAAAGGTTTGTCAGTCAAGTGTGGCTCAAGAGGGATTATATACATTGTGTAGTATTAAATGGTGCCCCTAATTAAGCTGTATTAAATAGCTATTAGCCTGATTAAACATCTAGATGTATACATACATGTGAGGGGACTGCAAAGAAACAAGAAGACCCCCAAGACACAAAGTCATAGAGCTATCAAATGAGTCCACATTATGAGTAGCCCTGCATACAGAGGACATGTTGAATGACATACACGATTAAAGCAATCTATAAACTGTATACCATTGTGGGGGGGGGGGGGCTTTCCATTCAGGGAGCGAGGTATGCAATCACAGGCTATCAACAGTGCTACCGGTACCTAGGTATTACAAACCACACTGGTGGTAGGTGAAACATAACAGCTGAGGGGGGATCTCGAGGCTGTGGTGGAAGTAACTTAGTTAAGTAGGGACACCTTGTATACACTTTGATAGCTCTATGACTCATAATGATGCATTGAAAACACACTCACCAGAACAATAACGACAAAGCTGGCTCCCTCAGAATACCTCATTAGTCCAGCGAAGGCCACAGCACCGATGAGATTGGACATGAAGTTGATCCAGCCTAGAGAGGCCACCTCCACTCCACAATCTGCCCCTCCAAACAGACACTTTATGTTAAACTCGAGTCTGAAATAAATAATTATTTTTGTTAACATTTACTGACAGAGTATAATGTGTCTAAAAACCAAGAGATATAACTTATATTTCTATACTCTTTACTCTGAAGTATGTTGATGCAGGTCCTAGACTGTATTATTTACTGTGAATTAAATCAACACACTATTAAGTTCATGACCTTTAATTGCATTAGATATTTGTATAACTCTAGAATAATTTTCTATATAATTATATCAATTCTAAAACAGACAAGAACACTCTTCCAACAGTGTATAGAGTTTGAGTTTGAGTTTTTATTGGCACAAGATTCATAATACAGATTACGTTTTTCAACAAGGGCCAAGGTCAGCGTTATCGGCCGACAACAATCACATAGTATTATTTTCATATAACATAGTGAGTCACGATTGATCACATGATCGTTTCTGTGTTGCAACACAGACATCGAGTTATCGCAATTGACCCTTTTTAGATGTGGCCCTTTACAAGCACACACACAAAACAAACACATTTCAACATATAGGCAGTAAAGTGGGTGACTAATTTTGTCTCGTTTCCATATGCCGGCACTTGACCGTCAAATACTCTATATTTACAGAGCTGTTGTACAGAAACAACACACAGGTCTGAGGGTGAAGTAGGGTGGGAATAGATGAAATGAAATGAAAGTTATGGCAGTCTTTGGACAGCTGTCCATCATGTATATCACAACTTCAAATACCGTAGGAAAGAATATATTTTCTTACACAATTATATTTGTGTATTCCTAACAGTACAATGACACAATGACAGATAGCTCTAACATTATTCACGGTAGTCCTGTATTATTATGTAGTATTCTCATGCCCCTATGCTGCAAAAACATACATGTCAGGTCGAACTCAGGAATTATGGCAATTTTGGGACGCAGGCCCATCATGCTCATCACAAGACCGGTTGCGTCCTGCTAAACTTAAGGTGAATAACTAAGATAAATTCTCCAGAAAAATCATATCACAGTACTGTTTACTTGTAAGATATAGCCAGGAGGATGAGATACACAATCACACTCTAGTGAGCATATCTCAGGTGCTACCTGCTTACAATATGGTGTCAAGCAATATCCAGGATGTCCATCCATTATTCCCATCACTTTTACTTTAGATCAAAGTTATGACCTTATAGCCTTCATAAACTCAGAAAGTAATTCAGTGTGTTGTACAGTGGCATCAAGCTTCGACCATTCAGCAAATCCTCTGTAAAGAGGACTATTCTTGTATTTGGCCCCTTTTGGTCGTTGTATTTTTAGCTTAATTTTGGCGTTATCCCTCAGTACCCTAGTAGGAACTATAACATTATCATCGTTTCTTGAGTGCTTGAACATAAGGTTTAAGAGATTTAGACGACGTCTCTCAGAGAGGAAAGAGCACCCACAGGTTTTATGTAGATTTACCCTAGTGATGGATCTCGGGTCCCTAATGTTCAAACATACTCTTAGACAGCGATTCTGAAGCGTTTGTATGTCAGATGTAATGTCATCGTTTGTGCTTTCCAAAACAAAGTCACCATAGTCACATACCGGTAGCACCATTTGTTTGTAGATTAACAACGCAAGATCCCTGCTAATGTACTTCTTCAATTCTCTAAGACAACGGAATTTGTACCTCAGAGAGGAAACAACCTTGTTTCCTTGGGGGATGAAATGTATCATCTATCAAAATTCCTAGATAGTTGAATTTTATAACATTCTGGATTCTATTACCTTTCAGTGATATAAAAAACTGACCATAGTTGGTAACATCTCTGTCTCCATGACACCACATAGTCTTAGTTTTGTCCGTATTTACAGTAAGTTTGTATGTATCACATTGCGCACTGAGAATATCAATATCCTCTTGTAAAAGCTGTCGAGCTATAGCGGGATCACGGTTTGAGACACAGATTGCAATATCATCGGCGTACATATAGAAACATGAGTGTTTTAATTTTGAAATTAAACTATTCACATAAATTATAAATAGTAAAGGTCCAAGGACCGATCCTTGAGGTACACCGCAATTTAATAAAGCATTGCTGGAACAGTTCGAGCCAACCACTGTTACCTGTTCCCGATTTGCCAAGTAGCTCTCAAACCAGCGCACCGCCGACACGTGGCAGCCCAGACAGTCAAGTTCATTTAATAATATGGCATGGTCCACCGTGTCAAATGCTTTACGGAGATCTAAGAACAGTATAGCTACTACATCCCCCCTATTTAAGCTTTCATAGATAGTGTGCGTTAGGCCAAAACATGCATCAATAGTAGACCCATATTGATATTTACTGATTAGTTTATGTTCTAAAATGTAGCCCATTAATTGTGTGTGAACGAATTTTTCTATTAACTTTGAGAATAAATTTAGCTGACTGACTGGTCTCCAGTTAGTTACCTGACTTAAATCTCCATCTTTGGGTAGTGGACTAACAGTGGCTTTCTTAAGACATGGGGGGAAATCCACCTCCATGAGCGACAGGTTAACAATGTCAGTTAAGTAGCTCGGCTGAGATTGAAGTACATCTCTTACAACTATAGATCTCACATTAAGTATACAGGATGACTTATTTAATTTAATCTTAGAGATCTGCTTCATCGCATTAGCCCGTGTTATAGGACCTAGCCTGAAAAGGGGTCGATTGATTTCCCCTTTACCTCTCAAGACGTCTTGTACAAAAACGGCAGCCAAAACAGACCCTATAGAGCTGTAGTACTTATTTATATAATCTGGGGCTTCAGTCATGCTAATTTTGTCACCATTTGCATTTTTCAGATTCATTATTGCCTCACGTTTGGGGCCTACTATTTCTGAAACGAGGGAGCTTTGCAATCTCCTCTAGCTTTTTATAACAGACATTTAAATTTCCGTTAGGCGGCCTGTATATAGTCAAAATGAAACGATATTTGTGACCTGGATATTTAGTTTCAATCCCTAGGCATTCCATATCTTTGTTTACAAATGTAAAATCAGCACAGACTTCAGTATACTCTACATACTTATCCGGTATATAACATCCAACACCCCCACTTTTCCGGAGCGCATTTAACCTGTCACAGCGTAGCAACGTCATCCCTGGTAGAGAAACTTCCCAGTCTCGATCATTGTCATTTAACCAGGTTTCTGTAACTGATATGTGATCCAGATCAAATCTAATTTTCCGCAACTTATTTATTTTATCTTTCAAGCTCTGAACGTTCATATTTAACATACGGAAGCCATTACATCTGGCTAGTTGATCATATGTAAAATGAGCCATTTCCTATACGTAGACTCCAGCCGTACCGAGACATTTTAGACACCCTACCTAATAACAAAAGTGATAATACATCAATCGAAGAAAAATAGTCAAGTGCAAGTACATATGACTCGTGCGCTCCCGAGGAGGGCAGCGAGTGAAGAGTAGCCTTATGACAGGGCATGGTGCTTCTCTATAGTGCAGTTTTATGTTACTTAATCTACGTTAACATACGGTCCAGGAGTAAAAAGTTACCGGGACCAATTTATTATACAGACAAGTTACACCTTCGGTGTTGCTGGTGGTACCAGTAATCCTATATAGGAATAAGTACAAGTAAATTACAACTAAATTACAATAAGCACTGAGCAATGGCTCGACCTACTAGGTCCGCGGAGTGTTTCTTACAAGATCGGTGGCTTTGTTCTCAGATTATGGCTCCCCCTATCCATCTAATCACATCCAGTAATTATAAAGTAATTGGCGTATGCAAACCAAAACAAAACAACAGTGTTGACAGCATGATATGGTAACTAGGCAGTCTCAATTCGATTCAGCAGTCTTGGTAGACCTAAAATAGGCCCTGCAGAGATACACGAGTATCTGTGTTAGACAATCAGTATGTAACAGACTCGGATATACAGTTAGAAATTTTGTATTTCATATTTTTCCATATTTAATCAACTTCGAGTAATACTCTTAAAGATGATCCAGTGGTTTTCTCAGATGTACTTATCACTCAGCAAAATCACACACATGTATAATAACATCTCAGCTGACCTTAGTAGATCACATTCAGTATCTGCGGGTTGTTTTTATGAGAAACACCAATTCATGTTGGTTTCAGTTACCAAATTATAAAACATCTCAAAAGACCTCAATTTGATTATGCAGTCGATCACAAAGCTTCAACAGCTTGAGCTGTATTTAATTTAATTTAAGTTTGTCTATTTGTCATCTTTCTAGATGATCATTATAGAAGTATATTCATCCTTCAGTCGCGAGAAAGTTCATTGGTTTGATAGGCTTTTATAGGATAGGCAAATGAAGTACCGACTGCTAGGGTTAGCAATGTAGATCCAATCAGCTGGCCTCATCTCAGTTCCATTACACAGCATGAGACGTAGCGTGGCCTCATCTCAATTCCATTTGCACAGTACGAGACGTAGCGTAGCGTAGCGCATCACCTCACTCATGTAGCAGCTGGTTGTCAGTTATCGCCAGATTCTAGGTTGGACTCGCTACATCAGGTCGTCCAAGTCTCCGGGGGATCGTCCTCAATTCCAAGAAAAGGAAAAGCGAAACCAGCATATAATTACGCTGTTTTTACAAATCCTCCACGAGCAACAAATCTTCCAATTTATCAATGTCGCCAATTAATCCAATAAAAACGATATTTAAAGCAACTATAGCCAAAACAAAGGACAAAAACCAAAGACAAAGGACAAAAGACCCGCATAAAACACGCCTAGGCCTATTTTCCAAAAATAAAATAAAATGAAATAAATATTTAGTCCATCTCAGACAATTCCCAAGGACTAAATATTCACTCGACAAGAATAAGGCAAAAATTTTGACCAGCAGAAATTTTAAAACTAATCTATTGAAAGACATATGATATATTAAATTTATGAAAGGAAGATACAATCTAGTAAGCTGAATTCATTTTTGTTTTACCATATACTTATGCAAGTCACAAGTAAAAATATTCACATCAAGTGACAATCGACAAATACCGGTACAAATACGGTTTGAGCCCTATTGTTTTGCATTACTATCAAGAACTTTAAGTAAATTAACTTTTAGAACGGGAGAAAAAATAATAATCAGCTGTAATGATAATAAAGGTGCATATTTAATCAAATCATAAGCGAGTATCAAAAATGATTGAGACAGCTAACACATATCTACGTAAAAACATAATTTAACTATACATTATCAATTACTACCAAATTCAAAATTTTCAGAATTTATGCCAGCATCAATCACAACATTGGTCCATCATAATTCCTATAAGTGATGGGAATGTCACCCATCTATCAATCATAAGCAGAGTATTGAGATAATTTCGATTTACTACATACTTATGCAAATCACAAGTCAAATTATACTAAAATTTATTCTGACCAGATCCATGTTTATATATGTCGATTTTGGTATTGATTAATCGAAGGTGTCATTTTACAGTATAATTTAACCAAAAGAAAGAATTGAACAAGACCATTTCCCTCACCAAATTAGTTATATGGGGGAGATAACTTCAAGTGGGCACTATACCTGAAAACATTATGTCCCTTAAAGCCAGCCAGCATCAACCGCCTTTTGGATACTGGAAACGATCAGTTCACTGGTTCTCTGCTGGTAGTCATGGCACAGGTGGACTCCGTCATGCGTACGGTAGTAGTTGTGTTTCCAGCCATTCGTCGTGTGATACTGGTGGCACAGCTTTTCCAGATACGGCGTCATACACTCGTTGTTCCTGTTCAAAGACTTAATTCTCCTATTGATAGACATCACAATACTCTCCACTATACCTTGATGTGGGCAGTTAGGCTTCCCATAGCCATTGGCCTTAGCAAAATCTACACCATAGTTAGTACAAATCATGACTTTCTTTGTAGGATCGATTTCAGCAGCCATTGTAATCATTTCTTCATATTTAGACATGATATCTATTGTTGCATAATTTACATCAATATATCTGGAGGAGAGGTGCCGAGGGTTATGAGTGAGACGAGTAATGTCATTTATGCCCGCGATCACTACATACGCGTCAGACGTGTAGTTGACATCGAGCAGGCTTGTCACTAGTAAGTCAGTCATGACAGCGATGCCTGCCCCGGGAGCACAGGTCACGCGTGTCAAGGTTGGCAGTATTGGGCGAAGATATTCTTCAAGGAATCTCGTGCGCGAGTCTCCCAGCACCTCAATCAATGGATAGTTCATATCTATAGGTTATAATACCTTTGCGGTGGCTAGTTATCCTCCCTGTAACGAAGTGCCTCGATAGAAGTTTCGGCGAGAAGAGAACCGTCTTGTGCCAGCAGGGTAGATTCATCAGACGAGATCTCGCCTTCTCTCGCGGTGTTATCCGGTGGTGCCCGTTCACTCTCCAGCGGATTCTCAGTTGAGTTTCCCGCCCATTCAGTGGGCACTCGGGCAGTGGCGTTTGCTATGAATTTATCGCGCAGTTCGCAGAGTATAATCCCCAGCTGGTTTTGCCCTGTGTATTCATGCTTTCCGGCTTCATATATTTGATCGCCGTAACGCGCTTTACCCCCCCAGAACGAGTCTAAAGTGCATTCCACTAGATTATGACCCCTAGTTTCCATCAGTTCCTTTATCTTTTTTGGATTTTGGATGAATTTTTTGGACAGACAGATTTTCATGACCGGGACCCTTTTTAACTCATTCCAGTCGGCGCTGACGTCACAGTCATCTCCAGCTCGCTTAGCTTCTAGACCCGTTATTGAGTCCATCACTTTACCTGCCCGTACATCATCTCCGGCGTCCATGCACTTTATGAACTGAAAAAGATGCTCCGCACTAGGGAAGTCAAGGCCTTCATGTTTAATTTCGCAGGGGTGGAAATTACTTAAAAATGATTTAGGGCCATTAAAAGTTATACCCGCTTTTGTTTTCTGCATATTCAGTCTACCTCCTGCTGCTAGTCTCTGGGCCTCATGTACTTTTTCTTTGTTAGTTAAAGGCCTAGAACTGATTGAGCGTATGTCAACGTCTAGGACAGCACTCTCCAGTTGATTAAGCCTATGCTCACTTTTACGCTTTTTTGTGCGATTTCCAATCGACTCGTCAGATGGCGCGCTGGGAATAAAGTTTGCTTGCTTTCTAGTTTCTTGGAATTCCGCTAGGCGGCTCTTAGGTATCAATTTCGCGCCAGTACCTTCTCCCGCATCATCTTTTCTTTCCACCCAATCATCTGGCGCTGCCTTTTCTTTTCCAGAGATTAAATTAACGGCATGTTCAGATGTATTCGTCTGGCCATCTGGGATGGCTGGTCCTTGGTTCTGGGATTTTTTGTTACGTGACCCAGATTGTGATCGGTTTTTAGCACCTCCAGGTTTATGCTTCTGGTTATACCGTACATCTGGTGGACCACTCCCATGTCGATTTGTCGGGGGGTGATTTCTTAGTGGGGTTGATGTACTGCTGGGACCTGGATTGCCTCTATCCATAGGGCGTCTCGGATACTGGTCGCCGCTGTTTGTATCAAACCGATGTAGAGCTGGTGGGTCAGGTCCAGATTGTGCTCTCTGGTTACTAGCATCCCTTGTGTAGTCTGGACCTGTCTCTGTAGAATCTTTTAGGATTGGGTTTTCTACCATCCCTATTGCTATTACTATGCCCGGTTGGAGAGGTTTCCTCACTTGAGTGCCTCCCTCTCTTTCTGTCAAGTGACAGAGTACGGTCAGTGTATACACCCTGTCGCGCCTCCATCCATTCATCAATTCTCGGCCAGTCAGCCTTATCTTCATAGTTTTGGAAATTGGCTTTCCCCAGGTAATTATTATTACGATTATCATGCCTACCTTGGTACCAATGGTCATGATTTGGGCGAGGATTGGTTCCAGACTTCCCACCAAAGTCATTGTTTACATGTCTAAAACCGTCTCTACGTGGGTCCATGTCTGCAGAGTCGAGTTACAGTGGTATTGCGAGTTACAGTGGTATTGACACCGGTGTCACACACTCTTGGGGCTGCACTAGGCCTACCTGTCAATATACAGGTGAGGAAACACGCACCTGTAGCACTATATGGGTCACTTGAAAACCTATACACATCTCCGGCCGGGAGGATAGATCCCAATATCTCGGTAGTATAGGACGAAAGTGTTTCAAGAATTACCTTAGTATCTTCCGGGTGCCTTTATGTTCCTTCCTGACATGTTATATTTAGTTCAATAACAATATAGCTATCATTCCGGGAGGTTTGAAGGGGGAGCGTCGGTGTAGGTCTACTCTCTAGTCGCCATCTTTCTGGACCAAAAAAAAAATAAAAAAAAAAAAAATAAAAAAAAAAAAAATATATATAACGGACAAGAAGACACGGACAAGAAGAAAAATAAACCATTTTTCCAAACCAAAAAAATAGCTAAACAGAGGCTTCACAAGTTTCCTTGGGACAACTCACGTCTTGCCAAATTCCACGATGCTGGTCGAGGTGCCGAAGCCGGGTATGAAGTCCACCCAGAAGAAGCCGGCCACGGTGAGGGTGTTAAAGAAGCACCACCAGAAGAGGAAGTACACCAGGTGCACCTGGAGCACATCAGGGCACAGGTGAATCAGGATCGGTATTTAAAAGTGACTTCCCTAGGTTTTACTTAGTTTGATATAATACATATACGTTGTGTAAAGGTATACCAGGGAACAAAAAACATTATACAACATTTTATAACGTTATATAACGTTTCTCTAAGGCTCCTTACTATGGCTTAACGTTATACAACGTTTATAACGGTATTTTGACGTAAAATAACGTGGTTTTTGTTAGCTGGGTATTATCATTGACTGTCTGATATTATGGTGTCTATATATATAGTGACAGGTTCTATCTGACCTTTGAGGATCACAGATCATTTGATTAATTCATTTTTCATTTATCTTTCTTATCTTTAGGAAATACACATCTTTATAGAATAGCTTTTCGGACTATAACACAGAGGGTTTTTCGCCTGTATGCTAGAATAATAACCATTGTTTTAAGACCCTCTTTCTATGACAGTGGGGATCGAGCTCGGGGATTTTTGGAGGTCCTTTATGTGAATACTGATAGCAATTGGAAGAACAGATTCACTGATACCTGTGTTCCACTAGCAGGGGTTGAATCCTTAGGATTTCTATCCTTAGCCACTGTATCTGAAGTGTCATCTGCCGATGTCGAGGTATCCTGTACACTCCTTTCCATAATACTGTTGGCGATAGCATAGGGTACCTATTGTGGAAATGAATGTGTTTGTAAATACTTTTGGGATGTCAGCCATTAACACCTTTCAGCCTAGTACAATGGTTCTCATTCTAATCATTTTCACTTACTTTGGAAAATAATTATAACAATTATTGTGAAATTCACACTGTAATAGATATAACCATTTAAATACGTAATGTGATATGGAGCTACTGAAGAAATCATCATTCAAATAGGTATTGTTATATAGACCTACCATGGACATGACTATTTTCATAAGTATTGATGATATATAGACCTACTATAGATACTATATATAGATGATATATAGACCAACATCACCATTTTAATGATGATTATAGACCTACTGAAGTAATTCCCAAATATACAATGTTATCAGGTAGTATTAAGTATAGAGGATTATAGACCTACCATAGACATCACCATACACATTGGCCAGAGGATACGGCCAGCACCTGTGGCACCCCCCTCCACCTTCTCCTGCTTTGCTGACTCAAGACTCGGGAATATAGTCGGTAGCAAACAGACAAATTCTGCCGCCACAACTGCAGATGCACACAGCGTCTTCAGACATGTCGGCCGCTTTTTCAACAAAATGAACCTGCCAAATGAGCAATTTGATATTGTACTAAGCTTATGAAATTGGAATTGGTCGCAATTTTACCACAAACAGTCTAGACTCACACCATATTCAAATCAAGAAATTTCCCGCCCATTAATTGAAATCATTTGACACTGTATGGTGCATATTATTTTCTGTCTTAAGATCGAGTTTCAAAATTTTATAATTTGTTGAACAGTGATAAACTTCCTCTATTTTCTTCACCAAATTCCAATAGAAATAATGGACATTGGTTTCATATTAATAGTTAAAGCTGAATTAGAAGCCATATTTTCAAATGTATAATGGTTAACTCACCTGACAATAAACTGAATAGGGATACCAAAATTGGCAAGGATGGCCTGGAGATAGGGCGCTGTCCTTGAACCACTCACAGAAAAGTTTACAAGCAACGATGAAACTCCTTGTGCAAAGCCAATGAGGAAGAAATTCCTTTTTGGATAACCCCTATCTCTCTCTGTGATCCTCCCCGGTGTGAATATGAGTATGCCAGCCAGGACACCCCCACAGATTAATGTGCTAAAGGCATACTGCCCTACCACCACAAAGATGATGTTGATCCTGTGGGAGGTGAGGTGTGCTGGGTGGAGAGGTCCCAGACTGGTGGTGTTGGTATTGCTGGTGTTGCTGATGTTGACTAGAGGGGACCCATGAAGGTTGAAGTAGTCCACCCAGATGGGGGTTATCACGTAAAACAATACACGACCGACTATGGCTAATGCTGCAAAGCCCACTGTTAGCGTGCTTTTGGAAGGTGCCATGTTGAATATATATAGGCGTATGAATATGACACTGTTGTTTGCTAGTCACAGCCTCGCCTCAAAGTGTCCAAGGACCGGCGACCCTCGACTAGCGGCCACTATTACAACCGCGTCATGGTTGGCCTTGTCGCTAGACTGGTCAGTGTTGGTATTAATAAAGCACATACACTGGAGGGTACATGGTATATTTTGGTATCAAGTCGTCCTGCCTCCAGATTTCACATGCGTATAACATTGTATGTAAGTTGTGGGAAACCCCCATGCATGCAGGCATGCATGACACAATGTAGTAACTTGCAATTATTTTTGGAAATCCTAAGACACAATTAGACCGGGGATACCCCTGTCACCTGTAGACTTATAGAGTCGGTAGTCTACTGTCACTGTCACCTGCCTCCGGCTACATGTGTATGAAGATTAGTCCATAGCCATGGGGTATCTGAGATCGAAGGGCAACATGTCATGAAACTCCCCCTCCCCTCCATAGCAGACTGCCTTTCTAAAATCATGTGCAACACTACCAGCGTTCAGGCCAGTACATGGTTTAATTAAACCAGAAGTAATAAATCAAAAACATATGACCAGTTTAAAACACAAAAGAAATAAAGGTGAATATCCATCGACAAAAGAGACACCAGTAGAATGATACGATAATACATAGACTTGCCTAGACCAATTGGTTCTTTATCAAATAGGCTTTACGGTGATCGGAACTATGGATATCAGTAGATAGTGGTCTATCAGACAGTGTTCTATATCCGATTTATCAGGGGATGAACAATTGCTGGTGAATATATGACACAACAAGTGGTAACCATTATGTGGATATCTACAGACAACAGGCGAAGCATACACAAATGGGCAACAGGCAAAGTGATACAAAAGATAAAATGAAGTTTAACATGCAAATTCTCTACATATACTATCAGAAGAAGAAGATGGGCAAACTACAAGATCACTTCAAACATCACAGCTCCAACATCAGAGCAAGATGAACTGTTTTAAATCGCTTTCCCAGACACAATCAACACACATGTACATCTTTGATAAGTTACATACATCACGAGTATGAACATACTTTTCTCAACACACAATACACACTTCTTCTGTAAAATGTGTGTACCGCAAAACCTCGCGTACAAGCCGCAGCTTATAGGATCTGCCAAGAGTCAGGGTGTGGCTTATATGCATATTTTAGCTACTATGGTACAGTGCTAAGTTAGCAATTTCAGACCCTATTTGACGCTTGTAGGATCTGTCAAAGTTAGGGGTGTAGCTAATACGCGAGTTAGGCTTATACTTGAGGTTTCATGGAATGTATTTAAAAGTGTGTACAATATACACATATTATCATTGACACTAGATGGCACCACAAGCATGTTTGGGAGATTTCGGTCACACCTCAAGATTGTAACTGCATGTTTGATTATGATTAATGGTTTGATTTATAATGTTAAACATGTTATGAACTGTAACCTGAATGGATGTATGAAGCCAGGACTGACCAACTTTTTCTAGGGATGTCTAAATGAGATCGTATTGGTCCTCATGTCTTGTGAATTTCACCAGAAACTCGAAACTGAAAACAGACGTTGAAATATCGTCATATTCATTGATACATTTTATAGACAAAATGCATTGACAGATTACTTGCCCATTTCATTCACACATCAACTCATATTTAACTAGGTATTCCCACAAAACCAACAGGAATATTTTGTCCCATGATATTATCTCATTCTAAAGATCGTGACACGAACTTTAATCACCAATTCCCCTCCTCTGGATCTCACTTTCCCATCCTAGCCCTATGGTCATAGACCTAACTCGAAGCCACACTTCATTCATTATAACTGAATATTGGTTCGTTCAACACAATTGTTATGAGATATATGCTAACTTTGCCCTATTGTTCTAGTCTCTACTTACAGCTTTAACTCCTTCTATTGGCATAACATTCCGTGTCATTCATCTTATAGATCCAGATCAAACACATTTGCAATATACTATGTATGTTTTATAAATATAGAACCCTGTGACAGTGGGCCAGTAGGGCAGCAGTCATGCCCCATATCCTTCATTGCCCTATATCCAGTATTGGATCCCTTGCCCGACAACAGCGGGATCCAACTGGATGGGGGAGGGGCTATTGGTTGTGGAGAAGGAGGGGGTGACGGGGGGAAGCTGAGGGGTTAAGGTAAAGAGGTACAGATCTCATGTTCTTTATAGGACAGGCTAAAGTGATCCCATTATTCATTATTGGTGGCAATAATCTAATATATTACCAGTAGCAAGGGGAAACAGAAATCAATAAATGGCAGAGTATGATGAAGGTGAGATCGATTTAAAGATGAGATAAGTGGGAGGACGTCGTGATATAGGTGATTGGACAGTGGGTGGGCGGGATAAGGGGGTGGGTGTCGGAGAGAAAGCATGGGTGGCCGAGGTGGAAAAGGGGGGGGGGGGTTGTGCAATGGTGTGGCAAAGTGGTCGGAGTGAGGGGGATGAGGGGGGGGGGGGTGAGATGGGGATACGCACGTGACCAGTGTACAGGCATCATGTAATTTCAATGATGCATAGACATTCTCACTAGATATGCAAATATATCAAATTGACTATAGTGGATGGAGTATAGTGGATGGACTAAAATCTTTATATATCTACGCAGTAAACAAAAAGTTATACAACGTTATATAACGTGTCTCTATGGCTCCTTAGTGTGGCAAAACGTTATGTAATGTTAAAAACGTTATTTTAACATTAAAAACGTATTTTTGTTCCCTGGGTAGCTCGTGTATGATGATATTTATAACTTAACCTTATCAGCTCTTGATAATCCTGTATTTTTTCAGCTATCGTTCCAACTGTATTTACCTACTTTCTGAAGTCATAATATAAGTATATTTGATATAATTGCCTTACAACTTCAAATTATTCAGCTGACAAAATAATAGCCGGTCGCAGCAAATGTAAAGACATTGCTAAAGTTTGGTTAGCAACGTGCAATGGAAAAGTGCAATCCATCATAAAGTCCTGTAACCTGGTAACAGAAAGAACCAAATTTACCAACAAAATATTCCGATTTAAGAGTAAACTCCCTGGCAAATCATTTCCTATTGCTAATTTTGGTGCATACCTTGAATTACGATTCAAAATGAGACTGACTATACTAAATACCCGTTTTCATCAAACTCACTTGTTTCATTTTTTACTGTATGGTAATTTTAGGCGGGAAAACCCCCTGAGGAAGGTGGCCAGACGTACTCATGCAGAAATCACTTTTTTCAATTTCAGAAAATCAGCAAAATAAAAATGAAATGTGAATAAAACGAGGAAAAACAAGTCCGTATGTACTTGAAGAGTTTTCATCTCTCATTTATATAGAAAAATTAATACAATACAGGAGTATAGAAATTATCGTAACTGTAAAAATGGTGTCATGGTTGAACAAGTTATTGTATGTGGGATAGCACTCATGAAGCTGATAGTAAAAGTAAAAGGGAAACTCTTCTTCTGACATTGATACTTTTGTGCGTCACATCAATTGAACGATCCTGAGATTTTCCAAAGCATCAAGCCTTATCAAATGACATGACGTTCATGAATCATGTATCCTTCGTCTTGAACTTTTAAACCCATGTTAGAGGTCACGATATCAGAGGGGCCACTGACTCCTTAATGATATGCATGGACTTTACATGTTAAATCTATTTATAACCACCCCGTCCATAGGGTTAGTCTCTTCAGAGTTTAAGGAGGGAACATTATTCTACCCACTTTTAGATGTAAAAGCACCTTTCATCTGGCCTGGTGAATTTATTTGACTATTATGTAATTTATATACATAGTGTGTTTTAATGTATTTTATCCTGTGCATACATGTGACATGCTAGGATCTCCCCCTAATGCTCCTTTCCGACTCCCTTTCTAAATTTTTCACCCCCTCCCTCTTTCAACCTTTAAACATCAATCATCCCTCCCAACCCCCTTCCCACCCATCTTCACCCCCCCCCCCCATTTACATTTGCCATATGCCCTTCAAGCTGTAACCCTTTAGGTATAGCAATGCACTTTTATAGTTGGGGGAGACATGGTTGTCCATATAAGCATCAAATAATAAAAAAAAAAGTAGCTTTCAGAAAATGAACTGTTATACATGAGTTTGTTATAGAATACGATTATCTAGCATAAAGAATACCTTAAGTAAGTAATACTTATAATTACTAAGAATGGCTCGATGAAGCATTATTGAACTATAACTAGTATTTATTTCATGAATGCGTTTCAAAATACAACTGTTCAATTAATACATTCCAGTAGTTAACAATCAATTAATACATTCCAGTAGTGAACAATCAATTAATACATTCTAGTAGTGAATATGTATTAGTATGAATAGTCGGTCCAAGCATTCTTACTTCAACTAAGAGTTCGTAACCAAACTCGGGTATTCCAATTTATATGGGGTTGGTCTATTCTTATGGTCAATGTGTTACAGATACCATTGATGGACACTTATGTTAAGTGACATTAAATTCCTGTCACGCCTGCTAAAATGCAATCGTAATTTCCATTAGATACAGCACTTCCACATCGGCTTGCATATTAATGATGATACCACATATTTTCTTGCAGCACATGTTTTCACCCAGCAGGTTTGCCTCCCCATCACAAAACGATGTGGTAACTGCAGGTAAAGTAGACTGTTCATTCGCCTGCTAATTGCCCGTTAGAAATATACCACCCCGGCTAACACAAATTTGCAAGCGTTTAGAGGAAAAAACGTTTTTATACAAACCTTTTTCACTCAAACTTTTCAAAACCTTTGGAAAGGTTTGGGAACCATTCTTAGATAAGATATATCCTGACATAAAATCTTATCATAAGTAGAGGAGGTAGTCATATTTTTTTTTTCAATAGCGGTAGTGGATCTTCGCTCTAGTACTCGGACATCTCCCCAATCCACCAACCCCCTCCCCTGTCGTTACAAGTATAAAGATTTGGTAGGGGATAAGGTAGTCCTTGTTCTTGGCGGGAGGTGGGGGTGGGGGTTCTCAGTGTGGGTTTAAATATCATTCTTCGTACACCTAGGGTATCAGGGAGTCAATTCACATGGGGGCTTAGCAAGTTCTGGGTTGGGGTGATACGAGGGCACACTATGATAGTGATATGGTCTGAAAATTTCAACAGAAAGAGGAAATTGCATCGATTCGTACTACGTCGTACCATAGGTTCAGTCCGGTCATCACACAAGCTAACATATCTGCATTGCGGAACATGGATGGTCTTTCAAAGTTTCGTAACGCCTCTTTTTCGCCACTCACATGAAAACATATTTTCGTTAAAATCAGTCAGGAGTAAGATGAGGATTTTTCTGTACCAATTTATTTTTACCGGTAAATTTTCTTAATTCAAAAGAAAATTTTATTTCCGATTTGGCGTGGTTTTTTTCCCACGCCAAATCAGTCAGGAGTAAGAATTTTATTTGGAGAGTTGAATAGTGGATTTGTCAATGTGTGAATTTCATGTTTCATACTTTGACCATATATTTTCTTTCCATCTTTATAATAATTATATTGAATTCATATTTTCCCAATTTTGCCTTGTGTAACCCTTTTGAGGATCATCCTAAAGGTCATAATTCTGATGAGCGTAGCACTTGTTTTGTCTTATGAATGAGGAAATAATAATTTTAAACGTAATTAGCATTACAAAATGGTCTGATTGAATTGGGGTTAAATATTTTCTTTTCATATGGTACACAACGTGTTCTTTCTGGGAATGTAATGAATATAGGAATTACCTTACAGAAAAACGCCTTTAAGAGAAACCATATATACTGTGCCTCACTTTTTATTTTTTTTTGTGGAATACAGCAGCACTTTGTGTAACCTTCACCAGTATTCCACAATTGTTTGTTATGCAATATGTTCTCAATAAAGGTAAAAAAAAGAAGTACATATCTGTTAATTGACTATTTATTTCCCTTCTAACGTTCCAACTTATATTCACTATGCAATTAACATGCTGTATATATGCGCATGTAGAGAGAGAGGGGGTGGTTACTGGGGTCGTCAGTTGTGAATTCCTAGAAGTAACCACTCACTTCTCTAGAATTGACCTTTCCCCAACACCGCCCCAGTCTGTAGGATTAAGTGGGAAAGGGTCTAAGTTTTAATTGCCACATTAGTTATACTTATCCATAAGAAATAATTCCTGTGACTATACACATCAAATTCTACTATTTTCACATCATATTCATTCCACTACTACTTCCTCGAATAACACTTATGGTCATTATTTTAACTATCCCATAAGTAAATCCAAAAATAAACGAGCAACATAACCAATATTGCTATCATAGCAATAGCAACCGATTGAGTATGGAGAGGCCATCATATATATATATATATACGGACTTTCCAAGAGTGGCATTTCAGAGAAGGAGGGCCATGCCGAAAGTTTTTTTCAGAATATTGTGGTAAAAACTCTTGAATATTTGAGGTTACAGATAGATAGATATATAGTAGACTGAGCAGTTTGGGATGGGTTGCAATAGTCTTAGTGGCAATGGAGGGCAACTGAAATATGAAATATTAGGGGGGGGGGCCTGTTTTGGGGTATTTTTCCACTTTGAGAGGCCATAAATCAATATCTAGATTTGGGTCCAACACAAAAAACTTAAGATTTTTCTAAAAGCCTAGAGTGTTTCCTTTTACATGATATCAGAAGAAATTGTATGGTGCAGGCAGTTCTTCGTGTATGGCCGTTGGAAGGTGAAAAGCCCCAAAAGACCACCAGTTGGTACGTTTATTGAGGGTCTGACTCATATATGACTTATTTAATGTGACCCCAGTTGCCCTTATCTGAGAGATCGTCTGTTCATTAATCCTATCCAGTCTGACAAGAAGTGCTGAGTTTCACCTTGAATATCTAAAACAAAATTTATCACGACGCAATGTAAATAGATATAGAAAATGATACTCCATAATTCCTATGGTATGTCATTTACAACAAAATGTAGGTCATTAGCTTTTCTTTCATTGTCAAACCTCGATGTTATTATCATTGCAATACTTCCTATGGTTGGAAAACATCTGAAATAAGGAACTGAGAATGCGACAAACTACTTCATCTGGTGAATGAATGGTCCGAATGACCACAGCCCACAGGTCCTTATTAAGCCTCCATGGAGTGGGACTGTGAACTCCCATGCCCCCCCCCCCCCCATTTCCCTCGCCACTGGTGCTGGTGCTGGGAATGAATTCATATGGATAGGTTATGGGGTAACTGATGTATACATTTATCGTAGGCATAGGCGTACAGGATGAAAGTATGGATGACTCAAGGATGATCGTTTGAATTTGGTCCCGAATATGGCCCTAGCTTCCTGATTTCAACATGGCGACATAGGCTCAGGCATAAATAACGTGACATAGGGTATTTCTTAAATTTGACATGGCACATGAAAGGATCTCAGAGGCGACACGGGACATGGGGATGTATGTGACATGGCTATTTTGGCATGTGGCATGGGGAACCCTCCATTCAGGGCCCCGGAAGGTTCAACTTTAGTCTCTGTATCTGACCATCTGTCTTCGTTGTGGGATGGAGTCGGATATTCATGTGCGGACAAGGAGGGGAAATTTAAATGATACGCTAATATAGAAAATCAACTACCGGTAAGCGTATGACCCGCAATCCTGGCTCTGACTCTTCCTACAAGCTGCAGCGGAGGTATAAAAATTGCTAATATTTAGAGAATAGAAAACGATGTTCTCCACGTCGAGACTGTCTGTTGTCCTATAATGCACGAGTGCATCCAAGTGCATTATAGGACAATAGACAGTCGAGATGTGAGGAACGAGTTTTCTATTGTCTTTATGAATCGGTTATATACTTTATAAACTTTATATAAATCTAGATACCATGATGTTGTACATTTCCTGTGCCAATATAAGGCCCTTGACCTATTTGCAGCAGCTCATCGTGCACTGTTACTCTATAACGAACGGTCACGTGACTTCTATGAGGCTATAATGCACGGCCAAACGTTTTATAAAGTAATGTAGTAGGACTTCTACCTGAGAATTTATGTTAATCATAACAATTTACTTGGGAAATCAGTGTATATATGAGTCAAAATTCCTAAAAATGCACTAATCTGGTACCAAATTTGAATCAAAAAAAATTTCACCAAACTCAATTCATCTTTATACAAGTTTATTTTATTGAAAGACTAGTATCTTAGGTCCCAGAATCCACTCGAGGGAAAGCTTAACTCCCAGGGGGTCAGTTTGTATTCACTCTCAAACACAACCTGGAGTTAACATTACGGACATTATGCTGAAAATATTAAACATCGGATAAAATGTCTGAAAAAGTTCTATTTTGGTTTACAAGTAGCCAGACTATGTATAATCAGGCATACCAAGTTTGAAAACCATAAACCAAATACTTTTCTTGTTGTCATTTGGGGGGCTTTCCAAAATCTTGAAAATGTTGAAATATTTAAAAGATATCACCAACTTTACTCTAGCTTCATCAAAAACTGTTTTAATAACTATTGAAGCCACTGTGTATCATCTTCAGTGTATCTACTTCCAAAATATATATAGTTTTGCATACAAGGAGACCCTTTTTGTCATTCTAATTGCAAAAAACAGGCATTTTTATGCAGTTAATGTTACGGACAATACAGTATCGGTAGCACTAAGCACCCATAAAAAACAAAGTATGTTCTACAGGGTAGATCACTATTTGGGATGATAGAAACACCATAGGGGCATGTTGTGTTAAAATATAGAGATGATTGACTGAGTGGCAGTAGTTTTTTCAAATGAAAAAAATATATAGACATTGCATACAACAAAGTCTACCCTGACAAATTGAAAATATGGCATTTATTCTTTCTTCTAGGCTTTTAGATTAGATAACCCTTCAACATGCTATCCAGAAAAAATATACATATTATCAGTATTTACTTCTCCTTGAGGATTTTCAATTTTCATGTTATGTCCGTAACGTTAACTCTGTAATGTCTGTAACGTTAACTATTTTTAGTTCTAGTAATCAAAATGAGCTTACCAGCTCAAGTTTAACACACTAAAGTAATGAAAAGTAAGTGTAGGTATTATTATAAACAACAGAAAACATACCCCCCTCAGGGTTTTAGGGCTTGACAGTGAGATTTTGGTGGACATTTTGTCATTTTCTGACTCAATAAATCATTTGGAGGGCTGAAAGGTTGAGTTATACCCGTAGGAATGCATCTAAACGCCACACAGTGGTGTAGCAATGTCCATTCTATCTTATTATGTTGTGATTTTGCATAGTGCATGTCTTAAAATGCAGCAGGGGGGGGCTTATGGTCAGTCAGAGTTAACGTTATGGACATTACAGCGTTAACGTTATGGACATTACAGTTTTGCATTGAAAACCCCTTTCCTAATACACAGAAGAGAATTTGGGCTGCCATTCCTTCCAGAATGAATAAATGCATACTAGCCATGAACAAGAATTACTTTGAATTGATAGGTTTGGGGTATTTATAGATTTATGGGGATGAACAACCATTGGTTGTTGGAGGTATCGATGGACTTATTCACTGTCTCGCCCCCTGGTGACTATATTGGGCACTGCTGCGGTTAGGAGCTCGGCATGACATATAGAATTGATATTGAGTGGCCACTGGAAGTAACCAGGCTGAGGCATCAAGAGTTATCGTTACGGACATAACACGCGTGGCATTTTTTAAAAGGAGGGCTGGGATGAAAAATTGAGAAGAGAAATTCCAGTAAAAACTCATGAATCTGATAGCTAACACATATACCTTGTAAACCATGTCAATTTGGAAGACTTCTAATGGTTTTCCTGGCCATGGAAGACAAATGAAGAGAAAAAAACCTGGAACCCTGTTTTTTGGGTATTCTTTTTTACTTTGGAGGGCCATAAATCCTAAAATTTGGTCCGAGACAAAAAGAATAAATTCTTAAAGCCTAGAGTGTTCCCTCTCACCTAAAACCAACAAGACCTAGTATGGTGCAGAGCTCTTTATTCTATAGCTCATGGAAGGTGAAAAACACTGAAAAACACGACTTGGTACATACATATGTGGCTCAACACGTGAGAAGGTACCTTTGTGGGGGATTTTTAGTTCTGGTGTTGGCCACCAGGGGGCATTAGAATGGCAAAATTGTGCAAGATATGCCCAAAAATGCTTTAGGGTATTTTTTAATGTAGAATACAGTAGTCTTCTTAGAATTATTCCATCTTTAGGGCTAACATTCTATATTTAGAATGTAAATGGAATGTTTTCTATGGGAAATTGGCATATATCACACTTCCTGGTTGCCATGGAAAGTGTTATATTCAAGAGATATACCAGTATTGGGGCGGAAAAGGTGTCTATATGACACAATGGCGTCTTTATGACAAGATGGTGTCTATATGACATGATGGAGTATATATGACAAGGTACATAGAAAGGTCTATATCTTAAATATCATGGCCCTGCCATCTCCAAGCCCTAGGTAAGGCATACTAAGGGGCTGAATGTGGCGTCTTTATGACATGATGGCGTCTATATGACAATGTGAAATGAGCACTTAAATATTACTGTAGAAAGAGAGTATAAATATCATAGGTATCATGTAATATACGTACAGGTAGGGTAGGGTCTCCACTATTCTTTAAGCAAGCAACGATCAATATTATCCAAACAGGGTGGATACAGTAAAACTACAAAGTTGGACTAAAGAAAAATGGGGGAAAAGACAGGAAAAGTTGAATTTACCATTCTTCCTTAGTAGGGTTCAGCTTAAACATTTATCTTAGATGGAAGAATATAGATATCCCCTCATTTTCCTCATTTTGCAATGGAAATAGACAGGCCATAGTGAAATATTTCTTATTTTAGAGGAATTTGAAGTAGCTTGTCATATAGACGCCACTTATCACCAGGTCCCATCTTTACATGGTTACCATGGCAACCATGCAAACATTTAAGAAAAATAAACTCCATGGGATGATGCCCAAACACCCATAGTATACAAATATAAAAGGATCCTGTCCTATTGCAAAAATAAAAATTTCCCCCTCTGGGACCCAGACCTGCATCATTTTCGTGAGACAGTCATATTCTGGTCCTAGTCTCTCGAGAATTCCACCAGTAACTCAAAACTGTATTTTTTAGGAAATCTCACATTTCAATTCTTTTAGTGGTTATTATGGGATACAGTGTATTTAGAGCTTATTTATCATTTTTAATTATGAGTAATGTTCGAGATTGTGATTCCCACAAAACTACTACATAAATGTAGTAGTATCTTGCCTTATGATATCTCATTTTAAAGATCATGACATAAACTTTAATCACCAATTCCCCCTTGATTAAATTGATTTACAATTTCTACAAATTGATACAGGAAGTACACAGCCATTGCACATTGGGGTAGTAAACTTCAAGCAGGTATGAAATGAAGTCTTTTATTTTTTCCTGTAATCAACCCTTCATGACCAGCAGAATGCTTTGTCGCCACAATGCATGAGATTGCAGAACTGGCGAGTAACTCGCTGTGTTCACTGTGAATTAATCATGACAACCATAATTTAATACACATGAGGCCCTGCAGCATCACCTCGCTCTTAGACCCCCACCCATCCTATATTTAGGGTGCCATTCATACTGGAGGGGCAGCAAGAATTCGGCATCTGAAGAGTTATTTTTTCTTATAATCATTAGACCATGAAATTACTTGCACTAAATTTCCAAATACCCTTGGCCCTATTCTGCTCTCATCAGTAGAGCTCCGTTATATATAGGTGTGGAGATAAGGGGGTGCTATTACCATACACCTCACGTCTAGACACTGCGCCCTAGTGGTCAGAAATGGGGTGACCGTATTCACACTCAGTATTGGGTAACTCCTATATAGTACTTTTGGGCGTCACTGTCTAGCTATTCATATAGTAGTATTAGTATACACAGAAAGTGTATGCACCCCGTCTAAACTTCCGGAACCATGTTATTAAGCTATTACATAAGAACTTGTTATGTTATTTATAGACAAACGTTTTATGCGAATCATCAGATGATCATATATTATCATTCTGCCTTGAAAATACAAAATCATAGAGACATTTACTACTGATACATCTGTGGCAGCTAACATTTTTGACAGCCAAGCAAATTGGGTACTCCTTTGAGATTTACTAGTACCAATTCTGGCCATCAAATACAAATACCACCATAAAATTGAATGGGAGAACTATAAGGATATCTTTGCCATGGAAAAACATTATTTCACTCCAAATAGAATAATTAAATATGTCAATCGATAGAAGGACAAGGACAAGAAAATAGAAATACGATTTCTTAAGGAGACTCTATGGCTGAAATAACTGGTGAAAGCACTATTCTCATTTTATGATTATTATTTTTAAAATAACAAAGCATATTGCTTATTGTGATTTCATGTTCACTATAAGGCATATATCACCCGAAGTTAAACACTATTGGAAAGCGTATGACTTCAGTTTAAATAGTGTTTTGTGTATTTCAACTTTTTTAAATGTTCCGGTTGAAAAATAGGCCTTTCGATTGTCCATATATCACAGCATCAGACAAACAAGTTTCAAAATGGGCTAATTTGAAGAAAAGAGGGGAGTTCACTGAGTTTACTTTCAGTTGCTGTAATTTATGAAGCATTCTTGCCATCAGCCACTGCACAGTCAGGGAGTACGTTGAGAGAAATCATCCTGAGTGAGAGTTGGCTAAGACTAGTCAGATAAATCAGGGCCCACTATAGGGGTAACAATGGGACGTGGGGTGTAGTGGGGTGATGTAGAGAGAATCATCTCATCTGAGTATAAAAGTTGTGTAAAGTGTATCAACACTACTAAGGGAGTGGTCATTTTTTATCAACAGGGGGGGGGGAACCAAAAAAATTTGGACCCCTTGAAGGGGGTGGACCAAAAAAATTTGGACCCCTCCCGCGGGGGGGACCAAAAAGATGTCGACCCACTCGCGTGAAAATCCACCGACCCCCCCCCCCCCCCCTGTTGTTCAAATATGACCACTCCCTAACTAGGAACTAGACCTACACTCCAAATAGTCTACCATCTAAACAATCACATTAGTCAGATTTTTTAATCGATTTCCTAGCATTGGATACAACTTTTCTCTCCAGATTTCAATTATGAAAAGTCCCATATGACCACCATAGACCGCGGAAACAGCAATGTTGCAACGTTCCTTTGGATATAAGTTGGATGTGTTCCCTATAGGCCACTTTACATAGCACAATACATTTTAGACCAATGGACTTTTCTCCATTCAGAATTTTTAGGGTGCATTATGTTACAGCTGGTACCCATAATGACAGCTGATATCAGTGATTATCTCTGAAGTACCAGCTTAAGTAATGACCGCGCCCATATATCCATCAGCTTGGTCCCTATACAAGATGGGGCCACACATGAGGGCCGATGACCCTTTCAGCCTAGTTGCGCACCACGCGTATCCCCAACCTTTTTGAACTATCAAGACCAGTTGTAGCATTCTTTATCTATCAACTGTAATGCATCTAAACTCAGGCCCGAACCAGTTTATTGTAATTTCGACTTTCGAGTTTGTGGAATAAAACACTTGAGTTTGTGACGTCATAAATATCATAATGTTGGACAGGGGCAAGATAAAGGGAGCCAGAATCGCCCTGACTCTTATTCCCCTTTCTCAAACCTGGCAGCCTTTCACTGCAAGTCAATTACAAGTCAATGGTGCGTTGACCTGTCCAGAGGGGCCAGGGGTCAGCATAATGCCTAAGGGTGTCAAGCAGTTGTTTCTAACCCCAGGCTTAAATAAGTATTACTAGGTGGAAGCCATATACGTAGTTCATATTATGCAGAAATGCAGTAGCATGCCATTTACACTTATATCAATTATCAATACAATATTATACCCCTTCATATTCTATTAGGGCTTTCCAAAACATTATAGACATCTCTCTTCGGCCGTTCACCAAACCAATGGGGTAAATATTACAGCCATTGAACATATTATGTTATATATTCAATTGCTGTAATAACCATAGAAACCATAGTTATAAGCCTGGATATAACCCAAGGATAAGTGTTAGCAATGGTGATGACTGTTTGAAGGAAGTGACAGCGGCCCCCTTCCTGAAGGAAGTAAAACAACATACTACTTTTACAGATAAAGGGTGTCTTTCTGTGGACGAGTTCCCTTAGAACACATTACATTGACCAGTCATTGCCAAATGCACTGTTTAATGACCAGAGACTAGAAGCGGGAAAATCATACAACTAGCGCCGCCACCGGGACGCTGAAGAACTATTCCGCTGGTACCAGCGACTCAACTTCACAAGGTTTCCCGTCTTCATCGACAACGTGTTTAGTTGTAAATTAATTAGTTTAGATTAGCTTTTAGTTAGTTAGTTAGTCTGCAAAATGCTTGGGGTGCGGCCAAAAGTACGGCGGCGACTCCGGTGCCGCCTCCCCCGGCCCTGGGGAAGCGTATGGGGACGAAGGAACTGACTGACAAGGTATTTCAGCTCGAGTCACGACTCGGCACGCTGGAGACTACTGTCACATCGGTGTCTGACACCTCCACTGAGATCCTGTCTCGTCTGAAGGAAGCGTTCCCCACCCCTACTCCGGCAGTCACTACAACTCAGGCAGCCGATCCTCGGCCTGTCGCTGGTAAGAAAGTAACCACCAGATCTACTGCCACTGCTGCCCGGTCCGCTGCGGCCCCCTACAAGGCCCCGGTCACCGCGGCGGCTGGCTCCCCTGACACCCCGGTCACTATCGCCGACATCGTGGAGGTTGACACTGACAGCGGCAACGTGGCTCCCCCGGCTCAGCTGTCACAACCACAACACCGGGACGCTGGCGCTGCCTCCCGCCTACCACCTGACGCCCCGGCTGTCTACCCGTCCACGTCTCAGTACCTTCCAACCTCCATGCAGCAGGCTAATAACCCGATGGTCGGTCTACAGGTACAGGCACTGTTGGACACGGCCCAACATATATCCTCCATAAAAGGTAGGCCCTCTCACCCGCATGATTATGTGTTCCGCGGTCCCACAAGGGTTAAGACCGGGCTCGACATGCTGGAGATCTCTGAATATTTATATGGCTTACGCCGGCTGGCGACTGACGACCGCACCCCCTTCCTAGATAGGCCTATGCTCCACGCTCATTTTGAAGATGTCATGAATGACTCCAAGGACTACATGTGGGAGCAGGTCCGGGAGTGGTCTGAGGAGGTGCTCACGGGGGTGGCTGAAGGCTATATCAAGTGGGCTGACCCCTCTCGCCCCGGCTGGACCGACCCAGAGATCTACTCCCTCAGGAACACTACCTCCAGGGTCAGGACAGGCCGCCTCTTCCCTACTCTCGCCGCTGTCCAGGCCGCTGCAGCAGCAGTAGCGGCTAAGACGGCCTCTGGGCAGAAGGGCATTGGGAAGCCCCCCCCGGCTGCTCCTAGGCCCCCTCCCCAGCCTGTCACTGTTACACATCCACAGGCTGCTCACACTGATCAGTACCCTACACACCCTCACCAACAAGCTCTGCAACCTCAGGCTCGCCGCCGCAAGAGGCCACTCAGCTCACTCAACAGGACTGATGTCCCATGCGAGGGTTATAACACAGCTGCCGGCTGCACTAAGCAGGACGGGCATGTGGAAGGGGGGATTCAGTATGGGCACCACTGCTCCTGGTGCCGCACCAACCTCCAGGTAATATACTACCACACTCTTCCGGCCTGCAATATCAAGACCAACCCCAAGTTCCAGCCCTTTCGGGCCTGAGCCGGCTCCCCCCGGCTCTCTCCCATCATGTGGACCTGCTCAGGGAGTGCTCAACACTACTCACTACCCCGGGACTCCGGTGTGTGCAGACACCTCTGTGTCTCCCCCAACGGGTCTGTCTGTTACCAGTGATAATGCTAGTTACTCATCCTACCCTCAGTGCATGGATGGGACAGCCTACATGACCCCTGCAGCCCCACATGATGAAGTACCTCGACGGGTGGATGCTGATATTAAGTTGGCTCCCTCGCCTATCTTACTCACGGATGCTTACTGCTCCAGGGACCGGGATGATAGACTACTCTACCCCCCCCCCCTCTCTCCCTACCACGGGACCATGAAGGGGATGAACATTGTGACCCCCTACTGGAGGAAACTCCCCCTCCCGGCCCTACCCCACTGCAGTATGCCCCACTCAGGGCCTCGTTTTGGCCCCTGACTGACACACCACTCTGGGCCCCCTTCCCAGAGTACTCTCACCTTTACACCAAAGTCAGCAACACTGGCCTTCCCAATCATATGGTGTCCCGGGTTACTGTCCCCTCGGGACTCAACCTCTCTAGATGGGACTCACTGTTGGCCGACTACCATGACCAGGACCTACTCAAATACCTCAGGTATGGCTGGCCGGTGGGTTTCACTGGGTCCCACCCTCCGGCCCCGGTCCTCAAGAACCACACCTCTGCCACAAAGTACCCTCAACAAGTCAGGGACTTCATCACCAAAGAACTCTCCCTAGGCGGCCTCCTAGGCCCCTTTGCCTCCCCCCCCTTTACACCCTGGACTAGCGTGGCCCCACTACTAACCACGGTGAAGAAGGACTCCACCAGTAGAAGGGTGGTACTGGATTTATCATTTCCAGAAGGCAAAGGTATCAACGGGAGTATAACCAAGAACTGTCTAGAGGGTAAGCCCTGCACTTACACTCTTCCCACTGTAGAGGACTTGGCAACCAAAATCAAGTCCCTCGGACCCTCCTGCTTCCTTTGGAAGGCTGATTTGGCAAGGGCTTACAGACAGCTAAGGGCGGAGCCCAGCGACCTCCCCCTCCTGGGACTACAATTTGACAATAAGTACTACCTGGACCTCTGCCCCTCCTTCGGCGCCCGCCTCTCGTCGTTGGCGTGCCAGAGGACCACCAACTCGGTAGTACATCTACTGGGGAAGAGGGGACACTGGTCTACAGTATACTTGGACGACTTTGCCGGCGCAGCTCCTACCAAGGCCTTGGCTGACCAGGCCTATAGTGAACTCATAGCGCTGTGCAAGGACCTAGGCCTACAGCTATCTCCCGCCAAGTGTCAGCCTCCCACACAACACATGGAATGGCTGGGCTTCGAGTTTAACACAGTGAACATGACCCTCAGGGTCCCACCTGCCAAGCTTCTAGAGGTCCAGCAGGAGTGCGCCCTGTGGTCTAACACCAGGTTCGCCCACAAATCCAAAATCCAATCTCTGGTAGGCAAGGTTATACATATATCTAAGTGTATACCTGCTGCTCGTAGATTTGTATGCCGAATGCTGGAAACCCTCAGGAAGGCTCCCACCGCGGCCCCAGCATTCCTAACCAATGGCTTCTTGCTGGATGTGAAGTGGTTCCTGAAGTATGCCAAGTCTACCAACGGCCTCCACTTCCTCACCTACCCAGCCCAAGAATTCGAGATCGAGTGTGACTCCACACTCCAATGGGGGGGTGGCAACAGCAACTCTCACTATTACTCACTGGAGTACACTGAGTCCCAGAAGACCAAGTTCCCTCTCATAGTCCATAGAGAGGCAGTCAACCTGGTAATAGCCTACAGGACTCTGTCTCCCCCCATGGCTAAAGGTCTCAACATCATAGTCTACACTGACAACATGACCTCCAGCCAGGCACTCTCTACAGGTCGCACAACTGACTCCATCTTGGCTGCCTGCTCTCGTCAGCTGTGGCTGGACGCTGCTAACAAGGACCACACAATCACCATACGTCACCGGTATGGCAAGGATCTCCCACTAGCGGATGCACTCAGTCGCCAGCATATAAAAGCCAAGCGACTAGAGTCCCAGCTCCTAGTCAAACAGAGAGGTCTCCAGCGAGTCGAGCCCGCTGACCCCCTTCCGGTCTTTGACCCTATCTGAATGTGTATTATGTGTAATTCCAGATTGCCCACTGGGCCAGCAGTCACTCCTCTCCTTCAAGGCCGCAGTGTCAGATGAGACTGCCCTCAATCATATTAGACAGGCCCGTTATCATCTCACATTCGCAGTGTACTACTCAGTGGATATACTCTCCCCCTCTATACAGGATTCGGCTCTGTATCAACAGTTTTTGGCGAATTCACTCACCTCTCCTGCATCTCGCAAGAACTATACATCAGGTGCTAAAAAGTGGATAGAAGCCAGAGGCGGGGACGTGTCAGGACTCACAGGTTTTGAAGCCATGTCTGTTGCAAAGGGGGCCATCAACCTCAAACCCCACAACACTGTACCAGCACCTGCACTCACACCACAGGACTTGGTCAAGGTGTGTCAGTATTTGCAAGGAGTCACACAGGCAGCACCTATAGTTGCAGCTCTTTGTGTGGGATTCTTTGCTTTCTTGCGCGCCTCTAACCTCCTGTCCCCCACAACCACCTTATGGCAGGGTCCACACACACTCACCAGAAGTGACATCACCTCTACACACCTTGGACTCACTGTGGTGATACGGTCCTCCAAGACCATAAAAAGAGGCACTCCACCGGCTGTACTTTCACTGCCCAGGATACAAGGGTCCCCAGCCTGTCCGGCCCAAGCCTGGGACACATATGTGAGACTAGTCCCAGCCTCTAAGTCCGCTCCAGCTTTTATACTATACGACGGCCGACCATTAACCCCAACGCACTTGACAACGGTCGTCAGATATGTACTGGTGCTACTTCATGTCCCATACGCCCCCTCCTTCTCCAGTCATTCACTGAGAAGAGGTGGGTCACAGGCTGCAGTAGAATCACACCTAATTAACTTACAGGGTAAAAACCTCATACCTGTATAAACTTCTATTGTTTATCCAAATATGTGTATCGTATATTACATGTCAAGTTTCACAGGATAAACTTTCCAAACTATATTTGAACTCTTTGTTGACTCGTCATTGTCTATTTTCTCTATGAGCATGTTTCATGGTCAAAGGGGGGAGACAGGATTACATCGACCTCACTTGATACTATAGCTTTGAACATCATTATCACCCTTTGTTGTCAACGACATTATTATGGCTCATAAAGCAAAGTTAATCACAACTTTAAAGGATACTTGAAATTGAAGTGCGAAGTACAAAGTAGCCATAACACTTGGTACTTTGCACTGTGAACCATACAGAGGGTGTAAACGTGAGTACTAAATAATGGCATAGAGTGGACTCCCAGTATACTAAGGTCAATGCAGCATGATGCATGGATGACTGTGGGACACACGTACACCTGCTGGAGATTCACACAGTAAATGGACCTGGAAAGGGAATCTCAGGTAGCCTCACCTCGAATGACGTCACCAAATGATGATGTCATCATGTTAACACTAAATAATATGCGACGTCCATCCCATAGGGAGTTATGGGTTTGTACACTATAGTATATTCTTGTATATACTTATGTATTTTTTCAATCCATTTTTAATCATGCCAATAGACAGCCAGGCTTGATTAAATAAGCACACTCGTTATTCACACATGTATATACATTGCCGCCTATATACAGTGACAGTTCAAAAGAAAGAACGTAAGATAAGGAATAACTTGTGACCATTTATCTTTGGGGCTATTTTAGGAGGGCGTTTGAGGAATTCTTAGGATTGGGGAGCTGGAGGAATTGGAGTGTGAAGAGGTTGGGTTGGTACCTGGAGGAGGGGGTGGTCAGTCAGTCTGGGTGGCTAGCTCAGCTGGTAGGCGGGAGGGTGGGGGTGGGTTTGTTAGGGTGCTGAAGTGGGTCAGCACAGAAGGACATGTTACTGTTAGCCTCTCACATACACAGTTAGTCCTTCACCACCAAACTCACAAATTCAAAAGCCACCCTTTCACCCCTCAGTCCTACCACAATGGCTTGACCATTGTTACCTGTGGTTTGCTGCCGTTGTCCTGTATGAATAGGTATTTGCACCTGGTAATTTGTGGTTATGAGTACAGGAGGGTACAGTTGGTGTCAGGGGGTGGGTGGTATGCAGGAAAGGTGGGTGCACGAGGGAGGATCTAATGGGATCTTGTAGGAGAAGGTGCATCTGTACTCAGCTGTGATATATTGGATGTATCGGGTATATATAGATCCTCTAAAATTGGATGTACATTAACATGGGCATGTTATAACTTAACGGTCAGTACCCATATGAAGTAATGCACATAATATGATAATACTTGGAGAAGTCTATGTCTATGATGTAAATAACGTATGATTGTAGGGGGTATACGACACGCACTTCATAGTTTAAAGACTTCAACCTTAAACGATTCTGCCAGGAGAAGGAATACACATTTAATTCTCATATTAAGGATCGGTGAGGAAACCCAATTAGAACCTACATGCTCATCATATCACTGATCTGTGTCAGTGTTATATGATGTAAAGCTCATAGTGACGTCACACCTATAGTGTCAAGCCAGAGCTGCTATGGATGGAGGGGTGTGTGTGTAAGGGGGGGTGGGGGGTCAATGGGAGCTTGGGGGTGGGGTGGGAATAGTAAGGGTGAAGTAGACAGATAGATAGGGTTGGGAGGGCAGGGTGGGAGGGAATGTAGCAGGGTTGCAGTTGAGGGGGTTTAGAGGAGGGTCCGAGAGATCCAACACCCCCTCTGGCCAGCCGTCACCCAAACCCACCCTCCCAGCATGTCTGAACCCCGTGGACAGACAACTAGAATTGCCTCACGTCTGAAATATGAAATGTAATACTATAATTACATTCATCGGTCATGATTGAAGTCCCTTGTTTGGTATACTGTCTCATTATATACAGTTGAATTCATGATATAAGATTTACAACCGAAGGGAATGTTCACCTTCCATATGAAGTACATGCAGTGTAGAAACTGCTAATGTAGGTATTATTCTACTCTAAAAATTAAAAAAGGTGTCTGAGCCCCAAGCCAAGGACTACAAACTGCGTGGTATTTGCAGCTGGACATGCATGTCCATCTAAGTATAGTGTGGAATCAATGTGTCACTTTATACATCAAATATACCTTATCTCTTTAAGTAGTTAAACGTTATTTGAGCCTCTGTATAATGCATTAATTATTGATAAGGGGGTATAATGCCACCAGCAAGAAGGGATGCCTTCAGCCTCAAGTTGTGTGGTCAGTCTACCCAATGGTCAGGTAGAAGGGGTGGGGACTAACATCCAAGTCTGCCTGTCGCTCTTAGCTATGTATATCCCCACTACCACACCTACACACCTACCCACATACATGATCACCCCTCCCCCCATACACAATGCCTTTGCATACACCTAGCTCTCCCCCTACCCCCTGCCTCCCACCATACCCCCTTCTAACACAGACAACTCCTCCCCTACATGCTTAAAAGCTGGTGCCTGGGCTGTGAACATGGCCACTCTACAGACCAGAGGCTGGAGCAGAGAGCAGGTTGGGCAGGTTAGGAGGCTGCTTCCTACTACACACAGGCTACCTGAAGGTAACAGAGCCTATGTCCATAGGAGGGTGAAGGGCACATCCTGACTGCCAAAGCCTGACTCTAGCTTCAAGCCGACTCTCACCATCAGCCCAAATCACAGGAGCCTCTCACCTGTGGTCATTGAGAACTGACCCATCGGAAGATCAGCTGATCACGTGGGAGTCACACAGGTAGGCATTGGTGAATACTATGATGAGTTTCATATTTGAAATGTTCTAGAATTGACAGTATGCAATATTGGGAGGACCTAATTTGAGACTTTTCAGCTGATAAAGCATCATTACACACATGCATCCTTTTTATATTAATATCAGCTGCACAGAAATGGGGTGATGTGAGTGGTAATATCGATTTGTAATAGATTTCAAAAGAGTTGTCTTAAAATGATCTAAATCGAGGAATTCATTTTGATTCTTCTCACCTATATGAACCGATTTAGATATGTATCATTAGCATGCACACAAAATGATGTTAGTAATTATAGTCTATCCTAATGTCGAAATATTATTTCAAGAAGAATATGATATTATCCATGATTTACTTTTCAGTATAGTACACCTCATGATAAATAAAGATTTCTTCACCTACATCTTTTCAGATATTGCAATGATGACAAAACACATTGCTGTAATCGGAGCAGGATGCAGTGGGCTCGCTGCCATCAAGTCATGCCTGGAGGAAGGACTCAAGGTGACATGCTTTGAGAGGGAGGAGGAGATTGGAGGGCTGTGGAACTACTCCGAGGAGACAAAACCTGGTAAGGGATGTGTCTACAAGAGCTGCGTCATCAACACATCCAAGGAGATGACTGCCTTCAGCGACTTTCCAGTCCCGGAAGAGTTCCCACCCTTCATGCCACATTCAAAGGTTATGGACTACATCAAAATGTATGGGGATAGCTTCAAGTTGTTTGAACACATCCGATTCAACACCAGCGTCGAGAGCATAGTCCCTGCAGAAGACTACGAGACAACTGGGCGATGGGAGGTGATTGCACGACGGACAGAAGACACACAATCTAGTAAGGTGACGACTGAGGTGTTCGATGGGGTGATGGTCTGTTCCGGGCATCACGTATATCCACATGTTCCACGCTTTGAAGGCATCCACGAGTTCAGGGGCACCAAGTTACATTCACATGAATACCGCCGTCCGGAGGTGTTTGAGGGGAAACGCGTACTAATTATAGGTGAGTGGTCTCTCTTTTCTGCTTTGCATTTAGCTTACTTGGACCACATTACGACCAGCTCATACTCTCAATTTGGCATTGGCATGCCACTTGACTTGCTTTCCACCCTTTTTGTGATTTGGTTGTAGTCTGGCCCCAAATTCATTCAAGGCTGTCTAATTTGGGCGCATATTTCGTTTTAGATCTTTGGTTGTCCAATTTGCCATTTTGATTAACTCTTTCCCATGATCATCAAAGTATGAACTCCTAGGTGTTGCTAACCTTCCCACATCCCATTTATACTCATCAGGTTGATGTCAGCAAAGACAAGTCATACTTATTTAGTCTAGGAACAACTTGGCCCTCAAGTATCTAGCTCCAACAAACAGGAAGCATGTATTCGTGGTTAAAGCTTCACCCTCACTACTAATTGTACCTGAAAAACTACAATGTATACCCTTTGTGAGAATGTCATTATAAGGCAATTCCCAAACTACAGGAACAATGTCTACTTTCTTTGGATTACTACTTGATAATCATATTTTTCACACTCAAAGAGAATTTTCATGTGTTCTCAAATTGTGAGAGAGCAGTTCACTGTTCATTCGGTTTAAACCCACACACAGTTTAAATTTGGTAACCCACTAAAACCCCATATGCATATATAAGTTGAGCAGGCCGATTGTGGTCAAGTTGAGTAATATAATATTAACAGTAATTTGCCAAATTGTTTTTTGGCCCTGACCGCCCATCAGCCCAATCTAGAACCCATGTGAATTCTGCCCAATATCAATCAGCCAATCCGAGTTGGATAGGCCCAAATTCCATAGTGTGTTATTTTCAGTATTTGGGCTGCCCACCTCGTGCTAATATGGTGCTTCGCTGCCCATTTCCTTAATACTTCCTTAATGTTCGCATTGTATTGTAGTAGTTACCTCTGACCTTCCATATCTATTATGTATTTCATACTAGGGATAATCAAGTTGCTAATCACTGTGTCATTATGCCAAATGATCATTATGCAATTACGATAATGCATCTTTTGCACAGGCAGGCAAAAACAGCTATCTGCGGGGGCATTGTGAATCAAAGCTGGTGTCAGGATCTTGTGATGTGATATCAAACTTGAGTTGTAATATATACCTGAAAATGGGAAATACGCTCTAAATGCTTTAAATCCCATAATGAATGCAAAAGAAGATCACAAAGAAACGTTTTTTATTGAAAAATAACCTAAAAGTGTCTTTTTGGTATAAAATCCGTTTAGGAGGAGGGTGCATGCTATTTAATATTCAATTCCTCACTTTTATAAAAAGCATTGAAAAACACAGCACATCTACATCCAAAGGTATCCTCTATACCTAGATACTCTCTCATTGTTCGGATCACTTATGGCAGACTGGACTCGGTCAGTTGAGGACAGCGTCCTAGCACTAAGTAACTCTGGACATTCAATATTGACTTTTTCATGTGCAAATACCTCGGACCCCTAGGAATGGGTCAATGTAAAAGGCATACAAAAATGGTCATTGTAAAGAAGGGATGGGAGGGGGCAGGGGTGTACACAGTTTGGGGTTCTATAGAAGAAGTTGGGGGTTTCCGTCTGTGTGCACCCTACTACATCGAGGGTAAATACGCTGGTGTGTCTGTATATTGGATTTTATTCATCAGTATCTATCAATGTGCTATAAATAGGTATCCTTTTCACAATTTACTATTTGAAAAAAATGGGTTAAACATGATATTGTGCTAGTTTGGCCACAACAAAAGTTGTTTACCTCGAGCCATGTCATCTGGTGTATGACAACCGGCATGTTGCTCTGGTAATTACCAAGCCTTGACACCCTTCTCCCCAGGTCATAAATATAGAGCATTTGCGTCAAACAACTTAACTCTTTATGGCCCGCATACTGTTATTGTGCACTCTACCCTTTGTCGTTTGAATGCAGCCCAGGTGAGTAACGCGCCAGTGCTACAATTATGCATACAGCGATACACTGCCAAACAGTTGGCATATATGCATCAATGCCGCCGAGTCATTCACCGACACCTCGTTGGTGCATCATGACGACAAATAACAGAAAACCTGGTTCTTAGATGATTTAGCATTTAGCATGAGCGCCCCCCCCCCCCACACGTAAGACTGGTCTAGTTCTCGATCCGATCATTATAGATAAGAAAACAAGGCGGATCCAGGTGTGACCAGCCTTATATAATAGTCTCCCCATTTAGCTTTCCTCCACAGATCTTATGCCTGCTATGATGCTCGACACATATAACATTGACCTGCCCATCCATGATGTACATGTATACATTATGTTTTTTTTAAATATATATTTAGAAAAATTAAAAAAGGTCATATTGTCTTTGACTCACTAATAATTATAGTGAGTTGCTCTTCTTAGCGTGTCCGGCTACGATTTAGGTGATAAATGCAACTGCTTATAAAACACAATTAATAACAGATAATGGCGGTAAGGAATATGCGAAAATAAACGTGGGTTGAGAGGTACAACAAAGGTCCTTGGTTACTTTTTAAAACAGAAGAATAGACCACCTGATCAGAGCTCTGTTTTATGCGAATTTGGTGAGGTAAAAGGAAGGATGGAAATTCCCACCAGATACATTTAAAAGAAATAGGTACCGCTCAGGTGGGGTATATAATGTCTGCACACAGGAAAAGTAAGCGACAGTTAGGCAATGCTGGACAGTCCGGAACCAAGCATTTTCAGACTCTGGAAGGGTATTCCGACTACCCTTCCAGAGTCTGAAATGCTTGGTTCCGGATTTTCATTGCCCATTCTGTACTCCCAATATTGCCATACTATGGTAGGGGAGTCCAGCATTGCCAGCTTCTGTTGCAGCCCGGCAATGCTGGACTATCCAAAGGAGAGTCTGGGATTGCCTGGCTCTCTTTGAAATACCAGACTCTATAAAGAAAGTGGATTTGGTGACATAGGAACAGTAAAATGGTTGGCTTCTTCCCCCTCTGTTAATCTTAATTTATCATCATCAATGTTGAATAGAATCTACGTTTCCGACTGGCTTAATACGACAGAAAGTGATACTTCCCATCGGAGCAGATACTCAAGTTATTCACCCTTCCCCCAGTCACACCAAGATCGCTGCCCTAGCCTTAGACCTTCACCCAACCCCCACAACCCGAGTACACCTGCCCACCTGGTCCAAAGGCCCACCCACCCACAAAATGTGTCAGGAACCCGAACCCAAGCAGGGGTATTGATAATGGTCATGGTCAGTCTCTGAAGCTCTCCCATGCAAATTAATGCAAATGTTTTCACATGGACAGTCCCCGCACCCCCGCTACAATGCAATATACACCTGCACATCCACGCCTACACCCCCATACTACCCACATAATCATAACTATGTGTGTGAGGGTGGTTGTACCGCTAGATAGAAAACTTCAGATTAAGAAGAAATTAAAGAAAAACTAATCTAAACTTAACTAAAAAGACATTTAGAACACTGTGGTCATGCAGTGTATTCAAACGCAGAGTGTCTGCGTACTCACATGTTTAAAATAAGCTCAAAATAAGGTCTTTCTGCAGTGATTTTGCCTTGTATTTTTTACGTGGCCACTTTATGCTTTAGATATATTATCTATCAATCATTTTGCTGATTTATATTATTTTCTAATTTTGTGTAAAGATCATTGAAATTTCTGATTTCCTTATTCCCCAGGTATCGGTAACTCAGCAGTGGACATTGCAGTGGACCTGAGTCGCACAGCCTCACAGGTATGGTGATCACCCCTTGTGTGATTAATTAATCAGAGCTAAACACTTCAATTAACATTGGCTAGCTTTCAGGTGCTCAATCAATGGTTATAGGAAATGTTTTAGAACTATTGACTTCATTAACTGTTGCTCTTTTTAGCATTAATGATATCAATCCAAATAGTTGAACTCTGCACACTTATAGTCTAATCTAGTAGTAGTAGTATAGTTTTAAAAATGTCTTTGCCGAAAGCAGCCCGCCAGGCAACTGGAACCATACGGATTGTGCCTGGCCAACAAGAGACAATAGAATATATAGACAAGACAAGGAATAGGGGAGACAATTCTTTTGTATGGAGACATATCAGGACCAAATTAAGGGAGGGGAGAAAAGATTATGGCCTCAAAGGAAGCAGCACAGATAGCAAGTGTATCTTCAAGTTGTTGGAATGGAAACAGGGGTTGCAGTGAACGCATGTAAATCACTTGGCATTTGTAACTCGGTGGGTGCTTTAGGCTTGTGAAGTATTAAGCACAACAAAGACATTATTGTTGCAGGAAAAGTTCTGACACCTATTGAATATTGTCACACATCCTGCACAGAACTATCTTATGGGATACAACATTCTTGCACTAACTTGAGGGGGAAGTATAATGCAACATATCCATTATATCTTACATTACCAAGCCTGATATGGACCTTCAGCAAGGCCAACTGTAAGGTTAATTAAAGTGCCTCAGATTACTGTAGGCTGATACTGAGACATCGTACTCAATGCCCTAACAAGACAAGAATGTAGGGTATGCTCAGGCCAAAGCACGCTCCCTCCCCTCGACACGTACCGTTGCTGAGTGGTCAATGTGTTCCGGTATGCTGTGTCATTCAGGCTGTTCAGGCTTACCCCTGTCTTCTAAATAGAATATGCCACTGTTACTTGGAGATTGCATTTGTTAAATATTGAGTTATTTTTTCCCCCTTTTTCAAAAGCAAATGCTAAAGATTCATGGGGGTAACTTTTCAGGACAATCTAACAACCTCATGCATTCGAATTTGGATCTGAATTGCCTGACTTCAGTGAATTTAACAGAGATTCAGCTCACGGTTTAGCCTCCTTTGAACGGGGATTAGGTGAAGCATATTCTAGACTAGAACATGTGAAGCGATGTCAGCATTCAATAAGGAATGTGTGACTTCAATGAAAGGATAATCCGAAACATTCCTGGGAAATACCACAATCATGTAGTCCCCTGGAGAGGTCAACCTGTCCATCAGTATTTACTTGATAACCATAAGACATGACTACCTGGTCTATAGTCCATTGTGTCCAGGCAATCCTCTGAGATACTGAACATTCAGTACTGTACGACCTCTTTGTAATAGGATACAGTGGCTTATCTCCTTCAAACTGGACACCATAGAAATGCAGTACTTATCCTCTAAGGTAGTTGTATGGAACACTCCAAAGCAGAGTATTATGCAATAGAGTCTGATTCAGCAAGATGAAGCCTAAAATATGGACTTTTACAGTTTACATACTTTAAATAATATTCAAAGTAAATACTGCACATTTGCCCATTTTCCTGCTAATCTCATATATGAAATCCCATATTATCACTGGCTGATAATGACAATTCATCTGCAATGATATAGAAGAGAATGATATTTAAAGGCTGTATCATACTCCAATCCCTTTTAGACATACATCTAACATTGCAGCACACCCTTATACCTCAAACCTACTGCGAAATAGAAACTGGACCAGACACCCTAGTCAGCTGACCAGACATAGCCAGGGCTATACCCGTGTCTGTACCCGCTCTATTTATGTCCGCCAACCTCCCCATATTGTCACCATGATATATCTCTACCCGCTCACAAAGGACACCAAATTACACTGGCCACTTGTCAGCAGTGACCATGCCCCTGCCTCAAAAATGAAAGGAGCTTTTTTTCTTCTTTTTCTTATGCAGCTCCCCTTTAGAAGATGTAATCTGTGGCTGGCAGGTGTGCTGGCCGTGACCAGCCAAAATACACCTGTGGGATGTCTGCCCTTGACGTAAGGTGGGAGGGGGAGGGGTAGAGGGCAGTTAGATACTGTATCTAAGCGTCTGGTATAAAGCCTATCACAAGCTAGGGTTATATCTCTGGAGCCAGGAGTTTAAAGGTACCTAGCAACCTAGCCTGAAACCCCCAGAATGAATTAAAAAAAAATACAGCAACATCAAAAGCCCTTTGCAGTCAGCGCCAATCTAAGCTAAATGCCTTCCATGCATTTTAGTGATATCTTTAGCACTTTCAGACGATGGGAGTTGAAACAGGCACTGAGAGGTTTAAATTCTTAAATCCGAGCCCAGCGGGCATCCGATCTTAGGTCCCAGCTGCATAGAGGAATGTCCAACTATAGCCCTTCTCTAGGTCCCAGATGTGGTAATACACTTAGCCATGCAGTACCCATTTGCTTTACCAAGAGTTTAGAGACGTAGTATAGTAGCGGATGTCTGAGTATCGGATGAGGCTCAGTCTGTCTGGGTATTATATTGGACAGCGGCTTGTCTCCCGCTAAGTTTATATTGGTTTATGTAAGTGCACCGCACAGACCAGTTGATTTAAATAGAGTTGAAATTCAAGTCCACTGTACAAGATCCTTGCACCCACCTATATATGTCTTCCCTACTCCCAGACAACTGCCATTATCATCAATCAACCCAGCTCTGCCTCCCAACGTCCAGCCCTACAGACAAGTACATGTACATATATCTCCCTAGAGGCTGGACTATACATCAATAGAATATTTAGGTTAGCATAATTTCTGCACTCGGTAATACCCTTTAAATCCATTTAGCTTATCCTATGAGAAATACTAAAATGTTTGTCTGTTTATGTTTCAGTGTAAATGCATAAGTAATTAATGTGTTTCATGTGCTATAAGATTGTAGTCCATGTCATGGAAACATTAACTGCTAAATTAATTAGGCTCATAAAGTCCGATAGTGACACAAGATCAATTTCCAGTGAATAAATCCAGAACTGTCGCTTGGCAAGACACTTCCTATTTACAATTGCAGGCAATCTCCATATGTATTGCATAAACATTGCTTCTGCAGTGATCAGATGTTCACCACACCATATTAATCTCCTGAATATGATTATTCATATGCAGGTGTATCTAAGTACCAGACGTGGAGCCTGGATTGTGGGTAGGATGGGACCTCTTGGTCTTCCAGCCGATGCTCTGGCCAACTCTCGTTTCATGTTCACACTCCCAAAAACATGGCTGCAGTGGATGGTGGAGGTCATGGCTAACTTCCGCTTTGACCATGAGAATTACGGCATCAAAGCGAAGCACAGGTATGTTTGAATAATGTATCATCAATATGCATTACTCTTTATAATGATTTTATATAAATAGTATTGATATGAAAAATTCTTATCCCTGGTTTACTGCAAATTAAATCGATAATCCAAAATTGTTAATGTGAATAGGGTATTGAAAGAATTCTGACTACCTTGCATGCATTGATCAAGACTGATTTAAAGTGATATCTGTTGTTGGAGACATCTGAGAAAGACAATAAAATCGAACTGCATTTCCATTCTAGTTGACATATTTAGACAATCCTTTTGCTTCTTCAAATATAACAGTCTGTAAACTGTAAAAGTTCATGGACATAAATCTGACAGAAAATTGTGAGAGGTATACTAACCAATGACTACTTTCCCAATCTTCTCTGTACAGGGGTCTCGAGGCACACCCTACCATTAATGATGACCTGCCACACAGGATCATGGTTGGCAGTGTCCAGGTGCGGCCTCAGGTGGAACGCTTTGGAACCAACACTGTGCTGTTTGAGGATGGGACAATGGAAGAGATTGATGCCATTGTTTATGCCACAGGTAAGGCTTCTTTGAATGGACCTAATTCAGCATACCTTCCAGCTACTTATAGTTAACTTTACATCTTAGACTGTTAGACTTAACAATCACCCTTGATTCAGTTGATTCAGACTCTGCTTTATAAGATGACCTAGCGCTTTCTTTCTGAGCTAATACTATGTTAAAACTTTCCATAAGCATATTGTGGTTACTGACCAGAGTAAACAATAAAAACAAATTATCTATTTTTTCCATAGGTTATGACTACATGTACAGGTTTCTTGACAAGACCATTCTGCCAATTCATGAGAACAAGGTGGACTTGTACAAGTTTGTCTACCCACCCCACCTCAAACACCCGACACTCGGTTTGATTGGACTCGTTCAGGCTGTTGGCGCCGTCATCCCTGTATCCGAGATGCAGACCAGGTGGTTTACCAGGGTCATACAAGGTGAGGCAACATTTTCGAATATCAGTCCAGTTTGATAAGAGGCTATTGATTACAGCCGATTAATTAAAGAAATAATAGATCAAGCCTGAACAGAAAGGGCGTTTTGGTTAGAAACAGTATGAATGCATCATAGCAATAACAGAACTTTGTTGTTGGAACCTCTTGGGTTCCACAATGTTGCAATATAAATAAAGCAAGGTAAACCAAGGAAACTTGCCTGCCCACAACTGTATAATCATAAAACCGTATAATGTGGGACAATAGACTGAAAGCTAACTCTCCAAATTACACTGACCTATTTCAGGCAAGGTCCAGTTGCCTGATACACACATCATGGAAGCCGACATTAAATCTCGGCGCTGCCAAATGGGGACTGCCTATGTGCCATCAAGGAGACATCATCTACAGGTGAATAAACTGAATACATAATTATAGAAAATTGTAGAAAGCTATTGTTTACACTGGTTTAGGTTGTGTGAAGTAATTTTAATTATTTCTAAAGTTAACAATATTTCTAAGACCAGCATCTTGACTTTCTGCTTCAGACATCATCTACAGGTGAATGAACTGAATGTAATATAGTTATAGAAAATTGTAGAAATGTATTGTTTATGTTATGTGAAGTACTTTTACTTATTTCTAAATTTAATGATATTTCTAAGACCAGCATCTTGACATTCTACTTCAGACTTTCTGGATTGCATACATGGATGAGTTGGCCGAGCAGATCGGAGCACTACCGTCAATGTTGAAGCTCTTCTGTTACGACCCGTGGCTGGCTATTCGCTGCTTCTTTGGACCTTGTATCCCTGCCCAGTACAGACTGTTTGGCCCACACCCCTGGAAGGGAGCCAGATCTGCCATCCAGAGATCCCTGTGGAACAACATCATCCCAACAAAGACGAGGGTTGTAGAGACCCCGCCAGGTAGGAGGAAGCGTGACTGTTTCGGGTTCTCTTCAGCTGTTGTGGTGACATTCATGTTCGGATTGATAGTACTGCTGGTGTGGTTGGCCATTCTCACTGTCTAGATATACCAAGCAATAGATCTGACCAGATGTGCTTAAACTATTGAGCGACTTGACAATGCTTTTTTCCCGCTATTGTCTAATTCCTTTCAAATTAACCTCATATTATTGCGAATTCTTATTTTAAAACTTTTATGGATTCTTTTTCACTTTTATTGAACCTAGCATGAAAACCGACGAAACTGCTTGTGTGTCTCCCTTTTTCGTCGATGAATCTGTATAATATGCATGTATGATTGGAGTGGCAGCTGCTGAAATCATTCGGGTCTTTGTATTTATTTTTTGATGGACCTTGTAATTGTGTGAAATGATAAGTTGCTTGAGGTGTATTGTACAAAGGGTACTGGTCTAATATAATGTTGACAACTGGCATTGTTATGGACATGCAATGTTAATGAATTAGCATGAAATATACCTTGAATTCTATTGGTAATGTTATGTGGGGCGTCAATAAATTACGTCACACTGGAGGGGGTGGGGTCTTGGTCAGAGTGTGACATGTCATACAATGATGAACGTATGGGGGGAAACGTGAGGGGTGGGTGGGTGTTGAAAATGGTCCATATAATGGTCCAGGTAATTTATGGACGGCCCCATGGTGTAGTAAGAGAATTTTGTATGCACATTTTTACATACCGTAGGGGTGGATAGGGACAGGTATTCTCGGCTTAAATTATAAATAAAACTGTACACACTACCCGTCAATAATCAAACCAATCAATGTTACAGCAAACATTATGTTGTACATTGGTCATAATGACTGAAGCACTCATTTACCAAGTGTTCATCAATGGCGAGCATTCTGCTTGGGTAAAAGAGCCGAGGTGTGTTTGGAACTGTGATAACTGCAAGGGTAATCCATCTTTGATTGATTTTACCAGCATAGGTATTCTCTATCTAATTAATGACACGTTACGATATTTGAATACAGATCCTAACCCTTAGTAGTTTCTAAATACAACTTCACCTCTTTACATTCAATACATAACTGATGAATTTATTGAACCATACTATTATACTGTACTAACAGGATTGAGAATCACTGAGGCATTGATATTATGCAGTGTGTTAACCGATTATGCATATACTACATATAGCTAAAAGGAAGAGCATAACAATGTATATATTGAATACGATTTCGCATTTAGTTCCAGCCTTCTAAAGGTATTATCATTATCAAATGAAGTGACCATAATGTGCTTATCTGATGTGATAAATTCTTGTTATTTTTTTACTAACAAGGTATTGTAAGATGGGGTAAATTACCAGTGCATTTATGAATTGGAAGGATCAGATTCTTCTTTTTCTATTCGAGGGTTCTGAGTTTGATCAGGGTAAAGATTGCGGAATGAGACCTAGTTTTACAGGTTTTTCTACAAAGTTGTAAACTTGGTAGAAATGAAAGTCATGGTATGTTGTATACTGCATGAAGATCAAAATATCTGATGAGAAAATAATTTTACTTATTATGGTTTTCTTAGTTTTGAATAGTTGTGATGGTTGACATTAGTGTTCGATGTATCTTTTTCTTTATAGTGTTGTCTTATATTCTCCTAACGATCAACAGAGGTAAATAATGTAAACATTGAATAATACTAGTAAGCACCACTTGTATTGTATCACTATTCAGAGGTACATGATATTTTGCTTGATATTTTAGATATTTAGGGTACTTATATAAGAGGTGTCTTCCTAAACTACCATCAATCTTCACGAGATGATTGAATGATCTGTATTATAATGCTTATAGATCAATATAGGTTTTCTGTCATTATTTGTTTAAAATGCTTAGTAGAATATAGGAAATAGTAGACCTACTACTGCTGATCAGATGCAACATCAGGCTAGCACTTTATGCATCCTTGTAGAGAGCTCCTTGTGATATTATATAACACGCTCACTTATTAGTTTTCTTACGCATGTTAGCAACTAATAAATGAACTATGAAAGGGTAAATTGTGCGACGTTTTATGCATTATATGTAGAAGAGCAAACTTTTTATATACATGAATATTATACTCTAGATCATAATGTATCAAACTGGCCATATCAAGATTTAATTGTATATATAGTGATAGTATTTCTCTGACGAGTGTTGCTTCGGTGCTGTGCTTCTATGAACTAGAGATGTAACAAATAAAAATATTATATCACTGCATTTCTGATGTTCCGTTTTCTATAACATAAATTGATCATGGGGTTCTACAATTGGATGGGAAATGTTTTTAAAAGATGTCCTTCTAGTAATGCTTGACGACCTCTTACCCAGCATAAATGACGTCTCAGCTACTCGGAAAAATTATCCCAAACAAACCCTATACGCTATTTAAACAATAATGATCTTCTCTCTGAGAACCAGGATGGGTTTAGGCCATATCGATCAACCATAGAGATCTTGAGAAATCCACAAATAAAGTATACCCACAATTCAGCAAGGACTTCTGAACCACTGTCATATTTTTATATTCAAAATAGATAATGAGTCAGTAGTTGGTCATACATGCGGCTTCTCCTCACTATGCAAAGAAAATTCATTTGAAGCATTAAAAAAAGATTGACTTCTCAGGATGGGATCCATCAAACCATGCTATGGTTATGTAATATAATTATATATTCTTTGAAATAATCATATAATATAAATAATATGAATCAATGAGCAGATTATATCAAGACTTTTATTACATTTTTCCAGCATAGTTATATGCCATGTGATGTCAGTGTTCTGGTGGCAGTGCTTTTTATAATCCTTAATAATAATATCATAATTATGATAATATCATATTACATGTGTTTTATTAGGTGTATAACCTTGAAACTGCTGTCCGTCAGATAGCCGGGCCCTATACCTGATTCTCTCTCTTACTTTGGTATTAAAGGTCATAAAGGTAGGAACCGTCTTGGCCGGTCAGGACAACATCTCAGAGTGTTGTGTTTTATACAATAATCATTAATAGAGACTAAGTAAATACAATGTGCAATCCGACTATTTGTGGTAAAAACAAGGCACTTTGATTTAATTGGATTTCCAATTAGGTTTTGCCCATGAATCCCTCATATTATTTATAAATTCATAGTAGAAAAACCGTATGCCTACAAATTGTGTGTGCCTTTAACTTATCACACTGTCTTTGAATTTGGTTATACACATAATGTACTTTGCAGTCGGTGAAGACATTTAGACCAAGGTCTACCGACGTTCTATAATTTAACCACCCAGTATCTCGTATCCGACCCCTTGTCCTGAAAATATAAATGTTAAAGCATCAGGGACTGAAAGCTAAAATGGTGCAAAGAGGGGAGTTGAATAACATTAGATTTAAGACAGAAAGGACAGGTCAAATGACAGATCAAAATTGTGATATTGAATAGAATTATAGTAGCAGGTTAGTAATGAGAATAATACTGGGTTCCTTGGGAATGTTGATTTAGATTATAAGGTAGAAGATAAACAGTGTATACAATCATATTTACCTCGTAGCCTTCTCTGAGCGATGTAGTAAAGGTACTAGATCTACACAACAAAGTCGATGACGCCTGGCTACACTGGACTCGAAGAGCTGTTGATCAAGAATAGAAATTATTCTAACAAATTGAAGTAGTTTATATTATGTAGTTAACTATGTACAAAGAGGGTGAGAATGGTTCCTTGTAATAATGATAAATATACGACTTCACATATTTGGCATGTTACTTGATGGCTTATACGATCAAAATGATCCCAAAAATAAAAGAAAGGAATATTAGAAAAAACAACTGTCAGGAACCGAGAAGTACAAACAATTAGCAAATATGATTGAAAGTATTACATGTACCACTTGTTAAACATGGATTCTAGGATATATTGACCTTACTCAGACGGCACACTATTCAAATGATTAATACAGGCGTTTCACTTAGCCTTTAAAATTTACAACGGGATTTTATGAGTAATGGAGTTGTATTATACCTTCTCCTGACGACTCCATGAGAGAGGCGATGTTAACCGTCTCACCAAAAAGGCAGTACCGCGGCATAGTCAGTCCAACGACGCCTGATGAGAGATATTGGGACAGCATGTGATTTCTTTTTGAACAGTTCAGGTCACATCAACATATGTCATGCAATATAATCCCTAAATGTAAAGTAGCTAGTGTCAATGATTTTAAGCAGAGACCAATAGATACGTATATTTAACCCACGGTGAACGGCAAAGACAAAGGTTTCGCACCTTGGGTATATTGTATACCCTGATATAACCGAGGGTTAAATCAGATAGACTACACCTGGCCAGGCTTCTCCCACATACCCACTGCCCACTGGTCATCGACTCGGTGTATAACACCTCGTCTTGACCCTGTGGGGCAGTGGGTATATGGAAGAACCGTGTCCAGGTGTAGTCTATCTAACACATACCAGGTATATATACTACAGCGTGTATAATGCTGGATGGCAGACCACCACAGACCCATACCCCATCTGGTGGGAAATGTGAGCACTGAAATGCACCGTGTTCATTCTGCCGTCTGTAGACTCTGAAGAAGCTTTAGACAGCTCGAATTATAGTACAGGTAGTGCATCTTATCTGTGCTATTTTCTTGAAGAACGAAAAGTTCTTTGACCATGTCATCAGATTCCAAATATGGAATTAGGTTTTGGGCGTTAAGTGTCGATATTATTACAGTTCTAAGTCCTGGCTGATTGCAGAAAGAAGAGTTACACATGAAATTTTATCTTGATGCTCTTTGTCAGCAGATGAACAGTATTGCATTTTCATGTCATGCTCTTAATGCGGGTATACATGTAGCATCAATTTCCAAACGTATTGAATTAAATGATGTGACATCGGGATCCAAAACTAATCTAGCTTAGCTTTTGGCCCTTTGCCCTTATTTTTTCACATACATTATTTTTGTCCTAAAATAAATCTGAATATGAAGGATATTAGCCTTTAAATTGATGAATACAGAGCCACCAGCGAACAGGCTGTATATCTGCTGAATAACAACTTTATGTATTGTATTATCACAATTTACGTACCCAAATACGGGAATTGCCACAAGCAATTTTAAACTCAAACTAAAGTATCATTCAGAAATACCCTACAGACTGGACATATCTATAGATGCTCTTGAACCCACCTGCAGCCACTGGTCCTGAGTGGAAGCCACTGCGCAGCTTCATGCGCATGTCTGGTCTGTGGCGGATGCGGAACTTTTCAGAGACGGCATGAAGGAGGTCGATAGACATACTTGCTATTTCTGTCACATGCTTGTCACCGTTACGTTTAGGTAACCCGCTAGCCACCATGTACGCATCACCTATAGTCTCCACCTGAGAGCAAAATAGAAATAAAGAAGCTATCCTATTTAGGGCAGACATCTGGAACTGGGAAGCTTCAGTCCTTACCATTTTCTAAAAAAATGAGAATCGATTAGGCCTACAATTAATTTTAACACAATCGATTAACAAAGAAAAAAAAACAGAATCCATTTATCTAGAATTTCTAACATAGTGTTGTAGAATACAGTGCAGAAATGCTCGTATCCTCTAACCCACACCAGATTTAGGCATAATTAGGTACCAAATTTCAAATTCAAAGCAGAGTCTGACTCGCGTACAAGTAGTAGCATGCGAGAATTGACGGTAATACATTGTATCTACAGTATAGGCACGGATTATCTCCTTGATTGTGCTACTTCTGCTGACAATGAACCACCTGCTGTTTAAAGGGGCAGTCTCACCACTAAAACTTAAAGTGGCATTCTCACCGAGCGTTTCCCACTCACAATTCTAGTACTGTTCTATTCTGCTATGTGGTAAGTGCGAGTGGTGAGAATGCCCCTTCAACCACATAGTAGAATAGAACAGTACTAGAAGTGTGAGTGGGATACGCTCGGTGATTATGCCACTTTGAAGTTGACCCCGAGATGTCTCACAGTTTACCTTGTACACGTCGTATCTGTCTAGGATGTCGTCAAACAGTGTGTAGAGGTCGTTGAGGAGGTCGACCACCTGCATGGGTGTACTGGCCGCCGAGATGGACGTAAAGCCCACGATGTCGGAGAAGTAGATAGACACCACCTCGTACATCTCAGGATCCACCGACTTACCCTGTTTTAACGCCTCGGCCACTGACCTGGGAAGGGAGAATTTAATTTTTAGTAAATTCTGACAGTAGTTAGTAAATTCAAACTTAACATTGTAACACTGTACACTTGCAGGGGCCGGTTTTAGGGTTACTATATTAATGCAGAATCTGTTGGATGTTGTGCTGCGAGCTCTGTCTGAACCCTCAGTCCGGCGGCAGGTGGTAGCACCTGTCCCGGTCTTGGGGTATGGACTGGGGTCGCTATCCCAGTGGGCACAGAGCATTGAGTCAGCATTGTTGAATGGTTGTCAATGTTGATTCAATATTGATTCAACGTTGATTCAACGTTGAACTGATCGAGTTTTGTGCCCACTGGGATAGGCTTCCCGTATGTGTGTGCAGGCTGGATGCCTATATAAATGCCCGCGTCCAGGGGAACTCAATAGCTAGTGTTAGGCTATAAGCACCTCACTCTGGGCTACGACGCCAAATTATCTGTGATCGGGTCTGGACGCTCATAGAGTATGAAGTGCTTAGTGGATTGTTGAGGTTCCATAATAAACCATTTAATTGCAACCTGTACACTGGAATCGAACTGTGCACATGTTGATCTTGTTCTTTCATCTCGCATATTATTAAATTCCCGAGACGAAAAGCAGGTTCACTACACACTGATACTGTGCAATATTACTACATATAAACTGCATATTGCATTTTTTATAGTGTCTTATGCTAAGGAAAATTCACCATTAGACTTAAGACTGGAAGTTTGTTGCAGTCCAATCTGAGGTTGGTTGCAAGACGACATAAGCGCCAGTTTAAAAAAAGGGATGGGTTAATCTGACTCACTCAGGCAGCATACGGTACAGGAGGCGGTCAGTTTTCTTCTTTTCCTCGGTGAGTTCTCCTGTTCGGCTGGCAACGATTTCCTCCAAGTTGTTGGTGTAGGCCTCCATCTTTCCTACCATCTGGTCCAGGATGTTGATCTTCCTGCAAGATGAACAGCATATGAACTTCTACTACACTCTTTGCTTTGCTCTTTTACTGTGTACATATTACTCTGGTGGTCTCAAGGTCAACTCCCCGTCAACTCCCCTTCTCCCTTTCGCAAACTCATTTCTACTTCCCCCACTAGAAATGTCTTTCTCATTCTTTCTGTCCAAACTAAAATGGCCCCATACCATTTACAATCTCCATGTGGGCTGATAAAAACTGAGACTCAAATATATTGGCCTACGGAATTTCCCCATCGAATCGGAACTATTCCCATAAAGAACCTCTGGATCGTGTAGTGGTACTGTTTGTGTTACAATTGATGGGAATAGCATGCACTGATTCAACGAGAAGGTCCTATAGTGTACAGTGTGGCTCCAGAGGGGTCAAAAACGACCTGGCGACCTGGGCCGTTTTTGAGGCGACTTTCGACCTAATGCAATAATAAAAGTGACCTGGCGAATTTTAGATAAAATTGACAGTACTCAAGGGGGTCCAAAAAAGCGACTTTGTGACCTGGACCCCTTAATTTCGGCGACTTTCCGACCTCAGGGGGAGGGGGGACCCCTCTGCACCCCCTATAGTCCCAGCTTTACTCCCTCCCTCCCTCCCTCTCTCATTACCAGACATGCCTCCCCCTCCCAGCTCCCAGCATTCTCTATACTATTCTATCCTCCTCAGCACCACTTACTTGCCCTTGTTGATGACTCTGAGCCTCTTCTTGATTGTTTCTGGGTCTGGTCTGTCTGCTGGGTTCTCCTCCCAGCATTCTTCAATCAGCTTCACGATCTCAGGGTTTGTGTCATCCTCTACGGACGGCATGACCGGGCGGTACGGCACAGTCTCCCCGGCCCTCACACGCGTCACACAGTCTATAATGTAGGTATGATAAATTGTTAACAGTTAGAACACTAATGCAGATTTTCTTCAGATATGAACATGAAGGAAAGGCTTGATCTGTTTTATTATAACAACTATGTTTCTTTCCACGGCATCATTACGGAAAGCTCTGGGGTACTGTCTCTTTGAATCATTCCATTTATAAAAGGCACGTAGGCTACTCTTTGCTAATTTGTTGTTTTTAATTCCCCTTATCTCTGTGTTTCTATCTCCATAAACTACCCCTTTGAATGTGGCAATGATGCACTATCCATGCCTTACAACTATTTTCTTGGAATTAGTATATCATTTATCCTGTCGTAATCTTTCTGAAAGTAAAGTTAATAACTCAAAAGGGCATAAGGCAAAATCAAGCCAAAGGGAAAGCTCACCTTTAGGTGTCATAGTATCCAGGAAGAAAGGCATGTTTCTGAAGACGAGTTCTTGCATGATGATAGCCACACTGTATATATCCCCTTTCTGAGTCCCATATCTGAGGATAAAATGATTTTGCTCTGTGAATCTGCAGCTCAGCATACTTCAGAGTTTGAAGGTAATACTAACATAGAGCCTTCTAATAATTGATGTCACTAGTTGTAGCCTAATATATTTGTTAGTGAGTTCAAAGCATCCGGATCGATCTACATTTTCTCAATTCTCATTATGTTCTGTAATAAATAAGGGCCGCCCTCATTGCACAGAATGTTAAAGAAATGTATTATAAAGATGCTCAGACAATAAATTTATTTTTTGGAAATACAAGATCTCCTATGCTTAAGCACTGGATGGCCGTATTCAATGGCACCATTGGATACAATGTGGGCTATTCAATGGGCTAAGAAAAAGTACTTTCCCCTTAACAAAATGGCTTCAAATAAAAAATAAACACAAATGCCAACTACATTGATACCGTCTCTGTTGTATTTCACGAGTGGGGGCTGGGGCAGTATCCAACGAAGCCGCATCAATGGGCGTTGGCATTTGTCTATGTATTAAATACAAATTCATGGTATTACCTGGGTTTTAGAGTAGCTCTGAGCAGCTCTGGTGCCGTCCACAACATGCCCCGGTACAGCTCATACTCGCCCTTGTCGGCTGTGGACTCCCTGGACTTGAAGATGTACAACCCGTAGCCTGAGATTTTGAGCGTCCAGCGTCCGTCCACCAGACAGTTGGTGCTTTTAAGGCTGCCATGGGAGTTGAGGTTGGACTTGTGCAGGTAGCTCAGTCCCTGTAGCAAGATGAATGTATGAGAAAACACTCTAGGCCAAATTTAAAAAAAGGTGTGTTTCAGGTTACCCGACCCTACCTAGCAAAACAGGGCCGACCCTAGAAATTTTTATGCAATTTTGAAAAAATATTTATATTTTGGGTCATTTTGGGGCTATTAAAGGGTCGATCTGATAGTTCACGAGTCGAGGCGGTCGTCGTCGAGTCGACATTGTAGTTCGTGAGTCGATTTCGGGACTTTTCAGGCTAAAGTTTTAAAAAAAATTAAAAAAAAAAAAAAATCCGACCTACCTACCCTAGATTTTCATACCATGTAACCTGAAACACACATTTCTTTTTTTTTGGCCCTAGGCCTATCATTCTTTCTTCAGCGTTTCTGAATTAGCTTTGAGTGGTTTTATCCTATCTGCTTCCTTTTTACTGTGTCTGAGTCATCTTGTCTTTAGTCTCAATAGTCCAGGGATTATAGTTTGCATTAAATTATTTCATCCGGTCAGAAATATCAAAATCATTGAACATGAATTACCTTCCTGGCGAATCGATTGAACCAGCACGTCCACAATTGACAATAAAAAAGATCAAGAAGAACAAAAAGGGCTGAAATGTCAGCTGCAATTCATTCTGGATGATAGAAACTGGAGCTCAGCGGGCATTAATGAAACCTTTATTCACAAACGTAATTAAGCCACATATGTTTGGGACTTTAGATGACGTCCATGGGGAAGATGATGAAGAATTGACTTACACTAACGAGGTCGGAGATCAGAGATGACTTGAACATCCAATCCAAGCCGATCTCATCTTGTTCGATGATATCCTAGAACAATATGAAGAAATCACTATAACCCCACAGCTATACTTGTGAACGATTCATACAGTTCATAGCAAGACATAATTATTTTCCTACAATGCAGATAGATCTGTAGTATAGTAGGGGGAGGACTTATATCATTTAACATTACATACTACTTCCGTTAGTATATATACCATTCGCTTGAGGAAAAAAAGAAGTTAATTTACCCTGTCTGAAGAAGACTATTGCCTGTTTTAGCTACATACAGCCTAATTTCTGGGGTGAAATACAGCCTTCTTAAATTCATATCGCCATTTTAATTTTCCTACTGGGCTATACCCTTTGCGCTATTTCTACTTTCCCTGAGCTACACTGAGAGGATTTTTATAATATATTGTGCATCTGCGAATCATCTGCTAGAGGACACGTGAATACAGTCGGATGCTGACACCTGCCGTTACCCATAGTAACTATAAAAGTGGGTGCAGGAATCAATCTATTCAATAGCAATATATTACAGGGTTTCAAGAAATCCCCTTGGTATAGAGGTAACACCCTTTGGAACAACCTGGGTGTATGGTTTCAAAAGGCAAATTCTAAATATCAGTTTAAATTGCGTATACGCAAACTGAAGGATCTTCATACTAAAAATGATGATCCTATTGAAGGCTGGGTAGATGAGGATAGCTTGCTATTTGATCATAGTGATGGTGATACTGAATAGGACTTCCGGTATAAGTGAGTTAACTTTGATGATATTATTGCATAGGGAAGATTGACGGTTTGTAATCATCCCGACTGCCTTAGGTGATTAGTGTTGGAGATTGCTGGATAGGGATCACTGACCAAGTAATCACCTTATGCATTACCTCAAGGGAGATAGCTGGTTAAGTATCACCTGGAGGTACCTAAATTTCAGAATTGAGATATTGTCTGTGAGCGATTTATCTTGCATCTGCTTGTTGTGTTGTCCTGATGGCTGTCTGGTATCGTTGGGTCAAGCAACCTTGTGTTAAATTTGAGAATCTAGTGATCAAATAGGTGTGTTTTGACTGTATTTTTGTGCAAAATAACCATAATTTGTGACAAAACGTGGGAAAATGTGACATTGGGGGAAAACACCTTTATCTAAGTTTACGTCTTCAGCTACAATTTGATGCTTCAAGCATCAAAATATTTGAAATAGTTGCTGAGAAAGGACATCTCAAACATGGGATGGTAGGGACATGTAAGAATTCAGAATAGACTGCAATGCGATCACATATCAATCAATTTTCAAATAATCCATACAAATCATAACTATTAGAAATTAAACCAATAAATGCATATTATTGTACATAGATTTGGATCTGGTGGGAATATTGGCATTCTGTTTTCAGTTCTGAAATCCCCATGGATGGGGCAATCGGATAGGGATAATTTTTATTCCAAAAGAATGAATCGATTGTTGCCATGGCAACCAAATATCAACAAATGGGCTAAAAATGGCTAAAAACGTTCTTTTCACATTCCAAATAAGACCAATTTAGAATGAAAATAGAATTTTGATTATAGCTTCAAAAGATTCCCTGGAAAAAGTTAGTCTAAGGTCATTTTCTTTTTAAGTATTCACATTTTTATCTATATCTCCTGAAATATCATGTTTAGAGCATTTATGGCTATTCCCCCTAATGGTACGATTTCCCAGGTTTCGTCACATTTGTGTATGTCATAGACCATTTTCTGCATAGGACAAGGTATGCAAATGGCTGGGTACATCCTGATAGCGATCTTAAAACTGCATCCTGCTGGTTTCCCTATGAAATGATGAAGCTCTTTACAGCTTGTATGTGACTTACTCCTGGCGTTCTTTGAAAACTCTCCTATACCCATAATATTGTGAAAATATATGTGTAGGCACTAGCCACCATGAATCATTTTGATATGGGATCCAAAGGTTCTCTGTATATGATGCCTGTAAGAAAGTTCTGATTCCATCTAAATGTAAGCCGCTTCTATTAGTCATTTCAGTCTGGCTTGTTACCCTTTTGTCATTGTCTAGTCTAGCCGTGTTTGTCTATTTAAATGTTGTCCTGTCTTTGTCTACTCACCCTTTCATTATTTCGTAATGCATTTCATACTTATAACATTTGTTTTCACATGTGTGTAAATGTTGATTCTGATAATGTATGATATTTTTGACTATTATTGTGCTTCAACTGTCCACTTTTCTGTATATTGTGAGAGGCTCAATAAATCCCCATTCAAAACGTAAAAATACAAAAGGAGGGTACACGAAGGAGATAATTATCTTGACATCAACTGCTGGCTTTGGGATATTGATGAGAACGATATTTATTTTATAAAACCACCATTAGTTTGAACTGTACTGAATAAGCTCCATGTGGCTGAAGTGTATATATATAGTGAACCCGAACCCCTCCCCCCCCCCAAATATATGGACAAATGCCAATGCCATTTGATACCGTCTCTGTATTTCATGAGTGGGGGCTGGGGCAGTATCCCACGAAGCCACAGGCTGAGTGGGATGTGCCCCAGCCCCCACGAGTGAAATACATCAGAGCTGTATCAATGTAGTTGGCATTTGTGTTTATTTATTTTTTTGAAGGCATTTAATGAAGGAAAAACTACTTTTTCTTAGCCTATTGAATATGGCCACATTGTATTCAATGGGGGCATCGAATACGGCCCTTCAGTGCTAAAGCATAGGACATCTTGTATTTAAAAAAAAAAGTCCATTTATACTGTAAACCAGCAGTATAATTCCACTGCCTTTGTATACTATAATGCCGTAGTATACTGTAAAACTACAGCAGATTCTACTGGTCAGCTACAATAGATTCTCAGCTACATAAACTATTAACAGTGTAGAGCGAAAAATAATGTTCTCATTTCAAGAAAATAAGATAAATAAACACGCCTGGCGGACAAGTGACTAGTTTTAAGAAAATATTTTCCCTTAACACTAGTCATTTGTCCACCAGGCGAGTTTATTTATCTAAGTTTTATGAAATAAGAAAAATTAATTATTTTCGACTGTGGAACAGAATTAGGTTGTCACCTGCAGGCTCCCCTTGGGGCAGTAGGCCATGAGGTAGCAGTGGTCGGGGGCATCCACCACGGCTCCCACAAACGGGTTAATGTTGTCATGACTCAGCTCCCTCATCTGTGTGGGATAAATAGTCATAATCAGGATAGAAATGAAATCAAAATACAGTATTTTCAGATTGAAGATTTTCTGGAATTAGACAGAAAAATGGGCATAACTCTTGCCAGCAAGACTGCTGCGAAAATTATTTCCTATCAATGGTGAACACATATATATATTTTGTGATGAAGAAACCGTTGAAATAATAAAAAGCAGAAAACATCAATACAATACCGACTGTTTTCTACTAGTTCCTGTCTATCCCTGGCAATGCGATCCGATCGACTGCTAGATCTATCACGTCCAATGAATACAAACAGACAAAGAGACATGCAAAATTAACAGATACCGAAACGGGTCTATTCTATCCAATGATAAATAGTGACACACACACAGCACCACTAACATGATACAAAAAGAATAAAGACGAATAGAGGTAGACACATTTAATAGAAATCAAATAACTTTTGTAAACTAAATGCAATAATACTTATATAATTATGGACTAATTATATCGATACTCACTGTTTTGAAGTCCAATAAGTCCTGTCTGTCTGGAAAGACCTCAGGCACAGTGACCCGCTTGACGGCTATCATGTTGCCCTTGAAGAGCCCCATTTCTGCGAACACCTGATCCGAGTTCTTCTGTACCGTCTCTGCCCTCTCCGACATAGCACTCCCACGGGACCGAATACTCTTCATACTCTTCATACTGAGGCCAATCTGCGGCAGAATGAAGTGAAATTTTAAACCCGCTAATTACATTTAAGGCATAGATACGTACATAGATGCTACCATTAGGGATGTCAGTATCCATTCCATTCCAGAGCATAGCCTAGTGTAGGTACATTGTACCTACACTAAGCTGTACACTTATGGCCGTGTCTCATGAGATCGGGCCAATGTTTTCATTTTTGACCGGGTGCCAGCTTTGACCGGCTGCCAGATTTGACCAGGTGCCAGCTTTGACCGGCTTGCTAGAAAATGGTTTATTTAGGGCAGATGGAGATATAAATGGGCTACTAATTACTAATCTTAAGTGTTGTGACATGAATTTACCTTTTTGGTCCATTTATATCTCCATCTGCCCTATATAAGCCATTTTCTACCAAGCTGGTCAAATCTGGCACCCAGTCAAAGTTGGCACCCGGTCAAAGCTGGCACCCGGTCAAAGGCGTTCACAATGGCCCGATCTCATGAGACACAGCCTTATACAGTAGAGTCTACTGTGTACCTACAATAGAATGTACACCTACAGTAGATTCTACTGTATACCTACAAAAATACTTTTTAAAGTGAACCGACGAACAGATTGAAACCACTGACATCAACGTTATCAACACAACGGTCGACCATCTTTTTGTTCAGATATACCCTTATTTTCTGACCTTTCCTACAAAGATAATTCAGGTTACTTGGTATGTGCGACCATATTGATTCCGTTTCGGAATATTCCATGAGATCTAGGCAGGCACCAGAGTCCACAATCAGTTTTTCTCTACCCCCAACCCCCGAACTACCAAAGAAGAAACGTTAGTAAATCAAGGTTGGGTCTTCAAAGAGAGCCATCTTGCAGCCTCTTCTGAAGCCTTGCACACCAGTCACGGCACGACACCTTTTCCTCCAGAGAAACAATCGACACGATGAGCTGCTCATCATGTTAATTAGAGGTCTTGCCATATATCAATTATGTGCGGCTGGGGTTAAACTAGAGTATTGCATAGCATAATATCTGCTTGAAGAGTTGAATAAACCAACATAACAGAGCAGGAAGGGGACGTACCACACTGCCAGCCCTCTGCTTTGTCAGCTGAATGTCCTCAAATCGCACTTTCCACAACATGGCAGACAGCTCTTGTTCTAGCTGTTTCCGTCTGAAAAGAGGAAATAGGGACAGTCACTTTTTAATAAACTTCATTGCTAAAAGTAACTAGAAATACGATGATTCTATGCCTGAACATTAATCTGTAACTGAGGTGATTTAGATTAGATTATATTTAGCATTAATAAATCGTAAACAATACAGACGTTTTTCAAGAAATGCCAAGATGGTTCTAAATATTTCCTTTGGGATTTATGATGACCAGATCACCAGTCCATGGTAAATGAAGTTACTAATGGTCTTATTTGACTCTTATTAATGTTTAAATGCAATGTTAACTTACAAAGTGTACTGTTAACTCAAATTGTTTCTCTATTTGAATGTCTATTGTGCCAGAACGGGTTTCAATGTCATTGGACGTCCTGCTAAGATAAAGCTGCATAGACTTACTTATAGATTAGCACCCACACCACTATGGATATGATGACAAGCAGACTGCCCACCGATCCGCCAATTATACCAGCGTTTCTCACTTAAATCAAGAAAAGTGTGAAAATGCAATAAATACAGTTACCGTGAGAATAACCGTGCTCATAAGATAAACTTTAAAATGTTTAACCATGGATATTATAATACACAGGAATTAGCCATTGTGCCGTTCAGTTGAAAACAGATTACTTTGAAATAAACTGGCAATATTTAATATGTATCATCACTTTTATGATATTGTATTATAACTTAATATATGTTCTATAATGTGTATCATAATGTTATTAACATAACCCCATACCTGAGTTGTCCTGGGGGCAGAGTTCATTGAAGAAGCCGCAGATGGGGACGGCAGGGGGTGGCATTCCGTTCTCCGTCCCCCACCAAACGTGACCTGCTGCTTTCACTCGCTGTAATGATAATCATGATGAGCAGGGGTAGACACAGACATTTTCAGCCATGCGCCTAAAACTGCGGCCCAACATAGATGATATACTTTTCTTGAGGGGAAAATCAGATAGGTATCACTGTTTAATTCATATATTTATATATCACTACCAGACTGACTGGCGCCCTAGTGATTTTCTCTTTCCAACGACATATAACATGCCTATAGTGATGCATTCTCGTAGAATGCTCGTCATCCAATCCCGTGGGCCAACCATCAGAGCCATAGGAAGGTAATTCTTGGGAAATCGGGCCAGGCCACAATTATTAAGAGTACGGGTAATTGGCTACAGCGTTAGTGTCTAACAAAAGCTAACAAAAAACGTAATTTTACGTCAAAATAACGTTTTATTTATTGTATAACGTTTTGCCATAGTAAGGAGCCTTAGAGAAACGTTATATAATGTTGTATAACGTTTTTTGTTTACTGGGTATACGCCTGATAATGGCATATATGAAAATAATCTGATATACTAGGAGTTTACCTGCTACAGCTATCCTATTACACCCTATAGACAGGTCATTTTGTATAAGTTACTCACCCATATGAGAGATTATTTTTTGACAGTTGATTCTTATACAGTTTTTTCCAGAGAATCCAAATCTGCCTGGGGCCATCGCGAATTTTGCATATTAAGGTCCCTAATTAGCATATTCTAATGAGGTAGGCCAATTAGCAGGTTGGATAAGCAAAAGTACTGTCAAATTGGTTCAAATCTTATAGAAATGATAAAATACCCTAATATATGGTTGATGATCAAAATTGCATCCCTTCATAATTTTTCATTAAGGCCTAATTAGCATAATTTATACGAAACTGAAGATATATGCATAATTTCACTCTCAAAATACCAGATGATAGAAACACATGATTCCCTGTAGGAAAAAATCTGAAACTTGGCATACATATCTCCTAGACCATGAAAAACATTCATGAATATAGGGCCATAGCAGATATAGACTGTAGCCATTATTGCAGCCATATTTCAAGATGGCCGCCACTGAATATTTCTAGATCATTTATCTCCTCTTCTAATCAACTTAGAATCATGATTCCAAATGCTAAATATACATTTCTGAGGTCAAGGAATACAATGGTATTACTTCTGAGGAGATAGATGGCAGCCACCTTGGATTTTAATGAGATTATCATTGGAGAACCTACTAACGAGCTGATTTCCCTTATCAATTCCCCTCTATCATAACATAATCATTATTCTGCCAACTGAGGTGATGAAAGCAATAACCTGAGTAGGTATATTACCTTTGATAGTGTTCTAAATATGGTAGCCATCTTAAATGTCCCAGGGTTGCACTAAACTGAGTAGCAACGTATGGCAGCAGCAGCTTCTTAGCTGGCCGACATTGCATAGACAAGTTTATGGGCACCATAGAGGGTAAGTTATTGTTCAAAATGACGTGGCTATGCTGAATTCATTTACATCTCTTGTCAGGGTGAGGCATTTAGTATCAAAATTTAGACAAGATGTAAGATATATATGCGTAATCTATGTATAAGTTTCCAAACGGCAGACTTATATGTGCCCTCCTTTCCGCTGCAGCTTCTTAATCTGAATGTGAGGCCTATGATAACAAGATGGTGACACTGATAAAGAGGCTCAGTATGAATATAACTGCTCCTGGTGCTAAGATATCTTGCACAACGTTCATTATCACCCCTTCTGTATACCAAGGTTGCAGGTTCCTTAGTAGGGGACACTATTGCTTGATCTGGTAACTGGCGAGATAAGCACTGATGCAGCAATCACAATGGGTACAGGTTGTTACATAATGCCCCCTAAGAATTCCGCAGTGGAGACGAGGGAGTTATCTCATTGGTTGACAATTCAACCAGCTACACGCCATAGATCTGGAGGTCTAGCAACCCTTTCCCCAGTGTGGATTCCCCATAAGTCTAGGTGTGGGTAATAGGAGGGGTTTCCGAGTTTGAAAATTGCTATAAAAAGTTCCTTTGGGGATCACATCTCCCCTCAGCCCCCAACTATGGCAACTAGCTCCAGGTAGCACCTTTGGCTGTCAAACCTTTTTCCCTTCCTAACAAAAGCAGGTAGTTTCAGGTGGCATCTTTGGCAGTCACACCTTACCCACTCTAACTAGGTAAACAGCTTTTGCTGCTGGCAGAAGGGGCGCGGTATTGGTAATAGTAATTTTCCCAACATCTATGTGTGGGTTTTACAATTGCTTTTCTCTAGCGGCACCAGGGGTGAAAAATATCCAATAATATCTATTTCTCTATCCATCCTTCGGGCTAGGCTTAGGTTTGTGGTAAAGCCATAAGACAACAAACTTGCCATTGCCCTCACCAATGGGGATGTGTCGGGAGCAAAGACGGTCTCCTGTGGCATTCCCCAGGGATCCGTCTTGGGTCCCCTCCTATTCCTGTGCTACATCAACAATGTGAGCACTGTGGCTGAAAACTCAAGATACTACATGTACGCTGAAGGCTTGGCTCTGATGGTCAGCGGCAAGGACCCAGACAGAGTGTGTCTCCTTCTACAGCATGACCTAGACTCAATTGCTACCTGGTGCAACCAAAACAAGCTAACCAAAACAAAGATCCTCTGGTCTCACACACAAAACAACAGACCCCCAGTGAAGGATCTGCCCCTTGGACTGGGTGGCAGAATACTGGACGTTGTCAGCGACTTCAATTATCTAGCAGTCATAATAGATGCCTGCTTAGGATTCAAACCCCAGTGCAAAAAGGTTGTGAACCTTACACAAGTAAGACTTAACCAGCTACGTGACGTACGCAAGCACACAGATCAAGAAACGACAGCTCTTGTCTATGTACAGATGACCTGTCCTATAATGGAGTATTGTCCGTTTGTATTGGAGGGTGGCCCAACATGGGTCCCAGGGAAATTACAGGTCCTCCAGAACACAGGCCTCTGATTCTGCTCAAACATCAGAGATGCCAGAGATGCTTACATAGATGCCCTACACGAGCAGTATGAGGTGACAAGTTAGTCACAAGATGCAACCAGCAACTGCTAGTCCACATATAAAAGTTGAGCAAGGACGATGCGAACATAGTAGCCCCAAGAAGGGTACTGCGCGCCAACAACAAGATAAAACTCAGGACAGCCTGACCCATCAAGGACATCTACAAGAAGAGCCCGGCACATAGGGGCTCGAAGCTCTGGGACCAATGCCACCACACCAGGCACCACATAGAAGATAAGACCAAGTTCAAAGCTGCCCTCACCAAAGAGGAACTAGTGCCCATGGTCCCTGACTGAAAACCACAGAGATAATGACACACTGATCAAATCTAGAACTCACGGTTATTTAAAGCAATTAATTACCATGAAAGCGCTATGTTCATGAAATAATTTCAATCATACTGTTGTATATGGCGATATGGGAAGAACTCTCTTATCATTGAGATGTATTTTGCCTAATAAAACAATAAACTCAACTCTCCAATGTCAATCTTTCACCTGGCACATGAAGTGCCTTGGATTCTCCCTGGGACTGTCAACCTAACACTTACCTTGGTCTGGACAGGCCCCACACACACAGGTGTGTGGGCTCCTGCTCCCCATAGAGCCTGAACTCTGAATGCTGAAATTACAGGTGCTCTAACTATGTTATAACTGTATCCTAACTCCTGAAGGTTGCATATATGGTACCATGAAATACTACGGCATAACCTTACCTCTGTATTTATGATGGTCATGTTAATTAGTGTATCGTAATTAGTGTATCATTTCCCACCAGAATTCATTCATTTGAATAGGGTGGTCCTTATTTGCCTCAGTGCTAACAGCATGGAACAGACAAGACATCCCTCCTCTGACTCAATCTCCATCTTGGAATGAACAGTTAGAAGGCTAAAACACTCCAATTAAAAGCAAGAGCATCAGAGATTGCCAAGATTGCGATACAACCAAAATACAGTCTTATACATACATTACGCATATATATATATATCTTGTGTCCTGTCTACATTTTGATGCTGGTTGCCTCACTCTGAAAGATATATTCATCATAGTCACAGTTTTGAACAGTAACTTGCCCTCTATACATATGGTGTCCTTAAACTTGTCTATGCTATGTCGGCCAGCTAAGAAGCTGCTGCTGCCATACGTTGCTACTCAGTTTAGTGCAACCCTGGGACATTTAAGATGGCTACCATATTTAGAACACTATCAAAGGTAATATACCTACTCAGGTTATTGCTCTCATCACCTCAGTTGGCAGAATAATGATTATGCTATGATAGAGGGGAATTGATAAGGGAAATCAGCTCGTTAGTAGGTTCTCCAATGATAATCTCATTAAAATCCAAGATGGCTGCCATCTATCTCCTCAGAAGTAATACCATTGTATTCCTTGACCTCAGAAATGTATATTTAGCATTTGGAATCATGATTCTAAGTTGATTAGAAGAGGAGATAAATGATCTAGAAATATTCAGTGGCGGCCATCTTGAAATATGGCTGCAATAATGGCTACAGTCTATATCTGCTATGGCCCTATATTCATGAATGTTTTTCATGGTCTAGGAGATATGTATGCCAAGTTTCAGATTTTTTCCTACAGGGAATCATGTGTTTCTATCATCTGGTATTTTGAGAGTGAAATTATGCATATATCTTCAGTTTCGTATAAATTATGCTCATTAGGCCTTAATGAAAAATTATGAAGGGATGCAGTTTTGATCATCAACCATATATTAGGGTATTTTATCATTTCTATAAGATTTGGACCAATTTGACAGTACTTTTGCTTATCCAACCTGCTAATTGGCCTACCTCATTAGAATATGCTAATTAGGGACCTTAATATGCAAAATTCGCGATGGCCCCAGGCAGATTTGGATTCTCTGGAAAAAACTGTATAAGAATCAACTGTCAAAAAATAATCTCTCATATGGGTGAGTAACTTATACAAAATGACCTGTCTACTAACTGAATAAATTGACCAGCTTACAAACAGAGTTTATAAACATCAAGTCAATCATGGTCACGCATTGTGCCCTGCAGAGTCAGAGGGCTAGTTCACTTGTTCATACAATACCTTGGATGACACTGTCAGCCCAAATAATCACTATGGGCATTTTCTAGTTCAGCAAAACATGACATCATTCATTCTCTGGGTGTGATCTGTATCTGTGCAATGTGATAGATATAGGGTGACCATTGCCCTCTTTCCTGGACTGACTAGTGGCGGTGTGATTTATTTCTGATCCAGTTCACTATATTTACTGCTCAGCAGATTCGATTTCGCCAGGAAGGGGTAGATGCAGTCCATTAACCGAAATGTAGCTGTCATTTCCCCATGGTTTATGAGTGGAGCACCTAGTGGGAAAACCCCCTGCCTCTGGCCATGGACGCCGCATTGTCAAAGATCGCATACATGAGCCACTATCTATACTCAAGTGAACCAATACTACTATGGGGACAAAACCTTTCTGTATAAGCCAAGGCTATTATAAGAATGCCTTGCGATATACTAAAAATATTTGTTTAGGCTGATCGTCCACTGGCTGCATGGTGTGTCGGCTTTTTTTAAAGTATTTATTTGACTAAATAGTACAGTTATTGTTAGGAATGCAACGCCCCTATCCAATATGGTGTAATATGGTCAGGGGCATTTAAATCCGGTAGATAGTATGAATTCAGTTAATTTTCATATATTAGAAATACATTTGTATAACAGCACTGAAAGACTTTCCAAATGCCTGTGCAATACCGATTCAGGTGAGATACCATATTTTTGAGAGGTCTCACCTCAGCTTCAGGTTGACTCATTATGATTTTAATGCCCGGTTTGAATTCGCTTTCTCCAGGGTTCAGCGTCCACACCCAGAACTCGGGGTCACGGTCGGCAAGATCATCCATAATGACGTCACCTGTCAGACCTGCAGATAGAGGTCAAACAGAGGATGCAAAGGTTAAAAACGGGCCATGGAAGTCACATAGGGATTAGATTAGAGAACGGCATTAGATACACACAGAGAAGAGAGGGAGTCCAGGTTGCCTCCAAATTGACTCCCCTCTTCAGGGGAGTCCTGACTGCCTATGGGAGCCTAGGTGAACTCCTAGCTGACCTAAGGGAGTCACATAGAGGAGTCATATATCTCCCTGGCTCACATAAGGTAGTCTCATAGGGACCTAGGCTCCCTTAGAGAGGGGAGTCATTCTGGAGGCAACCTGGACTCCCTTTTGACGCTGTTTCTTTTCTCTGTGTACTGTATCGATCCATCGAATAGCTGGGCATAAAATCTGAATTTAATCAGGGGAATGGCTGAGACGATTCGCATATGTGACCTCATCTCGATGGCAGGATTATCCCTATAGCTGGATGCATGTTGTATGGTTATACTAAATGCAACTTAAACTGCCCAGAATATACACAGGTGTGATTTGTATAGCTGTCAGTATAATCAGGAAAAGGTTATGTCCACATGCCCGCAGGGCATCTTTTTGCTTGGCCGTGTGCAGACTATTTGTGGATGTGGTTATATTGGTGCAGAAACATGTTGTCAAAACTGATGCCATGTACCTGGGAATCTCTTGTTTCTAGCCTTTTGGAAGACGGTAGTCCCATTTCGGGGGTTACCTCCCTCGGCTAGCGTCTCATTCAGAATCAATAACCACAGTTTGGTAAGGTCATGTAGGAATAGGGCATCTTTGTTAACCTGAAAGAGAAAAAAAAAGACACACTATACACCTCATACAATCCTATTAAGAAGAAGCTTGGGTCCTTACTGGAGAGATAAAGAGCTGGTATTTCATTACATAACATGTGGCTTACGCTCCGAATTCTAGAGATCCTATCATAACGATGTAACAGACAGTATCAAAAATGCTGAAGAATTCAATTCCTGAAACATCTCCTATTACATAGCCAATGAGAATGGCCTGGACAATCATATATTGGAAGTGTGACATTGATGTAATGATGACTTCGGTACTCGTGCAGGTTAAAAGGTAAGGGGACCATCTGATTCAACTCTACAAAAGTATCAGTCCAATTCTACACCCGAATACTGATGTGATGGCCATTACTACCTGGCGCTCCCTCTACAAACATTTATGAGCGAAAAGAGAGCTTGGTAAATTAAATTTGCCGACGAGAGTGACCATCTTAGAGAGACCTACTAAGTTTAAAGGACTATGAGCAGTATAAACAATGGCTACTTTATGTTCCTCTTCATATTCACCAGTCGCCCAAATACTGAAAGCCTGTAATAATTATTGCTATGATTGCCGAAGAACATAATTTGCAGTAACCTCAACCCATTCCTACATACCTTCCAGCCACCATTGAGGGCTTTATCCGACTCCCAGGGTTGACTCTGTAATTTTACAGGTATACTGTCATAGAACATCTCTATGGCATCTCCAGTTATTTCAGACATAGTTAGCTGCAATGAAAACAGAGGCATCTTTGATAAATAATTTATATAGATCTAAAACAGAAATGTTACTGTACTTATGACTTTTCTTTTCATTCACCTCGTCATGTCAATCCTGAATTTTACCATGATAAAATATACAATTTTATTTTTTTACAATTGCTATGACAAGACATTATAAGTGTTCACCTGTTTGACTGTCATGTACATTTTAGTGAGTGTCATGGTGTCAGGATTATCCAGGTCCAGCAATGTCCAAGGCTGATTGGTATTGTCGTGGTCGTTCGGCAACATGTCAAAAAAGATGTATGTGTAATCGGGAGCCACCATTCCTCGTTCGTGGGCACGAACCAATATGCGGTGTTTGTCCTCAGTTCCTCCACACATTAGAACGACTGAAATATATACATCGAGATCGTAGTTGAAGTGAAAAAAAACGGACATTTTAGTCCGTCTCTAATTCATTTGACGGCTCATCAAATCAAAATATTTCAAATAGTTGCACTATGTTTTAGATGAACAATCGGTTATCATGTGGTTCGGCTAAAATATGTATACGAATGGAAAAATCACTATTCTCCATCAGGAGTATGGTTACATAAAATATACCTTTTTACAACTTATTCATTTCATGGATACTCTCATTAATTTTATGGAATAACTGCTATTCTCCATCAGGAGTATGGATACATAAAATATACCTTTTTACAACTTATTCATTTCATGGATGATCTCATTCTCAATAACCTTATAACATTTACATTGCATATGATAACATTAGCACGACCCTTTCCCCTGTGTAGATTACATGCTTTATATTAATTCACTTATATAATGACTAAAAGCTATAGAATAATTCCTCTCACCTCTACTTCTTGCATTGATCCTGTCTAGGTAGTCCTCGGCCTCTACACCGGAGAAGCCCTCGTTGGCGCGGATGTAATCGGACAAGGTGATTTCCCGCCCGACACCCTGGATGGCACCCTGGATAGCCTCCCCGCCCGACTCGCAGTAACCATTCTTGGTGATAATCATCACCACCCGAGACCACTGGTTATGTCTGAACAAGGAAATCACTGCATCACCTGTGTGAGAAAAATGATATCAAAGGTAAATTCTATGGAGGAAATGATTGAGGCGTATCATGTATTATGAATATAGGCTTCATTGAAACTACAAAAAAAGTATGTTATTGAAAGAGACAAAATATTGATATTACCTTAAACTATTTAATTTACAAATATTGGTGTATTAGCGCATCCTGGATTACAGCTAATTTTCTGACTGTAATACCTAATCTATTGCTAATCTATTACTATAGTAATCTACTATATCTACTATCCGACGCCCTCATGGCTCATCGAATCAAATAATGTTTAAATACCTAACCGAGACAAAAACATCAACTGTATAATACGCGTTTACTGCAATTTCAAATAGATTCACTTCAAGCCCAAAGTCCACAGTGACAGAACAGCGTATGGCTCGGTCTCACGACTTTGTAACAATTGGATCGCCTTTGACAGGGTGACGTCCCGGTCAAAGACGTCACCCAGTCAAAGACGTCACCCGGTCAAAGACGATCCAATTGTTACAAAGTCGTGAGATTGAGCCATATATTGCGCGTTAAAACGGTAATGCCCTATTGCCCCCTGCCACTCCTAACACATGTCATGAGCTCCTACTGTTGCCGTAGACTTCCCAAATGCTGACTTACCAAGTTTACTAAATGAGGGTTTGACCCTGATGATGGTGCTGAAGGTGCCCTTGTCCCTCAGTTCGGGGTCGGTAGACGAGTGAGACAGGAGGGCCGTGTTAGACCACGCGATGAAGTAACCCACACTGATACTCACTGAACACAAAGGAGTATAACAAGGACCGTTAGTTTCTCATTTAGTTTGAGGGTCCATTTGTATCACACAATGCATAAATTGTCTTCTGCAATAAAGCTTCATATGCTATCTACCGTAAATATTGTATGAAAGTGATTGAAAAAAGACAATGAAAAAACGGTGAGATTTCTGCCAATAATCATCGCTGTATACCCAGCAAATCGTGGTCACTCTTTTCCAGCCTCACAAATTTCGCCTTGCTTGTTGACTAGTTTGGTCATGACCAAACTTGACCATAGTTGGCGAATTTGGTCATGACCAAACCTAATGTTATAAATCAACGTACTACATCAGCCAAGTTTGGTGAGGTTTGGTCTTGACCAAATTGGTCATGATCTAAGTTCGCCATTCATGGCCGAGTGTGACCACAATGTGCTGGGTATGTGCATAGAAATAGAAATGGAAAAAGAAATTGGAACGAAATGTATTCAGGAATTGAAAATGATGTTGAAGTAGAATCCTGAATGTGTGCTATGAAGTAGTATCTATGTATTTACGATATAGACAATGTGGGTGCTTCTATATCCCTGAAAGTTGATTTCAGTTAAACTGTGATAGTGTATGTGATGAGTGTATGCCTCCAGAGTTTACTCGCTATATCTGATCTAACCTTATTACCTGCTGTAAATTGTTCTGTTCTAGTTGGTCAGGGCACCTATTATGAGGTTTATGTGCCATGCTGGCCGTCTACTTTGGCTTAGTTTGAAAGACTGTACTTGTAGAGGAACTTGTAGATGACCAAATAAAAAAATTACCAAACTCAAACTCATAAAGACGCCACTTCTTGGGTACGTGCGGTGTATTGTGAAAGTTGCTGCTCACCGTTGGAGCAGTATGACCCGAGTAGAGCGGTCGCATTTTCCTCCATTGTCATCTCTACTGCCAAACCGGCACCCACCTTAGGGTCACAGAGGTCATTCCGATAGAATAGCCTGAAACAGAGTTATGTAGAAATGATTTCTAATTAATGCTAGGACACAGTGACCATGGCTAGCTTTTTAGCTTGTGAACTATAAAATAAAACTTTGTACCATTGGTTTCGATGCGAGAAAAAACATTCCCAAGGACACTGCACCAAACTTATTATCTCCCATCTTGAAAACTCGACTGATCAATAAATGGCATGCATTGATGCAGATGTGAAAAAGTAGGACATCAATATGTCAATAGTTGTAGGCCCTCATTCCTGAGCTGCTCTGTGTAGTGCTCAGTGGGCTGCTCATGGTCTCGTCATTACACTAATGATCCCCAGATCAAAGTCCACGCCCCGAGTATAAGGTTTGGCGGTCTGAAGGTCAGAGGAGGCTCACACAAGGATGAACTTTGATCATCCTCGTGTGAACGTCTGTTAATGCAGCCCTGCATATACGGAGGTGTGTGCCTGGATGCGCTATGTTACAGTAACCTATAATCAGATAATGGGCTGGTCTTAATTGGGTGTATATTAGCGCAGCTGATATTTGAGCTGGCCGAGGGTGCCGATATTGGTTCGATTTCTCCGGATGCAAAAAAAACATTCCAGACGATTTCTCGGGGGATTCTTGGCGCCTAAAATGAGCCCATTTTTTGCTCACTTTTCAGATCTCGGTGTTTAGATATTTGCTTGAAAATTAATAGTTTTGAACGGATCATGACCGGGCTCCACTATATGCTTTTCTAAGCAGTTCTATATTAAGTAGCTCTATGTAGTTGTCTGAACATGTATCAACTATCAATGGAATTTCCGTTTTTACCACTGTTTGTCGCAACTTTCGTAAGAATAGCTGCATATTCTAGGCCTTCTGGGGGGACATATCTAACTCTTTGATCCTTGTGATTTCCCAAATTGCAAGACAGGCAACACTTTCTCACCGATTTTGGCCTGTCTCAGCTAATATAAGGCCCAAAATCGGCAATAAGACCAATTTACAACATTTTCTGACCCTCTCTCGCGTTGTGGGATTTGACCTTTAAGCCAGTCGTCCACTGGCCAATGGAATGGCTTTTGTCAGCCGATTTTCTTGTTTTTAATAGTTTTATTTGGGTAAATAATACACTTATCAATAGGGATGCGCCACGAATGTGCTAGGTTAAATGTCCTATTGTATCATTTACCCAAATAAAACAAATAAAATTGACGACCGCAGATTGTTTAACAATGTTAAGAGTTAGTCACGCCATAGTCAAAGTTTCTCTTTCTGGCCAAGCCAAGGCAAAATAATTTGCCTGAAATCCCCTGAAACAAAATCGCCTAATGAGTAAGAGCCGGTGAGAAAAAGGCAACAATTCGTTAGGGCCTACAATGGAGTAAACTTGGTATGCACTTTCTCAATAATCCAGTTTCTCGACACCCATCCCGGAATATCCGAGGCGACGTCCTATATTTTCAACTGAATATTGGGTAGCATATCTATAAATCAAAAGATCGTATCTAAAGAGGTGGGACTTGGTCAGGATTCAGACCACATGAAATCCTTATCTACTTCGACATTAACCCATATTTTAACCCTTAGACTGATGCAGAACTTTTAAACTGGATTCTGTACCCATGACGGATCATTGATTATAAATAATTACTAATAAAGCAGTCCCCAGCCTATCTAGAAGCAACGGGGAATCCTTGAGGTGGTGAGTGATAGTAATTGGGTACATCATCAGATCATTGATAATTCATGATATTCTGGGTGAGATTGACAGGAAAAGGCCTGGTTATAAGCCTAATTTTGCCTTTTGTTCAGCATACCAGGAAAGCCGCATAACCCCGCCCCCAAACTGCTGAACGGGTTATAGGCGAGCTTTAACAATTTCAATCGACATTTCTGTGAAATTTTGTCATCAAATTAAGTGGATTATTAACTTGTGGACTCGTTATAAGGCCCTTACAAATCATTTTTACGTTTAGCATACTCTTGTTTAATTGAAGACTTGCAATATTTAAAAAGTAAATTGCATGGATATGTTTAAAACTGTGTGGGTTACGGTCAAATCCCACAACGCGAGAGAGGGCTGGGAAATGTTGCAAATTGGTAGTATCACCGAATTTGGGGCCTACATTGGCCAAGACATGTCCAAATTGGTGACAAAGTGTTGCCTATGTCTTGTGATTTTGGAAATTGCAAGGATCAAAAAAGTTAGATATTTTCCCCCAGAAGACCTAGAAAATGTTGCATATTGGAGTATGTCAAGGTTTCTTGCTATATTGCAATGGTTGTGTCACTGATTAATCATTACCCAAATCCCACCTGATCCATGTATAAGAGATTTTGCTCTACGATTTATAATGTCTAGCTATGCATATATTGGTGAATGTAATTGCAGATAATGTAATTGCATCAATTTTCCTTAAGATTTGAATATTAAAGTCCCTTCTGTTGCGAATTCAAACCGTATACCATGTCCAACATGGCCCATATCGCAACACTCTCTCTGTCCAAATCGGGTACAGTGGGATTTGGAGAGGCCTAAAATCGGGGGACAAGTGTTGCGATTTACAATTTTGGCAACAGTTGCCCCTTGTTATTATGTCAATAATCAACACTTTCTGGTCCATTTTTTGCGTTGTAAGATTTGACCTTTAGTGGTCAGGGCCCTCCCCATGACCCCCCAAACTCACATTCGGCATATTATATGGGGATTTCTTATTTGTCAATCATCTTTTATACAATCCCAGTCATTTTCTCACATTCGCTTATAACCAAGGTACTTTATGGAAAAAATGTAACTCAGATTTTACGGCTGTGACTGTAAAGTAGTCTTGACTTTTGTCCTAATGCCTGCATAATTGAAAATCCATTTCAACGTGAGCACAACCTGACAATACAACTGTGTTACAAACTTTCAATTTTGACGAGGATTATCGCACGTTTCTTTTTAAACATTTGATCCGCATTTCTTTGGAATTCAACTTGATTGAATTCATGCCTTTTCACTTTAAATATTATTCATTTATTTATATTGAAAAGCAGGTAGGTCAGTGGCCTGTATCCAATCGAGGGCAAAAAGGAAAAGGCATGATCCGTTGGAGAGTAATTAAAACCATTAACATATAGCACATATATGTCCTATAAAGCCAGGAGCAATTTATATTTAAATTTAAGAGCCACTAAAATAGATTATGTTTGTCTTACCTGACAGAGTGCCCCTTTAGCCATCCTTCATTCATGAAATTGTCGACAGCTATGTTAATGGCCGATGAGTACATCTGAAAGGGCAGGCCCATCTCTCCTGTAGTCAACACCCCTACATTGAAGTCATCCCCTCCCACACCCATCACACAGAAGCACACCAGTAGCACTACTAGTGCATAAACACCACCCATTGCTGCTTAATGTTGTAGTTAACACCTCTACTATAGCTGCTCTAAGGTCTAAGTAGTACCCAGATCTGGGCAGCTCCAGGCATCCTGGGAGGGTGTGTCTGGGAGATGTAATGCTGGACAGGCATTATAAGGAGGACGTTTATGATAGGCCTTTAATATAGTGTTACCATGGATACCTATGCGCATGCGCTGATGATGCTGATAGGGTAAGGCCAATATTGCAGTGGATTGGGGAGGAGGTATATAGGGGTTAGATGGGCAGTGCAATGGTGGAAGTTAGAGAAGGGACCTACATATTGACCACTGTATCACTACCGGTCCCCACGGCACGTACAAATGTGATAATTTTATCATTATTATTTTATAGCCCTGTTTCTCTCCATCATGAATCATCGTCATAGTCGTCATAGTAGGTGGGACGACCTATACTAAGAGTAAGACGCAGCTAGCAATTGTGAAAACTAAAACTAAACTCGGTACTTGCTACTGCATTGCCTCTAAGAGAACCATGGTACTGTCAGTGCGTTTAAGTGTGATCTATATGGCGGTTTAAAATATCGTTTCAATATAATTGTGATTTAGATGACATTTTAAGTGGTAGTTCCGGGCCGACACTGAACAACAGCATGACTGAATACAGACACCGGTAGTATCATCGTCATGGATAAGATGGTAGCAGCCATCGTGTTATCAGTTACAGTTATATATGTAATAAACTTCCAGACAAAGTTTCTTCTTAAGAATAAACTTATAACAAGGGGTTGATGCTGCTGAAGGCAACACACTGATATGTCCTTGAGAGCAAAACTTCAAGGTACAAGTATTCTTTTTGAGAACTGTTGGCTTCTGGGAAGACTTTGAAGAAGGTCTCCAAGGTATGTTTTCAGTAGTGAAAGAGAATTCTATCTAGTAATTGTACATAGGAAGGTTCCGACGGTGAGATTTGTACTAATTATACAGGAACTTTTTTCTACTCCTTTTACATCATATAAGTGAGAAGCACCAAAAAATACCATAAGATGAAGGTGATTTGAAGTCAGGGTCATTCATGTTACATAACACAGATGATAAGGGGTATCCTTAGATAAGGACAAAGCCAACGTATAAGATGTCAGTCCCCAGAAATATCGACCCCTCTGCAGCGATATGTCTGCAGCCTACTGGGGGAGGTGGGGGGACTAAACCCTTTCTACGTTGTTCCCCTTTGCTAATAATTTCTGTTATCTACTGCCCTATATAACAGGCGATAACAGTCCAGAGGATGCTGGCCGTACTAAAGTGGCACTCTGTTCTCTTATAACTAGCTGTCTTCCCCCTTTCTTCTTGGCATCTAACAATCCCCTAACTTGGACTTACGGATCATCCTAATTATGTCCACAGGACTTTAATCGACCAATTTCTTTAACAATAAATACATGCTTTAATCGGCCAAATGGAGGACTATCGACTGTGCATATAGCTAACGTCCGTTATCATATTTGGCTTGGAATTATCCAACGTGGAAGAAGTTCCTTTTTTTGATCAGTTCTTGAAATAAATATTTCAATCTCAATCTTACATTAATGCTTATACATGCATGTATG